>OZ014533.1:0-1283300 GCA_963966105.1 Volucella zonaria | reverse complement strand
CATTTTCGTATAATCGTCTTCTTAATTCTCCTGATAAATGGAAACCAGTTTGTGCTAACTTCATTGCCGCACCCTGTTTGCTTTTATCACATGTGAGCGGGCCATGCTGTGGGGTGAAACGTAAAGAGTACTTTTTCTTTCAGAGAAGCTACCTGTCTGTCTCCTCTCCAATGTCAACAAATGTTGTATATGTACCATATATACGAGTACAATAGTTTGATCCAAGTCGATCGCTGAACGATGAAACGACCTTAACGTTTTGAAAGTATTTGAATAATGGTGATGCCATCCGCGAGTCATCACATTCATCGGAAATGTTTTTCGTTCATTTTTATTTTTTTTTTTTATTGACGCAGCGTAGAACTTTAGAAGTGTCTTGAATGTGTGTCACTCGATAAGAGTAAGAAAAACCAAGTTTCCGATGGAGATGAATTAATTTTTTCGCAACTATACTCGTACACACTGTGATACTCAATGAATAAATTAATTGTTGATGCCAAACTTGCCAAGTAATCTTAGCTAATCGATTTAGAAGTGTGAAATTTTGAACGAAACGTGTCATAGAGTTTATGGGATGGGTATTTAGCTTATCATTTTATTCTTCTCCTCTACAAAGACAATTATTTGGTTCAGTGGTTGCGTGTCTTACACCTAATAGCAAATACAATACAATCAATTCAGTCAAAGGGTGCTTGCGCGCTTATGCAATTAATAAGAGTATACTATAAGTACGAGTACAAATAGGCATTCTACACACGTAATAAATTTTTTTTTTTTGTTATTATGAATTTTTTGCCAATTGAATTTATGTAATCAAAAGGGGAAACCGTTGAACTATCATTCGCAATTATAATTAGAATTTTGCTTCTTGCGTCGTCGTCGCTGTCAAAAGAAAAATTACGAATTTATTTGTTTACAGGAACGACAGGTAGATACATACAGATAGAAGCTACGTGTGTATCGGAGCAATTTTATTTTACGGTTTTTATAAAAGGGAGAGCGTTTTTTTGTTTAATTTGTTGGCTCTTAAACTTGAGACGTGAGTTGATACACAAACATTGAGTCACAGGTGAACTGGTTTAATTAGGTTCCTTACATTTTGGGGAGGTATTTAGGTTTGTGAAAACAAGTCACTTTAAATGAGAAATAAAAAAAATTAAAACGTTTTCTCTTATGTGCAGCAAATTTTGGTCTTTCTTAGGCCTGTGAAAAACAAACCGATTTTTGACAGTTTCTAGCTACTTCTCGTAGATAGTTACAGAATACGAAAGCACGTCTGATGTGCATGAGCAGCTTTATGTAACTGAACAACTGCCTTAAACACGGCAGCTTTTTCTTCGGTCTCACCCATATTGCTGTACACTTGCCACTACATCTACAACATTGTACCTAGTCCTGCCATAAGTTATGCTACAAATATAAAACGCTATAAAAAAGAAGGAGTAAAACATATTGTATTCAAAATTGTTTCATTTATTAGACTACAATGTTGATTATTCAAAAAAATTAGATTTATTCGAAATGACTGCCTTTTGCTTTGACACAAGCTTCCAAACGGTGTGGCCATTGGGCTACAGCGGCACGTACGGTTTCCATGGAGATCGTGGACGCTGCTCTGGTTAATGCTGTTTTAAAGCTTTCCAAATTTCTGTGAGGAGTCTTGCAGGCCATGTTCTCCAATTCTGACCGCGAACCATAATCCAGTGGCTTCAGAGCTGGACTCACCGAAGGCCAATCTTCTGCTGCTATAAAGCCAGGAATATTGACTCTGAGCCACTCCTGCGTGGTTTTGGATTTCTGCGCTGGAGCAGAGTTCTGCTGAAAGATCCATCTGTATCCATTGAAAAGGGTATTGGCCAAACCCTTCACAACATCCTCTAGCACATCTTCTTGGTAAACCTTTTTCATAGAAATGATGGGATGTGACACCATGGTGAGAGACCCCCCACCAAACCATTACGCAAGCGGGATGATGTCCACGTTGAAAACCCTTGGAAGCGTCCTTAGATGAAGTGGTATAAATGTTCTCATTTTGTTTGTTGAAAACTTCTTCCACTGTAAAAATTTTCTCATCCGTAAGCACAATTTTTTCATGTCCGTTGCTCGCGTGCCACTGCAAAAGTCGCTTTCATCTTTCCAGTCTAATTTTCTTTAGTTGAAGAGTTAGAAGTTGACCCGTAGACCGACGATACTCTTTCATATGCAGATCATCCCGAATCAGCCTAGACATGGATCTGCTTTATACATATATCCAATTCCTTGGACATGATCTTCTGCTTCCTAAGGGGATTTCTCCGAATTCGTTCACGCACTGCCTTTACTACCGCATTCGCACGGACGACGGGCGAGCTACCCGTCTTGACCTGTCCTCTACTGCAGACAATTCGCCGAAGCGAGCAATAGCCCGAGTGGTTTTAGCAACTCGAAAATTTGACCAGCAGTCTTTCCACATTTATGCAAGACTATTACCGTGACTGGATTCTCTCTAACGCCCCACTCCATGTTAATAGTTTGCAAACTGAAACCAAACTGACTAGTATTCTTCACTGATCAGTGCATGTGTTCTGAAAAAAAAGTTAACGATTCAATTCCCGAAAGAAGTTTTGAACGATAAGCGCTGGAAATTGTGTAACAGAACTTATGGCAGAAGGTATAACTAGGTAGAACTCACAGAGTCTGATACAATGAATTTTTTCCTGCTTATCATCCAGCAGTTTGTGCCATTAGATTGGATTGATGGGATAAAGGTTCTTTAGAGCCTTTAGATTTCTTCTTTAGATATTAATAACGATGTCATTTCTGGAGTTGATAATTACTTCGATAGAGATAAACTTTTTGAAGTTGTAACTATCCATAGTGAGGCTTTAGATTTGTGGCCGTGGCCGTTAGTGCTGGGAACACGCAATCAATAATACACATATAATTTGCGTAGCTCAGCAACTCAGACTTATATAGCACCACACAGCCATGTAGGTAAACGTGTGTGGAAAAAGCAGAAGATGCGGCGACTTTTGCCATTTATAATTTTCCATAAATATAATGCACCCATTCACAAGGTTTTCTTTTACGAAGTATTCAAGCCTGTCTTTCAAGGGACCATCAGAAACACCAAGAACACACCTTGGTGTTCGATTATTATTGCCAAAGCAACTTAAAACCTTATAAGCAACATGCATGAGTCACAAAGAAGCTTTTAAAATGAAGACAATTTCCGATAGATATTTCTCTTTTCAATATAGCGTTTTGGAATCGTGAATCACAATTTAAATAGCTATGTGGTTCCGCAAACACCACATTTTATTTGTTAAGGAATGCCATTTAATTAAGTCATTCTACTCGTGTACTCTGCAGATTGGAACCGGATTCTTTTGCATATCAATGTCTAATCTGCATCAAATCAAACACCTAGATGTGATTACGAACATACTATAGTTGAGAAAACTCAATTTTATTTACATGAAGCCCTAGATGCCGATTTTGTAAGGTCACACAATGAGAAATAGGGAAACGTATTTATAATTTACATACGTATTTGAATTTTAACACAAAATGTTTATGAAAATTAGTTAAGTTTCTTATATCCATAGATTAGATTTTCTTAACTTTCATGAAAACAAGTATCGGATAGCTTTATCATCCCCGTAACTAAATACCGTAACAAATTCTACACAAATATTAATCATTAGGTAGCGGGTAAGGACTGTAAGTCAGTTGAACTAGTTCCTGTAATACCATACAGCTAGCGGATGCGCATTCATCTATTCGTCACTAAGCTAACAACATATTTTTCCATTAGATATTCCTTATATTTTTCAAAAAATTGTTACCATGTTCTTCCCAAACAATGGTAAATTTATTTTGAATGAATCAACTCTTTCGTGAGCTCTAACTTTAACGTAAGAAGATAGGAATAAATCCGACATTGTTTCTGATGTGGCGAAAGTGTTTTGCCCCATAAACTTGCACTGATTTTTTATTTTGAATTGACTATCTATCACGATTAAAAAGTTCCCGCACCACACCACCGTGTGGCGCTCCCATTGTTCTGATTTGAGTTCTGTTTTTTTTTTTTTTTTGGTTGGTTGGTAAATCTGTTGTTGACATTCCCTCTAAATCTTAGCGTCATAGCTTGACATTTGCAAAAGTTACGTAGCCAAGAGTACATCTATTTCTGTGTCTGTTGGCGATTTTTTACAATTTTAACAACGAACTGGTATTAAGTTTTGCGTAAAAAACGGATTTAATGGTGCGCGAACGTTGGAAATGCTGGAAAAGTGTTTCGGCAACGATTTTCTAAAGAAAACGGTCGTTCACCAGTGGCGCGAGCGGTTCAAAAGTGGTCGTGAGTCAATCGAAGGTGATGAACGCAGTGGCAGACCATCAACATCGAAAACCGACGACAACATTGATGAAGTAAAAGAAATGTTGGTCAATAACCGCAAATTAACCATCAGAGAGATAGCGGAGGACTTGAACATTGCCAATGGATCCGTCCAAGACATTTTGGTTAATGATTTGGGTTTCCGTCGTGTAGCTGCAAAGTTGGTGCCAAAAGACCTCAATTTCATGCAAAAAAGAGTGTTGACGTCGCAAAAGAGATGATTTGCGAGGCTGAATCCGATCCCATATTCATCAAAAGGATGAAAAAGGATTACTGGAGACGAGACGTGGGTTTATGAGTACGACACGCAATCCGGACATCAGGCAAGTCAATGGCGTTTACCAAATGAGCCGAGACCAAAAAAAACACGTCGTTTTCAGTCAAAAAAGAAGGCAATGCTCACGGTTTTCATGGATTACAACGGTGTAGTGCATCATGAATTTTTGCCAGAAGGTCAGATAGTAAATAAAGCGTATTATTTGGGCGCTATGAGACGTTTGCGTGAAGCAATTAGCCGAAAAAGACCAGAATTGTGGGCAGAAAACTCGTGGATTTTGCACCATGATAACGCACCGTCGCGGTCGCACAGTGCCATCATTATTCGTAATTTTTTGACGAAAAATGCAAGGAATACCATCCAACAGCCACCGAATGGGCAACGCGTTTCAGCAGCCGATAGGTAGTAATGGAAAAATCGCAGAAAGCACTGATGGACATACCGAAAACCGAATAAAAAAAATTGTTTCGAGAATTGGATCAAGCGCTGGCATAAGTGTGTTGCAGTCGATGGGGATTACTTTGAACGGGAAGATGAATAAACTTATATTTTTAATTTCCTGAATAAATTTCACCTTTTTGATCAAGGTGGTATTCTAGTTTTCGAATGATATTATGTGCTTTTCCTTAAATATTTTCCACAATTTTCTCTTATTTGACAAGAAATTTAATTACATACTCCGCAGTCCTTTTTATTTAACAAAGTTCACCTTTATTTTATGCAGTATAACTTCTCAATCACTGATACCCAACGTCTTGGAAAGTTTGATATTACAATCGGCTCACCACATCTGCCGAATGCGTTGGGTAACAACATCAAAAAGAGAGAAAACGCAACCCTCTCTGCATTGTATGTTTCGTGAGGATAGACTTCTCACTTGTACTGTTGCGCTAAATCAACCACTATGTTTCTGATTTGAGGGCGACTTCAAAGAGTAATGAATTTTAAAGAAAGGTTTTTGATTTTCAACTGGACACAGTACCCGAGACACCTGCAGTCCACATAAACTGCTAGGCCTATACAATCAGGCAAAAAAACGTGCTCATTCGTTTTCAAAGTAACAGTTTCTCTTCTAAACATGACACTTTTCTACCATCTAAAAGGATACCCTAACATTAAATTATAATTCTAACCCAACTCACAGATGTTGTGGGCATGATAAGAATTCAAAGCGTTGCTTACACTTATTAAGCTATTTTTTACACTAACACTAATTTTTTAATCAGAAAAAATAATCGCGCACGATGAAAAATTCCAAGTACCCAGCTCAGCCACATTCAATTAGGCTATGATGTAAGCGCGCCTATAAGTGTATGGTTTCTCACGTAATGACTTTATAGACTTTCATTAAGTATGGCTACTGAATCAATAAAAGTGCCAACTAAAAAGTTTCCAATTTGTTAGCTTAAAAAACTTACAAAAAAAAAAGCCTTACTCACTCAAATACGTATCTCGCTAGTTACTATTTCAATGTGAATAAGATAGGAAAGCAAGGGAGGAGAAACTAAGTACCAATAATCTTCTTATAACTTTTATAATTCCTTTCCTCTTTTTTTTTTGTTTTTTTTTTGCACACATTTTTATATCTTTGAGTTGGGATACAGAATTCGCTTTGCTTATCAGTGGAAATTCTTTATTTTAGTTGAAAGAGCTTTCGAAAACAATTGCTATGCTCGTTTACCAGTAAACAACATCCACAATGTGTTTTTTATCACTCCGAATTGATAAACATTCTTACGTTATTACGTGCGAAAAAAATAATAAACCCAATCACTTGTACAACTTGTGCTGTTTTATAGTGTTCTAATTCAGTTTTTTTCTTTTTCTTTTACATTTCAGGTTTAAAAGTTCTGTATTGAGCCGTTAAAAACTGCAGTAAACCAGGAAGCACACTACAAACTTAGTCACAAATTGCAATCCCCTTTCTCCCAAGAGACCCATGGGATACAACAAAAAAAATAAATATATATATCTACCGAGCCCGAGCAATCATATAATTTAATTAGCCGCCGCCCTCCTTTCTAGAGGCAAAGCAAGTACTACAAGTATAGAGGCAAACATAAGAAAGACAAAAAAAAAAAAAAAAACGTTCACCTTCGCTTGGCCATTTACTTGTGTTGTCACGGTATCACGGCACCTACCACATGCAAGTTGTTTGTCGTTCCACAAATCAAATAAATATCAGATTACATGAATTCAAAAAAGAGACGGAAATTTTGCCAACGCCACCCCATCAAAATCAATCAAATTTTACAATACTTGCTGCTATAATCCCAATTGGCTTCCGAATCGATCATTAGAAAACCAACGGTCTATCATTTGTGGTGGGGTCTGACGGAAGAATTTCCTTTCCCCATCTACATCTGCAACTGCAACTGCAACTGCAAAAAAATAATAATTTCAAACGAAACTGAAACGACTGATTTTTATACAATAAATTTATTAGATACATATATACTATTTTGTATATAGGATAGAAAAAAAAAACAAAAAACAAAACAAAAACAAACAATCATATATTTACTATTAAATGGCATATCAATTGTGATACTTAATTGTGCAAGACGCGAACGGCTATCGAAAGAGTCCATGATATGAGCAATTTTGTCTGCACATTTGCAAATATGTAGCTTCTTCAGTTGAACTCTATTTATACATATATATATATGTTTTTTTTTTTTTTTTTCTCCATAAGTTATAAATAAGGAAGAGGGAAGAGAATATACAAGAATTGTTGTGCTCAACAGGAAAGGAGAAGGTGTATTGAACTTGTCCTTTCCAAGTCAAGAAACTAGACAGACAGAAAAAAATAAAAAAAAAAAATAAAAAATTGAAATCAAATAATCGCAGACATTCAAAATGTCTTTCATAAATAATTTGAAGAAGGTATTCCATCTCGGAGGTGGAGAAGCAAAAAAGAAACGTCTCTACAATAATATAAAAATGGATACAAATCCAGCTGAATACTGGGAGATGGTTGGTGAGTTAGGCGATGGTGCATTTGGCAAAGTTTATAAAGCGCAGCATAAGGAAACAAAACGTTATGCTGCAGCAAAAATGTGCACCCTGGAAGATGAGGAAAATCTCAGCGATCACATGGTGGAGATTGATATTTTATCAGAAATCAAGCATGCAAATATTGTAGAACTCTATGAAGCTTTCTCTATTGATGATAAGTTATGGGTAAGTTTTATTGCATTCTCAAAACAAATTCGTTTTCATTCAATTAACGTTAAATGTTTCCTTTTTTTTATATACAGATGTTAATTGAGTACTGTGATGGCGGTGCCTTAGATAGTATTATGGTAGAGTTGGAGAAACCTTTAACCGAGCCTCAAATATCCTATGTATGTAAGCATATGACTGAAGGCTTAAGTTTTCTTCACAAAAACAGAGTAATTCATCGAGATTTAAAGGCTGGAAACGTTCTACTAACCATGGAAGGCGGCGTTAAGTTGGGTAAGAATATGCATAAACATAACATACGTATATGTTTGTCATGTACATGAATTTTACTGACTCATGCTCCCGTTGTTATTCACTGAAAATAAAAGGAGTTCTTATTTGGAGAAAAGTCCATCTATTTTTATCACAAAACATTGTGACACTTCAGCTTCACTTAAGTATTTACTCTGTATTTTCTTTTTAGCTGATTTTGGTGTATCGGCTAAAAATAAACACACACTCCAGAAGCATGACACGTTCATTGGCACCCCATACTGGATGGCACCCGAGCTAGTATTGTGCGAAACTTTCCGAGACAATCCATACGATCTAAAAGTTGATATTTGGTCTTTGGGAATTACACTTATTGAATTGGCGCAAATGGAACCACCCAATAGTGAGATGTCACCAATGCGTGTGCTTTTAAAAATCCAAAAAAGTGAACCACCCAGACTGGATCAACCATCTAAATATTCGCGTGATTTTAATGATTTCTTGAGTAAAACTTTAGTTAAAGTAAGCAATGAGTTCTGTTCTTTTCAAAAAATAAAATACTCATCCTTTATGTGTGTTTTCTTTATATTTTTAGGATCCTTTGTTAAGACCATCTACAGATGCTTTAATGTCACATCCATTCATCAACAGAAATCTGGATTCAAAACCAATTAAGGATTTATTATTAGAGTACAAAGCTGAAGTTGTCGAAGAAGAAGTTGTGGACGAAGAAGCCGAGGTACGAATTTACACTACTCCTCCTTTTTATTTGTGTTTAAATGTTTTTTGGCTATACAACAAGTACTTTATCACCTGCAAATGTTGATACCCACAAAAGAAAAAAAAAACAAAAACCTTCTTTCTCCTTTTTTATATTTTCACGCTGCTTTTAACACAATTGTAATACTTAATTGATAAAATATCGTTTGGCAAAAACTTGCAACAAAAAACAAAAAAAAAAAAATTTGCAAACAAATTCTAGAAAGCAAAGCGACAAGCGAAACGAAGGTCACTTTATCAGAGGGTTGGTAAGTCGTCAGACTAGTGCAATACATCCAAAAACACAGAAACAATATAAAAATTGCCAAAACAAATTCAATAATCTCATTTAAGAATCGTTTTTCGTAAATTTTGGACTCAAACTAGTCTGGCTGTGATATGATCATTAATACATTTTTTTTTTTTGAGTTCATTTCATTTCTTATGTTTGCAATTGTTCTAAAAACACATTATTGTACTGGGAATTCGTAAAAAGGAGCATTTTCAAAGAATATTAATGTAATGGCAAGCAATGTAGCTAAAATAGACAGTGTGAATTTGTTGCTCTACCTTGATATAATATACAATTTTTGGTTGCCCAGCAAATTCCAGTATAGCACAACAAATATAATGGGACGCCTTTAAAGAAATGAAAATCTGTCGTGTCGTGGTGCAATGGTGGAATCAATTGCTATGCTAGAGAGTCATCAAATCAAGCTAACGACGTCGCAAACATCATTCAGCAAGCAATGGCAGACTTTTGAAACAAAAATCTTTTGCTTAGAAAGTCTGCTACTCTTTCGCCAATCGGATTCACTCTACACAAAGTAGCAAGACGAACGCATTGAGTGGTAGACTATGTTTAAAATCACGCGCTTACATTTGATGTCGTTGGACGATGATAATTTACGAGTAGAAATTCGTTTTAAATTTTAAACGAACGACATTATACGGTCTTATGTGCATATCTTTATCAGTTATCACTCTTTGATTGCGCAGAAAAACTTCATTGTGCACGGAAATGTTTGTGAGAAAAACTAAGAAGCTGGGCAACCAGAAATATCCGCCAGAAACTGTAAAAATCATCATTCTTTTTTCTGCTTTGCTTAACAATCCATTTAATCTATTGTGTGTCAAAATTAATTTGCTTGTTTAGTTGTTTATTATTTATTTATAATACGAATTGTCGTAATTTCTAATAAAAAAAAAAATAAAAATTATTTAAAAAAATCCATAGGAACCCCGCAACTCAGCACTCCCACTCGACCTGGACGATGACTCTTCGTCCCAACAGAGTCAAGAAATCGATAAAAGTAAGATTTATCTAATTTGTTTATACAAATGGCATTCTAATTTTTGGTTATTTGCAGTTCCAGGCACTCCAACATCTGTGTCACAAACATCAAGGGATTCTAAGGAGTCGTCTCCAGCGATCCCAGTTACTCCAACAGCAAGTACTCCACCACCAACATCATTGCCACAAACAGTACCAGCACAAACCACTTCAACAACAGCACCAACATCAACACCAACACCATCAGTTGCAGCTATTACGCCAGTTGGTAAAACAGATGAGAATAACAAATCTAAAGTCAAAACAACAGTTCCACCACCACCACCAGCAGCTGCAGTTGAAGAAAAAGTACCACCACCACCAGCGGTTGTACAAAAACAGATAAGTCCTCCGATTCCGTCACAAAAATCATCGCCACCATCTACACCACCAATTCAAGGTGTGAAAATAGATTCAAAAATGACTGCAGCAATTGCTGGTAGTGAAGTAGTTGATAGTGAGAAGAGGAAGACCGAAAACGCTGATGGAGAGAAGAAAGTGAGTTAAAGAATGATTTTGTATTATAAGTGCTGATTAAGGAGTAGATGTACTATATATTATAAATAGAAGCAAAGCGTCGTAAATTTTACTTAAAGTCTATGCTTGACTAAGTCCTGAGCTTTTATCTATTTTAATTGAAGGTCAAGCAACTAAGGAAAATTTTCAACCGTTATTCCTTCTTAATATGTTGGAAACGACGTGTTCGACTTGGTCAATGTATTTTAGTTGATATACCCGATTATATAGAAGAGAATTATTCAAGGTGATTTCGATGTGAATAGTTGTCAAAACGATATAATTATCACACACCACAGGATAGTATAGTAACGGTTGTTGTTTAACTCTGGAGTATTTTTCATTGCAGTAGAGCTTTATGTGTTTACACGTTACATTTCGTTTTCAATTTATGAAATCTTGTCTTTTCTTCTCGGCCAAATGTACGAAAAGGCAAGAGAACTTTGACTGAGTGAATACTTTTGTATTATTATGGGCGCAAAATTATAGTCACCGTGCATTAGGTAGGCTTAGTACGCACTAACTAACATCACGTTAACTTTAAAACCAGCTCCTAACTTTATATTTAATTATAAACACTTTAACCTACTTACAACTAGTATTGACTTTAAAACGTACCCTCGATGAGTTTTAATCAAACAAACCTAAAAATTTACAGTTTGGGATATTAACCACAGTTTAAGGGGTACACTTTTACAAAATTGAAATGAATTTGACAGAGGAATGTCAAAGGAAATAGAAAACGATGTTTTCGAATTTTGAGCTTTAAATTTGAATTTGGATAGCAGTTTAACAATAATGGAAGCAGAAAAGGTGTTCTTTTGTGACAATATTTGTTTTTCCTTTAGACTTCGAAATATCGAAATCTGCAAACAAATTTTCTTAAGGCATTTCACTGAAATGACATACTAAAAGGTAAAATGGACTTTATGTGCGCGAGTTTAGCGCGAGGATATAACGATAAAGTGGGTTTTATCTAGACTATAATTATCAAAACACTAGCATTGACTTTGTTACGTACTAAAATGACTTTAAAGTGGACTTTATCTGACTATAATTTTGCGCTATTATTATTTTGTTTCTTCAGGGTTTCATTGATTTCATCGTTCATTATACGTATTTACTTGTTTTTTGAAGAAAAGAAATAAATAATAATCTTGGTCGCAGAGTATTATTTCTTAGGTATGAGATTATATGTGCATGTAAGCAGGTCTAGATGCTATTGCTTTAAAATTGTGTATAATAGGGAAATCATTTCACCTTAACCATATCAAAGAGTCTTACAGATGTTAATATTTAAATGTATTTCTTAATAGGTTGTCAAAAAGGAAAAGGGTAAAGCGCCGCCACCACCACTAGTTCTCCCACAACCACCACAACAAGAGCAACAAAAGAAAGAACTTGAGTCTTTAGACTTCAAAGACAACTTAGATGCAGTTGCCCTTCTGAAAGACATAATTAAACCGCCTCCTGAATTTGAAGAAGAATCAAATGTAATCCAAACATCCAATATAATTGAGCAAAACAGAAGCAAAGACGAAACAATAACAGTTGAGTTTAAGAGTCAGAAGAACGATGAAAAACGAGTCATTCCCGTTGGAAGAAGTAATTCTGAAGATGACCAACAGAAACCATCATCGCCTATATTGTCTTCAACGCCTACAATTTCGGTTACATCGACTCCTTCTAAAGTTGTTTCAACAGGAACTGCTACAACAACCTCTAATACTTCACTTATAACGATTAATAGCTGCGATGAGAAAAAAAATGTCTTGCCCAATAGTCTAGCGTCAAATGTGAGCCAAATTACTGTAGTCACTAGTACACATCCGCCAGTTATAATTGATAATCCCCAACAGAGAATTGATACGCCGACAAAATTAAACAACAGCAGTAGTGAAGTGGTCATTGTGTCAAACGACTTGAATAAAACGCATGTAAATGAATCATCGACAGATGATGATTACCCATCATTGGACAGCTTGGAGCATTCACCACGGAAGCAATCTAGTATGATAGTCATTAATGAAGATGAAGCTTTGGGCAATGTACCAAAACCCACCGTTACACTTCCAAACGCTCGTAAATTAGATGAAAGTGAAGTATTGATTATAAGTCCAAGCTTTGTAGATGAAGACTCTGCTTATGGTACATCCTCTGCAACGGGTGCAGACAATCATCTTTTAGATACTAGTCACGTATCCGTTGTTACAGTTGGAGAGGAAATCAAGGTAAAAGACAGCAGTCATATACGTGCAGCCGAATCAAGCAGCGATCTTTCATCGACAGGCGGTCCGAGTGAATGCAGCGACGATTTGCGTAGTAGCAGCGAACTTATACTTACAAAACCCAATAATAAAATGAATGGCGGACAGCTTGTAAAAACCGCTTCCGTTTCGGCATCCCGTGAAGATGTCAGTATAATTGTTAATCATAAGAAAACGCTGCCAGAGAAACGCATCTCACCGGACAGCAGTGTAGGCTCAATGGAATCACGAACACACAGCGAATGCGGATCAGTGCGTTCTAGTGGTGGAACACCCGTACGCGGTGTAATTAAAATCGATCGGAGTGATGCCGAAAGTATTGCCACCACTACTAGTCATGATAGTCGAGAACAAGAAGAGGATGTTATCATCCGTCGCAAGCCCTCCCCTCCAAAAGTGGAGCCGACCAAAGAGGAAATTGAACTACGTAATCTGCGTAAAAAGACACGCAAACGTACCAGAAAATTCGAAATCGATGGTGTGCAAGTTACCACAACCACCAGTAGAGTTATTTATGGTGATGATGAGACTGGCCGATTGTACGATGATCATGTGTTCAGAAAGCAAGAACTCCGCGAGTTGAAAATGTTACAAAAACAAGAGAAGAAACAACAAAACGATTTACAACTTAAAGAACAAATGGCCAAAGAACAGCAGGATCGTCGTTTCGAGCAAGAGCGTATTAGTTTAGAAAAAACTTATGAAAGCGATATGGACGCCCTGGCAAGACAACAAAAACAATTGATCGAAAAGACCGAACAAAATCAAGAGGCTGAATTACGCTCATCATCAAAACGTATACGTTCCGAGCAAGAGCAGGAATTAAAAATCTTCAGAGAGAATCTTAAGCAAGAGATTCGTTTATTGAAGCAAGAGATAGATTTATTACCCAAGGAAAAACGAAAGGATGAGTTCAAGAAACGACGAGCTGCAATGGAGCTAGATCATGAAGAGAAAGAAAGGCAGTTCTTAGATTCGCTTAAAGAACGTCACGAATTACTACTGAGACGAATAAGTGAGAAGCAACGCGATCGTCTGGCAACGGTGGATCGTAATTTCTTGCAACAAAAGCAAAACGCTATGCGTACTCGTGAAGCCTTAATTTGGGAGCAAGAGGAGAAACATTTACATGAGCGTCATCAGTTATCGAAACGTCATGTCAAAGATATGTGTTTCATGCAAAGGCATCAAATGATTATTCGCCACGAGAAAGAGTTGGATCAAGTAAAACGAATGTTGCAACGTAAAGAGGAAGATTTATTGAAAAAACAGTCTATTGAGAAACGAGCATTGCCAAAACGTATTCGAGCTGAACGTAAAGCCAGAGATCTTATGTTTAGAGAATCATTAAGAATTTCTACCAATTTGGATCCGGAAGTTGAACGAGAAAGGTTAAAGAAGGTAAAGTAAAAATTTTCTCATACTCGTTACAGTGTGCCAACTAAAATTGTGTATTTTGCAGTTTCAAGAACAAGAGAAACGACGCTACAATCAGGAGGAGAAGCGTTTCGAAATCAAACACCAAAAACAACTCGAGGAATTAAGGGCTACTCGGGAGGGAGCAATAAGGTAAAATAATTATTTAACGACATGTGAAATATTCATTGTTATTCTCTGCTTTCTGTAGGGAATTGGAACAATTACAAAATGAGAAGCGCAAAGCTCTAGTCGAACACGAGACTCACAAACTTAAGGAGATTGACGAGCGGCTTCAAAGGGAGCTACGCGACTGGAAAGAACAACTTATTCCACGCAAACAGGTAAGTGATTTTTTGTCAAGAATCTAATGCATGTGGGTTAAAATTCAATGGGAACGGTTATAGTTAAAAATATTTTGCATGATATAACAATAATCTGAAAAAAATAAGAATAAAAATAAATCTTTTTTCTCTCTCTCTCTCTCCTACTAATCCATATGCTTATCTGGACTTTTTAACATTTCAATTATTATCTTAATATCCTTCTAAAAAAAATGCTACTAAATGTTATTAAAATTTGAATCTACTTTGGCTGAATTTATGCTAAAAAAAAAAAACACAGAAACTAATAGCTAAGTTAGACCAGATGGTAGACCAACATGAGGCAAAATATGGACCAGTAGCAGACCGATCGATGTTTGATGGTGATATAGTAGTGCCGGAACATTTACGGAATGGTCGATCAATGTTACGTGGTGGATTTCTCGGCAGCCTTACCAGATCTCGAACGTTCCTTACTCTCTCCACTGACTTTTCACAGTCAAATTTTCGTGGTTCAGCGCCGGATCTTAGTCGCAGTTTACCTAATACACCAGTATCAGCCACTAAAAAGCAAAAGAATCGTATTATACCGCCTACGTCATCGGTAGATTCTGTAATTGAGGAAACTACTCAGCAGCAGCATAGCTTTACTTCTTCGTCCAGTGATAATGTGAGCAAAATTTATATAAAAGACCCATATAGTAATTCCTCGGAAATCGGAGTAGAGTTGAGACACAACCAAGAAGGAATGTTACCTCGTCTATCGTCGACACTTCCGAATAAAAAGTATGCAAAACACAACAACACGCAATCACACATTACAAAGGTAATAGTTGGTAGACCGAATACCGCCCTAAAAAGTTCAATGGATTCGCCCCCACCGTTAACAACATTCCGTCCGCCAAGCCTTGATCAGTCCGTAATCGTTGTGGATCGTTTTAAAAAACCCTCCTCAAACGTATTGCCACCAAAGACTACCAAAGAAAATATTCTCCACTCGTCGTCTTCATTTGCCATCAAGCGTCCAACACTAATCAACATTCAACAGAAGCCAACATTGGGTTCGGCCAAATCAATGCACAACATTTATGATGCAGCAACCGCATCAACTGCGCCATCTTCACCAATTTCGCCACCAACTTTCAAATCAAATTGGGGCCAAGTACGTGGATCGAACAGCTTTGCGGATGGTGCTAGCTTATCAACACTATCATCATACACTATCCCACGAGTTTCACTTGCATCAAATAGCCAAAGAATTACTATCAACGGAAAAAATCCACCTAACAATGGAGAATTACGTGATTCTGCAGCCTGATAATCTGATAAGCCACAATTGTCACACCTTCCATTCCATTAAAATCCTTTTTGCTTCATTTATTTGGCCGTTGTGTCCCTATGTCTCTTTCTCTTATGTCTTACGTTTCCTTTTCTTTTTTTTTGGTTTTACTATTCTCTTATTTGTACTATTAATTTGTGTTCCACTTTGATTTTCTATTCATATATTTTGCTACACTCATTTAGAGTAAGTTATAGTGTACACCAATTTACAAGTGCCAGCATTCTATTGCCGCGGCGCATAGATTTGATAATAAAGAAACACGATGCTTTAAATAAAACCAAAAACAAAGTTGCCAAAAATAATTATTGTAGTAAAAGATAAAGTTAAACTAAAAAAGTAAAAAAAAAAAAAAAAACCAAAAAATTAAAATAAAACTAAAAACCTTGCCCATAATAGTTTATTTAAGTCAATTTACTCGCATTTAAGTAGTAAAAATGGTTTTTCTTGTAAATACGAATATACATACATATATTATAAAAAATATTAGCAAACATAAAATGAATTTTTAACTAAAACCATTCCAATAATCGCATACACACACATTGCACCTCTTCATTATTTCCTTTTATACTGCATTTGAGTTGTTTGCATTTAACGCTTCCTTCTTCACCATTTTATCATTTTGTCATTTTGTATTATTCCCCATTTAAAAAAAAAAAAAAAAATCATTATCCACATTCCTTAAATCAAATCGCATGCCAATTGTTTCTCCTGATCCGCAAATACTGAATGGTAACAATGGATTGCCGACTGCTACTATGTTAACTGCGGTAACATTTATTTTATAATGAGATTAATGGAATGAATGTACTGATATCTACTGCTACTGATGGTGGATGGGAACTTGTGTACAAAAGTTTGCGAAAAAGGTTGGTTTAATGTAAAAAAAAAAAATTAAAAATAAACAAATTAATAGTGGTTATGCTTACAATTGAAAAAAAAAAAACAAAAGCAAAAAGCAATAGAATTATAATCCTCGTATTATGCGGTTTTCGTAAATTTAAAAAAAAAGAAACTATTTTTACACATGTACAGATCATTGCAGTTCTAAGCACTAGCTATGCATAAGTAGTATGAAGTGTAACACGTACATACATATATTAGCATATATATTATATGACAAGGAAAAAAATGTTCAACATAAGTACGAGGGCGGGTCAATAAGTCCGACTTTTGGATTAAAACAGATTTTTTGATAAAAAAATAATTTTATTTTTCAACGTCGTCTCCCTTGAGCTCTATACACTTTGTCCAACGCTTCTCCAATTTTTTTATCCCTTCCAAAAAAAATGATTTGTCGAGGTCCTCAAAATGACGAGATGACTTCATCATTGGAGTCAAATTTTTTTCCACCAAGCCATTTCTTCAGGTTTGGGAACAAGAAGTAGTCGCTCGGAGCCAAATCTGGAGAATAGGGTGGATGAGGGAGCAATTCATAGCCCAATTCATGGATTTTTGCCATGGCAACTGCACATGTGTGCACCCTTGCATTGTCTTGGTGGAAAAGAACTTTTTTCTTGGCCAAATGAGGTCGTTTTTTTTTCAAATCGTCATTGAATCGGTCCAATAAGTTGGCATAATATTCCCCATTGATTGTTCTTCCCTTTTGAAGGTAGTCAATGTGGATTATCCCGCGTGCATCCCAAAAAACAGTCGCCATAACTTTATTGGCTGACAAACCCACCTTGGCCTTCTTTGGCGCCGATTCACCCTTAGAAACCCACTGTTTTGACTGTTGTTTGTTCTCTGGTGTGTTGTGATGGATCCATGTTTCGTCCACGGTTACAAAACGGCGCAAAAACTCCTCCATATTGCGATTAAACAACGCCAAACTTCCTGTGAAGTTGTTACACGATTGCGTTTGTGGTCGACTGTGAGCAAACGCGGCACCCATCTTGCGGAAAGCTTTCTCATGCCCAAGTGATCATTCAAAATTGAAACCACTGAGCCATGCGAGATCCCTACGGCTTCCACAATCTCTCGCACTTTCAATCTTCGGTCGGCCAACACCATATCGTGAATTTTTTCGATTGTTGCGGGTGTAGAGACCTCAACTGGGCGTCCAGGACGTTCGGCATCTTCAGTGCTTGTACGGCCACAACGAAATTCAGTAAACCACTTTTTTACCATTGAAATCGATGGTGCAGAGTCCCCATAGTATTTATCAAGCTTAGCCTTGGTCTCGGTAATGGTTTTTTTTCGCAAGAAATAATGCTTAATAAGCACACGAAATTCACTTTTTTCCATTTTCTCCTCAAATTAGTGAGTAGTCTGATAAAAATAGCTGTCAAACACAAACTAACTGACGCAGCAAGTTTAAATTTTGACAGGAGTCAACTGACAGATGCCTGTTGACAGGAGCAGTGTTGCTGTTTCAGTAAAGAGGTCAGAAATTCAAAAACTTATTGACTTATTGACCCGCCCTCGTAACATCCTGTAATGAGTTGAAAACTCGAAATCAGATAGAATTTCAACAGATTAGTTATGCCTACGAATGTTTCGTTTTTCCTCCTTATCAGTCTTCAGTGTACAGTTTCAGTATCATAGCAATTGGCATGAGTGGTATTTTATTAAGGTCTACACAACTTTCTTCTAGAAATTGGTCAAACCCCAAATATAAATGTTGACATGACTATAGCTTTGCTTTTGTATACATTTGGCCATGTTTTGTATTCCAAACAAACAATTACATTCCATCTAAATGTTTTAATACGAGTAGGTTTGATAATAGTTAAAGTAAATGTTCAATCAATTATTTATGTTAGCGATGAATAAATTGGCAACATATGGTATTGCTATAACAGAAAATCCACCATTATTCTTTTCATCATAAAACCGAGGGCAAAGGTAATTGGCAGACAAAGTTGTCTTGCGATGTGTTGGGCATTGGGATTCCTATTATTTGAGATATAGTTTTGATTTCTTTTATATAAAGTTATAAGTCCACGCCTCATCAATCGTAAAAATCATTACTACTATTAAGGTGGTACAACTCGAATTGTAATGAAGCTGTCAGGATAAGAGAACTTTTTGCTTGAGCCACATTTCGCAGTCCTGTGAAATTCTAATACGACAAGGAACTGTAAAAATGTAACTGTGTAAAAACTGTTGGTTGTTCGTTAAAAACAATAAAAATTCTGCCTTATCTATCGTCCGTTTCAACGGTGTCTGCTTTTTGCAAAGGGTAATCAATCTATTTGTACACTTCGTTGCTAGCTCAGTACTTCCAGATCGTGTCACGTCCCCGCTTACACTTGAACGTGTCGAATTTTCAATGGGACCAGTCTACTTTTACGCCTAAACAATTGTTCTTGCGAAGTCTTTCAGCCCATGAAATATCTCGAGGCATGAAAACTTCCTATTGAATTTTTATTTAAAGAAAATATGATCCTTTGGCATCGATGATTCTCTTCTAAATGTTTTTTACGCAATGAAGAAAGCTCTGTTTCGGAGGATTTTCTGTCGGCAAAATGACTCCAGGCAGAAAGGTGATGATCCGTTGAGAAATCAGGATAGTACGGTAGATGTAGAAGAATTTCAAACCACCACTGTGTGGTTGTCACGCAATAGAATTGGACCATGCCTATTAATCAACAGAAGCTGTTTTTTTTTTTAACCATTTTGGGACTCGGTTTATTTCTTTGGTATCAGCTTGTCGATCTTTTTACTTTGTCTATGAGGAAGTGGTGTTCCCGTATTATCATGGAGGATATTCCCATGTTCTGTGTAATGCCTCGCACCGATCTTCTTGGGTCTGCATTTTCCGGTGCTCTTAAAGTATTTCGTTAATTACCGTTTTCGTCGCTGAAATCTAAAACTTCAACTCGTCTCCGTGTGAATGATCATCAGTATATCCTTAGCCGATTTGTTTGGCGTACTCTGCAATACGATAATTTAACTTTGACTTTCTATGTCATTACAACCTCCAAACATTCAAAACCAACGTGCGTCGGTATCTTTCTTTTTCCCCCCCCTAACTTTCCTTCCGCTATCATATAATCATACAAATCATATAAAATTCTTTTGTGTCAATCATTCCGTAGTTTTCGGTGACCATGTCGCATATTACGAGTATTTCAACACTTTACTATCTTGTTGATGTGGGACGAAAGCGTTTCATATTTCTTGTCTTCGATGGATTAAATGCAGTAATCATTTTTTTTGCGCTGCTCCCAATGCCTCACAGATAAATTTGGGCTCTGAAATTGAGCAAAGCATCTTAATTGGTTTTATCGGTCACATTGAATACTAGGTGGGGTGAAAAGTAACCTCCTTGGGAATGAAAAAAAAAAATTTTTTTTAAATGTTTTTTTATTTTATTCCGCCGATTCCGCATCAGCAAGTCCAAACACGTTCGCGTTCGTGTTTTTGGTTAGGAGTGAGCATGCGCGGCACCCAGCGGCAGAATAACTTTTTCATATGCAGAATATTGCCCAAAATATGGCGTGTGTGCTCAGTACTAATCTTTGTGGTATCTGCTAGCTCGCGCACCTTCACTTTCCGGTCAGCCAACACCATTTCATGTATTTTTTTGACATTGTCCTCTGCCGCTGCGGACTTGATCGGTAGTGGAGTTGCGGCCACCACGAAACTTTCGAAACCAATATTTGACGGTGTAATCTGATGGAGCATTAGCCCCATAATATTTATCCAGCTTTTCTTTTGTTTCCTTCGCCGTTTTGCCTCAAAAAATAATGTTTTATAAGAGAACGAAAATCGTTTTTGTTTTTTGTGCATACTCAATACGATGCCAAACACATTAACAACAATCAGCTGTCAAAACAAAACTAAAGACAGTATCGCACCGAAATTTGGCATGTCTGCCTAAATATGAACGGACTTCAAGGCACCATAATCAAGGCGCAAAACAAAATTATGTACAGTATAGGGCGTATACATGAATAAAATAAAACGCAATAAATTATTTTTTCTTATTTTATTACAACAAGTTCCGAAACCGCCCGTCAGATATGAATGTTGACAATGACATTGACATTGGCAATGCCTCAAACTTATTTTCTATTTGTTCTTTCTCTTTCCTTCAATTTCACAGTATTGCCACATCAGTGAAAGGTTAAAAGTTGGCATACCCGCATCTAGTATATAACATAGTGGCCGCGAACTTTCCACTCTATAAATGCTGTTTAGAAGATTTTAATACATTTGTATCTATTTTTACACTTCATACTTCTTGAAAAGAAAAAAAAAGAATAGGAATTTCAATAATTTGTTTTTCCATTTATTTTGCTTTGTAAATATTTTTAATTATGTTTTGCAACAATATTACTAATTGCTGTAAATATTTAATTGCTTTTATTTATAACAATAAAAAAAAATACATACGTATACAGATATATATTTGTTTTAAAGAATTGTTTCACTTTTTTTTTGAATATATTTTTAAAATAACAATTATTAATTTTTATATTTTAAACTTAAATACAGCGATTGGAGGAGACTTTTGCTCAGCAATTGGAGGAGATGGAATCACTGTATGGCGGCGCACTTATAGTTCCCATCCCTTCAGATACCTTACAACGTGACTTTACTGGGTCTACGCGTAGCAGTTTATCATCGTATTCTGAAGGTTAACAGCGATTTTCAATTTTTTTTTTCACAAAAGGAAATAATTGTAAGATTCCCGAGCAAGAGCAAATATATTATAAAATCATACAAGTAATTCTCTGTATTTATAATTTATTTATACTTACAAATGTTCATTATTATTATTATTATTTTTTTTCTTATTCCCTGTTATTTAGTGCCCGCTAGTATCAATTATATAAAGTAAAACCTTCTTGATATAAATGAAAATATATCCTTATATACATAAATATATAAATTTTTATTTTTTTGTTTTTATGTAATTTTATAAAGTTTTTAGGCTATTTTTTGTTTGTAAAAAAAATAAAAAGTAAATGAAAAATGGTACATAGTTTACCAATGTATACAAGTAGATAGATAGAAAAATCTATTTTGTTTGAATAGGTAAAGTAAAAGACCTAAAATCAGAAACAAAGCAAGTAGAATACTTAAAAGATACAACCTCCCAAAGTCCAGAAGACTAAATATGACATTGCAAAAAAAAAAAAAACAGTAACAAAAAATTATAGGAAAACAAAAAAAAAATAAATAAATAAATAAACAAAATGTCCAAAAATGCACTTCTTCCAAAACTATTACCAATACCAATGCCAATCAACATTGAATTAATCAAAACGAATGAAAAGAAAATATTAAAACATGGTAGAAACATAAATACATATATATTTTTGTAGAACTAAATTTTGCACGGCAACAAATAAATTTAAATAAAAAGAAAAATAAACAAATAAATAAATAAATAAATAAATAAATAGCTGTAATTATAGGATAACAAAAGACAAGAAAATAAACTAAATTAATTCTTAAGTAAAATTAAGTTCATATGCAAAAGAAAATATAATAGAACATATAGGAAAGTTAATAGAACAACAAAAACAGCATAAATATGAAGAAAAAAAAAACAATTTGTATTTATATTTTAAAATAGATTACATTTCACAAAATTTGAGACGTCAAATTAAAATTCAAAACAGTTTTGTATATAGACTTTAACTTACAAAAAGAAAAAAAAACAAAAAAGAACGACTTCCAATGATCACAAAGTCAAAACTCAATGTAAATATTGTTTATTTTGCCTATTGTTTATTTATAATTACCATACATCTTTACGCGAAAACATTTCTTAATACTTTTTTTTTCTTACTTTTGTCTAACTAAGACTTTATTTTTTATCTAATGCTGAATTAAAACAATTACCCTTTGACTTAGTTTTAACAATGAAATTGTTTGTATTCATACCAAGAATCGCAATCCCAAACACAAGCGAATGTGTTTTTGAATGTGTAATTTTTGGTTTCTTTTATGACAGATAGAAGAAAATATATTTATATGTTATTTAATTATTATTACGTTTATTATTATTTTTCTTTAAAATGAGTTAAATGTACGAGAAATCAATTTAAATATACGTATCCAACAAAGTTAGTATTTCATGTATGGTGTTGCCTTTATTTCTTCTTCTTTATTTAATCGTTGAAATATGCAGCGCGGGTATAAGTGCATCTAATGCAATTCCACATATTTCTCCTAAGGATCTGTATTGATAGTGCCTTACATGATGTGATCTAATTAGGGAAGATGGTGATCCTGATAGGGAAGTTCTTACATTCACCTCGAAAATCGAAAACGAAAATTTGGTAATAACTTTACGATTTAAAGTTTCTATAATGTTTTTAGATAGCTTTTAAGAAAATATCTCTATATGTGAATATGTACGTCTGTACGTGTTAATTTTTTCAGCCCACAACACTCGCGAAGGATTTGAATTGTTGTCAGATGACGCATCTTCAGAGGTTGACCAAAATCCGTTGATTATTAACAAAAAAAAAAAAAACAATTGTTTTCTGCATAGAAATCGAGGACTCTGCATTGCATATACACTGGCGATCAATAGGATGAGGCCATACATTTTGCAATCGATTTTCACTCTTTATACCTGTTTGAAATTTTGTACCCGCAAACTTTTACTACCTGCGAACAGGTACATACTTTCTCAACAGGAAATCACAAAATTAAAGGGTAAATAAGAAACGACTTTGGAATTTCCTAAGATCATACAATGAACTGCGCCACTAGGATGAGGCCACATGCAAAATCTTCGAAAGAAAGGAAAAAATGAATAAAATGTTTACATTTTATGATTTTAAAACATTTATTTATTATGTTTTTCTACATTAATAATGAGTATACCCGCCATTTTTCGATATGACCTGGTTTGGATTAGAATCATACTTTTTTTTTTAAATAATCAAGAGAAATTTGGGCCCAGGCATCACGAATAGCTTCGATTAAAGTGTCCTTGTCTTCAAATTGTCTGCCGCCTTCATACACTTTACGAGATAACCATGCCCGAACATTTTTGATTATGTTTATATCCGGTGGAAAAGGCGGTCATGGCAAAAGCTCCACGTCTTCTGATTGAATCCAACTTCTAACAACCCTGGAAGTGTGGATGGGGGCATTGTCTTGTTGGAATAT
This sequence comes from Volucella zonaria, assembly GCA_963966105.1. NCBI lineage: Eukaryota > Metazoa > Arthropoda > Insecta > Diptera > Syrphidae > Volucella > Volucella zonaria. The sequence continues at coordinate 1,259,166 of OZ014533.1, read as the reverse complement.
CCAAGTTAGGGATCCGGAAATGTTTTTCACTTTTGTGAATGACCGTTCCAGCAAACATTTGTAGTTGTCTCCGTTCATTGTTGTGGACAAAAACTCCAACTCAATTGTGTCATAGTAGGTAATTGCTCCCCACACTATTAAACCTGATGTACGGCTGTGGTGTCTTGCCAAAAGAAGCTCCTCCTTTTTTAGATCATGGAAATAAAAGTTGTAACCATCGGGGCCGTCAAGGTAAAAATTTTTCTAACCGAAAAGACAACGCGTTTCCATTCACTGCCTCAAGCGACATGTTCTTCTGCAAAATTCATCCGATGCTCCTTGCCTCAAAACAGGTTTCTTTTTAAGTTGTTTTCTCTGTATAGTACCACTTTTTCGTACTATCTTTCGGACCGTTGCTATGCTGTCTGATACTCCGCTGTTGGCCCTTATTTTAGTAGCTGGTAGAGTAGAATTTGAGGCACGCCGTAGAATTAACCGCTTTTCTCGCAATGTTGTTGCTTCTGCCGTGTATCCTTTTTGATTTTTCCCATAGTTTTGTGGATCCGCAAGATAACTGTTTACAACAGTCTTACTTCTTTTAAGCCTCCTTGAAATTTCTCGGCCTAAGAGTCCTAACTCATTGTAAGCATCTATTTTTCCTCTTTCTGTCGCTGTCAAAGTCTGTCCGGAATCTTTTTTTTTTTAAACTAAATAAAAACAGTTCTTTTCAACGCTTTTTTAAATATTCTTAACAAAACTTTGAAAAAAATTGCTGATATGAACTCCTGCAACGAAATATTCGCAATGGCCTCATCCTATTGGCGCATCTTTTTATACGCTTTTCAAGTAGTTCATTGTTTGATCTTGAGAAATTCCAACGGTCGTTTCTTATTTACCCTTTAATTTTATGTCTTCCTGTTGAATAAAGAATGAAAATCGATTGCAAAATGTATGGCCTCATCCTAGTGATCCCCAGTGTATTTATCGAAAATTTAAAGTTACTTAAGGAATACCAAACATTTTAGAACCGTCAATGCTACAAGTACAGTCTTGTGCAAATTAATCTGAAAAAACTCTTTTTTTTTTTCAAAAGCTAGTATTATTTATTTAAATAGTAAAAATAAGTAATAAATTATTAAAATTAATATTTAATGTGTCCACCCTTGGCTTTTAAAATCATTTTAACTCGCTTTGGCACGGATTCCACCAGTTTTTGACAGTTGTCAACGATTTTTGGATCCCGGTGCCACACTTGAATAACTGACTCAATCAGATTCGTTTTGGTCGTACAATCCATTTTTCTGAGCCTGGTTTTGCATATAGCCCATAAATTTTCAATGGGATTAATGTCTGGCGAGTTGCCAGGCCAATCCAAAGATGTAATACAAAGCTCAACGAAAAATTGTTTGACTTTTTTTTGACCTATGACACGGGGCCAAATCTTGTTGAAAAATTGGGGTTTCTGCATTCAATTTCGACAGCTCAGGCACCTGACGTCTATAATTCAATAGATATATTTGTCACTGTTCATCATCTCTGTTATTGAAACTAACGATCCTGCCCCAAAATAGGAAAACAACCCCAAAACATTTGCTTTACAGGGTGTTTTATTGTCTGTTGGATATGGGCTGTTGAAAGTCGCTTACCATCAGACCTTCGAATATATTGATGTTGCAGGGTACGCACAAAAAAAGGACTCTCATCCGAAAAAACCACCTTTTTCCATTCATTCACTGTCCATTCTTTATATTTTCGAGCCCAAGTCATTCTCTTCTTTTTCATAGCAACAGTAAGGAGTTGTTTCTTCAGAAGTTTCCGTGCTTTTCGTCCAACCTCTAGAAGACGTCACCGAACTGTTGAGGCATCCACGACTGTTCCTACACCCGCAAGATCTTTTTGTAAGTCGCTACTGCTTTTACTTGCATTAATCCCACTGTTTCTTATAAGAAGAGCGTCTTCTTTCTTGGTGGGTTTCCGTTTTCGTCTACATTTCCCTGCTCTTATGCTATCTGTCTCTGAGTTGTAGATGTAGGTATGCTCAAACAAAGTAATTATCCATTCTTCAGCATTTCTAAACAGCAAAGTAATAAACTTGACAGCAATTTAATTCTTGTTTACACAAATTGCAAAGACTCCTTAGCATTTCCAAAAATTTAAAAATTTTTTTTCAGATCTAATATAATCTAGTTTAAGAATATGTGCAATTTGAGAAAATGTAAGATCGTTGTATCAACAAATTAACTTATTTACCATTGAACTCAAGGAAAATATAATAAGTTTAAATTAATTTGCACAAGACTGTATGTACTAGCTACGATTGCGTAAATACAGTCACAGTAAAAAAAAAATTGTAAATTGGCTGCAGCAAAACTTAAAGCATTAATGAACACAACTTCTACAGCATTGCTAAAATTGTGTCCATAAATTTTAGCTGCTAATGAATGGCGAAGATGCGAAAATTGATTTTCAAAAAGTATAATGAAAGCTTATTTTGAGAATTTTGTGTAACTGACTTTTTTCTCCTGCTAGGGTATAGTCAATCCGGTTCTATTGCCAAACGTGTGGATATTAATAGTTTAATTTCGGCTGAAGTTGTTGAATTTTGAATTCGCACTTGTCCCTAAAACAATAGAAATTATGTTAGTTTTTGTTTTTCTAAATTTTCAAAACTGCTACTTTTAACATTTTTGCACCTCCCGGATCCATCCCTTCGCAACCTGCTGCAAAAGTGCAATCAAATCGGAGTTACATACCGAATTGGGCAACTAGGCGCTCAGAAAACGTAATAGTTATCTCCACTCTGTTTGGCATTTTCTCCAACAAATTCATCGTTTAACATGACTAAAAATAATTGGGATCGATTCTCTCGGATGCTTTCTCTCTCTATCACCATGATCCATTGTGGCGAAAGACAGCGATGAAAAGCGAAAACATACTCGTACAACCTAAAATTTCGTTAATACAAAGTATCTCAGACCTGACATTAATTTCTTAACAAAAACTGTATCATTAATTGAAGCTTTTGGTTAAAGTCCTGTAACTTTTTTCCAATTCACTACAAGTATTCTATGTATTCGTACTCGTATTCAACTCTTTCTTGCTCGGCCACACTTTTTCTTACCAAAACGTTTCAAAAACCAATTGATCAGACTTAACCTGAAAATCCATTGGAGAATACTAGAAGTTCTCTTCATCGAGAAGTTCTTAGTGTGACCCATCGGTCTGCTAGTGCTTTTTAGACGGGATATTCCGACGACCTTCTTTGATTGTGTTACCTATTTAACTTGTAATATGTAATCACTTGTACGACGCTCTTGACAAGTCCGCTTACCAAGCTTACCAACTTTTAAATGAAAGTGGATTTTAGAAAAGTGTGTTAAAAAGTCTCCAACTGGCAGGTCAAAAGTCGTCAACAGCATTTTACTTTCTTAACCTGGATATATAAGTACCCATTTTGAAAGATACACCTGTTTTGCTATGGAAAGTTGGTATTGAGTACTACTATATTTGGAACGACGCCATACAAAATTTCAGATTGATGCACCGATTAGTTTTGACTTGATGTTGTTTGATACAATACAAAAGGACCAATACCGATGTGCAACTCATGCAAAGAAATAAAGGCGAAGCTGAATGCTGTCCATGGGGACCTTTCACCATATATGACAACAGAGAGAAATTGGTACAACATACGAGGGCTCTTTGATGAGTACACGGATTGGAAGATAGGTGGCGCTACTGCGCCAAAATGAGTGTACCATCATTTAGTATAACCTCTTTTAGCACGTCTGTCAAAATTTGCTGAGAATCCGATGCTTAGTTTTGTTGTGGCACCTTTCCGGCCGAAGGCAGGGTCTTCGTCTTCTTTGGAGCACGTTCACCGAGTAAAACCCATTGTTTCGATTGTTCTTTGGTCTCTGGTGTGTAACAATAAATGCATGTCTCATCGACGGTCACGAAACGACGCAGAAATTTCTCTGGATTTCGATTAAGCAGAGCCAAACACGTCTTGGACGTAGTCGCGCGATAGCCCTTGTTCTCCGGTGTGAGCAAACGCTGCACCCATCGCGAGGGCAGCTTTCTCATGCCCAAAATTTCGTACAGGATATGGCTAACGCATTCAGCTGAGATGCCTACTATCTCAGCCAACTCGCGAATGTTCACTCGGCGGTCCGCCAATAAAAGATCATGGATTTTGCCCACGGTTTCCTCTGTGGTAACCGTTTTTGGGCAAGGTTCATCAGAAACCGATTGCGGCCACGGCGAAACTCTGCGAACCAATGGTAAATGGTTGTGCGGGAAATTGAAGGGGTCCCATACACACGTTTTAGCGCCACCTGTCTTCCACCGTTGATCAATTACTAGACGCCAGAGACCAAGTGATAATCAAAACAATGGGGTTTTTTTTAAATGAATCTGCTCTGAAGAAACAAAGATCGTAAGTCTTGGCTACGATTTTTTGGGATACGAAGTGAATAATCCTAATGAACTTTCTGAAGAAAAATGGCACGATCACAGGGTAGTACTACAGTGAGTGAGTTCACCGATTTGATAAGAAATTGCCAGTGATACGGCGCCATTTGATAACGAAGTGCTGTTTCTCCGCGACAACGCACCAGCTCACCGTGCATAAATTACGACCATCTACCGTACTCGCCAGACCTGCCTTCTTACGACTTGTTTTTGTTCTCCAACATGTAAAAGTGGCTCATGCGCACGCGAACAAAATTCAGCTCCAACGCGGAGGTTATCAGCGGGACAGAAGCCGACAAATCATATTTTTTGGATGGTTTAAAAAAAACGTCAAAAACGTTGAGAAAAGTGTACCGTCCTGACGTCCTATCGCCCCACTTCTTCCATTACAGACGAAAATATTGAACGCGTGCCGCTCGCTCGGCCTTCTAATTCACGAACCACAGTTGAAATGTTGTCTGAGGAACGGAATATTAATGAAGGATGCATTTTTCGAAAAGGATACAGGGCGAGCGTACAGACATCTAGTTCTTGTATTCGTCGTTATTGGTAAGTGAGTTTTGTCTAGAAAAACCAGTTTCTGAGATTAACCACCCACCATATTAGCCGCATCTTTTTTCTATTCCCTGAGCTTTGGCAATCTTCAGGAGAGCATTTTAATGTTATGGAACTATTCAACGAAGTGTGAGGAGAGGACTTTGAGGAATTCATTTTGTCGGCAGAAAGAATTTCAGCATTCCGGGCATTCCGTTGACTCAACATTGTCATAAAGTAAGCGTAGAGTGGCTTCAATGGAGCGGAAACTCCGCACTATTTCGAGTAAACTCGAAGGTTTTTTTGTCGTACGTTCTCGTGGCTGTCATATACGTATCACCGTGTTGGACGGTGTGCGAAAAGTATAAATGAAAATATTACGAATGTCAGCCAATGCGTCATTGGTGCCAAAACATCATCTAGTGAGAAGTATTGCCATTCAACTTATTACTACTTATAAAATCATACATTTTATGCGGTACCCCCAGCTAAATAAAGATTAAACCCAGGCACAAGAAGATCTAAGATTTTACCAAACAGTCATCCATTGAATAATGATCAAGATCTACTTACCAGTGGAAGATCAGAAAATCTTCTACCCAATGATCACACATGAGTATTTTTCGCAACGAGTTTGCACCGAGGTATGCGGCTTCAAGATTATAATAAAAAAAAAAACAAACGCATACTATTGATTTGATTGGAAGTTTATTCATTAAGCATAACCATATTGTTGTTGTTTTTTTTTTGTTTCATATACATACTGTACAGAATTGTATATTTTCAATACTATTACTAACTTAATTTGTTTTCTGATTTTCTTTTAAACGTTAATCTTCAAAAACATAATACGCTTGGTGTTGGCGGCAATTGTTTTTAAAATACGTCAAAATAAATACGACAAGGTAGAAAAGAGGGATGTAGGGAAAAGGAAAGGAAATTGTAACTTTTTGCAATCGACTTTTACTACACATAGCAATAGGCTCATAAATACAGAGTGTGTTTGGAGGATAAGTTAAAAAGACTTATCCCGACAAGTCTCCATGGTCAAAGAGTGCCTGGTCATATAATTCTGCAACAACTCGTCTACCACCAAAGAAACGACCGTGTAATGCATCACGACCGCGTATCGCTTCTACAGCTGTAGAGAATTCGACGAAAATTTTCACGATGATCTCGGCATCTTCATCATCTTCGTTTTCAGTTTGTTTTTCCTTGTAAATAATAACTCGACTGACAACACCAAATTTAGCGCATTCATCTTGGATTTCCTCTTGGAGTGTTTCATCGACATCCTCTGGGCCAACCATGTTACGCAGGATTATAACTCTAGATTCTTGGGGGCGCATTAGACGTTGCATTACCAGCTGTCTGGCACTTTGACCTTTGATAGACATGCTCTCTTGCTGCTGAAGAGTTTGTGTTTCACCTTCTTCCATAAGTTTTTTTTGGAGTTCTTCTTGTTGTTTCTCATGGGCTTTTTTAATTTGTTCTGAATTATTGGCGGCAACGACAGCCGCTGGAATAAGAGTAGTGGGAGTAACTATTGTGGGTGCTGCTGTAGTGACGGTTATGATTCCTGGTGGAGCTAGTGTAGCGGGAGCAACAACTGCAGGTGCTTGAAATACTGCAGATGTGTGGAATCCCGTAGTTGCAGGTACTGTGATACCAGGGGCTTGAAGAGCTGCAGCTGCAGCTAAAGGAATAGTGGCGACTTTTGGAACAACTGTAGCTAATGGTGGAATTGCGGAAAGTGTTGGTGTTGTAGAAAGACCCATAACGGCGTTGCTGGCTACGGCATCTAATGCTTGGATTTTTGCAGTTGCTGCAGCGGCAGCAACAGCCGCAGCTGTAGGCATTGTTGAATTTGTAGATGGACCCATCAGTGCATTTGGTGGTGTTATTGAACGTCCAACTCTGAAAAATAAATTTACATATGAAATCTGCTTCGAAAAAACTATTCCAACTTCAATTACCGCAGAAGTTGACCCCCAAGATCAAATAGATTCATACTGGCAATAGCTTCATCCATTGCTTGCTTATTTGCATACTCAATAAAGCCATAGCCCTTATGTGAATGTAGGGATGTTCCTTGTGCCAATTTACAATATAATATTGGGCCAAATGCTTCAAAAACACTTTTGATATCTTCCTCTGATAGGTCTGGATGAATGGAAGCCACATAGATGCGATTGTAACTTTTCGCCTCTTCTTGAATTTCATCGATCACCTGTTGTGCTTGTGGCATATTACTTGGACGACCCACTTTAATGTTGCGTCCACCCATCAAAGCCCCGTTCATTTGTTCCAAAGCTAATTGAGCTCCCTCTGGAATTTCATATTCAACGAAGGCGAATCCTTTGTGCTTCTGAGTGATTGGATCCCACGACATATTAATGGACTTGATAGGTCCAAAGGGTAGAAAAGCAGCACGAATCGTATCTTCTTTGAGCTCAAATGATATACTACCAACGTATACTCTAAATAATAAAAATTCGAATCAATCTTTGAATGGAAAGCTGATCAAATTCAATAAGCTAACAAGTCAGATCTTATCAGCTCAAAGCACACGAAACTTATAACGATATCGAATTCTCATTAACTCGAGATCTAATTTCGAGATATTAAAAGTTGCTTTCACTCCAAAATATATTGATTTACATCATTCAAACGAAATGAAGCTGCAAACTACATTCTACTTACCTACACATCAAAGCTAAAGCTTGTTGCCTTTGCACCTGAGTCCTTTGACTTGCCAATTGCTAAGTGATAACAAAAAACAAGATTTAAATTAGATAAAACAGCGAAGAAAACATAATGAAGCGTCGAATTTATTGATTTCATTCACCTGCTGTTGATGAGCCAATGTTTGCTTCATAAGCACCATTTTGATGCTCTGCTCCATAGCATATTTCTTCGCCTTAGTAACAGTGTCATGTTGTTCAGAGCTTAATTTTGGCAGGGCACCTCCAAGTAGCCCCAGCAGAGCAGATCTCGTCCCAGGGCCAAACTTGACATCACCAGTTTGCTTTAAATCATAGATAGGTTGAGATATGAAAGGGATTTTCGGTTCCGATTTGCCTAGAATTGTGAACTCTTATTTAGTAAAAGTTTCCCAATAATCAAATCAGCTAAACATCATCTTCTTAGCAACAACACAAAAGCATTTCCTTTCGTCAAAGTCAAGTCAACGTGAGTTAAAATTTAATGTCATCTAGTGTCTATTATTGGCAGGGATTCAAACTTGAAAAACGTCAACAAATTGTCATGTTTGAGATATACGAGTATATGCAGAAAGTCACTCCATTTCGTTTCTAGAGAGAGAACAAACAGAAACGAAACAGATATAATCTCTATTGTTTTTTTTTTTTTGCTTAAATATTCGATGCCTGTAAGAAAGATAAAAAAAAGAAAAAAAGAAATATTATTATAAAATTGTGGTTAATTTTTGTTTTTTTTGGAACATGAAACAACCCTAGGTGAGTGTTTATTGCTTATAGCTCTCATAAGCCTAACATTTTGCTTATAGATAGCGGTTTGATCTGTATATAGCACACAGGAGACTTTTTTCTTATATTCACACACATTTAAATTTTTATAAACTGTTAATCCGTCTGAAAATAGGAGAGAACAAAAAGAAAGAACCGGAGAATTAACCAAACATAGATTCCTAATTTGTTTATAAATGAATATGTACTGCAGAAAAGAATTGTATGGCATATTTATGTACATAATGTATGTGTTAAACTAGTTTTAAATTACTAATATTTCAAACGCGAACATTTAGGCATACGATGTTAGTTTGTCAGTTTTATTTATGGAATGGATTGACACATTTTCCATTAAAAAAAAAATTCATTAATAATATTGTAAATGGACAACAATTAACTACAATAGATAAAACTTTTTACATTAACGATTTGGTTTTTGTCTTCTACTAGAAATGGGTATATAAACAACTTTATGAACAATAAAACAGTTAGTAAATGGAGATGAGCTAAACAGAAAGCTTGTTAACAAATGGCTTGATCACCACAACAGATTTGATGACAAGAAATGCTTTACGTGATGTTTATTTTTTTTTTTCAGTCGAAGAAAGACCTTTTTTAACTTAAAGTAAAAATATAGTGTTTCCTATTCTCTTAGTCATTTGAATTTCCCGAGAATAGAAAAAGTAATGCGTACTTATAAAAGGCAACCAGCAAACGGTATAACGTTGAGATAGTTAGGAATTTATCTGATAATGCCACCTTATCAGAAGTCAAACGATGACTTACACTTGCTAATTGTTTCTATCGCTGTAAAAGACAATTTGGTATAAAGGCTTTATACCAGTCCCCAATCACTCCACTCATGCAAAAGAAAGAATTTAGCAAGGGCGGATGAAGATACGAGAACCGTTCAACGTATTTTCAACATGATCTCCCTTTATCTCAAAACACTTATTAAACCAGGGAATTAACTTGCCAATATCCTGAAGAAAATAGGGTTCCTTAAGCTCTTCATAACCGGAAATTGTCACTTACTGTCCCGTCCGATCTAAAGTCTTTGAAATTCTTCAAAGGCACATTTTTACAGCATTGGAAACAAGCGCTGTGTGTGCTGTTGTGGAGAAGCAACTCATCTGCGCTCAGTTTTCCTCGCCTTTTTCTTTGATAGCTTCCCTCAATTGGAACAAAGTAATTGAGTAAGATGCTGGGTTTATGATTTAATTTCTTTTGCGTAAGCGGTCAACAAAATTTTGATTTGAGTAGCAAAACACAGTGGCCTTGATTTTTCTATCGATCGTATGACTTTAAATTTTTTAGGGCTCCGCACCCTTATGACACTGGTCATAGCACTGTTTGCTGCTAGATCTCATGGTCATAAACCCACGATTCATCTCTGGAAACAAATCGGCGGAAATTGCTCATCGAATCTTTACCACAAACTCTCTTCAACACTCAACTTTCTCAAGATTATCGTGTCAGGCATTGTGGTTGTCATTCACTTAGACGGATTTTACATAGCGCATGTTTAGAGGGATTCAAATAAGTGCAAAAGAGGGAAAATGAAACAAAAAAAACTTCCCCGATACACGGCGGGCAAGAGTTCCTTTGCATGTTTTTGACATTTCTTTTTCGCATTTGCTTTATTACTTCTTTAGCTGTTATTACAAGCACAACGTCTCAGTATGGCGGATGAATTTAAATGAACGAAAGAATTAACAAGCGAGCTCATTTTCAATTATGAAATATACCCGTCCGAACTGCAGTCGGTATCCATGCAATCAATATAATCATTTCCGCAGAGTCCAATAAATTGTTTAGTTCAGCGAATGCCAATTTTGTTTTTTTTAATTAATTTTACTTTCAACTTTCAACTCTGAGCATCAAAGATGAAATGAAAGAGAGCTGTCAAATAACATGAAAAATCAAAGAATGAGAAAAAGGCTTCGTATGAAAATGCGCGCATCACAGAAGGATAGTTGAAAAGAAAATTATCAAAACATCGCATCAAGCTCATGCGCTGTTTACTGTAAAAGCCGTCTTAGGGACTACTAGAAAACTAGTGACAATTGTGCGATATTTTGTATTAATACCCTCAGATAATGTCATTAATTATATAATTAAATTATTTACATTGTTTTGGTAATCACATTGCAGAAAACATGCAACGCCACTCGTGTCCTTGTTCGTTTTGAACGCAAGATTGAAGAGGAAAATATAACAGCGGACCCTAGGAGCTGTACAACGACATCGATCTGGTTAGAAAAGTGCGAATAAGTCGTCTAAGAATATGCAGAGGATACCCAGGGCAAATGGCAATGTTCTTACCCGAGAAGTCTTTTATTTTTATTTAGTGGAGCGCACAAGTGGAAAGGGACCTCAACCATGTCGTAAGGCGCAACTGGTAGCATCTGACTAAAGACACTAGCACCTGGATAGTTTTATAGGTTGAGGCCCAGTTTCAGAACCCGTACTGGTGAGCCGTCTAAGTAAGTAGGTAACAACCTGGTATATGGGAATCAATTTTGTTTCACATTATCGATAAACTCACCATTCTTTGTGAGTAACTGAAAAGCTGAATACAATAATGATTGTTTGGCATTTCAACATGAATGTGTCCAAATAAAATAGTTCTTCACTAAAAAAACAGCTGGAAATTGAGTTCCCTTAAAAACTGATAAAGATATGAAAACTCAGGTGCTGTCCGCAGGACATTCATTATGCAAGTGTTCACTGGGATGCCAGAGATCATATTTTCTAAGAGAACGACGAAATAGGGCAACGACGACATCTATTTCGAAAGTTACGTAAACGTTTTGGTTAATAGAAATAAGCATCATGCATTCGAATACAGTCACACTGTTTTGAAAATAATTATTTGCTTTTGTTACTCAATAAAACAATGGTTTACAATTTGAGTGCATTTGTTGGGCATTGCTGGAAAAGTAGCAGCGTAAACGGTACGAAAACATCTCCAGGATCTTCGGTTGATTTAAATTCAACTAAAGCAAAGTCAATTGAAACCAAACACTACACACAAAGATCCCTTTGGATAAAAAGAAAATGTAGCTTCCAATCAATTTTAGTTTGATAGAATCAAGTCAATTGGTATTCGACATGTAATACCAGTAGAGAAAACGCTTTCCATTAGTTTGAAACATTCTGCCTCCATAAATTGTTCAATTAGTCAAAGAATACAAAAACAAAAAACAAAAACATTTTAACAATGTGATGTCAGAAACAAGCTAATCTTGGCAAAACTGCCCCGAACAGTGTTCCTTTAAGTCAGATAACATTATTTGTTTGAAATCAACAAATAAACACACATACTTGTACACTATAAGATGAGTTGGAAAAATAAAAGCCAATAAATTTGAACTAATTAAAATCCATACAATTCTTTCTGCTCACAAACAAATATAAGTAGTAGTTTGCTTAAACGTATCGACCTTAATAACGATGCAACATGAAGTTGTGCAATGCCACATTCTTTCGACTTTTTGGGAGCAAAAGTTTTTTTTTTTTTTTTTTCTTATAACAAATACGAATACGAAAATGAAAATCCTCTGAAACGATAGTAAGCACAGTGGAAACAACTTAAAACGAAAGAAGAAAACAAAAAAATTAAATCTTCTTGCTTTCAAAAGTGAAAATGCCTCTGTCATTTTCTGATTTAAAAAAAAATTTTTTTTTTCTTTGAATAAACTAAAAAAAAATAAATAAAGAAAATTAAAAAAATGGTTATTAATCAAAATGAAAACAAAAAAATTGTACACAAGAAAAAAAAAAACGAAAAAAGAAATAATTCTGTAAAGTAGAAAATAAGCAGCCGGTTTTTTAGAAGAGCAGAGATGTCACACCTTTCGCCCCCCCTTTTACTATCAAGATGGTGTTTAGGGGATGTTGTGCAGGGTGTTGCAGCGCGCTTTTGCTTTACAATTTATCCTCATTCGTATAGAAACTTAAAAATATGTCATACAAAGAAAAAAGAAAGAATTTACATGAAAAAAAAAAGAGAATAGTTCGATTAATGATCATTTTTGTTTTGTTTGTTTGCAGGGGTTGTAATTGTAAGTAATAAAAATATTTTACTCTAGTTTATAAAGTAAATCGATGGCGAAGATTGTTTATTCGTTGGTTCAGCTCAGTTTTTTTTTTTTTTTTTTTTTTTTTTGAATCTATTATACGTCTTTTTTTTTTTATTGATCGCTTTAGGTACGAGTACACATTTGTTTTTGTTCTACTTGTCGAAGCACTTAGGGAAAGGAATTTTCGTTTCGATTATCTACTCTTTTTAAATATAAAATTTAAATGCAGTTTCTTATAATTTTTTTTTTTTTTTGTCTTTTCTCGTTTTGTCTTGAGCTCAGACTAATTTTTCAAGGAGTGCAAGTAGGTAGATTAGGTAGTGTCTCACCTGACATCAGCATGAGTCTGCAATAACTTAAGAGCAGAACAAAAAAGAAAAAAAAAACCGACGAATTAGTTAAGATAATTTTTGACATGTTTAGAGCTTTTTTTTTTTTTTTTTAGATTTTAGATCTTTTGTAAATTTTGTATACAAATACATAGATTTTTTTTTATTTTTTGCTTACTTTATCAAATTGACTACAATAAGAATAAGTTTGAATTGACATTTTACTATATTAATGTAATATATACGTAAAAATGATAACTTAAAAAAGTTTGCTAAATTTAGGATTTGTCATGATTATTTATTACTACGTGTAGTTTAACTAGTTAACAATGTGCAATTGAAAATGAGTTAGAACGTTTCATTATTTATTTAAATACCTGAATCCGAACGTGACTTCTTTGTTGGCGAAGCACCATCATGGACTCCGTCATCTGAGCGAGGCGATGATCGCGATTCTCTTTCGTGCGAACCCTAGAAAAATTTTAATGTATTGTAAAACAGAATGTTTGGAAATATTTTATGACAAACAACATATTAATACAAAAGTAAATTATCTGTAAATGTAAAACAATTAATGAGCCTATGTATGCCTCTAATTGTTACATTACCGCTGCGTTAAAAGATCTACGCTACCAAATGCGAAGACCAAACTACAATCAATTTATTAAGTCACATTTGGGTCACTGGAACAATTTCCGGAAAATACAAATGGTCTGTGGAATAAATGGTTTTGTTGCTTCTCAAAATACTCTTTTTGATACCCTTGCTTTCGTTCGATTACATTTTAGTGATAGTCTTTCTACTCAGAACGACTCCAGCCTAAAAATTTAATTTTGCGAAGAAAAACACCTACTACGCACTTTCTTCTTGTCTTGAAATTTGAAGAAAAGAATCCACAAAGTGATAAGTCAAGTGATTGTTTGCAATGGGACATTATTGAGATGTTTTATTTTTTTTTTCTAAAAGTTTTCAGAGTTGGCAATGTCGTTATGAAGAACAATTTGCCATTTTTCTAGCTTTTTCTCATTTCGGTGATTGTTTCTAGAGAGCAAATTGTCGTACACCAATCAGCTTTAACTGTTTTTAATCTTCTAAGGCGACGTTAGTCACATGACCACTTTTTCCACAGAACCGGAAAATCATTTTTTTTAAAACGTTTCGCCCGTAACGATGCTGTAAAGCAGATTTGATAATATTGATTGAATATCTTCAGGATTTCCTTGTACCATTTACCGCGATCCTCTTTTTGGTTTTTAGACAAATTGTCGAATTCAACAAGGGCAGCTTTCTCACATTCTAAGGATGCACTCACAGCATCGTTGTTTTATAGTTTTCGATGTTAATAGATCAGGGAATTCACCACAGAGATTTCTTTGGCCGCGCTTGAATCGTTCTTTTACAAAGCTCTTATGAGTTCATCAAAACACTTTCGTTGATTAATATTGTAATTAAAATCGTAAAAAACCATGGCTCGAAAATCACGACGCGATATATCCACTTGTCAATAAAATGGGTTTCTTTAAAATAAAGCAGTGCCCTAGCGGCTTGCCTTTTTTTATTAGAACTTTTAGTTAGTCCCGTGCAGTGTGAAATTTTGACAATCAATTTTATCAACAGCCCGATATGGACTACGGCCTAATCTCTTTATTCACTGTATTTAGCCTTGTAATTCTTTGTGCACGGAAAGTGTCATCTTTTTGCAGACACCAACAGACAAGAGAATGAAAGGCTGTTTCTTTCTAAGATTTGCCATTTTCGTTAGATATTATTTTTTCTAACTTTCGGGAATTGAACACGCAGCGTCTTGATATAGTACAACTGCGCCACGTCACTACCAAAATAAACATAATACACCCTGAATGACTCGAACTGCAACCAACTTCAGACTGCTATAATTTCCAAACCGTTCATGATAGTGAGCTCAAAACTTGACACATGACAGATAATGTTATTATTTACAAGCCTTTTAAACGATTTGCGTCTCAGTTGTGTTGTAAATTTTTTATCCGCGATGGAATTCAAACGTGATAGTGTGATTGCTTTAGATTTGGCGGAAAACCACAAGTAGCTATTATTACAGCCCTCCAGCACCTCAACGTGAATAAATCATTTGTGTCTCGAACCATACCGTGATACTTGCAGCGTTGCAAAACGCCATGGAGGTGGTCATAAAAAAACAGCAACATCGGCAGAAATGGTTCGGAAAGTGAAGGCGCTCGAATTGAGCGAAATCCGTGTCGAAGTGGAAGAAAAATGGCTCGTGAGCTCAACATATCGTTGGAACGGATGCAACACATACTGAAAAATGAGCTTGAGCTCAAGCCATTGAAGTTCCAAAAAGCACACGATCTTACACCGCAACAGAAAAAAGTTAGAGTCGAAGAGCGAAGGAGTTTCTACGAAAGTGGTGTGTTGCCGAATTTGATTTTTTCCGATGAGTCGCCATTTGTTATCGAGCAATATGTCAACAAACAAAATGACCGAGTTTACTTGCCAGAGAGGTCCTTCGAAAATTTACACTTTCGGACGGCCACCAGAAAGCAGGCAGCACCGATGGTGATGGTTTGGGCCGCCATAATAATCGATAGTCGCTCTCCGCTCGTATTTTTGGACCGTGGCGTCAAAATTAATGCGATCGTATACCGTGAAACTGTTTTAGAGGCAGTATTGAAGCCTTGGGCAAACAATCATTTCGGTCGGAGACCGTGGACATTTCAACAAGACTCGGCACCGTCTCACAATGCGCGTGTCAACCAAGATTGGTTGAAAAACAATGTTCCACACTTCATTTCTTCGACACAATGGATTGCAAATTCTCCGGATGCAAATCCGTTGGATTTCTCTGTCCGGGGTATTTTGAAAGCGAAGGTTGGCTCTAAAAAATACCAAAGTTTGGACCGCCTCAAACAAGCACTTCGCCGGGAATGGGCCAAAATACCGCAGAGCCACTTGCTGACTGAGTTCCAATTACACAATGGCCGTCTGAAGGCCATTATTCGCGCCAAAGGTGGACATATTGAAAACTACTGATACAATTTGAAAATTGATGTATTTTCCAACATTTTTTGCTTTGGCACAATAAAATTTATCAAAAAATAAAAAAATTATAGCATTTTAAAAAGTTATAGTTCGAGTAAGTCACCCTGTAGAATCTGTTAGAAACTAGGAAAGGAAAATAGCGCTCTAAGAAATCATACAAAGTGAAGGGTACAGAATACCAGAGGAAAAAACAAAACACATGATGTTGTAAAGCAGGAACTTGAATGCTGATAGTAAGCCAGTCCCTAAAATACTCACTTGGATGCAAACCAATTTAGTTGTAAAATTTGCAGGAGTAATTTGTCTGCTATCCATATGTGTTTCCAAGAAATGAAAAGAGAGAAAACACCAGGAGTAAAGAAATAATCCTGTAGTTGTTGAGGTTAATTGTATATTAAACGCAATTATCTTGATAAAATCATTTAAAAAGAAGACGATATATTTGCTTGCTTCCTTTCAATACTCAGACACTTAAATAGGCAATTGGCTTCAACAAAGTCAGGGAGGATGGAAAGAGAGGTACCGGTGAACGTTGGTTTTAAATGTTTGAAGGCTATAGTGACTAGGAAATACAGAGCTAGGCAGGGCATTCCATAAGCGAGTTGTACGGCTTAGGAACTGATGAGCATTCATAGCGGGACGAGTGTTACGGTTAAAAGTTTAAAGCGCTTGTTGATATACATACTGATGGATTCTTATTAAAAAGTTCGTTTATAATGACTAATTTCTTTTTTTGATTGCCATTAGCACTATGAAGTTAATTTTTATAATGATTCTCGTAGCAAATTCTTCCTGAAATGGCTCTAAAATAATTGTCATTAAGACTAGCTTTCCATTTCAATCAGAAATTATTTTTAAAAGCTATTTTGTTTAGTAAGTTTGAGACAACGCAATCTCAATATGATCCTCCAAAGCAGCAGTAAGGAAATCTAAAGCGAAGGACATAAGGAAAATTTGGAGCCAATTTTCTCGAAAGATACAATTGTAGAGCTTCGCAAAATTCCTTGCAGTTGATTCTCATGGGCTAAGTATTAAAGCTTAGTAACAAGACATGTCATACAGTGATCGGAAAATATTAGCTGTTGTAGCAGGCAGACAAAGGACAAAATGGATGGGTAATTAAAAAAAAACTTTAACTTGTGGTAAGTCAATAATAAATGATAATCAGTCTCGCAATAGGAGAGACATGGAAAACATACCGATTAACTTATATTCTGGCCCACAACTTCTTTACCTTTTTGGTTTATCAGCGGAAAAGAGCGTTTTTACTGCTACTATTGTGAGATCTCATATTCAGTGCGTCTTCTATCAAAAATATTGATCCTATCTTATACCACGAAAAACGTTCACCAATTATAATACTTCAGCCTTCAAATTTGCAAATTTTGATGGTGTGCTGAAGCTGGTAAGATGTATTTTCTATACGCTTTACCCTTGCCTCTTGCCACCCAATCATATCAAATTTATTTTTGTTTCACCGGACCAAAAACTAATTCGTTAATTATTTCGTGTTCTCTGGAGTACTGGAAACGATTTTTTTGTTGCCTTTTGGTAAGAAGTGGTACTTTCCTGGGACTTTTCGAATAGATGAGAATAAACGGAAATTGGTCTTCCCAGTTTCCTCTAGAAGGGGAAGGAGATTGGCAAAACTAGTTCACGTCTAATGTCTGCAGCTGACTTTAAAGTTTTGGAAATCAATTCTCAGTGGTGTTTTCGAGGTAAATCTGTAAATGAAAATCCTAAGCACTTTTGGTCGTGATTTCTGCTTCAGGGGGATTTGTAGAACTAGATCTCTTTCGGTTATAGTTATGTAGCCGTACACTCCGCGACTCATATTACCATACGAATGGATTTTACCTACTTTGTCCATAAGCATATAAAGAAACAAAAACATAAACATACATACAAGTATGTACCTCGGCGAACGAGGTAATGCAAATGGTCCAAAAAATGTCAAAAAAAAAAAAAAAAACACAGTCGATCGTGTTGTGAGTTTATAATAAAAGCCTCCAACTCCATTATCACTAGCCACCAGGGATGGGGGAATAGATGAAATTCAAAAGCATGGAAAAACAAAACAGGAAAACATTTGTTTAAAATCAAAATGTTTTAAAAAATAAAACATTAACAAATTAATAGCGCAAGAGTCGATTGTAGACCAAGGTCTAGTGTTTCTACGCATTGTTCTTGTTCGAATTGTCATGTGGGACTGAGGGAGTGAGAAACGTTCATAAGCAGAATATTTCACATTCAGATACATATACATTTATGTAACATGAAGAGCTGATGGAGCCATACATCGTTTGTAAAATGTAAAACAACCATGAACATCGGTGGATATATACGCAAAAAAGAGACTATTCTTTATGTTCTGTTGCAAAATGAATTTGTTTACCTGGAGCTTGAAGACATGTTCAATTTAAAAGGCACCGAATCTTCTCTCTTCAACAAATTCACATCCTGTCTTGATAGTTAATGTGAATTACGTAAGACGCAATTACCAATCGACAAATTTATAATACAATCGCAAACAGTTCACGGTTCTGACACAATATGTTGAAGAGAAATTCTCCAACACCTAAAAATCGTAGCTCAAGATGGCATTCCAATGCACAACGTTGAAATTCGACTTGAGTCGAGTTCTGAGCTAAAATCAGTTTTTCCCTTGCAAAACTAAGTCTTTAAAGGACAAGCAGTTGTATTTAGCAATACAAAATACCAAAGAAGTTTTTTTTATTCCTTTTTTTTTAATCAATTTAAGATAGGTGTAGAGGAACAGTAAACACTGGCGTTTTATTTACAATGCGAAGATAAACAACTAAAAATAAATTCATTAAATTTGAGTTTGTTTGCGATTTACGTCCAAACATATACGTATTTCATTAAAAACTACAACGCAAAATACTTAATCGCAGGTATATATTAATGTACGCAGTATTTTTCCTTTATCGCTGTGAAAGATACCTACAATTAATCGATATGGGCAAGACGCACGTCCATCAAGGTCATAAGACTTGGCTGGATCTTTCATATTCTCCACTTGAAAGTAAGGAAAAAAAAAAAAAAAAAAAAACAAAAATCCTTTTTCTCTACTCGTTTTTGAACATTTTAATTAATTTTCACTTTCTCTACACAAATTTTAACATAATTTCTAAACTACGTGACTGCGAAAAAAAGAAGAAAAATTGAAAATTTTCTTCGCCATTATGGAGGTTGAAAATGAAAAATTTATATGCATGAATTCCAATGTTTTTACTTACCATATTTCAATTAATTTAAAGGTGAAGTATTGGGAATTTAATTAGTTTTGATTATTTGCTCAGTAAATTGCCTTTTGAAACGTTTTAAATAGTTGCAAAATAAGCGTATATAAGTTTTAAGTACTCTTCTCCTCTCGCGGCAAAAAAAAATTAGCACAAAACGTTTTGCTTTAGGGCGAAATGTCAACCAAAGTGACGCTTTTATTCGCCGTGATCAGAGGTAGCCATATTGGTTTTGGTGGAAATGTGAGACTGAAGCTGATGATGGCACTGCCAGACCAGAAAAAAAGCTGAACATTTTTTTTCACTTTTAACTATTAAACCGTTATATATGGAAACACGATAAACTTTGATTAATGTCTATATAAGTAAATATATTTTCTTTTATTATCACATTTTGTAAATTATAAGAAAAAAAAAGTTATTTTTGTCGCAAATTATTTCTTAACTTGGGTGGACACTTTGCACTTTTGAAAATTTAAAACAAAAAGGGTCTCAGAATCGTTGCAGCGGATGGTTATTTACAAGTATAATCGATCGTGATCTTGTTAACACACAGATGCATATTCAAGCTAAGAACTTTGTGTGGGTATCTTCAACATTGATGAAATCTTAAGCAGGGATTGATACAAAATTGTAAAAAGTAATCTCAACTTTGCTCTACAACGCCAATTGAGTTGAAATCAGGTTAAAATTTCAATTCCAGTTTCGAAACTGGATTGAAATGTAATCGAAAATTAGAAATAGAGTAAATTGTTATGAAATACGTTCATGTGTCGAAAACCAAAATATGGACGCAGGGTACGTTTATCTTAGGTTCTTATGCAAAACTTTAATTCTACTAATGCACCACGTTTTTCTCCGCTCTTTGAAGTGTTTCGAATCGCTTTCACGACTTGAACAAGGAGAGGAAGGTATTTAATTATCTACCTTTCGTGCTACGCAATAGCATAGATCTAGTTAAAATAGATTTAATGCGTTATTGTGGTGCAGACATGTACGCAAGATCCACGGATCTAAGTGCTGGAAACTTCATTTAGAAACTGAAAAGGAACCTTAAACAAACTTAAGACTTTTAAAAGCATTCAGAAATTATAAGGACAATTAATTTTTTTTATTTAGTTTTATTTTATTTATTTATTATGATATCAATATGCAATTGAAAATTGTTACTAATATAAAAGTGTAAGAACAATTAGCAGCAAAGGCTTTCGGCTCTATATAAAGATTTTAAGTTTTACAAATATTTTTCTGATTATATCAATATTGCTTTGAGTTGGATCCTTGAGGAGGTCCTTTACTTTTAGGCTTTGACTAAAAATGTTTTGCAGTGTTGAATTGGTTGATATGAAGCATGGACTCAATAAATGTGTTACGGTTAATGTGCTGAATCAAGTAGGATAGATTGGAGAGCACTTCCTCTTGATCAGATGCTGGTGATTATATACTAGATGGAGTGAAAAGTGACATCATTGACCGCCAGAATGCCCGGTTACTGCAAAAAAGGTTATGGTGCCTTGAAGTCCGTTCATATTTAGGCAGACATGTGCGATACTGTGTTTGGTTTTGTTTTGACAGCTGATTGTTGTTGACGTGTTTGGCATCATGTTGAGTATGGACAAAAACGATTTTCGTTCTCTCATAAAACATTATTTTTTGAGAGGCAAAACGGCGAAGGAAACGAAAGAAAAGTTGGATAAATATTATGGGGCTAATGTACCGTCAGATTACACCGTCAAATATTGGTTTCGAGACTTTCGTGGTGGCCGCAACTCCACTACCGCTCAAGCCAGCAGTGGCAGGTCCTCCGATGCGGTTACAGAGGACAATGTCAAAAAAATACAAGAAATGGTGTTGGCTGACTGGAAAGTGAAGGTGCGCGAACTAGCAGATACCACAAAGATTAGTACTGAGCGCACACGCGATATTTTGGGCAATATTCTGCATATGGAAAAGTTATCCTGCCGCTGGGTGCCGTGCATGCTCACTTCTGACCAAAAACACGAACGCGAGAGCACTTCAAAATAGTGTTTGGACTTGCTGATGCGGAATCGGGCGGACTTTTGGCGTCAACTGGATTTGAATCCCTCGGACTATTATCTCTTCCCAAACCTCAAAAGATGGGTCATCAATAAAAAATTCAGCTCACGCGAGGAAATTATCGACGCCACGGAGGAGTATTTTACAGACCTTCCGAAAAACCGTGTTTTTCAAATTTAAAGGCCCAAAGTTCGAAGTCATTAATTTACTCTTGCAACTTGACTTCGATGAGATTAAACGATATTGCGACGATGAGGTTGAAAACCATCATATTTTGAGACGCCTTTGTTTCTGCCGGTTAGGGATACCAGAAAAAATTGGAACGTTTTCGATTCTGTAAAAACATGCAACCACTTGCTTGTCGAAATGTAAGGAGATACCTTGGACTTATTTCTTAACATATAAATGTAGCTATTGCTAGAGCCAAAAGTGCTTTTGCTCCTACAAAAGGACCTCGCTCCGCTTCATAGTAGGCTTCGCCCATCAATGACGTCATCAGATGACGCCACCATAGGTTGCAACGACTTGGGCCATTACAAGCGGCCGGTCATAGGTCTTGTTGGTAGCAGGACCACGGGTAGTCCCTACCAGGACTTAAATTACTGTACCATGGAAGTCAGGAGCCGCCTGGATCTCGACCCGGGCCTGATTTGTTGAGGTAGGACCCCATGTGGGAGCGTCATGGTGGTTGGGAAGGGTCTTCCTGTTGGTTTGACCCATTGTAGAGTTGCAAGTAAGTACTGGAGGCTATCACCCTTAGATCAGCAACAGGTTTTAGATCGGCCTCGACTCATACCAAGTGTGTGATTGTGCCTTCAACACAGTTCCGAATTGGTACTCAGGAAGGCGGCAGGCGACCGCAAGGCGTATCCTTACTCCCATTTGCTACCTTGGTCCCTTGCGTATGGGTATCCCAACAGGTCTTCACGTTAATCCCATGACTCGTTATCCCAAATTGCGCCAAGAAGAAGAAGATTTCCGCCACTCCTGTCGATGGATCTCTCCGCACACGATGCCTTGTCCGGCCTGTGTTTGTATTTGGATTTCCCGCCCGCGTGGTTGAACATGAGAGCAAGTTCATTGGGAACAGATTCAATTGTTTGAGAGAGATTGGCCTCCCAAATTCGGAGAACATACAGTTCGATCCTAATGAAGTTCTGTACGACAACTAATTCGAAAGACCATTACAAGAGCAATTCGGAATTGACGAATAACCTGATCTTTGGGGCTTATGTATCACGAGAGTGTGCGTTTTATTGGTGTCGTTCCCCTAGAGACCAATCTCTGTTCTTTTTTAGTAAAAAACTGATTCAGAACAAATTCGCAAAGTCGCTATCTACCAGACGAATTGCGGAGCGCTTCCGGTTCAGTATGACGGCAAAGAGTCGCAGTAGGAGGGATGTTCCTCAGTGACATCAAGAATTTTGGCAGTAAGTGAAATAAAAGAAACTTGTACGCTGCTGCCTTCAGTTTCTGCGAAGCATTATGTGGAGGCAAAATCGGTTTGCCGGATATATCGGATAATTGAAATTATTTCTTTATCTCGATTTACAATTTACAGTGTTGGCCAAATCTATAGCACGAAAAATGGTCATATAGGAAAAAAGTAAAGAATCTTAAAAAAGCTTATAAGAGTTTAAAAACTTTTATATTTTCGTTTTCACAAAATATTACTCTTTGATTTACCATTATTCATTTTACGTTAAATCTTATCTAATTTTTAATAAAATAAAATAATTAAAAAGCACATTTTCGAATTTATAAACAAATAGCACAAAAAAAGTTTTTGAAACTAATACTTAGTGGCATATCCATTATTTTTGACTACCGCAGCACATCGACGAGGCATTCAGGCAATAATATCAGGGATGTTATTCCAGGTAATTTGTGCTTGTCGTAGCAGTAAGTCCAAATTATTGCATTTCGCGCGATCAATCCTTTGATCTACAATTCTCCATAGATTCTCTATGGGGTTGAGATCAGGGGATTGCGCTGGTCACTTCATTACAGTTATTTCGCTTTCGTTAAGTCAATCCTTTACAAGTTTAGCGGTATGTTTAGGATCGTTGTCATGTTGGAAAATCTATAGGAACGGCATATCCTCATCAGCATAAGGAAGCACGACGTTTTGAAGGATATCCCGGTACACGAAACGATCCATTATACCATTAATCCTATGAATTGGCCCGACTCCATGACTGGAAAAACATCCCCACACAATAATACTGCCACCACCGTGTTTCACTGTACCCTTGGAGAATCGTGGAATAGGCCTTCGCCTTTCGGCCTCCGTACCGAATAAAAACCATTAGATCCCTTTAAATTGAATTTGGATTCGTCAGAAAAAAGTACAGTTTTCCATGTTCTTCGGGGTCTACCGCCATTGTGCACCGTTTGGACATTTCCTCGAGCACGAAATCGAGCTATTACTCGCGAAATCACAGAATGGCTTGTACCAAATTTTTTTGCAACAAATGTTACTGATTTACCGCTTTGAAAATCAGAAACTACTTCTTCTTTTATTTCGTCAGAATACTTATTACGAGCCATTTTATCACCTTTTTGTCACAATTAAACACAATTTAAGCTTCCGATTTAAAACGCCGCCGATCACACACAAATAATTTTTGTTTCCATTGTTTAGAATGTTTTTGAAAAGAAAAGCAGTAATCTTTGATGCATATTGTAAGTAAACCGTAAAATTTGCTGACTGAAGGCAATAACAGGGTGCATGTGTTTTAGTTTTGTCCACTTATTTTTCAATGGATTTTTAATTATTGTATTTTATTAAAAATTAGATAAGATTTAACGTAAAGTGAGTAACAGTAAATCAAAGAGTAATATTTTGTTCATATGCTATGTGGCCGTAGTCAGGCCAGTCATCGCGAATGGCTGCCCCGTGTGGGTCAATGTAGCGTCGTATCAGATGAAAAGAATTCGGGTGTTTGAAAGGCAGTGTCTTAGGACCTGTCTCGGCTTGTACAGAACACCAGAATCAGAGTACAAAAAATATTATCCCAACAAAGTCCTTTACGATGGGGCTAATCTGAATAGGATTGACAATTTCCTGATTAAGGTGATGCGAAGACACGTTGCACGAGCAATGACCAACGATAATAGCCTGATCTTTGGGGCTTATTACCCCAATGAAATGTACACCGAGAGCACGCTTCTGTCAGGCTTTATCCCGCCAGAGGCATTTCTCCATATTGACGCTAAACGGTTAATGCCAAGCAGGGATGGTGTCCCGGTAATATACCACCGCCACCGCGATGCGAGGGACAAGCGGCTCATCTACGACGGGTATGTCGTCAATGCTCAGGAGCTCCTCCGTTTTAGTCCCGCGATTGCGCACAGGGATCGGATCGATGCACAGTGTGACAATTCGCACATTTAGTGGGATTTAATTCAAAAATCGACATGCACAAATGTAAACAAAAAATGGGTTCTCTTAAAGCTTAAACCTCTCACTGAATGACTGCAAAAAAAATTTATGTTAAAAGCATGTGCAACAACAAAAACTGACATCAAAGATCAAGTTGTGTACAGTTATTCATAAGGTCAGCTTTAAGAGGAAGCGGTAAAGTTTTTTTTTTCAAGTGGTTCGCGTGGCTTTGAGTAAAAGTTTAATTTTTTTTTAATAAATATAATATTGTTGAATATTAAGGTAAGTTGTTTTGGGATAAAAAGTGTTTTCGTAAAAATTAGGGGTGCTTGAGAGTAAAAAATTAGTGATAAATTATGTGTTTTATGTGTTCATTAGACCAAAAGTGTAATTGTTCAGTGTTTTTCAAGGTTGAGACCATTTTTGTTTTAAAGCCTTATATATGTGGAACCAAAAAGTGTTTTGACCATACTAATTTTTTTGTATTTTAGGATGGCAACCGAAATTACGAAAAAACAAATTTTTGATGTTTGGATTTCCAAAATCAAAATTAAGCGCTTCGATGATGTATTTGCTTTCTTAATGGATTGTTTTAATAATTTTTCATTTTCTGAAGAGGCAATTAAGTCATTAAAGGCAACCTTGAAAAATTTATGTTTGAGGTTTGGCGAAAAAATCGCTAAAAATGGTCGCCATAGAGAACGTTTCGAAAGCAATAATTGTGCCTGGTTAAGTGAAACTTTAACAGTATCACAAACTGTTTTAGATGAAATTCCCTCTTCATCTCATGGCATCATGGTATTAGGAGGACCAAGAAAAAGCTTCGAAGAATGCTGTGAGAAGACCAAGAAGAGAAAAATACAAACACTTCTAGATTCATTTAGCGCTGAAGAAATCAGAACTGCGAATGAAATAAACCTGAGGAATACGTCAAAAAATTAATATAAATGTTCCAAATCTACTACCTTCGTACCACAAAATTAAAGAGGCTAAGGCAAAATGCTATCCCGATAGCAGAACTGTGAGTGAGTCTTCTGCTGAATGCGGCTTACAAAGCTTGGTAAATCATAGCATTGAACGTTTATGCTTAGCTCAAAAAGATGTTTTAGTTTCCAGCTCCGTCAGCCACAAGATACTGCCGGCCTATTAAACTGAACTTTGCAAAAGAAACGACAGAATTGATCAAGTTGGAAGTAGATTCAATACAAGAACAAATTAAAATGTTACAGCCAGTTGAGATAAATAATGACAGCTTTCATATCCAAATAAAACCAATTTTCTTACTTACCATGATCGACGGCAAAATATGTACTGCTTTATCACCTTTATCACCAACTTCTTCGTCACAAACCTGTTATATTTGTGCAGCAAAACCATCTGAAATGAACAATTCAACCAAACTTTCAGAAAAGCAAGCGGACCAACAAGCAATGTCCTATGGGCTAAGTCCTCTTCACTACTCGATCCGATTTATGGAATGTATCCTACACATCGCTTATAGACTGGATGTTAAAGTTTGGCAGGTTAAAGACCAAGATAGTAAAGAAATGGTTAAAGCAAGAAAAAAGTTGATTCAGGATATATTTAGAGCGGAATCTGGGCTATTGGTTGAAATGCTAACTCAACAGTCAGGCAATATGAATGATGGAAACACGGCCAGAAGATTTTTCAGAGATGAGGAAAAAACTGCTGAAATAACAGGGATAGATCAGAAAATTATCAAAAAATTTCACATAATTTTAGAAGCGATTGGGTCTGGGTTTCTAATTGACATAGATGCCTTCGAAACATTTGCAAGAGAAACGAGAGAGCTATATATCAGAAAGTATGGCTGGTTTTGTATGCCAGTAAGTGTACATAAGGTATTATTTCATGGGAAACAAATAATTTCTACTTGTATACTTCCAATTGGACAACTTTCCGAGGAAGCTCAAGAAGCTAGAAACAAGGAAAATCGAATATTTAGGGAGCTATTTACCAGGAAAACCTCGCGAGTGGATACGAATACTGACCTTCTTAATAGGTTGCTAGTATTCTCAGATCCATTTTTGGTAAGTCTTCGATGCATTCCAAAAACAAAAAAAAAACATTAATTGAACACGAAGTTCTACAATTGTTAAATATACCAACTGAGTAATAAAATGCAAATTATTGGCTGGTATATGTTTTTTTTTCATCACAACTGTTATAGATACGAGGGCGGGTCAATAAGTCCGTGACTTTTTGAATTTCTGACCTCTTTACTGAAACAGCAACACTGCTCCTGTCAACAGGCATCTGTCAGTTGACTCCTGTTAAAATTTAAACTTGCTGCGTCAGTTAGTTTGTGTTTGACAGCTATTTTTATCAGACTACTCACTAATTTGAGGAGAAAATGGAAAAAAGTGAATTTCGTGTGCTTATTAAGCATTATTTCTTGCGAAAAAAAACCATTACCGAGACCAAGGCTAAGCTTGATAAATACTATGGGGACTCTGCACCATCGATTTCAATGGTAAAAAAGTGGTTTACTGAATTTCGTTGTGGCCGTACAAGCACTGAAGATGCCGAACGTCCTGGACGCCCAGTTGAGGTCTCTACACCCGAAACAATCGAAAAAATTCACGATATGGTGTTGGCCGACCGAAGATTGAAAGTGCGAGAGATTGTGGAAGCCGTAGGGATCTCGCATGGCTCAGTGGTTTCAATTTTGAATGATCACTTGGGCATGAGAAAGCTTTCCGCAAGATGGGTGCCGCGTTTGCTCACAGTCGACCACAAACGCAATCGTGTAACAACTTCACAGGAAGGTTTGGCGTTGTTTAATCGCAATATGGAGGAGTTTTTGCGCCGTTTTGTAACCGTGGACGAAACATGGATCCATCACAACACACCAGAGAACAAACAACAGTCAAAACAGTGGGTTTCTAAGGGTGAATCGGCGCCAAAGAAGGCCAAGGTGGGTTTGTCAGCCAATAAAGTTATGGCGACTGTTTTTTGGGATGCACGCGGGATAATCCACATTGACTACCTTCAAAAGGGAAGAACAATCAATGGGGAATATTATGCCAACTTATTGGACCGATTCAATGACGATTTGAAAAAAAACGACCTCATTTGGCCAAGAAAAAAGTTCTTTTCCACCAAGACAATGCAAGGGTGCACACATGTGCAGTTGAAATGGCAAAAATCCATGAATTGGGCTATGAATTGCTCCCTTATCCACCCTATTCTCCAGATTTGGCTCCGAGCGACTACTTCTTGTTCCCAAACCTGAAGAAATGGCTTGGTGGAAAAAGATTTGACTCCAATGATGAAGTCATCTCGCAAACAAAGGCCTATTTTGAGGACCTCGACAAATCATTTTTTTTGGAAGGGATAAAAAAATTGGAGAAGCGTTGGACAAAGTGTATAGAGCTCAAGAGAGACTACGTTGAAAAATAAAATTATTTTTTTATCAAAAAAAATCTGTGTTTTATCAAAAGTCACGGACTTATTGATCCGCCCTCGTATGTTTACAAAAGTTATTACATTTCATTCTATTGGATATATAACTTAATTCGTTCAAAATTTTAACGTTTATTTAAGAAAAACATGTACAATAGTATTATTCAAAGTATTGCCCATCTGAAGCTATGACTTTTTTTCCATCTTTCTGGCAATTTGTGGATCCCCTCCCAAAAGAACTGCGCCGGCTTGGCAGCCAAGAATGAATCAAGCCAATTTTTGATATTCTGCTCTGATGTGAACCGTATTTCAGTGAGGGCGTTCTGCATCGACCGGAACAAATGGTAGTCAGAAGGGGCAAGGTCTGGGCTATAAGGCGGGTTGGGTAAGACTTCCCATCCACTGTTTTCCAAATAGTTCTTAACCGGAATAGCAACGTGGGGCCGAGCGTTGTCATGATGGAAAATTATTGCCTCGCGTCTGGTCGCATATTCCGGGCGTTTTTCGGCCCCTGCTCTCTTCAAACGGATTAATTGTGTTAGGTAGCGTTGTCCATTGATGGTTTCACCCGGTTTTAGCAGCTCATAATACAGCACACCCATCTGATCCCACCAAATACAGAGCATTACCTTCGCGCCATGGATATTCGGCTTTGCCGTTGATTTGGCTGGTTGACCGGGTTTCACATATGATTTTTTGCGCTTGGGGTTGTCATAATGGATCCATTTTTCATCACCAGTAACAATCCGATGCAAAAATGACTTCCATTTGTGGCGTTCCAGCAGAATTTCGGACATGCAAAACCGCCTTTCGACGTCTCTCGGCTTGAGTTCATGTGGAACCCAATTTCCTTGCTTTTGAATATATCCAGCTGCTTTTAAACGTTTTGAAATGGCTGCTTGAGTGACACCCAAAGATTCTGCGAGCTCTTCTTGTGTTTGGCAACAATCTTCATAGAGTAATGCTTCCAGTTCTTCATCTTCAAACTTTTTTGGCTGCCCAGGACGTTCATCGTCTTTCAAGCCAAAATCACCACTTTTAAATCGTGCAAAGCACTCTTGGCACGTTCGCTCAGCTAGCGCATGTTCACCATAAACTTCCACCAAAATACGATGACTTTCGGCAGCAGTTTCCTTCATATTAAAGTAATGAAGAAGAACTCCCCGCAAAAACACTTTTTCAGGCACAAAGTTCGACATTTTTGAGTGAAAAAAAAAATTATTGTTGTTTACGCTTCAAATGAATGATATATACTGAAATGACGTACAATGACAGTAGCTTTACAACGCATGTTCCAATGGAATAATACAAGTTACGCCATCTCTTAGAAAACCGCACGAGGTTGTAGACCCAATACCAACTGAGTAATAAGATGCAAATTATTGGCTGTTGTATGTTTTTTTTTTTCTTCACAGCTGTTATAGATATGTTTACAAAATTTATTAAATTTCATTCTATAAACAATTCTCATAAAAGTAAGTAAAAAACATTTCACAAAAACATTTAAATCTAAGCGCTATTAATTTAATCCCGCTAAATTAGCGAATTGTCACACTGTGCGGTGTTTGTAACTAAATTAAATTTATTTCTACTTTTGTATCTCCATGATTATTTACTACTTTATAAACATGATATTAATATGCATATGTGCTATAGGAAAAAAAGAAAACTTCTCTAATAAGCATACCTGGATGGCACATGTACAATGTACATATAAAAATATATCAAAACATCACAAGACAATTTCGTTATGCAAATAAAATAAGAATCCATTTTTAAAATTAGAATCAATTCAATTCAAAACAAAAAAAAAAACGAATATCTTTCACATACATAGTTTTCATAGTCATTTTAGTCTTACGTCATCGATTTTTTATCCATTTTTGTTCGCTCCTTGCCAAAAAAAAAAAAAAAAAAAAGCAGAAAAACAGAAAAAGAAATAGACTCGACTGCGCTTAATGATGGCCGGGACATAGCATTCGTTATAATAACTATAAACTTAAACATCGTCCCCCTTCGGTTCTTTTAGCAGCCATTTGGTACATGGAAGCAAGCATATTGGCCTAACTTTTGTTCATTTAAAAACACTGCGCTGCTCGAATTTAGAGAGCAAATTTGCTTTTTGTCTATTTTTGGAATGACTATTATTTTCAGAACGTGCAGAGAGGAAAGTGGATATGCAGCGCGGGCTTTTTCTATTTTTTTTTTCCTCCTTTTCTCGTCCGTCATATCTTTTTTTTCGAGCATGGATAGATTATACTCGTGCAAGAACTCTGCATAACCTATAGATAGATACACATTCGTTGTGCTCCATATTTCCCTTTAGCGGTGAAATTTACGTTCTTATATTGTAAGATTATTTTTAGATCCAATTTTAGAAGTTGTTTAGCCGAGGGATCTTCAATATTGGGTCAAAGAAGTTTCCATGATTTTTCGGGGAGACCAGAATTTGTTAGGATTTTTTTTTTTCTTAATTCAAAAAAAGAAAGCATACCATATAACAAAATAAATAATTTAATTAGGAATTTCACAAAAAAAAAAAAAAAAAAAAAAAGAAGAAGAAAACCAGTGATCCAGTCCTAGCACATACCTCAATTATAATGCAAATGATTGAATTTCGAATGCAAGCTCTTTTCAAAGTAAAGAGCAGCGCGAAATCGCATAAATCACGAACAAAAATCGAGGTTATAACAACTGTTCCCTTCGAAGTTCTACCCGCTAGCAACCTAAAATGGCCAATGGAATGGGACAATGGTAGAAACAACTATACACTTACGGATACATACATTGTTCGTCCTTATAACGATATATCGGCAGCAATTATCGATTGATCCCATTTCGAGTACGTTTCACGTGTGTCACAATGCTTAAATGTCAGCAAAAGAAGACCAAGAACCAGTAGCTGCTACTCAATGCTGTACAATACAGTCGTCTTCTTGTGGTACTCGTAGAACCCCCCAATCGCATAATGCCAGAAGAACAAGAAATATCCTTAATTTTTCACATTGCATCGCAATCTCTTGGACGAGTGGAATTCCAGAAGTTTTTCGTTTTTCTCAAAACCTAATTAAAGCATTTTCAGCAGGGAATCCATTAGAGCAGACAGTATTATTGTTTATAGCCGTGTCCTGGCCATGATGCGAATTAATAATGAGCTGTATGTACGAGTATATATGTACATATATCTCTGAGACTCTTCGGGTGCAATAACCACTTCTGGTCTGGTAAAACTTGAAATTCATCGTAAAGGGTAATCCCAACGATACACGGTATAGTACGAGTACAATATACCGAGTAATATACATACGAGTACTCATAGTAGATGTGCTCATATTCATGTATGTATATATGTATTCGTATGTTATGGAAGGAAACGCTGGGAAAACATCTCAGCACGAGTCATATAAATAATGCAGATCATCATCATCATCATCATCATCATCATCATCTGCACAACTCTACTCGCTTATAGACGGTAATTCTAAACTGAGGTAGTAGTAGGTGGTGCAGTACTGACTGACTGACTGACTGCATTGTGTCCACCATCGATCGATGTATACGATCGCTACACAAAATTCACTAGTATTGTTCAAAGTAAGCTTGCTGGAATGACGCTGACAATTGTGGATCCGTGCATCGATCATGCCGATGAAGAGCTCTTAAATAGTTGGTAATCGGAAATTACGAAGTCTTATCCTTGCTACGTCGATCGGTAGTCTGGGTACCACGTAAGTAATGTACCCATAGTCTGCGATCGAGTAAAAGTTATCCATAAATGACTGAGACCAGGAGCAAAAAAAAAAAGTGCATACGCGTACGCGTACGCGTACAACTTTAGAATTTGTCTTTTTGCGCGTTTGTTCTCCTCTCTACGTTCGGTTAATTTAATTCGAGATTTTTAGTTTGAGTTACCCTGGGATTGCATCGGAATTTGTGATTGCTCCTGACGTTTGGCTGCTGTTGCACTGACGGCTGGCTGGCAATCGAGACAAGCGAGATTTCGTCGAAGGAGAAAACCCACCGAACCGAACCGAACCGAACCGAAACCAGCCAGTTAGTTCTTGATTTGAGCCCAAAGGCGGTTTTACAGGTCCACCGATTGTTGCTGATGAGATTCCTGTCTGAAAAATATTATGTGCGATATTAGGTTTTTGTTGGGATCTCTTGTGAATAATTTGATGTAGTATATTTCATCAGGTACTAAAGGTACTAAGTAAAGGTACTCACCTTGTATGTTGAAAATTACAGATCCTTAAGATTGGTAATTGAATAGAGTAGGAAATGAGTTTTTGATGTCTTCATTTTGAAAGTAAATAATGGTCCTAGACTTGCAACTATTATTTACAACGTGTACAGGTTGTTTTGATGTTTTGATATTAACATTTCAATCTTGTTTTGTGAAGTTTTCTTCTTTTAATCCACCTACGCTCTAGCTTTTTTCAATGTCATTTCCGACTTTCTTAATTGGCGAAAAACAATAAAGAACTTGTTACGAAATGTTCAAAAAAAAAAACGCACAACACGTCATAGATTAGATACGCAAATCTTGCGATCTTTAGATCCTTGACCGCCAGAATGCGTTGCTACTGCAAAAAAGGTCATGCTGCCTTGAAGTGCAGTCATATTTGGGCAGACATGCCAAATTTCAGTGCGATACTGTCTTTAGTTTTGTTTTGACAGCTGATTGTTGTTGATGTGTTTGGCATCATGTTGAGTATGGACAAAAACGATTTTCGTTCTCTCATAAAGCATTATTTTTTGAGAGGCAAAACGGCGAAGGAAATAAAAGAAAAGTTGGATAAATATTATGGCGCTAATGCTCCATCAGATTACACCGTCAAATATTGGTTTCGAGAGTTTCGTGGTAGCCGCAACTCCACTACCGATCAAGTCAGCTGCGGCAGGCCTTCCGATGCGGTTACAGAGGATAGTGTCAAAAAAATACATGAAATGGTGTTGGCTGTTTTTTTTTTTTTTTTAAATAACTTAACACTCAAAAGGGTATTACTACTCTTAAAATCCCGGAGCACGTGTTAAGTTTTTCGGAAAATTGGATAGAGAGAGAGAGAAAGATGTTTGGGCTCAGTGGCTATTCCGCTCCATGGGTGGCATCCAACATTTAATGGGGAGACTAATTTGTTAGTGTAAATTGGACTTGATGTTGTATTTAGGCAACCATTCATCTCACAAGATTTTAGTTGTCTGGAAAAAAGTCTTTCGGTCACGGTTGGTATTGAACCCCGAACCATCCGATTGAGACCAAATGGCTGACCCGAAAGTGAGGGTGCGACAGCTAGCAGATACAACAAAGATTAGTACTAAGCGCACACGCCATATTTTGGGCAATATTCTGCATATGAAAAAGTTATCCTGCCGCTGGGTGCCGCGAATGACCAAAAACTCGAAGGCGATAGCACTTCACAAGAGTGTTTGGACTTGCTGATGCGGAATCATGCGGACCTTTGACGTCGATTGGTAACTGGATTTGGATCCCTCGGACTATTATCTCTTTCCAAACCTCAAAAGATGGCTCATCAATAAAAACTTCAGCTCACGCGAGGATATCATCGACGCCACGGAGGAGTATTTTGCTGACCTTCCGGAAAATTACTTTTCGGATGAGATCAAGAAGTTGGAAAATCGCTGGAATAAGTGTATCAAACTAAAAGGGGACTACAGGGTGAATGACTCGAACTACAACTTTTTGAAATGCTATAATTTTTTTATTTTTTGATAAATTTTATTGTGCCAAAGCAAAAAATGTTGGAAAATACATTAATTTTCAAATTGTATCAGTAGTTTTCAATATGTCCACCTTTGGCGCGAATAATGGCCTTGAGACGGCCGAAGAAAGTATCGCACGCTGCACGCCAGTGGCTCTGCGGTATTTTGGCCCATTCTCGGCGAAGTGCTTGTTTGAGGTGGTCCAAACTTTGGTATTTTTTAGTGCCAACCTTCGCCTTCAAAATACCTCAGACAGAGAAATCCAACGGAATTGCATCCGGAGAATTTGCAATCCATTGTATCGAAGAAATGAAGTGTGGAACATTGTTTTTTAACCAATCTTGGTTGACGCGCGCTTTGTGAGACGGTGTCGAGTCTTGTTGAAATGTCCACGATCTCCGACCGAAATGATTGTTTGCCCAAGGCTTCAATACTGCCTCTAAGACAGTTTCACGGCATACGATCGCATTAATTTTGACGCCACGGTCCAAAAATACGAGCGGAGGGCGACCATCGGCGATTATGGCGGCCCAAACCATCACCATCGGTACTGCCTGCTCTCTGGTGGCCGTCCGAAGGTGTAAATCTTCGAAATACCTCTCTGGCAAGTAAACTCGGTCATTTTGTTTGTTGACATATTGCTCGATAACAAATGGCGACTCATCGGAAAAAACCAAATTCGGCAACTCACCACTTTCGTGCAAGCGTAGCAACTCCTTCGCTCTTTCGACTCAAACTTTTTTCTGTTGCGGTGTAAGACCGTGTGGTTTTTAGAACTTCAATGGCTTGAGCCCAAGCTCATTTTTCAGTATGTGTTGCATCCGTTCCAACGATATGTTGAGCTCACAAGCCATTTTGCTTCCACTTCGAGGCGGATATCGCTCAATTCGAGCCTTCACTTTCCGAACCATTTCTGCCAAAGTTCGAGACACAAATGATTTGTTCACGTTGAGTGGCTGGAGGGCTCTAACGATAGCTACTTGTGGTTTTCCAGCCAAATATAAAGCAATCACACTATCACGTTTGAATTCCATCGCGGATAAAAAATTTTCAACACAACTGAGACGCAAATCGTTTAAAAGGCTTGTGAATAATAAAATTATCTGTCATGTGCCAAAATTTGAGCTCACACTGTCATGAACGGTTTGGAAATTATAGCAGTCTGAAGTTGGTTGAAGTTCGAGTCATTCAGGGTGTATATTGAATAATATAAAAAAAACATTTAAAAAAAAAAATTTAATTCCCAAGGAGGTCACTTTTCATTCCATCTAGTGTGCACACATGACCTAATTATGAAAGGTGACAGCATTTGGCGCCGATAATCAAATCCAAGACTAGCATTTTCTTCGTATTTAATTTAGATAGCAGATCCTCTTGAGAAGTTCATTTCCCCCATGTACTCCCACATACCATACAACGATATCAGTTTGATAAAATCC
The DNA here is from genome assembly GCA_963966105.1 of Volucella zonaria. Lineage (NCBI taxonomy): Eukaryota > Metazoa > Arthropoda > Insecta > Diptera > Syrphidae > Volucella > Volucella zonaria. The sequence goes on along the minus strand of OZ014533.1, from coordinate 1,223,962 downwards.
TTTAAATCGGAATTTGCCTTGGTCTTTATACAGCCAACTCGGTCATCGAATCAATGCATTCCATCGCATTTATTTATTTGTATTTGTATTTGTATTTTTTTTCCTTAATCAAATTGATCGATTGAGGTATGAACACGAAAAACAAAAACAAAAGCAAAAGCAAAAGGAATACCATATAGAAAAAAACATAACAACAACAAATTTATTTTATTACGTCCTAGCCCATTAGTTTGGGGATGTTAGTTGCGTCCGATCACATATTGCTGCTGCTGCTGGTGATATCAAAGATGAGATGAGCGAGAGTGCGCGCAAGTAGTTGATTGTTAGTTAACCTGGCCAACGATCTGAACAGATCTTGCGAAGATTCGTAAAGGCAATCAATGTTTCAAGAGACAATGACGAAGACAATGTCATCCTACAGTCGTAGTCGCATAGCATGGTCGAGGAGAAAACCGTCAGGATCATGATGACGACGACAACGACAACAACCGACGACAACAAAACGACGTTATGAGGAAGGGAACTCCACTGATTTCTTTTGTCATCTTGGGGACTACTGCTTCTTGGGATGATAATAATGCCTTCGCGCGTTAAGCCTTCATCGTGGCCATCCTTCACCATACTCTTATTGCCATAGCAAAGAAAGTCAGTATGTGAACTTTCCAAAACCACACACACATACACAAACACACACACACATACATATACACCAAAATATCATATGCTTCACCAGTTTGTGGTCGCCTATGGGACGGAATCAAGATGCCCAACGTTGTGTATGAGTGCATTATCTCGCGCTATATAAGAATAAGTTACTAAAATTCCTGTCCTGTTTTTCCCCCACTGGTTAGGCTCATGAATAACACATTAGCTACATACGAAACATCCAAGGAGGACACATCCACAGGTACCTACTACGTAAAGACGCACTACTGCGTGATAGTTTATACGTTCGAATGTGCTGCGACGATCGTTATGGACCGATTGATGGTTTGTTGTCGCACAGTGATGAGATGACGACGAAGATCAGCCAGGCAGGCAGACAGCCTAAAGGTAATGATTCAGACAGAATCGCAAAGTCTATCTTAACCAACTTGCGAGTAACCCGAACGATGATTGTTGGGGAATCTGTCAGCTTGGGCAATTCCATCTTTTCTTTTTCGGATTTTTCTTACATTGCCTGTGATTACCTAAATTTTCAAACTACAATACAAAAACTACAAAAACAACAAATACATAAAAAAAATAAATAAAAAATAAAACACCAACGCAGCATGGTAGCAACAAAACAGTTTTGTAGCACACCTTTTCAGGAGGTAACTCGTACAGTGGCCATTATCATTCCGCATGCGGCCAGAACAATTTTTATTTTTTTTTTTTCTCTCTTAAGCTGACACCAAAACCAGGGTTGCAACTTATGTATGTATTCGAATGTATGCTTCCACCCATATTGCACGTCGCCGTGGTGTGGAGTACCAAAAACGGAAGGAAGACCGGACGAGTAGTGTAAACAATAGAAATCACTTCTTGTCATATAGCCATCAAACATTCGACCGTTACTCAGTCGGCTGACCAACAAACAACAGGCAAATCGATCAATTGATCGATTGTGGGAAGCCTCATAAAAATGCAGTCACAGTCACAGTCACAGTCACAGACACATCAGACTATCAGAGGCTATAATGTCGCACTAATTGACAATTCAACATGAATTATGTTATAGAATAAGGAGAAGGAGTCAAAGGCGGCTGCATATGACGTAAGGTTCTCGCGGGACACCCATATGTTTGTAACACATGTACGATCTATGTATGTTTAAGGCTAACGGATAATTATGACTATAAGCCACTTACTTAGGAAATGATCATGTGTAGCACGTGTGACCTGCAGCCCGAGGAAAATTTCTTACAACATATGCACGCATATGGACTCGTATGTACGAGTATGATATTAACCTGCTGAAAAGCTCACGTGCCGAAAATGGTTTCCTCTTCCGTTTAGTGCATGGGAGTTCACAACTGCGTACACGTACATATATACACACACGTATGTGTGTATGTGTTTCAAGTGTGCCCGCTACTTGATTGAGTAATCCAGAGACATAGCCGCTTACTGACTGAGAACTTCCGGATGAGCGCAAAACCACTTCTTGCCAGGCTCATTTGTAAGCTAGAGGGTTGATCATACCATCAAATCGATTGCGATGGGGTTAATTGTAAGCGGATTTTTTCCATTTATTTATTCAATTTTTATTGCTTTGATAATTATATCGAAATGGGCACTGATAAGAATAAATAATGATTTTTTTTGTTTTGTTTTTTTTTGGTTTTAATGGTTCAGCAACCTACAAAGCATAATATGTATTCGCATTTGGAAAAGAAATTGGAAGAAGGAGCCATTCTTCAGGTGGCGATATTCTACTTGAATTCTGTATGAATGAAACGAAGATTTGACACAGAACGATTACGGGTCAGAAAAACAAGTCCAGGAAACAGGACTTGATTAGGTAATTGGCCTTTAAGGGATTTATCGTCTTTCAGAAATTGTGGACCAATGAAATGGCAAACTAACTTGCATACTGCTATCCAAATCCAACTTGCTAATTGCAAAAGAATGCATTTGCATCATGACCAATGACTGGACTGTCAGCTCTATGTGACCCATCTTCAAGGAAGGCGATCCCACGTCTTAAAAACAGTTGAGACATATACCTATTCAGCGTGTTGTTTGAACATACCAAGTTGTTCTTCTGTTATACAATAATCTGAACGCACCACTCGGCATATCGACGATAGACAACATTTTGACATTAATGCCCAGTTTCACAGTGACAGTTTAAACTTTCGTCGTCGTTTAAAGGTCCGTTTACGAATTTTTCTCTTTCACAGTGCTGTTTAAACCAAACGTTTAGTTTTACTCGTCATTTAAGTTAAACGACTGCACTCTGCTGTTTAAACTTTCGTTTGACGTGTAGAACACTGAGACACGACCATTTTGATTTTTTCTTTTGTTAATTGTCATTTTATACGCTGTCAAACGAGTGCACGTGCAACGAAATTTATTTATTTATTAAAAGATTAACATTCGGAGTTTTTTCCATTTTAAATTTTTCTATTTGATAACTGGCGACAGCAAAACAAAAGAAACTATCCAATTTATTCAATAACAATAACATTCAATAAAAAATTTGACATTTGGAAACAATGGTGCTGCCATTTTTTTTTTTCAAACATAACTTCCACAACTGCGTTTAGTTAACTGGAGGTTTATTTTGCACTATGAAACCGAAAGATTTAAACTTAAAATTTAAACTTTCGTTTAGGTTCAGTTAAACGTCCGTTTAAACTGTCACTGTGAAACCGGGCATAAGGCAATTCCCGAAAAGGCTAATGAATTTCAACTCGCGATTCATCACCTTTTCTTCCACTTCAAAGCCGCAAATTATAGGATTTATCATCTTGATCTCTACAAGGCTATGGCCGATCTCTGGATCCGGGCAAAACTGATCTTGTGCCTGCGAATTCCCTCTGAACGTGTACTGGACCAGATGCACTGGCATGTGATTTCTTTAATCTAGTGCAAGAACAGATAGTGTCCAGGGCGGATGTTAATACGAGAGACACACAATCTGCAACAAATATGTCCATATACTGGAAAATACGGGCGACATTAACATTATCAGTCGCTATCAGCGCGCCGAAGAACTGGCGAAACGATTTGGCCTTTAAGTAGATGAGGACGAAACTAAATACACGGTCTTCCAATAGGGACTTCCGAACTTTGACAGTTGATAGTTGGCTGTCATTTAATCAGTCTGTTTTGCCAAATCACCATGGACGGACATAGCGTTCAACAACTCGTGGATTGTTTTCTCAGAATGGGCAACGTTCAGCGCGCTTCGCCCATTTTACGGTTGCCATAATCGTCTAACCGAGAGGACTATTCACGGTGTGGTGAATAAATTTGAGTGCTCTGGTTCAGTAACCGATAAAACAACACTTGTACGTCGACGAAACGAAAGATCTGCCGAAAACATCTCCGCTGTCCGTGAGAGTGGGCACGATGAATGGGCACGTCAATAAACAAAATTGTCCACATGAGATCCAAAAGCGACCAATGCATCCCGAAAAAGTCGCTGTTTGGCGTGGTTTTTGAACTGGCGGCGTCATCGGTCTATATTGGCCATGCCATCACCGTCAACGGCGAACGTTATAGGTCGATGATTACCAACTTTTTTTGGCCTTAATTGGATAATATGGACACCAACGACATGTAGTTTCAACAAGACGACGGTACGTTCCACACAGCTCACGCCACATTCGAAATTCTGCACGAGCGATTCGAGGGCATGGTCATCTCACGTATAGGTGATTTGAACTGGCCACCGAGATCGTGCAATTTGACCCCGTTAGACTTATTCGTGTACGGGTTTCTGAAGTCGCAGGTCTATGCGGATAAGCCACAAACCACAGCGGCCTTCAAACTCAACGTACCCCATCCCATCGGAAAAATTCAGCCTGATTTACTCTCCAGAGTCATGGAAAATTGGACAATTCGGAAGCGTAGGACCAAGAAAAGCCGCGGCGGACATTTGAACGATGTTATATTCCGTACATAATGGGATCGATAGGCCTTTCACACGAATAAAAAATTTCGATTTATTTAATTATTTAAATGTATTTAATGAAAGACCCTTTACATGTTGTCAACAAACAAAGGAACATCTATGAACCACCTAGGATAAAACCTCATTGTTGCCGATAGTAACTTCGAAGGAGCTAAGGAGTTTACCTTACCCCACGAATGTAGAGATTAGTCGAGATTCGGCGAAAAATTACTCTAGGACACCATTGTTTTTCAAAACTCATTATTCGCATTCTCTACGAAACATTGATGCTGCCAGTTCTCCGATATGGAGGCGATACAACATTGATGAGGTTACAATGGATTCTATGAGCTGAATGGATTATGGATGTAGTCCATGGGCTACATCGAGGGAATGGAATCTCAGCTCCCAGATTCGAGATGCCAATGAAAGACAAAAACTCCATTTTAAGAATCAAGCTCAAAAGAGTGGAAAACTGCCATGTCTCAGCCAGAGACTTTTCACACGTCGCATGCCCGTTAAATAAGTAAGTAGACATTTGAAGCGAACACTAAAAAGTCTATGCAACTTGTACATTGCAAGGCGATTTTCTTTGAGCCGGCCATGAATTGGAGAAAAGGAACTTGAAAAAATGTAAAATGTGATTTTAACAGGACGACCCTATTCCCCACAGGGTGTAACCGCTCTATTGCGCTTTGAGCCATGAGTTAATTGATCACCTGGATGGTGCGATTCAACAACACTCTCCATGTACTCTTGATCCATTCAAGAACAACATTCACAAGTTTTTGCGCAAATTAGGTTTCGAACTTTTTGTATGCCATTATCCATGTCTAAATGTAAAGAACCGTCTTACCTATAGAATTGAATCTAAAGAACAAACTAGGAAGTCAGGTCGAACCAGTTTTGCGATAGAAAATTGTAGTTGAATCAAATCCTAAGAAAATCAATGGTTTCGTTGACAGTATGACACGCAACACCATGCTATTGGAACTAACGCCTGGATCAATGTTGTCCTTATGTTCGAAGAAACAATAACTGCTCATTTTCCTGAAACGTTAGCCAATGATTGTAACGCAAGTCTCAACATTTTTCGGTTAAAACGGTGGGTGTAACTGAGTTTTACGAGTCTTTTTAGGTGTCTCTCACCCGAGAAATGGCAATTCTGCTTGTTCATAAAACCATCGAGCCAAAAGTGAGCCCCGTCATTAAGCACGATTTTTCTACAAAAATAAGGGTCGGTTTCAAGCTGCTTAGGAGCACAATCCGGGATCCCCCTTTTGAAAACCATGGTGTTGTGACTTAATTTCCTGTACTAGTTTGATCTTATAGGCTGAGATCTTTTTGCAAAATCTCCCAAATACAGAAAGTAGTAGAGCCAAATGCTATAGTTACCATCAACGCACGCCGAATTGACAATTCCACATGATCTTCCGTCACACCTTCACTGATATATTGTTGGCCTTCCTCCATATGAGGTGTAGATATTTTCCCGAAATTTATCCTCAACATGACAAAAAGCAAGCACAGTTGGTCGATTATGAAAACCAAAAAAATCACCAAATCTTCTATGCACATATGCACACGTATATGATACGTTTCATAAATTGGTATACGCGTAAGTCTATTTGTGATCATTTGTAAAGCAATACTGGAAATACTTACAGTACTGTGCAAAACTTAAGCAACGATCTGGAGTCAGCATTTCATATTAAATCTTTTCAACTTTCTACTCCAGCAAATAAAAAGAAATGGATATATAATGATGTATAATAGAGTGTACATATTTTGAAATTCACAACTTTTTATAAATGTAATAATACTTCAGATTTAAAAAAAAAAACGAAAAAACCAACAAAGTAGCCAAATTGAGCTAAGCGACCATCTGGAGTTGCTTAGGTTTTGCACAGTACTGTACATGTCAAAAATGACAGCAAATTTTCAAAGTGTTCCTTATTGGATGATTTCCCAGTAAAAAAATAAATTAATTGAAAAAATAATTATTTCTCGTGCACGGGGTACCATATTTTGATATATTTGTTAACCATACATCGATTACTAACAAGTAATTGTAATTAAACGCAATAGTACCTATACCAGTATCTTTGTATGTATGGTATAATACATAGGTTGACACTGTTGATAAATAGTTGTGCATCAAGAACACAATCAAATAAAATGGATACGTCTTCAGTTTGATCATTCAGCCAGTTGTGAACAGAAGAGGGTAGAATTTATGGAACTCGAATACCTCGTTTCAACGTACGATGGATAGTTTTGTGACAGAAATGAGGATTAGTTGTATAAGAGACACTCAGTCTATGAGGGATTTTCTTTTGCTTTCCATAAACATCGAAGATACTGCGATACAAATGAAATGTCCATTTGTGGTAAGCTAGGATGCTTCACCGAACGATAGTTAGTTGTTGTGGTTTTCCATTTCGGATAATAGGTTGACATTTTCTTTTTTTTTTCTCAAACTAAAATTATTTTTTTGTTAAATGTATATTGCACAAAGATGTGTCTGCTGATCAAAAATGACTGGAATGTAAGAGCTTACCAATAAAGTGTATAGGATTGAACAGAAGATTGATTGGGAAGCTCCATATGCAAATGACTTCAATTGGGGTTGAATTTTCGAATTTGAATTCACTTAAATGACGCCGTCGAACATCGGTGGAGTACCTGTAGCTCTTTGTATCTTTTATGGCTCAACGACGTTCTCAGGTATTCTGTGAAGAACAGTAAGAATGACCCTTGATTGATTCAATTCATCAAGAAATTACAGGGTGAATGACTCGGACACCAACTTTTTAAAATGCTATAATTTTTTTATTTTTTGATAAATTTCATTGTGCCAAAGCAAAAAATGTTGGAAAATACATCAATTTTCAAATTGTATCAGCAGTTTCCAATATGTCCACCTTTGGCGCGAATAATGGCCTTGAGACGGCCGAAGAAAGCATCGCACGGTGCACGCAAGTGCCTCTGCGGTATTTTGGCCCATTCCCGGCGAAGTGCTTGTTTGAGGTGGTCCAAACTTTGGTATTTTTTAGTGCCAACCTTCACCTTCAAAATACCCCAGACAGAGAAATCCAACGCATTTGCATCCGCAGAATTTGCAATCCATTGTGTCGAAGAAATGAAGTGTGGAACATTGTTTCTTAACAAATCTTGGTTGACGCGCGCTTTGTAAGACGGTGTTGAGGCTTCAATACTGCCTCTAAGACAGTTTCACGGTATACGATCGCATTAATTTTAACGCCACGGTCCAAAAATACGAGCGAAGAGCGACCATCGGCGGTTATGGCGGCCCAAACCATCACCATCGGTGCTGCCTGCTTTCTGGTGGCCGTCCGAAGGTGTACATTTTCGAAAGACCTCTCTGGCAAGTAAACTCGGTCATTTTTTTTGTTGACATATTGCTCGATAACAAATGGCGACTCATCGGAAAAAACCAAATTCGGCAACTCACCACTTTCGTGCAAGCGTAGCAACTCCTTCGCTCTTCGACTCTAACTTTTTTCTGTTGCGGTGTAAGATCGTGTGCTTTTTGGAACTTCAATGGCTTGAGCCCAAGCTCATTTTTCATTATTTGTTGCATCCGTTCCAACGATATGTTGAGCTCACGAGCCATTTTTCTTCCACTTCGACGCGGATTTCGCTCAATTCGAGCCTTCACTTTCCGAACCATTTGTGCCGATGTTGCTGTTTTTTTATGACCACCTCTATGGCGTTTTGCAACGCTGCCAGTATCACGGTAACGAGCTATGGTTCGAGACACAAATGATTTATTCACGTTGAGGTGCTGGAGGGCTCTAACGATAGCTACTTGTGGTTTTCCAGCCAAATATAAAGCAATCACACTATCACGTTTGAATTCCATGGCGGATAAAAATTTCTCAACACAACTGAGACGCAAATCGTTTAAAGGGCTTGTAAATAATAAAATTATCTGTCATGTGTCAAAATTTGAGCCCACTGTCATGAGCGGTTTGGAAATTATAGCAGTATGAAGTCGGTTGCAGTTCGAGTTATTCAGGGTGTACAATGCACTGTACAGTGCGAAATGGACCGTAGGCTCAAGGCTTCTTGTTCAAGTATTTCTCTGAAGGCAAATTTGCAGTCATACAGATCATTTTGTCTTCACCAATTGCCAGAATAAATACTTCCGCACTTCCGATGTGTATTAGTCTAGTGCGTTCCCTAATTTTTTAGCTTCATATAACAATGATTTAAACATTGAATTCGCATAGCCGAAGGTCAAATAAATTGCTTCCTATATTTCGCTACATATGGACTAGTTTAACTGTGTCAGGCATTTAGCCCGGCAACATAATCACCAACCTGGTGGTTCCTTTCTTAACCTGTTTAGGACCGGCTATGGCAAAATTCAAATCACGATGTAGTGAAAACAATTTACCAATACCAATATCGAAGCAGGAAACGAAACCTTTAACAGAAATATTTTGGGTTTTATTCAAAGATACCAATATCGAAGCAGGAAAGGAAACCTTTAACATAAATATTTTGGGTTTTATTCAAAGATACAGAATAAAGTCTCATCATATAAAGGGCTGACAGCGAAAAGAAAAATTGGTAAAATCTTGAAGAAGAAGCCAGGGCATTTCTACTCGCACAGACTAAGCAAAATTTAGATACATATGTATTTATGCATCTATATTCGAAAGCCGAAATAGATCGGTTTGTCTCGCTTAGAAAAAAAAAAAAAAACAACAAAAACCTATCAACATTAAAACAATATCTTTACACACTTTTGTCGAGATATCTTTTCAACCTATGTTGATGGTTTCTTGCTAATTCGTTCGTGTATACACATGTGCTTACATCCATAGCCGCCCACCTTTCTAATCATGTTCTCTAGCTAGAGATGGCCTCAAAAAATAAGCACCCAAAAAAGCTCCAACCAAAATTAGAATTTATTCTATAATTAGTATCTTTTAATTTTCAACAGAATCAACCCAACAACGACGTCTCGCTACGCATTAGTTGTCGAAAATTGTTGTACAAATCAAGCACATGCATTCCTAAAAACTATATGTGTCCAGATATTCTTGAAAAAATGTTTAAAAAAAAATCGAAATTTTGACTAAATATCATAAACACGTTCACCTAGGCAGCAAACATTGGAGTTAAACATCAACTATGCCTCGAAAAGTTGTGTTTTTTCCTCTAAAAAAATGACGAAAAAAGGAGACTTCCATTAACTATCGAAAATACATTTCTAGCGTTTGCAGTTCGGTTCTTCAGTGAAAGAATTCTTGAGGAATGCTGTCGAGGAAAACCCCTCATTTTAAATTTATTTAGACACAAACTGTAAAAATTCATATGAGATTATGCTGCTCCAAAACATAAAACCGTCACATTGTCATTTTTGTCAGCTAGAAACACATATTAAATGGTAAAATGTGCTCTTGAAAGGTCACACGGCAAACGAATGCAATAAGATACATTGAAACTGCGACTGAAAAAGGTACAGGCCCGCATCCGGAGTTCGAGTAAGTTTTCTGAATAGAATGTACCAATTCTTTTCGGCTCAACAAAAATAATAGGGACACTAAGGATAATAGTTATCATCAGCACTCAAAACAATAATATTACAGCGTTTGCTAGAATACGCATGTACTCGTATGTACATATATTGGTTTGAGATTAATTAAATAACATTACAGAGCTTCTGTGAGTTTGTATTAGAGCAACAAAATTCGGACTGTAAACACCAGCAACCCGAATAAATTATATATTTCGGAAGAAAGATCAAAACGACCTTCCACGTTTAAAGATCGCTCGAACGACGAACAATGAACAATTATTATTAACAGCAGGCGAAGTTGTCGATGATGACAGCTTCTTTATGATCGAGGAGATTCAGCAGAAGGTAGAGGCCATAGGAGCGTTTTTCCACGAAGTGTACGAGTACAAGGCAAACGATGTCATTAGTCCGAACCACGACCTGGTAAATCGGGTCTTTATGTAGAGTTCCTGGCTTCGAAATGACATGGAGAACTGGCGATTCGAGAACTCAGGGTTCAAAGACGAAGGTTCATTTCGAAGAGAGAGCTCCAAACTACCTTCAAATCACTGAGAAGTAAGAAATTAGAAAGAACCGAGTGCATGCCGAAGTGGGGAACATTGACACCAGCCTGTTCAATAATACAAATAATGAATGGTGATGCATTGGAAAGCAACGGTGATGCATCCCATTCCAAAAGGAATAAAGACACGTCCAGTCCGGAGAACCTTCGGTCGATGGGTCTCCTTATGAATATCAGTAAGGTATTCGTCAAGTGATCAATAGAGTCGTAAGTGGGATGATGACAAAAATGTAGATCCAGGGATAGCTGGTGTCTGATATACAAGAGCAAGAAACAATGGACGGTGCCTGCTTGATTGACTTGGAGAACACTTTCGATGGCCTCTTCTTGGCCCAAGTAAACCAGTGCTGTACTATATGCCCCCAGTAGACAGTTTATGGCGATTTGACTTCTGCTGGAACATTTGACATTAAAAATGCTCTATAACAAGGCGCGGTTGCAAGAGCAATGATCTTGACAAATAATCTGATCTCCGGGGCTTACTACCTCAACTTTTTATATCTCGAGAGTGCGCGCTTTAACGCCTTCATTCCTCTAGAAAACGCTAGTCTTCCACTTCGCTCAAACAGCTGCAGACAGGCGACTCAACTATGACAGAGACGTTGCATATTTACGGTTCAGTAGAACGATATTAGGGAGGTAGCTCGGTAAAGAAAGTAAATTCCCCCGTCGTTTCCTTCTAATTCGGTGTATCGCCATTAGGGCGCAAAATTGGTTTGCTTATTTTTTAAGTCACGGCCGGGTTACATGTAAATCGCTGTACACGTGATCGATGTACGGACTTCAGTTTGTTTTGGAACAGTAGCTCTTGACTTCGTTTTTTTTTTACTGCTTCCAATCGTCCCTTAGGACCTCAAAAATAATATCAAAAACGATTATGGCCGGGAAATATCTCTAAGTACTTGTTTTTCAAAGTTTAGTTCAAGGCCGCTAGATAGGGAGCGAGACTCTTATGAATTTTAAATGCTTTTATCTCAAAACTGCATTTTTCAACTTGGCCGCACCCATAACTTGAACAATTTTTAACCAATTCGCTTAAAATTTTGATTATGTCTTTAAAAATATATTGCCTCAATAAGTACGTCGGACTTTTTTTTTGTATGGCATAGTTCATTTGTTATTAACAATTTTCTGGCGATTTTTCTGCGAATTTTGCAAGATTGAATGTAGCTGTTGTTATGTACAATAAAAAAAAAATTTAGTAACTCATCATAATTCAGAATTTACAGGAGCTTTTTGTACAGCCGTAGACCCTTCCAAAAAAGAGAGGTCATCTGAGAAACGCTGCACAGCCGCCATTTTTATATAAATTATTCTATAAAAATTATGTTTTACCGTCAATCATATGTACAATAAACTTCTATCTTTGTAAAATCGGTTTATTTTATATTTCTCCTGAAAAAAAAGTCGCAAAAAAGTCTATTTTTACGGCCTCTAGAGTGGCCTACTCCCTTATGTAGAGTAACTAACGTCGTCTGCTGGGGAGTCGCCGTACTGGCTGGCTGGGCTATCCGTTTAGCCGATCCTATGTAAAAAGGCTTTGAAATTTCCGTGTCCGGTGAGGAACTGGGTAACGAAGTAGTTGACCTCCCCGTGTTTCCGGTCTTTCCACTCAGCCACATTACTTATCAGCCTCGCTGTCCACCTTCCTCTGCTTTCCGAGATCCAGCGCTCTTGCCACTTTCGTATCGTTTGCTGCTCTGCTTGGTCGATTGCCGCTTCCAATCCGATTTCCGCCTTGTTTTCGTGGACGTACTTCCTTTGTGCCGCTAGGCGATCGATAGGAGTCACTCCTGCGACTACAAGGACGGCTGGTTCCGACACCGTTCGGTAAGAGCTAGCCACGCGTAGAGCTGCGCGTCTTTGCACTGCCGCCATCTGCTTCAGGTACTTTTCTTGTCGAAGCGCGTCTGCCCAGATCTCACTTCCATATAAGTATTGCTGTTTTGTCCATTAATGTATCTGAAAAGATGGCGTATTTCGTCTGGATTCTAAAATGGTATGACACTTACTAGACTACCGCTTGATTGAGGACAAAGAAAATATTTTGTTAAAGAAACCCGATTTATAGTTAATTCTTGTTAATAAGTTAAAATGGGTACCAAGTGTACGGATACAGACGCCATTTCGACTAGAGTGAGTGAAACAGATAGAGACGCCACCCTTGTCAAGCAGTGACGAATAGGCACATCGTGCAATACTGCAGTACGTTACGCTCCTTCGCTTACAGCGCAATATTCTGTATTCGTGTTGATTTCGTGCTTACAACTTTGGTTTTCTTTATTGGACTTCATTGCATTGCGACTTTGATTTGCTATCTGACCGTTTCTGTCGAACCTGGATTTCTTCTGGGCTATTATTGATCGTTGATCCCGTGATTGTGTTGTGTGAATGCCATCATGCCATCTCGATACACTGCTCAGGAATATGCTGACATGCATTTGCTGCAGCCAGACTTTATCATGAAAGATATCCAAATGTTCAGCGTCATCCGGACCATCGAGTGTTTACAAATGTGCACTGGTCATTCTCAGAGGATCGCTTTTCAAATCTAATGTTTAGTGAGGGAAGACACGTCATACCCTACGAGGACGAAGTCTTACAAGCAATCGCACAAGAACCTAGTACCTCAGTCCGTGCAATTGAAGAAAGCATATGAGTGCCCAAAAGTACAGCACATCGAATTCTAAAAAAAAAACCAGCTCCATCCCTACCATGTACAACGAGTCCAAAGTCTGCTACACCGAGATTATCCAGTCAGAGTGCAATTTTGTCAAACGATGTTGCAGAGGTTCAGAGAAGATCCGAGATTCTTCGAAAAAATTCTATGGTCGGACGAATCAAATTTTCAAAGGGACGGTTACATGAACCTCCACAATTTTCCCGAGTGGCACGTGGAAAATCTACATTTGATGCGGGAAGATAGATCACAGTACCGTTATAAAGTAAATATGTGGACGGGAATTTTGAATGGTAGAATTATTGGACCATTCGAGCTGCCGCTGAATTTGAATGCCGAGCTTTATTTAGATTTTTTGGAGAACCACTTACCAAATTTATTGGAAGACGTGCGCATTGTGCTCGCACAGTACGAGAGCTCCTCGATTGAGAATACTCCAACAGGTGGATAGGGCGATCTGGTACAATTTCGTGGCTAGCCCGTTTACCTGATTTAAGTCCACTCGATTTTTTTTTACTGGGGAGCAGTAAAAGAAAAAGTTTATTCTAAGCCGATAGAAAATTTAAACGAGGTGCGCCAAAACAATGCAGAAGCCGGTGAAGACATCAACTCTAGAAGATATGCCCGTCTTATTACCAGATCATTTGTAAGAATATGTAGAGCTTGCATTGCCGCTGAAGGCGAACAGTTTGAACGTTTGTTGTAAGATACAAGATTGGTAGATGGCGGTTAGTCGCGCAACAAACAACAGCTGTGTAAAGCGATCCTGAGAGTATACACCAAGAGAACGCAATGTTCTGTGTGCTCTGTGATGGAAAAAAATGAAATGAAATGACAAGGGTGACATCTCTATCTGTTTCACTCACAATAGTCGAAATGGTGTGTTTATCCGTTTCAATCACAGCGTCACTGTTTGTTTCGCTCACACTTGGTACTCATTTTAACTTATTAACAAGAATTAAATATGAATTGGGTTTCTTTAACAAAATATTTTTTTTGTCCTCAATTAAGCGGTAGTCTAGCAAGTGTCATACCATTTTAGAATCCAGACGAAATACGCCATCTTTTAAAGTTAGTTGCCAAAATGGCACGGTGCATTTATTTGTCAGTACAGTCAGTTCATTTAGGTGATTAATGGTTTTCAGATATGTTACTTGGATGGACAAAAAAGCAATATTTTAGTTAAAACCGATATATTTATGTTTAAATTTTGGACCGTAATTTACAGAACACTTACTCAGGATTACGTGACAACAAAAAAAAATCGAAGAAAAGTAAAGATTTGCGGTCACAGTACTTGAAAGATCGTCATAGGGTGTCAGATTTCTCGATTTTTTTAAAGTGCCAATAATTTTAAAAGTACATGGCCTAGATTTTTTTTTTATAAGAGACTTAGGCTTAGAAAGTGTCAGTTTTAGAGTGCCTGCATATGGCGAATAAGTTAAACCAAAGTTGTGAAGTTAATTAAGCTAATTTTGTTAGCAGTTTTTCCACTGAAGTTTTTGTATTCTTTCTTTCGGATGTGCTATTTTATCACCATTAGTGAATGAGTTGATTTACGAGTAAGTTGAATATTGACAGCACGCAAATTAATATGAAGAAGAAATAGGACGATCTATCAGAGCTCATCCTAACTTTGCGTCCAATAGGTGCCACGCCAACTTCACTTCATCGTAAATTGCCTCGTTCCAGAAATAAAAAGCGATGAAGCTTTCCATCAAATGGTATTTTTATCAGCGTCAATCTGCAATACCTTCAAACCCCTCGGAGCTGTATGTATAATTTAGGAAAAAGATATAATTTTGGAATTTGAAAATTTTTTGTTAATGTTGGGATTTTGTGGAAGTAGAAACTTCATTTCGCTGTGAGTAAATGGAGAAGATTGACCGATGTTAATTTGTTCTTTTCACATATGTATTACTCGTATTTGTGCACATTTTACATTTTACTGGATTTATTAAGCTTTCTAACACAAAGTTGCAATATGCTGTTTATGATTCCCCTATGAAAGTTTGATATCTAAAATTTTGCAACAAGATAACGCTCCCACTGGAGAACTCAGAACATAGTGTTCGTGTTCGCAATGTGAATACACATGTTCAACACAACTAATCGATTCCTTTCTCAACTGTGATCTGCTAGAAACAAACGGTTCTATTCAATAATTATTTCACATTGCCTGCTTGAAGTGAGACCAGATGCTTTCAGGTAGACCGCAAATATCAATTAGTAATTTCTAACAACTGTGAGAACCTAAATAGACATAGATGTCTTGCGTGTTTTATGTTTCTCTTATTTTTTTTTTTTTTGTATCCCAGTACGGAGTATTACTTGGAAAGACCTTAATTATTGCGAACGCTAACAAGTACGTACGTACGAATAACGCTCGATCGCCTCGCCATGTGAATTGATATTAAAAATGCGCGCGCATCGAAATCATATCCTTGTCATGTTATACGAGCGCGCTTGTACGAGTACTTGTACTCTTTAGTCTCGTCTCGTGCGGCTGCAAACGAGAACCTTGAGATCGATTAGAAGGCTCAATAGATGCAATTTTTTCTTAATATTATTATTTATTTTTTATTTTTATTTTTTTTTTGTTGAATGCGTATAGTGCTGCATCGTGGGGAAGATCGCAACTGTTTTTACGGAGGGATGGGAATGTGGGAAGAGTTGTTACCAATGAAAAATGTCATCGATGGCAGACGAAAAGACGTTTCTGTTTGTGGACTTGGACAGATACAGATGCTGAGAGGGAACGAGTGGGAAGTGAAAAAAATAAATAAATATAAGACATGGTGCGAACGAAAGTGCTTGTTTCCAATGCGGTGTCTTCCTTAACTTCGAAGACATATAGGCGACATATTTTGTATTTACAATCGCGATGCCTAGTGCAGCAAAAATGGAGATTTACCTTATGTGGCCATCATCAAGAGAGCATCTTGCATTGCGCTGTGCTTGTATCTAGGAAACGATGTGTGAAAAAGGAAATACACATTTCTATATTTCGCCGACTATCAACTGCTTCTGTGTGCATCTATAGTACAACATAACTTAAAGAGTTGGATGGATTGGCGAATGCTTTTTGTTTTTTTCTTTTTGCAAAATCTACAAACATGCTTCTATAAGTACGTGTATACATATATATGTAGGTACACTCAATTAGGGATAGGGATACCAGTGACTATGGAGCAAAATGGCAATAGGGGGAAAGTGAAAAGCTAAACATTTTTCGTGGACGTACCTACTCGTATTTACCCGGTTCTCTATTTTTTTGGCAATATATCTATCCAGTGTGACATATCAAGTTTTTGGCTTAAATATAGACTCCGATCACTACCGATCGGATGACAAAATGATACTTTTGATAATTTAATCCTTGCCATCCTAAATATACAACCTGAATGACTCGAACTGCAACCAATTTCAGACTCCTATAATTTCCAAATCGTTCATGAGAGTGAGCTCAAATTTTGACACATGACAGATAATTTTATTATTTACAAGTCTTTTAAACGATTTGCGTCTCAGTTGTGTTGAAAAATTTTTATCCACGATGGAATTCAAACGTGATAGTGGGGTTGCTTATATTATTTGGCTGGAAAACCACAAGTAGCTGTTGTTAGAACCCTCCAACACTTCAACGTGAATAAATCATTTGTGTCTCGAACCATAGCTCGTTACCGTGATACTGGCAGCGTTGCAAAACGCCATGGGGGTGGTCATTAAAAAACAGCAACATCGGCAGAAATGGTTCGGAAAGTGAAGGCTCGAATTGAGCAAAATCCGCATCGAAGTGGAAGAAAAATGGCTCGTGAGCTCAACATATCGTTGGAACGGATGCAACACATACTGAAAAATGAGGTTGGGCTCAAGCCATTGAAGTTATAAAAAGCACACGATCTTACACCGCAACAGAAAAAAGTTAGCGTCGAAAGAGCGAAAGAGTTGCTACGTTTGCACGAAAGTGGTGAGTTGCCGAATTTGGTTTTTTCCGATGAGTCGCCATTTCTTATCGAGCAATATGTCAAAAAACAAAATGACCGAGTTTACTTGCCAGAGAGGTCCTTCGAAAATTTACACTTTCGGGCGGCCACCAGAAAGCAGGCAGAACCGATGGTGATGGTTTGGGCCGGCATAACCGCCGATGGTCGCTCTTCGCTCGTATTTTTGGACCGTGGCGTCAAAATTAATGCGATCGTATACTGCGAAACTGTCTTAGAGGCAGTATTGAAGCCTCGACACCGTCTTACAAAGTGCTCGTCAACCAAGATTTGTTAAAAAACAATGTTCCACACTTCATTTCTTCGACACAATGGATTGCAAATTCTGCGGATGCAAATGCGTTGGATTTCTCTGTCTGGGGTATTTTGAAGGTGAAGGTTGGCACTAAAAAATACCAAAGTTTGGACCACCTCAAACAAGCACTTCGCCGGGAATGGGCCAAAATACCGCAGAGCCACTTGCGTGCAGCGTGCGATGCTTTCTTCGGCCGTCTCAAGGCCATTATTCGCGCCAAAGATGGACATATTGAAAACTACTGATACAATTTGGAAATTGATGTATTTTCCAACATTTTTTGCTTTGGCACAATAAAATTTATCAAAAAATAAAAATATTATAGCATTTTAAAAAGTTATAGTTCGAGTAAGTCACCCTGTATATTAATTATGTATGTTTTTTTCAAATGCGATTTATAAAATTAACCAAACTACCTCAAATTTTTATATAAAATAGTTACAGACGAGTTCGTATTCTTTAGTCTTTTCGAAGTGATTCGAGACATTTTACTTTGCTTAAGTTGATAGAATTTTTTTTAAAACAATATACATAATGAAATGTTTAAATAAGGACTATTGGGCGCTTTAGTTTTGCACGGTACTGTATATTGTAATACTTAGTTAAGAATATGTTCATATAAGAGTAAAATAAATCACTCCTAATCTCTTTTTTATTTATAATTTAGTTAACATAAATCGATTTTAGAGATTTTTACTAATTTTTAAGATAATACACTTCAATTACAAAAATTATTGTTAAAGTTTACAATTTTATGTAAACATTCTTGGGATCTTATTTCTTAATTTTAAATGAAATGAAATTATCTTTTTTTAAGTTGACGTTATTTTATGTAATTAAGGCATTTACAGTGTTCATATTTCGGCTACGGGTATTCGCCAAAGTGGTTAGGGAACAAAGAAGAGTTGATACGGAACTTCTTCGAGGGAAAGAAATAGCTGACTATTCGGATGGTGAACATATCGGAAAAAACAAACGGGAATTCTATGACCTGAACTCAAACGATCACAACTTTGGTTCAGCCACATCGAACGAACGTACAACAATGCTACCTACAGCCAAGAGGTTCCTTGAATCCCCAGGGCTTAAAAATCAAGTCACTACGGATGTCCGGATTGGAAGCTGAACGTCCGAGATCATGGAGTATGGAAGACTATGTTGGCTACAACTCCAACATAAAAATACCAATAAATATATTTTGAGAAGTAAAGAGCGCATACTCACTAGTGAGCATTGAAGTTGCTTTTTAAAACATATTTAGAATCGTTTTAGATATCCGAATTTTATAACGAATCCAGTACATTTCAGAAATTTGTTTAGTTTCATACGCGTTCACTCAAATCAAAGGCAATGATAATCATTATCATGGTACCCAAACGTCAGTTGCTTGGCATTTTTATTATTATTATTATTATTATTATCAAGGGAACGATACAAATTAATTTGTAGGGTCCGGGATTTAACGCCGGGGTACTATGCCCATGTGGCGCATTTTTTTGTCAACAGCACGCGGAGTACTGAGTTCCCATGTGGTCACCCACCTACGTGCGTACCGCGCCCAACACTGCTCAATTTCGGTGATCTAGTGGGAACCGATGAAGTTGGCATTTTTATAAAAAGAAACTACGAGTATTCAACATTCTAGAGAGATGAAGCGGCATAGAGCCTTTTCTTTCTTCTTGCATTTTCCTGAAGCGCTACATTTCCTTAGCTGTTCCAATGCATCATCAGCTTCTTTAAGCATATCACAGATTTTACCCAATGTTTTTCTTCTTTAATGATGGTGAAGCAACGGATCGACTCATTTAGTTGAATTTGGGATTGGTTCTGGTTTCTCTGTCAGATATTTTGTAAATACCCACGATTCTCCAGACATATTTAAGCACTATAATTTCTAAAAAAAGTAGGGTCGACTCTCTTGTCTTAAATGCATGCAAGCCAAAAGCATTCAATGCATGCTTCGCGTCAAAAATGATGCGGGCGTTTTGGCTGTCAGTACGACCGCCTTTAGTAAACCATGTGACTATGTGGATCCTTTTAACACGTCGCGTGCTGATCACGCATATGCTGCGTGTAGACCGTTTTATCCACGTGCTGGCAACGCACGTACTGCGTGAGGTTAAGCGCCTTCCATCCCTTCTCATTTACGTCAGTTTGCAGAGACTGTGGCTCTGAACGTCTTGGAACCTCAGTTGTGATCTGTCCTTGAAGCCCTTCAGACCGTTTGAAGTTTCAAGTGTTTTGCAGGTTAGCTTGAAGTGGGTCTGTAACACCGTTTTAGGTAAAAAATGCGTTCAGGGTGGTTAGATGGTTTGGGTTTTGTGTTAGCAGTGAACGTGTTAAAGAAGAATCTAACAACATAAATAGTCATATTAAGTTCTTTTTTCTTGAAGTAGCGTTCCACACTTTTTATTGCTACAATATTATTACCAAAATAAAAAAAAGTCACTATTCTCTAAAGTTTTTAAATCTTACATTATACATGAGTTAAAAAAAGCTCTTTAATTATGTAAAAAAAAAATAATGAATAAATTAAAAACATGGAGATGTTTGACTAATTCCATGACCTTTGCAGCTACCAAGTGGACGATAGATAGCAAAACAAGTGCTCCTCGATAAGTGTCAACAAAGGTTCACAAAGGAGTTTGTTCTGTGACACATCATTTTCCCGTTGCCATCAGATTAAAGGATCCTTATTTTTTGCTTACAATTTACCTATTTGTTAAAAACAGTTCAAACCAAATTCAGTCCAATTAGAGTGTTTTTTTTTAATTTGAACATTTTGAAAATTAGTATTTCATGCAATTAAAAGTGTGTGGAGTAATTTATTTTGTTTGAAATTAAAAAATTTATTTTGACAATATAAGTATAACGAAAATCTTTAACACATCTTAATAAATGTGATACATATTATCAAATTTTGAGCATGTCTTAGAAAAGGCTGAATGTATGCAGTATAGTTCTACATTTACAATTCTCGCAAACAGGACCCAATATCTTACAAGAAAATTATTACTTCAAACAGCAGGTTGACTTCAAATTAAAACCAACTCATTTAAACAGTTGCAAAGTTTAAAGTGGCTGCAATATATTTTCTTCAGTGGAAAAATATTTCGAATTCTTTTTTAAGGGGAATGATTTTGAGATAAGGAAATCTATGAAATATGAGTATAATGGAATCCCAATAAATATTTTCCGTACCGGAATTCAAAAATGTTAAAATTAAATAAAAAAAAAAAATCAAAACTACGCGATTATTCATGCAACGGACATTATTTAGTTTGTAAATCGTAAAAGGCATCACCTTAATCTAAGGACTGAAACGAATAAAATAGCCCGAAAGCTATACGAGTTGATCGACAACAAGAAAGCGTGCTTGGTTTTGGATGACGAAACTTATGTCAAAGCCGACTTTACTACTCTTCCAGGTGCGCAGTTTTACAACTCGTTTGAAGCTGAGATTCTTCCGCAATCAACAACATCGATTGGGATGGAAAAATTCGGGTCAAAATATCTCGTTTGGCAGGCCATTTGCCAATGTGGATACAGAAGCTCATCGTTTATGACAACGGGGACAATTAACGGAGATGTGTACATTAACGAGTGCCTAAAAAAACGGTTGATTCCTTTCTTAAACAAACACGAGGGTTCAACATTATTTTGGCCAGATTTAGCTTCAGCTCACTATGCTCATGCGACGTTGAGCTTTCTTGTTGCTAAAAATGTCGACTTTGTCCCAAAAGACATGAATCCACCCAATGTTCCACAGTGCCGTCCCATTGAAAGGTATTGGGCTTTGGTCAAAGCTAAATTGATCACGGATGTAACTGTCACCGACCTTATGAAGGACATTCGAAAGAAGTTGAGGAAAGATGGGAACCCAAATATTTTTTTTTATTTTTTGTAATTGTGAATGAATTTAATAAAAACAGAGTTTTAAAGCAAATAAAAAAAGTTTACATGAATTATGAAAATATTGTCCTTAAACATATAGTTATAATGATCAAGCGATGCTCACGGGCTTGTAGAAAAATGTCCTTTTTTAACCTATCCATTTATTTATTTTGAAACCGGACAAATGGTTTAAATCAGTTAACACTCCACGAAATATTGTAGATCAAAGAAAGCCTGGACTTCCTTATTGATATGCCTAATCAGATCTTCTGATTCAGATTCTTTTTTTTTAAATTTGAGGCCCACAGCAGTTCTAAAATGAATTAGGAACACATATGAAATCAAAATAAGAAGAAAAATGTTTTTATTTTGTTATAAGCATAATTAAAAAATAACGAAAATGACGATTTTTCGCCGAAAAAGCCACCTTTACATTTGTTTATTTGTTTCTTATAATACGAGTACTTGGCATTGTATCTATCAGTTTTTGAATTAATTTCGATAGTATATTCCACAACGCAGATTCAGATGATGGGCTCTTTAGTCTTGACAAAGTCTTGATGTGTATTTAGGGTCGTTGTCCTGCTTAAATACGAAATACGAATCCTTCTCCAATTAATCTTAGTCCAGAGACCGCAGCGTTTTCTTCCAATCTTGTTTTGTATGCCTCCTTATTATTTTTTCCAATCGAACCCGATCTCCCAAGAGAAACCTCCTCAGACCATAACAGAACTGTCTCCATGCTTGACGGTACGAATCACGTAGTCTGGTAGGATCTTTTGTTCAGCACTGTGGCGAACGAAATGTCTCCGTTTTGTGCCAAATATAGCGAACTTGGATCCATCGCTTTATAAAACTCTGTTGAAATCTTCTTCCGTCTAGTCTTTATGCTCTTTAGCTCATTCTAATCGTTTCTGTTTGATTTATCGTCGCATCAGAGGTTTTCGAACAGCATCTTCCCCAAATAGTTCAGCACGGTTTATTCCCTGTTTGATTTATTTCGGTGCGTATTTCAGGTGCTATTTTTCGTCTATTGTTGTGACTATTAGCCAATTTAGTCAGTGTTTAGTTGTAGGCCTAGGCCGTCCTGACAGTGATCTATCATCAAAACTACCGGTTGTCAGCATTTTGATGCAAAGCTACTTCCTGCTCCGATTTGCCTTCTATAGGCATGATGATGATAATAGATTCTTATGACTTCAAAATGTGGCTTTTAGAATTATAACACCCTTCCAATACACCAACTCTGTGATGTAAGGAGTCATAGACAAGTGCTGAATCAACAACCAATAATTATTCAAAACCTAAACGTTTCCCAATGAACCACAAAAGCGGTTTTTCCCACATTTGTAAACAAAACGCCCACTGTTCAAAAACGTGGGTGAAAAATCAGTTAGCTAAAAGAAAGAAAAAATCAGTTGTCTAGGGTGGTTTCAAACTTTTGGACTGCAGTATACGTATATAAAACACAAACAATTTGTTTTCCAGCAAAAACAATAAAATGTCTATTCGAACGAACGAAACAAGTGGCGACAACTAATGTCCGCAAAGTTCGTTGGTGGTGGCTGCTGAGCGTCACAGTAATGTGAAGTTCTGCGCTGATCCGTCGCTGTCACCTACACATTTGTCAGACAGTGTGCCAAGATCTAATGTTTGATGATTATTATTCTACAACGGTATCTTTTAAAATATGTTTTTGGGAAACCAACGGTGTTCGCCAAATCCGCCAAAAGACCCAAGCAACGACTAAATCGTTCATTCCCTTTACCGATGATGGTATGTATACACGTTAAAATGTGAAATTTAACGAATTTTGATGAGACATTACAATGCATACTCGTGATAAAGTATACAATGCATAGAGGCCAATGTTCCCTTTTTGACAGATGCATTCAAAACGAAAGTCAATCGACTGACTTGAAGTTTGAAAAACAATTGTAAATTCAGCTAAAGACTACTCCATCAGGCCAGACTGTAATCCAGATATGAGCCACATAGAGCGATTGTCATTAGCATTGCGTTTTGTTGACACTAATGACGATGCAGTCAAAATGCTAGAGTGTTCCATTGCTTCGAAGCCCATAAGTGACTGCTACTGAAAAGGACTCTTTGTATTTTATCTAAATTGTTGAGGCCAAGGATACGAGAATGGTTCCAGAATGGTAAGAATAAACAGTGGTGTCCAAACCAGAATTCTCAACCAATATGCACAATGAACATTGATTATTTTTCAATCCATGTGTCTGTCATTATCTGAATTTAGTTGGAGCAGATAGCCTCAAAATATCAGTCAAATCGGGTTCTTTATTTATAGTACATTTCCCCAGACTATTCTTGTTATTCTCTGTATCAATTAAGCGATGAGAGGTAATACTCATATCCTAGCATGCAGAAGGCTTATCGCTAAAAAAAAGTTTACGAAACCCGTTGTGAGACTAAAGTTGCTTCTTGATAGCCTTCCTGCCGTTCGGCATTACAACTCTTCAGTTTGTGTTGCCCTCCTAAATCCTCAAGAAGAGACGAATAACTCTGTTGGAGCATTAGATACCTTGCCACTGATCTACATACATACATACATAGAGTGAATTGAATTCATACTTGTAATGGTGGCTTGATACGGCACACTGTCTAAGTCTGAAAATATGGATTTATCAACTGCATCGCAATTGCTAAATAAAGGCTCGGAATCTCTCTTCAGAATAGCTCACGAAAAAGCTTTTCAGGCAGGTATAGGTCTAGTTTTCAGATCAGTTCGACTCCAAAGGAAGAAGAAATTATTCGATTACGAGGCCAGAGATGAAAGATCCTGAAGAACAGTTTAAAACGAACGTATTTTATCCAATGATCGACATATGTAATTCAGAATGCATCGGTCTCCGGACTTGAGCAATTATTAAAATTCAACGATATACGAGGGCTGTTTGATGAATATCCGAATTGGAATATAGGTGGCGCTACTGAGCTTAAATGAGAGTGCCATCATTTAGTTCAACATCTTTTAGCCCGCCTGTCAAAATTTCGTGCCAATCCGACGCTTAGTTTTGTTTTGACACCTTTCCGGCCGAAGGTAAGGCCTTTGCCATCTTTGGAGCACGTTCACCCGGTAAAACCCATTCTTTCGAGTGTTCTTTGGTCTTTGTTGTGTACCAATGAATCCATGTCTCATCGACGGTCACGAAACGGCGCAGAAACGCCTGCGGATTTCAATTAAACAGGGCCAAGCACGTCTTTGACGTGATCACACGATTGCGCTTGTTCTCCGGTGTGAGCAAACGCGGCACCCATCGCGCGGACAGCTTTCTCATGCCCAAAATCTTGTTAACGCTTTCAGTTGAGATGCCTGCTATCTCAGTCAACTCGCGAATTTTCACTCGCGAGATCATGGGTTTTGTCCACGGTTTCCTTTGTGGTAAGCGTTTTTGGGCCACCTGGGCGTCTAGGTGCGGCCACGGCGAAACTCTGCGAACCAATGGTAAACGATTGTACGGGAAGGTGAATGGGTCCCATACACACTATTGAGAATGGGCTTGATTTCCTCGCCGGTTTTGCCGCTCAAAAATAAGAATCGGATCACGAAGCGATACTGCACTTTTTCCATGGTCGCAAAAAACACTAACACGATCTTTTGAAATGGGTGTCAAAACAAAACTAAGCGTCGGGTTGTCACCAAATTTTGACAAGCAGGCTAGAAGAGGTTATACTAAATGATTGTACTCTCATTTTGGCTCAGTAGCGCCTCATATCTTCCAATCCGAGTACTCATCAAACAGCCCTTGTATGGTTCTTTTTATAACCAAGCCAAAACCATTCCTGAGAAAACAAACTTTAATATTCGTAGATAATGACAAATATGACATCTCTGGCAGTGAAACAGTTAATTGACTTTTTAAGCCTGAGGTCGTTACTAAATGATATAGGAGTAGACTCCGGCAGAGCCATTAAAAGTTGTGCAACTGATTAAGCAAAGTACGAGCTGTTGGAATGACATTTATCCGAATGTGTGGACAGCGCTCTGGTTATTGCTCACCATACCTGTAACTGTTGCCAAAGCAGAACGAAATTTAAACGCATGAAGAAAAACCTTTGGATATTCTGTCTTCCCTTCTACTACAGCTTCTTATACTCGTATGTATTGAAATGTAAAACAATTAACAAGATATAAGAGTTCAACTGGGAGATATCACATCACGAAGACAATGATCTTGGGCCGTTACTATACTCCAGAAATTGTTCTTAAAAAAAAAATGCCTGGATCTTGATGATAAAGTCATTTAAAAGGGAAATGTATTGTAGTTGACTTGACAGTTTAGAATATTGTTCATTCAATGCTTAGATATCGATTATGAATCTGCAAGCTTCAATCCAAAAACGTTCGTCCAATTACCTAGTAAATTTTCATTTTTATGTGTTCGTATGCATGTATTCTGCATGCATATGAGTATATTGGTTTACAGTAAATGGATAAATGGGTGTTTCCAATGATCACCGGGCATTAGGTAGTAACTGGATCTATCGAAATGAGTCTCCGTAATAGTGGGGACAAAAGCAAATAACCACAGATACTCGTAAATAGCGAAATGGGAGGAGTCCAAAGTTAGGTAGCTTAAAGTAATACCATTCGCTGATCATGGCTTTTGATAATTATTGTACTTATTGTATATTTTCTATCGGTCAAAAATACGAAAATACAATTCTGTGCATACAAACCTAACAACGTCGATGTAACATATTTATTTATTGAAATAAAATAAAATGTTAATACAACCAAAATAAAGTTGATAAACATTTATCTGCGCACCATGAAAGTTTTAACAACTTTATTGCAATAAATAGATCTCTTGAAGCTGGGCTTTAGTGAAAAAGCTCTCTGCACACTCAACTGAATCGATCGATCTCTTTTACACTAATGCAAATGCAGATATAACCCCAATAAGAAAAGAGACAAATTTAGAATACCTAAGTTCACCAGTCTGTTTAGTAATGTGCAGACTAACTTGACTTATGCTCATAAGTTGTGTGCGACTCTGTTGCTGACTTTTGATCATCGAGAGAGCAAAGCAACCATCAAATAATGCATCTCTGTCACACTTCGGGCGATCAGTACAATTACAGATCGGAAAACGATGTCGTAAAAGCCCTCACTACTCACTCAGTCTCATTTCTGCGTGCGTTCGCTCAGTTGGTTCTGATCGTGGCGAAATTATTTGCGTTTCATTTCGATCGTTTGGTTGTTTGATTTTCTTTTGACTCTGCGTTCAGATCGTTTAGTGCGCATGCATCGACATATTATTCATAGGCGCGCTTCCATCTAGAGAGGAAGGGGCTCGTATTTGCTGCGCTAAACTTTATCTAGTACGAGACATATTCGTATTTTGTTTTGTTGTGCGACTTTCTAATAAAAAAAAAAAAATCGCTTAATTCCATAAATCCGTCGAAGAATCCGTTTGGTTTTTTGGTGACAATTCACATTTGTGTGGTGTGTAGTGTGTGGTGAAGTGCGATAAGTAAACAGCAATTAAGCGAAATCGGAAACAACAATTCCTCAAAAAGTGCGTGCGTTGAAAAGAGAGAGAAATAGATAAAAAAAAGAAATACCCAATTTATCCTCAATTTTGACAGATTGCAGTGTGTTGAATTCAATTGAAGTCAATATTTTATTTTTTATTTTTATTTTTATTTTTATTTCTGAAACACACATGTGTATGCGAGTATATGAAAATCATAATCCTAAACAATGCGAGTGCTTCCGAGACATGAATAAATAATCCTGGGCACTAAAAATACACGCAACATTGTAGCTTGATTTATTTTATATTTGGATAACCACAACCCTCTGCTGCAAGCAGGAACAAATTCGCGTTTATCATCCGAGATTGAGTGACGAATTGTGTGAGAAGTTGCAAAGATAAGCGACATACGATAGACGGCAAACGGCAGACGGCGGACAACTCAAAGCATATCCATAAGGATAAAGGATAATTGGAATTTTCTTGCAAACTGAGTTACTTAAACGGCTACGCGGTGGAGAACTTTTATCTTAGAATGGATCCTTCGCGAGGTGACTCGCGGTATAACCTAAACTACAGTATGAGTAGTATAGGGCTGAGCCTTGCAGACCAGACGGATATTTATGGCAACCCTGGTGCAGCGGCTGCGCTGGGTGGTCGACCACCCAGTGGTGGTCTGATACAACCGATGGGTGGTGGGAGTGCCGGAGGAGGTGGTGGTGGTCGTGCGGGTGGAAGTCTAATGTCAAACACAAGTCAGTGTCAGTCATTGAGTTCGCAAGGCAACGCAAGTGGAAGCGCTGGTGGTGGACAATCGCGAGGTGTTAAACGTACAAGTTCCGATTGTTATGACGATCATCATCGTGGTGGCAGTGGTGCTAGCGGGATGACTTCACAATCATTGCAAGGGCTCGAATCTTGTGCGGCTGGCAGTGGAAATGGAACAAATCCGGGCGGCGGCGGCGGTGGACAAGGCAATGTGCCCGATGTCGTCGATGACAGCTACACTTCGTTGCAAAACAAAAAATCACCACCGGCCAATGGCAAGAAAACAAAGGGACGTGTCAAAATAAAAATGGAATACATCGACAACAAATTGCGGCGATATACGACATTTTCCAAAAGGAAAACTGGAATCATGAAAAAGGTGAGTACAGTGCTGGCTAATTGCATTGGGAAAATTCGATTTTGCAAACAGATGAAGGCATTACAATTTGTTGGAGTTTTTCTATTTTTTCTATTTTGTTTTTTTTTTTTTGTTTGTGAAATTGCTCTTGTTGAATATTTTTTAATGACACATAACCTCGAAAATCTCCGGAGAGAGTAATTTGTTTTAAAAATGCAGCTGCGCACAACCACATGCATGGTTAAATGTCAAATCGGAGTGTAGGTATATTAAGTTGTGCAGTGTTACATTTAGTGTGAGTGAGATTTCTGCAAGCAAATGAGAGCGTGCTCAGTGAATTGTCTCTAAGTTGAGAGAAACATGCTCTTGTTTTGTTTGCAGATGTTTTGTTTTCACTTGGGCATTGCCAGCAGTGCTCATTAATGTGGATTGTTTCATTTTTTTTTTTTTTTTTGGATTTTGAGGGTCGCCTACACTAGGTGGATTTTAATTTTTATGTGGGTTGTAGAATATATATAGTTTTTTCTATGTTTTCAATTTATTTGTGTTTTCTTTTATAATTAATTGTTACGAACGGCGTTAAAAGTTGTCCATCATTGTTTACTACTTAGTAGTTTGCCTTATTTGTCAATTGTGAGAAAAAGTAATAAATGAGCGAATGCAAAACGAAACGATTGTTGGCAGAAAATCCAAATGTCTTAATAAAAGCATCACCAATAGGAAATGGTGAAACTTTTTCCTTAATTTTAAATCTACGATTAACACTATACAGGTGGATATATTAAGGTTTTCAGTTTTTGTTTCAATGACTAAAACTTTCTTCTACAGTTTCACTTTCTTTTGAAATGCTTCTTTTAAAAATATCGCATTTCTCAGTCATTAATTTACTTAAAATGCTTCAATTTGAGAATCCATATGTATTTGTTACATACTCGTATTTCGGAGAACAGATTTCGTACGAATTTCCAAATTAGAACAATATTAATAGGAACTATAAATAACATTAAGATTTTTACATTTATAGTTTGTTTTTAGCAGGTTTTCTATCACTTTTTTATTGGTTTTATATTTGCACTTATACCGTTGTTGCTTTGAATCAATAGGTTGAACTACCAACGACCATTCATATCATATGGGTGCATAAATTAAAATTTAGTGAAGTTCCTTAAATTTTACTGATTAATTTATTATAAATTGCCTGTACTAAATATTTTACAATAAAAACAAATAATCATTCTTTTTGAGTAAGTAGGCTCCTTATGGAAATATTTTTCGTGTCATTCGTATCATCCACTTTAGCTTAGATGGAAGATTTTTGGAAAGTCTTTTACCACTTCTTTGTTAGGCATTTGCCAAGCAAATCCGTTCTTTATTTCTATTGAACAGAATCAAGATTTTGTTGATGATAAGTGTCTTGTCTTTGCTCCTACGCGGAAAACGGGGAACAATATTTTCTTTTGATCTATTGCATTAACAGTCCTTGCAATGAAATAATGGCAGTTTGTAAACTTTTTGTTCACACATGTCTACCATCTCTAAACTTAAAGAAAAAGTCAGTAAATGAATTTCGGTTCCTCTACAATATAAATCTACACCCTGAATGACTTGAACTGCAACCGACTTCAGACTGCTATAATTTCCAAACCGTTTATGACAGTGAGCTCAAATTTTGACACATGACAGATAATTTTATTATTTACAAGACTCTTAAACGATTTGCGTCTTAGTTGTGTTGAAAAATTTTTATCCGCTATGGAATTCAAACGTGATAGTGTGATTGCTTTATATTTGGCTGTAAAACCACAAGTAGCTATCGTTGGAGCCCTCCAGCACCTCAACGTGAATAAATCATTTGTGTCTCGAACCATAGCCCGTTACCGTGATACTGGCAGCGTTGCAAAACTCCATGGAGGTGGTCAGAAAAAAACAGCCACATCGGCAGAAATGGTTCGAAAAGTTAAGGTTTGAATTGAGCGAAATCCGCGTCGAAGTGGAAGAAAAATGGATCGGGAGCTCAACATATCGTTGGAACGGAGGCAACACCTACTGAAAAATGAGTTCGGGCTCAAGCCATTAAAGTTCCAAAAAGCACACGATCTTACACCGCAACAGAAAAAAGTTGGAGTCGAAAGAGCGAAGGAGTTGCTACACTTGCACGAAAGTGGTGAGTTGCCGAATTTGGTTTTTTCCGATGAGTCGCCATTTGTTATCGAGCAATATGTCAACAAACAAGATGACCGAGTTTACTTGCCAGACAGGTCCTTCGAAAATTTACACTTTCGGGCGGCCACCAGAAAGCAGGCAGCACCGATGGTGATAGTTTGGGCCGCCATAACCGCCGATGACCGCGAAACTGTCCTAGAGGCAGTATTGAAGCCTTGGGCAAACAATCATTTCGGTCGGAGACCGTGGACATATCAACAAGACTCGGCATCGTCTCACAAAGCGCGCCTCAACCAAGATTGGTTAAAAAACAATGTTCCACACTTCATTTCTTCGACACAATGGATTGCAAATTCTGCGGACGCAAATGCGTTGGATTTCTCTGTCTGGGGTATTTTAAAGGCAAAGGTTGGCACAAAAAAATACCAAAGTTTGGACCACCTCAAACAAGCACTTCGCCGGGAATGGGCCAAAATACTGGCGTGCAGCGTGCGATACTTTCTTCGGCCGTCTCAAGGCCATTATTTGCGCCAAAGGTAGACATATTGAAAACTACTGATACAATTTGAAAATTGATGTATTTTCCAACATCTTTGCTTTGGCACAATAAAATTTATCAAAAAATAAAAAAATTATAGCCTTTCAAAAAGTTGGAGTTCGAGTAACTCACCCTGTATACTTCACGTAGCTTTTTCGTGTGTGTAGTACACTATTTATCTTTTGTTTTTAAATTAACTTGTTGCTTTTATATACAGTGGACTCTGCTTATTTCGATACATCGGACTGAGTCCTTACTAAACGGATTTATAGACGACACGAAATAACAAAATACCAAGCGGGAGATGTATGAGTTAGTTAAACAAATGGCGACGAAGTCTAGAATTAAGTTAAAAGCTAAGTAACAAAACAACAGCAACAACCACTTTGCAACACATCTGGAACTGAACCAAAAGCAAGACAAGTAAGTGCTGATTCGTTCACCAAATTCAAGGCGGGACAGTGGCGATTTGTAGATTTGAAGGGCATTGATTCCCAGTTCCTTTATAGCTGACAACGTAGTTGTTACTCCCGCTGTGTTCAAATTTCTCAGACACACGTGATGTAGTTCAAAATTCATAATTTGTATTAGAGACATATGCATTTGTATTTGCCCTATTTTTTTTTTGTTTCGAACAAGATCTTACCGATGTGTTCCAATTAAGCAGGTGTTCAAAGCATTGTCGGAATTCACTGGCCAAATTATGGTAACAATGCTACTAAGGCAAGGCATAAACCAATTGCTTGGAATCGACATCGGAAACGACATCCATTTGTAAACACTGAAGTATCTAGTCTGATCTAAAAATTAGATTGAAAGTAGTAGTCTGAGCTTATCTAGTGCTAAAGATGTTTTCGTCCACCTATTAAAGACGGCCCTTCAGTTCATGCGTTTCACCATTTCAACTGTAGGTTTTACAATAGAATCGGATGGAGATATTTTGCCTTTTAAATCGTTAATACTCGTACACCACTACACCAACTACCTCTTAAAATTTTTAAATAAGATATTTTCTATTCAAACCTGCGATTTTTCTACAAAGTATTTAGTGCTCACAAACTGGTCATTGAATCTATAAATATCGTATCCCCTAATTAGGACTCACAAAAACAAACACAAAGTAAATAAAGATCGCGACGAAATCATTGAACTTTGACAATGGATACCGGTGGCTTTGGCGCAACCACAGGATGGCGCATACAGTTGCCGATGTATTCGCCATGATAAGCCATTTAAAGTACTTCTGCGCAACAGAAGTTTAGCGCATGCTTTCTTTATAAATTGTTCGCCTGTAAGAGTAGGTACACACAATCACTAATGTTGCAATTCTCCTGTCTGGGCTACTGGGCACAATCCCGAGTGTGTAATAACAGTAGCCGCAACAAGGTCCTACAAATTCAATAGTTGAGCGTGTACGCCTGCGACAGATGAAAGCCAACGAAAGGTTGGCACATGTTCCATGTACTGCAGGGTACCTATAAAAAAAAAAAAAAAAAAAAAAATCCAAGCACACAATGATTATAATATTGTATTTAACATTATACACAAGATGAAAGGTATCTTATTCTGGGATGAGCTAACTGCGATCGGGATGGTGGATCGTTGCAGATTACCACGATTATTATTACAACATTCACAAAATGTGGCACCCACAATGGGCCTTCCAATCGAATGTACAAATACAAGCCAGCATTGTTTCTTGTCGTGAACTTCCTGACAGTTAAAACAAATATTCCTTACTTGGATGAGTTCAATTGAAACTTTAGATACACTTAAACATTTGAAGATATATGTACACACATGTTTGTATGCTTAATTTTTGTTTAATCTTAATTTAAAAGGAAAACAATGTACGAGTACATAACATACATAGGTAATCAAAGAAGTGCTAGTTTTCTCATCCCATTGTAGAGTGTCCTTTTTATTTTACTTGAAGTGACGATAAGTTCTTAAGTTTTCCTTTTCTGATAATGGGACAACTGCATTCATAACACAATAGAAGCATACTCTACTCATATCCCATTGACACTTTTGCTTCTATCAACATCAATATTATGAGCACTGCCTCTGTTATTCATTGTCATCGTCACCTCTCATTTCTGCCTGATTACACCGTGAAACATATCCAAATCGAAGGTGTTGAATTATCAGCAGCAGCAGCGGCAACCGAACGAAAAGGAGTGTCGTCTCCTCGGTGGGGGGTTGGTTCTGTTTGGCTTGGGTTAAATTGCTCTTGGCACGCCATGTGAAAATTGTGATTCACCGGAAAAAGTTTCAACCTTTTCATTGATTTTTCTTTCGAGTCTTGTATTGTTCTACCTGCAAACATGCTCTGCTTTCATTGTTATGTGTTGCTGTCTTTATGGTTTTTGTTATTTTTGTTTCTATTCTAACACCACCATCTGAACAAACGCGAAGGAAAGAACATTCAAGTTAGTAGTTATGATTGTTAAAAGTTGTAATTAAATGTTGATTCGGTTTTGAATGAACTACCCATCATTCTATTATATAATAGAAGGTTTCAATTCATGTTTCTCCAATCAATAACAAGAAAGCCGACAAAACATTTTTAAACTACAGCGTGAATGACTCGAACTCCAACTTTTTGAAAGGCTATAATTTTTTTATTTTTTGATAAATTTTATTGTGCCAAAGCAAAAAATTTTGGAAAATACATCAATTTTCAAATTGTGTCAGTAGTTTTCAATATGTCCACTTTTGGCGCGAGTAATGGCCTTGAGACGGCCGAAAAAAGCATCGCACGCTGCACGCAAGTGGCTCTGCGATATTTTGGCCCATTCCCGGCCAAGTGCTTGTTTGAGGTGGTCCAAACTTTGGTATTTTTTAGTGCCAAGCTTCGCCTTCAAAATACCCCAGACAGAGAAATCCAACGGAGAATTTGCAATTTGCAAGAAATGAAGTGTGGAACATTGTTTTTTAACCAATCTTGGTTGACGCACGCTTTGTGAGACGGTGTCGAGTCTTGTTGAAATGTCCACGGCCTCCGACCGAAATGATTGTTTGCCCAAGGCTTCAATACTGCCTCTAAGACAGTTTCACGGTATACGATCGCATTAATTTTGACTTCACGGGGCAAAAATACGAGTGGAGAGCGACCATCGGCGGTTATGGCGGCCCAAACCATCACCATAGATGCTGCCTGCTTTCTGGTGGCCGTCCGAAGGTGTAAATTTTCGAAGGACCTCTCTGGCAAGTAAACTCGGTCATTTTGTTTGTTGACATATTGCTCGATAAGAAATGGCGACTCATCGGAAAAAACCAAATTCGGCAACTCACCACTTTCGTGCAAGCGTAGCAACTCCTTCGTTCTTCGACTGTAAGTTTTTTCTGTTGCGGTGTAAGATCGTGTGCTTTTTGGAACTTCAATGGCTTGAGCCCAAACTCATTTTTCAGCATGCGTTGCATCCGTTCCAACGAAATGTTGAACTTACGAGCCATTTTTCTTCCACTTCGAACCGGATTTAACTCAATTCGAGCCTTCACTTTTCGAACCATTTCTGCCGATGTTGCTGTTTTTTTATGACCACCTCCATGGCGTTTTGCAACGCTGCCAGTATCACGGTAACGTGCTTTGGTTCGAGACACAAATGATTTATTCACGTTGGGGTGCTGGAGGGCTCTAACTATAGCTACTTGTGGTTTTCCAGCCAAATATAAAGCAATCACACTATCACGTTTGAATTCCATCGCGGATAAAAATTTTTCAACACAACTGAGACGCAAATCGTTTGAAAAGCTTGTAAATAATAAAATTATCTGTCATGTGTCAAAATTTGAGCTCACTGTGATGAACGGTTTGGAAATTATAGCAGTCTGAAGTTGGTTGCAGTTCGAGTCATGCAGGGTGTATACAAAACCGGTTAGATACAAGTTTCAATTGACTATGTTAAGTAACTAAGTATGTATTCGACGAATATTTTCTTGCCCTTGGATCTCTGAATATTTAAGCAAGTACGTCTGTTACTGATTAGGTCTTTTGGTCGAATTTATAGAAAATTCGTCCCTAAGTACGGCCAGGTAGTCGAGCCAGATAAAAATAACTTAAATGTTCGATGGGAAAAGTTTAATTCTTATTACGTAGATGAGATTTAAAATCTGTTTGGGCGTTTGGGCAAATTTATGAATAGCTTCTATTCTGCCGTTTGTCTTATTTTACAACAAAATAAATCAAATTTCAACTAAATAACGAAAGTTTAAATAATTTATAAATATATATGGAGAAACTTTGAAGATATACCACCACTTTAAATGAGGTCATTCTTGATTAAAGCGATGTCTTCAACAAATGCATTATCAAAGCCCCCACAACAACATATGAATCACAAACAGAGTTTAAATTAGCCCCCGCTAACCAAAGTTGGCAAAAACGAAAAAAAGCTGCGCAATTCTCCAACCGTTACACTATCATAACATCCCTATAAATTTCACAACTTTACCCCAAACGCTCTTTCTCATCATCATCATCATCATCAAGTTAGTTAGTGACAGGACAAATATGGGCAGTTGTAGATATTTTATTCATTTTAGTATGAGTTCATTGACTGGTCTCAGTAGATTTGTACGTATTTTTGCAATCTTAAGACACCTGATTCCGCAACGCTTGGTCTACTATTTGCCATTTACAGGCATCCGCCATCGCCATCACATCAGTGCTTTCCGTGTAGGTGTAACCATAGACAAATAGCAGAGTGACTCCATTCCACCAGATGAGACAATACAAGTCATCGACCATTGCGAACAGAATTGAGAAAAAAAGTAAAAAAAAAAAAATAAAAAAAAAAATTAACCAAGCCGACTAAATCAAAGTCTCAAATAAATTTTGATTTCCATTTGAAATATGAGTTCAGTGCGATGGAAGAAGCGATGAAATAAGAAACAAGGAACAAGACCACCACCACCACCACCAACACCAACAAAAACACAACAATAATAAAAACAAGGATAAAAGCACCTCCTATTGTGTGCTTGTCATCAGAAATCATAACAATTGCCCTCCACCGGGATGTCTGGCATTCAAGTCAATCAAAACTGTCAAATCATAAACTACACACAAGAGCCTGGGCTTCTCAGTTTCGGTCTCAGTTTCAATCTCAGTCTCAGTCTCAGTCGTCCCGATATGTGAAGCTCTGTTTTGATATATACATACCTGTATATGTATATGTGTAATACTCTGAATTGTGCGTGTTTTTATGTGGCCTAAAGGTGGATCATCCTTCGACAGCGGCGGTAACAACACACTAATCCCTTTGGTTGCTTAAGTGGGGCTATAAATTCAGAATTGCAATCATTTCATGGTTGCTCGTTGCTTAAATGAAAGTCAAAGTTTCATCGAAGTTGTTTAAGTTGGATGATATTTAAGACTCTGTACCTATTAGCTATTCTCATCTTAAATGACAGATAGTATTCTTAGCGTCAGTAGAATTCCTAGCATCCTCAAGAATGCCTAAGAAATCCACAAAAAACAAAAAAAGGAATGGTATCGCGTAATAAAATAAACAAAGATGAAAAATTGCAACAGAAAACGAAAAAAAACATCCTGGTCCCAGCGCAAAGGTGTGAGGCATATATGTTCGCTAAATTCCTTAACGTCTAACAGTCAAGAACGGCAAGAGTTGCCTTGAAACCCAACGGGATGCATACCCAAAAAAAAAAAAAAAACCAGAAACCAAAACCAAACACACACCAGTCGTATGCCAGTCGTACTTCAAAGAATCGGATGAATTCTTGTGTCTTACTCACGTGATAGAATTTCGTTTTATAGGTATCCGTACTTTTACGAATCAAAACGGAGAAAAAGAAAAAAAAAAAAAAAAACAAAAAAAACCTCATTTCATGAAGAGTCCCTTTTCAACATTCGTAGTCGCTTTTAAGCGCTTGCTCTTAGAGGGTTTCCCTTCTAGTATAGCAGAACCGGAAGATAGCAGGAAAATCCGCATCCCGGAAATACATCCATGAATAATTTGGCGAATGGCGCGGAGTCCCTATTATGAAGTTCCACCATCCTGTAGTGCGATTTTAAACCCCATCATCAGCGAACGAAACATTGTGGGTATGGTGATGATGATAATGGTAGAAATGCTAAATTACATGGGCACTTAGTGATAATATTTTAATGACGAACAGCATGAAGAAAATTCGTTCACGTTTAGAATTAAAAAAACAAAATCGTTTTAGGGATAGAAGGACAACTATGAATTTACATAGACCTGCACTTTATTTTACATCATCATGAGGCTATTATTTGAACATTTTTATAAAATCCACTATTAAGGGCTTATCTTGAATTTAATATACGAGGGTTGTCCGAAAAGTGTCCGACCGCAACGTAAAGTTAGCGGCACTCGTCAGTAGAAGCTTGTGCAGCTTGAGTATCGAGCTGTTATTAAATGGACTCTGTGTATGGGGACTCTGCATCATCATTTACCACAGTGAAATTTTGGGCAGCTGAATTTAAACGTGGCCGTAAGAGCTTGGCAGATTCGGGATGTCCAAAAACTGCAACCACTGACGATAACATTGCTAAAGTTCATCAAATGGTGTTAGACGACTGCCGAATTAAAGTGAGAGAGATAGTAGAGGTTATGAAAATGTCCAAAGAACGTGTTTGTTATATATTAAATCAAGATTTAGGCATGAGAAAGCTATCCGCGCATTGGGTGCCGCATTTGCTTACGTTAGACCAAAAACGTGTTCGAATGAACATTTCCAACGCTCTGTTGGCGCAGTTTAGGCGCAATAAATCCGAGTTTTGGCGCCGATTAATTACTATAGATGAAACTTGGATACACCATTATACGCCAGAAACAAAAATTCAGTCAAAACAGTGGACTGCAAAGGGCGAGCCGGCTCCAAAAAAAAGCAAAAACTGTTTTTTCGGTTAGGAAAGTGATGGCGACTGTTTTTTGAGAGTTATCTTAATCGATTATCTTCAAAATGGAAAAACCATTACTGGAGCATACTACTTGCCAAGCTGAAGGCAGAAATTGGTGTATTGCGGAAAAACGGCCACATTTGCAGAAAAAGAAAATCCTGTTTCACCAAGATAACGCGCCGTCTCACACCTTGCCATGGCGAAAATCCATGAATTATATGTCATTCATTTGAAGCGTAAACAACAATAATTTATTTTCACTCAAATATGTCGAACTTTGTGCCTGAAAAAGTCTTTTTGCGGGGTCTTCTTCATTACTTTAATACGAAGAAAAATGCTGCCGAAAGTCATCGTATTTTGGTGGAAGTTTATGGTGAACATGCGCTAGCTGAGCGAACGTGCCAAAAGTGGTTTGCACGATTTAAAAGTGGTGATTTTGGCTTGGAAGACGATGAACGTCCTGGGCAGCCAAAAAAGTTTGAAGATGAAGAACTGGAAGCATTACTCTATGAAGATTGTTGCCAAACACAAGAAGAGCTCGCAGAATCTTTGGGTGTCACTCAAGCAGCTATTTCAAAACGTTTAAAAGCAGCTGGATATATTCAAAAGCAAGGAAATTGGGTTCCACATAAACTCAAGCCGAGAGACGTCGAAAGGCGGTTTTGCATGTTCGAAATGCTACTGGAACGCCACAAAAGGAAGTCATTTTTGCATCGGATTGTTACTGGTGATGAAAAATGGATCCATTACGACAACCCCAAGCGCAAAAAATCACATGTGAAACCCGGCCAACCAGCCAAATCAACGGCAAAGCCGAATATCCATGGCGCGAAGGTAATGCTCTGTATTTGGTGGGATCAGATGCGTGTGCTGTATTATGAGCGGCTAAAACCGGGTGAAACAATCAATGGACAACGCTACCGAACACAATTAACCCGTTTGAAGAGAGCAGTGGCCGAAAAATGCCCGGAATATGCGACCAGACGCGACTCAATAATTTTCCATCATGACAACGCTAGGCCCCACGTTGCTATTCCGGTTAAGAACAATTTGGAAAACAGTAGATGGGGAGTCTTACCCCACCCGCCTTATAGCCCAGACCTTGCCCCTTCTGACAGAACGCCCTCACTGAAATACGGTTCACATCAGAGCAGAATATCAAAAATTGGCTTGATTCATTCTTGGCTGGCAAGCCGGCGCTGTTCTTTTAGGATAGGATCCACAAATTGCCAGAAAGATGGGAAAAGTCATAGCTTTAGATGGGCAGTACTTTGAATAATACTATTGTACATGTTTTTCTTAAATTTTGGAAAAAAAACGCAAGAATTAAGTTATATACCCAATACTAGATGGAGTGAAAAGTGACCTCCTTGGGAATTAAAAAATTTTTTTTTTTAAATGTTTTTTTTATATTATTCAATATAGTCCCCTTTTAGTTTGATACACTTATTCCAGCGATTTTCCAACTTCTTGATTCCGCCCGAAAAGTAATTTTCCAGAAGGTCTGCAAAATACTCCTCCGTGGCGTCGATGATTTCTTCGCGTGAGCTGATTTTTTTTATTAATGAGCCATCTTTTGAGGTTTGGGAAGAGATAATAGTCCGAGGGATCCAAATCCAGTTACCAATGGACCAAAGTCCGCCCGATTCCGCATCAGCAAGTCCAAACACTCTTTCGAAGTGCTCTCGCGTTCGTGTTTTTGGTCACGAATGAGCATGCGCGGCACCCAGCGGCAGGATAACTTTTTCATATGCATAATATTGCCCAAAATATGGCGTGTGTGATCAGTACTAATCCTTGTGGTATCTGCTAGCTCGTGCACCTTCACTTTCCGGTCAGCCAACACCATTTCATGTATTTTTTTGACATTGTCCTCTGTAAACGCATCGGAGGGCCTGCCGCTGCGGACTTGATCGGTAGTGGAGTTACGGCCACCTCGAAACTCTCGAAACCAATATTTGACGGTGTAATCTGACGGAGAGTTAGCCCCATAATATTTATCCATCTTTTCTTTTGTTTCCTCCGCCGTTTTACCTCTCAAAAAATAATGTTTTATGAGAGAACTAAAATCGTTTTTGTCCATACTCAACATGATGCCAAGCACGTCAACAACAATCCGCTGTCAAAACAAAACTAAAGACAGTATCGCACTGAAATTTGGCATGTCTGCTTAAATATGAACGGACTTTAAGGCACCATAACCTTTCTTGTGGTAGCAAGAAAGACCGCATTCTGGCGGCCAAGGAGGTCACTTTTCACTCCATTTAGTACATTGTTCGGTCGGAAACTTTTCAGACTACCCTCGTATACTCGTATGACGTTCCAGGCTGATATTTTTGGACCAAGGTTGACAATTGAATTTTTATTTACTTGTATACCTCATTCAAAATAAGTTTAGAAGTTTAAATATTATGCGTCGGTCCTAACTTTCTTCAAATTTAAATGTAATTCTAGCTCTCAGAAGCCATTTTTCGGCGGCCAGATAATTTGTATGTCTTGAATCTGAGTCCGTTCTAGCTATGTACCTATGATAGTTTGGAAAAAAAAAATTTCTATTTTTGTTTTACCAGAGAAAAAAAATTGTTCCTTCCTTCGGGGAAAGGACGAGAAACTATTGTATTTTTCGCATTCTCTATTCTTACTTGACAAAATCTATAGTCCGATTAGAAAAGAAATATTTGCATGCCCTATGCCAAATGCATTTGGTCAATGTTGCCGACAAACGAGGCGAGATCGCAAATTCCTCATGCCACATTGAAACATCTTTTAAATACTCTACCTGCGTCGAAGTACTTCACTCGATTTTTTTCGCTTTTTGCTATTCTCCGAAGGGAAGAAAGGGATATGGGTAAATTTTACTAAAGTGAAATAAAACAGAAATTAGAGTACTGTTGCAGCGGCAGCAGCAGCAGTAGCATCAGCAGCACAACCTATCTTAAAGGATTCCGTGTAGTTGTCTTCGTTTGGGTATTTGAGCGCGCACAAAAGCACATAACACTCGTTACACTCAAACCGTCACGTGTCCTACCTTTGGCTTCTGTTTTTTTTCAAAGCACACTATCGACGACGTCCAACAAGACATACAGTATTGTTGCGCGTTGCGTGTAACCGCCAGTTAGTAGAAGCAACAGACAGAGTCACAGTTACAGTCAGAAAATATCGCCACCACCACCGCACCGACAACAAAGGTGTTAAAGGGTAAAAACGCATCGGTTAATCCTTGTCGACTTGGGAGAACAAGAACAATTGGCGAAGCGGCGAATTTAAGAGAAAATCTTCATATCTCCTCGCGCGCCTATCTGCCACCAAGATAGCTGATTTGGCACAAAACGAATTGCAACACATAATCCGCAGCCCGGTATCAGACGTGTGATCGGTAGAGCCGTAGAGTAGCTATTGGCATGCGCAGGCATCTGGATTTATATGCAATCTGCGTTCTTTAGTGGGAGATCTCTCTGTGGTCCTGTGTTGACTGTTTTTCTTTTCTGCGATATGTTTTTACCGCCACAGACCCAATTCTTCTGTCAGACGGTGTACCCCAGCTACCAAATGAGATAAATTCAATTTGAATTGGATGGTCCTAAGCCACATTGATGTGAATGCTGTTGAGGCTGGCATTTGGGGTCTGTTGGTTTGGTAGCCGTTTTGTAAAATATTCACGAAAAATAAACGCTGCAACTGCGCGACGATCAGAGCTCGGGTGCAATTTGAATCATCGGGTGTGAATTGGATTGGATTGTTGTCGAAACACATGTTCAACCATGTTTTTCAACTTATAAATATTAAAATTGTACTCTTCGTTGTTCGATTGGCGGTGGTTCCAGTGGCTAGGAATAAAGTTGAATGCGGTCCGAACTTGTAACGCAGTAGGCTCCTTTTGAAATGCTGATGTTGTATTGCTTTCAATTGCCATAAAACGAACTTTTGTCTTCCAAACGGAATGAAATCATTTCGATCATCAATATTGTCAAATTGTTTTTCGGGCTTCTGTTTATAATTTATGTAATGTCGTTCTAGCTCATTATTTGTGCGCATACTGTTATGGACAACAACAGTCCCAGCTTAATTTATTCGCAAGCTTAACAATATTGGTGGAAGCAAAGTGATTGCGTTTGTTTGAATTATTGCTCTACATTTTTTGGCTGATTGCCATATCGGATGTAGCTGGCTCTGAAAAACAATGCTAACCAACCCATCCACCGACCCACTTATCATCACCCAGACTCGTTTCCCTTTCATGAAGGGTTGCAGCTGAGCAATTTTCAAATGAATCACTAACCCAGTATCAGGCGACAAATGGTGCTCTAAATTTCAACCTTAAAGCATTTTAGTCCGAGTGTGAGAGAAGATATTGTATCGCATAAATACGTTCAACGAGTATCTGCCTACAGTTGGATAGCCATTTCTACTGAAACTACTCGTACATAGTAATTAACAATGGATAAGCTATTTTAGGGACGAGGAGCATTAGGTATTTGTTTTCGGATAGGGTTTGGCACCCTGTAGGATGAAAATAATTGCATGTTCCATCATAATTGGAGTTGACACAGACGTTAATTTACGAATTTAAGATTTTACGGAATTGTACTGATATCCATACATAAGAGAGGGGCTTTTACGTATGTGGAATATACAGAGTGACTTACTCGAACTGTAACTTTTTAAAATGCTATAATTTTTTTTATTTTTTGATAAATTTTATTGCGCCAAAGCAAAAAATGTTGGAAAATACATCAATTTTCAAATTGTATCAGTAGTTTTCAATATGTCCACCTTTGGCGCGAATAATGTCCTTGAGACGGCCGAAGAAAGCATCGCACGCTGCACGCAAGTGGCTCTGCGGTATTTTGGCCCATTCCCGGCGAAGTGCTTGTTTGAGGTGGTCCAAACTTTGGTATTTTTTAGTGCCAACCTTCACATTCAAAATACCCCAGACAGAGAAATTCAGCGGATTTGCATCCGGAGAATTTGCAATTCATTGTGTCGAAGAAACGAAGTGTGGAACATTGTTTTTTAACCAATCTTGGTTGACGCGCGCTTTGTGAGACGGTGCCGAGTCTTGTTGAAATGTCCACGGTCTCTGACCGAAATGATTGTTTTCCCAAGGCTTCAATACAGCCTCTAAAACAGTTTCACGGTATACGAACGCATTAATTTTGACTTCACGGGGCAAAAATACGAGCGGAGAGCGACCATCGGCGGTTATGGCGGCCCAAACCATCACCAATGGTGCTGCCTGCTTTCTGATGGCCGTCTGAAGGTGTAAATTTTCGAAGGACCTCTCTGGCAAGTAAACTCGGTCATTTTGTTCCTTGACATATTGCTCGATAATAAATGGCGACTCGTCGGAAATAACCAAATTCGGCAACTCACCACTTTCGTGCAAGCGTAGCAACTCCTTCGCTCTTTCGACTCTAACTTGTTTCTGTAGCGGTGTAAGATCGTGAGCTTCTTGGAACTTCAATGGCTTGAACCCAAGCTCAGTTTTCAGTATGTGTTGCATCCGTTCCAACGATATGTTGAGCTCACAAGCCATTTTTCTTCCACTTCGATGCGGATTTCGCTCAATTCGAGCCTTCACTTTCCGAACCATTTCTGCCGATGTTGCTGTTTTTTTTATGACCACCTCCATGGCGTTTTGCAACGCTGCCAGTATCACGGTAACGAGCTATGGTTGGAAACACAAATGATTTGTTCACGTTGAGATGCTGGAGGGCTCTAACGATAGCTACTTGTGGTTTTCCAGCCAAATATAAAGCAATCACACTATCACGTTTGAATTCCATCGCGGATAAAAATTTTTCAACACAATTGAGACGCAAATCGTTTAAAAAGCTTGTAAATAATAAAATTATCTGTCATGTGTCAAAATTTGAGCTCACTGTCATGAACGGTTTGAAAAGTATAGCAGTCTGAAATTGGTTGCAGTTCAAGTCATTCAGGGTGTATATACTACCTATATATAGTTTATTCATCTAAATCTGTATTGTCCCCTTCAAAGTAATCCCCATCGACTGCAACATACTTACACTTGCGGTCATAAAAACCGCACCATATCAAAATGATTGAAAAATTGTTAATAACTACGTTAATAATTTGTATAATGAAATGAAATTTTTGTTGAGTACTCCACAGTAGTTTATAAGTATTTCTATCTAATTTCCATCTGTTTATTGAATGTTTGAAAAAAGATATTAACAAAGAAAGAAAAACCAGTTAATTTTCTTATTTTTTTAAAATATTTTAATACAGTCATTGGTTAACAAAATCAAACGATACATTTTTTATGTATGTGTATATAAGATGTTTAGATATGCCACTTTTACCAAAAAATTATCAATACCGAGTTGCTCTTCCTTCGGCGGTTATAACCGCTTTTATTCTAGAAGGCATCGAGTTTACTAGAAGTTCAGTATTCAGTATTCCATACATGTTCCAGAACTTCATTTAGCTTATTTTTACTCTCTGGTTTATGTTCAGTCACCTTACGTTTCATTACATGCCACAAGTGTTCGATTGGGTTTAAATCGAACGAATTAGCTGGCCAGTCTAGTCTGGTAATTCCAAATTATTGAAAGACTCTAGTTACTTGTCTGTTTATTATTTATAAAGTAGACATCTAGAAGTTGATTTATAACACTTTACTTACGGATTTGGCGCGGTGGCAAGATGCAGAATCATCTTGAAAAATGCACTTTACAGTATACAAATGATGCTGTTCAATTGCTGGTACCAAAAACTCCCTTACTAC
The DNA here is from genome assembly GCA_963966105.1 of Volucella zonaria. NCBI lineage: Eukaryota > Metazoa > Arthropoda > Insecta > Diptera > Syrphidae > Volucella > Volucella zonaria. The sequence continues at coordinate 1,179,390 of OZ014533.1, read as the reverse complement.
TTCTCCATACTTTTGAGCGTTCATAGTTTCATTAACAAAGTGCAAAGGGCCCAAAACGTAAAAAGAAAAACATTCCCAAACCATCTGGCTTTGAGGAAACTTCACTGTTTTGACTATGCACTCGTCCTTGAACCTTTCACCTGTTGACGGTCGTACGTATGGCAAATTGTCGGCACACAAAAAATTAAATTTACTTTCATCGGACCATACCACACATCGCCAATCATCCTGCGTCCGATCTTCGTACTTTTTTGCCCACGTCAAGCGAGCTTTTTTTATTTTTGTGGTTAGGAGAGGTTTTTTCGCTGGTCGTCTTCCATATAAACCTATCTCCCGTAGCCGTCGGCGTATGGTTTCGGCGCTTAGATCAACTTGATGAAATTCACTCAGCTCTGCTCTTATACGGACAGCACTTTTAAAGCGATCTTTCATGCTAATTCCTTGTAATACATTGTCCGTCTTCTGGATTGTTTTACGTTTTCGTCCCGAGCCTTTTTTCCTTACCAGTGGATCCAAATTTTCTTTTTTCTTCATCAGTCGTACGATAGTTGAATGACAGCATCCTATTTTAACCGCAATCTCACGATAGCCAAGCCCTTCTTCGACTAAAGTCAACATTTGAACTTTTTCGTCCCGAGTCAGTTGATGATATTTACCAGACATTTCACTTTTTTTTTACTTGTCACCGTCACAACTCAATTCAAACTGATTTTTTTTGCACTGAATACGAGTCCGAACTTCGCTATGGGGAATAATCTTCATTGGGAAAAACCCTTACGATCTGATGTAATTAGGCATTTTTTAAGAACTCATTAGGTGGTACGGTTTTTATGACTGCAAGTGTATGCTAGCGCTTGATCCAATCCTCGAAACATTTTTTATATTCGGTTTTCGGTATGTCTATCAGTGCTTCCTGCGATTTTTCCATTACTTCCTCTCGGCTGCTGAAACGCGTTCCCCGTTGTGGCTTTTTAACTCGATTGAACAGAAAGAAGTCACATGGAGCCAAATCAGGTGAATTCGGTGGCTGTTGGATGGTATTTCTTACGTTTTTCGTCAAAGAATTACGAATAATGATGGAACGAGTTTTCTGCCCGCAATTCTGGTCTCTTTCGGCTAATTGCTTCACACAAACGTCTCATAACGCCCAAATACTCGTAATACTCTTTGTTTACTGCTTGGCCTTCTGGCAAAAATTCATGATGCACTACACCGTTGTAGTCCATGAAAACCGTGAGCATTGCCTTTTTTTTTGACTGAAAACGACGTGGTTTTTTTGGTCTCGGCTCATTTGGTGAACGCCATTCACTTGCCTGATGTCTGGATTGCGTGTCGTACTCATAAACCCACGTCTCGTCTCCAGTAATGGTCCTTTTGTTGAATGTGGGATCGGATTCAGCCTCGCAAATCATCTCTTTTGCGACGTCGTCTCTTTTTTGCATGAAATTGAGGTCTTTTGGCACCAACTTTGCTGCTACACGACGGAAACCCAAATCATTAACCAAAATGTCTTGGACGAATCCATAGGCAATGTTCAAGTCCTCCGCTATCTCTCTGATGGTTAATTTGCGGTTATTGACCAACATTTCTTTTACTCGTATTTCATCAATGTTTTCGTCGGTTTTCGATGTCGATGGTCTGCCACTGCGTTGTTCATCATCTTCGATTGATTTACGACCACTTTTGAACCGCTCGTGCCACTGGTAAACGACCGTTTTCTGTAGAGAATCGTTGCCAAAACACTTTTCCAACATTTCCAACGTTCGCGCACCATTAAATCCGTTTTTGACGCAAAATTCAATACAAGTTCGTTGTTGCAAATTGAAATCCATTTGTAAAATTGTAAAAAATCGCCAACACACACAGAGATAGATGTACTCTTGGCTACGTAACTTTTGCAAATGTCAAGCTATGACGCTAAGATTTTGAGAAAATGTCAACAACAGATTTACCAACTTAACAAAAAAACAGAACACAAATCGGAACAATGGGAGCGCCACACGGTGGTGTGGTGCGGGAACTTTTTGATCAAGGTGGTATTTGTTAATCCTTTATTTATTCCATTCGTTTGAAAATATTTTAAGCTGCAAGCTTCCAAAGAAATCATCCATTTTACTGGCTGCGAGTGGGCATTGGATATTTTGGTCTCACCTCAGTGGAACTGAACTTCAATTTGAAACAAAGTAATTCACTGAATTCACAGGCCAAACACCAAAACGAATCCCAATTTGTAGTTATGACTCTGTAGCATTTAAAAAAAAAAAAGATACAAAAAAATGCTGGGAAACGTAAAAACAATTATGAGAAATCAGTTAAGGCCACTAATTGACATTTATCTAATTGAATCAGTGGGCTTTTTATTCGTTCTCATATACGAATGACAATATTTTATAAATAACTCAAAACTCTAGTTTTAGACTAGAGTAACGAGCCCATCGTTGTAGTTTAACCAACACTGATAATACGAATTAGAAGCTCTCTTGATTTCTCACAGATTAGAGCTGACAGTTTAAAACCAATAAAGAAACGCACTCACCTAATCGTGCGGCGGCGGCGGGCACAGAAGCACAGAAGCACTGACGAAAACCACTGCTGGTCACCTACGTTTAACATCACATAAAACATACAAAAAAGTAGGCAGCTAACTAGGCAAAAGCATTCATCGGATTGATCAAATCGCTGCGGGCGCAAAAATTCGTTACAAACGCCACATACGAGTATACGAGTAATACAGCAATCGTAGTCGTAGTCATAGTCATAGTCGTAGTGGTAACTTTAGCTGCAACCTTATATTCGTAGCTTCTTTGCATGTTGGAGGCTGGAAAATTTATGAGAAAAACGAGACTGCATGCATGCAAACATTTTAGCTCCCACTACCATACTGAACTAAACAAGATGATGTAGCGGATAAGAATCCTAACCAAAAGCTACTACTGTTGCGGTTGCAATAGGCTGTCGGTTAAAGTTGGTAATAGCTGTCCCGTGTGCCGTAAATTAGATTAAATGTTAATAAAAGGCGGAGAATTACACAAGGAAACGCCGAGCCGATAAGGACTGTAGAACCAGCCGCGCGTTGTCTACCAATTGTATTTTTAAAGCCTGTATTCATTATCCGTTAAGATAATAGCAGCAGATACTGTATCCGAGTTTTCTAAGATCCTGTATCCAGTATCCAGTATCCCTGAATATACTCGTATTGTACAATAGAATATTATGAAAGCATGTTTGTTTATCGAATGCTTATTCATATGGGAGTTTGCTATCATTTGCGTGCGACTTCTTCACTGTCATCAAGTGGCATTCAACAGGGGCCAACAAACATATAACTCTCAAAGTCACATAGCGAGTTTCAGATTCAGATTCAGATTCAGTTTCAGATTCCAATTCCTTATTTCCTCACTTCCTTACTTCCTCTTAGATGTCATATAACACCTTACAAATTGATTGAATCGCAATCGTAATTGAATGAATTGAGACATGTGGCATCCGAGTACCACCACGCAGCAAGGTGCTGTTTTTTTCTCTCTCTCTCTCTCTCTTCTACTTGCTTTTCACACTGTGTGCGATTGTAACTGCGATTGTGGATATATTTATGGGCTGTATTCTACCGCCCACCCTCTAAAGACAGAACATATTTAGGTAGTTCTCCTTTCGTAGCTTATAAATTGATTTTTCTGTTCACATCTGATGTAAATAGCGACGGTAACATGAATTTCACTAGACAAGTAACAAAGTGGCAGCTGAATTTTTTTTTTTTTTTTCGCACATGCATATACAAATCTATATCATATGTAATATATTTATGTATTTATGTGTACCGTCACACAACCATTACCATGTGTAAATCGATTAAACCATCATACCATGCCGCATCGTTTCGTGGTTTTACGCGTAGGTGATAGATTGGGAAACACTCTGTGATGTGATCTCACTGTTTGCATGAATATCCAACCAACTATCAATTAATTAGTTGTAACACCACTTAATTTTGTCTGCTTTTTTTTTTGTGTATTTCAGGCGTACGAGTTATCCACCCTTACTGGTACTCAAGTGATGCTGTTGGTGGCATCAGAAACAGGACATGTGTATACATTTGCGACACGTAAACTTCAACCGATGATCACCTCAGAAGCAGGTAAACAACTGATCCAGACCTGCCTTAATTCTCCAGATCCGCCAAGTGTAGGTGGTGGCGATCAACGGATGTCTGCCACAGGATTCGAAGAAACCGAACTGAGTTACAATATAGCTGACGAGGATTCAAAAGTAAGACAATTAATTTATGGTCATCATGGTCACGCTCATCTTGGGCATCCACAACCACCAAGTCATTATGGCTTGGAGCAAAGTATAATGCAATCACCGTATTCATCCGGTGGACAGCCATCACCGTTGTCGCATGCGCAAGGTTATCCCCCACATGGTGGACATACACACCATTCGCACGTACCACATGTGCCTCATTCAACTCATTCGCATATGACGCATGCGCATGCGCAGCGGTAAATTCACAAGTAGACATAGATTTTATGCAAATTAGACAATAACGATATTATCCTGTGACTCTAGTATGAAATGCCGCCAAAAAAAAAAAACAAAAAACAAAAGCAAAACACAGAAGACAAAGAAAAAAGAAAAGACTATCCGAATTGAGAGAGTATATTCTCTCACCTTTATGGCGGAAATGGCAGAGATACAATACGAAACGAATCTGAACGATAGATGATCTCGCTTAAAAGCCTAAGTCTACTAGATATTCGCACGAAAAATATTTTCTAATAGTAAATGATAATTTAGATGAATTTACCTTTAGAAATAGTTTCCCTCTCTCTCTCTCTCTCTCTCTCTATCTCTCTCTGTTTCTAACCTAAAATCTGAAAAATTCGTTTGACTTTGTTATTTATATAAAATAGTTTATAAAACGTTTGCATATACAAAAGAGCTTAGAAAATTGCAAACACAAGCACATATTTAAAATGTACGTATGAAACTAGTCATTATTAGAGCAAAAAAAAAAAATAAAAAAAAATAATAATAATTATTATTAAATAAAAATCAAAGGAGATAACTATACAAAAAATACTTGTGCCATAAAGAAGCGATGCCATAATCTCAGAGATAATTATTCAGATAGATAATTCAAAGATCACTTAAACACTGTAAGTGCATTCAAATGACGGACGTATGTACTTAAGTGAATTCTGAACCTAACTAGACAAAACAGTGCCATAATCTTAGATACGAGTACGAATACTGCTCGTTTATCTCGAACCCGAACAATTACATATTGTATAAGTGCAAAATCAAAGATATGTGTCTTGAAACTATGGCAGTGCCTTCAAATGTGCAATAATCACAATAAAGCAGTCAAAAACAAAAAAAATAAATATTTTCAAAAGGATCAAAAATAAATTTGACATACCATATTTGTAGTAGGACAGTTGTATGTAATTGCTTTAGAGTTGTAAGCATAATCGTGGCCGTAGAGATGAGCGTGACCAAAAGCTTAACTAAGTCTTTGTTTGCTTATTTGTTGTTTATGTTGTAAACAAAAATGAGAAGGTATTAGTTACAATTTTGTGCAAGGAAGAAATAAATACAAATAATTTTACAGTTTAAAATTTAGTAAAAAAAATATTTCACAAGGAACCAAACATTGTCCATTTATTGAAAACAGTTCAAAAAAAATAAATACTAACCGAAGCCTAAAATTTTCCCTAAGCGCTGAAGAAGAGGATTTTGAGTCGTCCACATCCGGATTTCTTCATTAGTGTCCTTTGAGAATTTTATAGATTCTTAAAAATTTTGTAGAAAAATTTCTTATTTTAAAATTCGGTTCTTTTTAACTTGAAAATTGTTTCCAAATTTCTAAAAATATGTACATGCAATTTATGAACGACTTACAGTATTGTGCAAAACATTTGCAAGTTTTTTACAATTTTGATTTCAGTGAATACTGTTCTCAAACTAAAGCAACACTATTAAACTTTTTTTTTATGTATTTTTTTTAAGTATATAAAATATTGAAAAAATCATTCATTAATTAACTGTGCAATGATGTGCAAAACATTTGCAAGTTCTCCTCTTTTTCAATATTTAGTCCAATAACCTTTGTTTTTTATTACTTTTCCACATCTTTTCGACATGGATTCAATTAGAGCGTTTATTGTGTCCATTGGAATACTCAGCCATTCAACTTTGAGTGCGTCAAAAAGGGCTTTTGACGACGAGAACCGCTGCCCTGTTACCCTTTGTTTTAAAATTCCCTACAGATTTTCTATGGAGTTCAGGTTCGGGGGATTGTGCAGGCCAGTCTAACATGTTCACATGTTGCATCTCCGAGAACTCTTTAACATATTTGGACGTGTGTTTTGGGTCGTTGTCATGTTGGAACCTCAACAACAACGGCAACTCTTCCTCAGCATATGGAAGCATGACTGCCAAAACGATCCATAATGCCTGTAATCTTATGTAGAGGACCACATCGTTGAGCCGAAAAACAACCCCACACCATTGTAGAAGCTCCTCCGCGCTTCAAAGTAGCTCGGACGAGTACCTGGTTCTCGCCTTACGTAGCTAATGCCGTCGGAAGAAAGAACATTGAATTTGCTCTCATCGCTAAATAATACGGTCTTCCATTGTTGCAAAGACCAGTTAGCATATTTATGCGCAAATTCCAACCTGAATTTTGGGAAATGAACAACATTCACGAATACTGCACAAGCTTTACCTTTTCTGACGATGTTTTAAAGTTAACAACGGCTTCTTCACTAGTTGATATGCCCTCAAATTTCCTTCTGTGGCACGTCTACGCACAGTGCTTGAATGAATTGTCAAATTGAGATCCTTAAGAATGGATGTGGAGGAGCTAAATGGTTCCCGTCGAATCAGATTCGCTATTCTTTGGTCCATGCGATGATCTGTTTTCCGTGGACGGCCACCGTTTCTAGTGGCAAATTATTTCGGTATTTCGAAATAAGCCTAGAAAACTGTGGATTCGTGCAATTTAAATTGTTTTGCAATTTCTCTTTGCCTAATGCCACTCTTAAATGCCTCGATAATCAAATTTTTTGTGTGGTTATTATACTTATTCCCAGCCATATCAAAAAAATCAGTTTTTTATTGCAAAAATATAAACTTAAAGTCGTAAAACTATTGGAAAATATTATTTTTATAAGTTTGGAATCTAAAAGTTCTGAACTACTCAAAAGTTAAGCTGGGAATGAGCTGCTATTAAAAAACTTGCAAATGTTTTGCACAATACTGTATGTATCAGGCTCGACAAAACTGGTAAATTACAACGATATAACTTTTTTTATATTTAAATGCAAATCTCAAATTGGTTAATTCCTATTTTCGAAAATTAAAAAAAAAAAAGGATACATGTGTAGTACAACATATGACAAATAAAAGTAACTTCCTTGCACATAGACCTTCTCAATTTATGTATGTAGTCTTGATATTTTATTAGTTTGCTTCTTGTGTTGTTTACGAGTAGTTGAAAACAAAGTACTTACAAATAAGAATAAGAAACAAAAAAACAAAAAAAAAAAAACATTAAATAAAATCTTAGTGTATGTGTTATTGTTTGTGATGGAATGTTTAATTTTTTTTTTTTTTAAATTTGGAAGAAAAATTAAAGAAAACTCTTAACTTAGTCTTAATAAAATTTTTTTTTTTCACTTCTGGCAAGCAGAAAGTTTGATTTTAACAAATTAAATCACAAAAGATCTGAAGTGTGTATTTTTTGGGTTTCTTTAAAAAAGAATAAAAAAAGTATATATATATATAGATGCATATATTTACATATATCTAGAAGTATAAATATAAATTAATGTAATTATAGCATGTAAGAAAGGTGGATCTGCAAAAGGTAGGCAAATTCATTCACTTGTTTTTTTTTTCTTTTTTTTTTTAATTTCAAAATATATTACTTAATTTATTTTTATTTTATTTTTTATCTTTTTTCTTTCATCTACAAACACAAGAGAATAATTATGCAAATAAATGAAAAAAATATATTTATACCGACTAAAAAAATATGTAATATTTTAAAATCTTTTCGAATATGTTTTTTCCAAGTTTCTGTGCATTGAATTTGTGTTGGTTTATCGGCAATTGAAATTGAAAGATGTTTATTGGCAACTATGTATGATTGGGAGGGTTTTGTAGGGTTTTTTTTTTGTTTCTAGAAAGGGGTTTCCTCTTTCGCTTTTCATTTTAAATTGCGCAAACTATGATTGTCAACTAGCTATTCAAATCTATACAATAATCTTTTAAAGACAGATAAATTTGTGATTATGTTCTAGACAAAAACTCAAAATTATTTGAACAATTTCTACGACACTTGGGAATCAAAGGAATGGCTTCCTCAGTTATTTTCGACGAAGCGATCCAATTTTGGGCCACTCTTTCGATCATTTGTGGCTCTACCTCATAAAGCCGAATATTGGCATTTTTTTTTCCGCTTTTTGTTCTGTCGGAACAGAGCACTCAGGCAAAGAACTAGTCCATTTTACTAGGTGGGGTGAAAAATAACCTCCTTGGGAATTAAAAAAAATTGTTTTATTTTATTCAATATAGTCCCCTTTTAGTTTGATACACTTATTCCAGCGATTTTCCAACTTCTTGATCCCGTCCGAAAAGTAATTTTCCGGAAGGTCTGCAAAATACTCCTCCGTGGCGTCGATGATTTCCTCGCGTGAGCTGAATTTTTTATTGATGAGCCATCTTTTGAGGTTTGGGAAGAGATAGTAGTCCGAGGGAGCCAAATCTGGCGAATACGGTGGATACGACAGCAATCGGAGCTGTAAGTCATTGATTTTAGCCGTGGTTGCGATGCTCTTGTGCGCCGGCGTATTGTCTTGCAAATACAAAATTTTTTTTCGCTTCATGTGAGGCAGCGATTTCGGCCTTCAATCGCTCAAATAATGCACAGTAATAGAGTATGCCATGACAATCCCAGACAACCGACGCCATAACCTTTCCGACCCACCGAGCCTCTCTCGGCCGCTTCGGAGCACTCGTGCCGGCTTCAGTCCATTGCCGGGTACTCATTCTGTTCTCTGATGTGTAATAGTGGATCCAAGTTTCATCAACAGTTACCAATCGACGCCAAAAGTCCGCCCGATTCCGCATCAGCAAGTCCAAACACTCTTTCGAAGTGCTCTCGCGTTTGTGTTTTTGGTCGGGAGTGAGCATGCGCGGCACCCAGCAGCAGGATAACTTTTTCATATGCAGAATATTGCCCAAAATATAGCGTGTGCACTCAGTACTAATCTTTGTGGTATCTGCTAGCTCGCGCACCTTCACTTTTCGGTCAGCCAACACCATTAGTCCCATAATATTTATCCAACTTTTCTTTTGTTTCCTCCGCCGTTTTGCGGAGGAGAGAACGAAAATCGTTTTTGTCCATACTCAACATGATGCCAAACACGTCAACAGCAATCCGCTGTCAAAACAAAACTAAAGACAGTATCTCATTGAAATTTGGCATGTCTGCCTAAATATGAACGGACTTCAAGGCACCATAACCTTTTTTGTAGTAGCAGCGCATTCTGGCGGTTAAGGAGGTTACTCCATGGTTCCTGTTACTGAAATTGATAGGTATTTTATACTCGTAGAAAGATGAGTAAGCGCTTTAATGACAAAGCCGTCATCACCTTTACAGGCACTTAACTGTGGTTGGAAAGAGTGTAATGTCCCGTCACGGCGCCAGTAAGCAGCCAGAAGTCTTTTTTACTGAGGGACAGCAGAAACTCTCTAACCTCTAAAAATCGTCGGGAAGTATCCGTTTCGTCTACCGGCAACCTGGAAAGACATGCCATCTACAGTTATACTCATATGAAATTCAATAGCAGCCCTAACCTGTGACGCAGGTAGTCTGAACGGCGGTTCGGGTCTAAAAACTCTCCTCTGAGGCTTACCTAGCAAGTTCATCGGCGATTTGCGTTTGGTAAAGTCTTGCATTCTCGAACTAGCTTGGGAAATGTGAGGGGCTTTAGGAAGGCTTAAGGCGCAGCATAGCCATCGCTACAGAAGCAGATGCTTCGCCCCCTTCACGGATTCTTCATCAATGATCCTTCATAGCCCCACAAGAAGTATCAAGTGATGTCAAATTGTCAAATGGCGTGATTTCGGTCAATGTCGTCTATATTTTCGAAGAAATAATCATTGCGGATTGCCCGTAACGCAGAGTCCGTACTCATTTTTGAGAAAATAAGGAGCGAGCGCGAAGACCACACCAAACAGTGCATTTTTTGTTTTGGGTGTAACTGAGTGTCAAGTGTCTCTTCTGGATTTGCCTAACTCCAGAAATGTTCACAAATCCCTCGAATCGAAATTTATTCTCGCCAGTAAACGCGATAAAAAAGGTCGACTTCAAGCTGCTAAAGAAATCTGCGAATTCATTTAACAAGCCAGGGTTTCGTAGCCTTAGGTCGAGCATCATGTATGGCCGAAATCGCCGAATCGACAATCCTGGATCTCTCGTCACTTTCGCGACTTTCATTCACCGCAGCTACAATTAGTTTTGCACTGCATACGAACATTACTTTGATGGCTTTGTCAAAAACGGTTTGAGAGTTATCTCTATTAGAACAAGAAGGTGTGTGTAGATCCTAGTATTTATGAATGGATTTGAAATGTGCCAGATTGTTTAAGAAAGATAAGTAATAGTCTACAATATACGGACTTATTACATCAATGTCTCGTGCCTGGAGCTTGCTGCGACGTAAGCTGAGCGGTTATACTCGTATGTAAAAGACATGCTTGGCAGTGTATTGTCAATCGAAGGATGCGTTATAGGAAATGCTATCATTCGTGTTTTTCATATTAACACATTAGAGTCCAGATTGTACTGCATTGTATTGCAATGAAAAACACATACAATTTATGCGGCCGAAACACGTTGATCCTGTCAAGACGTAATGAATCGTCTGCCCGTGGTCTTTGTGAAAGAACTTTTAAAATTCTCTGTGCAAAGTTTTGAAATCTGGATGTTAGTTGGTTAAAATACAAGTAGCAAAAGCCGCTGACCTTTTAGAGACGTCGGGAAACATCTGCTTGATTTGTGTGCATCTGGCAGAATAATAAAGGGTGTTTTTTTTAGAGCTATACAAATTCAATATGAAATAAAACACTTGAAGCTAATGTCAATGTCTATGATATTAGCTTTATTTAATAAATAATTTTATGCCATTGAATATGATATCGGGCATTCGCGCCACGGCTAGCTCGAATAAAGCGCAATCACGAAGTCCAATTTTCGACAACTGAGGCCGTATATCAGCAATAACACGGCGAATGTTGACTTCCAAATCGTCCAACGTCTATTTTTTATCGGCATAGATTAGCGCCTTCACATACCCCCAAATAAAGTAATCTAAAGATGTGAGATAACAGGATGGTGTAGGCCGGTTCACAGGTCCATTAGGCGAAATTATGCGCTCAGCAAATGTTTCCCGCAATAAATTGATGGTGTCGCGCGTCGTATGACACTTTGCGCCCTCTTGTTGAAACCAAAGGTCTGTCACGTCAATGCCTTTCAACTGAGGAACAAAGAAGTCAGAAATCGTGTTCCTATAGCGCCCATAAGGCACACCAAACAGTGAGTTTTAATGATTGTAAGGGCTTCTCAACAAAAGCTCATGGGTTTTTTCCACTTTAAATTCGGCAATTTTGCTTGTTTACATGTCCATTTAACCAAAAATGGGCCTCATCGGAGGATAAAATTTTGCGTTGAAAATGAGGATCAAGCTGAATCATGTTTTCGGCCGAACGTAGAACGCGTATAATGGTCACGCGGTTTAAACTCTTGCACAAGCTGGGTCTTATGAGCTTTTAAGCCAAGATCTTTGCGTAAAATCTTCCACAAAGTGGATGGGGATAGCTCCGATTGCTGTGCACGATGGCGAATCGACATGCGCTCCACAACGGCAATAACTTCTTCTGTTCGCACTGTTTGTCGTCTTTGGGGATGCGTATTATACATTAGAGTGTACGTGGTGCGAAAACGATTCGACCGTAAAATGGACGTAGCGCATGATAAGTTTGGCGAACCGAACCATGGTTTTACGCGTTGTTCTGGCGTTAATCTATTCATCGTAAAATGGCAAAACGTACTAACCACAAATCAACTTTCAACTGTCAAATTGACAATCTCTAAAAACAGTGTTGCCAGTTTAAAAACCAAATCTTTGAAAAAAAAACCCTTTACCATTCTGATTATCTCGTAAGCCGCTTAATGTAAGCTCTAACCCATCACGTTGCTGTTGAGTCTAGGTGACAGATGTTTTCTTTTCATTATATCGGCAGGCATTTATTTAAACCAAACGTTTAAAACATCGCCTGCATTTACTCTTTTACAAGTTGTACGATTTCAGCCCTTGGAAAATAGATTTCTAAAGACATGACAGCGACCGTTCTTGTCTGTTTGGTTTGTTCCCAAATACTTATATATGAACATTGGACACGTTTCTGTTATATCTACTCTGTTATAGATCTAAGCGATGACTAATTTGAGTTGTCAGTTAGTGTTAATGAAAAATGCTGTCCAATGGATGTCCAAACACTATTCTGTGCTTACCTGTATGCCCGAAGGATTGTAACATCTAATCGATTTGTACAGTCTGATATTTTCGAAACTTATAAAAAGAAAACCACATTTTCATCTCCACCAAAAGTTAATGCATTTATTGTTTTCAAACGAATCTATGTACATGCATGAATGTACGAGTACAATAATAAAGAATCCAACAAATACTCGGAAACAATGAGCTTCCCTCTTTATTTTGTAGTGTAGAACAGCACCTACGGCAGTATCATTTTTCCGCTGTTTTCTTAACATTGAAAGCAATACAAATAGTCAACAATTTCCCACCTACGAAGTGACCTTTGCCGCGGATACAATACTACAAAGCCTACACCTCGTTAAGTCGCTATAAAAAAAAATGGAAGTTAGGTTGTCCAGGAACATCCACAGCACTCTGTATTAAATCCACATGTAACATACGAGTACTCGTACATATACTATAATACAGACTCGTATACCTTTGTACAGAGTCAAGAATTACTTAGCTTAACCTGCTACTGTCTTGAGCTATACAAGCCTCAAGAGCAAGGTTTTCGGATTACTTGTTATCCTACACAATAAGTTACGTAGTAGGAACCTACCTATGTGGGTTCAGCCTAAAAAAATTCCATTAAACCACAACTACCACTAGTCAAATGTGTAGGCTCCGCTCGAACAGAAATCCAACAATTGCATCATTGAAACTTGGTTTGGGATGTTTTTTTTTTTTAGTTTTGTTCGCTTGATTTTAGGCACAACAAGTGGACAGACTTTTTTTTTTTGGTTCGGATAAACTGTGATGAATCTTCCGCCGCGCGCACGCTTATAAAATATCTTCTCCTCATAATTTGGTGAATGAATTTTGTATGGACTCGTACTTGGTTCCGATTTGATTTATTTTTTTTTTCTGTTTTTTTATGACAAAGTTCGACTGATGGAACCCACGTGTCATGGGTAATATTTGTGTGTGGTGTGGTGATTTCAAAGTGACAACTCCATGACGTCAGTCTAGATACACCCGGGGCAAAGTCATGTCCACAGCTTCCAAACTACTGAATGAAGCCCGATGTTTGAATGAATCGTGTGGGCATGTAACCGGCAGTAAGACATGCAGATACTGTCATGCGCGCAAACCATAATTCCGCGCGCAAATGTGTTGCTTTATTCCTATAAACGAATTGGTGAGCTTAACTGGTACGGTGGTATTGTTGCAAGGGCGTTTGAACGCTCCATAGTCATGATTCGCAGGCGCTCTCACAGCTACGTGGGTGTAAATGTTTCTTTGGAGCGCCGCGCCGCACGCACTGGGGAACTGCTATTTTGCGCACACTCTGACAGCGAAGCGGACATATGGTGCGACAAACTCTGTATGCTGTATGCTGTTGTGGGCTAATGAATCTAATGAATGAGTTCGGGTCGGTGAATGAATTGGAAGCACTCGTGCCAGCACTCAGCTTTGCCCCAAGGTTAATATTTTCAACAAAAACCACACAAAAGATAGTGTTAATTACTTTTACTGGAAAGTAAAGTTGCTGTGGTGCCAAAGTATCGTAGTTGTCAGGTTAGGTGTTGTGGTTGGAATGGAATAGATTCGCATATGTGAATGCACCTTTAACCATGTGTCATCAGTTTTAGCGGAGCGGCAGATACTGATTTTTTTGTTCGGCTATCTGTCAAAGGGAAATAGGAGAAATAAAATGCATTTTCCAGATAATTTTAATCAAAAATAATTCTTTATTTCGCTTCTTATATTTAGTTGTAGGCAGTTGAGAAAATCAGCCAAAATCAGGGGATCGTCCAGTGTAGATATTCTATTTCTTATTCTGTAATGAAAAATAAAAAAAAAGAATAGTTATTAGTTTTAAACATCGAAATTGGAAGTAAAAGGTAATATAAATTTGTAAGAAAACATAAAGGAAAGAGGATCAAAGGCCTGATTTTTCCATTTCGCTATAAAACACTCGATTTTAGTCGGTTTTATCACGGACGAATATTGAATCCGCATGAGTAGAGAGTTTTGTATTATTTTCTGATGCCATACAGTGGAACCGAGGATCTTACATTTTTTCTAGCTGCCCATATATCTGAAATTACGGATATGTACAAATGCGTACACTGGCACACTGGCCCCTACTATGCCTATGTGGGATTTTCTGAAATTTGTGGAAATATAATTTGGCTCTCGCCGCATTTGTCCTCAATTTTCGCCCACTTTCACTGTTCTGTGTCAGCATTTTGGTTAACATTTGGACAGCCGAATTCCATTGCATCGTATGGCAACCAAAGGAAACATTACTTTTTCGAAATTGGCTAACACCTCTGTCTTGGAATTGCTCAGCTCAACGTTAAAAGTACAACTAAGTCAGGGCTAATTCAATGTGTTTTTTAGAACTCATTTAGTCCTACATCCAAACCAAATGTCATGATTGAACTACAACAGCCGCAGTTTGGTATTTTATGTAAATTTATACATTTCGTGTCCAATTGTTGTTGATGGATTTTGTCTTAATATTGTTTACTGTGCGATGGTACTTGCTTCTATATCACGCCAGGTAGCTTTGCTCTAAATAAATTATTTGATGTGATATTGGTAAAGAAGTAGATACACCGAAAGAGCGACAAGGAGCACATCGTCCTTGTCGAACGCTACTTTGGATTTTAAATTTCCGCTCCTGTTTCCTTCTAAGTAGATGTCTCTTGTGTTTTACGTAGCTAACTGCAGTGAAGGCTTAAGCCTACGGTGCGGCGTCTTCGCAAAAGATATCAAAACAATGCGTTGATAAGCGCCCTTCGGGTAGGACAAGTACTACCACCAGTACCAGATTCGAAGTCGTGTGTAAGGCACGAACTTCCCCTTTGATGAAGGGTCGAGGCCTATCTAATATCTCAGCCATTCTGTGGGTCATGGCACCCGGTTGCAATGCAACTCCACATCGAGCAGACCAATTGGTTCCATAGCAATCCCATGGTTTAGCACAGGTCGTAGTACACTACACATATGCTAAACCATGAGATGTCAAAGTACCATTAGGTCTATTCTCCCCGCGATTTTGGGTACAAACCTACAGCCACCACGATACTCCGACAAGGGGGCCAACTCCTAGATCATTCCGAAAACATAGTTCCGGGGGCTCCTGACCTCTCGTGGTACCAGAGTATAGCTTCCGGTCGAGCTTCGCAACCTTGCTGTCACTTCCGGTCGAGCTTCGCAACCTTGCTGTCACTTCCAGTTGGGCACCTCACTGCCCAGCACTGGCGACCTTTCAACACATTTAAAAATTCCTATGTTCCACCCGCTAGCTGCCTACTGCGTCTTCTATTAAATACCTCTTTTGCAAAACTACGGGTTCTTTCGAACCGTACGGTATCAGTTATAATTCCACTGACATCGTAGGCCTCACCATTAAAGATGATGCCCATAGCCTGCCTAATGTCAGCGTAATTGGGACACTCACATAGGACATGAAGGCAGTCCTCATAGGTGACTCCACATGATGAGCTCGAAACCCCGCTAAGCCCTCTCTTATGCAACAATGCATTAAGAGAGCCATGCCCGGTCAACAAAAAGCCCAGGCTGAGGGAAAAATTCCGTTCAGGAAATACTCTCATGGTTAGCACATCCCTTAGGAAGAAGTAAGTAACCCTCTCTAAGTAAAACGTTCGATTTTGATCCGACGCATATACAGCGTGACTTACATATTTTTTGATAAATTTTATTGTGCCAAAGCATAAAATGTTGGAAAATACATCAATTTTCAAATTGTATCAGTAGTTTTCATTATGTCCACCTTTGGCGCGAATAATGGCCTTGAGACGGCCGAAGAAAGCATCGCACGCTGCACGCAAGTTGCTCTGCGGTATTTTAGCCCATTCCAGGCGAAGTGCTTGTTTGAGGTGGTCCAAACTTTGGTATTTTTTAGTACCAATTTTCGCCTTCAAAATACTCCAGACAGAGAAATCCAACCGATTTGCATCCGGACAATTTGCAATCCATTGTGTCGAAGAAATGAAGTGTGGAACATTGTTTTTTAACCAATCTTGGTTGACGCGCGGTTTGTGAAACGGTGTTGAGTCTTGTTGTCTTGTTGTCTTGTTGTCCACGGTCTCCGACTGAATGATTGTTTGCCCAAGGCTTCAATACTGCCTCTAAGACAGTTTCACGGTATACGATCGCATTAATTTTGACGCCACGGTCCAAAAATACGAGCGGAGTGCGACCATCGGCGATTATGGCGGCCCAAACCATCACCATCGGTGCTGCCTGCTTTCTGGTGGCCGTCCGAAGGTGTAAATTTTCGAAAGACCTCTCTGGCAAGTAAACTCGGTTATTTTGTTTGTTGACATATTGCTCGATAACAAATGGCGACTCATTGGAAAAAACCAAATTCGGCAACTCACCAATTTCGTGCAAGCGTAGCAACTCCTTTGCTCTTTCGATTGTAACTTCTTTCTGTTGCGGTGTAAGATCGTGTGCTTTTTGGAACTTCAATGGCTTGAGCCTAAGCTCATTTTTCAGTATGTGTTGCATCCGTTCCAACGATATGTTGAGCTCACGAGCCATTTTTCTTCCACTTCGACGCGGATTTCGCTCAATTCGAACCTTCACTTTCCGAACCATTTCTGCCGATGTTGCTGTTTTTTTTATGACCACCTCCATGGCGTTTTGCAACGCTGCCAGCCAGTATCACGGTAACGAGCTATGGTTCGAAACACAAATGATTTATTCACGTTGAGGTGCTGGAGGGCTCTAACGATAGCTACTTGTGGTTTTCCAGCCAAATATAAAGCAATCACACTATCACGTTTGAATTCCATCGCGGATAAAAATTTTTCAACACAACTGGGACGCAAAGGGCTTGTAAATAATAAAATTATCTGTCATGTGTCAAAATTTGAGCTCACTGTCATGAACGGTTTGGAAATTATAGGAATCTGAAGTTGGTTGCAGTTCGAGTCATTCAGGGTGTACTCGTATGTCGCCATGGCTTTTGCCTTTGTACACTGAATAAACTCTCTATTCGATACCGCCGACCACCCTTTTGCGGGTAAAACAAGAGGATCTGGAGCAAAAGCAGGCTTACCTGGCATCGGGTGCGTCTTCGTGGTGGAATTTTATTAGCTTAGGAATGATGTTTTTTTTCTTTTATTCATCGTATAACTTGTGGTACATTCATATTTACAGACCTTCGTATTTCTCAATAGGACGCTGTTGGACTAGCGCGTCAATATGTAGGCAGTTGGGTGATCCTATTTTTTTTCTTTCTGCCTTTTTTTCGAATCTCTGCTTCAAACTTTTGTCTCCATTGCAAAAGTAGCTGATGCGCCCAGCTTGAGGTTTTCCCACTCCTTTCAATTTCTGAACATGGAAACTTCTACGAATATGCGTACTTTTTACAAAATTACATTTCGTCATACACACGCTGACAATTCGTAGCATTTTTCATACTTCCTTCACCAAGCAGCCATATTTGCACAAAATTCGAATGCAACCGAGAACAACTTGCAACGTTCCAATAAAGCTCTATTCTAAACTCTCCTCAGATTTGCAATCAGATTGGTCAGAGTCATTCTAATTAGTATAACGCGCGTGCCATGACTCTGAAAATGCCAAACAAATTTTTAGTACAATTGGTGAGCATTCTAACCACAGTAGCTGGGAGAATTCTTTTAAATTTGGCGCTTACCAACAACGACGGCCACTACGGCGACGACAATGCGTTGAATGTACATGTAAGCACCTGAGGTATTTTTCTGCCACACAGGCAGCATTAAAAGCATTTTGTGGTTCCGAACACTTTGTCTTTTTTTTTGTTTGTTTTGTCTCTCTCTTTTACTTTTAACCAATTCAAATTTGAATGCGGTGGCCTTAGTCAGGTCACCGCAAAGTAGCAACCCTTAATTTAAGTTAGCCGCAAAGAGAGAACACAATGTCCTCTAGAAACTATTTGCGGTATTCGAATGCCCATATTCTTCGTCCAATGAATATTGTTCCAAAGAGAGTACCCACGTACCGCAACAAAAGCTTACATCGATCTAGCATTTCCGAGATTTTTTTACTCTACCATGGTGCGGAGTTTTGTTTTTTTTTTTTTTTTTTTTTGTTTCTTTATACAATATATGTATTTATTTTTTGTTTTGTTTTTGCGTTTGTTTTTAATCTCTCGCTCTCTAGAGATGCGGTTCTTTAATTGCCTATCTGTGGCAATGCGGCAGGAATTCTTTAAGGTTTTGTCTCGTGCCGTGCCTAGGCAAAGGCGTACCACCGATTCGCAAAAGCAAAAGGACGCTTCTGGAATTTCTTTAGATTTACGCAGTCTTTTAATACACCACCACCCTCAAAGAGAACAAACACAGAAAGCCCAGTCGTAATTGAAATCATTTATCATGATGGTAACAACTTTATAATCGAGTATTTTTCAAGATATGCATAAATTGAAGGATCCACGGTTCTTGATACGTTGGCTGTTTGACGTCAGACATATGCAATTAAAATGCAATCAATGTCAGATTGTGGGAATTTTTGTTCAACTTTTAGGTTGTTGGAGTGACCAAACACCGCCTAATCATCTTCCATAAGTTTTGTATTTCGATATCAGTTGAGAACGTAACAACGATGAATTATTTAACGCCGCTCATAAGCTATAGAAACTCGAAACGGCCGAATGTTTGTCATGGAATTTTAGTTTTATTTTTTTGAATTTATTTCGATAGTTTACGAGTATTTGTATAAAATGTACTACAATTTGAATAAAACTCAAAATGATCCCTTTTTTCTTTTGTTACATTTTAATTTGGAGCTTAACAATTTATTTAGTCACTACTCAAAGACTATAACTGGCAAATGAACATCACTTACGGGCCCTTCATTGGGCATTTTGTATCGCTTCTTGACGAGTTTCTTGTAAAATTCCGGCGATTTCGATGCATATGCTGATCTTGGGCCGTTCGAGGGACTCTGGTCGCTGCAAGAAAGTCAGGCATAGTCAAATCAGATGATCATGGTGGTCAGTCAGATTTTTTTTTTAAACTAATCGATGATCACACGAACAGTATGGCTTGTTGCGCTATCCTGTTCAAACCAGTGATTCTCCATGTCATTTTGTCTAGTTTAGATGCCAAAAAATCGTGTATCAATGTCCTATATTGCGTTCCGTTGACTGTAGGCGTATTGCCATGACCGTAAGCACCAATGACCCTTTCGGACCATATACCGCACCAGACTGTAATTTTTGGTAAATGTGAAAATTAATTCTGGGTTTGTCTTGCCTCAAAACCGAAAATTTTGCTCATCAGCAAGAAAATTTTGCATGTTTCAGGCGTAGTGAACACGATGCGGCTTACCAGGCACTAATAATTTTTGAGCCACTTGCATCTTGGAAATCAACCTTTAAAATCTTCCACATAGTCGATGAATGCACAAGCCAAACTGCTGAGCAGGGCGACGATATGAAGGTTTTGTATGTTGATCAACACCCGCCTTTACAATCTCAATACTTCGACGAATGATATTTAATCGTTGGCTTTGATGTTGTCACAATATTTTCTTGTGGATTTTTTTAGTTGGTCTCTTAAACCGCAATATTTTCTTCTAAATCCACGTCGGGTTAACACAATAGAGGGCTGCGTTTCAAGGTAAAATTTAGTAATTTGAACTTCATGGTAAAATTTGCGCTGAAATGAAGTTTCTAACATGATTTTTCAATTGCCGATTTGACTGTTTTTGTCATTCGTATTCTAATTCAACATTACGTACCAAAAAATAATAACTCTGTGCATTCTTTGGCGATTGAGATCAACTATCCAGGGTCTAAAGTTTTTGATTTTCGAGATTTATCATTTCTATAACGTTCTTCGTATTTTTTAAAATGATTTTCAGAATATCTTGCCTGCTTTTCAAGAATAAAAGAGAAATTGAAATTCCAATTTCTCAAAAACCTAAAGAAAACATAAAAATAAGGAGACGGATCAATAAGTCTTTTTTGAATGAAAGGTAGTTTCATTTGTGCACAGGACACTTCGCCCAAGGTTTGTAATCTTTTCCAAAAAAATAAAATTTGTGGAGGTCCTCTAATTAGGCGCTTGTTTAAGTGATGATTTCATCGTTGAACCTAAGTCTCATTCCGCCGTGCCATTTCTTTAGTTTTGGAAACAGGAAATAGTCATTGTTAGTCCCCAGTCCGGAGAATACTTGTACAGCGGTTGAAGGAGCAATTCATAGCCAGATCCATGAAATTCTACCTTGACGACCACGAACGTGTTCACCTCTTAATTGAAGAGCCTTTTCATCTTGACCAAATGCTGTCATTTTTCCTTCAAACCATCATCCACTTTCGCACTCGTGTAGTAGCAAGAGTACTTAAAGATCTCAACATGCAGAAATCCGCTGGTCCAGATGGTATATCTCCCCTCCTTCTGAAGAGGTGTTCTTCCTCGCTGACAAAACCACTGCGTAGGCTTTTTCATCAATCCTACTCTTTAGAATTTCCGAGAAGATGGAAAACAGCATTTGTCCAGCTCGTCCCTAAGAAAGGCCAATCTTCCTCTCTTTCTACAGACCCATTGGATTTACGTCCTTTCTTTCCAAGGTCATGAAAACGCTGCTACACCGGCAGCTCATGAAATATCTCGAAACACGAAAACTTCTTAATGACCGGCAGTATGGTTTTCGCAGCAACAGGTCCACTGGTGATCTGATGGCATGTCTCACCGAAAAGTGGAACCAAAGCGTACATCATTCTGGCGAAAGCAAGATAGTTGCACTTGATGTTTCTAAGGCATTTGACAGAGTTTGGCATCAGGCTCTTTTGTCGAAAATGCTTGCTTTTGGGATCGATGACTCTCTTCTTCAATGGATTAGAAATTACTTTTCGGAACGTTCAATTCAAGTTGTTTTGGACGATTTCAAGTCTGATATTCATAAAATAAATGCTGGTGTGCCCCAGGGCTCCGTTCTGTCTCCGACACTCTTTTTAATTTTCATCAACGATCTCTTGCCTGCTACCTCTAATCAAATATACTCCTTTGCTGACGACAGTACTCTCTGCTTTTCATATTCTTTCCAGGACTCACGTCCCTGCTCTTCGGCTATAGAACGGGAACGGCAGCGTATGTTAAGCTCATTAAATTCCTATATCAACAGCATAACCAATTAGGGAACTATCAACAGAGTAGAATTTAATGCTTCCAAAACACAATGCTGTCTGCTGTCGTTAAAGCGACATTTAAACACCGAGCCATTATCCATGGATGGCACTTGCATCGTCGAAACCGATAAACTTTCCGTTCTCGGTATGTGTATCAGTGACAACTTACGTTGGAATGACCACATATTCGATGTCGCCAAAAATGATGCGTAATGTCTAGGTTTCCTCAAGCGATGTAAGAAATACTTTACCCCCTCTGATCTGGCTTCAATATATATATGGCATTTATCCGCCCGAAATTGGAGTACAATGCCCATATCTGGTAGGGTGCGCCTAAAACATCTCTGCGCCTGCTAGATAGAATCCAAAACCGCGCGATAAAACTCATAGGTGATACTATGTAATATCACTCAAACAATGAACACCCTCGAACACCAACGTAATGTCTCGTGTCTCACTCTGTTTTATCGCTACTTCCACCACCAGTCCTCTATAGAAATCGCCAGTAGCATTCCGTCCCTTCAAACTTTTAACCGTAACACCCGTCTCGCTATGAATGTTCATCAGTATACCCTTAAGCCCACTTTTGGACGCACTTACGTACGTACGCTTATGGAATGCCCTGCCTAGATCTTTATTTTCTAGTCATTATAACCTTCGAACATTTAAAACCAACGTTCACCGGTACCTCTCTTTCCATCCTGCCTGATTTTCCTTCGCTCGCGCTGTGTGCAAACATTTTAAGGCTACTTAAATCCCTTGAGCACGCGCAAATTATAAAAAAAAAAAATCATTGGACTGGTCCAATAAGTTGTTATATTGTTCGCAATTGAACGTTTGCCCCTTTTGAAACTGGTCGATGTTGATTATGGCTCGTGCACGCTAAAAAACCTGCCGTTATGAACTTGTTAGCCGACAAGCTTAGTTTGGCCTTCTTCGGCGTCGATTCGCCTGGAGGAGCCCACTGTTTCGACTCCGGACGCTGACGGATCCATGTTCCATCCACGGGTATGAAATGGTGCAACAACTCGTCCGGATTTCGGTTGAATAATGGCAAACAATACTTCGAAGATGTCACACAAAATTCACTTGTTTCCTACTTTTCGAAAAATTTAGCAATGGCTGCACACGCAAACTAAGTGACTAGGCTCAAAATTTGACAGTTGTCTATTGACGGATGGTAATTGACGTAAATTCAAATAGTCACGAACTTATTGATCCACTTTCGTAATAAGAAGAATACAACTTTTACAATTTTGGTCGTTAATTTCTTATATCTACCCTTGGCATAAGTATTCTGTCTCTCGCTATTGACATGCTCGTATTTGTATTGCAAAGTGCATCCATCCTAAATGAGATGGAAACGAGGAATAAGCAATGCTCAATCTTGGTTGAGGGATATGATCCAGCACTCTGGATATGAAAAAGCAGCCCTTCCTCAGCCTGACCACATAGCATATGCATCTTCGATATCAATCGGCAGACAATATTTTGTAAAATTTTATCTGACAAGCTTGTTAGAATATGTCGTTGAAAATAAAAGATGCTCATGGCAAATGTGCAGCATATGGTACAATATATTTCTACAATAACCACAATGTTTCAGTGTAATTAATTTAATCGCTTTGAAACGAAGGAAAAATGTCTGAAACGCAAGGCTACTCTCGATCTAACACATTTGAAAAATTTGTGTCAATATTGAAGGCCTAATCACATCAAACGAAAAAAGACAAAAATAACAAAAAAAAAAAACACAATTCTAGAATGAATACATTCTTCTGAAGAATCCCAACAAGTTCAATTGCAAAGTTTAACCACATGTCATGATACTTGTAAATAGTCATGGTCAAAGTTGCATTCTGAGAATCAAAAGGGCATTTCTTGGAAGCCTGATTTTGAAAGTGTGTTGGAGTAATTGTTCGTCTTAACCGCGCACGTGACAACCACCATAGAAGTAATGTGAGAACCAGCAGCAAAAATGGTCAACAAAATTGGGTCATTCAATTATCTGTCCGGTGGTTGTTTTACATTCTTATCTGTGGCACAGAGAACAATAAGAATCCAACCAAGCTAAAGAGATTGTTTGGGCTATTGATTTCCAAGAGTTGCAGTTGCAGTTGCAAAATTCACCACGACAAGACTCGATGTTGGAAAGTTTCCAAAAAAAAAAAACCGACAACCTCTGCCATGACACACAATCCCAATTGCTGCCACTAGCCACGATCGGCCAACCGTTGATGCACGTCTTAACTGTCCAACCAAAATGTGTGTGTGTTTTTTATTTTTTTTTTCTTCTCATTTTATTTAACTGTTTTGCGCGTTTTTCTATAACTGACCAACCGTATGCGCAGTTAAATCAATTTTTAACACCCACACCACCCTAATGTCGAGAATTTGGTGTTAGGAGCACAAAGTTTGCACCAAAAACTTGTGATTCAAGTCAAATTAGGTCGTTTAACGTAAATCCATATCGATGTTATGGCTTCTGTACTGAACATGTGCTCGCCTTATTAGGAAGCTCACTCAAATCGGAAGAGCCACCGCACAGTCTGACAGTGCATGACGAAGAAGAAAATACATAACAACGATCGGTGTCGATCGACAGTAGAAACTGAAAACTAAAAACTAAAAACTAAAAACTAAAAAATTGAAAACACAAATCATGTGGCAAGCGACCGACGACGCAGTGAGTGACTACTCACCGTTGCTGTAGTTTTCTTCTCCTCTTGCCATGGTAATGGTCAATGATGTTTTTTTTTTTTAGTGCTTTTGCTTGGTATCAGGAAGCCCTTTTATGACTAGGTGCGTTGTTGCTGGTGTGACTGTTGCGTTTGTTAACAAACGAAATGTATTGGTCTTACTTCATGGGAACCATGTGCTTGTGGTCTCTCCCTGTGCCATGTTACCGTTGCAAGTTTCATCTGACTGTACGTGTTAAATAACTCTTTACATCGCAAGCCACTACACATCGTGTTCGCAGTCGATGTTTTCACGCGCACTTACACCGAACAAGCTCTTAATGGTCACACACTTGCACGTATGCGCGTATTCGCGTATCCGCGTATCCCCGTATTCGCATATTCGCATATTCGGCAGCGCATAAGAGGATATGAAGGACACTGGGTATGTGGCTCATGTTTACGCAGAAATTCCTTTAGTTGACACTGACATGACACTTTGGCGTCGCGTTGCTCGTCCCATATGCAGAATTTGACTACCTTCCGAGGGAGTTGGCAAAGCAACCACGATATCAATCGTTAGAACGCGAAGGCGGTGACGATGATGATCATGACGACGACAACGACAACGACGACGTGTGAAAAGCGTGTTAAGCCATTATCGCTTATTTAAGAGCTAAAAAAAAAAAAAAAAACGAAGCACAGCTTGATTAGCGCACCCCAAACGACTCAATTACATGAACTAGCGTGCATTTATGGCAACGTTCTTGCTTTTACTGATTTGCATGCCCAATTATCGATCGCTGTAGTCATTTTTGCTCTACTCCAATCGAGTTAAATTGCTTTTAATGAATAATTGTCGCTCGATCGTGTCGCCTTCGTCAGAAAGCCGGTGCATGTGTCGATCGACTTGTCGCATTCGCGGCACGCAGATCGCTAGATTGTCGGAGACCACCACCATACTAAAGATCGCGATAATAAATTATTTTTCTCTATCACAGCCGATAGAGTTTACGAGTATTTTGCTCGTACGTACGTACGAGTATATGTGAGCAGCAATTTTAAAACTGAGTTCGCGCTCGAGAGATGTTGATATATGAGACACTCGTCGAAATTGACAAATTGCTGGTATTTAACGTCCAACGTCTCACCACCCCCCGTTTTATAGAAAATCGACTGTGTACTTTCTTTGCTCCTGCAATCGACGGGTGGCCATCAAAGTAGTGATCAACGCTTTGCTCCGCAATCTGCGATCATTGATCAGATTGTTGAACACAACGCAGCTTACACAGCTAAAACACAACATACTGGGGCGTATGCTCTCTAGCGTGTGGGTCGGGGCAGATGATTGATTCATGTAACAATCGGCGAGTTGGCGTTAACCGCTCGGCTTCGTAATTTCATTAGACTTGAATTTATATTTGTTTGGTTGTTGCTTAATTTACTGTCTTTTATTGTTTTCTGTTACGCTTCAGTTGGTTAAGATAACTTAAATACAATTTTTATCGGGCATGAGGGAGAAGATGACGACAAACCAAAAAAACAAAACAACACGAAAGAAAACGAAAGGAAATCCGAAGGCGGGGACTTTGTAGGAATGATAATTTAAGTATCATTAAATTGAAAAACATTTAATAGACAACAATGAGATTTTAATTCATTTCAGGTAATTTCCTTGCGCCACCTTTTTATTTAATTTTTTCTCTTTGTATTGTCCGGTAAATCATCGAAAAAAAAACGACTTCTGCGTGGATGTTTGTTTAGATCAGAGAGACCATCAAACTTGTGAGCATTGTATTTTAATTTGAACAGCTTGATGATCGGTTTCTTTCCAATTAAATGTGTCATTATTTTCAACCAAATTGAAGCTTGACTTACGCTATGCTTACGCATCCATTCAATCCTTTTACAGCATAGTTGCTACTAAATTTCATGTGATCCTTTAGGGAACGTTCCTCACATGCAGTCTGCAAGTTTTTATAGACTCGATTTCTAAGGAATGTAACATACGTGCTTATGATTCTGTGCAAAGTCCTGTGATATTGGTGCTAGTCAACCTTACATTTCTGGAGGACTCGATCACATCTTATACGACCTACCGCGTTTTACGGGATCGTGATAATGAATAATGAAGTTTCATCTCCAGCAACAATACTGTTCCTAACTTTTGCGAGATTGCCGTCACACTGTTCCGAAAACCGCTTAGGTCATTCCAATGGATATTCCCTTTTCTTTGAGTGTCTATGCGACGGATTCATTGTGCAAATCCTAATTTCACTGCTTTTGACTTCCCAAGTTCTAAAGGCTTTAAAACGCCTCGTTTTCGCCAGTTTCAGTAAACTATTTGAATTCTATTTTTCTACACAGTCTCCTTGTAACTCTACACACTTCTCCCAGCGATGCTCCCATCTCTCTAACTCGTCCAAATATTACTTGGCGTTTTTCTCTGCAAAATAATTGCTCACGAAGGTGATTGCCTCCTCATTTGACGAAAATTTCTGTCCTTCGAGCGCAGTTTTCATGGATTTTCGCCATGGCAACCGCTGAGGTGTGAGACGGCGCGTTGTCTTGGTGCAATAGGATTTTCTTTTCCTGTAAATGTGGCCGTTTTTCCGCAATTTCTGCCTTCAGCTTGGCAAGTAATGATGCGTAGTATGCTCCTGTAATGGTTTTTTCCTTTTTGAAGATAATCGATTAAGATAACTCCTTTACTATTCCAAAAAACAGTCGCCATCACTTTCCCAGCCGAAAAAACAGTTTTTGCTGTTTTTGGAGCCGGCTCGCCCTTTGCAGCCCACTGTTGTGACTGAATTTTTGTTTCGGGCGTATAATGGTGTATCCAAGTTTCATCTACAGTAATTAATCGGCGCCAAAACTCGGATTTATTGCGCCTAAACTGCGCCAACAGAGCGTTGGAAATGTTCATTCGAACAGGTTTTTGGTCTAACGTAAGCAAACGCGGCACCCAACGCGCGGACATCTTTCTCATGCCTAAATCTTGATTTAATATGTAGGTAGGTAGGTAGGTAAGAGTGGCTGTTGGATATACCAACCCACTTAGGCCTATTGGCCCATTGTAATGCCACGTGGATCTATGATCCTCTTACTGATGGAACCAGTTTGAGCTTCTGACGAAGCGTAGGAGACTGTTTACGTCTATATTTTTCAGATCGTTTAGGTCGTTGTAGAAGAAAGCTCCTAAGTAAAGTTTTCTTCTCTGGGAGAGAGCTGGACATGTACAGAGTAGGTGGAGGATTGTCTCCTCCTCCATTTGTAAAGGCGCCAAGCCTTCTTGCGTGCTTGCCTATGAGGCAGTGTCCAGTGATGACACCTGTGATGGCGCTGAGATGTTCCTTATTTAGAAGGATCAGACAGTTAGAGCGATACAGATCCAGTTTTTGCCAGATTTGTTTGGTCGCTAGACATGTTGGTCCAACAGTCCACCTAAGGTCTGTTCTTTTATTGGCATCCAGCTTTAATATTTGTTTGCACGCAGCGATTGGGATACATATGCTACCCTTTTCTAGTAGAATAGGTAGAGTGGTTCCAATTTTGGCGAGTTCATCGGCTCTACAGTTCCCTGGAACGTCTCCGTGGCCCGGCATCCAACAAAGGTGACGGTTGAACTGCTCTGCCATCTGCATAAGAGATGATCGGCATTCAAGGGCGGTTTTAGAATTTAGTGAGACTGAGTCCAGGGATTAGATAGCGGCCTGACTATCCGAAAGGATACGGATATCCTTTGCAGATATCACGTTTTTCTTCAGCCAGGACAGAGCTTCTTTAATCGCCAAAATATCCGCCTGGAACACGCTGCAGTGATTTGGAAGACGGAAAGAGAGGCTTAGATTTAGCGTGTGTGAGAAAACACCGCCAGCAACTAAGCTATTGGTTTTAGATCCATCTGTGTAGAGATGGATTGACTTGTCCTCCATGAAAGCATCTTCCTCCCAGAAGGATCTAGAGGGGAAGCTTACATGGAAGTTTTTGTCAAACCAAAGTTCAGGTGAGGTGTAATCGATGTTCTCTGTGGGGATTCCTAATGTATTAAGAATACTGGCGTAGCCAAATGGATTATTTGTCCACTGCTGAAAATATCGAGGGGTGTTAAATGAAGCAGAATGTCTAATGCCGCAGAGGGGGTAGACCGCAATGCACCGCTTATGCATAGACATGCTGTTCTCTGGACTCTGCTTAGTTTAATGCAGTTAACCGCACTTTCTAAGGACGTCCACCAAACTACCACCCCGTAAGTAAGTATCGGTCTTATGGCCGAGATGTACCGCCAGTGGGTTATCCGGGGTTGAAAGCCCCATTTATTTCCAAAGATGATATAGATTTATTGACTCTTTCTTGAATGTTAAGTTTCCAGTTTAGTTTTCTGTCAAAAATGAGACCCAGATATTTTGCTGTATCGGAAAACATTAAACACTGGTACCGTTTATTGAAGGAGGGTCTATAGTTGGAATTTTGTATTTCCTGGAAAAGAGGACAAGATCAGTTTTATGGGAGTTTATTCCTATTATTATTCCACAGCGATTTGCCCAACGGGCTAATCTATTGAGATTTACTTGAAGGAGTTCTTTAATGGTATTAAGATACTCAACTGAGACGGCTATAGCAAAGTCATTCGCATTGGCAATCACCCTGCTACTACCCGCTTCCAGGTATATCAGCAGTTCATTTACTACTAAGTTCCAGAGAAGGGGAGAGAGGACACCGCCATCTTTTAGCAGAAGTCTCACCCAGTTTGAAGTTGATTATCCTGCTTTTTAGCATAAGACTGATCAGTTCCCCAAGTGAGTCGTCTACTTGCAGAGTTGACAGCGCAGTCGTGATTGCGGATGTGTTGACGTTGTTGAAGGCACCTTATATGTCCAGGAAAGCAACCATTGTGTACTCTTTATGTTGTAGGGATCGTTCGATGTGGCTAGTCAGTGAATGCAGAGCCGTTTCCACCGACTTTCCTTTACAGTTGAGGCATGTTGAGCCGTTGACAGAAGTCTAGGATCAATTTTAGCTCGTATATGGATATCAATCAGTCGTTCTAGAGTTTTTCAGAAGGAAAAATGATAGACTTATAGGTCTGAGGTCCTTTGGGACGACATGAGAACATTTTCCGGCTTTGGGGATGAAAACTACATTGACTTTTCTCCATGACAGTGGAATGTGGATAAGTTCTACACAGCTTCCTAGCGCAGGCAGATTAATATCTGAGAACCTCTGTAGCTCGGCAGGTATTATACCGTCCGGACCAGCAGACTTGTATGGTTTGAAGTGTAACAAACACGTTCTTTGGACATTTTTATAACATTTACTACCTCTCTCACTTTAATTGGGCGGTCGTTTAACACCATTTGGTGAAGTTTAGCAATGTTATCGTCCACGTTTAAATTCAGCTGCCCAAAATTTCACTGTGGTAAATGAGGGTGCAGAGTCCCCATAAGCAACACATCCAACACATTTTTTATTTGCGTAGGCGTATTGCCTTTCAAAAACAAGAATTTTATAACAGCTCGATGCTGAATTTTTTCCATTTTCACAAAAAACACTCACATCGACTCACTCAAACGACTGTCAACTAAAAACTGCTCGTCCAAAATGACTGAAACTTCGGTAAGTAACTGTCAAAAGATGCACAACTAGCATTCACTAGCTTTTATTGACGAGTGCCGCTATCTTTACGTTGCCGGAAACCTTTCAGACAACCCTCGTATACTCGTATTTTGAAATATTTTGTTTTCTTTCCACAGTGGTGTGGGCACCACTTAGACATAAATACAGTGTGGGATAGACTTGAGCCTCAACCAGCCTCGATCTTAAGCCAGCTGCCACCACTTACAAATGTAAAGTTGGTTGAGGTCCTGTTTGACTTCCTTGGGGCAACCTGGTCGATGTCTTCCTCCAGGTGATACATGTTTCAGCCATGAATACGTCTGTCATACTGTACAGTCCAAATACCCCATAGAGCATGATCTCCTCCATTCACTATCTTTTAAGCGCGGCCTAAGATCACTATACTGAGCCTAGGTAGACCGTCTGTATATGTAAATACTTACTTCTGGTCTCGTGAACAGCCAGACTCATCTTTGGCGTTTCCGAAGTGATAGTGAGTATCGCTCGTGAGGAGCGTGTTATTATTGTAACTTCACACTGAGTTCTTCCAACATGTCAATATCGCCGGCATATGTGAATAATTGAACCGATTTTCGAAAGTTGGCGTATTGTTTGGACAATTTTTTCATGTTAAAACATCGTATTTCGAAGGTCTCGCTGAGGTCTTAACCAACCTCATCGTCATCTGTCAAAATTGGACGAGTCTGTCAGAAATACTAAAATTAGTCCTGCATAGCTCGTCTCTATAAATGCTATTATGAGCGATCTCAAAATCGATAGACATCGATACGGGCCAGAACATGTTGACAAAATGTGTAAGTGTCTCACACATTACTGCAGACAGAATTTTGTAGAGGATGTGGACTAGACTTATATTTGGTGCAGTTTGAAGGGTCTTCCTTCTGAGGGATTAGGCAAATATCTCCCATCCTTAATCCGCAAACTTATAACTTCGTAGTACGTAGTAGGATATTAGGTCTCAGAGGTAAGTTAGGCCTTTGTATTCATATTCCAATTAGAAAAAAAACTCAGACTATAAGCCAGAGTTTTAACCATCAATAGATCTCATTTGAATGTATAACAACTGGGGTCAGCTTTGACCCAACAAATGAAGTTCTCGTTTATCAAAAACAAAAGCATATCTAAGCAGACACGAAAGCAAACGAAACAAACACAATGGAAAAGTATTCTCTAGATTTCCCACGTTTAAAAATGCACGCGCCCCATTATTTCAAGTTTCTGCAACCTAGATGCCTTCACGTGAATATACCGCACATCTGGCAGCATCCGCATTTCGTATTCCAAGAAGATAAACCACGCATCCACGCAAAAAGAACTGAGCTTAGATACATACGAGTAGTACTCGTACTTGATAATGTTGACAGTACAGTAGCCAATAGATATGAGGATACGAGGAATATACCCGTACCCGTACCCGTACCTGT
This sequence comes from Volucella zonaria, assembly GCA_963966105.1. Classification (NCBI taxonomy): domain Eukaryota; kingdom Metazoa; phylum Arthropoda; class Insecta; order Diptera; family Syrphidae; genus Volucella; species Volucella zonaria. Next base: position 1,147,937 of record OZ014533.1, on the reverse strand, counting down.
TTCGTACAATATCCGATTTGCTGCTGCCTCAGTTCCTAGAATCGAAATCAATAGCATCTCCACCAGCATCAACATTCTTAGCACAGAAGCGCGCCTCTATCAGTGCGTTCTCATCGGCGACTGTTTATCTTTGTGTGGTGTCGCGCGTAGCTCATTTACTCGTATTCGAGAAGAATTGCTTATATGACTCGCCGATCGAGAAGAGCGAACACAGATCAATCGTTTGATCCCACAGACCCAGTGACGGATGCACAGTGCAAAATAAAAAAATAAAAAAAAAAAAACAAGAAAAATTGCTTAACACGTCCATCTGCGGATGGCGAAGAGCTCATTAGATGTAGTGCACCGCCTTCGGAGAAACTCTGCAGGGTATCCATCTCAATTACCGATTCGATAATAATTGGGAAAATTCGCAGAATGAAAATTGCAACGAATTCCATTGTCATTGGTATGGATGTGTGTAAGCAATGCGCGGCGTGTGAAGTCCTCGTACTAACGCAACGCATTAGCTGCATTACGCTCTATGGATTCAAACGAACGCATCTCTTTCTTTTTTTCTTTTTTGTTTTTTTTAATTTTAATGAATTATGAATTGCATGCATAACTGGCAATTCTCCAACTACAATACAATAATAACTGGCCTGTAGTTCGGACTAATCCTTTGCAATTTGTTCAACGATTACAAGCGGTCAATTTTGCAATTTCCACTAATCCAAATCCATATCATGGATAAATTTTGGGTTATTTTCCTCTTGTTTACGAGTATTCGTGGTCGATATAATGCGGCGAACGGAAGAAGGTGCAACAACTTTGGGATTTCCGGATTCTAATGCACGTCACAGTGGATGAATATAAATCGTGACTGAAATAAGTGGGGGCGTTCAAGCCCAGTATAAAAGTCTAGAAGCCTTTCTTTTATTTTTGTTGCCGCTGCGTTTGTCATATTCCGAATGCGTGAACCGAATTTTTAATTTGACAACGGAAGGAGGAAAGACGTAATTTGTTTTGCAGCCATAGTTTTAGGTGTGAGAAATTCTGACAACGTACAATGTTGTGGTTGTGTTGTGTCTATTCCTTGCTAATAAACTGGCCGATCATTACTCATTAAATTGCTCACAGATTTCGGAGGCACAATGACCAATTAACTGGAATATAAATATGAATATTAAAACGAATGCGAATATGTAAATTGACGATTTGTCATATGAACAAATTGCTCATCGGAAATGTTTTTCTGAGACGATGGGGAGTCTATCTGTCCAATTGAACGATTGTCTGATCTTAACTTAAATATTCTCAATAGCGTTCTAGTGACGCAAGCGATTTGTTTCCTTCCACACGAGTGCTGATTATGTATAAACAGCCAACAAATACCTGCATCATCGTAGGGGAATGTAATTCTTTAATTGAATTTTTGAGAAAAACCTTATTAATACACTAAACCAAATACAGTAATGTCTCGCTAATCCGAATCACCTTTAATCCAAATATCGCGCTAATCCGAACGTCTATATTTTCTCACTATATACTCTACAATCCGAACCTACCCTGATTTTTGTATGCTGTAGTCCGAATTCCAACTAAAAAACATACGAACGCACAGGTTTTACGCATTCTGAGCTCGTATTTTGGCAACCACAATTCTTGTCCACGGTCGGCAAACCAAAGACCGATATCCTTCCGTCAGAGCACTAATCATCACCATCGTCTGCGGAAGTGGACCGCAATAAACAAAGAACCGTCGTCATCTTCAACGCGGCTTATTACACAGTATCGGTAGGTTACTTGTAAACCAGGGATAATTGAAAAAAGGCATTCTTAAGTTGTACGTCGTTGAGAGCATATCGAAATTGTCCACTTTATTAACTAAGATTATATTGATTTATAAGATTTATTGTTGCTTCCCTGCATGCATGGAGCTTTGGTTCTTTCCGGCTAAACACGTGCTAAATAGTGCTAAATAGTAAGAAGAAGCACACAACACTAACATTGAAACAAATATGTGAGATCATTGAGAAATTCGAAAACGGTGTTTGTGGGAAAAAAACTAGCTCGAGACTATGATGTTGGCGCTTCCACAATATCAGATATTAAACGCAATAAGGAAAACATTTTGAGATAAGGTACACATGCGTTAACTAGAAACTGAGCATTATGTACCTAATTTTGTTTCTGTTTTTTTTTATAGATTTGTGTCATCAAGCCTAAGCCTGTTGTGCTTCTTGCCGCCTACCACAAGCCCTTCCCATTGTTTTTATTAATTTACCCTAGATATGTGGCCGAGTTCTAATGTATTGAGTCCCACTGGCGAGGGTCACACTGAAATCTGTCGCTCAATGATTAATGTTCTGTGTAACCGGATGGATGGTTTACGTGTGTGTCATTTAAACGCGCAAAGTCTGTTTCCCAAGCTTGATGAGCTAAGAGATTTGCTAATGGGTTCCAAGGTTGATATTGTCTGCATTACAGAATCGGGGGTTTAAGGATATTATAGGGGATGAGGTGTACAACATTGATGGATACAGGCTTTTTCGAGGGGATAGAATAGGTAGATCAGGTGGAGGTGCTGACATATATGCCAAAATTGGTTTGAGGTGCTACCCGGTATTGAAATCTCCTGCCGATAGTCTAATTGAATATGTGTTCGTGGAGCTCATATCTGCCACCGGCAAACTTCTCATTGGATCTATTTATAGGTCAAACAAATATATTGATCTATCTCCGATATTCTCTGTGTTGGAATCCATATCAATTTACTACCAAAAAGTTTTAGTTGACAATGATATCATTGATAGTATGTACGCACTTAATTTGTTCCCAGTCAATACAAGTAATGCTACACACTTTTCCGATGAAACCTGTACTCTTTTAGATGTTTTCTTTGTGAATAATCTCAACGATGCTCTCTTGTATGACCAGTTGTCCGTACCTGCTTTTTCTAGACATGACTTGCTATTTCTGACCTTCGAATTTGTATTTGAATATGCAGTTACAACCTTTCAATTCAGAGATTTTAGCAACATTGATTACCACCAACTGGAGATAGATCCTCGGCATATTGATTGGGATCTTGTGTATTTTATGTCTTCCCCTGATGACCAAGTTGGGTTCTTAAATGAAAAGATATGTACCATTTTTAACAATCATGTTCCTCTAAAAATCAAACGTATCCGTTTTGGCCAATGTCCTTGGTTTACACCCGAAATTCGACTACTGATACATAAGCGCAATCGTTTCTACACGAGTTGGAAACGTTATAAGTTAGATATACACCTGCAACTATATCGGTCTATGCGCAATCAGGTTGTCGGTAAAATTAGAATTGCCAAAAAGAATTTTTTCAGGAACAAAATTGACCAATCAACAACAGGTCGCCAACTGTGGAATAATATCGAGAAATTTGGAATACGTAGAAACATTAAATATATTGATACCGACTTGGATCTAAATTCCCTGAATACAAGTTTTATTATCCTCCCTTTTCCTGACATTAATGCTGTTCCTATAAATCCGCTCGATTTTAACTTGTCTGATAGTGCTTTTGAATATTCCTGTATGGTTGCTTTTTTGTTGTCAGTCAAATCAAATTCTGTAGGTTTTGATGAAATCCATCCCATCCCAAACCATACCCTTCTCAATGGAAATGTGCCAAAATAATTCCTATGCATAAGAGTTCCAATAGTAAGGAATATCGGCCGATATCCATACTGCCTTACTTCTCTAAGATATTTGGGAGGGTACTTCAAAGGCAAATAAACTCTTATATCCATTCCAACAAATTGCTCTCTCCAATGCAATCTGGATTTAGGAAAGGCCATAGCTGTACAACGGCCATAATTAAAGTTGTAGACGATATCAGGGAAGCGTTGGATGAAGACAAAGTATCTTTTCTAGTTTTGTTAGATTTCTCGAAAGCATTCGACACAGTTAACCACACTAACATCTGTAACAAACTGCTGACATTGTTTAGTTTTTCGAGCTCAGCTACAAATACCATATCATCTTACCTAAAATTAAGAGAGCAAGCTGTCTCAGTTGGCCAAAAATCGTCCGGTTTTATATACAATACTTGAGGAGTTCCACAGGGCTCCATCGTGGGACCTATTCTATTCTCGCTCTACGTAATTGAGATTCCCACTTTCGTGACCTCATCTATTCAAATGTATGCTGATGACCTTCAACTCTATCGAAGTTGCCCCGTTGGTATGATAGATGCTTTAAACACTGACCTGGAGCGCATGTCAAGGTGGTCAGAAAAAAACAGACTTTTTCTAAACCCACTCAAAAGTAAATGTATCGTCATCTATAAAAAACTGCTTGATCTCTCCTTCTTCCCAGACATGGCTCAAAAATCGAATATGTTGACACTGCAAAAAATCTTGAAGTTGTTTTTAACAGAAAACTTAAGTGGAATAACCATATCAATACTACAGTTTGTAAGGTATATGGAATTTTACGCCAGCTCTGGATGTCACACTATTTCAACCCCTTCAAAACTCGTCTATTACTAGCTAAAACACTCCTTGTACCAGTTCTCTGTTATGGATGCGAAATATTCTGTTACTGTGAAGCTAACAGTAAAAGAAAACTTAATGTCGCTTTCAACAATATCGTGCGTTACGTTTTCAATCTTCGTCGCTACGATAGAATATCTCATTACTCGAAATTGCTCTTTAACATGTCACTTGACCATCTAATACGCTATCGATCCCTTATATTGCTTTCCAATGTGACTCAAACCAATCAGCCTTGTTACCTATTCAATAAGATAAGATTTACCACGTCTGAAAGATCTCGACAAATCATTCACCCTCGTTACTCATGCCTAACATCTGAGCGAGAATTTTTCATAACGTCTATTCGCCTGTTGAACTCCTTACCACGGCTTGTCCGAAGGTCTTGTGGCACCAGCAGGTTTAGGAATGAACTTAAGTCCTTCTACATGAATAATAACACCTAACCCTTTGATTATTTTTTTTTTCTTTGTTTGTATATTGTAAATTTGCGGAGAAAAACTTTCTGCTAATTTAGAAGTCGCAACCGAATTTCGGAACAAGTTCTCCCAAAAAGTAATAGAGTTAGACCTTTCACTGTGCCAGATTTACAATGCTGATGAGAGCGGCCTGTATTGGAAAATTTTTGCCAGAGAGAACACTTGTAAGCTCCACGGAAAAAAAACTGCTCCTGGACGAAAAACGAGCAAAGAGCGTTTCACTTTCCTGGCCTGCACAAATTCAACAGGGTAGCATCAGCTTAAAATGTTTGTGGTTGGCAAATCAAAGAAGCCACGTTCCTTTGGTACAGCGAATTTGCCTGTAGATTACGACTCTACTGTAAGCGCCTGGATGACATCTACAGTTTTCAAAAAGTGGTTTTTCTACTCATTCGTGCCCCAGGTAAGAAAGTTTATGCGTTCTAATGGGCTGCCCGAAAAAGCATTGCTATTATTGGATAATGCGCCATGCCACCCACCAGCAAATGATCTTACAACTGAAGACGGCATGATAACATTCTTCTTATCACCTTACTGCACGGATCCAACCCATGGATCAGAATATCATAAGAATTACAAAGCTGAACTACAAAAAAAGTTTGTTATCGCACGTCATGAGCCAAAATGCTGAAATAACCAGTGTTTTGAAAAGCATGACACTAAAGGACGCAGTTTTTTTCTTGGCTAGTGCTTGGGAAGGGCTTTCACAGGAAATGATGAAAAACTGTTGGAACGTTTTGTTATTCTTCACCAAGTCAGATGAATGGGATCTTGAAGACAATATTCCGCTAGCTCGACTAATGAACTAAGCAAATTGTATCCCAACTTCTAACATAGCAAATTTTGCGGAAACTATCGAACCTAACCTGCCTAACCAACTCAAGTCTATATCAGATTAGTGGAATACGTAACACAATGAAAAGACAACTCGATCTTGTCTTCACATCCGATTCAGATAACTGGGTCGTTTATAGGAGTGATCATCTTCTTTCTACCTTAGACCGCCTTCATCTACCCTTGCCAATTATATACTCATATGAAAATGGCAACACAAGTGTCAATGCGAAGAACCGACTTTAACAAACTTAAAAACCTCATCAGCAACATTAACTTTGACTTTATTGCTGAGACGACTAATATTGATCTTGCCCTATCAACGTTCTATTCGTTAATTTTCTCCTGCTTTGCCTAATCGGTTCCATATGCCTTCCGAAAGGACTGCATGTCAGCTCCTCCCTGGTATAACAAGGAGTTGCGCTCTCTCCATAATTACAGAAACAAGTTGTGGCATAAATTCTTAAGGACTCGATCTGATTCCGACTACAGTAATTATCGATTGGTATATAATCGTTTTCCTGAACTTTGTGTGTCTCTTTAGCTTGAGTACCTCTACCGCATACAATTTAACTTAGTCTCAGACCCTAAACGTTTTTATCAGTTTGTTAATACCAAAAGAAAGTCAGACGGCTACCCATCTACTCTCAAATTTCTCAGTGAATCTTCTGCCGACCCGAAAACCATTGCAAATTTCTTTCCCTGTCATTTTAATAAATCCTTTTCTAAGAAAACAGCTGAACCCGATCCTAATTACTTTAGCTATATGAGAAACTATCCTGAGACATCATCCGTTTCGCTAAATATAACAACATCTTTGGTATCTGATAACATTACCAAACTTAAAGATGATTTTTCGTGTGCTCTCAGTGCTCCCCTTGCTGCCCTATTTAACTTGTCTGTATCAACAGGTACTTTCCCTTTCCTATGGAAGCAGTCTTACATCATCCCTATTCATAAAAAAGGAAGTAAGGCCGAAGCCGATAATTATAGGCCAATAGCAAAACTCTCTTGCATACCCAAACTTTTTGTAAGCATAGTCTATCAACAACTGTTTCCGTACTGTAGGCCAACTATCTGTACAAATCAGCACGATTTCATGAAAGGTAACAAGACGGTGATTCAATTTCTACTGATTTCAGCAAGGCATTCGATAAAATTTCTCACCAACTTATCATTTTTAAACTAAAAAAACTTGGCTTTTCCCCTCATTTTGTGGCATGGACCAAATCCTATTTAGAAGACCGAGAATACAGGATCATCTTCAGATCTTCAATATCCGACCCAATTAAAGCAACATCTGGTGTCCCTCAGGGTAGTCATCTTGGGCCAATCATCTTTATCCTGACGATTAACGACATAAATCTCATTTAAACGAATTGTAATCTTTCTATTTTCGCTGATGACATGAGAATTCCCAAAGTTTCATTGCATTTCATTGCCTTCTGACTCCCATTGCCTGCAAGATGCCAAGCGATAACCTATTCCCGCAAACGTCTACCTCCCCGTTCAAGAAACTATGTACTTCATCTGCGATGAGCCTATTCCTTCCACTACCCAAGTACGGGATCTAGGAATAATTTGTGACAGAGAATTGAATTTCGACTCACATATTGACAGCCTTATAAATAAAGCTAACTCTGCACTTAGTTTTATCAAACGCTGGTCAAAAGAATTTTCCAATCCTTACGTTACAAAGTCCCTGTACATTACTTTTGTAAGGCCTCTTCTCGAATATTGCAGCCAAGTTTGGTCACCCCATAAACGCATCTACATTCAAAGAATAGAAGCAGTTCAACGCAGGTTTATCCGTTTCGCACTTCGTGGTCTACCCTGCGCCGACCCATATGGATTACCCCCTATGAAAATAGGCTAAAACTAATTAGTATGCTTACCCACCAGTTACTGACTGGAAACATCGAGTGCTCGAGAATAACGCAAAATATTGCATTCACTCCCAATCCCCGTAATCTAAGATCGGTCTCACTCTTCCTGATCCGAACTCGCCGCACTAACTACGGTCACTTTAAACCCATATCTAGAATGTTGCGTATAACGAACAACTACGCCGAAGTCTTTGACCTAAATAGCAGCTAACACGAAATGAAAAAAGCACTGCCTCAATATGCCACTCTCTTAACATCTCCCTCGTCCACCATTTCTTCTCGCCCCATTAGGTTAAGAATATCTTTGTTAGTTTTAAGTCTAGTTTTAAGTTTTTGCTTGTTAATAAGCTAAATAAAGTTGTTCGGGGTAGACCCGGCCTAATAATAATAGTATATCAGGAATGCAACTGACTGATAATGAAATTATCGACTGGATGAACGACAACAACATTCAGGAGAGTACCCAGCCAGATAGCGAAGTAGAAGAACCAATACTTCAGCAACAAGAGAAGGTTAAGCATGAAGATGCAATAACAGCGTTGGCTGTTTATAAAAATGGGCGTTGGAGAACGAAGCATCTGCTTCTGATATATTAGTCTTACAAAACCTTAAAGAAAAGGCCTTGACTGCAATATTACTGATTTCACGCTCCAAACTGTATGAGCTATAACACATCGGCTGAAGAGTTCGCGCCGTTTTATAGTAAAACACAAAATTTTTGCAAATTTCAACTTTATTTATCAATATAGTTGCCTTCGAGGTCGATACACTGATTGAAATGATTTTTCAATCTTTCGATGCCAGTTTTGTAGTGCGATTTCGGTTTAGCCTCAAAATAGGCCTCTGTTTCGGCGATTACTGTCTTCATCGGTCTTAAATCTCTTTCCGGCGAGCATTCTTTTGAGGTCTGCGAACAGGAAATAGTCGCTGGGGGCCAAATCTGGAGAATACGGTGGGTGGGGAAGCAATTCGTAGCCGAATTCATTCAATTTTGCCATCGTTTTCATCGACTTGTGACACGGTGCATTGTCTTGATGAAACAGCACTTTCTTTTTCTTCAAATGCAGCCGTATTTCTGCGATTTCGTCCTTCAAACGCTCCAACAACGCAATGTGATAGTCGCTGTTGATAGTCTGCCCCTTTTGGAGATAGCCGATAAAAATTGTTCTATGTGCATCCCAAAATACGGATGCCATAACCTTGCCAGCCGAGGACGAGGTTCGTCGCCTGCTCGCCACTCAGCTGACTGTCGACTTGACTTTGGTGTGAAGTGATGGAGCCAAGTTTCATCCATTGTCACATACCGACGCAAAAATTCGGCTTTATTGTGGTTGAACAGCTTTAAACACTCCTCTGAATCATCAACACGTTGTTGTTTTTGGTCGACTGTGAGCAAACGCAGCACCCACTTTGAACAGAGCTTTCGCATGTCCAAATATTCGTGTATGATATATCCAACACGCTCTTTTGATATCTTCAGAGCCTCAGCTATCTCGATCAACTTCACTTTATGGTCATTCGTAATCATTTTGTGGACTTTTTTGATCTGAAAAATCTGAAACAGCATCTTTTGGACGTCCACTGCGTGAATCATCTTCGGTGCTTGTATGACCACTTTTAAATTTTTCAATCCACTTGCGAATAGTTCGTTCGCAAGGTGCAGAGTCAGGGTAACACTTATCAAGCCATTTCTTTGCATCGGCTGCATTTTTTCCCATCAAAAAGCAATGATAAATCAACACACGAAATTGCTTTGAATCCATTTTTTTTTCACAATAACTAAAGTTGCTTCACTCACAACGGTATATCTCGAGAACTAATCGTCCGACAGCTGTCAAATTTATACGCGTATCTTTTGAAGGTTGGTACTAACTGAAAATAGTATGGATTTAATTCAAGTGGTGTCCTCTCTTAGAAACGGCACGTACTTTTCAGCCGATGTGCTATTAACACAATCGGATATGTTATGAATTTTTTTTTAAGTTTTGTTTTTTTTTAATTTATTATTATTAGTGCAATTTTTGATTTTAAGCAGCAATAAACATGAATTTTTGTCATTAAACAACACCACCTTTCCCGGTACTCGTTAGTCCGAATAATTCGATAATCCGAATACCCCCTTGCAATAATTGATTCGGATTAGCGAGACATTACTGTACTTAGTCGTACATTGTGTCACTATCTCGTGACTTTTTCGTTGATAGACCACCAAACTCGTGTCAATTGGCAATCTCACAAATCGACATTTAGTGCACGAGCACGAGTAAGAATTATCACTCTACGAAATGACTTTCAAAACTATGCCGACAAGCAGCTGGACTACCCCAAACTAGCCTGCAGCAGCATCCATTACGTCTACTACTCTACTCGTATGTGCATACTCTGTGTATGCGCACACAATCGGCCTCCGGCAGCAATATTATCCAAATGCAAGTTATCACATTTTGGCGATCGTTTTCGACCGTGGAATCGCCAGGACGCGGTCTACAGTAGCGCTAGTAGTACTCGCAAAACATTCAGGTATGACTGTTGGATGTATCGTTTCCGTATGAGTATATCCCCCCGCCACCATGAATGCAAATTTAAACTGCGAATCTGTGTATGTACATTTAATTAGTGACAACCATTTCGTTGCTGGAAACAATACCGCCTTTCCAATTTTATTCTCATTATTACTAGCAAGGGGATGATCTACATTTAACATACGAGTACATGGATGTACCAAATTTATGAATATGAGTACACTCGCAACTACCTCCCCCCCAAATAAGCTGGAATTAAGCGTGTATTCGCATTCGAGTGAAACGAACTGCATTGTCAGGTAATAATTCGGAGATACAATATATTGTACACCCATTGTACGAATAGTACTCGTATCAATGTGCCCTGTGCTGTAGAGTAAACTAGGTTAAATCTATGAATTCCATTTGTGAGATACATTTTGGGGGTGTCAGTAATGGCCTTCTACACATGTGGACACCATCAACAAACATAAAGTCACACAGTGCGAAACCTTAATGGTGTAGTTCATAGCGTCATTTATCCATAAGTATGTAACTTTATACATATATTTATATACAGACAATTTATATATATGTATGAATGTATGAATGTATAACTTTTGTCCCATTAGCATTCGTCATAATTTTGCCGTCCTACATATACAATATTTCCTTATAAACTACAGAAAAGAGGGTAAACAAAATACGGACACTATATTCTACTTGTATCTCAAACGAAGTGGGGAAAGAGAAAAGTGCGCATCCTTGCTATTGTAGGTTACGTGATGTGTTCTAAGGCTTAGAATATGCTGTTAGGGCCACGAAAAAGAAAAAGAGAGGCAAAAAAAAAAGAAAAAAAAAAAAGAATTTCTTATCTCTGAGTAAATGGAATGACAGCTTTTTACACCCGATTGGCTTTCATGTTTTGTCGCCACTGACAAACGACGTGACTTCGTCTTTTCGATGGTACCAGTACAGTGGCACTAATTAGATTAACGCGAACACACAAAAAAAAAAACAAAAAAAAAAAAAAAACAGCAGCAGTGAATTTAGCGACGACCGACCGACGACGTCAGGAAGGTTCCTCCTCGTCGGTGGATCTAGTTTATTGAAAGACAAATTGAAGACGTCTGTGCACGCAAAAGTTAACAAATCGAATGGATAGATATAGGTACAAGTGAAGAGGGAACTGTAGACGTAGAAAATTCAAAGGATTCTCGAATAGATACACGTGAATATGTACAGGGCCATGGATTTGCTCTGCTGACTTTTTAAAGGACTGTGCTGGTGATGATGGTGAGCTCAAGGTCGTGATGGGTTACGAACTTTTCTTCAAAGAACAGAGTAAGATAAATGGTTTTTGATTTCACGAATATGTTTGAAATTATTATTTTCGTATAATCTGATACGGCCCCACCCAACTAAATGTGCGATTTAGAGTATTGCACATAGAAAATTAATAAAAAATTGGATTTCAAAATTATTGTTGGTCGTAGCTAAACTTATTATTCATCAATTCTCGCAGACTAGACTTTGAAATAGATGCTCTGTACTAGACCATATTTTTCCTTAAGCAGATATCCTTCTTTTAACGCTTTTTTTGCATTGAAAAGGGTGAATATTTTTGATATGTTGTTTTTTGGTACTTCGTAAAATACATTGTGCCTGACTCGAACTCCAACTTTTTAAAATGCTGTAATTTTTTTATTTTTTGATAAATTTTATTGTGCTAAAGCAAAAAATGTTGGAAAATACATCAATTCTCAAATTGTATCCTTAGTTTTCAATATGTCCACCTTTGGTGCGAATAATGGCCTTGAGACGGCCGAAGAAAGCATCGCACGCTGCACACCAGTGGCTCTGCGGTATTTTGGCCCATTCCCGGTGAAGTGATTGTTGGAGGTGGTTCAAACTTTGGTATTTTTTAGTGCCAACCTTCGCCTTCAAAATACCCCAGACAGAGAAATCCAACGGATTTGCATTGGGAGAATTTGCAATCCATTGTGTCGAAGAAATTAAGTGTGGAGCATTGTTTTTTAACCAATCTTAGTTGACGGGCGCTTTGTGAGACGGTGCCGAGTCTTGTTGAAATTTCCACGGTCTCCGACCGAAATGATTGTTTGCCCAAGACTTCAATACTGCCTCTAAAACAGTTTCACGGTATACGATCGCATTAATTTTGACGCCACGGTCCAAAAATACAAGCGAAGGGCGACCATCGACGGTTATGACGGCCCAAACCATCACCATCGGTGCTGCCTGCTTTCTGGTGCCCGTCCTAAGGTGTAAATTTTCGAAGGACCTCTCTGGCAAGTAAACTCGGTCATTTTGTTTGTTGACATATTGCTCGATAACAAATGGCGACTCATCGGAAAAAACCAAATTCGGCAACTCACCACTTTCGTGCAAGCGTAGCAACTCCTTCGCTCTTTCGATTGTAACTTCTTTCTGTTGCGGTGTAAGATCGTGTGCTTTTTGGAACTTCAATGGCTTGAGCCCAAGCTCATTTTTCAGTATGTGTTGCATCCGTTCCAACGATATGTTGAGCTCACGAGCCATTTTTCTTCCACTTCGATGCGGATTTCGCTCAATTCGAGCCCTCACTTTCCGAACCATTTCTGCCGATGTTGCTGTTTTTTTATGACCACCTCCATGGCGATTTGCAACGCTGCCAGTATCACGGTAACGAGCTATGGTTCGAGACACAAATGATTTATTCACGTTGAGGTGTTGGAGGGCTCTAACGATAGCTACTTGTGGTTTTCCAGCCAAATATAAAGCAACCCCACTATCACGTTTGAATTCCATCGCGGATAAAAATTTTTCAACATAACTGAGACGCAAATCGTTTAAAAGGCTTGTAAATAATAAAATTATCTGTCATGTGTCAAAATTTGAGCTCATTGTCATGAACGGTTTGGGAATTATAGTAGTCTGAAGTCGGTTGCAGTATGTTATAGGGGGATAGAGAATTCGTTTGGTTGTATTCTTGTAAAGCATAGCAAAACGCACATTTTCGAGAAAAGCACAAGTAAAATTTGGAGTTACATATTTTTCTTCCTCGCGTTGTATTGCAGCGCAAATGTATACATTTTTGCTGCTTAGAAGACCTTTAAAAAAATTCATTTGAGACTATCGAAGGAACTACACAGTTGCACAAGATAGAGTCTTACGAGTTTGCTAAAACCAGGATGAACTTTAAAAAGTGCTAAAATTCATTTTTATGTGGGAGCAAAACTGGTATACCATAAGTCAATAAAGTCAAATTTTGAATACTCCTGCAAACCTCCAATTGGACACACCGTCAAATAAGAATTTGTATAATTATTTCGCAGAAATCGAAGGAGGTTAAAAAACGCAAGTTATTTTAAAAATATGAATTACACGAATTTTGCCTTCAACGGCTCAGATTTAAGAAATTAAATCTAATTCATCTCATTTATGAAAAACGAAACAACAAAATTTCAGTTGTACTATAACCAATTGGTCGAAATGTTGCCTAGTTTTTCAATATGATCCAAAGGAAATGTGTTTGTTTTTTGACTGGTATACTAGTATTTTCCAACAAGGACAACTTTCAAACCGTGGTAATTGTTGACAGTTTTTTTTTTTTAAATTTATATTTTATATTCCTTATTATTTGACAGTAGACTTATATCAGAAAGACGCTTCTGTATCATACAAACTTATTTTAAAAATTGTTCTTCGCTCCGCCAGAAGATTTTTTTTTGCCCTTATAAACAAACTGGGCTAACTATTCGTCGCGTTGTGGATAAATTTCTAGTATCTAATGCTACATACATTCAGTTATGTGCAAAATAGTAGGGACAGCCATGAGCATTTTTGAAAAAAAAAACTGAAAAACTAAGAACCTCTTGATTGTTATGATTTGTTTCAATTTTCTATTGATTGTTTCGAATTTGAAGATCATAAAAGCAAACAACATAGCCCGAAATTTGTACATAAGGATTATAAAAAAAAAATGTTGCCGTTTCTCTTATATAGCCTGTGAAAAAAAAATAAGGACAGCTATCAATTCTTGCTGGAAGCATCCCTGAACGCTGGCTAAAACAATTAAAATTCATGTTAGAATGGAATATTTGATCGAAAGCTGCTTCAGTATTTCGTTGAATAGCTTTGTTCTTGATAACAGCCAAATAACGTCGCGGCATCGAATCCACTAGTTTTTGGCAAGTACTAGATGGAATGGCTTCCCACGCAGCCACACAAACCATTATTATTGGATGCTTTCACACCCCTCAGTGCTACTTTGACGTCTTGCCACAGGTTCTCAATCGGATTTAAGTTTGGTGATTGAGAAGGCCAGCTTGAGACCGTTCTGCGAGAACCACTCTTGTGGACGTTTTTTGGAGTATCTAGGATTATGCCCATCGAAGAGGCATGTTGTCTTCCGCATAAGGTAGCTTATTGGTATTTAAAATGCCCACGTAAGACACTACTGTCATAGGGCTTTCAATTCTGTGAATGGGACCTACACCCTGATAGGAGAAGCAAACCCCTACCATAATGCAGCCCCCCACCATGTTTCACCGTCTTGATTGTATATTTATCACGATGTGCCGTATTGGCACAAATAGTGAACTATAGCGATCAAGTTAAATAATTTAACATCAGACCAAAGGATATTGCACCATTGCGATTCTGGCCAGCTGGAATGTTTCTCTGCAAAAAGCAACTTTTTTGCAAGATTCTTCTTCGACAGCAGCGGTACTTTTCCCGCACTTCTTGCTTTTAAATTGTTTTCAATAAGCATCCTGCGTATAGTAGAGGTGTCGACGTCCAGGTCAAACTCTTTTTTCTATGCGCTGGACGAAGCAAAAGGTTCCTTCTTCACATATCGCAATATCCTTCTTTGGGAGAGGCAGACATTTTAGGCTTCCACAAGTTTCTGACTTAGATTGCCACTTGATTGCATTTTCGACCATTCTCTTCGAACACATAAGAATCTTAGCAATTGTCCAGTAAGAAAAACCGTTTATTTGATTGCTCTTACACACTACTTTCTATTAAATTCAGTAGTTGTAGTTTTATTCATAAAATTATACTTTAATCTTACCTTCTAAGTTTAAAAAAATAAAGATAAGGCAATCAATTTTTAATTAACACAATAGATAACTAAATGTCTCTATTATTTTGCACGGTCGAAGCCAACCACTCTCAACATGCTGATGACACAAATCGGGTTCGGGTTCTACAAGCCGCTCTATTTTAGATCGGCTCTTGAGTGAGCCAAAAGTTTTGGTCTTTTCATTTGATTCATCCAATTATTTTTCTTTCCAACCTCGGCTGGGATTTGGGTTTCTATTGCTTTTCGGACGACCCTCGTTGAACATGCCAAAACCAGCTGGTTTGCTTGGCTAAACCTTGGTCCTCCATCGGTTTCTTAATGTGGAGACTTCCGTGAATGCACGTACTTCTTGTTAGATCACGTTGAAATTGGTAAAATTTTCATTTCTGGCGCTGTCATTTTTCCTTTATACATATTTTCCATCCATCGTTCAACATTGGGATCGATGACTCTCTTCTTCAATGGATTAGAAATTACCTTTCGGAACGTTCAATTCAAGTTGTCTTGGATGGTTTCAAGTCTGATATTCATAAAATAAATGCTGGTGTGCCCCAGCACTCCGTTCTGTCTCCGGCTCTCTTTTTAATTTTCTTGTCTGCTACTTCTGACGATAGTACTCTCTGCTTTTCATATTCGTTCCCGGACTCACGTCCCTGCTCTTCGGCTATAGAACGGGAATGGCAGCGTATGTTAAGCTCATTAAATTCTGATATTAACAGCGTAACTAATTGGTGAAACACTAACAGAGTAAAATTTAATGCGCCCAAAACATCTCTGCACCTGCTAGATAGGACCCAAAACCGTGCGATAAAACTCATAGGTGATACTAATATCACTCAAGCAATGGACACCCTCGATCACGACGTAAGGTCTCGTGTCCTACACTGTTTTATCGCTATTTCGACCACCAGTGCTCCATAGAAATCGCCAGTAGCATTCCGCCCCTTCAAACTTTTAACCGTAACACCCGTCTCGCTATGAATGCTTATCAGTATACTCTCAAGCCCACTTTCGGACGTACTCTAAAATATCGTGATTCGTTCCTAAGCCGTACAACTCGCTTATGGAATGCCCTGCCTAGCTCCTTATTTCCTAGTCATTATAACCTTCGAACATTTAAAACCAACGTTCACCGGTACCTCTCTTTCTATCCTCCCTGATTTTCCTTCGCCCGCGCTGTGTGAAAACATTTTAAGGGTACTTAAACAATCCCTTAAAAACCTTTCCTTGCGTTGCGTAAGTTAAAGCAGGACGATTGACTGCCGTATATAAAAAAACATTTATCATCGCAATTTTTGCTTAAAGACCGAGCTTAAGTATTTAAACTGTTCGAACTTTTGCACGATGTCTTCTTCCAAATAGATGCCAGGAGCTCGGAAAAACGACATTGCAGATATTCGGTTTTAGTACGACATATTCGCTACAGTGCTGGAAATCTTACCCGTCGTTTAAAAGGAACAGACTTTGTACACTGCTTTGTGTAGTCCAACTTTAACTTCGGATTGCCTCTGTGCATTTAGCGTTTTGACGTCTCGGGTACATTTAGAGATTTTCACAGAGGATTTCTAGGAACTCCTTCGAATGCTTTCCCAAATTGATGAAGACAAAATGATCTTTGGAAGCCTCGGACAGTTTCTTCGTAATTATCCGTAAGCTTTGAATTGCGTCATACGTCGATCTGCATGCAGATTAATAATATTGTGTTCGCATACTCGTATTTTGATTAGTTTCACCGATCGGTGTCGCTTTTGCCTTCATAAAGTGGAACAAGGATCGCCTCTCATCAGCACATACAATCTACATGACACAAAACTAACAACTCGTCAATGTAGTGTGCGTATAGATGAAACTATAGCCGCTGTGAGTGAAAGTGTGGTGGAAAATCTGGAATAGTCAATTCAGCGTCGGTCGCAACCGTTTGGCTCTTGTGAAAAATTTTGCGAAAAATAAAAGTCACGGGACCATGTCTTGCAACAGAAGTTGCCGCACTTGGCTCTTGAAGTCGACCCTTATTATTATCGAAAAATCATGTTTAATGACGAGGCCCAATTTTAGCTCAATGGGTTTATGAACGAGCAAAATCGGCTGTGTCCGGAGTGAGGCATATCCAGAAGAGACTTTACTTCATCCATAAATATGCAGTATTTGGTGCAGTCTGCACTGTTTATTAAGATGAGGCCAGAGCTCGCCAACATTATTAACCAGTGATTGGATATTATTTCTGGTGCTACATACTCCCCGTGACACCATTGACGTACTGAGGACTCTATTCAAGGACAACTTTATGTGAATTAGTTACCGAATCTTGCGATTTGACGCCACACGATTACATATGTATGTATGCACTTCTTGTGGCGCTTTGGTGTATGCTGGTATACCGCAAACTATTGACACCTTGGAAGTCGATATTCACCATGTCATTCGTGAGATATAAATACTTGGAAGGGTGTCCCAAAATTGAACCGACAGGATGCGCTCCGTCAAAAGTAATCAATGAAACCGCATGTCTGAAGTCCTGTTAAAAATATATGTAATTTCGTTTATCACCGTTCTTCATAATGAATAAAGATTTTTCCTTCAAACTCAATTCCTGTCATTATTGTGTAAAAAGGAGGTTTTATAGCTCTCAAAAAAAACACCAAAGAACTAAGTTCTGTCGAATACTTTATTCTTTGCCGACCTTACAGTTTTGTTTTAGAATCTTTTTTGATTTATGCAATATTCGTTAAATGTCTGCGCTGTGCATATAATTTTTTATTTAAAAAAAAAACAAAAGCTTTCGATAGATTCACTTCCTTCTTTTCTATGGCTAACACATACTTTACTTATGTAACGTTCGTCATTTTTGGATATACAGACTTCGTTTACATTTTCTGAAATTCTTATAATTTTGCGTAAAAAGGATGTTTTCCAATCTCTTTTCTATAAAAAGGTCAAGTACCTACATACTTCTTTTAAATAAAAGTTGTTCAAAAGTTCCCTTAAAACACTCTTTTTCCTTCCCGATTGCCCGATTGTACTACTCCTCGATTGATGCTGTTTCTTAACACTAAATGAAAAAATCTTAGGCCCATATTGTCACCAAATGGCTTAGCATTTTTACATATTTTTTCACCAGTATATACATACACACATACATACATATGAATATGGCTATGTAAAAATCGATCACCGAATATTATAACAAAATAAACGTTCAACAAAAAACCCTTGAACAACAAAAGCAAATTGGTCCACTTTCATGTCATGTTCCAATGCCGTCCACTCAATCGCTGTGATAAATCATTTTCCGAAACATAATTCCACTCGGAACTCTCTGGGCAGCACTACGCCTGATTTACTCGTATATGTAGTACAAGAGAATGCCTTACAATATACTCGTACGTGCCACACGCACAAGTGTCTCAACAGTAGCCCTTACGACCCAGTATAGTCTTCGTCGTTGTTGCCGTCATTATTATCATCGGCGACATCATCGACATCGTCATCACACAATCATCTCTCGATCGAAAGAAAACTGGAAAACTTCGTGACAGAAATTCATAACGAACACCGTGTGAACAGAACTCTTATTCTGGAAATTCAGCAACTGTTGACGATCACAATGATGAACAAGTGCGTCCCCAGTTCCGTCACAGCAGAAAATTGGTGATATGATACAAAAGCACTTCACATAAGATAGTACAACATCATTCCTAGCAATCGATCCTTACATTGCGCGTTAATCGTCTATGTATTTTGAATTCCCGTTTTATCACACATACTCTACCTCTACATCGCTCAATCAAGAAAAAAAAAAACAAACAAACAAAAACGAAAACTGAAGGAAAAGGAATCGAAAACCGGTATAATACCTAGCTCCTGGAAATAAGCTTCTGTGGTATGTATTCCGCCAACGATTAGTCCTGTTTGGAGATAGCATAAAGGTTGAAAAACCCAAACAATGACAGTGGCCCAACTGAACACGATGGTGGGCGCACTGTTGGGGGGAGGGCTATCACCGCTGGAATTCAAGTTACACGCAGTCTGCAAATTCTTCAGATATGTGCGCGCGCATAATTTTCTTCTTCTTTTTTTTTTTTTTCTCTTACTTCACCGAGGAGAAGATGCCTCCTTATTGTAGATGCACATGACATGGCATACACATAAAACAGGAAGCGCACAGACCAAAATGTTACCTCAGATCTTCAGTCGCCTACCATGGTCCAAAGGAATCTGAATCCGAAATGAGTTGACTTGGCAAAGAGAGTAAAAGAGAACGAAAACCGTCCAAAAAGGGGGAGGAAAAGAGAATGGCCTTTGGCAAAACATGTCTGCAATGCGCTTGCTAATTAAATTCGAATAAAACTAATCGATTAGGTTCATACTTAAGTCTAGAGGGTGAGCTGCCATTAGGATAGAAGGGAACACACGGACATAACTCAAAACCAGAAGCCGTACTGGACAATACACCGACAACACGGAATCAAATCAACGATGATTGATCGTTTATTGTCGTTTAGCGATCTTGTTCATTCGGACGGTGATAATTGTCTGCCGAGGCATACGGGAAGTCTTTGAAGTTGCGTGAAAAGCTGTCAGTTTTACTGGGAAAATATTCTTTTTGACAGGCGATGGCATTCACAGAATATACACACATGGAAAAAAGGATAATAATTTGTATGTTTCTATCGCAAATTCATATCCTTAAGGCGGCGTTGTAATCTTTGATAAGACGGGATTTAATAACCAACCACATTTCAAGTAGAGAGCATGGTCGGAGCATCGGTCACGGCATCCCGACACCAGTATAATCCAAAGTTGATAATCTATGTATTGTAAATGAATTTATTCCGTAAACAACTCCTTGCTTTGCACATCACCTATCGAAAGAATATCGTTTCCTTACTTGATAAATTGATGACCATTCAGAGTAATGTCTTAATGATATTCGGAGCGATTCCTTGGTGTCTAACTTATTGTGCCTTCCTCCACATCACAGTTCCACACCTAACCATCATCATCTGACTACTTTTCTTACTATTCCATTCGCTCCAAAATGATCATCAGCAGTCTAAAGCGAATAAAATTTTTCGCCAAACATAAATTCAGCAGAGTTTTTATCTTTATCAGCTTCAAAGATCCGTCCCCAACTTCAATTGCGTCCATAAATTGCCAACAAGAGCACTAGCGCAAATACAACACGTTGTTTTGCGGATACAACAGATACAATTGCTCCACACGAAAAACTAAAACGAAAGACCGACGAAAAAAAAAAAACAAAAAAACACGTCACCAAACGGCTTAGATACAAATGGTGAAAATCTCTAGAGGGAAAACACTGGAAATTTTTCCCAACGTGGTATAATAATAACAATAAAAGTAAATTGGCCAACGAAAGCAGAAGAAGAAAAAGAAAAAGAAAAAAAGAAAAACAAACAAACGCGGAGCAAAACACTGCCCAGTCGGAATTGGCAATTGCTGCCGTATAAAGTTTTATTGTGTCCTGCGCCAAGCATTCACACAAATACTAGTACAGCGTACCCTTTGTACTGGCAATAAGGGCATTTGGAGGCTAATCACCTACGTGGACGTTGTCACCATCACTTCGAATACTTGTAATAGTTGGTAACGGAGTTCATATTAAAATTAACCGTTTAATCTTTTATTGGATTTTTGCATGTAAATTGTCATTTGTGAGTTTAAAGGGATTTTAAGGATATCTACTGTCATAGTACTCGTATCTACGAGTATCAAGGAGTGGTGCTGGCCAAAATTCAGATGGTACACAGAGAAACAGGAAACAGTACTTCTGGGTTTTTTTTTTTTCTGTCAGAACAGAGGCACTCAGTCAAAGAAATAGTCCATTGTACTCCTTGTCAGTTTCTTTTAATGAAACCTTGTCAGTCTTGTGAATAAAGATGATTAAGCGTTACAGTGATAAAGTGCCTACAGTACCAGCACCCACCACGACAGCTGGACATGCACAGAGGTAGCGCATATTCACAGCAAGCGTCGCAGGAGGTTGTATCATTTAC
This sequence comes from Volucella zonaria, assembly GCA_963966105.1. Taxonomy (NCBI): domain Eukaryota; kingdom Metazoa; phylum Arthropoda; class Insecta; order Diptera; family Syrphidae; genus Volucella; species Volucella zonaria. The sequence goes on along the minus strand of OZ014533.1, from coordinate 1,126,617 downwards.
GCCCAGTACGCTTAGAAAAGGTAGTGCCAATAGACAGCCTGCAAATAGTGGCTTAGATTCTGACCCAAAACCAAGAATGGTCACAGAGAACGTCATCTTCGTACTTTCACAGGAACAGGAACTCTGGTGTCATTGCAGATGATAGCATGTCCATAAGACATAAGATGTCAAAAAATAGTCGGCGCGCGCGGTCATCAAAGCTCCAGTGCGTTGTACCAAAGACCACTTCTTTTTAAACGAAAGATGGCTTTGAGTGCAGCCCATAATATGAATATTAAGGGGAGGCATAATTTTTTCTCAAAATTTTTTTTTATTTTTCTACATAGTCTCCCTGTAAATAATTGCTCACGAAGGTGATTGCCTCCTCATTTGACGAAAATTTCTGTCCTCCGAGCGCAGTTTTCTTATGAGGAAACAAAAAGAAGTCACTTGGGGCTAGATCTGGTGAATAAGGCGGATGGTCAAGCAGTTCAAACCGTAATTCATGGATTTTCGCCATGGCAACCGCTCAGGTGTGAGACGGCGCGTTGTCTAGGCCGTTTTTCCGCAATTTCTGCCTTCAGCTTGGCAAGTAATAATGCGTAGTATGCTCCTGTAATGGTTTTTCCTTTTTGAATATAATCGATTAAGTCGCCATCACTTTCCCAGCCGAAAAAACAGTTTTTGCTTTTTTGGAGCCGGCTCGCCCTTTGCAGTCCATCCACTGTTTTGACTGAATTTTTGTTTCTGGCGTATAATGGTGTATCCAAGTTTCATCTACAGTAATTAATCGGCGCCAAAACTTGGATTTATTGCGCCTAAACTGCGCCAACAGAGCGTTGGAAATGTTCATTCGAACACGTTTTTGGTCTAACGTAAGCAAATGCGGCACCCAACGCGCGGACAGCTTTCTCATGCCTAAATCTTGATTTAATATGTAGGTAGGTAGGTAGGTAAGAGTGGCTGTTGGATATACCAACCCACTTAGGCCTATTGGCCCATTGTAATGCCACGTGGATCTATGATCCTCTTACTGATGGAACCGGTTTGAGCTTCTGACGAAGCGTAGGAGACTGTTTACGTCTATATTTTTCAGATCGTTTAGGTGGTTGTAGAAGAAAGCTCCTAAGTGAAGTTTTCTTCTCTGGGAGAGAGCTGGACATGTACAGAGTAGGTGGAGGATTGTCTCCTCCTCCTCCTCGTCCATGCAGCTTCTGCAGAAATCAGAACGATTGGAATACCTATGCTACCCTTTTCCGGTAGAATAGGTAGAGTGGTTCCAAGTGGCCCGGCACTCAACAGAGGTGAAGGTTGAACTGCTCTGCCATCTCCATAAGAGATGATCGGCATTCAAGGGCGGTTTTAGAATTTAGTGAGACTGAGTCCAGGGATTTGATAGCGGCCTGACTATCCGAAAAGATATGGAGATATCACGTTTTTCTTCAGCCAGGACAGAGCTTCTTTAATCGCCAAAATATCCGCCTATAACACGCTGCAGTGATTTGGAAGACGGAAAGAGAGGCTTAGATTTAGCGTGTCTGAGAAAACACCGCCACCAGCTAAGCTATTGGTTTTAGATCCATCTGTGTAGAGATGGATTGACTTGTCCTCCATGAAAGCATCTTCCTCCCAGAAGGATCTAGAGGAGAAGCTTACATGGAAGTTTTTGTCGAACCAAAGTTCAGGTGTTGTGTAATCGATGTTCACTGTGGGGATTCCTAATGTATTAAGAATACTGGCGTGGCCAAATGGATTATTTGCCCACTGTTTAGTGGAAATATCGAGGTGTGTTAAATGAAGCAGAATGTCTAATGCCGCAGAGGGGGTAGACCGCAATGCTCCGCTTATGCATAGACATGCTGTTCTCTTTACTCTGCTTAGTTTAATGCAGTTAACCGCACTTTCTAAGGCCGTCCACCAGACTACCAACCCGTAAGTAAGTATCGGTCTTATGGCCGAGATGTGCAGCCAGTGGGTTATCCGGGGTTGAAAGCCCCATTTATTTCCAAAGCTGATATAGCTTTATTGACTCTTTCTTGAATGTTAAGTTTCCAGTTTAGTTTTCTGTCAAAAATGAGACCCAGATACTTTGCTGTATCGGAAAACATTAAACACTGGTACCGTTTATTGAAGGAGGGTCTATAGTTGGAATTTTGTATTTCCTGGAAAAGAGGACAATATCAGTTTTATGAGGGTTTATTCCCAATCCACAGCGATTTGCCCAACGGGCTAATCTATTGAGATTTACTTGAAAGAGTTCTTTAATGGTATTAAGATGCTCAACTGAGACGGCTATAGCAACGTCATCCAAATTGGCAATCGCCCTGCTACTACCCGCTTCCAGGTATATCAGCAGTTCATTTACTACCAAGTTCCAGAGAAGGGGAGAGAGGACACCGCCATCTTTTAGCAGAAGTCTCACCCAGTTTGAAGTTGATTATCCTGCTTTTTAGCATAAGACTGATCAGCGAGTGAGTCGTCTACCTGCAGAGTTGACAGCGCAATCGTGATTGCGGATGTGTTGACGTTGTTGAAGGCACCCTCTATGTCCAGGAAAGCAACCATTGTGTACTCTCTATATTGTAGAGATCGTTCGATGTGGCTAGTCAGTGAATGCAGAGCCGTTTCCACCGACTTTCCTTTACAGTTGAGGCATGTTGAGCCGTTGACAGAAGTCTAGGATCAATTTTAGCTCGTTTATGGATATCAATCAGTCGTTCTAGAGTTTTCAGAAGGAAAGATTATAGACTTATAGGTCTGAGGTTCTTTGGGACGACATGAGAACACTCCGGTTTTGGGGATGAAAACTACATTGACTTCTCTCCATGACAGTGGAATGTGGATAAGTTCTACACAGCTTCCTAGCGCAGGCAGATTAATATCTGAGAACCTCTGTAGCTCGGCAGGTATTATACCGTCCGGACCAGCAGACTTGTATGGTTTGAAGTGTAACAAACACGTTTTTTGGACATTTTCATAACCTCTACTATCTCTCTCACTTTAATTCGGCGGTCGTCCAATACCATTTAGTGAACTTTAGCAATGTTATCGTCAGTGGTTGCAGTTTTTGGACGTCCCGAACGTTCACCATCTCCCAAGCTCTTACGGCCACGTTTAAATTCAGCTGCCCAAATTTTCATTGTGGTAAATGATGGTGCAGAGTCCCCATACACAAACTCAGTTTTGATTTGCGTAGTCGTATTGCCTTTCAAAAAGAATTTTGTAACAGCTCGATGGTGAATTTTTTCCATTTTCACAAAAAAACACTCACATCGACTCACTCAAACGACTGTCAACTAAAAACTGAGCGTCCAAAATGACTGAAACTATCACAACTTCACTAGCTTTTATTGACGAGTGCCGCTATCTTTACGTTGCGATCGGAAACTTTTCAGCCAACCCTCGTACTTCTTACTTCACCAACTTTTTGGCAGACAATATACAACATTTGGTAAAGTCTGAATCTTGTCGTTTGGAATCACCAAAACACTCTAGGTTCCTTCCGTAGAATTCGTATAATAGGATAAGACGAATAGTTAGTGGACAGACTAGGTCGTGATGCCATGTAAATTTGTAGCGCCAATAATTTATTGCCCTTTGCTTTTTTTTTTTAAGTTCCAATTCGATTTGATAATGAGACTTGTACATTTTTAAAGATGCTACTTGTCAGGAAGCAAGTTCAAGTTCGTACCTATCAAACTAAGCCACAGACCAGTCATTTTCTTCATAAACAAGCTACATGTGTTCACTTATTTTTAAATGGTCAGGGCAACGCATAAAGAAATGAAATTCTCAAGTTTTTTAACTATAAGAGCAGGAATATAAAATTTTTCTTATTTATACCAATCCCAAGTCTTTGGCAAGCTACGACTGAGACTCTCAAATGATTTTTAGCATTTTGCTAAACCCATCCACGTGTACCAACATTTATAGGCCATTCGCTTAACTTATCAACATTCCAACCACTTTTTCTTTTAATCCTCCTGAGCTCTGTATGCCTTCTGATCTCCACGTATTGATCTCTTTGAATGTCAAATGGTTGATTCACGTAACCCAGAAGCGAAAAGAAAAAAAAGGAAAGACGAGGACATACAATTTTGTGCTCGTATGTTACAAAATCACTACGACTATACGACTATACGACACCGTAAAACAATGCTATATAACGTGGGAACATTGCACTCCCCATTAAAATTGCCAATAATTTGAATTGAATGGCACCTCAATTGACACGATTGAGCGCACAACACTCAACAGCACATCTTTACATTTCAAAAGCGAAAAACCAGTAGCCCCATACGATTGTATTGTAGCATTTCGCAGGTGTTTCTGAAATTTTAATTTAATCGAATAAAACCTCCTTTTTGGTTGGAAGCTCTAGGAGTAAGTGGCTAAATCTCACTTTAAGACTTTGAGACGATAGGATAAGAAATATTAACTAAGGAGACCCCCATCAGCATCGATTCACTTCAGATATACTAAGTGCAACCATTAAATTTAGATAATGCGAACTGCTTTGCATAAAACAACTTCGAGAATCAAGATTAGGTGCTCCATAGCCCGCTTTATGATAAATTCACACCTTAAAGCAAGACGCAGTAGTAGTAGACGGGGCTTATTTATAACCCACAGTTGAGGTATTGAAAAGACAAGCACTTTGCAACTTGACTTGGGTCACTAGAAGATGCCATCCGCATAATGTACCCTGTGACAGGCAATGTTGGTCTCTGTGACTGTTGTTGAATGCCACATTAGCATTCGATGGAAAGAAATTCATCAAAAAAATATGAATACATTGTGCCGTTGCTGTATCGTCCACTATTGTCGTCGACGAGAATTGGTCAGCGATTGACAGACTGTCCGATGAGGGAAACTAGATGCTCCACCCGCTGCTGTTGATTGTGCATAGCCAGCTACTTATTCGTATTCTAGCTGCTTCTATTGTATGCGAATTATCTGACAAGGAACCGGTTAAATAGCAAAAATCGAAATAAAAATATAAAAAGAGATGTTGCGAACAGTTTATGGACTGAATCGGGAATCCTGGGGTGATTGATGTTTATTTCTTGATTATTGCATCCAATGTCCTGTCGTTCGTCCGTTCGTCCGTTCGTCCGGTATCGATACACCTCTTACGACGTGCACATTCAAACTCAAACTCTGTAAATGCAATCGACATTTGACCTGAGTGAAAAAAAAAAATTACGAGTATTGCCGAATGGGGCAGCGATTAACTGTGGCACTTAGAATGCAATTCCACGAAAATATACAATTCGCCTCGACGCATAAATTCGCTGCAAGTCTCCACATGGATGTTCACTGCTTGTATGTATTATGCTCATAAATAACAACTGTGAAAGACTGACGATAAGAAACACCAACAACTCTATTAAAACCCCATAATTCTATGCCTCTGGCAGACTCCGTCTAATGGCCAAGTGGTGGCAAAAGAAACATTGATTCCACGAGCTTTGGAGGTGACCCCCCAATGATGCTTGGGCATATAAAAAAAAAAAAAAATCCCACTGCCGTGTGTGTGCACATAGATTCCGGTGACCGATTCCGAATATATATGATTAATGACACAAGTGAGCTCAATTTTACAATAGAGCCGAGCTAAATGGAGAAAGAACAAACAGAGACCTATGTAGGAATCGATAGATAAAAACAAAAATCAAAAACAAACAAAATCCTTTTCAATATATTTTCTTTCGCGGCCTGGAAGTCAGTGATCAAATTGACCCGCCGTTGCTCATAGGAGGACACCACGACCATTGACTGTCTTCGATATCGACTTTGTATACGAGTACATGTTTACTGTGACTAGATCCACGACGACGACTACGTCGATGTGGCGGCTATAGCGCGACGACAACATAGGAAGAGGTATTAAGCAACGAGAATTCTATTGCAATAGACGCGCATGATGCACCGGGCTGCCTGCAGCCGTGTCTTAATGGTGATTTCATGATCTTTATCTATTTACATATCAGACAAAATTATTGGCACCAGACTACAGCAGTTCGAATCTTTCACCGATCCCATCGCGCGCTTGTGTTTGAGCGGAAGATGAAGGTTTTTAAAATGCCTGGTAATCCTCAAGTTGGAGCAACTTGCAACTAAAAACCACCAACAACACAGTCCAAAGAACATTGTTTCAAATTTATTGAACACGAAATTTTCGTCTGGAATTGTTGTGTTTTTCTACATGTTGTTAAATTTTGGGCCTGTTGATCCTAAAATTGCTGTTCTCTGATATGTTGGTTATGCTTGTTTGCTCTAGTAGTAACAGTTTTCATTATTATTTTCAAGTCATTTCATTCTCCTCTCCTTACCCAGGCGTATAGACTAAGTTTCACCAAACGGACTGGATTAGTATGAGTATACTCGTACAACGCGAATGTTAATTTAAATGTGAAAATTCATGTTCCAGGTTGGCAAATAAATCGTTTTGAATAGTTCGCTTTGTTAACATCTAATTAATGCTCTGTTTGTCGTCAAACAATTTCAATTAAACATGCCTTTACTTTGGTAAGTTTATCAGAGATTTTACGACTCAAAGCCGTTCTATCAAATTGAAAGTACTCGTAAATTTGAATTATTTCGCTCTTGTTTTACAATATGTATGTACGTATGTATCTAGGGATAAATACTGTTACACAGAAAAATCAGCGCCAAATGAAAACGAATTAATATTTAAACATTTGCCTTCCAGCACGACTTAAGACGATGTGGCCACTCATCGATTGTTGCGAGACGCACTTCATGCATGGGGAAATTGTCCACTGCACGGACAAGGGTTCGCTTCAACGACTCAATATTTGAGTGTCGAGTAGAGCAAGCTATGCCTTCTAATACGGACCAAAACTTGTAATCCAATGGGTTGAGGTCTGGGCCACCAGCTAGCCAACAATCCGTTGTTTTTGAGCCACAGTTGAGTCGTTTTTGCTTTGTGAGCTGGAGCAGAGTCTTGCTGGAAAGTTCATGGCTTGTTGTTGAATATTGATTGGTTGAGAGACTTCACAATGGGTTCCAAGGCGGTCGATTGATATATTGTACTTTAGCCGCTGTTTTCACTCCTTTCTCGCAAAAATGGAGCTCGGTAACGTCATCGTAGCACACTCTCCACCATACCATTACAGACGCGGGATGGTGGCCTCTTTGAACCCACGGGATGAGTTGGGATGCTTCTCTGGATGACCGAGCATACACACGTCTCGTTCTGCTTATTGAACGATTCTTCTACGGTGAAGATTTTCTCGTCAGTAAACAGAATTTGTCTTTGAGCGTTCTTCGCGTACCGGCTGAGTAACGCTTTCGATCTTCGCTTGCGTTTTTCCTTGAATGCGGCCGTGAGCAGGTGTCCAGTGTGTCGCTTGTACGCGCTGAGTCCTAGATCTTCTTTGATAATGCGAGACATGGCTTTGATCGGTCTTTGACGGTCTCGTACTCCACCAGTATCCTCAAACAACTTCACAGCACGATACACAAAATTGCGAGTGATTCCAAGCGGTCGCAACGTCCTAAAGATATCGCCTTTTTCCATGTTGCATTTAAGTAGGCCAACTACAACAATACGATTTTCGATGTCGCCCCATTCCATGATTGTAAGCAATTAATGTCAAAAACTTTTTACGTCACAATGAAGCATAAATATCAACTGTCAAATCGTAATCAATATGAATTGGATGCGCCCAGTGTTGCATTCGTAATGAGTGAGTTCAGTTGTGTACCAGTATTTATTACTTGACTAGGTATACATTTGTAAGGTATGACTCTAACTCCAACTTTTTAAAATGCTGTAATTTTTTTATTTTTTGATAAATTTTATTGTGCCAAAGCAAAAAATTTTGGAAAATACATCAATTTTCAAATTGTATCAGTAGTTTTCAATATGTCTACCTTTGGCGCGAATAATGGCCTTGAGACGGCCGAAGAAAGCGTCGCACGCTGCACGCAAGTGGCTCTGTGGTATTTTGGCCCATTCCCGGCGAAGTGCTTGCTTGAGGTGGTCCAAATTTTGGTATTTTTTAGTGCCAACCTTCGCCTTCAAAATACCCCAGACAGAGAAATCCAACGGATTTGCATTGGGAGAATTTGCAATCCATTGTGTCGAAGAAATGAAGTGTGGAACATTGTTTTTTAACCAACGGTGCCGAGTCTTGTTGAAAAAATGTCCATGGTCTCCGATTGAAATGATTGTTTGCCCAAGGCTTCAATACTGCCTCTAAGACAGTTTCACGATCGCATTAATTTTGACGTCACGGTCCAAAAATACAAGCGGAGAGCGACCATCGGCGGTTATGGCGGTCCAAACCATCACCATCGGTGCTGCCTGGTTTCTGGTGGTCGTCCGAAGGTGTGAATTTTCGAAGGACCTCTCTGGCAAGTAAACTCGCTCATTTTGTTTGTTGACATATTGCTCGCTAACAAATGGCGACTCATCGGAAAAAACCAAACCAAATTCGGCAACTCATCACTTTCGTGCAAGCGTAGCAACTCCTTCGCTCTTCCGACTGTAGTTGTTGCGGTGTAAGATCATGTGCTTTTTGGAACTTTAATGGCTTGAGCCCAAGCTCATTTTTCAGTATAGGTTGCATTCGTTCAAACGATATGTTGAGCTCACGAGCCATTTTTCTTCCACTTCGACGCGGATATCTGCCGATGTTGCTGTATTTTTATGACCACCTCCATGGCGTTTTGCAACCCTGCCAGTATCACGGTAACGAGCTATGGTTCGAGACACAAATGATTTATTCACGTTGAGGTGTTGGAGGGCTCTAACGATAGCTACTTGTGGTTTTCCACCCAAATATAAGGCAATCACACTATCACGTTTGAATTGCATCGCGGATAAAAATTTTTCAACACAACTGAGACGCAAATCGTTTAAAAGGTTTGTAAATAATAAAATTATCTGTCATGTGTCACTGTCATGAACGGTTTGGAAATTTAGCAGTCTGAAGTTGGTTGCAGTTCGAGTCATTCAGGGTGTAGAAAAAGTTGTATGTACGTAATTCTTCCGGAAGAACTATTCTAGATTCTGCTAGAACACATACTGCTGGCCACTTGTTTACCTTCATTTTCGAAGTGAGCAGCATTTTTGAGGAGTACATGTGAAATCAAATGTGTGGTAGTGACCTGGTGCAGTGTGTTTGTTCGCAAAAAGATTTTGGTTAAAAACTCGGCCAAAAACCGAAAAGCGTATTCTACTTTTCCTACATCACCACCCTTTCGGAAGGCAATGGCAAGCCTTGAGTGAGCGAATCCTCTGTCTGACGTATCCGCAGTTCGAAATCGCCCAAAATTCATAGGTCCCCCCTTATTGTGGATAAAATGACAAGGAAAATAGTGACTGGCAGAGACTAGGCTTTGGTCCACTCTGGTCTGTAGAGTTTTTTTTTCCTTTCTGCTCCACTTTGGGACTCTTAGAGACTATTACTCTGACAACAGAAAGGCAATAGGAGATTTTTGAGTTTTTCCTTTTTACATATGTTGTAGCTACACATCGTGGACAGAGGCTTCTCAACAATCATTCTTGGGTTTTGGGACCAAGCCTAAACGCGGCAAATCTGCTTCGTAACAAAACCTTGAAGATATGGTTTTTCGCTCAAATTTTTAATAATTTCATGCATTTGCAACACCCAATTGGCAAAGTTACGGCGCTGCTGGTGGTCGACTAGGCAGGCAGACAGGCATCGACAGTTCTTGCGTCGATTGAATCTTATAGGGTTTACGATCCATGTCTTTATACTTCGTCAGTCCTTCTTTACTTTTTGCAATTTCAAAAAGTCTGTTTTGCAAAGATTTATACAAATTGTTTAAATGGTTAATAGAGATATTTTTCAAAAGCATGTGCACTGTTAATTATAAAATTGCCTTCCTTCCGTAAAAATTGTTCTCGAAAGCCAACTCGAAACGTTTTAAACAATATTGAGATCGGGAGAAAGACCTAGCAATTTTAAGATGTTCACATTATTTCCTCTAAACTACATACTCTCTGGCTTAAGTTTACAGGATGCCCATACATCCATGGGAGCAAGGATACGCCTTGCCATCGCTCTCCGTCGATCCTTTGATACCAATTCGGAATTGAGTTGGAAGCACAAGTTCCACCCTTGGTATGAGTCGACGCCGACGCCTCTCGCTGTTCTTAGGGTCACAGCACCCAGTACTTATTACAACTCTACATTGGGTAAAACCCTTCCCACGATTTTGGGTTTAAACCACAGCCACCATGGCGCTCCCACAAGGGGGCCTACCTCAATAAGTCAGGCCCGGACCGAGGACCGAGGGACGCCTCACTCCCATGGTACCGTGATTTAAGTCCTGGTAGGGACTACAGGTGGTCCTGCCGCCAACAAGACCTATGACCGGCAACATGTAACTGATCAAATCGTAGCAACCTTCGGTGGCGCCATCTGAAGATGTTTACGATAAGACCAGTAATATGCTCCGCCCCCGCTTTTTATTAGACAACGTCATTGATGGCCGAAGCCTTGATAATTGGGCGGGGGCCTGCTCTAAACTACAATAGTAAAAAAGATGATTTGTCGATTAGTACGTTTTCGAGAAAATTAATTTTCTGTCAATTGGGCTATAGGTACATGAAAATTGCAACCCAAACCAATACACAACCAACAGCGGTATTACGACAGGACAAAAACTGTTCCCGTCCATTAATTTTTTTTTTGTTTTGACGAAAAAAAAAGACCGCTGAGGTGAAAGCGACAAGAACCTAACCTTGCGCCAGTAGCAAATTAGAATTTTTTTTGATATGCGGATGTGGACTGTTGGAACCATTCAGATAGATGCTAAAGTCCCCACTTCTGCCTTGAGTTCAGTGGACTGGAGGTTCAGAGTTGGATATTTGCCGTAAAACAGCCAATTAATTTAAAAATTCATCGAAACGCGTCTCAAAACCCCGGACGCCTTCAATTTACAAAGTGAATTGGTGATGACTCTACAGTGACTGCTCTTTCTTTACTTAAATTTACACAGGGGAACACATAGTAGTCGATTTCATATTATAATCCTCGAAAACTCCCAAAAAAACGGTTTATATGATAGTTTACGACTTAGGCGCTATTTAAAAATGAGGGTTAACAAGTGATCGGCAATATACAGTGATGAACATAAGTCCACGTACAGAGCAAATTTTTAGTAAAAATTGTAAATTAAGATTTTTAACTAAAAACTAATGATTAGGATATTTAAATTGTAAAAACAAAAGTCTACCTATACACATCGGAAATAACTGTAAATTATAAAACTACTGTCATTTCAGCAGTTGCTTCGAAAAATACAGCTGAACAAAAAAAATTTTAAAAATGGCACCGCATAGAAAAGAAATATCGTATGTGATGCGGGAGTTAATAGTTAAATTAAAAATCGAGGGCTGCTCCGACAAAATGTCTAAAAATCTCGCTGTATTATTCTTATAACTTAAGATATATTAACTTTAGTAAAAAATTGTAACGAGATGAATTCCATTGAGAACAAGCCTCGTAAGCTGACAGACTGATGTCAAAATCCAAGCTATTAGTATCAAGGATACGACCGGGAAGGATGTCCATCCAATAACGATTCGGAGATTATTGCACCGCTTTCGATATTTTACCAGGTGACCGCTAAAAAAAAAACATTTGCCAATGCCGCAAATGAGGAAAAACTCTTAAAGTTTGTTGGACTTATCAGTGATGAGAGCAAATTTAATTTGTTTGAAAACGATGGGAAGCAAAGGATATGGAGGAAACCAAGCCTTAAAATGGAAAATGTAATTCCAGTCATTAAACACAGTGGTAATGTTCCAGTATGGGGGCTACATGTCAACGTCCAACGTATGTAATTCTGTAGTAATTGATAAAATCATGGATCAAAGTAATCCGCAAGAAAACTGAACTTGGGATCTTCTTGGACGTTTCAGCAACACAACGATCCCAACCATATGGCCTTAATTGTCAAAGAGTGACTGATTTACCACGCTTCAAATCAACTTCATTGTCCACCCAAATCGCCTGATTTCAATCTTATAGAGCAATTCTGGGATTATCTGAAACGGCAAATTAGAAAAAAAAAAGGTCTCATAGCAGCTTTAACTCATGAGTGGTCGCAAATTCCAACAGACGTAACCCAAAACCAAGTTATTTCAATTCACAGAGTGAAGGCTGCCATTGCTGATAAGTATTGAAGTGGCAAGGAAGTTAGTTGTACAATATTAAGCGCTGTATGTTATGTGTACGTAGACTTTTGTTCCTTTTTTTCCTGTGATTTTTTTTTTTTGTATTTCTAATTTTTTAATTTGATGTTTAGAAGTGTTTCTGTTAGACTATACATACGTAGACTTATGTTCATACTTTAGGTCGAATGACCACCCAAATTAAATGAAATTCAAATTAATTAAATGACAAGATAGTACTGTCCTTAAGTTGACAACAATATTTATTATAAATTTTACCGGATTTCCTTGCTTTCAATTTTTGTAAATTTTTTTTTATCTTTTCGCCTTGTGCGTAAAAATCCTTTCGTATTGAAATAAAAGTATAAAAGAACCATGCAAAATGTCAATTTGTTCACAGACGAAGGGAATCAACTCCCACTATAGCGTTTACGCTGCGTCGCCCCGGATAAAAAGACAAATTGCCGCACCGTTAAATATAATGTATTTTTGAAAAAAATATGCATCATTAATTTTAAATAAAATTAAATTGGTTTTAAATTAAACTGAAAACATGAACTTATTTAGGAAAATACATACGGGTACATGTAACAGCTGAAATTAAAGAGCTCCTACTTGAAAGGGATTTGAGTCACGCCTAGACAAGATGGTCCAGCGCCTTTTATACTCAAACCTAAAAAGGGAGAAAAATCGTCTTTGTTTATTCGGTCCTTGTGGTTCTTGTGAGAAAAAATTTCCACTTTGTCGTGTCAAATCCAGGGTTCTGGATACGGGAACGCGTCGGCACATTCACGGTTTTCCTGAGTTGGCACGGGATTTAGCAATGATTTGCTTGGATGGCCTAATAATGGCAAAAGATGTGGTTTCCAAGAATGGGCATTTGGCACAAAATTGTTTAATTATTAAAGATTTCAACCTTTTTCTAAATTGCAGCCCCCAGAATGTAAACATTCTTTGTTTAGACTCAAGGAAAACGGAGTAATCTTCTCGTGCGTATGCAATCGATGCAGCCAATATCCGCCCACTAGAACTACAACCCTTTCTAGTCGCCATTAACAGGAATGACAGAAGCTTTCCTCCTTTTTCGCCCCACTAGAGAGAGTAGATACCAAAACAAATAGGCAATCTCTCCTGCAAGAGGTTGATTAATTTCAGTTGGTGTGGTGCGACTTCTTTGCCTTTGTCACTGGGTGATTTGGATTTTAGCACTTCCGCCTTCGACTGAATCGGCAGATTTCTCATCCTTTTCAATTTACGGCAGTGTCCGTGTGTGACTCTTATAGCAGTATTTAGACCAGGTTGAATAGAGTTTAAGATTATCAGGCTGAGCCTCTCCACCACCTTGTGCATCATTCCAGTTCAATCTACCAAATGTGTTGTAGAAAGAGCCGAAGGATTCATTCGAATCGAATGACGTCTGGGCTTGGAAGTAATAAAATAAGTCACCGCATAGTGTTCCGTCTTAATCATTTTTCAATAACATGAAACCTACCCCCTACGAGTTGTTCTTTATGAACATATGGCATGAAGATACTCCTTTCTTTATTTTATCAAATTTGAGCCAGTCTACTGCCTGGCTTAGAAGAAATTACTTTTTGCACTCGCTGCAACTAGACGTTACATCGACACGCATTAGAAGCAAAGTAACCGCGGACAAATTTCATACACATATACTCGTATGTATGTTTGGTTGGTAAAACTGAACTCATCCAAAGATATAGCAAACACGTTTCTCGTCACACCTTCGTACCTTACGCCTCAGGGACACCAAAAGCCTTTCAACACCGTTTCATCGGCCATTGTCTAATTATGCAATCTACTCGTATGTGTTCATTATTTTCATGGTATCGCCATGTCAACGAGACTCAATCGACTCACCTCTAATCTGCATATTGATTTGCTGTTGAGTGTGCTGAAGACCTCATCGCTAAACTACTCGTAAACTCCTAAAGACCATCCAAGTTGTGCCGTTCCGTTGTGGTGTGCAAAAGTTAATATGCCGGTTAGGCTCTGGATAATTGCCGAATGAAAGCAAAATCAACGGCGTTAACTACCGGCGAGTACTCGTATTATCGCCTTTAGCGGCAATTAGATATATGTAGGTTTTTTTTTTTTTTTTTTGGTGGATACCAAGAGTAAAAAGGTGTGAAAATGCAGTTTAAAGAGCGAATGTCCTCGCAAGTAAGTGATCAGTCATACAAATCTTATTAGTTAGTTGAAACGTTTTGTAACTGTAACCCAGTGCGCTTTGAATCTTAATCCCCACAGCTGGAGACTGGAGAGCACCAGCCCAGCTTACAGTTTAGTGCACTAAATGTCACGATCCTGAATCGATAACAAGCCATAAAGTCAAAATATTTACCAAAGCTATCAATTCAGCGACTGCAAGGAAGGCTTTACCAGGCTTTACCCTGAAGATCATATTTACGAATCCTGTTTTTTTTTTTTTTTTTTAGAGGATTATCATAAGAGTCATGCCACTGTTGCTCCATAATAGTTCTCATGCAGAAGTAATTTAGTGTATCACCGGCTGGGCTTAATCGATCGGCCACTGGTTTAACCGAAACACAGATGTCAGACAAATTAATTAGCCAAGTTAAACGAGACAGAAGTTGCTTAATGCGAGCACCAAAGGTGTATGCTAGGATAAGGTAGGAGTAGGGCGCACTAATACTGCGTACTGCTGGCTGACACGCTTTGACTTAAAAGCCAAGTTAGATGCCATTATGAATGGACATTGGAAAGTTTGATACGACAACGACAGCATTATTTGTACATATACGAGCACTCGTAGGCACTCGAATTGCTAGCTGATTAGCTGTGCATACTTGTTGATTGCAAATTTAAATGATTGCCTCTGTGACATGAACAACGAAATGGTCAATTGACCATTAACTAAAGTCAAGTATCTACTAGTTATAGTGCGTATGTAGATACAAGAAATCTTTGAAACTTGTTGCGAATAACCACCGGGTGGCTCGTGTATCTCTTTCAGGTAGTTAGCTGGGAGTTATCCTCGGAGAAGGTGCCAAAGTTTACATTTACAATTTTTAATTGGATAAATGAATAAATTTACACAAATTCAATGCATTTGGAACTCTTAGATATTTAAAAAAAAAAAAAAAACAAAAACAAAACAAAACAAACAAAGCAA
The DNA here is from genome assembly GCA_963966105.1 of Volucella zonaria. Lineage (NCBI taxonomy): Eukaryota > Metazoa > Arthropoda > Insecta > Diptera > Syrphidae > Volucella > Volucella zonaria. The sequence goes on along the minus strand of OZ014533.1, from coordinate 1,111,306 downwards.
ACAAATAAATCACTGACACTAAGAATGTACTCACCTACGAAAACTGCACAACACATGTTCACTAAATTGTAATTTTTTGATCCAAAAGTGAGATATTTTTAACGATACTATTAACTAAATCAGTCTTTAAGGTGGAAACAATGTTAAATAGATTTTTGAAAATTTTGAAAATCAACCACTGTAACGGAAATGACGCACTAAATTATGCAAATGATCTATCACCACGCCGCGATCCGATGCACTCACTTACGCTTTATTGATGAACCTAAGAGATATACACTGAGACTGAATTTACTGAGTATCTGAGCGTGACTTGGCCGGCTGCAAGACTTCAAATTGAGAGAGCTTTTGACTGTAGCAACTTGGCTGCAAGTATTGCTGTCGTCTTTGCTTTACATTCGTGTGCATTTAACTGAGAAAGACAGTAGATATGTTGGACTGTAAAAGGTCTTACGACTATTGATCTGCAATGTGGGGGTAACGATCTACTGAATGTAGGCGGGACTTGATCGTTGGTTATTTTTGTGGTCTCCATTAAAGGTGCTAGTTGGATTTATTGCTTCGGTAGTAAGCCAGATTCTGATTGGGTGGACTTGATTGTGGGGAATAAATAACGTACTTAAGCGTAGTCATTTTAATGTGAAATTTGTTCATACGAGTATAGCGTTTGTTGGACGTGTACGAGTACATATGTATGTAGATACGTATGTAGATAGGTTGGCTTCAGTTGGGTGCTGCTCTCCGACGTATCCTATTTCACAATGATGTGGCAGATGTGCTTTATTTTTTTTTTTTTTTTAATTTTTTTCTTTCATTAAATAATTTAATACGCAGTTTGCAGTTTTCCGCTTTTTTAACCTTGGAAAATCTTTTTTTTTTTTTAAATTATTTTTTTTTATTGTATAAATATCTACATACCTACGAATACATATACTCATGTATAATTGAATTAACATAATGCATTTTAATTAGCCTAATTAATTGAAAATGCGTAGTACAACCAAGTGTTGACAACATCATGAATTTCTGTGGTGTGGGACGTATGTACTTGCATACATCTCTAACTGATGAATCGGTATAAATGTTAAATAAATAATGTCACCTGTTTTTTGTTTTACATAATCAACTACGATGACTAGGAATGCTGAGCCTTTGTAATTTAGGTATCTAGGCATTTGTACATCAAGCCTGTAGAAATATATTTAAGACGGGCCATTAGTAGTAAATCATTACAACGGCGCTGCATGTCAGTTATAATGCTCCCACATATTTGCACAAAAGTGGCCCTCCAAGCAGTCGTGACTTTAACATCTAGGCAGTCCAAATTGTTTATATTGTGCAGACTAAATGCATTAAGGCCTGAACTTGATCCAGGTCCAGTGAATTTTGCCACTGTGAATTTTGCCACATGCTAAGAACCGTTTTCTGGTTAAAATTTCCATATAACAGGCATGTTTTCCTCTATTTCTCGAGAATATGAATATTTTTTTTCTTTCCTTCCTGACATACTTGAGATCCAATGCAGTGTTTCTAGGCCTCCTTGTAAATCTTCTATCGTCAGGATCCATGCGGTTTTTTTTGGGCTGGTCACACCAAATAAAACTCGCGCTTTGCGCTTCTTTAATATCACAAGTGGCTTAGTCCTTCCGATTCCCCCATGAAGTTCAGCTTCAATCAATAGGCCTCCAATCCTCGTAGATGCTAACTGAACATGGAATTCTAACAATACGTATTTTACGGCGCATATCCATGGAGTTATTTTCCTATCCGTATATTAGTAAATGGTGTTTTTTTTTCAAGTTATACAAATTCAATATGAAAGAAAACACTTGAAGCTAGTGTTAATGCCACTGATATTAGCTTTATTTAATAGATAATTTTATGCCATTAGAGTTTAAATATGATATAGGACATATGCGCGCCACGGCTAGCTGGAATAAAGCGCAATCGTGAAGTCCAATTTTCAACAACTTTATCGAGCGACTGGGGCCGTATATCAGCAATAACACGGCGAATGTTGACTTCCAAATCGTCCAACGTCTCTGGTTTATCGGCATAGACTAGTGACTTCACATACCTCCAAAGAAAGTAATCTAAAGGCGTAAGATCACAGGATCGTGGAGGCCAGTTCACAGGTCCATTACGCAAAATTATGCGCTCAGCGAATGTTTCCCACTATAAATTGACGGTGTCGCCCGTCGTGTGCCATGTTGCGCCATCTTGTTGAAACCAAAGCTCTGTCACGTCAATGCCTTTCAACTGAGGAGCAAAGAAGTCAGAAATCGTGTTTCTATAGCGCTCTCCATTGACGGTAACATTTTGGCCGGCATCGTGCTTAAGGAAATATGCGCCGATGATTCCACCGGCCCATAAAGCACACCAACCAGTGAGTTTTAATAGTTGTAAGGGCGTCTCGACAAAGGCTTCTGGGTTTTCTCTTGTTTACATATCCATTTAACCAAAAATGGCCTCATGGGAGAACAAAATTTTGTGTTGAAAAGGTGGATCAAGCTGAATCATTTTTTCGGCCCAGTCACCGAACCTACGACGCGTATAATGGTCACGCAGTTTCAAAGCAGAAGCTTTTAAGCCAAGACCTTTCCGTAAAATCTTCCACAAAGTGGATCGCGAATCGACTCATTTGGATTCATCTGTTCGCACTGTTTGTCGTCTTTGGAGATGCGTATTATCCACTAGAGTGTACGTTGTGTGAAAACGATTTATCGTGTTCCGAATAACTTACTCAGATGGACGATTACTCGTATGTCGACCATAGAATGGACGTAGCGCACGATAAGTTTGGCGAACCGAACCATGGTTTTCAAAATAAATTTGCACGCGTTGTTCTGGCGTTAATCTATTCAACGTAAAATGGCAAAATGTACTAACCACAAATCAACTTTCAACTGTCAAATTGACAATCTGTAAAAACAGTGTTGCCAGCTTAAAATGTTGTTTTTCGTTGTTGCCACAAAAATACTTGATTGCGTTAACGATCTTCGTTTTCGACCTGCTAAATTGGTTACGAGTAGCCAATCTACGTCTAAGACATGCCAGTCTATGGGCCATAACCCTTGTTCTTTCTTCGGTAGTACAAGTTTTTTCTTCTCCCATTACGTCACTATTATATTTTATTAAAAAAAAGAAAATCACAATAAAGTAGAAAAGTAGTAGTCATCAAACTTATGTAATCGAAGAACTCCATTCCGCAAACACGATCTCTCGCCAGCTGCCCCCTATTCCGCATCCCAAGTCGGTTTAAAGTCTCCTTCCATTTGCGTGCTCCACAATGGATGCGGTGCAGTCGCTCGGGATTGAAAACTCTTTAAGCCGAAGCTCTGGCGTGCATTCATTTAACATGGCCCAGCTATCTCAGACATTGCATCCATAGACACCTGACTAGATCAATGTCGCCGTACAGCCCACAAAGTCATGATTGAATCTTCTTCTCTACTTCCCGTAGTATCTTTCTCACGGAACGGTCAAGTGCTTCTTCATCCGCTTACGACAAGCTACAAAAACAGCGATTGACAAGAGTAATTTCTTCGCTAATGTCGTGGCTGACAGCCAAGTAACTACCTTGAAGTTACAACTCCCAATAGTGACGTTCCGGCCAAGCCGTCACGTCGATGGTATTCTGATGTGTCCTTTTTTGACCTACTTTGTTTTATCCTCAATTACGAATACCACCAAACCCATTTTGGCCGTTTCCGCCTCCAACAACATCAATGTCATCCACGTACGCAAATAATTGTGCTGACTTAAAAAAGGTCGCGCTTTTTTTGGTGGAGAGTGAGTATTGCACGATGTTCAAAAAGTCAGATGACAGCGGGTCCCGTTGTCTAAAACCCTTTTTGACTTTGAAGGTCTCGGTTAATTCATTACTAACCTTGATGGAGCAGCGAGAACTCTGCATAGCTATCCTGGACAACCTAACGTAAGTAGGGATGTCAAAACTAGGCATTGCTCGTCCCTAGCCATGCTGTCATATACGTCCTTGAAGTCGACAAGAAGGTGGTCAGAGTATTTTCCAAGATCTGAGGTAGTGTAAATATTTGCCGGATAAAACGATATGCCACGCGACAACTAGTCATCGATTTACAATTTTTTATTTATTTTCCGCGACAACTCTTTTACAGGATTCGCTACATTACAACTTCGATGGAAGTGATATAACAAATTATTTAATTAATTTTCGTAGCAGTTTGTTACATTTAGGCTTGAACGTCTCTTATGGTGTTGATTTATCATCCTTCTTGGTAAATTGCTGAGGAGGGATGTTCCCAGTTAAGTGATGTCAGATGTCTGCAGCCTACCGATAGTCACTCAACAACAGAAACGTTGTAAAGCTTTAAGTTCTCTTTAAGCAAATCATCACTCAACCTTCGTCTTTTAGTGCCGTCGTCTTTTGAAAGAGTCATAAAACAAATAAGGTCCATCAATTGAAAAAGCGTTTCTCATCGGTAAAATTTCTTACATATTGCAAAACAGCTTTAACTCCTCCTTTGAAGATCTTTTGCTTGGGCTTAAACACGCTAACAAATCCTTAGTTCCTTGTTCTCATTTGATATCCCTGCGTACATCTCGCGACCCATGGAACTCGACGCTACTCTGAGTTGAAACCGGCGATCTGTATTTTTGTCCAGGCTTAAATTTTTCCCCATAGCTTCTGCATTCTTTTATTATTGTAGTCTGAAACTGCTGTTAAGACTACGTTTAAAAAGTTAAGAAATTGTGGTGACTGATACCAGTTCCTTTTGGTGCATGTTTTAAGTGTTTCGGATTTTAGTTTGGTGAAGAATCTTTGAAGGCCTCAAACACTTCTAAATCCAGTGGCTGTCTTAGGAATTATTGAAATGATTCCAATTTTTAGGAATTATGTTTATTGCCGAAGTTGAAAATTGTTTGCAGTTAAAAGCTAACTAAAACAAAGTGGGAGTAGTGGGAGAACTTATGCCTTCATATCCTGCATTATACTTTCCATTATTTTCAATCACTTTTTTAATTCACTGAAACTTGACGGTTGCATGTTGTAAGCGGTATGGAAAACCAGCATTTTTAAACTGCGTTCTAAACGTACAATGAATTTTTATCTGAGAAATAGTGACCCTCTAATTTTTGCTTTAACTGACTCTACAAATTCTTAATAGAGTTGAGATCGGGGAATTGGCCACAAAACTCTTTTTGTTGTCTAAACCAATTATTTTTTACGAGGCCCGAAAAGTGTTTTGGGTCATTATTCGGCAGGAAATCCTAACGTTTTCCTTATATACAAATTTTGCGAATTCTAAAACGGGCCTAATTTCGTACCACCACTTGTGTAGTTTTTATTAAATTCTTGTGCAACGTTTTTCCTCGCCGTATGGCTTTTGAACGGTACGTGGATAGTCTGATCGAATAAGCTGATCTTGGATTTGCCACTCCATTTCTTTCTGGAAGGCTCGCAATTGTGAACGGATCCGGCTGGGCCAACAGAGGTATACGGTTGCCATCGGTTGGTGTGGTCCTTTTGATAATTTCCGTCGTCTTAATAGGTTTTCAGATATTGTTTACAAGATGTTCAGAGCGCGCGGTATTTAGACCGAATTTCTTTTCTCCGGAGTGCAGTATGTCCTACGATTTACATAAACTGAAAATTCTTACATGAAAAGGTATTAAGATTTGTGGTGGTGATTCTTTGTGGCCAAATAAAATATGTAAATTGCCACATGGCACGAGAAGATCTTGGCGTAATAACAACTCTATTATAAGGAACTAAATACGAAGAAAAATATTGTATTGTAAATCTTTTCAATTGCAATATGATATGTACGATCACATGTACACTAGGATATCATAGGTTCCGCAGTAGCGTCTCTGTCTAGTAGACAGAGCCAGTATTCAAATTTTTGAATGTTTCTGATTATATTACCGAGAATGGCTAAAGGAAGAGTTGACCCGCTGTAAGCGAATCCTCTTGTTTTTGTTTTTCTCAGTAGTCGTATAGATTCTTTATCCCATCCAAATAGCTGTGCGTTTGGAGATTGGAAATTACTCTCAAACTTTAAAGAAATAAACTTTTTAACGCTTTTTCCGTATCCTTTATAAATTCCAACAACTTCCTTCAGTAATCCAGTGAGAGATTGAAATAAATTCAGTCACACTGACTTGCACTGGATCTGGATCCTTGAAGTTTTTGTTTAGTATATTCAGAAAAATTAATCAGGAATTAATAAACATAGTTTAAACATTCCTCCATCCGGATCCAATCAATTTGTCAAGACAAATTTGTCTGGCTTATTCTTCGGTCTTTGTAATGTGTCTAATTTCGGGACGCTAGGAACGAGCAATGATACTCGTATCTACATACAAAAAAAATCCCGGAATTTATTCAGAAAATTAAAAATACAAGTTTATTCATCTAAATCTAACATACGAGGGCGGGTCAATAAGTCCGTGACTTTTTTATTAAAACAGATTTTTTGATAAAAAAATAATTTTATTTTTCAACGTAGTCGCAGTTGAGCTCTATACACTTTGTCCAACGCTTCTCCAATTTTTTTATCCCTTCCAAAAAAAATGATTTGTCGAGGTCCTCAAAATGACGAGATGACTTCATCATTGGAGTCAAATCTTTTTCCACCAAGCCATTTCTTCAGGTTTGGGAACAAGAAGTAGTCGCTCGGAGCCAAATCTGGAGAATAGGGTGGATGAGGGAGCAATTCATAGCCCAATTCATGGATTTTTGCCATGGCAACTGCACATGTGTGCACCCTTGCATTGTCTTGGTGGAAAAGAACTTTTTTCTTGACCAAATGAGGTCGTTTTTTTTTCAAATCGTCATTGAATCGGTCCAATAAGTTGGCATAATATTCCCCATTGATTGTTCTTCCCTTTTGAAGGTAGTCAATGTGGATTATCCCGCGTGCATCCCAAAAAACAGTCGCCATAACTTTATTGGCTGACAAACCCACCTTGGCCTTCTTTGGCGCCGATTCACCCTTAGAAACCCACTGTTTTGACTGTTGTTTGTTGTGATGGATCCATATTTCGTCCACGGTTACAAAACGGCGCAAAAACTCCTCCATATTGCGATTAAACAACGCCAAACCTTCCTGTGAAGTTGTTACACGATTGCGTTTGTGGTCGACTGTGAGCAAACGCGGCACCCATCTTGCGGAAAGCTTTCTCATGCCCAAGTGATCATTCAAAATTGAAACCACTGAGCCATGCGAGATCCCTACGGCTTCCACAATCTCTCGCACTTTCAATCTTCGGTCGGCCAACACCATATCGTGAATTTTTTCGATTGTTTCGGGTGTAGAGACCTCAACTGGGCGTCCAGGAGGTTCGGCATCTTCAGTGCTTGTACGGCCACAACGAAATTCAGTAAACCACTTTTTTACCATTGAAATCGATGGTGCAGTATTTATCAAGCTTAGCCTTGGTCTCGGTAATGGTTTTTTTTCGCAAGAAATAATGCTTAATAAGCACACGAAATTCACTTTTTTCCATTTTCTCCTCAAATTAGTGAGTAGTCTGATAAAAATAGCTGTCAAACACAAACCAACTGACGCAGCAAGTTTAAATTTTGACAGGAGTCAACTGACAAATGCCTGTTGACAGGAGCAGTGTTGCTGTTTCAGTAAAGAGGTCAGAAATTCAAAAATGCACAGAATTATTGACCCGCCCTCGTATATTGTCCCCTTCAAAATAATCCCCATCGACTGCAACACACTTATGCCAGCGCTTGATCCAATCGTCGAAACATTTTTTATATTCGGTTTTCGGTATGTCCATCAGTGCTTCCTGCGATTTTTCCATTACTTCCTCCCGGCTGCTGAAACGCGTTCCCCGTTGTGGCTTTTTAACTCGATTGAACAGAAAAAAGTCACAGAGAGCCAAATCAGGTGAATTCGGTGGCTGTTGGATGGTATTTGTTGCATTTTTCGTCAAAAAATTACGAATAATGATGGCGCAAAATCCACGAGTTTTCTGCCCACAATTCTGGTCTCTTTCGGCAAATTGCTTCACGCAAACGTCTCATAACGCCCAAATACTCATAATACTCTTTGTTTACTGTCTGGCCTTCTGACAAAAATTCATGATGCACTACACCGTTGCAATCCATGAAAACCGTGAGCATTGCCTTCTTTTTTGACTGAAGCCTCATTTGGTGAACGCCATTCACTTGCCTGATGTCTGGATTGCGTGTCGTACTCATAAACCCACGTCTCGTCTCCAGTAATGATCCCTTTGATGAATTTGGGATTGGATTCAACCTCACAAATCATCTCTTTTGCGACGTCAACACGGTCTCTTTTTTGCATGAAATTGAGGTCTTTTGGCACCAACTTTGCTGCTACACGACGGAAACCCAAATCATTAACCAAAATGTCTTGAACGGATCCATAGGCAATATTCAAGAGCTCCGCTATCTCTCTGATGGTTAATTTGCGGTTATTGACTGTTTTCGTCGGTTTTCGATGTCGATGGTCTGCCACTGCGTTCATCATCTTCGGTTGAGTCACGACCACTTTTGAACCGCTCGTGCCACTAGTAAACGATCCTTTCCTTTAGAGAATCGTTGCCGAAACACTTTTCCAACATTTCCAACGTTCGCGCACCATTAAATTTAAAACAAGTTCGTTGTTGCAAATTGAAATCCATTTCTGAAATTGTAAAAAATCGCCAACACACACAAAGATAGATGTACTCTTGGCTATGTAACTTTTGCAAATGTCAAGCTATGACGCTAAGATTTATCAACTTAACAAAAAAAAAACAGAACTCAAATGGGCGCGCCACACGGTGATGTGGTGCGGGAACTTTTTGATCAAGGTGGTATATCGTATACGTATACCAGTATCTTGACTGATTTGGAAAAAATTAGTACTATCTGTCTATCTGTTTTGATGGCTGCTCACACAATGTTGAAGGAGTCAGATAACATCATTTCTCCTTGCCAGAGTCAGATGCATTATCAATTTTCTCCACCTCCGATGTTGGCACATGCTTTGTAGAGCTCGCTACAGTGAATATCGTGTAATATTACCATGCGACTTTGAAATCGTTAACGTGATGCTAAGTATCGGCCTGAAATTCAGTCCTGAAACCATCAAGCTTTAAAATTTTTCTTTTTTTTTTTACAAAACTCAGACAAGGAGAGTTAATTTTAAAATTTAAAAAAAAAATCCTCCAACAAAGATCGAAAGAAGGGTATATGAAGGGTATACCCTTACACCAAGAAGTAAAAATTATTCTCCTATGAAATATGTGGAGCTGGTGATCTAAAGACAAATAAAGGCCTGAAGTGGTTTTCGATCTCTAATCAAGAAGCCAGAGTTTGGAACCTTCTGCCAGAGGTCGATGTAGCAATTCATTTCAGCCCTACTTTAATTCAACGATTCAGTCTTTACATACTCGTATTTATTTAGAATCGTGTTCATTAAATTGCCGTCTTTTCATAAATACATCTTGAGTAGGCACACTAATGTTTAAGAACTCTGATCCAATATTCAAATTAAACAAGCCCATAGTCCTAGAATTGGTTGTACTCGTATGTACAAACCACTATCTATTTGCTTAACTAGTGTATGGTTACATCGACACATTCTCAGTATCTTTATATATGGTAGGTCTTTATTTTTTATTTTTTTTTTTAATTCTTACTCCTAATATTGCCCCCCAAGTCTATTTCTAATGACCATTTAACAATTTAAATCAGTTAGTGTTTGGCTGGTGGTACGCAACCGCCTTTTACTCGTAATGGTTAAACCACAATAGCACTTTAGAGATTTTTTGAATTACACGAACTAAAACATTGCCACACATGTCAATTGCACGCTCATAGCCTAATCGTAAACAATTAATTAAGTTGTGGCATAGCATCTTGACGTTAGTAATTATTTTTAATCGTTGTCACCGACGACGCCACATTGAGCAATGTCTCTGTCGCTGCCAATGCCACCACTGTAGGTTCATTAAATCCAAGAAGTACGCCCGTAATGAGATTCATGAAATTAATAAATAATAACAACCATGTGAACGAACAGTACATTATAGAGCTGAACATATTGTCTACATATTTAATTCAAACTTCATACATAGATACGAGTATGTATGTAAAAATGTATCTACTCGTATCTACCTACCACTTCTTTGACTACAAATAGAAAATCAACTAAAGATTCAAATGTTAATCCAATTAAACAAGAATAAACTTCAACTAACCCTATGGCCGGTTATCTGTGTTGTCTTGTGCTCTGTACTCTGTGCTCTGTGCTCTGTGCATCTCCGTATCTGAATCAGAGTCGTAGGTACGAGTAATGCAATTCAGAATCCATGTATTAATTGTGCGCTTTGTGACCGCGATCATGAGCAGAATAGACACAGTGACGCTTCTAGGTTTTTTAGTTTTTGCTATTTCTAATGTGCGCGGATTGTATCCAAGTTGTGTGACCATCATTTGCCATGACTTCACTGGCTTCCACCTACTCAGCGTAATTCTGGTTTCGTATCTGTATGAGTTTGATATCTAACAATATGTATCTGCGTCTGTACATACATACATTTATAGGTAAGGTGCGCGTTCGACTGCAATGACGCGCAACTCAGAGTAGTCAGATAGAAGCACTGGCTAATCAGAAAGCCACAGCGCGCATTTCAAATTGCCATATATGGCAAGTCGAACCATCTATGGTTGGGGCGATGTGAAACGCTGCCAAATGGCTAATACTCGTGCAAAATCTTAGTTGTATCTTTGAAGATTTGTAGATATTATATTTGTATTATGTATAACCAAGCGCGACGCAGGGTTGAAGGGTCTTTTACTCTTGGTGAAGCTTGTGATGAGATGTGAGCCTCCCAAATTTGGATCACTCATCCGGGGGTGGAAGATCTGTTAGGTGGCTTCTCTTGCTTTGTGAAATGACGGAACACTCAGGTGACCAAACTGGCCGACGATGACGATGACGATGACGATGAATATAAAGCGCAAAGTATCCGCAATTTTGTATTTTTTTTTTTGAAAGTTGTCGATTGCGAGACATCAGAGTTGGTTCATGGTTGGACATGGGTTCGGGTTACGAGTGTGGTTTTAAATTTGTTTACTATGAATTGGCTCTATTAAACAATACAGCTTTTCCAGAGGTTCGATTGGCGTTGTAGTTTTCCATTTGGCTCTGTTAAATTTCCTTATATGGCGATAGTAGGAGCATAGATAGCGCTCATTTAATAACAACGTGTCTCAGGGTTGAATGTCCCCTTTAGAAAATAGAGTAGGCGTCATTAGCTGGCAATGTGAAAGCAAATTATATTCCTACAAAAAAAAAGAGAAAGCAATTAATTACCAAAACGAAAACTTGATTTCCAAAGTATAAAGGATAATGTTTTGTGAAACACAAACAGTTGTGTAGGTTGCGTTATTGTTTGATTGTTGAGAGTAAAGAGTCTTTCATTAAGCGCTTCCTGTCTTTAAATTTAAATAAAACAGAGTGTGTGTGAGATATCATCGAATTTTTTTTATTCGTTTGAAAGGCCTAACGATGCCTTTGTATGTATGGAATATAAGATCGAGTGGTGCGCATCCAAAATGTCCAATTTTCCATGACTCTGGCGCTTTGAGGGTCGCTGTGGTCTGTGGCTTATTCGCATAGACCTGCGACTTCAGAAAACCTCACAAGAAAATGTCTAACGGGGTCAAATCGCACGATCTCGGTGGTTAGTTCGCATCACCTTCACGTAAGATGACCATGCCCTCGAATCGCTCGTGCAGAATTTCCAATGCGGCGTGAGCTGTGTGGCACATAGCGCCGTCCTGTTAAAACTACATGTCGTTGGTATCCATATCACCCAATTCAGGCCAAGAGGAAGTTGGTAATCATCGACGTATAGCGCTCGCTGTTAACGGTGATGGCCTGGCCAACGTCGTTCTCAAAGAAATATGGACCGATGACGCCGCCAGCCCAAAATCCACACCAAACAGTGACTTTTTCGGGATGCATTGGACGCTCTTGGATCTAATGTGGCTTGGCATTGTCCCAAATTCGACAATTTTGTATGTTGACATCCCCATTCATCCAGAAATTGGCCTCATCGCTGAAGTTGATTTTTCGATGAAAATTAGGGTCAGTTTCCAACTGCTCCAGAGCCCATTCAGCGAACACACGTCGTTGTCTATGGTCGTTTACCTTCAGCTCGTGGGTCAGCTGAATTTTGTACATGTGCAGGCCCAAGTCACGACGAGAAATTCGCCAAGTTGTGGTCTGCGAAAGGCCGAGTTCTTGTTAGCGACGCGATGGATTCTCCTGCACTGTTTTCGGCAGTGGACATAAATTTATCCACCACATAATCTCAATAGGACGATTATGGCGAACGTAAAATGGGCGAAGCGCGGGGAATATTGACCGAACAGAACACCCCTTGGTGATTTGGCAAAACAGACTGAATAAATAACAACCAATTTGACAGATGTAGCTTGAACAATATGGTGCAGTTATCTACCTAAGAACAATTATGAAGGATGGAAGGGTAATCGTAAGATTGTTATGTTCCAAATCAAGAGTTGCTCCACTAAAGAAAAAAACCCTGCACCGAGAAGTACATCGATTTTGTCTGGATGATTGAAGTTAGGATCTGCTAATAGGATATTTTCTGGTATTGCCCATGACGAGATATTAAAATATTGCGAAGGTTGTGCTGCTATGATATGTGGCAGTACAAAAGCTTCTTTCCTGCCATCGCCAATGCCTTGGATATTTATTGAGGTATTTCTTGTATGAAGGCCTAATCTCTTCACTACGCGTGTGGTAATCAAGTTCACCTGAGAGCCGGAATCCAAAATGGCTCTGCATGTCAACTTTTGTCCATTGGTTGCCACCAATTCAACGATAGCTGTACTGAGGAGGACGTAATACTGCCTTTCTGGGCCTTTGGATGCGGCTAGTGTCACTGATGGTCTTGTTCCACCTTGAGGATTGTTATTGCTGGTTGCTGGGTTAGTTTGATGTTTATTGCTAGCCGACCCGTTGGCGTTGCTCTCAATATGTAGCAGCGTGTTGTGTTTTTTATCGCACCGTGAACAACTTCTTGAAACACAATTGTTCGCATCATGGCCACTTTTTAAGCAGTTAAGGCACAGCTTATGCGTTTGCACAACTCGTCTACGTTCTACTGATTGTAGTTGTATGAACTGTTTGCAGGCAAATAACGGGTGTGTTCCGGTTCCGCAAGCCTTGCAAATTGCCTTATTACTGTGACTGGACGTTAATGATGCACAAGCTCGAGATGAAGTCTCTTTCTTCCTGTGTCCAATTGATTCCAGTGATTGGAATTGGTTCTCAAGAAACGTTAGGAATTCCTTGATTGACTGCAATTCCTTCGGCTTCTTGAGAGATTGCTCATATAGGATCCTTGTTCCTTGGTCTAGTTTATTTACTAGTAAATGAAGCAGAAGAGGATCCCATGTTGAAGTGTCCACGCCGATGTTGCATAATGCCATCAAACATTCTTGCGTCGTATCGTGAAGGGTTTTAATGGCTAGTGCTGATGGTTGAGCTTGCGTTTGCCTTGGTTGTCCAATTATTTTTTGCACAAGGGTTGACGTGAACACCCTAATGTTGCTGTATCGATCTTGAAGGATTGCCCATGCGGTTCTGTAATTGTCCTCCGTGAGTAATAAATGACGGATGAGGTTCTTGGCTTCTCCGCTAAGATGAGTTTTGAGATACCACATTTTTTGTATGCTGGGTACTTGTTGATTGTCAACCATTTGAGAGAACATATCAAAGAATTGTCTCCACTTCAAATAGTCGCCATCAAATTTTGTAATTCTTACCTTTGGTAAGGTTAACGAATTCCGAATTGTCACGCCCGTTGATGGGGTATCTTTGATATTTCCATTCTTTTGTGCTTGTAGCCTTATTGCTAAACCAATAAGGTTTTCTTCCACCATTGCTTCCATGGTGATGAATTCTGATTGACTATACCCAACTGCTGCAGGGTCGTCAGTCAACTCCCATATTGTGTAATTCAGGCATTCTATCTGTTGCCAGGACTGTTCAATTGTTCTACGTTTCGACTCGTAGTACTGCATGGGTTCGTCTCAAAGACAATTCCTCGATTACTCTTCTGAGGGAGCATATGATTGCCCTTTGTCTTCGTATCGCACCACTGATTTTTAGTGGATTTTCTTCCACTGTTTTGGTCGATGCCTTCAGTGGATCAACCCTTGATGTGGTTGATTGGTTGTCGATTTCCGATGTCGACAGCATCGCTTCTTGGAAACGACATTTATACTCTTCTGCTAAACGCTAATCATGTTCGACAGAAACGTTCGGTAATGAATTTATCTTCGAATCTGTGCGTTCGAACATACTCCAGTACTCTTGTAGACGTTGGAGTCGCTCTTCAAAATAGGTCCTTGACCTTTTCCTGTCTGAGGAATCCTTTTTGAAGTTTGTTATAATTCGATGGATTTCTTGGCCAGTTGCCAACTGTGTCACAATGAGTTCTTCAAATGCTGTCATCTTGATTCCGGAACAATCAAAGTCCATATATGTTGGTCAGCCTTGTCTGCTTTCCCTTGATAGTAGAAGATGGATTCGCTTTATATATGATCTGATCCGTTACGGATCACGTTGGGGTCACCAAAATGTTCAGAAGCGTTTTTCTGAATTGATTTATATCAAGCAGATGAACTTGATATTGTGTTCAAGGAATGTAATGGGAAACAAGCACTTAATCCTGTTCACTAAAAACCGCTGGTAGCTGAAATTAAAAAAGTGAATTAAAGGCGGATGGTGTCGATATTAATCAATACTGACATTATTCGTGATTATTTCACGTATTTTATACAAAAATATTGCTTATCCTAACATTTACAATAAATGCTTAAAATTAAAGTCATTGGCGGTACTGCAGCGTCAGCATAATAGGTCGTTGGCTTGACCCAATAAATATTGTATTCATGTTATGGTGGCGTCAGCACGATGGTTGTTGTTGATGTGAAGTAGCCTTATATCAGGCTATGTGCGCGTCGTCATCACACAGGTACTTGAACTGAACAATATTGGGTCTACAAGTAAATTTCCAGGGTTTTTTCCAAAATTTGAAGTTTTATTATGAAAACATTAGTTACAATGCTTTATTCAAAGTATCGTCCATCGGAAGCTACAACTTTCCCCCATCTTTCTGGCAATTTATGAATTCCGGACCAAAAAAAATGTCTCGTCTTTCGAGCCCAAGAACGTATCGAGCCAATTTTTGATTTCCTCTACTGAGCTGAAGCGTATTCCCTTAAGAGTGTTCTGCATCGAACGAAACAAGTGGTAGTCAGATGGTGCCAAGTCTGGACTGTAATTTCCAGAATTTCCCATCCACTATTTTCCAAATTCACCGAAACCGCAACATGTGGCCGAGCGTTGTCGTGATGAAAAATGACGGACTCATGCCTGTTCTCATATTCTGGCCGTTTTTCTTTTAATGCCCGCTTCAAACGAATTAGTTGGGTTCGATATAATGGTCCTTTGATGGTTTCACCACTCGGAAGCAGTTCGTAGTATACGGCACCCTTTTGATCCCACCATATGCAGAGCATGACCTTATTCGCGTGAATATTTCGTTTCGGCGTCGATTGGGCGGGCTCGCCGGGCTTTGTATACGATTTTCTGAGTTTAGGATTATCATAATAAATCCATTTCTCATCACCAGTAATACGATGCAAAAATGATTTATTTTTATACCGCTGCAGTAACATTTCGGACATGCAAAATCGCCGTTCGACGTCTCAATTCGTACAGTACCCAGTTTCCAACCTTTTGAATGAATCAAAGTGCTTTTAGGCGCAGCAACGCAACGGCTTGTTGCGTGACGCCCAATGATGCAGCAAGTTCTTCTTGAATCTGGCATGGATCCTCATCCAGTAAAGCGTCCAATTCCTCGTCTTCAAAACTTTCCGGCTTTCCGGGGCGATCTTTGTCTTCAACTCCAAAATCACCACTTTTGAACCGTTTGAACCACTCGCGGCACGTCGATTCACCAATACATTCCGCCCCATAAGTTTCCAAAAACAAACGATAGGCCTCAGCCGCACTTTTCTTCATATTAAAGAATAAAAGCAGCGCTTCCCGCAAATGACGTTTATTTGGCTGGAAACTTGCCATGATTTTGCTCGATAAAATATACGACACCGATAGAACTGCTCAAATATAACGCTGCAAAGTTGTTGACAGATACAAAACCTACTAATAAAACACATGGGGTCTGACATTTCTGCCCGGGATCCACTGGTGTCGCCATCTCTGACAAACGCTGGAAACTTACTTGTAGACCCAATAATTATATCATGGGTTGCACACAGCAAGCCATCTTTCGGTCATAAAGGAGGAGTATTTGAAAAAACATCCACTGGAGCTTATCAGACTGACTCGTTTTTAACGCTGGTGTTATGAATTTGTCTTTCATTGCCATCCCGCGAATGACTTTAAAGCCAATCAGGGATGTGACGGTGGAATCTCTCCGTTGAGAGTGACAAGCCCAGGGTGATGGAGATTTTAAGCGCCGTTTAGGTAACGACAGGGCCTTGTTGACAACTTGCAAGCTATTCCGAAAAAGTTAAACGCAGCTCAAAGCGAGAATCCTCCACTCTTGAACCTGTGATAAGACTAGGCAGACTTAAAAAATGCTTCCCGATGTCTCTAAAAAATTGGCGATATTCCTGCTGTTTCCCAGCAGAAAAAGCTGCAGAGTGCTACATAATTTGTATTTTAGTAGGCCACTACGTCTTCCACAAGCAGCTTAATGTTACCATGATACCAGCTTAGGCGACGCTTGATGGAAGGTTGAAGATGACAGACGAAACCCCAGAGAACTCTCTGTGTAGGTCCACACGTAATTTCGCAACAGACTTCGGGTACAAAGGATTTATGTGCTATGTGGAGTAGGCCCTTTAGACACTCTATCATTAGAAATTAGAGTTGAAGATCTAAGTGTATCGTGCAGATCTTTTTATGATACGTTCGATGAGAAATTTTGGCTCACAATTTCAGGATTTTTCTCTTGTTGCATGAACGGAAATTCCGTATAAGAATGACGGCGATCTTCCCTCAATATCTTCGACTCAATCTGTTAGCGACACAAGGAATTGACATTGGTCTTATCTTTGACTGGGTTTTGGTCTGTCATTGTCACTTAGAACCTGGTCCGGCGTATTTCGATTTAACTAATCTCAGTCCAACATTCGCGTGCGTTGTCAATTTTAAGAACTAGTCTAGTTTGGTTTCGTACTTTTTTTGTGGGAAGGTGAGAAATCTTTATAGACGCTATAGGCCCGGAGTCTATAGTAGTGTGAGATTCTTACTCACTAAAAAACACTTCCCTTATGCAAACCACGACTGAGTTCCCACTCAACAAGCAGCTCTTCTATCGCGCATCATACGCGCTGCTAATCACCGCGCTAGATCGAGAGGCTTAGTCCTTTTCAGACAGCGCAATAAATTTGTCTCGTCGAGGATCTGTTGAACAGAAATATTCATATGACCTTGTAATCGATTATTATGTTTTCGCGCAAACATTTTAATTACGTTCTGAACGTTTTCGACTCCTAAGAATCTGTGGATATCATCGTTTCTAATGTACCACGGCGCATTAACAATACCTCGAAGAACTTTGTTTTGGAATGTCTGTAATACATTAATGTTACTATTTTTAGTACAACCCCAAAGTTGTACACCATATGTCGAGATCGGTTTTAGCACTTGCTTGTATAACAGCAGTTTGTTCTCTAAGCTAAGCTTGGAATACTTTCCAATAAGCCAGTAAATATCTTTTCACGTTTTTTCTTGACGTGTGCTCTCCATTTTAGTTTAGCGTGGAGTGTCATACCGAGATATTTGGCCTCGTTCGCGTAAGGAATTCGTACTGCGTTGATGAACACCGGTGGATTCTAAATTTTCTTGAGAGTGAAGTTCACGTGGACAGACTTGTTCTCATTAAGCGCGATTCGCCAAGTCTTTGTCCAATTGTTAATCCGTGTAAGGGCACGTTGCAACTTGGCAGTTGCTTCTTCGACTGTTTTAGCCGTTGCTAAAATGGCAGTGTCATCAGCAAATGTGGCTAGGACAGTGTCGTCCGTTTGCGGTATAAAAGCAAATATAGCAGAGGGTCAAGTACACTTCCTTGCGGCACCCCCGCCTTTATTGTCTTAAAAGTGGAATATTCGTTTCCGTGTCTCACACAGAAGAGTCGGTCTTCCAGGTATGAACCTAAAATACAAGACAATTGCTGGGGTAGGGCTTGTCGAAGTTGATATTTTAGGCCTTCATGCCATACCTTATCAAAGGCTTGCGAAACGTCAAGCAATGCGCTTGAACAGACTAACTTACACTCGATTGCTCGTTTAATTACATCGGTTATTCGATGCAATTGGTCAACTGTAGAGTGTTGACCAGGCAAGAGGGAATTTGTGTCGGTAATTGGTTTAAGACGATTAAGAAGGATTCGCTCGAAGACCTTCGATGTAATCGGGAGAAGCATTAGCTTTTTCCTTATCTTCTTTCGCCAAGTCATCCTGGTTTCTTCTTATTGGCGCCACGTGTATTTGGGACTTTCGAACACTTTTAACGGCTCTCCATATGGAGTAGAGTTGGTATCCTTTGTCGCTGTGAGTCTTTCAAGGTAGTTATTAATACCTTGATTATTGAAGTCCTTGATCGATTTTTTCAACAAGTTGCAGAGCCTATTGAAGGACGTTTTATCTTTATGCGCGCTCTTCGTTTCTTCCTTATCATTTCTCTGATTTCCGGTGGGTATCTTATGCCGACTTTGGGAACTTTGTTCGATTTGCGGGGAGTGTTCTTCCAGGCCGTTTGCTGTATGACTTCAACAAAACGTTCAACTTCTTTTTCAAGTTGATACGGCATTCTAAGTGCTACTTTCAACTCAGTATTGTCTACAACGTCTATTCGGAAATCTTCCCAGTGAGTTTTGCTGTTTTAGTTAATTTGGGTGGTCTTTGTTGCTTAACCAAGGATTCGCACAGTGAGAGGATAACTGGAGAATGATTGGAGGAAAGATCGAAGCCCTCTTCAACTTTGACGTAGCTAGCGTTTACTACTTTTCCGATAAAGAAGTCCATTAGATCGGGTGTTTTGGCGACTAAGGATGTAGCATGCAATTGATCGTTGAACTTAATGTGGAAGATTGGGATGAAAGTCAAAATTCAGATCACCTTGAGACTACGGTGATCCCCCGAACTATGTACAGAACCTGTGCAGTTATCACGTTAACGGCCACTCAAATGTTCTTCTAAAGAACTCCTCATTAAAATTGAAAACTTGAACACATCTGTATCTATACCTTCTTACATACGAGTACATTCATAAGTATGTAGTTAAGTACATGTGAAATTGATTGCATTTAGAAACATAAATTACCTGAGAGAAGTAATGTATGAACAATAGAATAAGAATCTGCTCTTGGTCTGAGATAATTAAACTGAAAATGTGTCTTCCTCATTGTCATTGTCGTTGTCGTTGTTGTATGCTACTCGTAGTTGTCGTTAACTTTGTTGTTACTTTCATCGGATATACCATACATAAATACGAGTGTATTGAAAGGAAGAAAGAAGGCTGGATAATTCCAATATTTTTGCTTAGTTTCACATCGGTCGTTAGTTTTCTCGTTGGATTGAATAATCGTGTTGAATGTCCTTAAGGTAGTAATATTGGCTACCGCCCAGATGCGTCCATTGGCTACTACAAGCACCGGTGCCGCCAACGACGATGGTGAAGACCACGAACAACAATCAGAGCGGGTAATTCTTAATTTTTATTTAAATTCGTACGTACTCGTAGCATGACAGAAAGCTAGCTACTCGTAGCTAGCCATAGGTACAAAACAAACACATTCTTTGGGGCTGTTAGGCTGTTCATCCGTATACGAGAAGAAGGCATTCAATTGTCGAACGCACATGGAGGTACGAGTATTCGTATCTGACGGAGATTGTTATTATTACTATTAGAGATTATGCCACGACTAGGGGACAAGTTCACGTTCATGGTTCTTCTTCCTTTTTGTTGTTTTTTGTTTTTTTTTTTTTTTTTCTTAGACTAGGAATTGCAAATAAGCCCAAAGGATTCTATTCTATCGATCATGATGGTATCGATGACGCCACTACAATATTCGTATAAAAAGCATACGGAAAACCGGCTTTCTGTTGTTTAAACATGGCAGTAACAGTTTAGGCGTCTTCTTTACTATGTAGCCAAGTGTAGGCTTCCGAGGATGCAACATGAATGCAATAGTACTCGTAGTTAATATAATAGATCGTTGCAGACAAACTACTCTACAATCGAATATATATTTTTTGATTTTTTTTTTTTTTTGATTGGCGCAGAGCATCTGGCATTTGCATTTCAAATTAATTGCCAACTAACTAAGGATCGCAAAGGCTCTAGACTTGTTTTTCGCTCTGAAGAAGCAAAAGTGGTGAATTTTTGGCTACCGAGCAGTATCCTTTCAAACTGATTTCCTGAATTGATGCAAATCATTGTGTACATTCGAAGGCTATTGTTCTTTTGGCAAATACGAGTACCTATGTATGTAGTCGTTTGTATGTTCGTATTAGTGTAGAGTGTGAGGCGGATGCCTGCTACCGAGTTGAGCGGGCGGGCGCACACGCGCGCTCTTATGGCTTACGTGTTGTTATGGTGACCTGGCCGTTTGATTGCCAGTCGTCGGATACACCACAGGGCGGCAAAGTAAAAAGGTCTACAATGGCTGCACGTCGTCGGACGACGCTCACGGATAAAAAGTCTGGCTGGCTGATTGGGTTCTCTGGGTGTAGACTGGGTGCATTGGGTGCATATCGACCCAATATACATTTCCATTAAAATGGGACTTTTATGTTCGTTCAGTTGGTCCCCAAAGATTTTTTCTGTGTCGGCTGCGCGCAAACGCACGTGCAAACAGATGCGAGTTGACAATGCAAATGCAGGCAACGCATGCGGACATACTCGTATAGCGTTGTTGGATATTGATGAGCGGAGAATGGGAGTGGGAGGCATTATTCAGCATTTACCCTTGTCGTCATTGTCGTTGTACCTTCGTCGTTCATTGTCGTTGTCGTGGTTTCTTTTGGGTGATTTCCAGCGCTTTTCCACCACGCCACGCACACCGAGACCAAAGAATTGCAATAATTTATTTCAAAAATTATTTTCGTATTGTCCAGTCTCGTTTTGAATGAAACGCAACCAACCAGTCAACCGACCAACAAACCGGCAGACCAACAGACCAAGAGACCAAGAGCTAGCTAGCCGACCTTCCTTTCTGCTGTTTTTGTCAAGAACAAAAGACTAAGGCGATGGTACGAGTACCTGAACCGCAAGTAATCTGCTTTCTTACCAAAATGAGCATGCGACATTTGAATGAGGTAATGATAAAACCTGATCACAGTTTACAACTCTGCAACAGTGGTCCTGGGGGGGATTATAAATAATTGTTAAGACAATCAACCTGCCATCAAACCTCAGTCTTTTGGTTCCGCCAGCAGAGGACAGAGGAAACTGAAGGCAGCAGTTCTCCATGTCTTATGCGCGTGCGATCCGTAACCAAATTGAAAAGAAATATCTTCGTTCCGCTTCCCCCATGTGGGTTCTTCGTTTCATAAAGACAATTCAATACAAACATCTTTATAAAATGTATCTTTATAATGAGTAATAGGTTGCATCTGCATGACTGCAGTCGTGTTCCCATCGGAGAATGCAGATCAATATAGATGACGTTCATGTAGGTAAACATGTAAATTGATTGAATGCGATTTGTTCGATTAAGTTTGTTGTGTCTAAGTTTGACGAGTATATTAAAGGTGTACATACATATAATATACACATGTTTCCACGTACCATATGTGTATGAAGATGTAGATATTTTGAGCGTTCCTAGGCTATTTTCCAAGACGCAATATCAAGTAATCGTAGTTATCACTTTCCATGAATAGTGAGGAGGATGGTCGGTATGTACATCCATCGAGAAAACGCGCTGAAAACATAGAGGAAGCTCTAGCGGAGTTCAGAACCAAAAGATCCGAGCTCAAGAGGGCCATCAATTCGAGCAAAAAACGGAAGTGAGAGGATCTCCGCCGAGACATAAATAGAGACCCCTGGGGGCTAGGCTACAAGGTCGTAATGCGAAAACTGGGAGCCCAATCGGCACCGCATATTCTAAACGAAGACAAGATGGAGTGCATTGTAAACAGCCTTTTCCCAACTCATCCGGTCAGGCCTCCCGACAACACACCAGCCCGACGACAGGAAACTCCAGGTTTTAACGAAGACGAGTTGGGATTAGCCGCACAGATAATGAAAAACAGAAGAGGCTCCCGGCACAGATGGAATTCCAGCAGAAGTAATAAAAGTGACTGCCCAAACATGCCCTAACCTGCTGCTCAACATGTACAACAGTTGCCTCGAAGAAGGAGTCTGGGGCCCAGACTTCCCATCAGCGTACAGGCCATTATGTATGCTGGAGACTGCAGAAAAACTGATGGAAAAACTGCTCAAATCACGGCTCACAGATGCAGTACAAAGAGCGGGAGACTTGGCTAGAATGCAGTACGGGTTCAGGAAAGAAGAAGTGGTGAAGTCTGTTTAAACCGCCCAACAAGGAAGTTGCCGCTCTAAGAAGATCGTTTTGCTGGCAACCCTGGACGTAAGAAATGCATTCAACTCAGCCAGGTGAAGTGATATACTAAATGCGCTAGAAAATAGATTCAACATCCCAGCCTACCTATTACACATGATGAAGGACTATCTCAGGGATCGGGAGCTGATCTACGAGACCACAGAAGGACTACGAAGGAAGGAAGTAACATCTGGAGCAGCACAGAGATCAATCTTGGGACCAGACCTCTGGAACATCTCCTATGATGATATACTGCGAATGGAGATGCCCGAAGACACCTTTCTCGTTGGGTACGCAGACGACATCGCGGCAGTGATAACGGCAAGAGACACTGAAAACGCTCAAAGAAAGTAGAATCAAGACATGCGACGAATAACCTTCCGGGTGGATGAGCACGGTCTTACTCGTAGTTTGGCAACAGAGAAAACTGAGATAGTCCAGTTCCAAATTGGCTCTGAAGTCATTAAGAGCAAGGACGCGGTGAGGTATATTGAGACTTGACACAAAGCTGACTTTCTGGCAATAGATAAAGTACGCAGCGAAAAGAGCCTCCACAGTTACAACATCACTCAGTAGATTAATGGCGAACATGGGTGGTCCAACGCCAAGTAAGCGCAGGCTATTAATGTCTACAACGCATGCCATTCTCCTGGGCAGACGCGCTTCGACAAGAAAAGTACCAGAAGCAGATGGCGGCAGTGCAAAGACGCGGAGCTCTACGCGTGGCTAGCTCTTACCGAACGGTGTCGAAACCAGCCGTCCTTGTAGTAGCCGGAGTGACTCCCATCGATCTCCTAGCGGCACAAAGGAAGTACGTCCACGAAAACAAGGCGAAAATCGGATTGGGAGCGGCAATCGACCAGGCAGAGCAGCAAACGATACGAAATTGGCAAGAGCGCTGGATCTCGGAAAGCAGAGGAAGGTCGACAGCGAGGCTGATAAGTAATGTGGCTGAGTGGAAAGACCGGAAACACGGGGAGGTCAACTACTTCGTTACCCAGTTCCTCACCGAACACGGAAATTTCAAAACCTTTTTACATAGGATCGGCAAAATGGATAGCCCAGCCTGCCAGTACGACGTACATCACACAGTTTTTGCCTGCAGAAGATGGGAAGCCCAACGCACAGCACTGGAAAACAGCATTGGTGCCTTCAACCCAGAAAACATAGTGGATAACATGCTGACGAGTGACCTGAACTGGGGAAGAATTTGCTAGTTTGTAGAAGATATTCTCAGAAGAAGGAAAAGAGAAGAAGAACAATATTGAGAAAGCACGTAAACCCGAAAGGGTGTAAGATCACAGCCCCTTGAAGCAATGCGAAGAGCGGTCCCAGGGGGTTGTGTCAGAAGCATGCGGAGAGAGCCGGACACATGGGGATGGTCAACGCCAACAGACCTCCTTATGGTGCTTAAGGCATTTCTCCTCCCCCCAAAAGGGGAAAAAAAAATCCATCGATTCAAATTAATGCCACTTTAACTGCTTAGTTTGATACTGTCTCTGGCCATCACATTTCCCAGCCAACCATTTTCACACGATTCAGTCATTAAATTCGAAGCATTTAAATTGACCCGCCTGCAACTATGGGACAATGGTCTTTTGAACATCCATCGAAATAAAGTAAAAAAGCAAAATCATATACTCGTATGTCCTATGTATTGTAGGTATGTTTCTACTGCCGCTGAACAACAAATCGGAGTCACCTAATTGCTTGGCAGAACAATTGAAACAAAAATTGTACACAACTGTTTGACTTGGACATATCAGACGATCATCTGAATGCTAATTTTTGCGTTATTCCTGTGCCCTAGGTGACTAGATGCCTAGATGCCTAGATGCCCAGAGTACTGGAAGCACTTCACAAAGCAAACATCCCCGACGCGACACTCGTAAACTGTTGTGTCCATATGTCTGTCCGCCACAGAGAAGTACCTACCAAGTGGCAAATCTTACCGCCACAACATCCGATTCTATGTGCAAATTGCTGGCAGCAACTCACAGCACCAGCAGCGGTAGAAATCGATGCACGAAGCTCGATTGACACTCTTTTTGGTGCTGCCGCCAACCGTCAATGGGCACTTCTCTTGCCTCCGCATTCGCTTAAAATTTATGAGGTGAATAGGACATTACGTTTCGGATGTCGTGTAAATTCTATCTTGAAAATTTCATGAACACGTAAGTAAGCATACGTACTCGTGCATGGTGGAGGCAGCAATACCTCTTACTCGCACTTCAACTTGTAATCAATTGACCAAGCGTTGGGTTAGCTTTCAGGAAGTATGCGTTATTGACTTATCGGCCAGTTACAGGATTCGACATTCAGAATCTAACGATCAATAGAATTTCGATTTCTTTTGTGTAGCGCGCTTGGTTACCGCCACAAACACTGTCATGTTTGCACACTTAATTTGCATTTTTACTGTTATGTTTTCATCGAACGCCATATGGGAAATCATTGGCGGCAGATGTACAGGCCAACAAATGATTTTCTTACCAAAATGAGCATCCATTTTGTGGTCCTACAAGTAACTAGTTTTATACGATTTCGAGCTGTACTATAGGTGACACAATTCTTAAAACTTATGTACCGTCGGCATGTTAATAACTAATCAGTCAATCAAATGCCACTTGTCAAGTAGGCCGCAGATTAAAAATATGTGTTTGCCAAATCAGTATCAGCCAACATCATCAGCACGTCCAAAGTATTATAGTTGGCATGTTTAAGCTCTTACCTCATTACAAATGCAGAAGGAGTGTACCAGCAGTGTGTAACTCTGTTTTAATTATTTGTTTTAGCGCGTTTTTTTTTTTTTTTTTTTGTGAAGTTGGGTATGAGAAAACATCGGCAACATCCCCACGGGATTGACGCACAGTGGTCACAAATCTACCAACCAATTGGCCAATGATATCAAATTACCCACTCTTATTAGCAGTTGAGTGAACGGCAAAAAAAAAAGAGCTTCAAACGACCAGTAACTTGGTGTTTTAATTTTTTTGAAATTGCTTTTTTTTTTTGTTTGTGGTGTTTAGACTGTAGACTGTTCTGTCAGGCCAGCAAATGCATGATAAATCACTCAAACGGTTACAAGAGTGAAAATTGAAGCTTCATACCCAGTCTGCCCTTTTTGGACTCTCCGCGGCTGCCATTTTGTGTAAATTCTCAATTTTTCTGAACACAAAAAAAAATAAAAAAATACAAAAACTAAATAAATAAAATGAAAATTGTTACCACTGCTACTGTTCAATAAGTGGTTTGCGGTTTATAAATAACTTGGAATGTGATATACTCGGTCAGGTACCACCGAGGTAGCTGCGTATGCACGACAGGTCGACTGGCTGACCGCCTGCCGCCATCGATTTCAACCTGTTACACTGCTACAAACATTATGGTGGTGCATGGAGCCTCCTGTCTTGTTGTCGTTATCGTTGTTGTTGTCGTCGCCGAAGTCCATCGACGACGATCAATGATCGTCGGTCGTCGGTCGTTGTGTTGTGTCCAACTTGGAGAGATGGCAAGCAAAGTGGTGGGAATTCCTTCGGACAAAAATGGATAAAGTCACTTGAATTTATTATTGATTTATTTAAACAATTTCTATATAAAATGTTTGGTAACAAATCACTATATTGCAGAGTGTTACGATGCTCTGCATAGTTGTGACTATAACTCATATACTCGTACATTGAAAACTTTCAGGGGGGGGGTTAAGTAGTTTAACGACCTCATCCTCTTTAAATGAAATACATAATTTCAAAGATGGCAAATTCTAATAATATATTGTAATACCATATATTGTATCTTTTGCTCACTGCGTTTCACCACAATGTATCTGATCATTGACCTCTTTTCAAAGATTTTTTTTTTACTCAAGAAGGAATAGCACAAATGGCGGGTGATGCCGTCGTTGGCATTTCCACATCACTTTTTTTTTATACCACGAACCCTTCTTTAGTAAATCACATCCTGCTCGTTTATTGAAACTGCTCGATCTAAGAAAAAAAAAAAAATCAAGAAATATCTGCAAATTGCCATTTATTTTGCCACTTGAAATGGATTGAAAAATTCTCGCTGCAACGTTGTGACATAGCGTAAAAACGCGTGTGTTACATAAACTGCATACTGAATAGTCTACAACAGCTTGAAGCTTCGTTTTAAAACCATCTGATTTAAAAGAAACCCTGCGCTCTTGCAATGCCAAATATAGACAAACATGCAACATGATACGTTGGTAAATCTATTAACTGGTAAGATCTGTCGGAGGTCTATTTAGGTGATCCACCTTGAAGTAGCCTTGTTTGGGGTATAATCATTACCATACTCACTTAGTAGTAGCATTCGATACGCAATATGCTGCCCCGTCTACCAGTTAGCCTTCCAGTCAGTCACTCATCCAATCCCAATCCCAGTCAGCCCATATAGTTCCGAAGGAATTCTGCTTCTAGCTTCTACGATGTGCGATGTGATTGTTATATTAATTTTACAAAAAAACGAAAAAAGAAAGAAGAACAACCTAAAGAGACTCTAACATTGCAATAGCAGTAGCAATAGCAGAATAGCAGAAGCAGCATAAGTAGCACCCCCTCCTTGTTGAAGAGTGGATACTGTTCCTGTAATCGTACACAGCACCTGAAGTTGCTCCCCACATACATATATGGCAAAGCATAGTCCTGATCATGCACCGCCTCATAAGCTCACAAAAAGTGAGTTGTTTCCTGATCTGTGATTTTTCCTAGAAAATCTTCTCTCTCTCTTGCTATGGTTTGAGGTAAGCAAAAAGAAACTGCATTAACCAACAACAAGATAACACAACTGAGGATACTAAGTTTAGCGTGTAGAAATAGTTTGAATTCCCTGAAGATGTGCAGTTAAAGAGAGAGTAACGAAGAAATCCGAAGACATGAAGTCTGCCATTACGGATGGCCGCGTAAATTACATTTATGGCATTGTGCCGGCATCGGGGAGAAACTGTATGGTGGCACCAGGAATGTATCATCAGGATAGACATGCAGTCTCTAGCTGGAGGATGTGCACTTCTGAAATTTACATTTTGACAATTTTAAAAATATGTCTAAATATATTTCTATTAGTCGGTTCACGTAATTGTTGTTTTCTCATTCAAAACGATACGAGTATCCTATCTCATACCCAAATAGCAATTTTCTTCATATATGCAACGTGCATTACGCACAATATCTGCTTATTCCAGAGCTCATAAATTTGGCTTTTATATTTTTTTTTGTTTTGACGACCTTAATCTTCCACAAACACTTCATTTTGTACAAGAGTTATGTTTTGATAAGTAGATCCGCCTACTTTCCAATTAACCAAAGTACCATTAGTAAATCTTCAATATGATCCCTTCAAATGATGGTAAGAGTACTGAACTTACGCTGTTCCAAAACAGCGTGCTACTAATCTACATCCTGAAGGACTCGAACTACAACCAACTTCAGACTGCTATAATTTCCAAACCGTTCATGACAGTGAGCTCAAATTTTGACACATGACAGATAATTTTATTATTTACAAGCCCTTTGCGTCTCAGTTGTGTTGAAAAATAGCTATCGTTAGAGCCCTCCAGCATGCTCAACGTGAATAAATCATTTGTGTCTCGAACCATAGCTCGTTACCGTGATACTAGCAGCGTTGCAAGACGCCATGGAGGTGGACATAAAAAAACAGCAACATGGGCAGAAATGGTTCGGAAAGTGAAGGCTCGAATTGAGCGAAATCTGCGTCGAAGTGGAAGAAAAATGGCTCGTGACCTCAATATATCGTTGGAACGGATGTAACACATACTAAAAAATGAACTTGGGCTCAAGCCATTGAAGTTCCAAAAAGCACACGATCTTACACGGCAACAGAAAGAAGTTAGAATCGAAAGAGCGAAGGAGTTGCTACGTTTGCACGAAAGTGGTGAGTTGCCGAATTTGTTTTTTTCCGATGAGTCGCCATTTGTTATCGACCAATATGTCAACAAACAAAATGACCGTGTTTACTTGCCAGAGAGGTCCTTCGAAAATTTACACCTTCGGACGGCCACGGCCACCAGAAAGCAGGCAGCACCGATGGTGATGGTTTGGGCCGTCATAACCGCCGATGGTCGCTCTCCGCTCGTATTTTTGGACCGTGGCGTCAAAATTAATGCGATCGTATACCGTGAAGCCTTGGGCAAACAATCATTTCGGTCGGAGACCGTGGACATTTCAACGTAGACTTCGCTCTCTACGAAACAAAAGAAACAAGTTATGGGCGGTATTCCTTCGAACCCACTCTTCTTCCGACTATTCAAATTATCTAGGTACATATCTTCATTTCATTGAACTCTATAACTCTCTCTATCAGCGCTACCTGAATAGTGCGTAAACCAATCTCATAAATGACCCCAAGTCCTTTTTTCAATTTGTCAATTGCAAAAGTAAGACTGATGGTTATCCTTCCTCCCTCGCTTTTGAAACCAAATCTTCAAGTAATCCTCCTACCACCGCCAACTTTTTTGCCACATTTTTCAAGCAATCATTTGCTAACAACTCCTTTGTACCAGATCCCTCTTACTTCAATGATCTACCAAATTTCTCCATTGGTCCCTTTCTCGCTCAAAATTTCGATCCTGCAGTTATTGAAGAAAAGTTACTAAATCTTAAAGATGAATTTGTACCCGGCCCAGACGGACTCCACGCCGTGTTTCTTAAAAAATGCTCTTCCAACCTGTCTCTACCCCTTTCCTATCTTTTTCGTCTATCCCTTACACAGGGAGAATTTCCCCAGATTTGGAAGACCTCTTTTATAATCCCGATACACAAAAAGGGATCTAAGCATGAAGTTGCCAATCGTCCCATTGCTAAACTCTCTCATATACCCAAACTCATTAAAAGCAGTTTATACGAAGCCTTAAGCTTCAAATGCAAGCCTTTTATTTCGCCCCGACAACATGGTTTTCTAAAAGGAAGATTAACTACCACAAACCTAGTTGAATTCGTGTCTTTTGCTCTCTCAGCCTTAGAAAATGGCAAAGAAATCAATGTTATCGCAACTGATTTCACTAAAGCGTTTGATAAGATATCTCATCAATTGATCCTCTTCAAATTGTCTGCTCTCGGCTTTGAGCCTCTCTTATTAAAATGGATTTCTTCTTACCTGGTAAACCGATATTATAGTGTTCGGTTTAGATCCGCCCTTTCTGTTCCATTCCTGGCCTCATCTGGAGTTCCACAAGGCAGTCATCTTGGCCCTCTTCTTTTCATTCTTACTATTAACGATGTTGAGAAAGTCATTAAACACTACTCCCTTTCGCTTTACGCTGACGACACAAATTTTTTTAAAACTATTTCCTCTCCCAATGACTCTGCCCTTCTTAAAGAAGACCTTGATTAGTTTTCAATCTGGTGCCTCAAAAACTGCCTAGAACTTAATATAGCCAAATGTCAATCTATAACCTTCTCACATAAATGGAACCCGTCTCCTCCCCGACTTTATTTGTTCCATGATCAACCAATTCCCCTGGTTCAGTCTTTTCAAGACCTTGGCATATTATTCGACTGTGAGCTTAATTTCCGTTCGCATATTGATAAGATGATCCTCAAAGCCAACTCATAACTTGGCTTTATTAAACGGTGGTCCAAGGAATTCTCCAACCCGTATGTAACCAGATCTCTCTATATTACCTTTGTTCGCCCCCTGCTTGAGTATACCAGTCAAGCTTGGTCCCCCTTTCACCGAATCGAGGGTATTCAACTCCGATTCCTCCGATTTGTTCTCCGTGGTCTGCCGTGGAACGACCCTTTAATCTTACCTCAGTATCAGCACCGACTCAAACTTCTAAATATGAATTCGTTAGAAGAACGTAGGAATACTGCTGACATTCTTTTCATTCATCGACTTCTCACCATCGACTGTGCATCCATTTTGAACTCCATTTCCTTCAATATCAACCTCCGCAATGTACGTTGTCCTCGACTCTTCTATCTACCGGTCCACCGCACCTCTTATGGCTCCAACGAACCGATCTCCCGAATGCTCCGAAAGGCCAACTCAAACCTCTCCCTTTTTAATTTGCACCTGAGCACTTCTCGTCTCAAACAAGATCTCCTCCATCACTTCCTTGGTCCCTAGATCTTAAGTCGTTCTGTTAGTTTTTAGTCCTAGTTTTTAAGTTAGATTATGCTTGTATTAAGCCAATAAATGGAGGCCTCAGCCCCCACCAAAATTAAAAAATTAAATCAACAAGACTCGGCACCGTCTCACAAAGCGCGCGTCAACCAAGATTGATTCCACACTTCATTTCTTCGACACAATGGATTGAAAATTCTCCGTTGGATTTCTCTGTCTGGGGTATTTTGAAGGCGAAGGTTGGCACTAAAAAATACCAAAGTTTGGACCAGCTCAAACAAGCACTTCGCCGGGAATGGGCCAAAATACCGCAGAGCCACTTGCGTGCAGCGTGCGATGCTTTCTTCGGCCGTCTCAAGGCCATTATTCGCGCCAAAGGTGGACATATTGAAAACTACTGATACAATTTGAAAATTGATGTATTTTCCAATATTTTTTGCTTTGGCACAATAAAATTTATCGAAAAATCAAAAAATTGTAGCATTTTAAAAAGTTGGAGTTCAAGTCAGGCACCCTGTATTTTAGATATGATCTCAATGGATTGACTTTTCCACGTTTTGTTTTTTTTTTTTCTAATTTGAAGTTCAGCTGACCAATAGCTTGCCAATTGCAATTCAGATTGTCAAGTGTACTCTGGTAAACGCTATTGATGATTACAATGATTGAATGATCGGAGAAGATAAAGGGGATACAAAAATTGCGTGTTGTCGTTTTGCCACAGTCTTGTGCGTTTCCCATACAAGAACAAACGATAATGCTAACAAAGAAGAGTAAAAAAAAAAAAAAAAAAAAACATTGCGTGCAATATAAGGACATCTTTAAACGGAACAGATATCAACTTATCTCCGCCACAACAAGATTCTTGTTGCAATCTTCAAGTTAAATAAATTATTGATTTTTTTAAAAAGTAGTCCCCAGGAATAGATCAAGCAACAAAACCAATAAGCAATTATGAGAGTTCTATGTATGTAGCTGCTAAAGCTAACAAAAACAAGTACTCGTACATATTTATCTAATTAAAATTCTAACCGTCATTTTAAGCCTATAAGTATTGATTGGTATTTTGCCACAGATGGCTATGCCAGACTTTGTGACTGCATGTTTGTTACAATTTCTTATTTTGTCTTAACTTATTGAAAATGATTTTTCTACGTATTTTTTTGCAGGACGACCGTTCACCAATGTCATCGGGTAATGAGTCTGATGAATCCTCGGATGTTGACTCGCCAGGACCACCTAGCTTGAAAACCAACCAGGCAATGTTAACAGATGTGTCCGTTGGGCAAGATATAACACCAGGCTCACAAAGCCACAGTGGTGATCAACAAGAACGACAGCCAGCAACTACTTCAACAACTAATGAATCCATCTACTATGACGTATTTAAATCATCATCGTCTAGCCAAAATCAACCTAGTAATATCATGTATCCAGCCTCTGCTTTGGCAAACATACCACAGGAAGTGCTTTTAGGGCTTATTCAGTCGGGCCACCTGCAACTCCATACCGAAGAAGGTAAGAATCAAATAATGATTGTCACTTTCAGCCGCATGAAGTTCATTATAAATCAAAAGTATCATCCATTGGCTATTTATTGTACTACTTGTTACGAACTACGGACACTGACTCCGACAGCGACAACGCGACAACGCGACGACGCCGCCAACGCCAAATTCGTTTTCGTTTAATAACTTAATTCATCTACCAAATGAGGATGAGGTTCACACATCTTGAACTTCCATTTCAATCAAATTCATTCACCGCCACCGTTTCCTTAACCATCTGCATAAAAACGACAAGTGCACGCGCACACTGATCCGCACTACAGTCGTTGTCAGGGCTACGTACGTATCCATACTCTATTCTCCTTACTATGGTTTGCTGTTGCGTAATAATAACAACGATCACAACGCATATAAGGTACTCTCATTGATCGATACTCCTCCCGAAAGGCAAATAAGCGGACGAACTGTTCTGAAATCGCTGTCCCAAAACGAATTCCCCACCTCGCACAGAGCATGCCAGGATAGCAGCATTTTCCAAAGCAATAACAAGTTGAGAGAAAAGCGCACGCGTACAATGCCAAACGAAGTCAAATAATTGCATGCCATACTACTCTGACTGGCCGTTGGCCACATCATCCGCATCTCCATGGATGGTTAGTCGTAGACGATCGGATCGATGCTCCTTTTTGGTGAATTACACATGTCGGCGTCAGGCAGTTATGTAGTTTAGTCCACAAACGAATACTCGGTGTATAATCTGCAAATATGTCGAAGATGTCCATAACTTTTGCTTGCGCACTGCCGCCACCATAAACTTGGTCGCAGCTGCTTTCAGTTAATATTAGCGGGTGGATCAGGGGTACTTAAATCGTTTTCGAAGATTGCTTACCAGTTGACATCTGGTTGGTCACTATTTTTAACCCAAAAAGCGATTAACTTTTTATTTAGTTTTTTGTTTTTATTTTTTTTTTATTTTTTCTACTGGGATTTTATCTGTCTTTCCAGATGGAAGTGGGCATCAGTATATCACTATACCGCTTTCTATGGCAGCAGCTGCAGCTGCTTCTGCAACAAATGGCAATAATGAGTGCGGATCTATTCAGGTGAAGGACCTCTCATCAAGAGCTAGTTCTTCCAGAGAAAACACTGTCGCATCGTCATCATTAACATCAACGGCTGCGACAACTAGCAAAGAGACAATTCGCGTCAAAAAAGAATTCATTGATTAACGTTTTATTTTTAATTTGTTGTCTTTATTTTTTTGTTTATTTAAAGTGAAGCCTTAAGTCGAAATTCATTATTCTCGCAATTATTAATACGCATATGTGTAAAAGTAGTCATTTTATTTTTTTTAAAAAACGATCGTCATCATCCTAAACTAAACCATATTCCTTAAGGAACTTGTACTCCTTAATGGAATAGTTCTTTGTGCTAACAGAACGAAAATACATAAATGCTGCTTATCAATTCAATTTTAAACAAATATTTTATATCAAAAAGAAAAGGATACATATACTCGTATGTATATCGCATAAGAATTTATTTATATTTTTTTTTTTAAATTACAAACCAAACTATGTACTGCCTTTTGTTTGATGGTTTTGGTTTTTATTTTTTTAATTTTAAAGGAATACAAGAAATCCTTATAGAGAAATTGTGTAAGTTCTTTTTAATTTTTTGTTTCAACTAGTCAAGTTGTTAATTTTTTTTCTAGAACTTATTAGACAGTAATAACTTACAATATCTTTATAAAAGTTCATAAATTGAAAATGATGTGTAGATCATAAGAATATCTACTTCGTAAAAGGAAAAAAAAACAAATATTAAACAGAGTAATTATTAAATAATTATTTTTTATTTAAAATTAGAGTTTTTTCTTCTTTTTTTTTTTTGGTTAAAAATATATGAGACCGGTGAACTAGTGGAGCATCCCAGAGAAGGTATTCTTAAAGTCTTGATTCACAGATCCTTTTCATTTGCTAATCTTCTCAACGGACGGTTGAACTGGTACTTCCAAGTTCTATTTTTCAGTTCTCGGTTTCCGTTCCCTGTCCTCATATGGAACGTGTCAAAAGACTAGTTTACAAAGTTCATGAGTGTTTTAAACTTCAAATTTACTAGATGGAGTGAAAAGTAACCTCCTTGGGAATGAAAAAAAAATTGTTTAAATGTTTTTTTTATTTTATTCAATTAGTCCCCTTTTAGTTCGATACACTTATTCCAGCGATTTTCCAACTTCTTGATCCCGTCTAAAAAGTAATTTTCTGGAAGGTCTGCAAAATACTCCTCCGTGGCGTCGATGATTTCCTCGCATGAGCTGAATTTTTTATTTTTTTGATGTTTGGGAAGAGATAACAGTCCGAGGGATCCAAATTCAGTTACCAATTGCGCCAAAAGTCCACCCGATTCCGCGTCAACAAGTCCAAACACTCTTTCGAAGTGCTCTCGCGTTCATGTTTTTGGTCAGGAGTGAGCATGCGCGGCACCCAGTGGCAAAATATTGCCCAAAATATGGCGTGTGCGCTCAGTACTAATCTTTGTGGTATCTGCTAGCTAGCGCACCTTCACTTTCCGGTCAGCCAACACCATTTCATGTATTTTTTTGACATTGTCCTCTGTAACCGCATCGGAGGGCCTGCCGCTGCGGACTTGATCGGTAGTGGAGTTGCGGCCACCACGAAACTCTCGAAACCAATATCTGACGGTGTAATCTGACGGAGCATTGGAACCATAATATTTATCCAACTTTTCTTTTGTTTCCTTCGCCGTTTTGCCTCTCAAAAAATAATGTTTTATGAGAGAACGAAAATCGTGTTTGTCCATACTCAACATGATGCCAAACACGTCAACAACAATCAGCTGTCAAAACAAAACTAACGACAGTATCGCACTGAAATTTGGCACGTCTGCCTAAATATGAACGGACTTCAAGGCACCATAGCCTTTTTTGCAGTAGCAGTGCATTCTGGCGGTCAAGGAGGCTACTTTTTACTCCACCTAGTATACCACCTTGATCAAAAAGTTCCCGCACCACACCACCGTATGACACTTCCATTGTTCCGATTTGAGTCCTGTTTTTTTTTTTGTTAAGTTAGTAAATCTGTTGTTGATATTCTCTCTAAATCTTAGCGCCATAGCTTGAAATTTGCAAAAGTTACGTAGCCAAGAGTACATCTATCTCTCTGTGTGTTGGCGATTTTTTACAATTTTAGAAATGGACTTCAATTTGCAACAACCAACTTGTACTAAATTTTGCGTAAAAAACGGATTTAATGGTGCGCGAACGTTGGAAATGTTGGAAAAATGTTTCGGCAATGATTCTCTAAAGAAAACAGTCATTTACCAGTGGCACGAGGGGTTGAAAAGTGATCGTAAGTCAATCGAAGACTACCGACCATCGACATCGAAAACCGACGAAAACATTGATGAAGTACTCGTAAAAGAAATGTTGGTCAATAACCGCAAATTAACCATCAGAGAGATAGCGGAAGACTTGAACATTGCCTAGGGATCCGTCCAAGACATTTTGGTTAATGATTTGGGTTTCCGTCATGTAGCAGCAAAGTTGGTGCCAAAAAAACCTCAATTCCATGCAAAAAAGAGACCGTGTTTACGTCGCAAAAGAGATGATTTGCGAGGCTGAATCCGATCCCACATTCATCAAAAGGATCATTACTGGAGACGAGACGTGGGTTTATGAGTACCACACGCAATCCAGACATCAGGCAAGTGAATGGCGTTCACCAAATGAGCCGAGACCAAAAAGACCACGTCGTTTTCAGTCAAAAAATAAGGCAATGCTCACGGTTTTCATGGATTACAAACGCGTAGAACATCATGAATTTTTGCCAGAAGGCTAGACAGTAAACAAAGAGTATTATTTGTGGGTTATGAGACGTTTGCGTGAAGCAATTCTCCGAAAGAGACCAGAATTGTGGGCAGAAAACTCGTGGATTTTGCACCATGATAACGCACCGTCGCGGTCGCACATCGTTATTCGTAATTTTTTGACGAAAAATGCAACAAGTATCATCCAACAGCCACCGAATTCACCTTATTTGGCTCCCTGTGACTTTTTTCTGTTCAATCGAGTTAAAAAAACACCACGGGGAACGCGTTTCAGCAGCCGAGAGGAAGTAATGGAAAAATCGCAGGAAGCACTGATGGACATACCGAAAACCGAATATAAAAAATGTTTCGAGGATTGGATCAAGCGCTGGGATAAGTGCGTTGCAGTCGATGGGGATTACTTTGAAAGGGAAAATATAGATTTAGATGAATAAACTTGTATTTACAATTTTCTGAATAAATTGATCAAGGTGGCATATGACTGAAGTATCCAAACTTCGTATTCAATATCAGATCTATCACGTCATATATAACGCTGAGAACAACACACACTCAGCTCTGTTTTGGTGTGTACATACATAAATATATCGCGTTCCAATGAGGACATATTCTAGCTCGCAGAGCAATAATAAATATATTTTCAATAACATTAAAAAGAACCTTAGAAGGAGCAGTTCTCTCTGCGTCACTTAACCTCCTATTAGCGGATTGAGAGTGACACTCGATGATAGAAACCTCACAGTCTGGAGTAGATCTTGGTATTTTCCAACAACCCTCTCCATCCAGCTCGATCGATGTAATTATTATTTAGGTCGCTTTCCACAGTTCATAGTCCAATTTCTTCTCCCAACGAAGTGTTTTTCTTTTGAAACAACCAAGTGTATTCTCATCCACTTTGATAGAATCCAGGTTTCGGCATCATAAAGCAGGATTGGGATCGTTCAGTTACTAAAAACGATGGTCTTCCCGAGTGGAATTTGAATGGTGTTTGTTTAAGACCTGTAAGATTTGAAATTGCAATAAAACACGCATAGATGG
Source organism: Volucella zonaria (assembly GCA_963966105.1). Lineage (NCBI taxonomy): Eukaryota > Metazoa > Arthropoda > Insecta > Diptera > Syrphidae > Volucella > Volucella zonaria. The sequence goes on along the minus strand of OZ014533.1, from coordinate 1,074,149 downwards.
AGCAAACGAGCCAGGATAATTTGATGGTAATTATGATGAAAAATGATTTCGGCCATAAAACCAACGCGAAGGCGTCTCAGGCACTGCATCTTGGAGCTCCAATTTTTTTCCACCTTTCCTAATATTTGAGCCCGTACCCCACTGTTGGTTTGCCCGCATAAACCGAAGACTTCAAGTACCCCCACAGAAAGCACCCTAGTCGCGTCAAATCACACGATCTGGGGGCGGGGTAATGAACTCAAATACTTCGTTCAATAATTCGATGGTTTCGCTGATAGTACAGCATGTGACACCATCCTGTTGAAACGAGATTTCTTGCAGACCATGTTCACACACTTTTGGAAACAAAAAATCCTTGATCATGGGCCTATACCGGGCGCCATTTATGATGACATTTAGATTTCTATCATTTTCGAAGGAGTACGGTACAAACCCAAACAAATTCAGCAATTTTGTTTATTAACAAAATCACTATGGCAGATAGGCTCACATTTGAACACCACATCATCTCTAAACAAAATTTGATGGCAAAAAAACCTTGTCGGAGCATCCCAGTTGCAAGTTTTCCACAATTAAAAGCGTAGTCACCACTGACCTGAAGACACAAAAACTTGAAATACCACCGGGTTCTTAACTATGGCAGAATTGGAAAAATGCGATGTTGACGATGCTATGGATCTAACTTGCGTCGGTAATACAGCTTAGAAGAAGCTTAAGATAAGGCGAAGAGAAGAAATGTCAAAGTTAAACAATGGCTGACACCGATTTTCCTAGTCCTAGTCCAGGTCATGCTATTACATTTTATTATTACTTTTCAGGTTTTTACAGGAATTCTAAATCTGTATAGGACCACAAAGAAAAGGCTATTTCGTTGTGCTTAACGCTTCACAGATTGCTCAGTTATAACATATGATCTAAAATTTTTTTTGGATTGTAGCTTCAACTGTGTCATTTTGGTGACGTTATTCACCTGTACAAACATATACTACTTTAATAAATACTCAAATCTTAATTCAATGCTTAACACACGCGTTCAGAAGACATGCCATGAAGAACCCACGCCATGATGAAATAACATGTGTGGTATCGCCCACCATATTAGGCAGTTCCGTAGTTTCATCAAACTCTGGTGGTGCGGTTGTTTCTGCCCCGCAGACTAAAGGAAGCAAATGAAGAGCGGAAGGCATGGCATTAAAATCTCATTACCATTACCATTCAAAACAAAACAAAAAACAAAAAACAAAAAAAATACAAATACAAAAATAATAATAATAATAATTTTTATTTTCATAATAATTACTCGTACAATTGCTGTCTGTCACCGGGTAAACTAAAGCCAATGGCTGTCTCCATTGGGTACGGGTACGTATTTTATATGAGTAGCACGAGCAAGATTGTTTAATTATTTATTTATTTGATTCCTCAATACTAATATAAAGAGATTTGCATTGATGTGTTGTGGAAGCAAGTGGCACAGACCGCTCGGCGATAAATAGTTTCGTTGTACGTTCTTTTTGCAGTTCAAATCCAAAGAAGGCGATCGCCACTTCGATCTAAATAAGGAAGGAAGCAGGCATACGAGGTTGGGTCTCAATAAGGAAATCCGATAAGCAAACCTGATACATACTATACATATAAATAAAAAAATAAAAAAAAACGACTTGATTTTGTTGTTGCAGATACAATTAATATTACTTTTTTTTTTGTTTTGTTTTTTTGATTAAGCTATTTGGCCAACTCCAAGTTGGTGATGATTGTGACGGTGGAAGCCTATGGAATGTAAATATGCTGATATGCGAGAACAACTTTCGAATATTATATTTTTGGACACATACTCTGATTATTTGAGTCATTTTTACTTCAATACACTCTGAAATTGAATAAAAGATAGCAATTCATTGGGTTTGGTATCATCAACTTAGGAGTTCTCGTACAATCGAGTGCTACAATTTTAGTAAAATTGTTCACCAACATTCGAAAAAGGAGTCGGCTAACACGTAAACGAAAGGAGCTTCATACTAACGTTGTTTACATGAATATAAAGTTTAATATATAAACATACACATAAATATGTACATACCCCCATAAGGCAATTTGTTTTCGTTTCAAATTATTCGTTGGTTTTGACGATACACCTGAGGATGAAGATGTTTCAAATTGGCAATTGAAATATTGTTTGCAGTAGTTTTAGTATTACTCGTATTTTCAATTCATCAAGCTCTTTTGATCCAAGCCGGCTTTTTTTTTCTGCAAGTGGAGGTCAGACCTGGGTTAAGTACTTCTAATAGATCGAAATTTTCCTGTCCAAATTCCACTAATATACGAGTATGTATACTAAACACATTAACTATTTTTATGGCGCAGTTAAGGTGTACAGCTTTGAACAACACGCAATGGTTGACTGTTGACATTTTAGTTAATATTTTGATTCAAAAAGCAGATATTAGAAAACATTATTCTTCCATCAGCCTAGCAAAAACCAAAGATAGAAGAATAATAAAATGTTTTGTATATTGCTTACGCTAGGTTGAAAATTAACATCACTGTTTTTGATTACTGCTACACGAAATCGAAATAGAGTACATATAATGTACGAGCAGTTACCTACATACTACCTCGATCTAAATGTTCCCGGAATGTATTCAGAAAATTGTAAATACAAGTTTATTCATCTAAATCTATATCTATATCTATATGCAAGTAGTAGCGCAGACTTATGGAAAACTCTGCCTCTGGTGTTGGCGTAAAATCGTAATTTCCTCAAGTATGATGTTAAGGAAGTCACATGCTCATGACATTTCTTAGAACTTTGACATCGAAGGTGCTTCCGACCTTTACGGAACAACCAACGTGCTCCATCATCATTTTACAAAGCCTGATGAGTTTGGCAGAGATGATAAAACACGACTCTGTATAGCTGGTCCATGTTGCCTTGATATCGATAAGGAGGTAGTGTACTTTTTTATTGTAAACTACTCAAAAGAAAATAGGGCCCACTAAGTTTCAAGGCTCTCATTTGAAAAAATAAGTGATTATAAACGATCAGTTCCGTGAATGCATGGGTCGGTAAAATGTTCACCTTGTCTTCTCTACACGCGTACTCGTTTATTGTCACTAAAAAACTTAACCTTACATTCGTCTGTAAAGAGTACAGGTCTCCAGTTGTCGATAGTCCAATTCGAATACTCACGGGCGCAACATAAGAGCGCTCCCCGATGTGCCCTTGTTGACCATCTTCGTGGAGTCGATTACTTACGGTTTGATCGCCTACTTGAGTGCCAGTAGGTTGCCGGAGTTGATTTTGTACCGGGCGGTTACGGTGCAATTATTCGTACGTACCGGTCTTTTTGCGCAGTTGTGACTCTGATTCTTCCTGATCCAGGTTTCCTTGCTACACTCCCGGTTTCCTGGAAGCGTTCCCAGACGTTTCGGATAGTTCGCCACGATACACCGATACGAATTGCGGCAGACCTTTGAGACTCTCCCTCCTGAAGCAAATTTACTGCTCTTACTGCATTTTCGATATCCATATGATGCCGAGAACTGGGCATGTTAATCATAATTAATAAAGTTGTCGAAGAAAACAATTACAAAAAGTAACTCTTAGCAACAACGCTTAGAATGTCAAGCTATGACGCTAAGATTTAGAGGGAATGTCAACGACAGATTTACCAACTTAACAAAAAAAAACAGAACTCAAATCGGAACAATTTATATTCCAAGTTGGTCGTCCTTTTTAAACACAAATTTTATTGTTGTGTTTGTATTTGTCCCGATTTTTAGCAATACTCGTTATTCAAACATTTGAATGGTATCAATTAATTTGGAGCAATTTAAGTAAGTTACCGGCGTTGAGTTGAGACCTGTATACAATTCCGGTGATTTTTATCTTTCCGACAACTAATGCTAAGCCTCCTTCATCATTCCGTCCGCTCCAAGTCTACAAAAGACCGTTTTTGGTTTAAAAAAAACACAGATGCTTCGATTTTAAAAATTGAAAAGACGAACACAAAAAAACACCTTGGTTCGGTTTTACGCTTTTAAAAACCAAACTACTTACTCGTATACCATAAATTAATACATTTTTATTTAAGAATACAAATCAGTAAATAATAGAAGCAAAAAAATCTTACTCTATAATATTTGTTCGATTGTCTGCATCGTTGACTCCTTTAGTCTCAGTTTGAATATGCACATTCGTATTCACAGAAGTTACATCCGACTGTGGTTGCAAAATATCAGCGACGTGCTTGGTGCTTTTCAAAATGACAGCATCACAATAAACGCTTACATTACCATCATTATTATGCTCATCATTTTGGCCATCGTTTTGATCGTTGCTACCACTCTCGCTGCTGCTGCTGACGCCAAGAGCATTAACTCCCTTTCCAGTCAGCGTTATGATGTTGTCGATTTTTTGCTGTAAATACTGCTTACGCCTGACTTCTGCCTTGGCCAGTTTTTCCTCTAAATGTTCGATGGTGGCTGGTGGCACAGATGTTGCCGCTTGTTCGACCAACTTTTGTAGTCTCTTAGGGGGGTGGTTTTTGATTAGGCTATCACTTCTATCGTCGTTGTCGTTGTGAACATCATCCAACGATATTTCGAATGCCTCTGCAGGTGCTGTCGAAATTTTGTTACAAACGTATCATAATACGAGTACATATCACATTTGCCACATCGAATTTCAAAAACAAATACGAATGTTGTTGTTCAATTGATTTTGAGGCAATCGCACATGTGAAGTTAAAAAGAATGCCACAAAAAGAATATATTAAAAATATTTATTTGTTTCAAAAGCGATTGAGGTTAAAAGCAATTCAACATATAGCAAATATTGTAATTGATTTACATAAATTGATATTTACGGTACATGGGCGAAGAATTTTCGTTATTATCCACGCAATCTGCTGTTGTCTTCTCAGAGACAGGTTTGCCTGGTAAGCTGCCACTCTGCGATGAAGCACAGCCCATCATGATATTCTAATGGAATCGTTGAAGCGTAATTTTATAATCAGATATCCGGTTGTTTATTCCAACCGGGAACATTATCACTTTGTGATGAGGGACGACAGCCGCGCTGCCAAATTAAGGAAATTTCAATCTTGACAATGTCCTTATCTTTATAATGTACGAGTATACTATATTATTACGAAACACTGGACTACTTCAATTTGATTTATAAAATCGAAAATTAAAAGGAAATTCTTTCAACAAGTTAACGTATTCGCCCAATGAATTCGGATCTTCTCTGTAAAGGAATTGACACTTTTACCGAGTTCAAAGTTGTGATTTCTAAGAGCTGGAATTTTTAATTTCCGCTATCCCAATCAAACTTGATATGTGTATCGTAGTCTCATAACTTCAATGTTAAACTGAGGTTACAAGCATAAAAGAACTGCAGAAAAGCAATTTACATTAACTACCAACCCTCATAAATAAATAAAAAAAAAAAAACAACAACAACAAAAACAAGCTGCCAGTCAATTTATCTACGAGTATACATTTAGGTCCTGCATCGGACACATATGAATATACGAGTACGAGTACGAGTATCTACCCGCAACTCTCCGATTTCCTCTATTCATTTAAATCTATCGATTGAGTGTATAAAGGAATAGTTGACCCAACCCCTGATTCCCACCCAAAAGCACAATCGTGTTGTTTATGGATGACCGTCATATCCGCTTTATGTACGATGACAATGACAGTAGGGGTGAGTATGAATTGTGGACTATCGTTTTAATACATGTACGAATATGTACGAGTATGTTCTGCGTGTGGCTTATCCCTGCTGTTAGTGCGATATGTTAAGTTTTGCTAAAAACGCGAATTGTTGACAAGGATACTGGTTTGGTGGTGCATTGGTACATACTCGTATATTGCATGTTCATATGTTTATGGATTTTTAAATATTTATCTACACACATATAGACATTTGAATGCATGCAACGCCGTTGCAGTAACTGTCGTATGTTCATTGTTCTATCATTTATTAGGGACATTATCCCTTGACCTTTTCTCTTTTGAATTGTTGGAAAAATACTTGCTTTTAATATATTTCATTCTCCAAAGTGTATCCTATACACATGGCTTGTGGCAAGATTAAAATGGCCAAAAATTAACGAGGTATCAATCACTGAAGGAGATTATTTTGTATAAATGCGTACTAGGTTCCTTTAACAAGGACTTGTACATACGAGGGCTATTCCAAAATCAACCTCCGAAGTGAAAAATATTTTTTTAAAAAACCCAAAAACATTAATTTTTTGCACAAAATAGTTTTATTAACATCTAAATTATTTTTCTACATAGTCTCCGTTTAAATCTATACATTTTTGGTAACGTGGGACGAGCTTTTGTATAGCCTGCCTTGAAAAATGGCACCTCCAATGCATTGAGGCATTGATTCACACCGTTCATAAGTTCCTCATTACTTCCAAAATGTTGAGATGTAATGGGTGATTTCAATTTTGGAAAAAGCTGCCAAATCACGACTCTAGGGAGGGTGATCAAAAATATGACAATTGCGTTGTCATGCAGAAGCACCACACCTTTGGTAAGCATTCCTCGTCTTTTGTTCCGGATTGCTCTACTCAACTTGCGTAGAGTTTCACAGTAAACCGCTGCATTTATTGTGTTTCCAGGTTCCATAAACTCGATCAACAATATCCCTTTACTGTCCCAAAAAACTGTGGCCATCATTTTTCGATAGGAAAAAGTTTGTTTGAATTTTTTTGGCTTGTTTGGGGAATGAGTGTGCATCCATTGCTTTGACTGTTCTTTGCTTTCTAAGTTTGCATACTGGTCTCAAGTCTCATCTCCAGTCACAATTTGCTGTAAAAATTCTTGACCTTTCATTTCTAAACGTTCGAGAAATGCTTTTTCTGAATTGACACGTTGGGTCTTGTGGACATCTGGGAGCTGTTTTAAGACCCAACGGGCACAGAACTTGTGGTAACCCAAGTTTTCAGACACGATTCTGTATAGAGTAGTTCGAGAAATTTTGGAAAATCTTGTCGCAAGATTTGAAATCGTGAAACCGTAAAGTAATCACTTTTTTGCGTACGTCCACGTCTGTACGTACAGATCAGCTGTTTTGGCACTTAGTGAAATACAGGTAGATCGCCGCCCACACCTCTCAGATCACACTGATCTGAAGCTACCTGGCTACGAACTAGTGCCATTATTCTTTCCTGATCGCGGTCCCGGCATTTATGTTCGTAGTGATGTAGCTTATCAAATTCCACCACAATGTAGTCTCTGTTCCAATCCGGAATTCAATTTCATGTGGTTAAAATTCCATCTCCGTAAGCAAATTAGCCACTACTGCTTTATTTACTGCTGTCCAAACTGGACAGCAACTCGACCTTTCACGAGTTTGATGCGCTGCCTGACTCCATTCAAAGAATTGTATCCCTGTATCCTCATACTGAAATCGTTATTACGGGCGATTTCAATATCCACAATTCTGGGTGGCTTCGACATTCTGGACAGATAATACCTGAAGGACGGTGTGTTGAGATCTTCGCTGCGGAAAGAGCCCACACGAATACCAGACGTTGATAGTCATACCGCCAACACCCCGGACTTGTTTTTAACTTCTCACCCTAACAAGTACTGCGTTGATGTTCTCTTCCCTCTAGGCTCGTCGGACCATTGTGTCATATCAGCTAATTTCTCGTACACCCACCACACAGTTAGAGAAAAGATTCCTAAAAGAACCGTATGGCAATACGAGACAGCCAACTGGAGCGGTCTTAACAACTTCTTTAGGAATTTTAACTGGTCGTTATGTTTCCTCGACGTGGATGCCGCTGCTGACATGATCACAGAAACTATTCTCTTTGGAATGAGATGCTTTATCCTTCATCGGATGAAGTGTATCAGACCAAAAGAAAAGGCATGGTACGACTCAAGCTGACAGGGTTAGAGAATTGTTTTGTTGGTCCTTCAAGACCAGCCCAACTGAGGAAAATCGAAAAAAGTTCAAACGAGCCAGAAATGACTACAATGTCTTTCTCAAGCGTATGAAATTCCAATACGACCAAAAACTGAGGCAAAAAATACTACAGTGTCCCAAAAGTAGTAAAGATTTTTGGTCATTCGTCAAAAACATTAGAAATTCTGCCTCATCCTCCATCCCAACGCTCATTTACAATGACATTCCAGCTGTCAGCTCTTTCGAAAAGGCCAATCTGCTTGCTGCACACTTTGTAGCCAGCTTAACACTCCCAGATTGTGCTTTGTCTCCGTCTACATTTGAGTGCGTCGAAACTTCAATGGGACAAATCCACTTTCGCACTCGTGTAGTAGCAAGCGTACTTAAAGATCTCAACAAACATAAATGCGCTGGTCCAGATGGTATAACTCCCCTCCTTCTGAAGAGGTGTTCTTCCACGCTGGCAAAACCACTGCGTAAGCTTTTTCATCAATCCTACTCTTTAGGACTCTTTCCAAGCAGATGGAAAGCAGCATTTGTCCAGCCCGTTCCTAAAAAAGACGAATTTTCTTCTCTCTCCTCCTACAGACCCATTGCACTTACGTCCCTTCTTTCCAAGGTCATGGAAACGCTGAAAAACCGTCAGCTCATGAAATATCTCGAAACACGAAAACTTCTTAATGACCGGCAGCACGGTTTTCGTACCAACAGGTCCACTGGCGATCTGATGGCATGTCTCACTGAAAAGTGGAACCAAAGCGTACATCATTCTGGCGAAAGCAAGATAGTTGCACTTGATATTTCTAAGGCATTTGACAGAGTTTGGCATCAGGCTCTTTTGTCGAAAATGCGTGCTTTTGGGATCGACGACTCTCTTCTTCAATGGATTAGAATTTACCTTTCGGAACGTTCAATTCAAGTTGTCTTGGATGGTTTCAAGTCTGATATTCACAAAATAAATGCTGGTGTACCCCAGGGCTCCGTTCTGTCCCCGAGACTCTTTTTAATTTTCATTAATGATCTCTTGTCTGCTACTTCTAATCCAATATATTCCTTGGCTGACGACAGTACTCTCTGCTTTTCATATTCCTTCCCGGACTCACGCCCCTGCCTCCTTTATTATGCACATCTGTGCGTCCGTTTTTAAATTGTTTATACCAATCATGTACCGAACCATCACTCATCACCGTATTGCCGTAAACAGCACAAAACCGACGATGAATTTGAGCTGCGCCATTTCCATCGGCTTGCAAAAAACGAATTACACTTCGTACCTCATAGGCGGCGGGAATAAAATTGTATTCTTCATGTTAAAACGGCAACTATTGGAAAAATACTGAACGAAAACCGTCGAAACTTGGCACATTATTAGAGAATAATGTACTGATTGCGACATGCAGAAACACGTCACCGAAGTGCACGTATGTAATGAATTGTAACACATCGCAGGTTGTGCTGCCTTAGTTCAACAGCATTAAAACTCAGATTATAACACTTTCTGATATTTTTTAGAAGAGCTGTTTACGAAGAAAATAATTGAAAAAATCGAAAAAGATAGAGTGAAAAGTGACCTCCTTGACCGCCAGAATGCGCTGCTACTGCAAAAAAGGTTATGGTGCATTGAAGTCCGTTCATATTTAGGCAGACGTGCCAAATTTCAGTGCGATACTGTCTTTAGTTTTGTTTTGACAGCTGATTGTTGTTGACGTGTTTGGCATCATGTTGAGTATGGACAAAAACGATTTTCGTTCTCTCATAAAACATTATTTTTTGAGAGGCAAAACGGCGGAGGAAACAAAAGAAAAGTTGGATAAATATTATGGGACTAATGCTCCGTCAGATTACACCGTCAAATATTGGTTTCGAGAGTTTCGTGGTGGCCGCAACTCCACTACCGATCAAGTCCGCAGCGGCAGGCCCTCCGATGTGGTTACAGAGGACAATGTCAAAAAAATACATGAAATGGTGTTGGCTGACCGAAAAGTGAAGGTGCGCCAGCTAGCAGATACCACAAAGATTAGTACTGAGCGCACACGGCATATTTTGGGCAATATTCTGCATATGAAAAAGTTATCCTGCCGCTGGGTGCCGCGCATGACCAAAAACACGAACGCGAGAGCACTTCGAAAGAGTGTTTGGACTTGCTTTTGGCGTCGATTGGTAACTGGATTTGGATCCCTCGGACTATTATCTCTTCCCAAACCTCAAAAGATGGCTCATTAATAAAAAAATCAGCTCACGCGAAGAAATCATCGACGCCACGGAGGAGTATTTTGCAGACCTTCCGGAAAATTACTTTTCGGGCGGGATCAAGAATTTGGAAAATCGCTGGAATAAGTGAATCAAACTAAAAGAGGACTATATTGAATAATATAAAAAGACATTTAAAAAAAAAAATTTTTAATTCCCAAGGAGGTCACCTTTCACTCCATCTAGTAGTCGACTTATTGTTAAGTAACCTTCTCGCCAAATAGTGATTTCAATAAGCCGATGGCGTGAAATGTTGTATCGCACGTAGCGCCTTCATTGTTGCAACCACATCTTGCCCGGATCACTCTCATCTTTATTTTGTAAGAAACCTGCTTTAAGAAATAAATTTCCTTGACACAACAGATGGTCATAGTTTCATTATTACCACTCAACTGGACCGAGTGCGATTTCAAGTCTTCATCATTTCTGAAAATCTTACCAAATTTCGAATCAAGTGAAAATCCGATGTTGCAAAGTCGGGGCGGTATGGTGGATGTGACTTCCCTTTCCGACCATGGTCAATCATTTTTCACGAGTTACCAAAGATTGTTGTGGTCTAGCGTTGTCATGGAGGGAATCCTCCACGATTTGAAAATTCTAGTCATTTACTTTCTTCCAGTTTCATTAGCTGTTCCCAGAAAACATATAAACTGATTGCTGAAAGCAGATCAAAATACCCGATACCTATAAAGCTACGAGGGTAGTCCCAGAAGTACCGGACCTGACGTATAGATGGCGGTTGTTGTTTAAAAAGAATGACAATTAGAGAAAGTAGCAATCTCAATGTGAACGCTCTCAATGAATTTTTAAATATGGAAAAAATTGGTCATCGTTATGTGATACAATACATCCATTTGAAAGGCCTCAATTCAACCAACATCAAAACGGAACTGGATTCTACTCCGCTTCTTCGTTTACAACAATAAAATATTGGAAGGCGAGGCCGTACGAGCTGCCAAGACGAACATCGCTGTGGTCGACCAAAAGGTGAGTTCACCAGAAATGTTAAAAAAAATCTACAAAATGGTATTGGGTGACAGGCGATTGAATTGATTGCGTAAACTAGCAGATATGGTAGGCATATTTCAAAAAGCGCTGTACATCGCATGTTGACTGAGAAATTGGACATGAGAAAGCCGTGGGCAATATGGGTGCTGCGATTACTCACAATGGAACAAAAACAGAGTCGTGAGGATGTTTCAATCGAGTGTTTATCGCAGTGTCACAGGAATAAATCCGAGTTTTTTCATCGATTCATAACCATGGATGAAACATGGGTTAATCACTTTACACCCGAGATGAAGGAACAGTTAAAACAATGGACTCAAAGGGGAGAATCGGCTCTAAAGAAGGCGAAGACAGGTTCATCTGCAGGCAAGGAAATGGTGGCAGTTTTTTGAGCTGCGCGTGGGATAAATTCCATTGTTTATCTTCAGAATGGAAAAACAATCAACGACGTGTATTATGCGAACTTATTGCAGTGTTTGAAAGATGAAATCAAGAAAAAACGTCCGCATTTGCCGAAGAAAACAGTTTTGTTTCATCAAGACAATGCACCAGTTCACTCATTCGACATGGCCAAAATTAATGGGTTTAAGTTCAAATTGCTTCCTCATGCACCCTATTCGCCAGATTTAGCCCCTCGGATTATTTTCTATTTCGGAATTTGAAAAAATGGCTCGGTGATAAAAGATTTGCCAACAGTAAACAGGTGAAGTCTGCAGTTGATGGCTATTTGAAAGAGCTCGACGATTCTTACCATAAACAGGGTATCGAAGCTATTGAACATCGCTGGGAAAAGTGTATTGAGCTAAAAGAAGACTACGTAGAGAAATAAAAATATTTTTTACTAAATTTTTTTGTGTTTTCTTTGTCTGGTCGGGTACTTCTGGGACTACCGTCGTATTTTATAAAATCGCACCTCTTCTGAGGAAGCATTAGGAATAGGAAGTGTTATAATCTTGAGGTTTAATGATGTTGAACTAAGGCAGCACATATTTCTGAAAACTGAAATAAAATATTGTGCTAACCTGTCTTTGTACGATATGATATCATCGACGTACTTGCCTTGTATTGAACATGCAGGCAGAGATATTGTAGGAGAAACTACGCGTTTTATTCTCTATCTGCATTCATTTGCAGCACGACCAAGTTTGCGTATACGAGAATGTGTACAATTTTTGGCTTTCGCCACAATGGATCATGTTGATACAAAGAGAAAGAACGTTCCATGATTTTTTAACGTAAGCCACCTGTCACGTAGACCTTATGTTTACGAGATGCCCATACATCCATAGGGAGCAAGGATACGCCTTGCCATCGCTTACCTACATTAATAGTATAATGGGTTAAACCAAAGGAAAACCCTTCCCGCGATTTGGGTTTAACCCACAGTCACCATGACGCTCCCACAAGGATGCCTACCTCTAACAAGTCAGGCCGAGACCGAAATCCGGGGGGCTCTTGACTCCCATGGTAGCGTGATTTAAGTCCTGGTATGGACTACCGGTGGTCCAGCCGCCAACAAGACCTATGACCGCCAACTTGTAACTGGTCAAATCGTAGCAACCCTTCAGAGGCGTTATTATCTGAAGATGTTTACGATAAGATCAGTAATATGCTCTGCCCCTGCAACGTCATTAATGGGCGAAGCCTTGATAATTGGGCGGGGGCCCTACAAAGAGAAAGATGTGAGAGAATCGATCCCAAATATTGTTACTAGAGTGGTAAAGTCATTTTAAATGATGAGTTTGTGGGTCGCCGAGGCAACTCGCTGCCACTCTTCACTATTTAGAAATCAATTCTACAAGTTTTTTGAGAAAATGCCAAACAGAGTGCAGATAACTACTATATTGTTTGGTCGCCTAGTCGGTCGCTTCGACTTGAAGAAGCAAATTTTCGTTATTGTATCCGTCTGACACCTCAGGATCCATCTCTGTAACTCTGGAGTTTTTCGTATTTTTTTTTCTCAACAGGATATAAAGGATATACTTTTATTTATCCTTTTACTTAATTAAAAGTAGTTCGCACATTATTATTTATTACATTATAATTCTTTATTAATTTATTCGAAAGCAAGCGTACGTTCATAAGTTTAGAACCCCTACGGAGTCCTATAACAAAAAGCATTAAGCATTTTTTATTATTTATTTATGTTAGATACAATGTAAATAGATTGAATGGTTCTGTAGCCCTATTTGTTGAAAATATAATACCATTGATATGACCGAATTTTTTATAATTTTTTAGCTAATTTACTCGTATAGCCGCCATCCTATAAATATTTAAAATTTCTTTCATTGCTATCTGTTAAGTTCCATTTATTGCGCATTCATATAAATCCATTCAATTTCATTTCATTATAAAGCACATTTTCCTATGTTAAAAATTTACATGTACAACACATCAGATCATCCTGTTGTAACACGAAGTCTTTGCATACACAGAATTGAACAAGAGAGCATGAATAAAGGAATAAAGAATTGAAAAGATCGACCGTTACAATTCTGGGTATAAAAGGGCGGCGTGATTTGGATCAATTGGCAGTCAATTGAATAAAGCCTTGGCAAGCACACAACTTTAGCCGGAGCAGCTAAAAGCATAATTCGTTTGACAGAGTAGAGTGTTCAGTGGACAGGTTGAACAAGAAATTTTTTGAGTTTTTAATCCATATATTTTATCGACAAGAAATAAAATAATTCCTAAATAAGAAAAGAAAGAAGACAACTTTTATTTTTCTCAACAATCATCCCACCTGATTGCTTCACTCGTATTTTTGTTTCTCCAAAATCTATCACCCAAACGAGTTTGTCTAATCAGATCTGAGACTGCCTGTATTTATGAAATCGTAGCTAGTACTGCATTGACGGTTCTCAAATGTTTGCTGTTCCTTGAATAACTCAGATGATTCTGTTAATATGGTACATTTCGATTAGAATTGCAACAATTTCGAAAGAGTCCTCTATTTTTATGGAACAACAAACAATTGTATTTTGTGCAACTTTAAAAGTCATTAGCGTTTTTTGGTCAAATTCGAATAGCCATGATTCGACACTCAGGTGCATGCATCACCTAACAAAAATTCAAATCGATAGCACTATTTGTGACTGCAAGAATTTCTCTATCGTTGTCAACCCTTTGTGAAATATTTTGAGCTTATATTTCTAAGATAATCCACGATATACTAGTGAAAGTGACCTCCTTGGGATATTAAAAAAAAAATTTTTTTAAATGTTTTTTTTTATATTATTCAATATAGTCCCCTTTTAGTTTGATACACTTATTCCAGCGATTTTCCAACTTTTTGATCCCGTCCGAAAAGTAATTTTCCGGAAGGGTGGCCGTGGGTCAAGTAGTAGTGTATTGGCTTCCCAATCGGGCGGTTCGTGGTTCAATACCAACCGTGACCGAAAGACTTTATTTCAGGTAACTAAAATCTTGTGATATGAATGGTTGCCTAAATACAACATCAAGTTCAATTTACACTAGTAATTTAGTCTCCCCATTAAATGTTGGATGCAATACATGGAGCGAAATAACCACTGAGCCCAAACATCTTTCTCTCTTTTAACACGTGCTCCGGCATTTTAAGAGTAGTAATATCCTCTTGAGTGTTAAGTTCCTCAAAAAAAAAAAAAACACCATTTCATGTATTTTTTTGACATTGTCCTCTGTAACCGCATAGGAGGGCCTGCCGCTGCGGACTTGATCGGTAGTGGAGTTGCGGCCACCACGAAACTCTCGAAACCAATATTTGACAGTGTAATCTGGCGGACCATTAGCCCCATAATATTTATCCAACTTTTCTTTTGTTTCCTTCGCCGTTTTGCCTCTCAAAAAATAATGTTTTATGAGAGAACGAAAATCGTTTTTGTCCATACTCAACATGTTGCCAAACACGTCAACAACAATCAGCTGTCAAAAAAAATTAAAAACAATATCGCACTGAAATTTGGCATGTCTGCATAAAGATGAACGGACTTCAAGGTACCATAACCTTTTTTCCAGTAGCAGCGCATTCTGGCGGTCAAGGAGGTCATTTAAGAAAAACTTGTGCAATAGTATTATTCAAAGTATTGCCCATCTGAAGCTATGACTTTTTCCCATCTTTCTGGCAATTTGTGGATCCCATCCCAAAAGAACTGCGCCGGCTTGCCAGCCAAGAATGCATCAAGCCAATTTTTGATATTCTGCTCTGATGTGAACCGTATTTTAGTGAGGGCGTTCTGCATCGACCGGAACAAAAGGTAGTCAGAAGGGGCAAGGTCTCGGCTATAAGGCGGGTGGGGTAAGACTTCCCATCCACTGTTTTCCAAATAGTTCTTAACCGGAATAGCAACGTGGGGCCGAGCGTTGTCATGATGGAAAATTATTGCCTCATGTCTGGTCACATATTCCGGGCGTTTTTCGGCCACTGCTTTCTTCAAACGGATTAATTGTCTTCGGTAGCGTTGTCCATTGATGGTTTCACCCGGTTTTAGCAGCTCATAATACAGCACACCCATCTGATCCCACCAAATACAGAGCATTACCTTCGCGCCATGGATATTCGGCTTTGCCGTTGATTTGGCTGGTTGGCCGAGTTTCACATATGATTTTTTGCGCTTGGGGATCCATTTTTCATCACCAGTAACAATCCGATGCAAAAACGACTTCCATTTGTGGCGTTCCAGCAGCATTTCGGACATGCAAAACCGTCTCTCGGCTTGAGTTCATGTGAAACCCAATTTCGTTGCTTTTGAATATATCCAGCTGCTTTTAAACGTTTTGCAATGGCTGCTTGAGTGACACCCAAAGATTCTGCGAGCTCTTCTTGTGTTTGGCAACAATCTTCATAGAGTAATGCTTCCAGTTCTTCATCTTCAAACTTTTTTAGCTTCCCAGGACGTTCATCGTCTTAAAAGCCAAAATCACCACTTTTAAATCGTGCAAACCACTTTTGGCACGTTCGCTCAGCTAGCGCATGTTCACCATAAACTTCTACCAAAATACGATAACTTTCGGCAGCAGTTTTCTTCATGAAGAAGGACTCCCCGCAAAAACACTTTTTCAGGCACTAAGTTCGACATATTTGAGCTTCAAATGAATGACATATACTGAAATGACGTACAATGACAGTAGCTTTCCAACGCATGTTCCAATGGAATAATAACAATGGAATAATACAAGTTACGCCATCTCTTAGCAAACCGCACGAATTAAGTTATAGAATGGCATTAATATAAGTATGTGTGTTCTTGCTAAGGAGTCTAATATTTACGGGTAAGCAAAACATAGGAAAATCGGTTGTCAAAGTCACTGGTTTAGCAGGTAAAGTAGCAGGTTGTATCTTGTAAAAGTCATCAAATTCCTATTTAAACAGTTTCAATGTTATGCACTTTTACCCACTTTGTCATTAGACTCTTAAATGTAAAAATACATGTACAACTCTTACCCAATTCTATAAGAAAATTATACGAATGTAACTCCTTTTGTTCAGACCAACAAACATGTGTACCCCTAAATTGAATTTGTTTACTCAATAATCGCTTACTTAAAACAATCTAATTTGTCCACAATCTTCAATGGGTTGTTTGCCTCATTAGTCGCAATTGATCGTAGTATGATGTGCCGTGGGTTTGGTGGCTACCCCTAAAAGAAAACACATCCATACAAACATAAATTTGTGCATATATGGTATAGCATACGTATGTATACTCTTCCAATTTCGAATAAACACTGTCAATTTTGAGGGTGAATTAATTTAGGCACATTCTACCCAATCCTAAACACATAACTGCCCCCAACAGTTCTCCGCGTGCGGGTAATCGATGAACAATTTACCACTCAGTCAATGACCGGTTATAGACAAGCTACCCTGGCGGGATGTTTTGTTCTTCAGAAATATGACCAGCTAATCCTCTCCACAAGCACCCTGATTGGCACGAAATCCTGACTGTTGATTTTATCATAGTTGAAACTTATGGCAGGACATAAATCAATAAGGAGAATATCACCTCACGATAGTCCTATGTTTGCTCCTACATCTAACCCTGTTTCTCTACATATGTATGCATGTGTGGATGTATGTTCGATATAAGTACTTTTTTTTTAATATCTACATATGTATGTATGTATATTCGCTCCACATATGTCCATGTGTATATGCTTCGTACATAGGTAATAACCTATCGCCTGTTGTAGCAACTTTGAAAGAAACGCAAAGCCAACCTGCAAGCCATTGCCATGGGCACGTTCTCACTCACACGGCATTGTACGAGTACATATCACGTTTTTGGCAGAAACAAATAAAAAAAATGCTGATTGGGTTTTTGGCCATAATGTTGAGCTTTTTATTTTTAGTTGAGTTTGCTTTTATTTTGCTCCTTGTCGATGACAAAAAGGTAAACTCGTCGTATATTGTACTCGTACTCGTATTTTCGTACAGCTTCTACGAATATCCTGCATTTTGTTCCAATTTTGCTGTGGCTGTGAATTTTCATATTTAATAATAAATCGAATTATGTTCGAGGCTGAGGGTCGTGTGTGCTATTTGTTGCCGCTAACCAGCAACCATCAACCAGGAACCACCAGCTAGCAACCAGAACCTTAAACGAAATCTAATGCTGACGGTAACTCTCAAACCATCGTCGGGTTCGCCATTTTTTTTTTTTTTGTTTAACTTTCATTCATCACTTTTATTATCGTGGGACAAAATCAAATAGAATGTTAAACGAACAGCTCCACTGGTATACACTGGTTGGTGCTGCTGCTGCCTTAACGGTGGTGGTTTAAAGTTTATCTTTTCATGTAAGTGAATCAATGTGTGTCGGTTGGTAATGCAAATTAAATTACCCTTAAGGGATGGGAGCCTTATGCGTATGTGGGGATGTGGAATAAGGATAATTTGTTTCGATAAAAAAAAAAAAAAAAAAACAACACACACATTTACTTGTACAAAACAGATGCGCCTTATGCCATCGAACGATGGGCCGTTAACCTACCGATGGTACATAACGTACACAGTATATATTATATGGTATATTCTCCAGAAGGTGGTTAACTAGATTTAACATTTGTTGAAACGTTTTAATACCCCACTGGTTGTTTTCAATAGCATTGATTCGAAAACAAAATATTATGGATTGTCCTAAAGCATGAACACAAAACTGAGAATGTTATATATACTTTAATGGCATAAGCGTGTCTAATTTACGAGGACTCCTTCCTTTATCACCTGTATCGTAAAAATACAGAGCAATATGATGACTATCTACAAACATACATACATACTAACATTTATATGGATGTACATACATATGTGTATGCCTACATAAACCAAAGTAATGGACATTTTTACCTTACGTCTCAAGAAGCAGTGTCCCAGTGACTAATAAAGATTGCCTCTGCGCTTCGTATCTTAAATTATACGAGTACGAGTGTTATGGAATTATTTCTTGAAAAAGAATAAGGAATAAGTTGCCCGACTGGGTCGGACGTTTTTGCTTATGTGTCCAAATAAAATTTACTCGTAATTTTGGTATATTCGAGTATTTACATAGATGGAAAGTATGTACTTTACAATAATAAGATAGGGATAGTAAGGTAATTCAAAAATCATAAAATATAAACGCTGCAGTGACAAACTACTTTTTTAAAATACTAATACTCTGAGGTTGAGGTTTTAACTAATATGGAGTGTGTCCTACAGTTAGTGTAAGTAATGAGCGGCGTCAACTCGACGATGCCCAGTGCACATACATTTTACTTTACATCATCCGCTTACTAGTTTCGTTTAACTAAACTTGACCTGCCATACTTTTCAAGGCGAGGATAACATACCAACACTATATTCCATAATATCTGTCGGAGATGATTAACCCTCGGAAGGGGGACTGAATCAACTGTGGCGTCAACAATTAGCATTGCATATCCCCTAAATAAGCCACTTCAACGTAATTGGAGCTAAGATCGGTTTGGATTTAAAGGACTAGTCAGAGTATTGAAATAAAATACTACGAAGCGGATTAAAGAGTCCCAGAGAGGGCATGGTTTTCCAGGTTGGAGATTGTTGACTGGGTTATAACATATACCCGGCCATGTAAAACTTACACGAACAACTGACAAAGACGTTCGGACCTACACCTAGGACTTTGAGCTGGCAACGTGTAACCGAACAACTAGAGGAAGTCCTAAACTGCTATAAAGTGGACATCTACGCCATAAAGGATATGTGGTGCGATGGACTGGACAAAATAAACATAAACATATACGAGGGTTGTCTGAAAAGCGGCACTCGTCAATAAAAGCTACTGAATGCCAGTTGTGCATCTTTTGACAGTTACTTACCGAAGTTTCAGTCATTTTGGACTCGCAGTTTTTAGTTGACAGTTGTTTGAGTGAGGCGATGTGAGTGTTTTTTGTGAAAATGGAAAAAATTCAGTATCGAGCTGTTATAAAATTCTTGTTTTTGAAAGACAATACGCCTACACAAATCAAAAATAAGTTAGACTCTGTGTATGGGGACTCTGCACCATCATTTACCACAGTGAAATTTTGGGCAGCTGAATTTAAACGTAGCCGTAACAGCTTGGGAGATGATGAACGTTAGGGACGTCCAAAAACTGCAACCACTGACGATAACATTGCTAAAGTTCACCAAATGGTGTTAGACGACCGCCGAATTGAAGTGAGAGAGATAGTAAAGGTTATGAAAATGTCCAAAGAACGTGTTTGTTACATATTAAATATGGTCTGATCAGAAGAGACAAACTGCTCTGGGCGCTGCATAGCTTCAAACCATACAAGTCTGCTGGTCCGGACGGTATAATACCTGCCGAGCTACAGAGGTCTTCAGATATTTTCTGCCTGCGCTAGGAAATATTATGAGAAGCTGTGTAGAACTTATCCACATTCCACTGTCATGGAGAGGAGTCAATGTAGTTTTCATCCCCAAAGCTGGAAAATGTTCTCATGTTGTCCCAAAGGACCTCAGACCAATAAGTCTATCATCTTTCCTTCTGAAAACTCTAGAACGACTGATTGATATCCATATACGAGCTAAAATTGACCTAGACTTCTGTCAACGGCTCAACATGCCTACTCTAAAGGAAAGTCGGTGGAAACGGGTCTGCATTCACTGACTAGCCACATTGAACGATCCCTACAATATAAAGAGTACACAATGGTTGCTTTCCTGGACATAGAGGGTGCCTTTAACAACGTCAACACATCCGCAATCACGACTGCGCTGTCAGCTCTGCAGGTAGACGACTAACTTGGGGAACTGATCAATCTTATGCTAAAAAGCAGGATAATCAACTTCAAACTGGGTGGGACTTCTGCTAAAAGATGTGTCAACAGAGGTACGCCGCAAGTCGGAGTCCTCTCTCCCCTTCTCTGGAACTTAGTAGTAAATGAATTGCTGATATACCTGGAAGCGGGTGGTAGCAGGGTGATTGCCTATGCGGATGACGTTGCTATAGCCGTCTCAGGTAAGCATCTTAATACCATTAAAGAACTCCTTCAAGTAAATCTCAATAGATTAGCCCGTTGGGCAGATCGCTGTGGATTGGGAATAAACCCATCTTTTCCAGGAAATACAAAATTCCAACTATAGACCCTCCTTCAATAAACGGTACCAGTTTAGTGTTTTCCGATACAGCAGAATATCTGGGTCTCATTTTTGACAGAAAACTAAACTGGAAACTTAACATTCAAGAAAGAGTCAATAAAGCTGCAATAGCTTTATTCTTTTGCAAAAAAGCCATTGGGAATAAATGGGGCTTTCAACCCCGGATAACCCACTGGCTGTACATCTCGGTCATAAGACCGATACTTACTTACGGGGTGGTAGTCTGGTGGACGGCCTTAGAAAGTGCGATTAACTGCATTAAACTAAGCCGAGTACAGAGAACAGCATGTCTATGCAAAGCGGAGCATTGTGGACTACCCCCTCTGCGGCATTAGACATTGTGCTTCATTTAACACCCCTCGATATTTTCAGCATTTCGCCTTAAAGCGACTAAGCAGTGGACAAATAATCCATTTGGCTACGCCAGTATTCTTAATACATTAGGAATCCCCACAGAGAACATCGATTACACCACACCTGAACTTTGGTTTGACAAAAACTTCCATGTAAGCTTCCCCTCTAGATCCTTCTGGGAGGAAGATGCTTTCATGGAGGACAAGTCAATCCATCTCTACACAGATGGATCTAAAACCAATAGCGGAGTTGGTGGCGGCGTTTTCTCAGACACGCTAAATCTAAGCCTCTCTTTCCGTCTTCCAAATCACTGCAGCATGTTCCAGGCGGATATTTTGGCGATTAAAGAAGCTCTGTCCTGGCTGAAGAAAAACGTGATATCTCCATATCTTTTCGGATAGTCAGGCCGCTATCAAGTCCCTGGACTCAGTCTCACTAAATTCTAAAACCGCCCTTGAATGCCGATCATATCTTATGGAGATGGCAGAGCAGTTCAACCTTCACCTCTGTTGGATGCCGGGCCACAGAGACGTTCCAGGGAACTGTAGAGCCGATGAACTCGCCAAAATTGGAACCACTCTACCTATTCTACCGGAAAAGGGTAGCATAGGTATTCCAATCGCTGCGTGCAAACAAATATTAAAGCTGGATGCCAGTAAAAGAAAAGACCTTAGGTGGACCGTTGGATCAACATGTCTAGCGACCAAACAAATCTGGCCACTGGATCTGTATCGCTCTAAGTGTCTGATCCTTCTAAATAAGGAACATCTCAGCGCCATCACAGGTGTCATCACTGGACACTGCCTCATAGGCAAGCACGCAAGAAGGCTTGGCGCCATTACAAATGATTTCTGCAGAAGCTGCATGGACGAAGAGGAGGAGGACGAAGAATGTCGTATTGTATCATTTCTAAATCATGGTTGATGTCAGCTATTAGATCTAACCAAGAGTTCCTTTCATATTAAGGGTAAAAATTGAGTTAATGAAAACTAGGAACAATATAGGTCCCAAAACAGATCCTTGTGGAAGACCAACTGTAATATCGCAGCACTCACTAAACATATTTCCTATTCGAACCATTTGTTTCCTGTTGGTGAGATAGGACTCAATCCATTTATGAACAAATCCTCTAAATCAATTCAATTCAATTTATTCAACAAGATTTTATGATCAACAGTATCAAACGCCTACGTTATATCCACGAAAAGAGCTGCAATAAGTTTCTTGCTATTGATGCTTCCATAAATTGAACAGCTGAAGTTAAGAAGTCTATCCTCAGTAGATCTGCCAACTCGGAATCCATACTGTCTATCGCTAAAAAATTAAATACCATCAAGATAGGACAAAAGTTCTTTTTTTGATTAATTTTTCGAAAACTTTCGAAAAAACTGGGAAAAGAGAGATAGGCCCCATTCTTTTTTTAAATTACCTTTAACATTTTGAAATTTGTTAATGTAAAAAATTTTCTTTGCATAAAGGCACCTTAATAGCAATTTCCTTACAAATTTTGTCATAAGAACTACGAAGATGATTATTATTTGGTTGCTTTTTACATTTTACTCTTAACTTATTTTTTAAATTAATTTTCTTTACTAGATAGTTAGAAATCCAAGGCTTGAGCTTGATTAGTTTATTATTTTTCTTACGCGCTGTCATCGTACAACTTGCAACATGTGTATTAAGGGTATTAGAAAACAAATTAAAAGCTTCATTGGAATCATTTGTTTTCCATATCTCAGACCAGTTTTCAAGCATTAAGTGATTAGTAAGCTCAACGAGGTTCACGTTCTTAGACTGATAATAAGGATCATGTTTATTACTTTGAACATTATTCGATTGAAAGAACAAACAGACCATTAAATGGTCAGAAATTCTTAGATCAGCAGTGCTACTAACGAGAGACAATTTAGATTTATAATCAAGCTTACAGAAAATATGGTCAATACAAGTGTTGGAGGGTTGTCTTGTAGGGACATTTACGCACGACTCTAAGCCATTGGTACACATTAATGATTGATATCTTAAGGCATTAATATCACCAGCTAAAATAAGATTCCTTACTTTTTCCTCGTTTAATAAATATCGTAGCTCATCAATAAATTCCTCTTTACTCATATCATGAAGTCTGTAGCAACCAAGAATAACCGTCTGTTCTGTATTAATAGTGTAACTTATTCTTATCATGTCTGAACACCTAAGATCCAAGTTACATATGTACTACAAATTATTGTGTTGCTCTGGTAAATGTAAGTAAACAAGTAAAAACTAATTTATTGTTTCTTTCGAATAACACTTTCATTTCGTAAAATTCCCTGGTGATCTACGTATAACTTATGAAGGGTAGTATAGTAAGTGCCTAAATGGCCATTTATCCAGCTAAAAAGAGTTAGCTAAAAATTAATAGCAAAATAGATATAACAGTTAAAATTAATTTATTACCTGTGCATGGATATTTTAACCAAAACATGGAAATCCAACTCCCGGACTTTAGTCATTTCTCTTAGCAAATATTTTTTTGCTCTGTGATTATCATAAAATATTCAAATTCAAGTACAAAACAAAAGGAAAACCACAAAACTGTTCCTTTAATAGTAGTTATCCTATAAATGTCTGTAGCTTCAGAATAAACAATTTCGCCATTAGAAAAAAAAATATAAAGGAAAAGAAACAAACAACAACGTTTTTTTTTTATTAAACATACATATATATATTTCTTTTGTCTTTTTTTTATTTTTATGTACTTACCATCTTACAAACTACATGCACATATATCCATATATTTGTATGTACATAAACAAATAACTTCACATACATAAATTATTACTTTTTTTTTTTGTTTTACTCTCTTCAAGATATAATATATAGTCTTGTTTATTAAAATTTTTTTATTTTTTTTTTTTAATTTTTTATTTTCGATTTATACAGTGTTGCTGCTGGTTCTGGCATACCCGTATTTATTTTCTCTGTAAATATGTTATTTTTATTATATGCTACTTGTTATGTAAAAAACGAGTGATTCCACAAAAATTTTCATAAAACTGACATTGCCGGTCATTGTAGTTCGGAATATTAAATTGTGGATTAACCGAATGAGAATTTGGTTTTTTGTTATGTATTTATGGTATCTAGGTATATATGTATTGTTTTTATATAAATTTTTTGACTTACGATTTAATTAGAATGTTTTTTTGTTTAACATTTAAATAGGTATCTATTTTATTTATCTATCTACCTGCGTTGGTGGTTATATTTTTTTTTGTGGTATTCTTAATTTATGAAATAGATTTTTTTTTATATATTCCTACTGTGTTTGGTTTTTTCTGTTTTCTTTTTTTTTTTTTAATTTATTTTTTATATTAAGTTTTTTTTTAAATTGTTTGGTATAAAAAAATTATATACTCAACTAACTAATGTGTAAGACGGTTTTTCGAGTTTGCACAAATTGTAATTCGTTGGCAAAAGATTACGGGTGAAGTTAGTTGCTTTAAGTAGAGCTGTATATACGAGTATAACATACTTTCAATCAAAGTTATCCTAAACAAAATTTACCATTTTTAAAAAAAAATTATATCGATGTTGGACGTATCAGTCCAACAAGCTTTACTCCAAAATTTGTTTCGATAACCATACTCCGACAAGTCTTAAAAGGTAAATTGTAAAATATTCTGACTGACACTTCGAGAACCGAATTCATGTTACAAACTCAAAAATTATAAAAAGTGAGTGACAAATGTAATGAGTTGTTTTCTAGCAAAAAGGTTGACTTGCAAGGGCAACTCGTAACTGAAAATATCACGATTGAAGTCACAATTTATTTTAACTTTCGGAAACTATCGGTCTTCGAGATACATAGAAAAAAATATGAGTAAGCCTTCCGTTTTTGAAGACCGTTCTGCCTCAGTCACAGCAAATAACTTCAACCAATATATCCAACGAAACGAATTCAATAGTGCGCTTTCCTAATCATTCTTTCAAAACAAACTACAAAAAATTCGTCCTTTATGAACAATTGGTTTTCTTATAAAAATCATTAATTATTTTTATTCATTGTAACTTAAATAAGTACAAATACTCGCCTAAACTACAAGCCTTTGAATTTTGACACTACGGGAACAAAAATTAGTACACCATGAATAATGAAAATATATTGAAACATGTTTTTTTCGTTTTCTATTTTCTTTAATTTCTTTTTCTAAATTTATTTTTATTATTATCAATCTGAGGCGAAAATTCGGTCGTTTAAATAGGTTTTAACTTGGTTCTAGAGAGCTATTACATCCTAAATCGAAGGATGGGCTCACCTAAGCTACTACATAGTTAAGGACTGAAACGAATAAAATCTGTAAATTTTAATACGGGCTATACTTCTAATGCGTAGAAATTGCAATCCCACTTTGTACCCAAATTAGCCTGTATATTCTCTAGTTTCAGTTTGTTATTGATTCTAGTTCGGTGCAGTTTAAAATATTTATAAAATATGAGTCAAGAGGAACGCCGTAAAAAGATCATCGACAAATGGCTCGAAAATACTTCGCGTCCAAGCCATTTCATCGCAAAAAACTTGAACATAGCACGCAGTACAGTGGATTCTGTTATTAAATGATATTTAGAGACGTTGACAGTTAAGCGAAAACAGAAAAGTGGAGCACATGATACAAATTTGGACAGGAAAATAGTGGGTACCATCGTAAAAAACCGGACTATGTCATCCAGAGATATTGCTCGGAAATGTAATACCGACCAAACAGTGGTACAAAGATCTAAAAAACGTAACGGTCTAAAAACACGAAAAAGACAAAAAATACGAAAAGTTACTGAAAAGCAAAAAAAAGTCATAAAAACACGAGCCGCAAAGCTATACGAGTCGATCGGCAACAAGAAAGCGTGCTTGGTTTTGGATGACGAAACTTATGTCAAAGCCGACTTTACTACTCTTCCACGTGCGCAGTTTTACAACTCGTTTGAAGCTGAGATTCTTCCGCAATCAACAACATCGGTTGGGATGGAAAAATTCGGGTCAAAATATCTCGTTTGGCAGGCCATTTGCCAATGTGGACACAGAAGCTCATCGTTTATTACAACGGGAACAATTAACGGTGAAGTGTCCATTAACGAGTGCCTAAAAAAAAACGGTTGATTCCTTTCTTAAACAAACACGAGATTTCAACATTATTTTGGCCAGATTTAGCTTCAGCTCACTATGCTCATGCGACGTTGAGCTTTCTTGTTGCTAAAAATGTCGACTTTGTCCCAAAAGACATGAATCCACCCAATGTTCCACAGTGCCGTCCCATTGAAAGGTATTGGGCTTTGGTCAAAGCTAAATTGAGGAAAAGTGAGCAGTGTGCAAAGGACGTAAAAGATTTTAGTGCTAAATGGAAAAGAGCGTCCAAAAAGATCACGGATGTAACTGTCACCAAACTTATGAAGGACATTCGAAAGAAGTTGAATTCTTTCCTCACCCCAATAATTTTTTTTATTTTTTGTAATTGTGAATGAATTTAATAAAAACAGAGTTTTAAAGCAAATAAAAAAAATTACATGAATTATGAAAATAGTTTTCGTTTCAGTCCTTATAAACCCTGAATGACTCGAACTGCAACCAACTTCTGACTGCTATAATTTCCAAACCGTTCATGACAGTTAGCTCAAATTTTGACACATGACAGATAATTTTATTATTTACAAGCCCTTTAAACGATTTGCGTCTCAGTTGTGTTGAAAAATTTTTATCCGCGATGGAATTCAAACGTGATAGTGTGATTGCTTTATATTTGGCTGGAAAACCACAAGTAGCTATCGTTAGAGCCCTCCAGCACCCTCAAAGTGAATAAATCATTTGTGTATCGAATCATATCTCGTTACCGTGATACTGGTGGTCATAAAAAAACAGCAATATCAGCAGAAATGGTTCGGAAAGTGAAGGCTCGAATTGAGCGAAATCCGCATCGAAGTGGAAGAAAAATGGCTCGTGAGCTCAACATATCGTTGGCACGGATGCAACACATATTGAAAAATGAACTTGGGCTCAAGCCATTGAAGTTCCAAAAAGCACACGATCTTACACGGCAACGGAAAGAAGTTAGAATCGAAAGAGCGAAGGAGTTGCTACGCTTGCACGAAAGTGATGAGTTGCCGAATTTGGTTTTTTCCGATGAGTCGCCATTTGTTATCGAGCAATATGTCAACAAACAAAATGACCGAGTTTACTTGCCAGAGAGGTCCTTCGAAAATTTACGCCTTCGGACGGACACCAGAAAGCAGGCAGCACCGATGATGATGGTTTGGGCCGCCATAACCGATGGTCGCTCTCCGCTCGTATTTTTGGACCGTGGCGTCAAAATTAATGCGATCGTATACCGTGAAACTATCTTAGAGGCAGTATTGAAGCCTTGGGCAAACAATTATTTTGGTCGGCGACTGTGGACGTTTCATCAAGACTCGGCATCGTCTCACAAAGCGCGCGTCAACCAAGATTGGATAAAAAACAATGTTCCACACTTCATTTCATCGACACAATGGATTGCAAATTCTCTCCGGATGCAAATCCATTGGATTTCTCTGTCTGGGGTATTTTGAAGGTGAAGGTTGGCACTAAAAAATACCAAAGTTTGGACCACCTCAAACAAGCATTTCGCCGGGAATGGGCCAAAATACCGCGCCAAAGGTGGACATATTGAAAACTACTGATATAATTTGAAAATCGATGTATTTTCCAACATTTTTTGCTTTGGCACAATAAAATTTATCAAAAAATAACAAAATTATATCATTTTAAAAAGTTATAGTTCGAGTAAATCACCCTGTACAAATAATCGTTCCCTCAACCAAAAGAAATATGAGGATGTCGTAAACTTGGCGCAAAAGTATGTTCCTCCAGCGGATATGCCTTTTTACAATAATTTGATGTCGCAGCAGTCTGTTCAAGATTGATTTTTTGAAATATTGTAGTATGCAAATATATTTTTTATCCGGTACATACTCATAGTACACAAAAATCCCTTATATTTGTCATCGGGCTAATCAAAACGCTTGCATTTATTGCGAGTATGCATACTTATTTAAGTCACTTTATGTACTTGTTATGAACATGTCTTGTTATTTCTTTATTTATTTATTTCAACATATGTAAATATACGAGAAGTTCCGAATTGTTGAATTGTGAGAACTTTAGTGTGCGCATTATTTTTCGTAAATTTGAAAATTTCCTTGTGAGCCGCGATTAGCATTTAGTTAAAATTTTATTTTCTTAGTTTTTTTTTTCTGCGAAAATATCATTGC
This sequence comes from Volucella zonaria, assembly GCA_963966105.1. Classification (NCBI taxonomy): domain Eukaryota; kingdom Metazoa; phylum Arthropoda; class Insecta; order Diptera; family Syrphidae; genus Volucella; species Volucella zonaria. Next base: position 1,045,710 of record OZ014533.1, on the reverse strand, counting down.
TCCATTAACAACTCCTATGGAATTGTAAAAAAAAATAAAAATAAAAAATTAATTAAAAACTACTAACGTATAAATAATAGATTTAAAAACCATGTATTGGTTGGTGCAAAATTGAATGAAAAATACTAATGCTGCATTTACGGATATAAACTTAATTTTAAATTCTACTCACATCACCTTATTTGTTTTTTATTTAATTTAAAATTCACTAGAATTCATCTTAATTAGATTAAAATTAATTAAAGCTCTGGTTTTTAATAAATACATTAATTAATTACTCTAGTTGTTTTATTATTTTTTTTAAGTTTATTTTACTTTTTTTTTTTTTTATTATTTCAATTTTTAAATATGATACTTACTTTGCATATGTAAAATGGGGTTGATTTTATTTAATTATGTGTTTTGGCATAGAGATTAATAGATGAAAATAAAAGTTTTCTTCGATGTTATAAAATAAATGAAAAGAATTGTTACCCATAATTTTTAACAAGTACATATATTACTATATATATAATTTTTGATTTCGATTGCATTTTTAACTAGTTTCTGATCTTTTTGGTTTTGAAATTGTTATTTTGTTTTTTATCTGCAAACTTACTGTGTATCTAGACATTTACTTAAGCTATTTATTTTATGAAGCTTTAGTTTCGTTTTTTTTTTTTTTTCTTTTTTTAAGTTTTAGATTTTATTTATAATTTGTGTTATTATTTCCACAAAACAATTTTCTTTTATCTGAAATTTTCTCCTTCAAATCCTTTTGCAAATGTAGTAAACAATTTAGTTTTGGAAAAAAGAAATATGATAATTGAGAAATAAGTTGGCAGATGCAATAGGGCACTGCTCCATCAGTTTGAATCTGTGCCAAACACTCTTTGCTTTGTAGAAGCTTATTGCCATTTTCATAATAGGTTATATCACTCAATTCACCTAGAACTTAATTACAAAAGAGCTCGGAATAGTCATACATACTCGTATGTAAATTAAATTTAGAGAAAATTTGCTTATTTGCTGTAAAGATGTTTTACAGAGTTCGGTTTGGGTAGTCAAAATCTATCACGCAATTACAATAACTGGTATCTGTAGGATGATTCAGGATGATTATCTTAATATTTTGTTTCTTTCAAGAAGAATATTTTACATTATAAATTTATAAATCTCGACCAAAACAGACATTCGAAGTAGAAAATTTGAAAAGAAAAACTCCCTTTTAAAACCGTTCGTGAGTAAAATTGTATAAAAAAAGGTTCACCTGAACTGCCACATCTATCCTATGTATCTGAATAAAAATACTAGTAATTTATTGATTCCCAAATGAAATTGCTTCTACATTGCTTTCTTGTATAATACAAAAAACAAAAAAAAACCAAAAGAAATCAAAAACACAACCAAGGTATCTGAATGCAACACTATCAATTGTATACACCTCGTACCATTGCTTCACGGTTCCTCGTATGCCATTTGCATGTTAAGATCCGGATGTAGGTCCGTCGAAACGACGCATTACAGAGAGCATAGCAAACTGGGTTGATGGTTGAATTGATGTAACATAGAGCATAAAAAAATTCCCACAATTCATCAGGAATACAGTCCGAGCAAGTGGTTAAAGGTTTGATTAGCACTAAAATATTGTATGGAGTCCAGGTTATAATAAAACTCAATAAAATTGCTGATAGAGTTTTTGCTGCTTTTGATTCCTGTCTTTTTTCCTGAGACTTCTTCTTCTTCTTCGCCTGACGTGCGGTTAATGGTTGAGTTGTCTTACCCAATGGTTTTGGAATAATTTTTGCATTTAGCGGTATTCGAATATCTGGAGCCGCTTGTGACATTCGTCGAACTACAGGTAAACTGTATTCAGAGTCACGTGACGGCAACTGCCGTCTCGGTGGTACCGACATTATGGGTAAAGGAACATCATCCTGAATCATTTTGATTGATGGAGCATGCTCGTCACCTGTTTTACCGCCATCTGACGGCAATCGTATTAATATTGTATAGACGGAATCTTGGCTAACAGACCGAGAGCCAAGTCGATTGCTATTTGGTAGTGAGTGTGAATCGCGTGGTCCCGAGATTTCTTGAAGTTGTGAAAGAGGCGTAAGCGGTGGTCGTAATGGTGTTGGTGATACATCTGGTAATATCATGCTAGGTGGCCGCACTTGTCCATATGGATCACGTATGACATTCATTGATGTACATCTGGATACGAGAAAAAAAGAAAATCTACTTCTTAGCCATAAATTGGGCATATTTTTTGCATACAAGTAAATTTGTACGTTGATAAACTCTAACACTAGACAGCAGTTTCAAGCCAAAACACAACATAATGTTTTTTTTTTCACAATTGAATTCGCAACATTTAAACTTTTTTTTTTTAAATAAAAACAAAAAAAAAAAAACAGTGCATTTGTATGGAATGTTACAACTTGATTTCTATGTCTTCCTTAACAAACCTTGTTGGTACCTTTTTCATATACAGCTATGGCGAAAATAATAAGGGCACTCATTATGTTTCGAAGCCAGTATCAGATTTATGAGAAATATGTTTACAATATATTCTACGTGAAAGCAGTTTTTTAGTTAGCTATCTTGCTTCACAATACTCAATTACCTGGCCACAATAATAGGAACACCCAGACATAATAAAGAAAAACATATGCTTAATCGTAGTAATTTTTTTTTAAATATATTTTGAATTAATAGTTAATATTTGGTAACAAAACTTTTATTTATAATAACAGCATCCACTCGACGACTCATGGAATTCACCAGCTCCTGGCATTTTTCGAAAGATATGGAATGCCAAACATTTTGTATGACTCTTCAAAAATCCGATTTGTTGAAAGGGTGCCGTTTGCGTATTTCAGTTTTAAGCTCGCTCCAGAAGTTCTCAATTGGATTTAGATCCGGAGATTAAGACGGCCACTGTAATATAGGAACATTGTTTTGCTAAAACCATTTTTTTTGTTAGATTTGCCTAGTGTTTAGGGCCATATTCTCTTCGGCCCATGTTAGCATGACATTCCTCAAAATGTTCACATAGGATTCTTTTGTCAATATGCCTTTAATAAGGTATACCACCTTGGTTGGTAAATCTGTTAGTTGACATTCCCTCTAAATCTTAGCGTCATAGCTTGACATTTGCAAAAGTTACGTAGCCAAGAGTACATCTATCTCTGTGTGTGTTGGCGATTTTTTACAATCTTAGAAATGGCTTTCAATTTGCAACAGCGAACTTGTATTAAATTTTGGGTAAAAAACGGATTTAATGGTGCGCGAACGTTGGAAATGTTAGAAAAGCGTTTCGGCAACGATTCTCTAAAGAAACGGTCGTTTACCAGTGGCACGAGCGGTTCAAAAGTGGTCGTGAGTCAATCGAACCTGATGAACGCAGTGGCAGACCATCGGCATCGAAAACCAACGATAACCTTGACGAAGTAAAAGAAATGTTGGTCAATAACTGCAAATTAACCATCAGAGAGATAGCGGAGAACTTGAACATTGCCTATGGATCCGTCCAAGACATTTTGGTTAATGATTTGGGTTTCCGTCGTGTAGCAGCAAAGTTGTTGCCAAAAGATCTCAATTTCATGCAAAAAAGAGACCGCGTTGACGTCGCAAAAGAGATGATTTGCGCGGCTAAATCCGATGCCACATTCATCAAAAGGATCATTACTGGAGACGAGACGTGGGTTTATGAGTACGACACGCAATCCAGACATGAGGCAAGTGAATGGCGTTCACCAAATGAGCCGAGACCAAAAAAACCACGTCGTTTTCAGTCAAAAAAGAAGGTAATGCTCACGGCTTTCATGGATTACAACGGTAGTGCATCATGAATTTTTGCCAGAAGGCCAGACAGTAAACAAAGAGTATTATTTGGGCGTTATGAGACGTTTGCGTGAAGTAATTCGCCGAAAGAGACCAGAATTGTGGGCAGAAAATCGTGGATTTTGCACCATGATAACGCACCGTCGCACAGTGCCATCATTATTCGTAATTTTTTGATGAAAAATGCAACAAATACCATCCAACAACCACCGAATTCACTTCATTTGGCTCTCTGTGACTTCTTTCTATTCAATCAAGGGAACGCATTTCAGCCGAGAGGAAGTAATGGAAAAATCGCAGGAAGCACTGATGGACATACCGAAAACCGAATATAAAAAATGTTTCGAGGATTGGATCAAGCGCTGGCATAAGTGTGTTGCAGTCGATGGGGATTACTTTGAAGGGGACAATATAGATTTAGATGAATAACTTGTATTTCCAATGCATTCCGGGAAGTTTTTGATCAAGGTAGTATTGGACCTACACCCCACCAGGATAAAAAACCCCATATCATTACACAACCCCCTCCCCATGCTTGACAGTGGATTGTGTATCGTGGATTGTACGCCTCACCTTTTGGACGACGAACAAACTGTTTACCCTTCATTCCAGATAGATTTATTTCAGATTCGTCACTCCATAATACGAGTACATTTCGCCACTGCTTTATAGCTTGGAGGGGACTGTGCGGCAGATGGTAAAGTTTAGCAAAAGCAATGCGCTTCAGGACATGTACTCTTTTTATCAGTGGCACTTTACTCATAGCTCGAGCGCGCAGCTCATTAAGACTCGTATTTCAAGTCTTTGGAGGACATGAACGGGTTTGCCTGGGTTTTCCTGATTAATATTTTTTCGTCTCTAGTGGACATCTTAGGCGGACGTCCTCTGGTCTCAAGAAAGTTTTTAGGTTGCAAAGCCTTGTATACCATCGCCGAAGAGCACTTCATTGCTTTTATAATCTTTCGTATGGATTCACAATGGCTGCGTTATACCAAAATACTTGCATGTTGAGCTTCAGTGCAGTATTTCTTTCTGCCCATTGAAAATTGTAATATTTTAATAAATAACTCTAAAATATCCGGACACTATTTACCAAATAAAACTTACCAATTTGTCTCCTTGAAATTTACTGGGGGAGCTCCTATTTTTCTGTCCAGACAGATCACTAGCTATTTACAGGATAATTGCACCTGATCGTACTTTTCTTTGTTTTTAACAGATGTGCATACGAGAAACTTCTGCGCACATTTGATTGCTTTGTTGAACGATATCATTGAAAAGTAATAACTGTTCCTATTATTTTGGCCATAGCTGTATGTGTCGTGTATGAGTACTGGCTTCCAATGACATGAAAAGTACGAGAGTTGTCTGAAAAGTTTCTGACCGTAACGTAAAGATAGGCCGCTATCTCGTGAATAAAAGCTAGTGAATGCTAGTTGTGCATCTTTTCACAGTTACTTACCGAAGTTTCAGTCATTTTGGACGCGCAGTTTTTAGTTGATGGTTGTTTGAGTAAGTCGGTGTGAGTGTTTTTTGTGAAAATCGATAAAATTGAGTATAGAGGTGTTATTAAATTCTTATTTTTGAAAGGCAATACGCCGACGAAAATCAAAAATGAGTAGGACTCTGTGTACGGGGACTCTGCACCATCATTTACCACAATGAAATTTTCGGCAGCTGAATTTAAACGTGGCCGTAAGAGCTTGGGAGATGATGAACGTTCGGGACGTCCAAAAACTGCAACCACGGACGATAACATTACTAAAGTTCACCAAATGGTGTTAGACGACCGCCGAATTAAAGTGAGAGAGATAGTAGAGGTTATGAAAATTTCCAAAATCAAGGTTTAGGCATGAAAAGCTGTCCGCGCGTTGGGTGCCGCGTTTGCTTACGTTAGACCAAAAACGTGTTCGAATGAACATTTCCAACGCTCTGTTGGCGCAGTTTAGGCGCAATAAATCCGAGTTTTGGCGCCGATTAATTACTGTAGATGAAACTTGGATACACCATTATACGCCCGAAACAAAAATTCAGTCAAAACAGTGGACTGTAAAGGGCGAACCGGCTCCAAAAAAAGCAAAAACTGTTTTTTCGGCTGGGAAAGTGATGGCGACTGTTTTTTGGAATAGTAAAGGAGTTATCTTAATCGATTACCTTCAAAAAGGGAAAACCATTGAAGGAGCATACTACGAATCATTACTTGCCAAGCTAAAGGCAGAAATTGCGGAAAACGGCCACATTTGTAGAAAAAGAAAATCCTGTTTCACCAAGACAACGTGCCGTCTCACACCTCAACGATTGCCTAGGCGAAAATCCATGAATTACGGTTTGAACTGCTTGACCATCCGCCTTATTCACCAGATCTAGCCGCAAGCGACTTCTTTTTGTTCCCTCATCTTAAAACTGCGCTCGTAGGACAGAGATTTTCGTCAAATGAGGAGGCGATCACCTTCGTGAACAATTATTTTGCAGAGAAAAACGCCAAGTACTATTTAGACGGGAGAGATGGGAGCATCGCTGGGAGAAGTGCGTACTCTACGCGAGAGACTATGTAGAAAAATAAAAATAAAAAATTTGAGAAAAAATGTCTTGTATCATTGTTCGGAAACTTTTCAGACAACCCTCGTATATGCGTCCAGGATCAGAATTTGCATAATCCTATTTTTACGTCAGACTCATTTTTCGATTAATATTGCAACAAGACTGCCTGATAGCAGATCCGTTTGTTACTAGATAGAGTAGTAACACTATACTTGGATATCAGGCCTTTAGATATCGAGTTAGATATGACGTTTTAACTGTTTAATGCTTGCCTTAAGGCACAATAATACTTCTATAGCATCACGGAGCGAAATGGACACATAAATTTAGAAAATTTGAAGTCAATAGCAGCTGCTTAAAAAACAAGACTAATAATAACAGATTCTAAGGACACCAACAAGTCTAGAGGTGAAAGGAACATTTTGTAAAATTCCATAATGTCTTATGTGCAATTGTGCAAAAATGATTAGTGCAATTTGTGTAAATGGTTAATTGAACAAAAGAAACAGAAAACATTTAAACGTTCCATTCCTTATGAATAAACAAGAACAATAATACGATTAATCAAGAAAGTCAATCACTTCACGACGACAAAACGACTCAATACGATCGCGCTACAAGTTTGCGTTCACTTTTTTTTTTCGATTTTAACTGATTTACATTTTTTTTTTTTTTTGCATATATGAATATTGAACAAAAATTTGTTTATTTTGGCTTTTACTACCTGGATACGGAGCTTTGTAAAGGAGTTTCTATGGTTACAGGTGTTGCATACCCTAAATCCGAGGGATCCTCATGTTCGTAAACGAAATCATCAGAATCCTCACGGCCGGAGTGCCACCACGCGATACACCACTCTTTGATGCCGCCAAAACATTTATTTGTCTTCCGTACGTTATTGCCACTTTTTATCTACAATACAAACAAAAAAAAAAAGAAAAGAAATACAAAGAAGTTGTAGTAGCTGTTGGTTGTACTATTGGCTCATTTGAACATAATTTCATTTGGCAATTTACCCAAAAGTAGTTAGACCAAACATTTAAGTAATCGAAACAAATAAAAAGAAACAGAGACACGAGTATGCATGTGAAACAGGTACTTACACTTGATCTCCTCGAATGAATTCCATGATATCCTGTATCGGAGAGTACGGCGTTTGTCATATAAACGCTTTCGGCATCAGCTGATGACTCAGAACGAGGGCGTCGCCAAGTATCGTGGTCATTCCCTCCAACATGTGAAATCGACATCATGCCAGCATGGTTAACCGCAGTATTTTCATCGCTGCAATAATACGAGTACAAAACAAAAGAACGCCCATCAAACACTGTGCGATTTAATTTAACAAATTTCAAACTAGTTGACATTCTCCCCACAGTTGACAAGTCTCCCTTGAGAAGCTATTGAATTGAATTCAATTCGCAGTTGCAATTAAGTAACCACCCCTCGTTTCTGCACATTCCCTATCGTACAATAAAATACGAGTAACATATATGTATGTAAGTTAAAAAAAAAAAATAAAAAAAAATAAATCCAATACCATCGACCATCTGGCACGGCTTATTCGAGATATTTTTCATTATGGAACGATTACATTCAGTCACCCGGATAGGAAAGTCAATCGGTAATGCCCACTCCTATCACTTACCCACCTTTTACTGTGCCCATAATACCCATCGGGATTAATCTCCCATTTTAAGTTCATTATTTCTTTCGTTTCCCTTTTTTCCGTTCTAGATTAAAGTTTTCTCAGGAATTTATGATTTTTTTTCTTTTTCTTTTACTCGTAGTTTTCATTTTATTTCTCTGCTCCTTTTTTCCATTGAAACGAATGAAGAATTAAATTGTAAAGCACTATCCAAGTATTGTAGAATAGCAGAGGACCTACCACAAAGCGTCTCATTGAAAAGTCTAGGAATAAGATTATAAGCGCTTAGTCGGTTCCATGGTATGCCTGAAACGTTTGTCCTAGGCAAGAAAAAAGTAAAAAAAAAAAACGAGAATGATTTTGCCTATAATGAGCGTCTTTTTTCGGCCACACCGCTTTGGATTCGTGCCAATGTGGCAAATATGAGTTATGATATGGCTGTAAGATTTCATTCATTTATTATATTAATTCATTTGGTAAAAAGGAGTGCTACCTGTGGCCAACGACTTGAACTCTCAATGGGACGCTTTGGAAAATCAAATCATATTTCTTCTAATTACAAACAGGTACGGGAGCAGCCTTAAACTTAGTATTCAAAGGCTCTTTTTCAGCTTGCAAATTACTGCTACTTATATGCTATGTTTGTTTGGATGTATTCGTATATGCTCGCATATACCAGATTGTGTACTTTGATGTATGTACGAATGTTTCTGTGCTTAGAAATTACTTGCCTTTTCCAACTAAGGCTAACGTTATGTAGCACGTGACGAATACTGTCGCCATACCTAGTCCTGCCATGAGTTCTGTTACGCAATTTCCAGCGCTTATCATTCAAAACTTCTTGCGAGAATAGAAGCGTTAACTTTTTTTTTAGAACACATGAACTGCTCAGTGAAGAATACTAGTCAGTTTGGCTTCAGTTTGCAAACTATTAACATGGAGTGGAACGTTAAAGAGAATCGAATCGCGGTAATATCGTTGAATAAGTGCGAAAAGAGTGCTGGCCAAATTTTCGAGTTGCTAAAACTACTCGAAATATCGAGGATATTCGTTTATCGGGCTATAGCTCACTTCAGCGAATTATCTGGAGTAGAGGACGGGCCAAGAAGTGGTCAGTGCCTGAACGAATTCGGAGAAATCCCTTTAGGAAGCAGAAGATCATGTCCAAGAAATTGGATTCGGGATGATCTGCATATTAAAGCCTATCGTCGGTCCACGGGTCATCTTCTAACTCCTCAATTCAAAAAAAAGGAGCAAGCGATTTTTGCAGTGACACGCGGACAATGGCCATGAAAACATTTTGTTTACGGATGAGAAAATTTTTACTGTGGAAGAAGTTTTCAATAAAAAAAATGACAAAATTTATGCCACTTCATCCAAGGAAGCGAAAAAAGTTGTACCAAGGGTTCAACGTGGACTTCATCCAGCTTTCGTAATGGTTTGGTGGGGAGTCTCTCACCATGGTGTTACATCCTTCCATTTCTGAGAAAAAGGCGTAAAAACTGGTGCAAAGGTTTACCAAGAAGATGTACTAGGGGATGCTGTGAAGGATTTGACCACTACCCTCTTCAATGGATACAGATGGATCTTCCAACAGGACTCTGCTCCAGCGCACAAAGCCAATAGAACGCAGGAGTGGCTCAGAGTCAATATCCCTGGCTTTGTAGCAGCAGAAGATTGGCCGTCGGGCAGCCCAGATCTTTATCCACTGGGTTACGGTTTGCGGTCAGAATCAATGAACATGGCCTGCAAGACTGCCTATAGAAATTTGGAACACCTTAAAACAGCATTAACCAGGGCAGCGTCCACGATCTCCATGGAAACCGTACGTGCCGCTATACACCCTGAATGACTCGAAATGCAACCAACTTCAGACTGCTATAATTTCCAAACCGTTCATCACAGTGAGCTCAAATTTTGACACATGACAGATAATTTTATTATTTACAAGCCCTGTAAACGATTTGCGTCTCAGTTGTGTTGAAAAATTTTTATCCGCAATGGAATTCAAACGTGATAGTGTGATTGTTTTATATTTGGCTGGAAAACCACAAGTAGCTATCGTTAGAGCCCTCCAGCACCCTCAACGTGAATAAATCATTTTTGTATCGAACCATATCTCGTTACCGTGATACTGGCAGCGTTGCAAACTGCCATGGAGGTGATCATAAAAAAACAGCAACATCGGCAGAAATGGTTCGGAAAGTGAAGGCTCGAATTGAGCGAAATTCGCATCGAAGTGGAAGAAAAATGGCTCGTGAGCTCAACATATCGTTGGAACGGATGCAATACATACCGAAAAATGAACTTGGGCTCAAGCCATTGAAGTTCCAAAAAGCACACGATCTTACACGGCAACAGAAAGAAGTTAGAATCGAAAGAGCGAAGGAGTTGTTACGCTTGCACGAAAGTGATGAGTTGCCGAATTTGGTTTTTTCCGATGAGTCACCGTTTGTTATCGAACAATATGTCAACAAACAAAATGACCGAGTTTACTTGCCAGAGAGGTACGCCTTCGGACGGTCACCAGAAAACAGGCAGCACCGATAATGATGGTTTGGGCCGCCATAACCGCCGATGGTAGCTCTCCGCTCGTATTTTTGGACAGTGGCGTCAAAATTAATGCGATCGTATACCGTGAAACTATCTTAGAGGAAGTATTGAAGCCTTGGGCAAACAATCATTTCGGTCGGCGACTGTGGACGTTTCATCAAGACTCTCCATCGTCTCACAAAGCGCGCGTCAACCAAGATTGGATAAAAAACAATGTTCCACACTTCATTTTATCGACACAATGGATTGCAGATTCTCCGTTGGATTTCTCTGTCTCCACCTCAAGCAAACACTTCGCCAGGAATGCGCCAAAATACCGCAGAGCCACTTGCGTGCAACGTGCGATGCTTTCTTCGGCCGTCTCAAGGCCATTATTCGCGCATTTTGAAAACTACTGACACAATTTGAAAATTGATGTATTTTCCAACATTTTTTGCCTTAGCACAATAAAATTTATCAAAAAATATAAAAATTCTAGCATTTTAAAAAGTTGGAGTTCGAGTCATTCACCCTGTATACAAAGTATTGAAGAAAGCACAAAGGATATGACCTGACTATTCGGCTGAAATCACAGATTTGATCAAAAGTGTAGGTGTACATCTCCTGTTTATCGATTTTGATGTCGATAGCCTTTGACCGCTTCTATGGAAAGGAGGTATGCAGGCATGGAGGTATTATACTTATGTATAATTTCGGAGTCATTGCCAAACTTTGTTGTCAAAAAGGGGCTTTCATGCGCTGTTATGTGACTTCTCCAATAAAAGTTGATTTTTTTTTCCCTTCCTCCCCATCAGGGAGGATGGAAAGAGAGGTACCGGTAAACGTTGGTTTTAAATGTTTGAAGGTTATAATGACTAGGAAATAAAGAGCTAGGCAGGGCATTCCATAAGCAAGTTGTACGGCTTAGGAACGAATCACGATATTTTAGAGTACGTCCGAAAGTGGGCTTGAGGGTATACTGATGAGCATTCATATCGAGACGGGTGTTGTGGTTAAAAGTTTAAAGGGGTGGAATGTTACTGGCGATTTCTAGCGATAAAACAGAGTGAGACACGAGACATTACGTAGGTGTTCGAGGGTGTCTATTGTTTGAGTGATATTAGTATCACCTATCTAGCAGGTGCAGCGATGTTTTGGGCGCACCCGACCAGATGTGGGCATTGTACTCCAATTTAGGGCGGATAAATGAAACCATCCAAGATAACTTGAATTGAACGTTCCGAAAGGTAATTTCTAATTTATTGAAGAAGAGAGTCGTAGATCCCAAAAGCACGCATTTTCGACAAAAGAGTCTGATGCCAAACTCTTTCAAACGCCTTAGAAATATCAAGTGCAACTATCTTGCTTTCGCCAGATTAATGTACGCTTTGGTTCCACTTTTCGGTGAGACATGCCATCAGATCACCGGTGGACCTGTTGCTACGAAAACCGTACTGCTGGTCATTAAGAAGTTTTCATGTTTCGAGATATTTCATTAGCTGACTTTTTATCAGCGTTCCCATGACCTTGGAAAGAAGGGACGTAATGCAATTGGTCTGTAGTAGGAGAGAGAAGAAGATTCGCCTTTTTTAGGGACGGGCTGGACAAATGCTATTTTCCATCTGCTCGGAAAGAGTCCTAAAGAGTAGGATTGATGAAAAAGCTTACGCAGTGGTTTTGCCAGCGAGGAAGAACACCTCTTCAGAAGGAGGAGAGATATACCATCTGGACCAGCGGATTTATTTATATTAAGATATTTAAGAACTCTTGCTACTACACGAGTGCGAAAGTGGATTTGTCCCATTAAAGTTTTGACGCACTAAAATGTAGACGGAGACAAAGCACAATCTGAGCTGACAGCTGGAATGTCATTGTAAATGAGCTTTGGGATGGAGGATAAGGCAGAATTTCTAATATTTTTGACGAACGACCAAGTTTTTACTACCTTCGGGACATTGTAGTATTTTTTGCCTCAGTTTTTGGTCGTATTGGAGTTTCACACGCTTGAGAAAGACGTTGCCGTCATTTCTGGCTCGTTTGAACTTTTTTCGGTTTTTCTCTGTCGGGTTGGTCTTGTAGGACCGAAAAAACAATTCTCTAACCCTGACAGCGTCTTTACAGATCGAATCGTACCATTCCTTTTCTTTTGATTTGATACTCTTCAGCCGATGAGGGATAAAGCATCTCATTCCAAAGAGAATAGTTTCTGTGATCATGTCAGCAGCGGCATCCACGTCGTTATCAAGGAAACATAATGACCAGTTAAAATTGCTAAAGAATTCTTAAAGAATGCGAAACTCGGAAGGACAATTCTTCAAAAGTCTGTTTATCTATTTGTATACGCTGATGAAATTGACATTATTGGCAGAACGCAGCGACCTGCCATTGGTATGCTTGCGATTATTGAAACAGAAGCTACAAAGCTAAATACTACACACGAATATATGCCGTTAGTAGGAAGGAACAAACAAAAAAGATGAATTGGCCAGAACTTCCCATAGGAGAGCTAGAATCTATCTCGACTCCACTATTGACTCTAATAATGCAATCTCGACAATAAGTCAAACAAAGAGTTATACTTTTAAAGTGCTTGTTAGGTCCATCCCGGATACTAGCGCCATCTATGTATTTTAAACAGATCGATAACTACATAAATACAGGGGGGAAAACCTATAATAAACAAGTCTTTACCAACTTATAGACAATTTAATTAAGGACCAAACCGAAAGGCAGCCTTCTATATCCTTGCTGTTGCAAGCCTAAGCCATCAAGCTACAATATGTATAATCTTTAAGCTAGCTCAAAAACCTTGAAACACCCTCCTCGAGAAGTAAGAAGAATAAATTGAAATGCGTGGTAGTGCTCATAAGCCTACGTTCCTTTTAAGTTGTCAACTGTTTCATTAAAAATTAAATACCCCCTCCCCACATACGCGTCCATAACTTTTTTGAACATACTCATACAATACATACGACAAATGCAACCCTTCTTCTCCTTCGTATCGCATCTCTTGAGAGTAAAATCATTAAACGTTTTTGTTGTAAATTTTTCTTTTTTCCACCTAAGGGTTATTACTTAATCTAAAAGAGATACTTAACTGTACAAAATGCTGGTCCGAAAACTGTAATTCATAATTTACCCTGCAGCGAATCATTTAGACCATGAGCCAGAGGGTGGTGGAAAAAGCACCCATAAAACAATAGCTAAAAAAGTATCTAGCAGTTCTCCGAAACCACTTCACCATCTAGTATGGGTATAATGAGTTCTACAACCCCCGCACGTTTTCTCTTCGTTTTTGCAGCTTCTTTATAAAATGCTATCATCTTGTGTAGTGTGCTTGCTTGCAAACATCGATTATATTTGTGAGTGAACTAGTATATGGTATACATGTATGGGTACGGTTTGTTTTTATGTATTCATGTCATGTTGCTTTACCTGAAGGCAACGTTGACCAAGTTGAAATCTATGTATGGATATTACATCTATATGGATGTAGGTTACCGTAGCATTTACTACTATGAAATCTGATACAAACGGAAACGCTGCCATCCTGCTGCCTGTATGAGAGACATATCCTGTTGCATTGTCTCAGTAGTAGGACATGAGAAAAAGCTATCCAAACTACTAGCTTCTTCAAGGGATGGAATGGAAATACGCGTACACTTCAGATAAACAGGTAAATACTACGAGTATTTGTGTTATTAACTTTACAGCGAGGAACAAACGTAAGATAGATGGGTAAATGGGCAAACAGGATAAGGAGAAATGGAGAAGATTGTGCTTGTTGAAATGGTTTGACATGGATGCTGTCAGTATATTCCTTCCTTTTTGTATTTCGCTTGATGCAAGAGAGGGTGTTTAATTTTTCTATGTTCTTTTTCCTTTTTCCTTTTTCATTTTCTTTTGTCATTGTCTTCCATTTTTCCGCAGTGTCACTCGAACACTGTTTTCTCCCCATACACATGAAAGTCCATTTAAAACGAAACATTTAAAAGTTTTTGGTCATAAATGAACTGCCATCGCGTGGGTGGGTTGTAATTTGATGGTTTCCTTTTTTTTTTTTAGTTCATTTCAGCTTTTTTGAACGTTTTTGAAAACAATTTCAGAGATATCAACTCAGGAAATAAGGAAACATCAGAGAACCTACACCTATTCTGAAAATACGCTAATGTCCTAAATAATTTTATAACAAATAAATTACATACGAATATATAAAACCTATAAACAATCTGTCAATTTTTATACTGAAAGCACTGCTTTCCGTCCAAATTATCGATTGATAGGCAATGTAAATGACTCGTACTCATTATTCACTTCAGAGCGAAGGCTATTATCCTTCGATAATCAATTTAATATTAATATTGATTGACGATATTATGTATATAGATGCATAAATACAATAGGTAATCGTGGTCCAGTAGAGTATCGAACATTTAACTGAAAATTGGGTCAACGAATTCAGCACAAAACTTTTACTCCTCCGAAACAATGAACTTTGTTTATGGATTGCCATTTATTCTAAATTACGTTGATTTGTATCGTGTGATTTTAGTAGTAGATACTGGCAGTAGCTTACGAATACAATGAGACAAATTCCAGTTTCTTCGCAAAGTAGAAATGCCATTTCAAACAGATGTTGTTCCCAAACTGACTAAGGGCATAAATAATACTCTGGCAAAAGTTCCAAAAAGTTCTAACACATTATTGAAAGGTTTATAAGGTAAATACATCAAGTCGTTAACCGAAAGTTTTCCATTGTGACCTTATTTCGAAAATGATGGGGATTTAAATAATGTCGGAGAGAAATCCTGAACAGCTGTTTTAAATATCTTTAACATTTTCCCTTTATGTGTTCGACTTGTTCATTTTGTTTAAAACAGTCCTTATGTATGTGAACTTACAAGTTGTGATTTTTAATTAAACAAAAAAAAAAACAAAACAAAACAAACTTCAATCAGCCCCGATAATATAAAAAAAAAAACTTACCTAGAATTTGAACGCTTCGATGAATCCTTTTTGCCAGCTTGTAAATTTGGCAAATCCTTTTGACGCTTTTTTGTTTCTCGCCAGATTCGATAGTACAAAAAGCACATAATTGTCACAGGAAAATAGAAGGCTGCCAAAGCAGTTCCAAATGTGATATACTGATTTGTTTCAATGAACTGAATGTAGCATTCATCCTGCGGCACAGTTCGTTTTCCCTCAATATACGGCCAACTGTATATCCATGGTGGCCAAAGTAAAAGACTTATACCCCATGCAGCGCTTATCATTACAGCCGCTCGACTAGTAGTACGCTTAGCGCGATATGTTAATGGCCTGGTTACACTAAAATATCTATCAAAACTTATAATTAACAAGTTTAGCACAGATGCATTGGAGGCTAAATAATCTAAAGCCAACCATGTGTCACAAATGTGCGGCCCAAGTGGCCAATAACCAAGTATGGTCGACACTGAAAATAATGGCATCGAAATGAGTCCAATTGCAAAATCCGCAATCGCCAGCGAAAATAGAAAATAGTTACTAATGGTCTGTAATTGCTTATCAATTTTGAACGATATCATGACCATAACATTGCCCGCCACTGTCAAAATACTCAATATAGCGGCTATAATCGCTAGAACAACCATTTGCGGGATGGTATATCGTAGGCCACGCTCTTCGTACGTGGCATTTGTATGATTGCTTTGGTCGTTTTCGAACACTAATGCTGTGATGTTCTCCAGTAAGGCGAGTCCCGCCTGAGTTGTAGCCGCTGTCGTAGTTGTTGTTGTTGTTGTTGTTGTTGTTGTCGTAGTTGTAGTTTTCAAAAGTGTCGGAGACAATGGAGCTAAAATCGATGGAGGTGCCTGCCCTCCGAAGCCAAATCCATTGTAAGCGGCCATTTTGTAGAATAAACGGTGACAATGATATCGATGAGACGACTAACTGATAACTTTTAAAACGTTTCGATGAATGAATAAACCCTAAAGATGACACTGTATGGATGGCTGTGATGACACTGAATATAACGATGCTGCAACGAGAAGAATTAAACAAAATCAAGCATTAGAAACAGATGTTTTTTTAAGAACTTGATACTTTAAAGACGATTAAAATACAAATAAATTGATGGTGTTCTCTGAGTGAGTTAAATACTGGTTTTATGCTAACAAAATTCCAAAAGACATAGCACTTCTCTAAGGCGAATAATTCTCACTACAAATTTTCAATTTTCACACTTTTTTTTTATAAGTTGCTCGCGCTCAAGGGATTATTTTTTTAGCACCCTTAAAATGTTTGCACACAGCGCGGGCGAAGGAAAATCAGGGAGGATGGAAAGAGAGGTACCGGTGAACGTTGGTTTTAAATGTTTGGAGGTTATAATGACTAGGAAATAAAGAGCTAGGCAGGGCATTCCATAAGCGTACGTACGTAAGTATGTCCGAAAGTGGGCTTGAGGGTATGCTGATGAGCATTCATAGCGAGACGGGTGTTACGGTTAAAAGTTTGAAGGGGCGGAATGCTACTGGCGATTTCTAGCGTTAAAACGATGTGGGCATTGTACTCCAATTTCGGGCTGATAAATGCCTTATATATTGAAGCCAGATCAGAGGGGGTAAAATGTTTCTTAAATCGCTTGAGGAAACCTAGACATTTCGCAGCATTTTTGGTGACATCGAATATATGGTCATTCCAACATAAGTAGTCATTCACACATACCGAGAATGGAAAGTTTATCGGTTTCGACGATGCAAGTGCCATCCATGGATAATGGCTGGGTGTTTAAATTTCGCTTTAACGACAGCAGACAACATTGTATTTTGGAAGCATTAAATTCTACTCTGTTAGTGGTTTCCCAATGCTGTTAATATCAGAATTTAATGAGCTTAATGTACCCTGCCGTTCCCGTTCTATAATAGCCGAAGAGCAGGGACGTGAGTACGGGAACGACTATGAAAAGCAGAGAGTACTGTCGTCAGCAAAGGAATATATTGGATTAGAAGTAGCAGACAAGAGAAAGATCGTTGATGAAAATTAAAAAGAGTGTCGGAGACAGAACGGAGCCCTGGGGCACACCAGCATTTATTTTGTGAATATCAGACTTGAAACCATCCAAGACAAGTTGAATTGAACGTTCCGAAGGGTAATTTCTAATCCATTGAAGAAGAGAGTCGTCGAGTCGCATGCATTTTCGACAAAAGAGCCTGATGCCAAACTCTGTCAAACGTATTAGAAATATTAAGTGCAACTATCTTGCTTTCGGCAGAATGATGTACGTTTTGTTTCCACTTTTCGGTGAGACATGCCATCAGATCACCAGTGGACCTGCCGGTCATTAAGAAGTTTTCGTGTTTCGAGATATTTCATTAGCTGACGGCTTATCAGCGTTTCCATGACCTTGGAAAGAAGGGACGTAAGTGCAATGGGTCTGTAGGAGGAGAGAGAAGAAGATTCGTCTTTTTTAGGGACGGGCTGGACAAATGCTGTTTTCCATCTGCTCGGAAAGAGTCCTAAAGGGTAGGATTGATGAGAAAGCTTACGCAGTGGTTTTGCCAGCGTGGAAGAACACCTCTTCAGAAGGAGGGGAGTTATACCATCTGGACCAGCGGATTTATGTATACTAAGATATTTAAGAACTCTTGCAGATTGGCCTTGTCCAAAGAGCTGACAGCTGGAATGTCGTTGTAAATGAGCGTTGGGATGGAGGATGAGGCAGTATTCTAATGTTTTTGACGAATGACCAAAAATTTTTACTGCCTTTGGGACATTGCAGTATTTTTTGCCTCAGGTTTTGGTCGTATTGGAGTTTCACACGCTTGAGAAAGACGTTGCAGTCATTTCTGGCTCGTTTGAACTTTTTTCGGTTTTCCTCTGTCGGGATGGTCTTGAAGGACCGAAAAAACATTTCTCTAACCCTGACAGCCTCTTTACAGCTCGAGTCGTACCATGCCTTTTCTTTTAGTTTGATACTTTTCATCCGTTGAGGGATAAAGCATCTTATTTCAAAGAAAAGAGAATGGTGTCTGTAATCATATCAGCAGCGGCATCCACGTCGTTATCGAGGAAATATAACGACCAGTTAAAATTCCTACAGAAGCTGTTAAGACCACTCTAGTTGGCTTTCTCGTATTGCCATACGGTTCTTTTAGGAATCTTTTCTCTAACTATGTGGTCGATGTAGCTGATATGACACAATGGTCCGACGAGCCTAGAGGGGAGAGCACATTAACGGTGTACTTATCAGGGTGAGTATTTAGAAACAAGTCCACGGTGTTGGCGGTATGGGGTCTTGCCCACACTTGCGAAAACGCAGTTCGATGGGTTGGAAATTGCATTTGAATTGCATTGCTGGACTTACTAAGAGCCAGAGAAGTGATGACGTTTACAATACGATTTTGGTCAATGAAATAAAAACACAAATTTGGAAAAAACAATGCTGCAAAAGTGGAGTAATGTATGCCTGATAAATTGAAAACCTCATTAAAAACTTGATTCCGAATCCGCGCAAACTATGCTATCACAAATACATACATTTCCAGTGTATTAGCCCATCCTTAACAGTAGAACTTTGGAATTACGATAGATATACTAATAAAGATTAAAGGAGAAAACAGTTTGCTTAGAATGAAGAGTGTTGCATATTCTGTAGTATACTGAAGTATATATGGTATACCAAAAACACTCTACTGACAACATTGAATGCTATCCACTCGTGCATTCCTGCATAAACTGGTATCTCAAATTTATAATAAAAGAAAAATATAAAGCCAAGCTTTCTGCTCTTATGTGTTTCTTACTAGAACAAACGTTTCATTCACTTGAGTTTCCTCGCAATGCAATCGCATGACAATGTCTTTTATGCACCTAAAGGTGATTTTTTTTCGTTCCGTCGAAGTCCTGTAGCAAGGTAGTAATATACAACAAATCTGAGAAGATTACAATATTTTCACGGGGCGCAAACTGAACGTGCATCTGAAAGCTTAAAAAATTGGGCAATACATGAGCAGAGTTTGTAGGAGTTAAAATTCCTATGTACAATTGAATAAACTTCAGTTCTGATGAGAACAGGCTGCGATGGTGGCATTTTGAAGAATGTATTTGTTTATACATGGACATGCTCCAGATTTTCATCTATATATACCTACAAGGATTCAGAAACACACATTAGCTCTTTTAAATCTGATATATGGTATGTAGACAGCATTTTAATTTATGTTGTAATTTTACCCCACACAACATTTAATGTCCCTTCTCTTCCTTCGATGTGTGAATATTTTCGCTGATGGTCTTTTTTCGCCGATGGTCTTTTTTATGCGAAAATTAAATTAAAGGATTATGCATTTTAATGGCAAGGTCTTTTTTGTTTTTTTGTTGACTTACTTTCTTTAATAGTCACCACAAAAGTGTTATTCTGTGCCCCTGAGGAGCTTGGTTGAAAATATTCTTAAGTGTGAACAATTTTTTTAAGGCAGTCTACCAGTTCTTATATTGGGGGAGTTAATTAAAGTTAGCTGTGGTACAGAGTAGTCTGTTCGGAGACTATAAACGCAGCTCTTACGCCTGCCATGCATTATGACCGTATGAAGTATAACATATACAGTACTGTGCAACCATCTGGAGTCATCACTTCATAGTAAATCTTTTCAACTTTCTACTTCACCAAATAAAAAGAAATGAATATCTAATGATGTGTAATAGAGTGTATTTTGAAATTAACAACTTATTATAAAAGTAATAATACTTTAGATTTAAAAAAAAACACAAAAACCCACAAAGTAGCCAAATTGAGCTATGCAAAACATAAGCAATTTTTTTTAATATTTTGTGTAGTATCCTTTATTTTGAATAACAGAGGCGCAACGACGAGGCATAGAAGTAATTAACTTTGAAAGTGTATCCTGGGATATATTTTCTCACTCAACTTTCAAAGCATTGAATAGGTGAGACCTGTTGGAAAAGTGTTGTCTAGCGACACGGCTTTTAAGGATATCAAACAGGTTTTCGATGGGATTCAAGTCGGGTGATTGGGCCGGTCAATCAAGGATTTGAATCGCACTATCCGCTAACCACTCCTTTACCAACACCCAACGAAGTGGCATTCCAAACTCCGCATGTGGTAGTATTACCTATTCTACAATAGAATGGATTTATATTTGACCCGGTCCATGACTCCGTCTATTTCGTTGAATGGACCTACACCTCCTGCCGAAAAACAGGTCCATGCTTTACAGTGGGTGTGCAGAATCTAGGATTGAGTCGCTGCCCTTTACTACATCAGAATTAATTAAATTAAATTTTGACTCGTCGCTGAAAAGAACTGTTTTCCATTTTTCAGGAGACCAGTGTTTGTATTTTCTTGCAAAATTTAGCCTAATAATAAAAAAGATTTTAGTTTGAATTATGTCTAAAGAATTTAATTGCACTACGTATTCCTTAAATGTCTTTTCGTAAGCATCGGTTTTTTGCACGGCCTGTAACTTCGAAGATTATTTCCAATTGCACGTCTTCGCACCGTCCTAGCATCAATGTTAAAATCAAGTAATTTTATGACTTCATTCGAACTTATGAAGGTTTGTGTTTTAATTACATCACAAATGTTCCATTCGACATGTTGTCTTACGCGGCCTACCACGGACATTTTGACTTTCAACGACTCCTGTTGCATTATGGTTTTTTATTAAACGTGAAATAATCGATTTATTAACATTATAACGTTTAGCTAATATTGCCTGAATATCTCCAGACTTAAATTCATCAATAATCTTTAGTTTAAGAGAAGAAAAGTAATTTTGATATTTCCAACTATCGACCAATTGCTAAGCTGTCCTGCATACCTAAGCTTTTCCAGAGCATTATTTATGACATAATGCTTTTCCATTGTAAACCTATTGTTTCCCAAAACCAGCACGGATTTCTCGAAGGTAGATCTGCGACCACCAACTCAACGGAATTCGTATTAAGCACTTTATGTGCACTGGAATCTGGAAATGAAGTTGATGTGATTGCCACCGATTTCAGCAAAGCCTTTGATAGAATTTCACATGATATAGTCCTTCTGAAATTAAAAGCTCTTGGTTTTCAAATACACTTTATAACATGGGTTCAATCATATTTAAATGAAAGACATTACTATGTTTTATTTAGATCTCTGGTTTCCGATCCAATTAAATCCTCCTCTGGTGTCCCTCAAGGCAGCCACCTTGGCCCCTTACTATTTATTCTGGCCATTAATGATGTTGATTGCATCATTAAAAATTCATACATATCTGTTTCCTCAGACAGCCTACCACTGCCGGAAGATCTTGACATATTTTGTACTTGGTGTCAGAAGAATTTTCTTGATCTTAACGTCAATAAGTGTCAGGCTATAACGTATACCCGTATGCGGCCCCTACTTCACCTCGCTGATATCTAATCTTTAATCTCCCTGTTCCCTTAGTGAATGAGTTACGTGATTTAGGTGTTATCTGTGATAAGGCACTCAATTTCCGTTCTCACATTGATAATATAATAAAGAAAGCCAACTCTGCCCTTGGCTTCATCAAGCGCTGGTCTAAGGAGTTTTCCAATCCTCATGTTACCAAAGCTCTTTACATAACCTTTGTTAGGCCTCTTCTTGAATATGCAAGCCAAGTTTGGTCACCCTACTAGAGAATACACATCCTTCGGATAGAAGCTGTTCAACGCAGGTTTTTACAATTCGCTTTACGTGATCTTCCCTGGGATGATAACCAAAACTTACCACCTTATACTGACTGACTGAAACTTATAAATTTACAACCCCTTTCTATACGTTAAAAAGTTGCAGACATTCTCTTTATTCATCAAATTTTAGTTGTTAATATCGATTGTCCTTCTTTACTTCGACTTATTTCTTTTAATACGCAATCTTAGGTCTGTGCCACTTTTCCGGCTCAATCTTCACAGAACGAATTACGGACACTTGGAGCCAATATGTAGAATGCTTCGTGAAGTTAACAATATTCTGCCTCTCTTCGACTATCATCTCACCAAACTCTCTCTTGATAACACTCTTATTTCGATTTAGTTTTTATCTTTAGTTTTAAGTGAAAATGTTAGTTTTAAGAATAAGCTTGCAATAAGCAGTAATAAATCAGTCCGGGGTTGACCCGGGCCGCAAATCAAATCAAATTTGTCGCGACATTATTAAAAAATATCAATTATGTGACTGACTAACTTAAAAGAAAACTGATCAAAGACAATCACTCAAGATCAAAGACAAAGAGCTTACAACATTTCATGTCTAACCTAATTGGACAAGTATGTGTCGGATATTTTTTTTTACAGTGGGTTACAAAGTTGCTTAGGTTTTGCACAGCTCAATTTGGCTACTTTGTTGGTTTTCGCATTGTTTGTAAATCTGAAGTATTACTACTTTTATAAAAAGTTGTGAATTTGAAAATACACTCTATGACACATCGTTACATATCCATTTCTTTTTATTTGGTGGGGTAGAAAGTTGAAAAGATTTACTATGAAGTGCTGACTCCAGATGGTTGCTTAGGTTTTGCACAGTACTGTATATGTTTTTTATTTTTTTTAAACAACAAAAAACTGTGTGAAAATAAACATATCCATAAAAAATATATCATTCTCATTTTACGATAAAAGAAATATCTAGTTGGATGCAATTAAATAGCAGCATTAAATTTGTAACCATGGTATAATATTCTGTTCCTTTCCACGTTAACAGTGATGGGGTTATCGTAACGTGTGTCAGTTAAAAAAAAATATACGGTCAACACCTGACTGACATAAAATATTCACAAAAATTGTAAAATATATTGCCGTCAGGATTCATACAGAAACTAATAAGGTTTTCAACTTGACGATTTAACTCATTGTACGATATTTCTTCGTAGTTTATCGAAAACCAAATTTTTAACACGATGTGGCGTGTGAAATATACGAGTATATTTATGAATCAAAATACTGCTATGGAAATTCTAAACCGATGGTAGACAACCACTAATAACCTTTAACGTATCCCAAGAATATCGTATCGTGGTTTAAACTTTCAGAAAACATTTGAGCAGGGTCTTTCAACATTATACTATACTCGTATTCATAGATTTATGGGTGTAAATGGATTTTAAACAAAATTTCGTAATCTGAAGAAAATTTATAAGCTAAAATACATTGTCTGTGTGCCAATGACATGCTGAAAGGTTAAATAGAGAAATATTTTTGACTTAACAAAATATCTAAAGCAATTAGATGAAATTACTAAGCACTAAAAATAAAAATCCTTACAGATGATATCTATACTAACATCCACATCTACTTAATATAAATAAAACTTACGTATAAATGTAATAGCAGAAATAGTTTTAAATACTTTCCAGTTGTATGAAAGGATAACTCATCCCGGTAGATGTGTTATCACTGCTCATGCAAATATTTTATATACCATATCTTTCGCTTGAAGGATACGAGAATCTGAATAAAATACAAGAGCACTTCATTTCCCTAAGATGATTCTCGTACAGAAGAAGAAATTAAACAAAGCCATCTAAAAACTAAGAAGGAGAACAGAAGAGCAAAAGACGAATGCAAATAATGTTTCTATCCTGCAATAATAGCAGACAGAGTAAAACGAAATTATAAAAGCTTTTCTCGCTCATTCTTGGAGCCCGAAGGCCTATTGCACAGTGTCTTCGTTCTTCTATTTGTACTTAACAATTGCATAAAAGACATACTCCGTCGCAGAAGGACCCGTGAGTTTGAAACAATGAAAGCACAAAATTTAACTTCAAGACGATGACAATTAAATTCAAGTGGGTGGCATTCTCGCCCCGAATCCCTCCCCCCACCCCCCTCCAGCAGCCGCGACCATGGTAACTTTTCTGAAAACAATTAAGCTGCTCGATAAGGGTTAGCAGTATGGCAGTGGTTAGGATAAATTCTAGTGTTCATCTTGCATTAGATTGGAAAATAAGGAAAAAAAAAAAACATTCGTTATTAAACGGATCCTTTTAGACAATTGTAGTCTTCTCTATTTCGAATCAATAGTTTAAAGATGCATTCTTGTGAAACCCAATTACTTACATGTACTCGTATCCTTCTTCTATTAAATCATAAGGATAGATGTGTACACATTCATACAGAGGAGGAAAAAAAAAATAAATATTTTATTTGCCTAGGGAATTTTTTTATTATTTTTTTTTTTTTTGTTTTGTTGTTTCTTGAGTGGTTGCGAAGTTGGCTTTTTCTTGCGCCCCACTCGGAGATAAAATCTCACCTGAAAGGCTGAAAGGGATGGTATTAAATGGTAGAATCGTTTTTTTTTTCTGCTTGGGGAATTCGGAAAAATGTTTTTCATGTTTTTTATGACTACTGAGTCTGAACATTATATTACGACAGCCCACATAAATCAGAATTGTGTTGGTGATTTATTTTTTATTTTATTTATATATTTTTTTTTGTTTTATAAAAAGTTTGAAGATATTTTTCCTCACTGAAAAGAGGTAATGGGCTACGAAAATCACAGTAGACACTGTTCTCTTGGTTTGATGTAAAATGGAATATAATACCATAGTTAATAGGGATCTATTTAAGAATAAACATCTCGTTTTCTTCAGTACAACAACTGCTTATTTTTTTCCCCGAACATTCTTCTGGAGTTCTAATTTTGCTCGTTAATCCATTAGCATTGAGGTCGAAATATGTGCATACGAGCAATTTCTAAAATTGCATCACTTTCTGGCGGCACTAACTGCACAGAATGGATTACCAGATGGATTAAACTTAATTCGTGCGATTTGCTAAGAGATGGCGTAACTTGTATTATTCCATTGGAACATGCGTTGGAAAGCTACTGTCATTGTACGTCATTTCAGTATATGTCATTCATTTGAAGCGTAAACAACAATAATTGTTTTTCACTCAAATATGTCGAACTTTGTGCCTGAAAAAGTGTTTTTGCGGGGAGTTCTTCTTCATTACTTTAATATGAAGAAAACTGCTGCCGAAAGTCATCGTATTTTGGTGGAAGTTTATGGTGAACATTTAAAAGTGGTGATTTTGGCTTGGAAGATGATGAACGTCCTGGGCAGCCAAAAAAGTTTGAAGATGAAGAACTGGAAGCATTACTCTGTGAAGATTGTTGCCAAACACAAGAAGAGCTCGCAGAATCTTTGGGTTTCACTCAAGCAGCCATTTCAAAACGTTTAAAAGCAGCTGGATATATTTAAAAGCAAGGAAATTGGGTTCCACATGAACTCAAGCCGAGAGACGTCGAAAGGCGGTTTTGCATGTCCGAAATGCTGCTAGACACCACAAAAGGAAGTCATTTTTGCATCGGATTGTTACTGGTGATGAAAAATGGATCCATTACGATAACCCCAAACGCAAAAAATCATATGTGAAACCCGGCTAACCAGTCAAATCAACGGTAAAGCCGAATATCTCTGTATTTGGTGGGATCAGATGGGTGTGCTGTATTATGAGCTGCTAAAACCGGGTGAAACCATCAATGGACAATGCTACCGAACACAATTAATCCGTTTGAAGAGAGCAGTGGCCGAAAAACGCCCGGAATATGCGACCAGACACGAGGCAATAATTTTCCATCATGACAACGCTCGGCTCCACGTTGCTATTCCGGTTAAGAACTATTTGGAAAACAGTGGATGGGAAGCCTTACCCCACCCGTCTTATAGCCCAGACCTTGCCCCTTCTGACTACCATTTGTTCCGTCGATGCAGAACGCCCTCACTGAAATACGGTTCACATCAGAGCAGAATATCAAAAATTGACTTGATTCATTCTTGGCTGCCAAGCCGGCGCAATTCTTTTGGGATGGGATCCACAAATTGCCAGAAAGATGGGAAAAAGTCATAGCTTCAGATGGGCAATACTTATTTATAGTTATATGTCCAGTTAACTAAATGGATTAAGTTTTGAATTAACATCTAACAGATACTACACCCTGAATGACTCGAACTGCAACCGACTTCAGACTGCTATAATTTCCAAACCGTTAATGACAGTGAGCTCAAATTGACACATGACAGATAGAATAGAATAGAATAGATTTTTATTTTTGTTAATAATATTACAAGGGTTTGCCACCACACAATTTACAATACAATGATGTGATATGACATTTATATCTTTCAACTATAATAATTTAATTGGCTAGTAAAAATATATTAAATCAAAAATTTTGAGTGTTGAAGGGAAATAACAAATAAAACCCTTCATTCAATGCAAAAAAAAAAATAAATAAATTTATAAAAAGAACAAGATTTACTAAATGAGTAAATAAATAGATAATCGAATAAATAAATAAATAATTTAATAAATACATAAAGACAATATTTAAATTAATTAGAACAGAAATTGATTAACGGATATAAAGGAATAAATATGATAAGTAAATATGTATATAATAAATGAACAAGTAGAAAATTGACATTACAAGACTTTTCGTTATTGAATTATTAAAATAAGCATGTTGAAACTAATCATGAAGTGCAACATTTAATTGATTAATTAAATAATTATTAGAGAAATTACAACGTATGGTAAACGTTTCATTAAGCCTACGTATTCTACAGGAAATCAATTCAAAATCGGCCCTCGCGTGAAGTTCTGAAGTTGAGTAATGCCAAGGTAGATTCAGCATAATTTTTGGGAGCTTATTTTGTTGAATTTGGAATTTTTTTTATATGGCAATTAGCACATTTACCCCATACTTGACATCCATATAACAGAATTGCCTGAAAGATTACTTTATGTAACAATATTTTATTTTCAATTGATAATAAGGAATTCCTGTTAATAAAAGGATATAACATCCAAATGCCAATACTAATTTTATTTAAAGTTTGTGTTATATGTTCTTTGAAGGTTAGTTTGGCATCAAGGTAAACACCTAAGTATTTGACATGTTGTTTCCAGTCAACCTGATGACCATTTAGGACTAATTGCTTAGACGGCAAGAAACAATTCTTTCTTTTCCTTGTGAAAAAAATGGCTTGAATCTTTTCCGCGTTTACTTTTATCTTCCATTTACTATAATAACAAATTACGAGTATGATTTCGATCGCATTTCGAAGATTGATTTCAATGTTGAGACCAAGCAAATGCGACGAAAAAATCGCTGTGTCGTCAGCATATATAGCTAGTTCACACTGAGGTAAATCTGGTACATCTGATGTATACAAATTATATAATATAGGTCCAAGTACAGAACCTTGCGGAACTCCAGTAATTATCTTTTTTAAGCAAGAGAGACTATTATTGACATAAACTCTGAACAAACGGTTTGACAAAAAGCTTTTGACAATTTTACATAAGTACAAAGGGAAATTAAAATTAATCATTTTGTATAATAAGCCATTGTTGACACATGACAGATAATTTTATTATTTACAAGCCTTTTAAACGATTCGCGTCTCAGTTGTGTTAAACAATTTTTATCCGCGATGGAATTCAAACGTGATAGTGTGATTGTTTTATATTTGGCTGGAAAACCACAAGTAGCTATCGTTAGAGCCCTCCAGCACCTCAACGTGAATAAATCATTTGTGTTTCGAACCATAGCTCGTTACCGTGATACTGGCAGCGTTGCAAAACGCCATGGAAGTAGTCATAAAACATCGGCAGAAATGGTTCAGAAAGTGAAGGCTCGAATTGAGCGAAATCCGCGTCGAAGTGGAAGAAAAATGGCTAGTGAATTCAACATATCATTGGAACGGATGCAACACATACTGAAAAATGAGCTTGGGCTCAAGCCATTGTACTTCCAAAAAGCACACGATCTTACACCGCAACAGAAAAAAGTTAGAGTCGAAAGAGCGAAGGACTAGCTACGCTTGCACGAAAGTGGTGAGTTGCCGAATTTGGTTTTTTCCGATGAGTAGCCATTTGTTATCGAGCAATATGTCAACAAACAAAATGACCGAGTTTACTTGCCAGAGAGATCCTTCGAAAATTTACACCTTCGGACGGCCACCAGAAAGCAGGCAGCACCGATGGTGATGGTTTGGGCCGGCATAACCGCCGATGGTCGCTCTTCGCTCGTATTTTTGGACCGTGGCGTTAAAATGGATGCGATCGTATACCGTGAAACTATCTTAGAGGCAGTATTGAAGCCATGGGCAAACAATTATTTCGGTCGGAGACCGTGGACATTTCAACAAGACTCGCCACCGTCTCACAAAGCGCGCGTCAACCAAGATTGGTTAAAAAACAATGCTCCACACTTCATTTCATCGATACAATGAATTGCAAATTCTCCGGATGCAAATCCGTTGGATTTCTCTGTCTGGGGTATTTCGAAGACGAAGGTTGGCACTAAAAAATACCAAAGTTTGGACCACCTCAAACAAGCACTTCGCCGGGAATGGGCCAAAATGACGCAGAGCCACTTGCGTGCAGCGTGCGATGCTTTCTTCGCCCGTCTCAAGGCCATTATTCGCGCCAAAGGTGGACATATTGAAAATTACTGATACAATTTTGAAATTGATGTATTTTCCAACATTTTTTGCTTTGGCACAATAAAATTTATCAAAAAATAAAAGAATTATAGCATTTTAAAAACTTGGAGTTCGAATCATTCACCCTGTAGATTGGTTAGAACTTTTTTTTTGGAAATTGATACTAAATCATATGTTCAGTCATCTAACAGATACTAGATAAAAACACTGTTGGTCTTTTAAGGCTAAAAGAAGTGAAAAAAACTGTGACTGGAAAAATATATTTTACATTCTAAATTTCGCAGTGTTGAATCAAGAAACTCTTTACATTTAGACAATTTTGCGAATTTTTTACACAATGTGTACCACAAAAAAAGCCTACGAGTACAGTCGCCTAAAGGTTGCACTTAATATTTAATTGAGCAATTCTAAAAGCACGAAATTGCTCAAAATATTCCTTAAACCTATGTCTACATATCTACATATGTCTGTATATCCGTATATGCACGAGTACATCAACATTAAGTAGCCCTTGGAAATCATAATATATTTTATACCATATATGAACATTATGTTATCCATGTGTGGGCTTATACACACGTAACTCAAGTGTTAAGTAACAAAATCGTAAATTCCCTGTAAATTATATTTAGAAAATGTCTACCAACATATGAGTACATGCCGAGTACTCGTACATGTAAACACTTTCCCATACAGAAGACAGCATCTGTTTTATCACATTCCATTTATCAACCATTTTCTTGAGTTGGAATTGTTAAGCCGGAAAGGGTTTATTACCATACGTCACAGTCCTACCATTAAATACTTTTGTGTACTAGTGTAATAGTGGATGAAGACTTTCATGGGATGTACAAGTACTCGTATGTCAACATGGACCACATAAGGATGGCTGTGTAAAATCAAAAAATAAAAAAATAAAACATTTAAAAACATAATAAATAAATTATTTTTTTTATGGTCTCCTGGCAATACAGACAAAAGGTCAAAAGTGACCAATATTCAGTCGGGAATATTATATCGTAAGTTGGCAAAATGGTTTAATTAGGTTTCCAAAAGTACGCCCGTACAGGTTTCCTAGATCCCTTGGGTTGTGCTAATACATAATTTATATTAAGGTCCAATTGATTTAGGGTTATGGTTTGATATTTGGGGTATATCCCTTTCAGAAGGGAAACATTCTTCTTAGCACAAGGTCTACTTGAATAGAATATCTGAATATAAGCTTGTACATATGTGTGGTTTTATTTTAAACTTAAATTAGGCATCTACAACGATATTTTTAAAAATCGTAATTTAATGTATAAATAATTAATTTTATGAAATTGAATACTTTGAACTGGAGGAATTTTAGTTTTATTGTGTGAAGAGGTGTCAATCTGGCAAATAATTGCCAATTACGCATAATATGAATGTTTTTAGTGTTATTTAAGTAGTCGCACAATTGATTTATTAAGAAAAATATCTTACAATGAAACCATGTGTTATATAACTTACCTTATCATGTATCCAAATGATGCTTTCCTTTTAAACTGTTCCATTTTTTTAAAATATTATACAGCATCGTAAAGTTCATGGATATCCAGATTGTATTATACGCCCCCGTGTACTACTCAAATATTTGTTTTGCATACGACAAAAACGCATTTCAACTATTTTCACGAATTACCAATGCGATTCGAACGGTGTGCGCACTAGAAGTCAGCATAATTCGAAATTTACATCAGCCTACGATAAAAAAAAAAAAACTTTGACAGTGAATAAATAGAAATTGTATAACTATTATAAATTTAATTAGAGGGAATACCTAAAGGTTATTTCATTTTTCAAAATAAATTAGTGAAAGTTGAAATACATGCTTCCGACTCTCGTACTTTTCGAGTGAATATGATAGTTAACTTCATGTTTCAGATTTAAAACAAATAGTGCGAGGGTAATAAGAAATACATGCA
This sequence comes from Volucella zonaria, assembly GCA_963966105.1. Lineage (NCBI taxonomy): Eukaryota > Metazoa > Arthropoda > Insecta > Diptera > Syrphidae > Volucella > Volucella zonaria. Next base: position 1,014,760 of record OZ014533.1, on the reverse strand, counting down.
TATCCCACATCTGATTCTCAAATATTTATATTCAAATACCAAGGCAGCAATAAAACTAAGGATTACCCCAAATATCGTGGAAGAGGTTGACGTTAGTACAAGGAACTGATTGATTGAGTTTCTAGGTATTGAGATATTTGTACAAAATTTTTTTTTGTTGCCATCCGAATACATTAATGTACAAGCTACATCTAGTAGTCTTATTTATTTATTTTACTAATTCATTTGGTGCCTATACGGTAAGATGATACATATACAGTATAAGCTAAGAATTTAAGAATATCTTAAAGATTTAGCCAAAACAAATAAAGAAATACAAGCTATCTTGAAATATTTTCCATACAGGTAGATAGTATCTTATAAAATAATGGTGTTTTATTTATACTACCTACGAGTTCTTGTCTTCTAATATATGTATATCCTTAATCGTTCAACAATTTAATTGATGCTAAGTTACATCTCTTTCGTGCACCTCTAATTTTTACCACAGTACTCGTATATATTAATTGTTTGTAAAATGAAGCCGTAAATCTTTCCGAAACTGTGCCTCGCCCTTAAGTCTTCTCACAGTAGCAATAGTGAGTCTCATTAGCAGATGGCGTTGAAGGAAATACTCTCGCTCAAAAATAGAACAAAAGCAACGCAGGTGCATTAAGTAGTTTCTGAGATCCGTTTGAGGATCCAAAGCGTAGTCGTTCAAAAAGCCTTCTAGGTTGCCGCTTCTGGATTATGTTGAACAGCAATATTAGAGCTCTATAACGCAATGATCAAAAAGTTCAAAGTACAAGTTTATTCATCTAAATCCATATTGTCCCCTTCAAAGTAATCCCCATCGACTGCAACGCATTTATGCCAGCGCTTGATCCAATCCTCGAAACATTTTTTATATTCGGTTTTCGGTATGTCCATCAGAGCTTCCTGCGATTTTTCCGTTACTTCCTCTCGGCTGCTGAAACGCGTTCCCCGTAGTGGTTTTTTTAACTCGATTGAACAGAAAAAAGTCACAGGGAGCCAAATCAGGTGAATTCGGTGGCTGTTGGATGGTATTTGTTGCATTTTTTGTCATAAAATTACGAATAATGATGGCACTGTGCGAGTTTTCTGCCCACAATTCGGGTCTCCTTCGGCGAATTGCTTCACGCAAACTTCTAATAACGCCCAGTTACTCATAATACTCTTTGTTTACTGTCTGGCCTTCTGGCAAAAATTCATGATGCACTACACCGTTGTAATCCATGAAAACCGTGAGCGTTGCCTTCTTTTTTGACTGAAAACGACGTGGTTTTTTTGGTCTCGGCTCATTTGGTGAACGCCATTCACTTGCCTGATGTCTGGATTGCGTGTCGTACTCATAAACCCACGTCTCGTCTCCAGTAATGATCTTTTTGATGAATGTGGGATCGGATTCAGCCTCGCAAATCATCTCTTTTGCGACGTCAACACGGTCTCTTTTTTGCATGAAATTGAGGTCTTTTGGCAACAACTTTGCTGCCACACGGCGGAAACCCAAATCATTAACCAAAATGTTTTGGGCGGATCCATAGGCCATGTTCAAATCCTCCGCTATCTCTCTGATGGTTAATTTGTGGTTATTGACCAACATTTCTTTTACTAGATGGAGTGAATAGTGACCTCCTTGAAAGGTTATGGTGCCTTGAAGTCCGTTCATCTTTATGCAGACATGCCAAATTTCAGTGCGATACTGTCGTTAGTTTTGTTTTGACAGCTGATTGTTGTTGACGTGTTTGGCATCATGTTGAGTATGGACAAAAACGATTTTCGTTCTCTCATAAAGCATTATTTTTTGAGAGGCAAAACGGCGAAGGAAACAAAAGAAAAGTTGGATAAATATTATGGAGCTAATGCTCCGTCAGATTACACCGTCAAATATTGGTTTCGAGAGTTTCGTGGTGGCCGCAACATCACCACGCAACGATCAAGTCCGCAGCGGCAGGCCCTCCGATGCGGTTACAGAAGACAATGTCAAAAAAATACATGAAATGGTGTTGGCTGACCGGAAAGTGAAGGTGCGCCAGCTAGCAGATACCACAAAGTTTAGTACTGAGCGCACATGCCATATTGTGGGCAATATTCTGCATATGAAAAAGTTATCCTGCCGCTGGATGCAGCGAGAGCACTTCGAAAGAGTATTTGGACTTGGTGATGCGGAATCGCGAGGACTTTTGGCGTCGATTGGTAACTGGATTTGGATCCCTCGGACTATTATCTCTTCCCAAACCTCAAAAGATGGCTCATCAATAAAAAATTTAGCTCACGCGAGGAAATCATCGACGCCACGGAGGAGTATTTTGCAGATCTTCCGAAAAATTAAATTTCGGACGGGATCAAGAAGTTGGAAAATCGCTGGAATAAGTGTATCAAACTAAATGGGGACTTTTCACTTCATCTAGTACTTCATCAATGTTCTCGTCGGTTTTCGATGCCGATGGTCTGCCACTGCGTTCATCATCTTCGATTGACCCACGACCACTTTTGAACCTAATTTTTTAAATTTTTTCTACTCAAACGTTTGGCACATCTACGCGAAATTACCTTTCCAATGGTATTAGTATCATGCCATTCGGTCGACTAGAACGGTGTAAAAGCGTACGACAAAAATGGCCAGCACGTATTTATATATAAAACCACACAAAGATAGATGTACTCTTGGCTACGTAACTTTTGCAAATGTCAAGCTATGACGCTTGACATTTGAAAAATCTGTCAACAACAGATTTACCAACTTAACAAAAACACAGAACTCAAATCGGAACAATGGGAGCGCCACACGGTGGTGTCCCCCGGGAACTTTGATCAAAAAGTGGTAGATAGTAGAGAGTGAAATTATAGATTTGCCTGGAAGAGCTTGAGACACGATCTAGTCTACCCAATCCGTATTAACATTAAGCTGCATCGCAACACACCTCATATCCGTATGTATTCATGTACATGTATAGCGCTGTCAGACCCATACTGTGAGAAGAACACCCTATATTATACATACTTTACCGACGGTGAATTTAATGTGAGAATCTCAAATTAAGGACCTATTGGAAATCATGCCTAGGTTCTTAGCAGTTTCAACATAATCGATAACAGAACTGTTAAATATAATTTCAGAAAAATAGGATAGATCTAAGTTTTTTTGGTTACCATTAGGCATTTCGACTTTCATAGATTTACGAATAGTCCATTTCGGTTTGAACAATGGGAATATGCGTTGTTGATTTTACTAGCACAGTGTTCAATGAAATCCAGCGGACTACTATTCAGCAATTGAACATCGTCAGCATACATTTAGATGTACTCGTATGATGTTCTTATTATAGTAAGAGGTTCTAATATTGAACCTTGTGGAACCCCTCTTGTGACCGGAACAAAACTAGACGTTTTGTTCGCTACTTCGAGCGCTTGTCACCTTTGTCGATGATAGGAAAACTTAATCTCACGTCACTAGCAGAGAATCTGTACAACCACAAAAGTTTATTACACAAATTGATATGGTCTACGGTAGCAAAAGGTTTGGAAAAATCTAAGAGTCTTAAAAAGGTAACATGTTCTGTGTCCAAAGCCTGGCGAAAACGTACTATCACATTTGAAATAGCTGATAGTTGCATGTTTAGCATGGAAACCAAATTTTTCGGGGGACAATAAGTTTCCTTCGTTTAGATTAGCATTCATTTGTTTCTTCATGATTGTTAGGACTTTTTGGGGCAGGTAATATTTTGGTAAATTCCCATTGATAAGGGAATGTTACCGTCGTCAATATTGTATTAAAAGTGTGTGTAACGTATGGTAGGATTATATTCAAGATTGGCTTTATGAAAACGGAATGAATTCCGTCTACTCGGGTCACATTGGAACTAATGGAAAGAAAACGACGTCAGAGCCATCGATACGTGAGAACCGGAATCGTTCTTCAGAAGAATTAGATGATTCACTGATATATTCATCAATATTAAGAATATTGTTAAAGGGGTTTGGAAGAGTTAGAAATGGGAGCAAAATGCAGGTTTTTTTCAATGCGTCAATGTCAATATTATCGTTGGTCTTGATGTTGTTTACCAAGCCCCAGTTTCCTCAAATTCTTCCAGAATTTTCCTATTATACATGTTTTTTTTTTGTAGTCCTTATTTTATTTACAACTTGGTTACGCAAAAAAGGATACATTTGATGGTGACAATCTAGTCTGGAGCATTTATGTTGTTTGCAAGCTTGGTCGCGTTGCAGTAATAGCTGGAGAACTTCATTTTTTTATTATCTAAAATTAAAACCTTAAACTATTGGTAAATAAAGCTCTACTACATAATAATTATGCATTCACATAGTTATTATTGCATTCACATAGTTATTATTATAGTTATTATCAAGTCGAGCTCAATCTTTCTAGTCCTCTGCATTTCTTGGCGACCATCTGCAGGTTTGAAAATCCTGAAGATGTTTATTCAGAACTCTAAAAGTAAAACTACGAGGGTGGGTCAATAAGTCCGTGACTTTTGGATTAAAACTGATTTTTTGATAAAAAAATAATTTTATTTTTCAACGTAGTCTCAGTTGAGCTCTATACACTTTGTCCAACGCTTCTCCAATTTTTTTATCCCTTCCAAAAAAAATGATTTGTCGAGGTCCTCAAAATGACGAGATGACTTCATCATTGGAGTCAAATCTTTTTCCACCAAGCCATTTCTTCAGGTTTGGGAACAAGAAGTAGTCGCTCGGAGCCAAATCTGGAGAATAGGGTGGATGAGGGAGCAATTCATAGCCCAATTCATGGATTTTTGCCATGGCAACTGCACATGTGTGCACCCTTGCATTGTCTTGGTGGAAAAGAACTTTTTTCTTGGCCAAATGAGGTCGTTTTTTTTTTCAAATCGTCATTGAATCGGTCCAATAAGTTGGCATAATATTCCCCATTGATTGTTCTTCCCTTTTGAAGGTAGTCAATGTGGATTATCCCGCGTGCATCCCAAAAAACAGTCGCCATAACTTTATTGGCTGACAAACCCACCTTGGCCTTCTTTGGCGCCGATTCACCCTTAGAAACCCACTGTTTTGACTGTTGTTTGTTCTCTGGTGTGTTGTGATGGATCCATGTTTCGTCCACGGTTACAAAACGGCGCAAAAACTCCTCCATATTGTGATTAAACAACGCCAAACCTTCCTGTGAAGTTGTTACACGATTGCGTTTGTGGTCGACTGTGAGCAAACGCGGCACCCATCTTGCGGAAAGCTTTCTCATGCCCAAGTGATCATTCAAAATTGAAACCACTGAGCCATGCGAGATCCCTACGGCTTCCACAATCTCTCGCACTTTCAATCTTCGGTCGGCCAACACCATATCGTGAATTTTTTCGATTGTTTCGGGTGTAGAGACCTCAACTGGGCGTCCAGGACGTTCGGCATCTTCAGTGCTTGTACGGCCACAACGAAATTCAGTAAACCACTTTTTTACCATTGAAATCGATGGTGCAGTATTTATCAAGCTTAGCCTTGGTCTCGGTAATGGTTTTTTTTCGCAAGAAACAATGCTTAATAAGCACACGAAATTCACTTTTTTCCATTTTCTCCTCAAATTAGTGAGTAGTCTGATAAAAATAGCTGTCAAACACAAACTAACTGACGCAGCAAGTTTAAATTTTGACAGGAGTCAACTGACAAATGCCTGTTGACATGAGCAGTGTTGCTGTTTCAATAAAGAGGTCAGAAATTCAAAAATGCACAGAATTATTGACCCGCCCTCGTAACTTATTGAGAGCAAAATCTGTTTCTCATCATTTGCCATTGAAAAGTAAAACCCTGCAAATCTAGATAATGTATGTGAAAACAAACAAGCTTTAGAGTTACATTAGTAATGCCTATGTATCATGTATTTAAACATCCGTAAAAAAAACTGTGAAGGTCACTTCATTTTCCCAGGCAATTATTACTTCACTTTTTTGTACATAACTTTTGTTTATAACACCTTTTTATACAATACATAATATTGTATTAAGTATGCGGACATGTAGACTAACGCTTTAGCATTTTAAAGATCTTTTACTAATATTTAATGTAATGTCATTTGTTTCAACTTCAAATCCACGAGTATCTATCAAATTTTTTGTTAACAGCACGAGGTGTACCGAGTTCTCCTGTAGCCCCCTACTAGGTAGTTACCGCGCCCAACACTACTTGATTTCGGTGATCTAGTGGGAACCGATGCTTTCAGTGTGGCGAAGCCGTTGACTACTACTTGGATTATAATAAATGAAGTATACCAATCTAGAGAGATAAGAACACATCGTTTTTGAAATATACTACATATTATTTTTCTAAGACTGTATTTTACAGGGAAACGTTTTAAAAACAGACAGCAATACCATATACCAGAATTTCCTTCTGTTCAAAAATTTTAAATTCTCTACCGCCCTCAGAATTTAAGGGCGAACCACTTTCCTCCCAACGATATGATATTGTAACCTACGTTAACACATTTTCAAATCGATGTACAAGGTCAAAGATGGCTATGAATTCATTCCATTTGCTAGGTTAGCCGGAAGATATGAGTATGCCCATCATTTAGCATTTAAATTGATTTTATATGTTTCAAGAATCTGTAGATTTGTAAACCCTTATTATCGGCACTTACATGCATAGTGCGTGGTTTTCTTTTCATAAACGAACACATAGAATAATTTAGAAAATAAGGGTTATGAGAGCAATTTGTGGTTATTATGATACTATTTCGTAGATACGTATCATTCTATTGCAGTAAATACAAGATACACATATTTTTGATTTGAACTTTTGGATTGGAGAAGGTATTTATTTAAGTTTTCTGATACACCTTTATTTGCATTTCTCTCCTTGTTTGTTGGGCAATAATGAATTATGATTTGAATCGAAGGATCAAGAGATGTTCTTGTGATTTGGGGAAACATTTCATCGTAAAGATGTATACATCGGCTCCGCTATTAAATTTAATAATGACATTTAATCAGAAATCAGACAAAGAGTTTCGGGTTAAGAAGGCAAATGAGTAATTAGACCTTGTCAAGGAACACTGAGGAGATTTTATATAAGAACCTCATTATCCCAGCCCTGCTTTATGGTGCAGAAGCATTGACGTAAGCTAAATTATTTCAGTGAATTTTGGTCCAGTTTGGGTTGACGGGGTTTGAAGTAGAGGACATTTAGTGACGAACTCTACGAGCAGTACAGCCACATTAGTGGCCTAAAATGGTTAGGATTTGTAACGTAACATCAACGTTCCAGCCCGAAGAGTTTTCGATTCGAACCAGGAGGGACAACGCAGTAGAGGAAGAACTCGCCTTGGAAGGGGACTTCAGCCAACTTGAAGTGCCCAATCAGAGAGACAGTTGGTAGAGACCGCGCTAACTATTGGTTGAGGCCCAGGTCCACCAGGACTGTAGCGCCACTTAATTTAGTAAGCAAGTAAGATTGGTTTGAGAATTTTTTGTGAATAAGTTCAATATTTAAATTTTACTTACTAACTTATGACGTTGCTAAAGAAATATTCAAATCGTTAGATAAATGTAAATTTAACAAAAGTGTTTAATCCACTCCTCAGTAAATACATTTAAGTCGTTTGTGTATTTTTGTATATCCCAATATTATATATGAAATACAATATATATACCCGGAACCACCGTGTGGCGCTCCCATTTTTCCGATCTGAGTTCTGTTTTTTTTTTGTTAAGTTGGTAAATCTGTTGTTGACATTCCCTCTAAATCTTAGCGTCATAGCTTGACATTTGCAAAAGTTACGTAGCCAAGAGTATATCTATCTTTGTGTGTGTTGGCGATTTTTTACAATTTTAGAAATGGATTTAAATTTGCAACAACGAACTTGTACTAAATTTTGCGTAAAAAACGGATTTAATGGTGCGCGAACTTTGGAAATGTTGGAAAAGTGTTTCGGCAACGATTCTCTAAAGAAAGCGGTCGTTTACCAGTGGCACGAGCGGTTTAAAAGTGGTCGTGAGTCAATCGAAGATGATGAACGCAGTGGCAGACCATCGACATCGAAAACCGAAGCAAACATTGATGAAGTACTAGATGGAGTGAAAAGTGACCTCCTTGGGAATTAAAAATTTTATTTTTTAAATGTTTTTTTATATTATTCAATATAGTCCTTTTTTAGATTGATACACTTATTCCAGCGATTTTCCAACTTCTTGATCCCGTCTGAAAAGTAATTTTCCGGAAGGTCTGCAAAATACTCCTCCGTGGCGTCGATGATTTACTAGCGTGAGCTGAATTGTTTATTGATGAGCCATCTTTTGAGGTTTGGGAAGATAATAGTCCGCGGGATCCAAATCCAGTTACCAATCGACGCAAAAAGTCCGCCCGATTCCTCATCAGCAAGTCCAAACACTCTTTCGAAGTGCTCTCGCGTTCATGTTTTTGATCAGGAGTGAGCATTCGCGGCACATATTACCCAAAATATGTGCTCAGTACTAGTCTTTGTGGTATCTGCTAGCTGGCGCACCTTCACTTTCCGGTCAGCCAACACCATTTTTGACATTGTCCTCCGTAACCGCATCGGAGGGCCTGCCGCTGCGGACTTGATCGGTAGTGGAGTTGCGGCCACCACGAAACTCTCGAAAATAATATTTGACGGTGTAATCTGACGGAGCATTAGCCCCATAATATTTATCCAACTTTTGTTTGTTTCCTTCGCCGTTTTGCCTCTCAAAAAATAATGTTTTATGAGAGAACGAAAATCGTTTTTGTCCATACTCAACATGATGCCAAACACGTCAACAACAATCAGCTGTCAAAACAAAACTAAAGACAGTATCGCACTGAAATTTGGCATGTCTGCCTAAATATGAATGGACCTCAAGGCACCATAACCTTTTTTGCAGTAGCAGCGCATTCTGGCGGTCAAGGAGGTCACTTTTCACTCCATCTAGTAAAAGAAATTAACCATCAGAGAGATAGCGGAGGACTTGAAATTGCCTATGGATCCTTCCAAGACATTTTGGTTAATGATTTGAGTTTCCGTCGTGTAGCAGCAAAGTTGGTACCAAAAGACCTCAATTTCATACAACAAAAAGACCGTGTTGACGTCGCAAAAGAGATGATTTGCGAGGCTGGATCCGATCCGGCATTCATCAAAAGGATCATTACTTGAGACGAGACGTGGGTTTATGAGTACGACACGCAATCCAGACATCAGGCAAGTGAATGGCGTTCACCAAATGAGCCGAGACCAAAAAAACCACGTCGTTTTCAGTCAAAAAAGAAGGCAACGCTCACGGTTTTCATGGATTACAACGGTGTAGTGCATCATGAATTTTTGCCAGAAGGCCAGAAGGCCAGACAGTAAACAAAGAGTATTATGAGTATTTGGGCGTTATGAGACGTTTGCGTGAAGCAATTCGTGAAGAGACCAGAATTGTGGGCAGAAAACTCTCACAGTGCCATCATTATTCGTAATTTTACGACAAAAAATTCAACAAATACCATCCAACAGCCACCGAATTCACCTGATTTGGCTCCCTGTGACTTCTTTCTGTTCAATCGAGTTAAAAAAACCATTACGGGGAACGCGTTTCAGCAGCCGAGAGGGAGTAATAGAAAAATCGCAGGAAGCACTGATGGGCATACCGAAAACCGAATATAAAAAATGTTTCCAGGATTGGCTCAAGCGCTGGCATAAGTGCGTTGCAATCGATGGGGATTACTTTGAAGGGGACAATATAGATTCAGATGAATAAACTTGTATTTTTAATTTTCTGAAAAAATTCCGGGAATCACGCTGGTATTCTTTAAAAGAAACAATATCGATATAATCGATTTATTTACATGCACCCTCGAAACCCGGCTTCATCAAGAAAACAAAGCCGGACCTGGAAATTAGCATCTCAATCCATCAACGCTGTATTTCGATTTAAAAAAAATATGAAACCTTTGCAGATCTGTTACATCCGATCTTAGTTATCTTGATATTAACTCTTGAATTGACCATATTTTCACTTTAGAAACTCAGCATTGGATAAGCTGCATGGACATATAATGCAGCTAGATTTGTGGCATGTTATGTATTTTCAAATTCAAAGAAATTTATTCTCATCTTGTATTTGGAAACGAGTAAGTGATGTGAACTTATAGGTATCCTTAAACCGATCGAAGGTCCCATTAAACTATTCAACTTGAGCAGAAGGCTGGACTAATACGTTCCATTAGAGCACCGACATAAGGTGTTTAGGTTATATTTAGTGCCGAAAAAAATCAAACAGAAAACGTGGCCTTATATTTAATTGGATATTTAATTCACACTACAAGGATGAATATTTGTCATAGAATATTTGACTAGAAAACTCATTGTTTCTGGAAATTTATACAATTTATGTATTAGATGATATAAGGTGAAATTCTAAAAAAACTCAAAAGCAACAGTGGAACTGTTTTCTATTGTCAAACGAAATTATTTTAATAAACTTAAACGAAATTGATTTTTATAGCTACATATATACTGAAATGAGTAATAAAGCGAACAAACGTCTGAGAATTTCTTGAATCCATTTAAATAATCACCTTCGAAGAGCCACCCGAAGGATAGGCTATAGAACTCTGTTCAAAAAAGGATAGGCTATTCCGCTTCATTATTTTGAACCACAAAATGTAATAAATTGGTTGGACACGTGTAAAATCAAATTTGAGCATGTCACGCCTTTGCATGTTAATTTTTTTTTTTTTTTACATACATATACATATATATATATACGAATATAATATATATGTAGTATGAAAAAAACGAATACAAATCACCGCTGTTTGATATCGCCAAACAACGCACAAGCCAGGTGAAAAGGACTAGTAATCAATTGGATATAAGGATAAGATTAAAGTTTTAATATTTTTTTCATTTACAGAAAGGTAAGGAGCAGCATGATAAATGTATTTATTTCTCACTTATAAATTATTTAGGTATTTAGGCAACCGGCTTGGTATTTTTTGGTGAGGACTTTTGGTTTTGAAATCAGTCTCGGTGCTAGCTACCGGTTATTGTTATTTATGAAGAATTTGTTTACCCTTCATATTGTTCAAATACATATGTATGTATGTATGTATGTATGTATGTATGTAAGCATGTATGTATGTACATATGAAACTTTACCGTGAAACATTGTCCATGTATGAAGATATTTGGCCTTTTCCAATGAACCCCAACTTTAAACAACTAATGGAATTGGAAATCCCACAGAATACACCTTATTTTCTTGTTTTATTAACTCCATATTTACGTAAATATAAAATACATGTACAGCGTACATATATGCATATGTATATGTATATTTATGATTTTTTTTATCGGGAAAATTAAAATAAAATGAAATAATAAACGTATCTTAAAGAGATAAAAACCCTCTGGATGGTTAGTAAATATGGTGTAAACATTTGTCAGCAGGTTAAAATGTGTCTAACAAAGTTCAGATTTAGACCGGAGGAAGCACACGCAAACACGCTCTCAGACTATGGTATATTCCAGTCAGTATCGCACACACAAGCATGTGATAAACAAAATTCGAGATAATATTGTAGTAGGTATGTTACAAAAGATTCCAGGAATGTGGTATCCTGGTCCACTTACTTCTCAGCGCGACTAATGGAAATAATAATAGTGTGTATTTGTTGGTAATATCCTTTTCTTTTTTTTCTTTTTTCCTTTTGAATATGTTTTTTATTGCTTGCAAGAGGATCTTAGCGGTTGTATAATTACATTTTTATTTTTATTTTTTTTTTTAATATAATATATTTTATGTTTATTTTATTTTAAAAGAAATTAATTGTTGAATATTCGTCACTACTAATTGGTTAAACTAGATTTTCATTACTTTAACACTTTTAGGAACCATTTTCCTTTGACCACTCGATTTGTACACAGAAATTTATAAATCTCATAAATACGGGTAGGTAATATTTCTTTTTGTTTTTTTTTTTTTTTTTATTATTATTTTTAATATCTGTTATCCTGCTGATATAATTTGCTTAGGAGTCCACCACATACATGTACATTTACTCGCAACACCACACTGATATTAGCACGCCCACTACATATCCGTATAATTCACTTTGCATCAATCAAGTCGACGAGTTTAACTATTTTTTTTTTCTTTCTTCTTCTTCTTCTTTTGCAAATTTTTACACACAGATATATTCCTTATGAAATACACACTAGATTCCTAGATTTTTTGGTTGGAAATGAAATAATGAAAATAAACGATTTAAATATCCTTAAAAAATTTATATAATCATTTGCCTTGATTGCTTTCAAACTAGATACACACTGGCTTTTGCAAAGGATTTTTCTTTTAATTTACAATACAAAAAATAAAAAAATAAAAATACAAAGTACAAAATTTTCCAACGTCGCGAAGTAACGGTTTATCGAGTGAGAAGCTTTCGATGCAAATTCTCGTCCGGGACTGAAACTGAATACAAACAACAAGGATAACAGAGATTCTTGCTCTTCAGAGCATCAGCACGGAAAAAAACCAACGACAAGCGAACATTTCATATGGGAAGGATTGGAAGGATTCATCTCTTTTTCGCTCTCTCGCTGGGTGGCGCAAATAATTAAAGCAAAAAACTAAGATAGGAAAAACACAACAAAAAACTAAGCTTCCTCGTGAGTAAGTTGGTTGGACGCACAAGGATTTCGCCCTATTTATCCACGGTTAACACTAAAAGGATATACATACATGCGTACATACATGCCATATATGTATGTAAAAAGTAGGTATAAGTATCGCTGGAGCAACACCAGAAAAAAGGACAGGAATGAAGGACACTGACACAGATATTGCTCCCCCTACAAAAGGATTTGTATACGTGTGGTGTGTTGACCTACTAACTCATACATGAATTCTGTGAATGCATGTAGGCAATTGTTCGCATGTAGTGTTATCAGTTTAGAAATGTCAAATTGCAAAAGAGCGAGCAAAAGATACAAGTAGACAGGGTGTTATCCCAACAGGCAGAAAACCTGGATCGGGATTTTTGAACCCCTTAAAAACTCTTAAGGATTTCTTAATGGTTTAGTGGGTAAGTATCAAATTACTCGTATCTTTACCTTCATCAAAATTCAAATTCCGGGAGTACCAACTTCATCTACATACTTGAAGATAGCATTCGGGCGCGTCAAGCGTGCGCAATGGCTAACTAGATAAAATCCTACATATGTACATGCACTCGTATTTGTTCCACATCCTATTTTCCTCTCAGAGTTAGATCTCAAAAGCAGAGCAGGTAAGGTGAGTATTATTATGGGCATGGGTGCCATACCAACGGAAGCTGGAAAGTTTGCTGTGGAATTTGGAAGTAACACTGTACAACATCGAAAGATTGGAATGTTATCAGTTGTTTTCAATTAATAAAAAAAAAAACAAAAATTACCAGAATCCTTCGCCATACTCATATACAAACTACAAAGTACCAATGAGAACATCGATTTTCTACTCCTAGGCAATAGATAAGTACTAAATTCATTTAGTATGATGTTTTTATGATGTTACCTTGTATTCAGGCCAACATGCTGTGAAGGGATGTTTTAAGTCGTCCTCTCCGCGGTGTCGTCGGTTCGTAGTATTAGTGATTTTCATTCATAGAAATAATTTACTACGCGCGGAGAATGATTTCTTCGTTCTCTTGTATTTCAAGTGCTGTTTGAATGAGGTGCACCCGATTTTTCTTTTTAATTGTTTTTTTTTTTTTTTTGTTTGTTTCAATTTGCCTTGTTTCCCATGGAGCGAGTTGATCTACTTTAACCAATCTTAGAGACGAGTACTTATTAGTTCCGATCCATTGATGGAACGATTGCAAATTTGATTTAAAAGAAATTGATTAAAGTTTTTTTTTGTGGAAAATGTTTATATTGTATATGTAGCATACTCGCACATACATAGATGTGTTTTAGATAGTTTTCGAGGCACCCTTACCCAGGAAACGGTTAGACACATAGTCTGAGCAAATCTGTCTCGCATTGACGTCACATTTTTCAATCTCAGCACTTTGAACGTGAGAAACTTTTGGTCATTGGATGACATTGTTGCTTGTTGTTCTTGCTTGTTTGCATTGCCGATTTTGAAGTGTTATTGTTCTGACACCTTAATTTTCTATTGATTGCAATAGATTATTTTTATTATGATGGTGATGATGTTTGTTGTGAAAATGGTTTGATTTTGAGGATCCTTACCGAAGGATTTTACATAAAAATGTGAATAAATATGTATGAGTATATTTTTTCTTATATTGGAAATAGGCACATTAATGTTTTGTTATATAGAGCCTTATATTTAAATTGTATAACATCACCCCCGAATAAAAACAAAAAAAAAAATTAAAATTGAATTGCGTGTACATTTAAATTATTCAAACTCTTTGACAAATACTCGTATCTAACACCTGAATGCTTGACAAAATTCTGGATAAAAAAAAAAGAAAGGTTGGAAAGATAAGCATGATTGATATGTTAAAATGATTATTAATATCTGAAGTATGTTTATCACTAGTCCGCTGTATTGTTATCTTTCAACATCTTTGTTGGTGTTATATTTTGGCAGTTTGCTACGAGATACCTTAACTCTAGAATACACGGTTTTCATTAGATTAGTCGCTTCAATCAAATAAATATTGATTCATCAAAAAAAGAAAATCATAACCATACGAGGGTAGTCCCAGAAGTACCCGATCTAATAAAGGAAACACAAATACACTTTTCCCAACGATGTTTAACAGCTTCGATACCCTGTTTATAGTAAGAATCGTCGAGATCTTTAAAATAGCCATCAACCACAGACTTCACCTCTTTACTGCTGGCAAATCTTTTACTTCCGAGTCATTTTTACAAATTTGGAAATATTGTAGAACATAATCCGAGGGGCTAGATCTGGCGAATAGGGTGCATGAGAAAGCAATTCGAAGTTTAACTCATTGATTTTGGCTATCGTGATGACGAATGAGTGAACTGGTGCATTGTCTTGATGAAACAAAACTGTTTTCTTCGCCAAATTCGGCCGTTTTTTCTTAACGTCATCTTTCAAACGCTGCAATAAGTTCGCATAATACACGCCGTTGATTGTTTTTCTTTTCTGAGGATAATCATCGCATACCAAAAAACTGACGCCATGAACTGGCCTGCAGATATCTTCGCCTTCTTTGGAGCCGATTCCACCCTTTGAGTCCATTGTTTTGACTGTTCCTTCGTTTCGGGTGTGAAGTGATGGACCCATGTTTCATCCATGGTTATGAATCGACGCAAAAACTCGACTTTATTGCTGTGAAACTTCGCCAAACACTACAGGGTGAATAACTCCAACTCCAACTTTATAAAATGCTATAATTTTTTTATTTTTTGATAAATTTTATTGTACCAAAGCAAAAAATGTTGGAAAATACGAGTACATCGATTTCCAAATAGTATCAGTAATTTTCAATATGTCCACCTTTGGCGCGAATAATGGCCTTGAGACGGCCGAAGAAAGCATCGCACGTTGCACGCAAGTGGCTCTGCGGCATTTTGGCCCATTCCCGGCGAAGTGCTTGTTTGAGGTGGTCCAAACTTTGGTATTTTTTAGTGCTAACCTTCGCCTTCACAATACCCCAGACAGGGAAATCCAACGGATTTGCAACCGGAGAATTTGCAATCCATTGTGTCGAAGAAATGAAGTGTGGAATATTGTTTTTTAACCAATCTTGGTTGACGCGCGCTTTGCGAGACGGTGCCGAGTCTTGCTGAAATGTCCACGATCTCCGACCGAAATGATTGTTTGCCCAATACTGCTCTAAGACAGTTTCACGGTATACGATTGCATTAATTTTGACGCCACGGTCCAAAAATACGAGCGGAGAGGGACCATCGGCGGTTATGGCGGCCCAAACCATCACCATCGGTGCTGCCTGCCTTATGGTGGCCGTAAGAAGGTGTAAATTTTCGAAGAACCTCTCTGGCAAGTAAACTCGGTCATTTTGTTTGTTGACATATTGCTCGATAACAAATGGCGACTCATCGGGAAAAATCAAATTCGGCAACTCACCACTTTCGTGCAAACGTAGCAACTCTTTCGCTCTTTCGACTCTTAACTTTTTTCTATTGCGGTGTAAGATCGTGTGCTTCTTGGAACCTCAATGGCTTGAGCCCAAGCTCATTTTTCAGTATGTGTTGCATCCGTTCCAACGACATGTTGAGCTCACGAGCCATTTTTCTTCCATTTCGACACGGATTTCGCTCAATTCGAGCCTTCACTTTCCGAACCATTTCTGCCGATGTTGCTGTTTTTTTATGACCACCTCCATGACGTTTTGCAACGCTGCCAGTATCACGGTAACGAGCTATGGTTCAAGACACAAATGATTTATTCACGTTGAGATGTTGGAGGGCTCTAACGATAGCTACTCGTGGTTTTCCAGCCAAATATAAAGCAATCACACTATCACGTTTGAATTCCATCGCGGATAAAAATTTTTCAACACAACTGAGACGCAAACGTTTAAAAGGCTTGTAAATAATAAAATTATCTATCATGTGTCAAAATTTGAGCTCACTGTCATGAACGGTTTCTAAATTATAGCAGTTTGAAGTTGGTTACAGTTCGAGTCATTCAGGGTGTAGATTGAAACATCCTCACGACTCTGTTTTTGTTCCATTGTGAGTAATCGCAGCACCCATATTGCCCACGGCTTTCTCATCTCCAATTTCTCAGTCAACATGCGATGTACAGCGCATTTTGAAATATGCCTACCACATCTGCTAGTTCACGCAATCAATTCAATCGACGATCATCCAATACTATTTTGTGCCACCCAATATTTTATTGTTGTAAACGAAGGAGCAGACTTCCCCAGAGTAAAATCTGGTTCCGTTTTAATGTTGGTTGGATTGAGGCCTTTCAAGTGAAAGTATTCTACCACATAACGATAACCAAATTCATTAAAGGCGTTCACTATTGATGGCTGCCGAACAAATACTTAAACAATATAGCGTCGTCAAACTTCAAATTTAAGCTTTATAAGGTTAGTACTTTCTACTATTATCATTCTTTTTAAACAACAGCCACCTT
This sequence comes from Volucella zonaria, assembly GCA_963966105.1. NCBI lineage: Eukaryota > Metazoa > Arthropoda > Insecta > Diptera > Syrphidae > Volucella > Volucella zonaria. Next base: position 997,691 of record OZ014533.1, on the reverse strand, counting down.
CTATACGTCAAGTAGGGTACTTCTGGGACTACTTGATTGCTAATAAATTCATATATCAGCTATCGCTTTTTATCTCTAACAGGAGTGAGAAATATTTTTTATACGAGTATAGATTACTCCAACAAAATCTTAAAAGCCGACCTTGAGTCTGAGATAAAAATAATTCTTTTCCGGTCGAAAACAAAAAAAAACCGATTTTCTAGTAATTATTAATTAATATATTATAATATAATTGTATAGGTTTTTTTTACAAAATAAATTTCGTATAACCATTTTTCAGTTATTAAAAAGATAACTTTGGACTAGAATCGCGGTTTACTCGTATGAAAATGAATGGCTTCACATTAACTTAAAAACTAGTGAACTGATTTCAATTAAAAAACCGCATTTTATTTTAAATAAAATAATTCATTAAAATTTAGAAAAAAATGGCCTCTTTATTTTTTTTTTTTGTTGATATCCGTGCTTCATACGACATCCTCACTAATTAATTAATGATACTTACATTTTTAACTTCCTGATACGGAAGTTCTTGCATTCACTTCGAAAATCGGAAATGAAAATTTGGTGGTATCCCTATGTTTTAAAGTCTCTATAATGTTTTTAGACAGTCTTTAAGGAAAATGCGTGTGTATATTAATTTTATTGGCGTATTCCACGAAGGACTTTGTCTTGGAATGTATTTGTACAACCCCATAATTGAAAGACGTACGTCCAAACAGGCCTCAATACTTGCTTATATATTGTATTATAGCAAGATTTTGTTTTGTGTAGACATATCAGAGTTTTATCCCAGCAACCATTACATTTTTATATATTACGCGACGATATTTGTTATTAACCAACAATTATGCTGGTTTCTAGCGCAGAAAGCTTCTGATATTTCCCCTTCACTTCGCAATCTCCAGGCAGATTCTCAAGTGGTGCCACAAGGAGGCGTAAAGTAGGGCTTACTAGTAAAGCTGCACGGTGTTCGCCTGGGCGGCACCTTCTATGAAACCTAATACTAGTCGCTGCCATCCTCAATATAAGGGAAGAAAAGTTGTATATCCGTACGGTGACATACATCCATAGAAAGGATGACCCTAATGTTGACGACAACACATTTTCATTGCTGGGAATAAGATCCCTCGCAATAAGTATAATATGGATCAACCAATGGACCATTAATCTTTGTTTGCTCTAGAGATCGCTTGTACGAGTATATCTTCGCATTTAAACACCGTCAACAACAATCGGACAAAAAACCGTTCAAAAAATCTTGCGTTCACAAATAGTACCAAAATTAGGACCTTGGGAACTGCAATAGGGTTATTTGGAGCAATAAATCCAACCACGAAATCCAGGCACGTAGAGAAGGGCGTTCGACGTTTCGCAGAGTCAATACATTGCTCCCACCTAAAAGCATTTGGATGAATGGATATATTTTGCTCTGGGAAGTTTTCTCTTTTGGCAGAACAACGATTTCCTTCATATTGATGGTATCATATTTTCAACAAAAACGTCTGCTTTCGGTTGGTCAGTCGGACGAAATAAGTAAAGAGTGGCGGCAGCACTGATGCCCTTTACCGCGCGCCCCTGCGTTGACAAGCAAATGCATCATTTAAAATGACTCGACCAATATTCCCCAATTCTCTCGCATTCTTTCTATCAACATGATCCATTGTGGCGAAAGCCAAAAAGAGAAAACGTACATCAAACCTCTGATTGTACACACATTCTCGTATACGCGGACTTGCTTGTATCGGCAAATGTATGGAGATAGAGAATAAAACGTGTCATTTCTCCTACAAAATCTCTGCCTGTAGGAGAAACAACTCATTTTAAATGCATGCTAGACAAAACACATGCTTAAAAATTAGCTTAATTAACTTAAAAATTGTTGGTGCTGCTGAGCAACATCCCTCATGTTGCGACTCTCTACCGCTCTACTGAACTGGAGATGCTCGGCACTGCCATATGCGACGTCTCTGTCGTAGGTTGAGTCGCCTGTCCGCAGCTGTCCGAGCAACGTGGAAGATTAGCGACACCGCTAATCTGTCCTGGATCAGACCTTTCGTATAAGGGTAGAGGAACGCTTCTGTAAGAATACTATAAAGCCGTCAAAGCGAACTCTCTCATGATACATATAGTTAGGGTAGTAAGCCCGGAGATCAGGTTCTTCGACGAGGTCATAGCTCTTGCAATGTGCCTTCGAGTCAACTTAATAACAAAATTGTGCACTCTTATTAGGTTCGCCCTATTGTATAAGACCTCATTAGGATAGAATTTTATGTACTCAGACTTTGGTGTTCTGTATAAGCGAAGACAATCCCGAAGACAATCTCTCTCAAACAAAAAGCTTGCTCTCACATTGAACCACACGGGACAACCAAATACAAGGATAAGGGCCATGTAGCAAATCACCTTCACCCTCGCATCGAATTGGCTGTTATAAAACAAAGAGACTGTAAAGGCAAAAGCACCTTTGGCTCTGGCCAGAGCAACATCTATATGTTTGTTAAAATGCAGATATTGGTCTAGTCAGATCCCTAGGTATCACAAGCAACTGGCTGCACGTGCTATCCCACGATCAACAACTTCCACTAATTCTTTCTGGTATCCCTAGAGGCCCCAGACATAGGCGTCCTAAACAAAATGGTTTCCGATTTCTGAAAGTTAATTTTCAACTTCCAGTCATCACAATATCGTTTAATTTTATCGAAGTCACGTTACAAAAGTATGTTAATGACCTCAATCTTTGGACCTGATCTGTACGCGGTTAAATACGACTGCATAAGCTATGGTATGGTGAAGTGAACCTATCAGATCACTTGTGTAAATGTTGAATAGGATTGGCAAATTTACCGCACCCTGTTGCAGACCGTTTTTAATGTTAAATATTCCAACAGAAGTTACATCGCCATTCTTCACGATGAACTGTCTACTGGAGAGCATATCAAAAAGAATATACAGCAGTGGTTTACTAATGCCCAACCTGTCCAGCTTGAAAAAGAGTCCCTCTAACCATACGGTATCGAAGGCTTTTTCCAAGTTAATCAGGCAGGCATCAGTGCACTGGTTCTTGCCTTTGTTCAATTGGATATCAGAAACCAGTTTAGAGGCAGCATGAATGATATTATGCCCCGCCGTGAAACCGAATTGATTATCCGGAATTATATTTTTGTAATCAACCCACCTGGTCAGGACTCTATTGATCACCTTCTCGAAAACCTTACTGATGTTTGGAAGGAGACTGATCGACCGGAGATTCGCCGGATTGGATGTGTCTTTATCCCTTTTGGAGATGGGGTGTACCGCTTCTGGTGGGAGATGTCGAAGTACAATGTTCGGTATTTCATCGGTTCAAACTGATTTCTTACTTCTAAGTGATTCAGAGATCGTTTGGAGCTCTTCCTTCGAAATGAACGGGGGTAGTACCCTATCGTCTCGGCGACGACATTATTTGCCATATTCTCGTCACTGAACTGGTTGAAACCCGAGCTCTCGAATCGCCAATCCACTCTCTATCTGCATTCATTTGCATTCGTTTTCATTATTTAAAATGCAGATTGGGGCGCATCTAATGAAAAACTCTGTATCGTTAGCTATCTCAGATTTATCTTAGGACTTTGCTTTACTTTTATAATATTAATCGGAGGCCCAGATCGAGCGTTGTTGTTGAATCTTTAAACTCGGATTTCTTTAAACGTTTTTTATTAGCAATTTTCAATTTTACAAGTTGATTTCTAAAGCGAACTGTCACGCTAGAGCTCTCGATCGAAAAAGAAAGATTTTTTCTGTTTTAGCGCCCAAAGTCCAGTTAGTGTGTTTGACATGTACCCATCTGACCAAAATTATGAGTACACTACTGATCTGATCTTTGTCGCTCTACTACAATATTTCCATCCTTTTAGACGGTACTACATCTCGGCCGACCTGACAATTTGATCGACCACGATCAATTACACTACTTTAATATCTTTCTTCTCTCTCGTGCTGAAGGTTACCCCGAAATAGCAACAGTGACTCACATCCGTTCCTTCCATAACCGCATATTTCTTGCTTCTACCACAATATCGTATGGTAGTTGCGTAACTGGACAACTCTCAATATCGCGCACCGCATATGTTCCCTTAAACTTGGGAATACGTTTTTTATTCCCTCCCGCTGTCGTATCAACGTTTTTTATTACGAGGAACGAGTAGTCTCCTTTATTTTAAGTGCGTGCCGGATGATGACGCCCCTCATGATACTTGCTAATGTATTCCTGAACCTTCTGTATTTCCCTTCTCGCCTTTTCTCTAGTAGAGGCCAAATCACGCCTTGGAGCATTTGATCTCTTCTCCTCAAGGTATTCCGTGAGTTTGTCCACTATACAACCTCTCTGATTCACCCCGAACAAAAGTGTACTGCGGGTGGTCTGTATTGACCTATGGATTGTATTATTTAGGGCGTATTCTACCTGCGATAGGGTCTGCACCCAGTCACCATCCTGCATTGGTTCGCTTAGTTTACCTAGTATAGGCGTCAAAATTCTATTGATTCTCTCTGCCTGCCCGTTGGCCTGAGGCGAGTGTACTGCGACCTTGACATGTGATATATTCAAATCTTGTCTTGTCAGGCGCTTGTCGAATTCCTCGTACAGAAGGTGTTTTAATGCGTCCCACGTATTCACTCGGACAGCCCTCACCGGTAGCCTGGCGGTGCCTTGCATGAGTCTGCGCGCACAGATGTACTTGGACCAATCGTCACACTCCAAGGATTGCGTTACGTCTTCAAAGTCCGCTATTCACTTCTTAACGCCGTAGGCATCATTGCCAGAAAATTAAGGTACGGCATTTTCGACGTCGATGAAATCAATTCTTCTTCCTCCCGGAGCGGGTTCTGTTTCTGCAAGTTCGCACCGGAGATCTGCGATACGTTTGCGTCTCTCAAGGCGAACAAGTTTCCGTTCCTCTTCTATATCGGAGTCCGTTATTTGTGAATGACCACGTACGTTGGCAGAAGCGCGGCTGGAAGCGGCAGAAGTGGTGATGTGTTTAAGGTGGCAGAGGTAGCAGAAGAGACACAAGGTCCAGAAGCGGCACGAGTTCCAGAAGTATCGGAAGTGTTTGTTGCGGAAGTGGATGCTCTCGGTGTGACTAGGCACCTGAAGTGTACACAGCAGCGGAAGTTCCAATTGGTATGGAATCTTTGAAAAAATTCAATATTACTTAAGGACTGCTGAATACAAACTAGAAAATGGATGCTCATTTTAGGCAGAGAAAAAATGGAAAAAATATGTAGAATGGAAGTTGCATACTTTGAGCCACATTTTCTTTTATTTTTTTTAGGAATGTAGTTTTTCGCTCTTGACTTATTCCGGAATAACTAAGAGGAACTCTTGGAGAATCTTGTCGGTGACATAGAAACCTGCTAATCCAAAGGACATTCCAACATTGAACCTTTGAAAAACAACTCCCCACAAAATAAGAAAACGTTCATTTGTATGTTTAAATGTAATTTACGGACTGATATCGCAAGAAATAAAAGGTTTCTTTAAATTAAATATAAATTTGCATATGATGTTGTAGAATTACATAAATTACAAAAAAAAAAGATTAAAAATCATTTAAGCATTTTCTTCTATATTTTAACTAACATTTGCATTCATTGAACTTTTTATTTTTATTTATATTTCTTTGCGTGTGTATGTGTATTTTCATGCCTCCAATGCTTTTATTCATTATGAATTATATTTATTCAATTTGTATTTGTATGGGCAGGGAAATAAAAATAGAAAATAAATTTCAGGAAATTGCAACACGAATTGGTGACTGTTGTCAGTTGAAATTGTTCATTTGAGGCCATCCTGAAGGACTGGACCGAATCCAAATGTTTGCTTCATACTATGCCAATAATATCGCTTCCAGTTGGTGCTTGTTGTTTCATATTCAGCAGATGGGATGCCCGATTGTGTTAAGGTAAGTTTGGTGTGATCACTCTGCAAGGAAAACGGAGTTAGTTTTGATTACAAATAGTGTATCAGGAGAAAGTAAACTATATATCAGAAATACAATAGAATAGTGTCATAAGAAATGCCTCCGGTATATCCACAAACTTACTGCTTATCCGCAGATGGTTAAATATTTGTAGTTAATTGTGGTTTATAAACAAAAGAACTCATATTTGTGATGTATTAGAGCTCGAACAGAGTTTGAATTAACGACACCGGTGAGTTGCTCAAACCTTACGCTTGTAAACCGTCAAACCAATAAATAAAATAAAATAAACAATTGGCGAACGGCTACAAAGCTTTATATAGTGCATATGATGGTTTGGGTTTCGGAGCGATAGATTAAAAAGAAAAACGCAAAACGACATCAATTTGCTAATCCCTTGATGTACTAGATGGAGTGAAAAGTGACCTCCTTGACCGCCAGAATGCGCTGCTACTGCAAAAAACGTTATGGTGCCTTGAAATCCGTTCATATTTAGGCAGACATGCCAAATTTCAGTGCGATACTATGTTTAGTTTTGTTTTGACAGCTGATTGTTGTTGACGTGTTTGGCATCATGTTGAGTATGGACAAAAACGATTTTCGTTCTCTCATAAAACATTATTTTTTGAGAGGCAAAACGGCGAAGGAAACAAAAGAAAAGTTGGATAAATATTATGGGGCTAATGCTCCGTCAGATTACACCGTCAAATATTGGTTTCGAGAGTTTCGTGGTGGCCGCAACTCCACTACCGATCAAGTCCGCAGCGGCAAGCCCTCCGATGCGGTTACAGAGGACAATGTCAAAAATGGTGTTGGCTGACCGGAAAGTGAAGGTGCGCCAGCTAGCAGATACCACAAAGATTAGTACTGAGCGCACACGCCATATTTTGGGCAATATTCAGCATATGAAAAAGTTATCCTGCCGCTGGGTGCCGCGAATGCTCACTCCTGACCAAAAACACGAACACGAGAGCACTTCGAAAGAGTGTTTGCAATTGCTGATACGGAATCAGGCGGACTTTTGGCGTCGATTGGTAACGGGATTTGGATCCCTCGGACTATTATCTCTTCCCAAACCTCAAAAGATGGGTCATCAATAAAAAATTTAGGTCACGCGAGGAAATCATCGACGCCACGGAGGAGTATTTTGCTGATCTTCCGAAAAATTACTTTTCGGACGGGATCAAGAAGTTGGAAAATCGAAAATTGGTTGTATATCTGCAGTCGTTTTGGAACTGAAATGCATGAGGCTTGATATACGAACTCCTTTTATACGCTAACAGATAAGTCCTCAAGGTGAGGACTTGAGATGACACATAAAAATGGTTGTTTTCATTGGAAAGGCAACAGATTACTAAGCAACATGACCTGAATAAAAGTGGACTTAAGTTTTTCTTTTCTCAAGCACAGCAATACCCTTACAAAGAATAAGCAAAGATTAACTTTCGCACATCTATTAAACTCACTTTTTGTTCCAATTCAATTGTAACATTCGAATAATGCCCTGATGGCCAAGATTTCAACCTCCATGACTGGGTGATTTTCTTCTCGGGAACTAGCTCATCAAATTTTCCTTGGATATTACCACCAAACAAAATGAATCTAAAATTAGTTATTATTCAAAGAAATCCACTCAGTATAGGTGTCTAAATGTAACTTACTCTCCCCCACGAATAGGATCAGATTTTGCTTGGCCGCGGGTAAAAGCAGTGACTAGTTCCTGTTTAGTGAGCGCATTATACAAATCAAATGCGCTACACTGGAACTGTTCCTCCATTGTCAGAGTTTTAACATCAAGCTTGTAACCAACGCTCTTAACTTCAGTATTTCCATTTTTATTTGCAACTTTCGATGGATCAGAATTATTGAAAGCGCTTCTTCTAACTTGAGTCTCGTTCTTCGGTAAAGTAGTTTTTTCGCAACTTTTTCGTGGTAAAATTAGGCCTTTGGAGTATTCCTCCTTTAATTCCTTTATATAAGTTTCTAGTTGCTTCCTAATAACATCCCTACCCACATTGTACATAAATTGTTTAAGCCTATCTGCCTCGTCATTATTCGATTCGTCAATGGTTATTGTAATTTCAATTTCATTTACATTAAATTCTTCGGATAAATTTGGAATTGTTGCTTTCCCTTTATGTTCATCTTTTGATCCAGCCAATCGTCCATTCCATTTTAAAATGATGTTCCATTCATAGAAGAATATTAATTTGCCTTTTCGATTGTTTGCCGTAGCTTCTCCGGTGCATTCATCAATTTTTTCGATCGTACACAGAAGGCCGTTTTGTTCTAAAGTTCACAAATTGAAAGTTTATTCATCTGTAACAGAACTTAAAACTTAAAACTCATGACTCATACCTATCTTGAGATCATTGAAGAGTTCCTTAATTCTGTCCTTGGACCATGGTGTAGCATTTTTCTCTGTCCAATGCCAGTTATTGACATTTGTAGCATCGGGGCGCTCCTCTACAATCCAACGTGGATCACCTTCTCCCCATTTAGCCATGATATCGCAGATAGTAGAAATTCACCAATAAAACTGCTTTTCCACAAGGAAAACCCACTGAGAAACGACAACTTGTCGACTGATTTCTGAATAAAAAGTTTTACAAAAAACCTTTTCCTTTTTCTTTTTATGCCAATATGGAATAAATCAAAGCTCCTTGTTCTTAGATTTCTGATTTAAATCACGTTTTTTTCGGGGAAGACTTAGGGATCCTACAAAATTGCAAACTGACAGTATGAAATGAAAAAAAATCTGCCTCCACTGTCAGTGCTGAAAATTCGAGATGAGAATTTTCGAGAAAATAAACGTCATGCCGCTGTCATAAGCTGCGGTTTTTTCTTTCGAATTTCGAAAACAAAAAGGAAATGTAATTTTAGAACAATTGGAATGAAGTTGTGAGTACAATTGATATGGTATATCATGGAGTTTTGAATTCAGCTGGATTTTGTTTTATTCGTAGAAGAAATCGACGCTTTTTGCATTTAATGTAGAGATTGTGCTGTTGAACGTAGAAAATGATTCGTATATCATCCTTAGCACACTGCGGTTGACTAGATCTAATGTGATATCCTCGAGTTGAAATTAAATCATGTGGTCCGACTTACGAATTTTAATTCAACTAAAATGTTGGTCAACTGGTAATTATGTTTTTTTTTATCACAAGATACGGCTTACCCAGAAAACTAAGGCGTGTTTTGTTCAACCCGTTAGCCCTTGCAAAAATATGTTGTACTATTCTCTCGTCTTCTTTGTTTATTTAAAATATTGTCTTGAGCTATTCCCGTACTCTCTATGTACTCTGTCGGCTCTACAGTGTCCTGTCAGAAATTACCTTGCTGTGTGCATCTGCCTTCTGGTTACTAAAAGTTGCTGTAAGAGAAGGGCTTGGTAAAAGGAACCTTACATCTTAAATAATTTTGGTGCAACGTTATTCTTTCAGATTCTTTCTAGCATTATGTTCTTGGCATGATATAGATAGGTCCTTATATGGCTGCTTGGTTTACCTTTATTGGTTGGTGTCTAGTTTTTTTCTTTTTAAAAGAATTCAACACTCAAGAAGGTTTGAATACTCTTAAAATGCCTAAGCATTTTGTAAGTTTTTGTGAAAAATCAGAAAGAGGGTGAAAGATATACACCCTGAATGACTCGAACTGTAACCAACTTCAAACTGCTATAATTTCCAAACCGTTCATGACAGTGAGCTCAAATTTTGACACATGACAGATAATTTTATTATTTACAAACATTTTAAACAATTTGCGTCTCAGTTGTGTTGAAAAATTTTTATCCGCTATGGAATTCAAACGTGATAGGGTGATTGCCTTATATTTGGCTGGAAAACCACAAGTAGCTATCGTTAGAGCCCTCCAGCACCTCAACGTGAATATATCATTTGTGTCTCGAACCACAGTTCGTTACCGTGATACTGGCAGCGTTGCAAAACGCCATGGAGGTGGTCATAAAAAAACAGCAACATCGGAAGAAATGGTTCGGAAAGTGAAGGCTCGAATTGAGCGAAATCCGCGTCGAAGTGGAAGAAAAACGGCTCGTGAGCTCAACATATCGTTGGAACGGATGCAACACATACTGAAAAATGAGCTTGGGCTCAAGCCATTGAAGTTCCAAAAAGCAACAGCAACAGAAAAAAGTTATAGTCGAAACGCTTGCACGAAAGTGGTGAGTTGCCGAATTTGGTTTTTTCCGATGAGTCGCCATTTTTTATCGAGCAATATGTCAACAAACAAAATGACCGAGTTTACTTGCCAGAAAGGTCCTTCGAAAATTTACACCTTCGGACGGCCACCAGAAAGCAGGCAGCACCGATGGTGATGGTTTGGGCCGCCATAACCGCCGATGGTCGCTCTCCGCTCGTATTTTTGGACCGTGGTGTCAAAATTAATGCAATCGTATACCATGAAACTGTCTTAGAGGCAGTATTGAAGCCTTGGGCAAGCAATCATTTCGGTCGGAGACCGTGGAAATTTGAACAAGACTCGGCACCGTCTCACAAAGCGCCCGTCAACCAAGATTGGTTAAAAAACATTGTTCCACACTTTATTTCTTCGACAAAATGGATTGCAAATTCTCCGGATGCAAATCCGTTGGATTTCTCTGTCTGGGGTATTTTGAAGGCGGAGGTTGACACTAAAAAATACCAAAGTTTGGACCACCTCAAACAAGCACTTCGCCGGGAATGGGCCAAAATACCGCAGAGCCACTTGCGTGCAGCGTGCGATGCTTTCTTCGGCCGTCTCAAGGCCATTATTTGCGCCAAAGGTGGTCAAAACTACTGATACAATTTGAACATTGATGTATTTTCCAACATTTTTTGCTTTATAAAATTTATCAAAAAATAAAAAAATTACAGCATTTTAAAAAGTTGGAGTTCGAGCCATTCACCCTGTATTATTAGGCTCAGTTAGTATTTGGTTCATTGGATAGCATCCAACAATTAACTAAATTGTTAATGTAATTTGGCTTATTGATCTTATCTAGGCAACTACTCATCTTACATAAATTCAGTCTCCCACAAACTTGTAAGTTGTGTGAATAATGGAAGGGACCTACGATATTTTGCCGACGCAGAATGGCAGGAGAGTGAGAGACATTTTCATGGGCAAAGTGTTTTACTCGTCAAAAGGTTCGAAACGTCAGCAGAATAAATTACTTCTTTTGTTATTTGCTTAGTACCCGAGCAACTTACCCATTATGCAACGCTGCTACTTACACCTCAGGCTGTTCCTACACGTAAATGTTATATGGGTTACTAAACCAGTTTTTTGATTGTATACCGAAGAGATGATTCTCCGTCGACTTAAATTCGAGTGTTAGAAAAATTGTCACTTTTTTTTTAAATAAGTTATCAACGGTATTATATGTAAATACTAATATAAGATGAATAAAATATTTCCTCTGCATAAAATTTTAGCATTTTTCGATTCAAATTTTAATACGGAATTTACTCAAAAATTGAAAAATCCAGTCAGTATGGCGTCCCATATACAAGTACTCAATCGCATATCTGAAAATAATCCTCATTAGTTAAATGATATAATATTCCTCCATCTAATCTAAATATTACAAAAGAATATAGCATTATAAAGATTCAATGTAATATATAAGAATTCATATAAATTTAGTACAAAAGTTCGAAACCGAACCTAATGAACACAATGACATTATCGATACTACGAAAATTCGAAAAAAAATTCTGTACTAAAACCTAAAATGTGGCGTATTTGCTCTTTCCGTTTCCTTTTTTGAGAACGCTGCCAAAATGAAAGCTAAGGGACAGGTAATTTTCCCCAAAAATTCGCGATATTTTAGTGAAAGAATATTTTTAATCAAGATAAACAAAGTGACAATTGTTTAACAACACTGAGGAATATATTTGCCACTTAAATAATGCAATTTCATGCGTTTTCTTGTGAGATATGACCATGTGTTGTTCTAGTGGTAGCTGTCAAAATTTTTTGCTCCATTGCAGAATGGAATATCTAGATTCTACTGCGAAAAGTAATAAATTAACGTTTTTATGAAATAAATAAGTACTTTGTTTAGGTTTGATTAATCGGATAATGTTCTTTTACTTTGTTTTCAAGTTGAAATGCTAAATGTGTCTTTCTTTTCATTTTAGTTGAAGGAATACGAAGTCATCGGGCGCAAATTGCCCACAGAGAAGGAGCCACAAACTCCCCTGTACAAGATGAGGATCTTTGCCCCTGACAACATTGTGGCCAAGTCACGTTTCTGGTATTTCTTGCGTCAATTGAAAAAATTCAAGAAGACCACCGGAGAGATTGTCTCGCTCAAACAAGTGTACGAGACTTCACCAATTAAAATCAAGAATTTCGGAATTTGGCTGCGTTATGACTCCCGTTCGGGTACACATAACATGTACCGTGAATATCGTGATTTGACAGTGGGAGGCGCTGTTACACAGTGCTACCGTGACATGGGTGCTCGTCATCGTGCCCGTGCTCACTCCATTCAAATTATCAAAGTAGAAGCTATTGCCGCCAGTAAGACGCGTCGTGTACACGTTAAGCAATTCCACGATTCCAAGATTAAGTTCCCGCTTGTCCAAAGAGTACACCACAAGGGCAACAGGAAGCTCTTCTCATTCAGAAAACCAAGGACATACTTCTTGTAAGGAGCCTGCTGTAAAATTTTGTTTTTTTAATAAGAAATCTTGATTGTGAACTGAGAAAACCTTGGGAAAATAAAAGTTATTTTCCGAAAGTTGTGTTAATTTTGTAAGTTATTTGGATAAGTGGCTGGTGTGTTGTTTAGACGAATTTCTGGTGAAATTGTCGTATGGATTAGTGAATATTCCAACTTTGGAGGACGCAAGGTATATAAATGGTCGATATAGTTCACTCGGGCATCTCAGACAACGAGAGGTATATTCAAAGTCGGGTCGTGTCGCCTACCACGTAGAAATCTTCATATGCCTTAGACGAAATGCGGTTGCTTTGAAGCGTAGGTGTCATTTGGGTAAATTGAAAGCGGTATTGTGGATGGGATTGTAACGACCTCATAAACGTCTAATTCATAATTAAAATGTTTCATTTGGAATCATGTCAACGTGGCTAACTAAGCCATAGTTTACTTACAGATAAAATTATTAAATAGTATGACGAGAGAATTATCGTGAATAATCAAGTCTTCTGATTCACATTTTTCTTAAACTGACCGATGAACATTTAAAGCTTTTGAATACAACTTGGTAGGTATTGATGCCACCATTGTATCTCCGTTGTTTGCGAAGTTCAATTTAAGATGCAGCGTGAGTGAGACTGAGGGGTTGCTTCCATATTTGCATAATCTAATTATGTTGCTTTACAACTCTCCTTTGAATCTGAACTAGAAATAGCCTTCATTTCCATTTCTAATTATGTCTGTGCACGGCAGTAGCGTAGCCTAGTTTTTAACAGGCCTCGCGTATATGCATATATATATTCTTATGAAATGCATATGTTAAAGGCCGGATGCAGGACTGCCTGTAAGAAAATCCTTTGAGTTTAAATTGTGTTTTTTTTTTCTTTAAATAAGACTGCGAGAGTTTCACGCTATATTAATTATTCCATGCTTACTTCATGTAAGCTATCGTCTTTAAGTATGTAGTTACATTCTTCGTACTTCGGTATGATATCTGGACAGAATGATGTAAAATGCTGCATAAAACTTGTGAATCGAGTCGCTTATTAAAATATTTATTGTTACATGAAACTGTGATTTCATTTAAAAAAACAATGTTGATCTACTACGTATGTATTCAAATTGCACCCTTTAAATGCTCACAGTTTCTTGCTGGCAAACAACGACATGATACTTGTTATTTCTGCACGGATTTTTAGCTAAAGCTCCTGAATTGTTTTAGGTTTGTGCATGTAAATCCACCCTCTTAAAAAGACATACAAAAAGAAATCAGGCGCCGTCAAATCTGGAAAACGTGAAGGTCAAGGAAAACCTGCATTTTTCGATACGGTCCGGACGCCAAAAAGTTCTCAAATTACCTCCACTGTTGTCCCTACGATGTGTTCTTGCTGGAACCATATGTTAGGGTTATACAGAACTGCCACACGTAAAATATTCTTTATGATCCTCTAGTGATGGTTTTTGAATATTCATCGTTTTCTAAAAAACTATGGACCAATGGCTCTATCGGCTATAATTCCACATAAAACTGTGCATCTAAGATGGCAGCCTCCCGTGGTTATAATTCAAATTCTGCAGAATAAAACTATGCGCGTAATTCTAAAATGTAATATTTATACTCCGGTTAAAATAATGCTGTATGTCCTACAGTGTATAACAGTTGTTATTTTAACTAATTAATTTGCTCTACTCCGAAGGGCGAGAACCTGGTCGTGGCTCCTACAGAGTCTAATCTCTTGTATTACCAAGGATAGGTGAGTCCCATCTGGAATGAATTGAATAGTTCTACTACTATTACTATAACAGATCAAGTTTCTGCAGAAGCCCGATGGAGTGCCACGTCGCCGAGTACACACTCCACTCCTCAAACGGGCCATTAATTTTCTCATCAGGCTAACACTACGGGTTGTTTCGTGATTTAAATGCTTGACTCAATAATAATTAGCGGAGAGCGGCCGCTTCAAACTCACCGACGTGTTTTTTTATAAAAAAATCCTGTGTGACATTAACCATACCCTTTGGATATTTCGATTTCAGATCCTTCCATGGTTAATAAATAGAAGAAAATGAAGCAAAAAGTAGATTTCCAACTTAGAGTGAATATTATTCAATACAAAAATTTGCAACTAATATTATCCCTTAAAGTCTTTCATAAAAACAGGTTTGGGATACAAGTTTAAATTGCGTGCACAAAATAAAGGGTCTTTCATCAAGCGCTTTCTATATTTAAATAAAACAAAGTGTGTGTGAGGTATCATCGAATTTTTTTATTCGTTTGAAAGGCCTATCGATGCCATTATGTATGGAATATATCATCGTTCAAATGTCCACTTCTGTGTGGCGCGCAACCGAAATGTCAATTTTTCCATGACTCTGGCGCATAAATCAGGCTGAATTTGACCGATGCCATGGGATATGTTGGCTTTGAGAGCCGCTGTGGTTTCTGGTTTATTCGCATAGACCAGCGACTTCAGAAAACCGAACAAAAAAAAGTCTAACGGGGTCAAATCGCATGATCCCGGTGGCCAGTTCACATCACCTCTACGTGAGTTGACCATGCCCTCGAGTCGCTCGTACAGAATTTCCAATGTGGCGTGAGCTGTGTGGCACGTAGCGGCGTCCTACATGTCGTTGGTGTCCATATCATCCAATTCAGGCCAAAAGAAGTTGCTATTCATCGACCTATGGCGCTCGCCGTTGACAGTGATGACCTGGCCAACGTCGTACTCAAAGAAATATGGACCCATGACGTCGTCTGCCCAAAATCCACACCAAACAATGACTTTTTCGGGATGCATTGAACGCTCTTGGATCTCATGTGAATTGGTATCGTCTCAAATTCGACAATTTTGTTTGTTGACGTACCCATTCACCCAAAAATGGGCCTCTTAGAGTCAGTTTCCAATTGCAGCTAAAACACGTCGTTGTCAATTCACGACGCAAAATTCGCTAAGTTGCAGTCTGCGAAAGGCCGAGTTCTTGTGAGAGGCGCGAAATCGACTGCCTCGGATTCGTCTGCACACTCTCACGGACAGCGTCGATGTTTTCTACAGATCTTGCGTTTCGTCGACGTCCGTGTGTTGGTTTATCGTTTACTGAACCAGTGGACTCAAATTTATCCACCACACTGCGAATAGTCCGAACGTTGCCCGAACAGAACACCCATTTTGATAAAACGATTTTATCATTTGGACGAGTTGTTGAACGTTATGTTAGTCCATGGTCATAGATAAACTAACCTAGATGTCAAACTCTACTAATACTTTTGCAAACCCTTAACTTTCGGCATACACACTGTGAGTGAATTCCAACACTTTTACATTCTCTATAATTTTCCCAAAATTTGATAGAATGAGAGCAATTTACAAGTAAAATTGCTAGAACGAGAGCGATTTGCACGAGTGTGTGTAATGTAGATGGGGTTTTTTTTATTAAAATGGGCGTGGTTTGTATAAAATAAGAGGGAAATTGCCATTGATGACAATTCACCCATGTGCACAGATAGGATCACACGGTTAGGGGCGATCAGTAGAAAACCAGTTTTGATTTTCCAATATCTGGAAAGTTTGCCGTCTAGGATAGTTCATCTATGTCCATGTTGATTTGGCAAAATAGACTGAATAAATGACAGCCAATTTGACAGATGTAGTTTCAGCAATATGGCCGCTATCAACTGTCAAACTTCGGAAGTTTCTATTGGAAGACCCTGCATAAGCCAGCTTTTTTAATATCCAGTAATAGGTAACCTTTTCTGATTACATCAGCACACTTCTTTGCCATGGAAAATATTATGTATATTAAACACAACACTATCCGGCATGTTTTCCTTCAGAGCAGCCATCAGTTCTGACTTGTTCCGGAAATGTTGTCCAGTAATCTGACACTTAAGCATGAGAGATTTTCAACGGGATTCAAGTTTAGTTATTGCCGCTGGCCACTCGAGAATTTCGATGTGTGTTTTGGGTCATTGTCTTGTTGAAACACCCATCGAAATGACATTTCCATTCCACGTAGGGAAGTATGTGGTCTTCCAAAATGTTTTTAAATTTAAGACGGTCCATTATGCCTTAGATCTCAATAAAAGGACCGAGACCATGAGCAGAGATGCAAGTCCAAATCACTACGCTGCCACCTCCATGCTTGGCCGTCACATAGAAGAGTCCAGAGAAATGTTCTTATGCATAGCCCCTGAATGACTGTATTGTTACAACCGACTTTACAGACTTTCCCTGAATCCTGGGAAATGAAATCATGTCGCCCTATGATGTTTAATAAAAACCCCACTGTTAAATGATATTTCGAAATTGCTTATTCGAATGCAGTCATTTGACACTTCTATTTAATCTTCCACCATTTCCAATTTTTTCGTCAGCTGTCATTGAGTGGACTATATGTAGGAAGGCTGGTGCTTGTTGGAAAAAGTTTTTGCTTAGTTTTTGGTGTCGCAGTGGATGATAGTAAAAAGTAATTATTTTCTTCGATATTTATATATTTACTGAGTATTTTGTAGAACAACTTGCTAGGCCAGTTCCAACTATACCAAAACGTGTGATTCCCCTGGCTCTCTGAATTTCCATCATATAGATATACTGTAAATCGAAAAGTTACATTTTATTCTTCTCTTAAAGATAACAAATGAAAACAACAATATTGTGAAATTAATACAATATTTTTTCTTTTAACTATTACTCACTGGAATACTAATAAGGAAAGTAAATAGATTCGTTTCCTTTCGATTTGCTCATCATCTGATTCATATTTGCAACTTCGTCGCCAGAATGAATGTTGAAGAGAATCGCTTGAGAAGTTTTAGTTCATGGCCAACGAATGCACCTATAGGATCTGAACGCTTAGCCAGAGGTGGTTTCTTTGCAACGGGTAATTTGTTGGAAACGGAGTGTCACTGGTGTCATAAGAAAATTTCAGATTGGCAATATGGAGATCAGGTATGTTAATATTTATTACGCTGTGAAATTAAACAAATTTTAACTTAGCACTAAAACTAGATAGTGGCCAGGCACCGACGCTTAAATCCACTTTGTGCATTCATTATAAGTCCCAACGAATCTGGAAATGTTCCCCTAAGTCCGAATAGTTTAATGGAGACAGTACATGAAACAGTTGACGATAGTAATACTTCAATCATAAGTGCCGGACAAATTGACTTCAAGAATGAATTACATCGTTTGGCAACATTCAAAAATTGGCCTGTAAGTACGATATGGTAAGATGCTGTGGTAAGAAAGGTTAACTTTCGTTTTCTAGAATCCAAACATCTCTCCACAATCATTATCGAAGGCGGGTTTTTATTATTTAAATCAATCCGATCAAGTGAAATGTGCATGGTGCAATGGTGTTATAGCGGAATGGGAGAAAAATGACAATGCATTCAAGGAGCATCAACGATTCTTTCCTGATTGCCCTCGAGTTCAGCTCGGACCACTTATAGAAATCGCTAGTGATGGAATTCGAGACTTGGGAATACAACAATTATCACCACCAAAAAAATTGAAATACTCGTGCCTTGACACTCGCCTGCGTACGTACACAAATTGGCCGATAACTGATATTCAGAAGCCCGAGACTCTCGCACAAGCTGGCTTTTATTATACAGATATCGATGATCAAGTTCGATGTTTCCATTGCAATGGTGGTCTACGGTCTTGGCAGAAAGAAGACGATCCATGGTTTGATCACGCCAAATGGTTTCCAAATTGTCATTTTGTAAAGCTCGTTAAGGGTCCACAATATATAATACAGGTGCAGAGTTTGGCATCGTCACAAATGTCTCAAAATGTTTGCGAAACCGTTCAGGGACGTACAATGTCCTTGGACGAAGCATTATGTACACCACCTGTTTTACTCGCCTTAGAAATGGGACTCAATGCAGGCTCTGTTCGAAATGTTACTCAAAGGCATTTGGAGAATTTCGGACTTCCATATGATACCAATGAAGATCTAGTAGAAGCGGTTCTGAGTGATCAAGCCGATGAAGATGAACAAACCGAGGATTACGAACAACATATGACACGAGAGCTATCGAGATTAATTAATAGTTTTATTGACAGAGTTAATCAGGATGTGACCACTAGTGAAGATCAATCATCACCAACAGCTGATACTGAACATTCCCACATTCCGTCTTCAACGAGTACCTCTGCTGAAGTGCAAGCACCATTACCTTCTTGTATCCCATCTTCATCCCATCAAACAACTATCGCCAATGTCGACTCTGTCAATACAGTTTCTCTAGAAAACCTTGAATCACCGGTTCCAGGACCAAGTAATTGGATTCCAAAAATTCCAAACAAAAAGCCAGTGGAAGGACCTAACGACGATAAAAGCTTATCTCTTGAAGAAGAGAATCGAAAGCTAAGGGACGCTCGCCTCTGTAAGGTTTGCATGGACGAAGAAGTTGGCGTCGTATTTTTGCCATGTGGACATCTCGGTAAATTCAAACTGTTTGTAATTTACCTCAAATGATAAACTAAATTTTTTTTCTATTTTTACAGTAACCTGTGTTCAATGTGCCCCCGGTGTAACTCAGTGTCCTCTCTGCAGAACTGCAATAAAAGGATTTGTACGGACATTTTTGTCATGAAAAATTTCAATCTAATTCAAGAATTTTAGCTCTATATTGATGTTTTAACTTATTAAGTTGTTTTTCTTATGGTCTATTGTTATTTTAAGTGATAAATCCCTGACATAAACGTTTTAAACCAGTGAAATATACGAGTATAACGGTATTGTAAACAAAGCAACTATTAATATTATAATGTTCCTATCTTTTACTCCTCGGCTCGAATTATAATTATACATAAATATTTTACACTATTACAAAATGTATCTTCTATAATGTATCGTATGAGTATATAAAAAGCAGCGCTGTAAATAAAATCTATTCTGTTATTATACATTTACGGGTGTTCTTGTAAAAGAATTTAGTATTTCGCAACCAAATTTGTTTTTTTTTTTTTTGTACATGCATAAACCTTGGATGTGTAAAATCATCGTTATGCAGCTCGCTATACTTATTCTTAACAAAAAATAAAAATAAATAAAGCGTTATGTTTGGAAACTTATGTTATATAGATGGTATTTCTCGATGGTTTTGTTTTTTCAGTACTTTTTTGGCTTAGATGTAAACAGCAGTTTAAATAGAAACTTACTGATATGTGCCATCAGTTGCGTTAAGACTACGATAGACAATTTGTCTGATTGGAAAGTTTAATTACTTGTTGGTGCAGATGCCCTAAGCCAAATTGATTGTGACGTTTGATTAAGGGCAATAAGAGGGATGACAGTCATATTGAGAGATGCCTTAAAGTTAGGGGACGATAACTAATTGGCACCTAGAACACCCGTCGCTCATGATAATCAATTTACGATGCCACCGGATAAGAGGACGATAAGTGTACGTCTCGTCATCTTTATCGTCTCGATAGCTGGAACAGAAGTCGTTACTTTTCAATCGTCGCATAAGTGCTTGCCTACGTAGCATATAATAACTGTGATGACATTGATAATTTTAACCATTCCTCATCCTTTTCAGATTAGTTCACCATTTTTAAGAAAGATTTAAAATTAAGAGTTTGCCTTATAGGCAGAGGTAATTTATTGAAAGACTTAGGGGCTGCGACAGTATAAAAGTTAGAGAAATGAGTTTTGTGAGCAATGGGTACAGTGACCAGGTGCATGTTGTTTATTCTCAGGTTATATAATTGTTATGTCGAATTTTATAAAATGTAATGTTTAGACTTAACATTCACCAAATAAAAACTTAAAAAAAAATCTATCTTACAAAGATGGGCTGTGGAACAGTCACTTCCTTTCTTTCTGTACGAGAGAATCGCTTCACAGCAGTCGTTGGGTAGACTGGTATGCAGTTTGAAATCATATTTAAAATGCTGATATCGTTCCATTTACAAACAATTAAATTTAGTTCTGAACATATTTCAAAGCTGTATGCACCTCGACCTGTTTTCTTGAGAGCCTTATCTGATCCACGCACAGAACAGTTTTCCCTGACAGTTCCAGTTCCTCTCAAATTCAAAATATTCAGTTCTTCAAACAATTGAAGCGATGAAAAGAAATTGTCAAAAAATAAATGGTACCTCAAGTTTAATCCTCTCGAAATTAGCGCTTGGCTGAAGTCCAAAACAACTTTCGTTCCAAGAGGAAGCTCTGTTTTTATTGAGCGAGAGTAGTCTTTCGATCCTGCGTATGGGTCAAACCAAACAATATAACAGCTCGGAGCCTTGCCAATCCAAAACTTATAACCCCATCTAATTGGCTTTCCTCTTATGAACTGTTTTGTGGGATAACGTCCGAAGTAGGGCACCATAATTATCAACGACTGGGGCAAACAACAAGAACTTTTCCAATAGCATATTAAACAATGGCCGTACTTTGGCATAGCGATCATTGGGATTCAATTGCATATTGTCGCAGCAATGAAGTACTCGAAAGATGTGATCAAATCTGTTTCTTGTAATCGATTTGGACACAAATAAATTCTGCGCATCCTCTTCATTTTCCCAGTACATCCTACGCCTCGAGACATTAGTGTAACCGCTCACCATCAGTACTCCAATGAAGACTTTCATTTCAGAGACTTGTATATCGGCTAAGAGATTGTGTTGCTGATGCTAACATTTCGAACAAACGTGCATCACAAAAAGGAGTGAAAACATCCAACGGTGCCAAAGATGGATCCCAGCCGCAACTTTCGGACTTAAAATCAGCTAAGCTTTCCTGCAAATCTCTTTTATCCCACGTATATTCAAAAATTCGAGGTCTTTTTGTAAAGGAGGAAAGCGGCATATCATCTTCTTCATCAGCATTTTCTGATCTGGTCTATGGTAGTATATGTTATTATCCCACTGTACCGTATATGGTACACAAAAAAAGACATCCACTAAATTACAGCAAAATTTGGATTTTGTAAATAATATTCAATTGCTCAATAATTGTTTGAAGCATGAAAAAACAGATTGTAATTATAAACTGGATGACCAGAGGTTTTAAAAGTTTATGGTACGAAAACCAAGTTCTTAGAATTTCTTAGGTCCTCTTCAATTAGTAAAATACAATTAAAATCAGAAATTGACTGATAGGTAAATGATATATCATCTGCAAATGCTGTCGAAAGACCGTTTAACGGGAGTTCAAAGATTAAATTGATGTATACTAAAAAAAAAAACAAAGGGCTGAGTACAGATCTCTGTGGTCCTCCATTTTTTAAAAGCCGAGTTTCACTTTGTGTGCCGTTTATAATAACTTTTTGAACTCTCTCTTTTAAATAAGGTTTCATCCATTGAAAAATCACTCCTGCACTATATAATTTGCCTAGTAGTATATCGTGATCAACCAAGTCAAACGCTTTTGTCATTTCAATGAAGAGGGCCCTAGTAGATTTATTATCATTTAAGCTGCCATAAAGCTGGCTGCATAGCCTGCATAGCATCTTCGGTTGACTTCCCCGAACGGAACCCAATTTGATTATCGCTAAAAAATCTTATTTTATTTAGAAAAGAAGTAATTTTATTAACCATAAGTTTTTCAAATATTTTTGAAAAAGTAGGAAGGATAGAAATAGGTCTATAGTTAGCCATATTTGTTTTATCTACTTTTTTAAAGAGTGGAATAACCTCAGCACATTTAAATTGTTGTGGGAAACAGCCCTGTTCCACACTTAAATATATAACTCAAAACATCTGAAACATAAAGGCAATTTTTTTTAAGAAGATTACTAGATATTCCATCTAGTCCGCAGCGGCAGGCCCTCCGATGCAATGTGCGCCAGATAGCAGATACCACAAAGATTAGTACTGAGCACACACGCCATATTTTGGGCAATATTCTGCATATGAAAAAGGTATCCTCCCGCTGAGTGCCGCGCATCCTCACTCCTGACCAAAAACACGAACGCGAGAGCACTTCGAAAGAGTGTTTGGACTTGCTGATGCGGAATCGGGCGGACATTTGGCGCGATTGGTAGCTTGGATTTACTATTACACACCAGAGAACAGAATGAGTGCCCGGCAATGGACTGAAGCCGGCACTAGTGCTCCGAAACGGCCGAGGGAGGCTCGATGGGTCGGAAAGGTTATGGCGTCGGTTTTCTGGGATGGTCATGGCATACTCTTCGTGGACTACCTCGCAAAAGAAAAACCATCAACAGCGAGTATTACTGTGCATTATTGGAGAGATTGAAGGCCGAAATCGCTGCAAAACGGCCTCACATGAAGAGAAAAAAATCTTTGTTTTTGCAAGACAATGCGCCGGCGCACAAGAGCATCGTAACCACGGCTAAAATCAATGACATACGGCTCCAATTGCTGTCGCATCCACTGTATTTGCCCGATTTAGCTCCCTCGGACTATTATCTTTTAATTACTTTTCGGACGGGATCAAGAAGTTGGAAAATCGCTGGAATAAGTGCATCAAACTAAAAGAGGACTATATTGAATAAAATAAAAAAAACATTTAAAAAAAAATTTTTTTTTAATTCCTAAGGAGGTCACTTTTCACTCCATCTGGTAATAAAAACAGCCAAACACAAAACACCTCGTTTCATAGTCACTGAAATAAAACATGCAGAGTTTTTAAGCACGGGCGCATTAGAAGCATGAATTACAAACAGAAAAAAAAAACAAAATGTGGCTATGAATTTAGTTGGCTCGATATTAGGTGGCTGAGATTTGAAAAAAATCATCCTCTACAGTTCAAATTTAAAGAAACATTTTACACAGACACACCGTTTTATGAAGTTGATCTCAGTAAAAAGTCAAAAGGACGACAAATTAAGAATTTAAACAGCATTCCGCAGGACCCACTCTATCCATCAAGAAGACCTGTCACTGAGGCAAAGAAGAAAGATATGCTTGGTCTTCTACCATACATTCCACCAATTCATCATCACTTTTATAAAAACCTTCCCTTCGAGATAACGACACGCTCGAAACATGATGCTGATGTACGTTCATCTGATGACGAAATCGAGTATGATTAAGATTCGAAATGTCACTATAACATTGAAGTAACTTCAAAATAAAATTTTTAACTTAATATACTTAATTTGTTTTGTTGGTTTTTCCGTCTGAAAAATATCGTGAGCACTCGCAGTGTTTGATTGTACGTTGCAGTAAGCATTTGTATCGCTATGTCAACAAAACGAGCACGTAAAGTTCTTCAAATTAAAGAAAAGGCTGACATTATAAACGATTTGGAGAAAGGCACAAGTGTCCGATTAATTTGTAGCAAATATGGGATAGGAGAGTCAACAGTTTACGACATAAAAAGAAATAAGGATGCCATTAAAAAGTTTTACGCGGATACTTATTCCACAAAGACGAATCGAAGTCGTAAGACTATGCGAAAAGCTGAGAATCCCAAATTAGACGAGGCACTTTATGAATGGTTTCGACAACGGCGTAGCGAAGGTATTTCACTGTCTGGGCCAATCCTGATAGAAAAAGCTAAAAGGTTCCATGAGCATATGAAAATTGAAACTGAGTGCAATTATTCTCAGGGTTGGCTTCAAAAATTTAAGAACCGACATGGAATCCACGGCTTGCAAGCATCGGGTGAAAGTGTATCAGCTGACCATGAAGCTGCTGTTCTATTCGTGGATGATTTGGCTCAATTTCTACAAGCCGAAAATTTGACAGAAGACCAAGTTTATAACGCCGATGAAACTGGGGTCTTTTGGAAAGTCTTGCCGAGGAAAATTTTAGCTTTAAGCTCAGAGGCTTCACTAAGTGGCGCAAAGGAATCGAAAGATAGGCTTACGGCTCTTGTGTGCTCAAATGCAGCTGGCACTCATAAGTGCAAATTACTTGTGATAGGAAAAAGCGTCCGTCCGTGGGCTTTAAAAAATATAACTGAACTTCCAGTGGTGTACAAGGTAAATCCTAAACATGGTTGAGTCATAAAATATTTTTTTAAATAATGTTTAATTTTATATAGGCCAGCACACGAGTATGGATTACCCAAGCAATATTT
Source organism: Volucella zonaria (assembly GCA_963966105.1). Classification (NCBI taxonomy): domain Eukaryota; kingdom Metazoa; phylum Arthropoda; class Insecta; order Diptera; family Syrphidae; genus Volucella; species Volucella zonaria. The sequence goes on along the minus strand of OZ014533.1, from coordinate 973,055 downwards.
TTGGATTGGTACGATAACAACTTCATTCCTGAAGCGAGATGACATTGCACAAAAGTAGGACTTCCGGTCGATTGCAAAATCATTCTTTTATTGGGTAATTGTGCAGCACATCCTGATGAAGAGCTTTGCGAGAGAAATCACGTATCGGTCAAATATTTTCCTTCCTTATTCAGACGATGGACCAGGGAGTAATAAGAAGTCTAAAGGCTCATTACCGCAAAGAAATTGTGCGCCACATTCTGAACCATGAGGAGAAGCAAAGCTATGAACATTTTTACAAAAGGTTCAACATAAAAAATGCGATTTGGAGCCTTTCTCGCGCTTGGAACAGTGTTACATCTTCGCTTTTGAAAAAAAACATGGCATAATCTTATCCCACCGAATGATGAATCGATTGCTTTTGAAAGAACAGATGTTGTTGACGAAATCCTGACCTATACTACTGCATTGGATGGACATCAACCAACATTTGAAGGAATTGGTTCAGAAGCTTTAAGCGCTTGAATAGGCTGTGACTCAGAAACTCCTGCATATGGGACTTTAACTGACACCGAAATCGTGGAAATGGTTCTGAATCCTCAAGAAAATACTGATCAAAATGGAAGCGACTGATCTCAATTGGAAAACTTATTAATTTTGTTGAGGAAAAAAAAACTGTATTTCGCAACAAGAAGTGATGCAGCTTTACAGATTGCAAGACAAACTTATAAAAGAAAAACCGAAAGTACTAAGACAACAAACCTTGGATAGATATATTTCTTTTTAAAAAACACCTGTATGTACTTGTAAAATGTTCACAGAAATGTATTTACATATATGTATGTATGTGAATTAAATTGAGAATCATATAAATAAATACTTATAAAAAACTGTTTTATTTTCGAAATCTCTTAACCTCTAATATCCGGAAAAATCGATTAGCCGGAACACTGTCGGTCCCGAGCATTCCGGATAAAAGAGTTTTTACTGTATCTCGAATTGCAATTGCATTGAGATACTTCACTATTATAATGAACGACACATTTAAAGATTAAAAATGGTTCAATTCAACCGTTCTGTCTATCATCGCCATGCCTACGCCAATGTGAACAGGCACAAACACGGATTATGTTTAAAGGGCCCGGCCCATAGAATCCGGTACGATGCCGGATAGGTTGACATTGACGTATTTGACGGAATTGACGGTCCCATAGAATCCGTGGCATACGTTGGCACAATAACAAACGAAACGAAACAAAATAATTGAAATGTCAATTAATCTCAATGTTTTCTTTTCAAGCTACGATAATTTCTCTTCACTCTCTCAATGTATCCACCAATGAAAGTGCTTACTCTCAGTTTGTTAATACGTGAACCTCAATATGTGAATGTATGGTCCTCTATATGTGAATGTGTGAACTGCCAACGGATTGAAAAGTAGAAAGTAAGTCTACTTTATCCGTCCGTTCCGTCATATCGTTTGTATATGGGCCTGCTTCCATAACAAAGTGTATATTCTATACAGCTGTCAGTCGTTAACGTCGACGCAACGGACGTAATGGACGCAACGGATTCTATGGGCCTTGGCCTTAGATTGAATATCCGCACTTTATCAGCTAGCGTTGATCTTGAACGGCGAAAGGTGAAGCCAAATCAAACCAATTTTTGGGCCGAAGAGGAAAAACAAACAAATACACTTGCGGTCATAAAAACCGCACCACCAATGAGTTCTCAAAAAATGTCTAATTACATCAGATCGTAAGGATTTTTCCCATACTAATGAAGGGTATTCCCCATAGCGGAGTTCGGCCTCGTATTCAGTGCAAAAAAAATCAGTTTGAATTGAGTTGTGATGGTGACAAGTAAAAAAAAGTGAAATTTCTGATAAACATCATCAACTGACTCGGGACGAAAAAGTTCAAATATTGACTTTAGCCGAAGAAGGGCTTGGCTATCGTGAGATTGCGGTTAAAATAGGATGCTGTCATTCAACTAACGTACGACTGATGAAGAAAAAAGAAAATTTCGATCCACTGGAAAGGAAAAAAAAGGCTCGGGACGAAAACGTAAAACAACCCAGAAGACGGACAATGTATTACAACGAATTAGCATGAAAGATCGCTTTAAAAGTGCTATCCGTACAAGAGCAGAGCTGTGTGATATGGAAGACGACCAGCGAAAAAACCTCTCCTAACCACAAAAATGAAAAAAGCTCGCTTGACGTGGGCAAAAAAGTACGAAGATTGGACGCAGGATGATTGGCGATGTGTGATATGGTCCGATTAAAGTAAATTTAATTTGTTGTGTGTCGACAATTTGCCATACGTACGACGGTCAACAGGTGAAAGGTTCAAGGACGAGTGCATAGTCAAAACAATGAAGTTTCCTTAAAGCCAGATGGTTTGGGGATGTTTTTCTTTTTACGTTTTGAGCCCTTTGCACTTTGTTAATGGAACTATGAACGCTCAAAAGTATGGAAAAGTAGTAAGGGAGTTTTTGGTACAAGCAATTGAACAGCATCATTTGTATACTGTAAAGTGCATTTTTCAAGATGATTCTGCACCTTGCCACCGCGCCAAATCCGTAAGTAAAGTGTTATAAATCAACTTCTAGATGTCTACTTTATAAATAATAAACAGACAAGTAACTAGAGTCTTTCAATAATTTGGAATTACCAGACTAGACTGGCCAGCTAATTCGTTCGATTTAAACCCAATCGAACACTTGTGGCATGTAATGAAACGTAAGGTGGCTGAACATAAACCAGAGTGTAAAAAAAAGCTAAATAAAGTTCTGGAACATGTATGGAATACTGAAATTTCAAGGGATATTACTGAACTTCTAGTAAACTCGATGCCTTCTAGAATAAAAGCGGTTATAACCGCCAAAGGAGGAGCAACTCGGTATTGATAATTTTTTGGTAAAAGTGGCATATCTAAACATCTTATATACACATATATAAAAAATGTATCGTTTGATTTTGTTAACCAATGACTGTATTGAAATATTTTAAAAAAATTAGAAAACTAACTTTCTTTGTTTTTCTTTCTTTGTTAATATCTTTTTTCAAACATTCAATAAACAGATGGAAATTAGATAGAAATACTTATAAACTACTGCGGAGTACTCAACAAAAATTTCATTTCATTATAAAAATTATTATCGTAGTTATTAACAATTTTTCAATAATTTTGATATGGTGCGGTTTTTATGACCACAAGTGTACGTTTTTGCTCAACGATCGAGTAGTACTTGTGCCCTCCAAAGACAAGCAAACCTGGCAACTCTAGATATGTACTCGTGTGTAAGCATTCAAATGTGCAATCAACTGAATCCTTAGCAAGTCGCTCAATCTCAATCCCACTATTTTGATAAGAAATTTGTATACGTGCATCTATGTGGTGTGTATGATAGTAATCGCATCGACTCACAAAGGCCTGATTCACACCAAACCATGCAGGCTCTTCTCGAACTAGCTCTCCTACTTGGCATACACAAAGTTCTATACAACATACAATCTAGTGCAACTATATATATGTACATCCACGTATGTGCGTTCTTATAGATTTTAGTTAGTAATAATTTGTTGTTGTTCTTCGACCGAATACATACATATGTACGTACGTACGTGCGTATATACGTACATACATTCCGTCGACGTACTTAAGTTATATTGAAGCTTCATTTGGAAAGAAACCAAATGAAAACCAGTTTTGATTTTCGTTCAACGTTACTGGTTCTCTGGTCTGGAAGTTCGTTTCTGTTTCTGTTTCTGTTTGCTTGTCGCTCTTTTCCGTAGTTTTTTTTGTTTTTTTTTTTTTTTTTTTATTTGTTGAGCTAGATACTTGCTGTTGCTACTTCTTCTGTATCAGTTTGTGTTGAACGGTTGTTCGTAATGGATGTGGAGATACGGGTGTAAATGTTTGTGGTGTTGTGTTTCTATTTCCATTACACTTTTTCTTTTTATACACTTCATTACCATTGGCATATGCAACAATAGTTGGTGATCTTTAACCTAATTTTATTAAAAATATGCTCTCGGGTGTAGTGAATTTCTAAAATAGAAAAAGAAAAAAAATCTCATCCTACTATCAGGCATAGAATGTTTTGAATCTATGAAGTTCGGACGCTCTCAAGGGTGTATAGATATCTCCTTGTACCTATGCGAGAAGTGTTAGCTCCTACGCGATCAGTAAAATCTTAAAAGTTGTATGTGCCTAAGCAAGTCTTAATTGGTTTTTCTTGGTTTGGAGTTAACTAAGCGCATTTAAAACGGATACTGAATGGACTAATGGCATCTCTTGGATATTCGTTCGTCAGGTAAGCCAATATGACAATATTTATATGCATGTGTATGTGTGCATAAACGAACTTTTGTATGTATTTAAGTTTGAATGCAAAGCATAAGGCAAGATGCTTCTTTCACCTTACTGGTGATGGCTCAGTGATTCAGATTCAGATTGAGTTGTTTTTTTTTTTCTCTTTTTTTTTTTCTTAAATTAATATTAACGCTGCACTTGGGAATAATCGCTGGCATAAAGTGGTTGTTAACCTTTTACTTCTTTTCCGTACACATGAACTCCTTTCGAGAAACACGAATGTACGAAATGGCAAAGATGTAACCGCCCTCTGGTGGATTAGGGATCATATTGTTGCGTGATTTCTCCAAAGTGGTATTCTTAAAATTGTTTTTTTTTTTTTGTATTTTTTATAATAGACAAACTTTCTATTGCCCAATCCACGGTACATATGTATGGATGTGTATGTTTGTGCATTTATGTGCATTTGTATGTTTATCCGCCAAGTACGTTCTCTATTTCTACAGCAAATTAGTAAATATATGTACGTGTGTGCTAGTATATCTATGTATACTAGCATATTCGCCCAAGTGATTCTGCTTTTTGGATCACAGCTCCATCGATATACATACATAGATCGCCTGCCTGCCTGCCTGTCTGCATTACAACGTGGTATGGTTCGTTGCGTCAGGGGGGGATATATGGTCACAATCGCACGAATGCGGTGAAGTTGAGCAATATGTATCGCTGGTATAAAAAAAGAACTGCTTAGTTATTTGAAGATTGTTGGTTACCCGGTTGGCCCGGAAAATCTTTTTTCGTCTTTGCCATCAAAAATCTATTAAAAAAAAATTTATATACATATATATAGATAAATGGATGAAATGGAAAAGTGTATCTATAAGAGATTAATCCAGGTATTGCGGTTCCTTACGCTAAGGATATGTGATCTGCAATGCAACTTTGAATTATTTATTAAACCGAATAGTGGTTTTACCGGATTTTCTCGTTTTCGCACTTCCAACCATATCTGCAGCAGACAATATTCATACTCATACCTCCTATATATGTATGTACATACTTCAGATAATAAAAAAAAATTGATGATCGTGAAATGCTACCCACATAGTACATCTGTATGTATGTACATATTTCAGGTGTAAGTGGGCTTACCATCTATCTTTTCTTAACTGTCAGTTATTTTCTAAGCTGGGAAATTCTAAATACTAACCTACATACCTACTGGAACTTCCACTATGTAAGAACAACCGAAAAAAAATTTACCCATGATAGATACTCCGTACGTTATGTGCGTTACGTTGGGAAATGTCCACTTGCACCTGTGCTGTCTCAGTTCGTGGGAAACAATTACATAAAAATGTTTTTCTTCAAATGTACAATATGACGTATCAAAAACAATAAAGCGCATTGCATAGAGCAATGGGTAGTTCACAGCGCAGATACATGTACTTATATTCGGTTGGGCTAACCTTTGAAATGATTAAGGTCATTCAAACTGCAACACACCTGGTCGTGCAAGGGTTTCAATTCGACATTTGGATTAATGAAACAAAAGTTTGTATACAAATGTATGCATATGCATATAGTATACATACATGCATACATATGAACATACTATGAATACCTACCTACCACATGTTTGTAAATATAAAGTGGAAGCAGATTCTTAAATAATTTGTGTCATTGGTTAATAGAAGCTTACTGTTGACGATTCAGAATTAAAACTAAGGTTTGCACTTGAATCTGAACATTGAGTTATTTTCACTTTTTAAAATAACGTTCAATAACCTAAGGTTAAGATCTTTTTAACCTGTTCTGAGCTTTTTTATTTTCTGAATCATGCCATGAATCATTGCTCTTAAATGTATTTCAATTTCAACTAATGTATTCTGAATATTTAGACTTTAGTAGTACACATGAACAGTAGCCGGTAATATCGGTTATCCCACCTCAACATCCCCACAATACATGATACCTAACGAGGCGTAGGTGTAGAATACAGAATTAACAACTGCAACCATTTTAGAGCAAGACAAAAGTCAGTAAAGTTCGTTCATTAGTCATAAAGCAGATATGGATTTTTTTTCTCCAACGAGAACAAGGATTATTGCCTTATGAGAACTTAAGACTGATCTCACACATGCTATGTCATATTTGTGTTCCAGATTGTCTAGCATTTAATCATGAAAAGGTATACAACGTTTGTAAATCTTCCAATTATTTTTTTTTTTTATCAAAATTAGCAGTCAGTTACGACTACGTAACACGCGTTAACCCCAATTTCGGCCGTTATAATCGTCACCATAAGCAAACAATTTATTCACTCCATAATGCTGCGATGCCATTGAGACAGCGAAGAGAATACCATATGCCAACGCAATGAATATCTATAGATTCCGCGTCGTTCTCAAGAGTTCGGCATCTCTCGAATATCCTTGAGGTGTATTTTGTGAAAAGACTTGTTTATATGTCTGTTTAAGGTCATATTGATCCAAGAGCTAAAGCTAAAGCTAAAGCCATGATCGTCAGTGAGCGTCGAACTTTCACTGATTGTGCTCTATTGAAGACGGAAGAAGATCCGGATTTTTAGCGAAAAATCATTCCCAGTGTCAAGAAATGTCTTTGATCGCTAGATTTGTTAATAAGCAAAGTTGCAGTAAGCGATCAGTCGGAGGTTCCATTGTATACGAAAAAGTTGGTTGTTCGGCGTCGTTTTCATAGATGATGCCAGCGAGTAGATTAGACAATAGGGACCACTATCGCTTCATGTTAACCATTGCTCTTTTTTTTTTAGAACAAATTGGAAGCGGAAGGCTTGAAGGATTTGTGGTTTTAACAGAGCCAAAATTGGCTCATATGATGCCAACAAGCCAGAAACTTAAGGGGTTAGGCCACTCTAGGATTTTCAAGAATATCGATTTTCTTTTATCGATTTCAATGGTCCCTTGGGACCTCAAAAATGATATCCTAAAAAATTAGGGCCGGGAAATACAGTGACTCACATAATTGATCACATGTTTTCAAAAATAACAAAGTAAAGGGGGTTTTCTTATAAAATAAAAATGAATAAACTCGTTGGGCTTCAATGTTAAAAAAAAATCGAAATTGATTGCTGAATGCATTTTTCTGAAAAAAAAAAAAAAAAAAAAAAAGACTTCATACTGTTTAAATATTTTGTATGGCCTCCTTTAGCGGATAAAACACTTTTAACTCTTCTTGGCATGGAGTTTACCAAATTTGTGCATACCTCTAATGGAATATTATCCCACTCTATCTGAACCCTGGACTATAATTTGTCCAGTGTCTAAGCCGCAGCACCATACTTAGACAGTTGCCTTTTAGTGTAGCCCCAAAAGTGTTCACTTCAAACCCATGACATTCAAGCCAATCTTTTGTGATTTTTACTGTATGTTTAGGGTCGTTATCGTGTTGAAACGTAACGTCCAAAACCGGTTTATCCCATTTTTGTAGACTTGGTTCTAAGCAAGATGTCAAAATGTCTGTGTACAATCTGAGCGGTCATCCGTCTCTCGATTCTCTTGCACATGCCTACACCATGAGATGTAATGCACCCCCAAAGTATAAGGCTACCTCCACCATATTTTACCGTTTCTTTAACCAGCCTCTTTGAAAATTGTTGTCCCTTCTTCTTCCATACACATTCGCGGCCGTCTGAAGTTTATTTTGGTCTCATCTGATCAAATAATCTTAGCCCAGTCGTCTTCCGTGTATAATTTATATTTGTTAGCAAACGCTTTTCGGAGAGCCATGTGCCGTTTTGTTAGTAGAGGCTTTTTGACTTTAGCTCTACCCTTCAGGCCAGCTTTTTGAAGCACTCTTCTTACAGTTTCAGCACTAACAGCAACATTGTCAAGTTCAACACTCATTACTACACTCTCCAGAAAGTACTTGTCGTACAAGTTTTCTTTGACAAGGCTGGGATAGGATTTGTTTTCTTCCACTTGGGTTTGTTTTAATCTCCAAGCTTAGTGCTGTTCTTAGTTTGCTGATGAAGCCTACAGAACATTTAAATTTTTTGGAGATTTCTCGATGATTTAAGCCTTTTTTAAGTCGTTTTCAATCCCTTTCTTCACGTCGGTTTGTATAGCTCTCATCCTGTAACACTTAGAACTTAATTCTTGTAATACAATAAGTTCTTTACCTTTTAATTACAAGAATATCAAAATTCACAAAATTAATCACATCGAAAGTCTAATTAATTCGGTTGTAGATCTTCTGTGCAGCACAAAATTGCCAACTGCGTAAATAGCAGACTTTAACATATAAACAATCGAGTAACGGAACTTAACAACGGCGAGATAAGAGTACAACGCAGAAATATGAAACATGTAATCAATTATGGGAGTCACTGTATCTCGAAGTACTTGTTTTTCAAAGTATACTACAAGTCGGTAGGTAGACGGCAAGCTTAACTTAAAATTGTAAGCTCGTTTACCTCAAAACTGCATTTTTCAAACCGCACCCATAACCAATTCACTTCAAATTTTAAGTAGATCTTTAAAAATATATTGTCTAAAAAAGTACGTAGGATTTTTTTCTTTTATATGACATAGTTCATTTGTTATTAACAATTTTCTGGCGATTTTTCTCCGAATTTTGCAAGTTTGACTTTGGAAGTGCGCCATTCGGCCAGAAATCACTATATCAAAAAAATCCTACGTTCTTCTCTACAGAAGCTGTTGTTACAGCCGTAGACCCTTCCAAAAACGAGAGGTCGTCATTTTTCTATAAAAATTATGTTTTACAGTCGATCATATGTACAATGAACTTCCTTTGTAAACGCGAATTATTTTATATTTTTTCTGAAAAAAAAAAATCACAAAAGAGCCTATTTTTACGGCCTCTATCGTGGCCTAATCCCTTAAGACGACTTAGAGACCACCATTTAACATGATATTTATAGGATATCGGTAAAATTATGTTAAGAAATTTGAAAACTGGATCCAGCTCATCCATTCATAAAAGCTATTCCGTGAACGATATTTGAATAGAGTTATGTGCAAAACCCTGTAGGTGCATAACTCCGTTATAGCTTAGTTTTAGTTAGGAATAGTTAATGCTGTTATTTTTCCTGCCAGCACTCGTCTGAAATAATTTTTTTCAACTTTTGCTCAAAGGCGATTTTAAGTAAAGCTTTAGAAGAAATTATAGATAAGACTGAGATCTTACTTCAGGATCCTGGGAGCAGCTGAATATTATGTGCGCAAAGCGTCTGTGGACAGGCCTGTAGTAAAGTGCGTTTTATTGCTGTTATTTAAAGTTTTAAATTATCCTGCGACCCAGCTGATAATACTGCCTCCTCCGTGTTTAACAGTTGGTAGTACGCATTCTAATTCTTGTATACATCCTCTTCACTCATCCTCTTACATAAGAAAAACCAGAGGTGCCGAACTGCTGTGACTGATTTTTTTCTTTTTGGTTTTTAAGCTCAGCTTCTCTAAGTCTTCTTTGGACTGTTCTGTCCTGTCGCGGAAATTTTTTTCTGACTCCTTAACGGAGATCGTATTAAAATGTGGCTCTTCGATGTACGAGTATCATATGTATAGTACACCTTGAACTTCAGACTGCTATAATTTCCAAACCGTTCATGACAGTGAGCTCAAATTTTGACACATGACAGATAATTTTATTATTTACAAGCATTTTAAACGATTTGCGTCTCAGTTGTGTTGAAAAATTTTTATCCACGATGGAATTCAAAGTGATAGTGTGATTGCTTTATATTTGGCTGGAAAACCACAAGTAGCTATCGTTAGAGCCCTCCACCACCTCAACGTGAATAAATCATTTGTGTCTCGAACCATAGCACGTTACCGTGTTACTGGCAGCGTTGCAAAACGCCATGGAGGTGGTAATAAAAAAACAGCAACATCGGCAGAAATGGTTCGGAAAGTCAAGGCTCGAATTGAGCGAAATCCGCGTCGAAGTGGAAGAAAAATGGCTCGTGAGCTCAACATATCGTTGGAACGGATGCAACACATACTAAAAAATGAGCTTGGGCTCAAGCCATTGAAGTTCCACACAGCACACGATCTTACACCGCAACAGAAAAAAGTTTGAGTCGGAAGAGCGAAGGAGTTGCTACGCTGGCACGAAAGTGGTGAATTGCCGAATTTGGTTTTTTCCGATGTGTCGCCATTTGTTATCGAGCAATATGTCAACAAACAAAATGACTGAGTTTACTTGCCAGAGAGGTCCTTCGAAAATTTACACCTTCGGACGGCCACCAGAAAACAGGCAGCACCGATGGTAATGGTTTGGGCCGCCATAACCGCCGATGGTCGCTCTCCGCTCGTATTTTTGGACCGTGTCGTCAAAATTAATGCGATCGTATACCGTGAAACTGGCTTAGAGGCAGTATTGAAGCCTTGGACAAACAATCATTTCGGTCGGAGACCGTGGACATTTCAACGAGACTCGGCACCGTCTCACAAAGCGCGCGTCAACCAAGTTTGGTTAAAAAACAATGTTCCACACTTCATTTCTTCGACACAATGGATTGCAAATTCTCCGGATGCAAATCCGTTGGATTTCTCTGTCTGGGGTATTTTGAAGGCGAAGGTTGGCACTAAATACCAAAGTTTAGACCACCTCGAACAATAAAATTTGTTAAAAAATCAAAAAATTATAGCATTTTAAAGAGTTAGTCAGCCTGTATGAATCAAATTCCATCTAGGTTTTGTAATCTATTTTGTAGAAAGTCCCTTTTCTCTTATGTCAAAGCTTTCGGTTCAGGGTCCTCCTAGAATCGCCAAATTACCACACTACATGACCGCTACTTCGAGCCTCAATCAACTATGTTAGTCAAGCGTCAGCCGTTTCATTAAAAATAGTATTTGTACATAGAAATGGTTTTTACAGGTAATCAGGCCATAGATAAATTTCTGGAACTTCTCTCTTTTTTTTTACCAAGAAATGTACAAGATCATATCTCGTAAACTAAGACCTCAGAGTAATTTAATTTTCATTTGTATTGTGCTTTAGGAAACAGGGTTATTCCGGGGATTTTCTTAGTGATGTGCTAACAGATTTGTCAGAAAAGACACTACCTGAAAAATACTTTCCTAGAATGGATAATCTGGGAAAGCCGACCTCATATAAATTAACATGTAAGCTGGTATATGATTTAATACGTTAACAATGTCGTATTTCAGATTAAATTAAATAGAAAACGCTTTGTTAGTTTAGAATTTGCTAAGTGATTATCTATCGGATACGAGTGAATGCATACTACTTTTAAGACACTTTTCAGTAGATCTCTATTAGCGTAGTGCCTCCACTTTAACTGCGTTGGTAACCGGCTTTGTTTCTATTATATTGCTTTACTTACTGTGGATTGTACTAAGTAAAGGGTGTACTAAAATTCACACAAGATTTTAATTTTACACCAAGTGTTGCCAACAAAAAAAAAAAGACAGCGGGATAGCTGATAGTTTAGGATTATTAAAAATGCGTTTTCATTATTGAGCAATTTTTTCAAAATAATGGAAATTTGGTAGCTCCAATTCGTAATTCAGATCTTTTCAACGATGAGGCTATTTTCATTCAGATAGTCTTTTTAATCGTCAAATTTTTCGACTTTGGGGCTCAGAAAATTCAAGAGTGATTGAATCGAATTCACATGTCACTGTTTGGTACGGATTTTGGGCTGGTCGCATCATCGGACTATTTTTTATTGTCGCAAAATGATAATGCAGTTTTTCGTGTCTAAATTCCATGATATGGATGTGGATGACATGTGGTTTCAACAAGGCATTGCCACATGCCATACAGCTCAAGAAACAATTCAATTACTGCAAGAGTCATTTCCAGTTCATGTAATTTCCCGGCCCAAATCATGCGATTTCACGAAAACCCACGACCGACCACCCACGACTTGAAGGAGCAAATTGAGTGCTGTATCAACGAAATTCAGCCATTAAGTTTATGTAAAACTGCCATCGAAAATTTCTACAATTTGGATGCCCCAACCGAGAACACAGGCAGTCCTTATGCAAGTGCGGGACTTGAGAAACTTTCTACTAGGCCTTGTCTAGAAAGTTCGTCAGCAATGTAATCGAGTTCCAGAAAGACACCAGCGCACAGTGCGTTGATTAGTGGACAAAAATAAAAAAATCGAATGTGCTATAAAGAGATGTAATGTTGCGGAACTCAATTGGCATATATCTAATTAATAAATTCCTATTTTTGCATTATTTACATTTTTGTTTTTGTGGAGTAGCGGCATTTCTGTCAGAAGGTAGGGTAATTTTAGCTTTAGTTCTGGTTTGCAATCAGTTTTCGCTGTGTGGTTATTTAGCCTGTGTGAAAAATTCCAAAAGTTTTATAATTTTTTTTTTTTGAACTATAATTATGGATACCTCTCGGGCTGGTATGTGTACTTTTTTAATTATTTTGGAGTGAAATTCATTTTTAAACCAATAAATCAAAAAAGGTTCTTTTTTTGAGGATCAAAAATTCACTAAAGTATAAATTTGAATAAGAACGTAGCTAGCTGTGGCAAAATCTTTTATCTCATTAACTTCCTCCATTCTTATGCTGTATAAAATTAGAAAGTTTTCTTGCTAATAATTGCTAACCTTAAAAAAATTCGACTTTTTGTAGGACCAATTCCAATCATAAAAAACGAACAAATTTTTGAAAAATGGGTTTCGATTATAAAAGGTTCAAAGATTGAGGAATTAAAGGATTATGTTTTGAGTTTACTAAGAATAAACAATTGCTCAAAGAGGATTGAAAGTGATTTGACCCAAAAAATTAGAGAATGTGACTGCAATATTGCCAGGCGATGGAAACAATGTTCCCGAAACCGAGCTATGTTTGTTAAGCGTCACGATGTGTGGTTAAAAAGCGAGTTTATACTTCCTCAGAGTATCATTAATATAACGAATAAAACCATCTCTTTGTATCTTCCGGGAACTAGTCGTGGAAGACCCCAAAAGCCATTTGAAGAAGCTTCCAACAAAACCAAAAAGCCCAGATTAGAGAATCTATTGATCTCAAAAACAAGTGAGGAGTTAAAATACGCAGCAGAACTGTCTGGTCACTTATCTGGTGCAGGGGCATCAACTGTCGGAAGCAGATCAGTTTTATCAACCCATGAAGCCTTAGCATTATATTTAGAATTAGACCTATCAGAAAGAAGGTATAATATACTAAGAACAGTTGTTAATGCTTTGCACAAGGATTGCTTTCCGAGCTTATATAAAATAAAAAAACTTAAAAAACAAATGATTCCTATTAATAGAGAGGCAACAGAAACAACGGCATCGGTTGATCTCCAAGAATTGCTGAGTAGGACTGGAGAAAGTTTAGCTGAAATTGCTCATATAGAGCAAAACACAACTGCAACCTTAGTATGTAAGTGGGGCTTTGACGGAAGTTCCGGGCATAGTCAGTACAAACAACTGTTTGCTGATTCAGAAAGCACAAACGAATTTTTATTTTTGATTGCGTTTTGTCCCCTTAAGTTGGTCGAGGATAGTACCGGTATGGAGCTGTAGAAAAATCCTCATTCTTCTTCAACTATGTACTGCAGGCCAATTAAATTTTTATATATGAAAGAAAATGCAAGACTTGTGCGAGATGAAGAGGCCAAAATGAATGCAGTTATTGGTCAACTCTTTAACCGTTGGATACGAAAAAATGGTTTTAGTATACAAATTTCTTTCAAAATGTTATTTACAATGATTGATGGGAGTGTTTGTAACATTTTATCAAGAACAAATGCTACATCAAAGTGTTACATTTGCGGTGCGACTCCTAAAGAGATGAATGAGGTAGCAGTCAATGAAAAGCTCCCGAATGAAGAAAACTACCGTTTTGGTTTATCCACCCTACATTCTTGGATAAGATGCTTTGAATGTTTGTTACACATTTCCTATAGGCTTCCTTTTAAAACTTGGCAAGTGCGTCAATCCGAGAACAAAATAAGGTTTACAAATAGAAAAAAAGAAATTCAAAACTAGGATGGGCCTTATTGTGGACAAACCAAAGCCAGGATTCGGATCAACTAATGATGGAAACACTGCAAGACGATTTTTTCCTAATCCAAAGATAACTGCAGAAATAACTGGGGTTGATGAACGCCTAATACAAAAGTTTTCTGTTAATTTAAGGGTCGTAGCTTGTGGAAAAAATATAAATCTGCCGAAATTTTGCGAATTGCTCAGCGAAACGAAAGAGCTATACCTGGAACTTTATAGTTGGTATTATATGCCAAGCAGTGTTCACAAGCTCTTAATTCACGGAGCAGATATTATTTAATTTTTTGAAATGCCTATTGGTCAGCTCTCAGAAGAACCCTTAGAAGCAAGTCATAAACAGTTTCGAAAGCATCGTCTCGCTCACACTAGGAAATCCTCACGAAAATATACAAACGAAGACCTTATGACTGTGCTACTACTTAGATCTGATCCTGTAATTTCTGAATATAGGAATACAATTTCGACAAAAAGGGTAAAGGGAAGACGATGATGACCTCAAACAATTCCTAACATTACTAGAAAATATGGAATCATTATTGCGAATACGTAGTAATATAGACAGTGAAGACTTCGATTGGTCTGACTAGATGTATCTAATAATTTACCATTTATCAATTATGTTAATTTTTTTTTTTAGAACATTGAATTTTTTTATGCTTTGAAAAAGAAAACTAATCATGCAAAATATGTTTCTTTATATGTCAATAAAAGTTAAAAATTAAAACACAAGTAAACACGTATATTTGTTTTTACTTGATACACCTTCTTTGAGCTGTTTGCCCTCATTAAACCGCCTTGTAAGTATCATATGTCTTTCAAATAATAAAACGTAGCCCTCTTTTCAATTTTAATAGCTCATTTTAAACAAAAAAAAAAAAACCAAATCTGTTGAAATTCAGATTTTTGTCCACCATCCCCATACATTCAACGCACTGTGCAGTGCCACGATCTTATAAGGGTTTTAGAGAGATCCGCGAAGACCCGACTACATTTTTTCCTGTCCTGGGTTCTGGCCGAAACCATTCTTGAACAGAGAGAAATTCGATTTCGAACTTTTAAAAAAATTTGGCTAGAGATAAGTCTCACATAAAGAAGTACAACTATTGTACTAAATTGTATACAATTTTCATCCCAAAAGATTAGAGAAAAAACTCACTGAGTAATTTTTAATTCCCCTATAACCACCTATCCCTTGAGCGAAATCATGAAAAATTATCTTAACTTAAAACAGGATTAAAATCGGACCAAATTTACAAATATAAATAAAATAACTTTGACGATAACTAGGCACTTTAAGTTTGATCAATTATGCTAAGAACAAGTTTAATGGAAAACTTGTATTTCTTGGATTGATGTAAAAGACCTTTCAAGGCTTCGTTGATAAAGCTCGCCAATCGTTTTTCCTTCGATTTTTCAAATTGTGAAATAAAGAAAAGTCCTCAAAAAACTAACTTGAAATTGTCTTGTTAGTTATACGTATATGGATATGTATATTAAGAATCGTTGAGGCTAATTTTTTAAAGCAATTCCGATAGATGTACACATACTTGTACACATGTATATAAATGGGGACCTACACTATGCATTGTAGATGTTTATGCTTCTTTTTTATTTGTATCTCAAAAATTTTTATTTATTTCTTTTTCTGTGCTGCATGGAGTAGAGCAGCGAAGCCCTATAGATACTTATTGTACATACATAATATACTTGCACCCGAAGCCCACTATCAATTCGAGATTTTGCTGCACATGACTCACAAAGAAGTATGTTCTCAATTACGCCCATTTTATGACAAATTTATCTTTTGTTCATGACCATTAGCCATCAAGAACTTGATAGTATAGTAGTGTAGAACAAAAACTTGAAACACGATACCTTCACTTTCCATTTGTGTAGCCGCCACTGTGATTCTCGAAATCTTCTGTTAATTTATGATTTTTTTAATGTTTATTTTTATTTTTTAGTTTACCAGAAACTGACCTTACCAAATGTTTGATTAGAGATCTTTTTGTATTTTGCATTTGGATTATAAATCACGTATTGATGTTTTACTATTGCTAAGCGAAATTGTATATTTTCATCTTTCAAATACCTCATGCATCGAGAATGCGGTAGTAAGTCTTTCATAGTAAATGAGATTGTAAGGGAAAAACAAGTCACAGGAACTGATCTTCCTATTGATTGATATTATATTGTACATAGATTGTGCTCAGAAGGCAAAAAAAAAAGAAGCGTAAAAGATTCAGAGCAATTTGGTATTTTAATGAATACTTACTTCCATACATATGGTCTATGTATATATACTCGTATGTATAGGAACGAGTCAAATACAAATGAGAGTTTTTCAACCTTGTAAATTTCAATACGTTGAGAAATTTGAATGTTTATTTCAATATCATTTGTATAAGGTTGGGTAGGTTTTCTCAATATTAAATTAATCATTAAGTTGGCTCTTATAATAGTGGGATATTAGTTGAAACCAAAAATGACACTTTGTTTCGTTTTTCTTTTTTTTTTTTCGAAAATATGTAAAAAGATAAACTTGCTAAACGAGATAACTGCTGGAATTCGAAAGACATGAAACCCAAACAGGTGGGATTTTTTTGTTTGTTTAAACGTACCCACAAACATACAGTGTTGTGCAAAACATACCGGATTTTTACTGAACATTTTTCATTGAAGAATTCCAGGGGACAGGAATACAGTAGGTACACTTGTTTGGCAAATTAAGAAAACCTATTGAATAAGTTTACGAAGAGCAAGAAAAAAAAAAACAAAACATTGCTATCATTACGAGGGTTGTCTGAAAAGTTTACGACCGAACAATGATACAAGACATTTTTTCTCAAATTTTTTTTTTATTTTTCTACATAGTCTCCTTGTAACTCTACACACTTCTCCCAGCGATGCTCCCATCTCTCTAACCCGTCCAAATAGTACTTGGCGTTTTTCTCTGCAAAATAATTGTTCACGAAGGTGATTGCCTCCTCATTTGACGAAAATCTTTGTCCTTCGAGCGCAGTTTTTAGATGAGGGAACAAAAAGAAGTCGCTTGGGGATAGATCTGGTGAATAAGGCGGATGGTCAAGCAGTTCAAACCGTAATTCATGGATTTTTGCCATGGCAACCGCTCAGGTGTGAGACGGCGCGTTGTCTTGGTGAAACAGGATTTTCTTTTTCTGCAAATGTGGCCGTTTTTCCGCAATTTCTGCCTTCAGCTTGGCAAGTAATGATGCTTAGTATGCTCCTATAATGGTTTTTCCTTTTTGAAGATAATCGATTAAGATAACTCCTTTACTATCCCAAAAATCAGTCGCCATCACTTTCCCAGTCGAAAAAACAGTTTTTGCTTTTTTTGGAGCCGGCGCCAAAACTCGGATTTACTGCTCCTAAACTGCGCCAACAGAGCGTTGGAAATGTTCATTCGAACACATTTTTGGTCTAACGTAAACAAACGCAGCACCCAACGTGAGGACAGCTTTCTCATGCCTAAATCTTTATTTAATATGTAACAAACACGTTCTTTGGACATTTTCATAACCTCTACTATCTCTCTTATTTTAATTCGGCGGTCATCTAACACCATTTGGTGAACTTTAGCAATGTTATCGTCAGTGGTTGCAGTTTTTGGACGTCCCTAACGTTCATCATCTCCCAAGCTCTTACGGCCACGTTTAAATTCAGCTGCCCAAAATTTCACTGTGGTAAATGATGGTGCAGAGTCCCCATACAGAGAGTCCAATTCATTTTTGATTTGCGTAGGCGTATTGCCTTTCAAAAACAAGAATTTAAGAATTTAAGCTCGATACTCCATTTTTTCGATTTTCACAAAAAACACTCACATCGAATCACTCAAACGACCATCAACTAAAAACTGCGCGTCCAAAATGACTGAAACTTCGGTAGCTGTCAAAAGATGCACAACTAGCATCCACTAGCTTTTATTGACTAGTGCCGCTATCTTCACGTCGGAAACTTTTCAGACATCCCTCGTATATCAACGAACATGGAAACGCAGCATTACTCAAATCAATAGTCAAATTATCAATTTGAGTGCCATCTATATGGTTTCTGCAATATGAAAGTGCTTCCTTACATTTGGGAGTAGGTAATTATCACAAGGTAAGGCCAGGTACTCGTAAACCCTGTAAGGCAGCGAACGGAGTGTCGCTACAGTCCATGCGTAACCAAACACAATTTGCTTTTCAAGTTGTTTATACTGGAATAAAATATATGTGTTTATCAATGCCTGCCCCCTTAAATTAGCCAAAGATAGTGAATTCCTTAAATTAATTGAACTTAACAAATAAAGGATTTTTTTTTCGCAATATCAGCCAAATGACTTCCACGACCTCTGTTGCAGTTCTGGGCTCTTTTTGACACATTTTGGCGCATTTACGGCTCTATTTCATCGATAATGGCAGAGATGTTTGTTTTGAGTGCTTTAATTGAATGGCGCGCGTTGGCATAAACCTTCCCTTTCCCAACAAGAAGCAGGTGGAAAAAGGCACATCGTGCTAAATTGTATAATCACGGTTGCCAATTTCGATCACCATTCCAAAAACCACCCGACCAGGAAAATTTTCTCGGAACAGGACAATTGTTACGGCATTTCTAAAGAAATAACGTCCAATGATGTCTCCTGGCCATTAACAAAGCCTGGAAGATGAAAATGTCCGTCATCGCTCAACATAATAATGTTCCAATGAAATTCGATTTAAGGCTGGTGATTGTTTAAAAAAATCTTTTGCTATTCTATGTGTGAGATATCCAGCATCCTCAGTAAATCAGTATACGAGTATACGATTATGTACGTATATTTTACGATTCATCTTTCCCATACTATAGTTGCCCAGGAACCAATTGGAGAGTCAGCTCATGATAATATTTTCGAATTGACGTCAATTATCAAATGAAACTAGAGGAAAGAAAACAGGCGCAAGATCACAAATACGTGAAAATTTAATATTTTCTGTTATCTTTCTAATTATACAATAATTATCGCGAAGTGGGTATGTAGGTATGTTACTTCTGTAAATGAACAAACAAAAACAGTAGCTCAGGAAAGATCTAGTAAGTTTTCTACTGTAAAAGCTAACGTTAAACTGTTGAACAAATAGTCGTAATCAATCCGTGGGAATTGACCTATCATAGAAACTATCTTGTTTCGTGTCAAGATCAGCTTGAATTATGATGAACACATCAAGCAAGTCAAGTCGTACCTAAAAAAAAAAGCACAGTAACCGCATTTCGAAGACGAAAACCTTTGTCACATATTTTTGATTTAAATTAATTCAAATCTGGTTAACGCCCTGAATTTATAATAACAAAGTTATAATACTTGTAATTTTAACGCGGAACGTAATTAGATTTTATCAATTTTCCGTTTTGGAAAGCTGTATTCTAGATTTTATCTAGTTTTTTTTTCACTGCTGTATTTAAGCAGCTGTAATTAGGGTTTTTCTGTTTCTGGTTTGAATCTTCATGTTGAACAAGTTGCATGTTGTTTCAAGAAGATCTACTTACATATAATATACATGTGAGTGTACATATATTATACAAATAGAGATTTGCTTATTATTTTGAGAACCAGCGCGCTAATTATGAAATATTCTTCCTGACTTTGTACTAATCATAAATAAAAAGAATTTTTTTTTATTGCAAAACGATTGAATAATTAACTATATGTATCTTTATTCTTACAGGTCGATCAAGTATTAGACAATAAAATGACAGTATTTTAAGAAGACTTTTGCAAACGACTGAAGGCTGAATTAGCGAGAATGTTTTCAAATACATCACAAGGGGCATCGGCATACTGTACACTGCCATCCTCTCGTATTCTAAAAAATGACCAAGCAACTGCGTCCAACACAAGAGATTCTACCCAGTCGGTAGCATTAACATACGGTACTGTAGGCCGGAAATTAAGACGTGTCATTAAATCACAAGATGAATCACTGCCTCCGTATAAAAAACTAAAACCAGATTTAGAAGACAATACTTCGTTTGGACTATCAAATGATCTTTCTACAGAATCAATACGAGACGCCTGTGAGTACATAGAGCTTAGCGATGATGAGACTCATC
Source organism: Volucella zonaria (assembly GCA_963966105.1). Lineage (NCBI taxonomy): Eukaryota > Metazoa > Arthropoda > Insecta > Diptera > Syrphidae > Volucella > Volucella zonaria. The sequence continues at coordinate 952,660 of OZ014533.1, read as the reverse complement.
AACCTCAAAGACCTCCACTTTTTCAAGAACGACTTATTAGCGAACGAAGGTCACTTAGATCGAATAATCGTCAAAAAAGAAAGAAGGCTGAAAATCCATTTTGTACACTACATAGAGGAGTGAGTAACTTGCCTATATCAGTGCTTGATCATAGACGGCAGGATTTAGATATCAATGAAAGTTCACTTACTTTAAATCAAGAAGAAGCTCTTAATGTATTAAATGAATTAGATGCAATTCTTGATAATCATGCTTGCTCTAGTGTGGAACTAATGTCATCTTCAGAACAAGCAGAAAAAGTTGAAGACTGCCTTTTGGAGTTGGACACGTATCTAGATGAACTAGATAATAAGAGTGTAAACGGATCTTTTGATTGTGATACGAGTAAAGTCGAGGTGCTCAGAAAGAACCCTAGGCGACGTCCAAAAACTCTTCCAAAGAATATTCACGGTAATAGTATATTTACAAAAACATCAAAAACCATTGATGAAAATGACTCTTTCAATCGTGGTCAAGTTCTAAGAAAAACTATTGGCTCTGGTAGAATTTCGAGAAGTAATCATAGTAATGATGACACCTTAAAAGCCACGAATATTACTAACAACGCATCTCAGTCAGGTAAGATAAAATTGTGTAAAACTAGAGATTGTCGCTTAACTTATATACATATATGTACATACATAGCATACTTAATTTTAATAATATTCATTTATCAATTTCATTTGCTGGATGGTAATTTTCAATTCAATTCATAAGTCCCCGTCTAAGAATAATTTTTAAAAGAAATTGTTCACTTGACTTTGCATTAATTAAATGTTAACCCCAAGCATACGAGTAACTTGAAAAATGTGAGAAAATTAGCGAAAGCACACATCTAATCAAATATTCATTTGTAGTAGACAAGATACTACTTTTCTATTCGTATGCTGATATTTTAAATATAACACATGTACTATAGATATGTATATTTTCTCCCGCAGTTCGGAGTCTTTATTAACTGGATGTCCCTTCTTTCTGTGGAGTGGAATACATTGCATTTATACATAAATGCATACATTGCCTGTACTTACATTTGCATAAGTTTCGTCCAATCATTGAAATGGTCAACAAGGCAACCACTTCTCCAATTTTAGAACAACCCTCTCAAAGCATTTTTATTTATTTTTTTTTGCTACTTCTCCGATGAAGATCATTATGTATTTAAAATTTTCACCACAACGGAATATTTTAAATTAATTCAATTATGGCAAAGTTGATTTCGCCAAAGAAACATGATTTACTAGTAGAAAGTGTTGCTAGGTACCCAAAATGTCGAAAAGACGCACAACAAAAACATATTGTAGATATGGTTAGCTTATCGTAGTGTAAGATTTGATGCAGGCTTGTGTTGAATTCAATTGGTGTGCTAATTTGTGTTCTTTGTTTTCTGTTTCTCCTCAATGCAGGCAAATTTTCAAGATCCATTTCGCCCACATGTAAAACATGGCGACGTAATTCAATGCGAAAAACATCACTATTTGTTCTTCCCGATCATATACGAAGTGAGGAAGAAATATTACCTACGACGACTGCTGAAGAACGAACAGCATCACCACCACAAATCGAAAGGCCAACTGAAAGTTCGAGCATTCCAACTGAGTTACCAGTTAGTTCAGTAACAATGCGAAGATGTTCATCACAGACTGATTTTAATCCTAGTATACTGACGTCATATGACATTTTACAAGAAATGGTACATAGAACAACGGCAGATGGGCAAGCACGTTCAGAAGATCGTCCAAGACAATTTGGACGGCGAGCTGAGGGACATCCACGAATTTACTCAATCCGGTCTGAAGCAACACCAAATGGAAATCATTGTATTATCATAAATCATGATCGACCATTGAGTGCTCCAACAAATGGATCCATTGATTGCAATTTAAATGTGGCACCTTTGGATGATACAACCCGTATATGCTCCAGATATATTGGTTCAGAACCAAGCTCAGTTGGATCATCGCGTAATCCTAGTCCTGTGTCATTGGTCTCTAGTACGGGTTCTAGTTCAATTGGATCAACAACAGCTGAACAACCGCCCCATAATATTTCTACACCACCTTTAGAAGCCGGCAGCACACAATCCCGATCATCGAATAGCGATTCCGAGAGCGGTCGAACATCGGCACAACAAGGTTTCAATGCGGAGTGGCCACATTCGTATAGCAGAACTTTAGCTCTGCTCTGCTGTACTTTAGGGCTTTTTAACATAAGTCGCTTCGCAAATCAGACGATTCAATATGGAGGAAATTTTCTACTTCAGTTTCTACTGCTTTCGGTTGTATTTGGGATTCCTTTGTTTTGGTTGCAAATGTGCTTAGGCGGTAAAATAAAGGCGGGGCCAGTTTCAATGTGGAAAATCAGTCCAATTTGCAGAGGTATTGGAATTGCTTTAGTCTTGGCACAGTTCGTTATGGCGCTATATTCCACAATCAGCATTAGCTGGCTACTTGTTTATTTGAGAGACTCCTTCCTGACAAAAGCTCAACCATTATACAGATGGCAAGAATCTTTCTATATATATCGTCGATCAGTAAATGTATCCGGTAATTTGACTGAAACAATCGGAGACTATTTCAATGGAATCGTTCTGCAACGTTTGCATTTAGGTCGACGAAATGATGGCAGTGACGTTCGATTCCAGGTGAGTGATAGGGTAAGTGATTTAACTTATTACTTAAATATTAATATAAAGGCATTTGCCATGAATTTGTTAAAAAAAATTTCTTATTTAAGCAGCTCGCTTTTAATTTGGCTATTGTGTGGACATTGGTGTTTTTGGTACTTTGCAAAGGACTCAAATCGTTCGGAAAAACTGTTGTTGTTTTGACTGTTCTTCCTCTAATCTTGTTTATTGTGATCACATGTCGCTTTTTGTATTATATCGGCTTTTCAAGCGCCCAAAATATATTTTCTGCGACCGATTTTGAGGATTTCCTAATAAACTCGAAAACATGGATCGCAGCTGCTCAAGAAGCTTTCTTGACCTGGGGATTGTTGGGCACTTCAGTTATAGCAATTTGCAGTAGAAGTTATGGCAAAAGTAATAGTAAAATTATTCTGCGTCGAGAAGCCATGCTTGTAGTTTTATTAACATTATTGGGACTTTGTTTGGCAGGCGTATTTGGATTTTCATGTGAACAAATTTTACGAAAAAAAGAATACATCTACGTTCCGGGATCCTATGGTATGTTATTTATTTTAAACATAAAGTACTCGTACATTTTATAATTAATATAAAAACAAAAAAAAAAACACTTTCCAGAATATACGGACTCATACTCTTCAATATATTCTCTAAAAGGGCCAATTACACCAGCGCTTATATCGGTGCCAACAAAATGGGTGCCGCATTATTCTAGTCTTTTGGGAGAAACTTATCGCCGACCCCCCATAACTTCTCATCGTGAGAGTGGCTATCAAGCGTTACGATTGATAACTGAATTACTGCCAGCAGCAATGGCTGTTTCTCAGAATGCTATATCATGGATTTGGACAGCACTTGCATTTTTTATGTTCATACTTTTCGGTTTGGGGCAAGTTTGCGCAATTTGGAAACCGATTTCATATGCTTTGGGGAACTCTACCAGTTCAGTTCTTTTAAGTTGTGTTATTGGTCTTTTACTTGGTATACCATTCGCTACTGAAATGGGTTTATCTGTGGTTTATTATTTGGATATAGTATTTGGTGGAGCATGGTGGTTACTTATCTTATGGACAGCAGAGATTTTGGCTGTATTTCTGATACGAGGTCGTCCTTTTAATGGGGATGTACTAGTAAATGACTTGCGAATGACAGGATCAATGTCTGCATTCTTGGCTCTTTCGTGGAATGTATTACTACCTATCGGAATGGTAACTCTTGCAATTATTCAATATAAAGTATCGCTGACAAGTCAATTCTATCATTGGAGAGGAAAGTCGTATTTTCACTTTTGGGCTCGAAAAGTTGGGGGTCTAACTCAAGTTGGATTTCTACTTATCGTTCCTATAACAGCTATAATTCAAATCTATCGATATCTAACAAATGGTCCTCCAGATATCCTCGATGTAAGTATTCATCTTTAATATACATACTGGGAGCTATGTTTAATAGTTTTTTTATTTATTTTTTATAGCGAATTCAGCTGTTATATCGTCCAACCCAATCCCCACTGCCACATCATAGAAATCGTTCTGGTGCGGATCGAAACAATTCTGCTCATACAAATAATCACTACAACGCGAGAAACTCTGATTTAGAAGCTAGCAATATTCAAGATGACGCCCCACCTAAATATACACCACCTCCTTCCTATACAACAGCTACTGGCGCTAGATTGGCAAAAATATTACGTCAAAGTATAAGACGTAGCGTAAGAAGGTTTGATAAATGAATTTTAAATATTTGTTACGATTACTATTTTATTTTGCTTAAAGATTCCTTGGGGAAACAAGTCGCTCTCGTCCGATTTTATCCCTTGAATCAGCCGATAACAGTCTACCTCCAGATTACTCAACAGTTCTCTCCAATCCAGCGGGAGTGGACAACCAACTTGAAAATATTGAAATCGGACCGAGACATCTGTTCAATAGTACCACACACTCTTTAGGTCGTAATCTAAGATCCCATACAAGGATGGAACCATCTGAAGCACGTCCCGCGTCGGCTGGTACGACTGCGCTTTCCGGATCAAGACAACCCTTTACAGCTTCTGATGTTGCTAGTGTGTTACGATCTTCAACACGGCGTCGAGAATCAGGAGTTAACTCAATTGCGTCTAGAATTGATCAGACCTTACGAAATAAATCATCCTGGTCAGCTGAAAATTTGGTGATAAATGCGGCACCACTTGGTGAAAGTAATGCGGTTTTTTTAAGTGCTTCCCCGAACTCTACAACCAATAACCCACCGGATAGGTTAGATATATACGAAAATACATCTGTGATTTGAATTCTGCTTAACCTGTATCTCGTCCTTCCTACACGTTATTTGCAATACTACAATATTAAAAGGCCTTGTGTTACACTATAATTTAATATATATTTTTAAGTATGAAAATGTAATGTGCGTAAAATAAATCTAAAAGAATTAATTAATCAGAGAGTTAATACTTTACCTTTGAAATTTTTTAGCGTCCCGAAAGATATAACAGTAAGACAGGATTAAGGTATTGTACCTCAGTAGATTTGTTTTATTCTTTTTTTATTTAACTACAAAATAAAGCGATAAATGACAATATATAAAACTTACATTAAATATACATCCACACATATATATATGTATATATTTAAAATCGTAACTAAAGGACAAAATTAAAAGGATGATAAATGGTTTCCTTTAACAATATTTGACATTAATTTTTTTGTAAAATTTGTAATGCCATCTTGGCTGCGGCTTTCTTTGCCATTGATTTATTGCCTCCACAACCGATAACTGTCTTTACAAAATCACGACAGTAAAAAGTACACTTCATCATAACCACATCAGTTTCAATACAATTAATTTGGAATTTTGGATCTGCTCCTCGATATTCATATAATTGACGAATTGGATCAATAGGTACATTAGCTATGAACTCAGTGAGCTCATAATCTATCAAATGGCTAATAACTTGCCAAGTGCGTCGCAAATCATTTCCCGAATCAAGGAACACAGCTCCAATAATAGCTTCTAAAATATCGCCCAGTGCCTTAGGCACATCAACATTTTCAGCCATGTTGAATGCTTTTGTGGACACAGTTTCTTCTAATAGTATTTTCACTTGATCTGTGATTTTATGGTCCTGGCTGTTTTGAAATTCGACAAAATTTCTAATCGAATTCGATAAGGACGGACTTTCATACAGCATGTACTGATGGAAATGATTCCTCACACATATACACGCAAGTGTAACATTATTAACGAGGGCCGATCGAAGATCAGTTATTTCACCTGGATTCATATGTTGGCATTTTTCAAAAATATAACAAGAAACTAAAAAGTCTAAAACTGCATCACCAATAAATTCAAGCTGCTGATAGCAGCCGGTTAGCTTATTTGTCGGGAAAGAAGGATGAGTCACAGCCTGCAGGAGATAAGCACGATCTTTGAATTTATACTTTAAATTCGTTTCCAAAAATTCATAATTAATTAAATAATCATCAACTTCTGAGGGCTTAATATTTGTTTTAAGCAATGGGGTAATTAAATTTGTATCTAATAATATTGGAAGCAGTTTTTTATCATCATCGTTAAATATTCCAAAGTAGTCAAGCATTTCGAAGCTTTTTACTATTCCGTAATTTTTTACGCAAACTCCAAGCAACGACTCAAGGCAATCAGCTACTACTTTATCGGCAATTGATTGTTTGTAAAGAAATTCATTTAGGCAATCTGTAGATGTATCGGCAAACTGATTACTGCTAACAGCTTTTTGTACTGTTTCTACAGAACACATTCCAAAATTTATCTCCTCCTCAGTTAGATCTAATTCGTACAACGATATCGGTGATATTATTTCCGAATCTATAGCTTCCAAAATGTTTGTTGGTATGGCAGCCATTGGTGGCAACCACTCGCTTTTCGGTTCAAAATTTGAGGAACATATGAATGATCTATCGAATTTTGTACGCATACAATATAATAAATTACGGTTGCTCACCATCTGCGATTTAACGGCAGTTAGAAAGCCTTCATTCCAATTTTTATGCCGATGCATTAACAACAACGATACGCTGAACTTGAGGAAGGAATCACCCAAAACTTCATAACGTTCCATATCAAAAACGTCATTAGTTGAAGCAGTAGTTATTGCTGCTAAAAACTCATATTGCTCTGCTGTTCTTATGTTTTTAATCCAACATATTTCTAGTAAATCGATTGTGCGACCAGAATTAAGCGATGTATTGGTTAACTGCTTAACTAGCGTGTCAATGGCAAAATCAGATTTTGGTTTGTGGGCTTCAAGATTATGCGTTGAAACTTGCACTACGTTTGGATCATTCAAATCCAATTGCTCCATGTCGGTTAACAAACCATTAACGAATTGATAATAATAATCAATTTCTATTGGATAAACAGTGTTAAACTTTCGAATTAAATCAGTTGGCTCCATGTAGGCTTTCCAATTTCCTTCATCCACATTGACGAGGGTATGTATTTGATTTATAGAGCTATCACGTTGAGTGCCTAAAGCAGGTAGCATACTACGATGTTCGTTTAATTTGTCTTCTGCTCTTACTCTCCGTAATGAGTAGTCAATTTTAATAGGCGAAGGATTATAATTAGAATTACTTGGTATACCCAAGTAACGATTAATATTAACTCGAATTTTTTCTGCATTAAGAAGATAATGAAGTCTATGCAAAATGCATGGAAGAAATAGAGACTTTAACCATAGATCACCTGGAAAGCGAAAATTATGACACATTTCTGGTATCAAAATAATTTGCATTGCTCTTGCACGTTTATTTTCCGAAGATCTGCCAGCAGCATTCACGAAAAAATTCGACCTTGATGTAAGACTTTTCACTTCAATAAGGAACTGTTTTTCATTCATAACCTTTTCACCATATTTACTTTCAACAAATTCAGCAAAATTTTTATATTTATGGTCTGGAAAGGAACTTAATGGAGATAAATCATGGCGAATTTTCGTAACCACAAAGCGTACGTCTTCATCCATCGCATACCAAACATTAACCACTTTCCCCAAATAATCCTCTGGTGAATATGTAGTTTTGCGGCTTCTCTCTGTCATTGTTGTAGCTCTTAATGGATTGATTTTTTGAAATCTATGTACTATTTCCCAATCAATAGCACTGTTGCACTTAATCGGTGCAATTAAAAATGAATTCCGGCCATTCTCGTTACTGATAGCAAGAAATTTTTGCCAATAGTTTCGGATATCGGTAAAAAGCATTTTGGTAAATCTTTTTAATTTGGTCAATTCTTCTTCATTGTCAATAACAAGTTCGATGGGTGTGCTAATTATTTTAACATTTACTAAGCCTTGACTCATAAATAATGGCATAGCTGCGAGATTTGGAAGCTTATACTTTAAAACGATTGCATAGTTTGAGTTTGAATTTAACATTTCAATTATATGAGCATTCTCTTCATTTAAATCGAAATCCGGTTCAATTACAATGTAGTATGCATAGCATATTTTATTAAGTTCCGGAATAGCTCCAGTCAACTCCTCAGGATAATTTTTATTGTAAGTCCGGTGATTTTTCTTTGTTCCAGCTGTATTGGAGTCATCTGATTAAAAAAAAAAAAAAATAAAATTTTTTTTATTGAATCACAGTTATGATAGCATAACTCACCATCATTTTCATTCTTCCATTTAGCAAAGTATATATCGGAAACATTTACAAGTATCTGCTTTCTTGTCACCGGATGTAAATTTGCATTTAGTTCACCGTTTTTATACAAAGTGACACAGGCTTTAAATGCTGCAGATATTTTAGCCCACCTAATACTGGTCATAGGATCACTCTGGAATTTATTACAAAATTACATAAATATTTTGTCTTATATGTACAATAATATCCAAAACATACGTAGATCACATCCTTTACAGTAGACTGTGGAGGTAACTGAAGTGAAAATCGAAAAAGATCATTTTGTTGCGACAAATTCTCCCAAACCGGTACCGCTCGTGTAAATGCATCAACCGGTAATGAAGAGCAATATCGATTTAACAATATTAATGCAGATTGAGGTTGCAGAATTGCTCCAGATTCAACAACAAATGGTTTTATGACAGTTGAAAATTGTTCTATTGTTTGACTTATGTCGGGGATTTCTCTATCAATAGTTCGTGTAATTAAGTAATCCTTTAAAGTAATATCAATTTTCTTGTAATGTTCAATTTTCTGTGTAACTTCTTGTTCTTCACGTTTTTCACAGAGTATTATGTACATACTTTCACGTGATCGGGCACGACCCTTCATTTGTACATATGAACTGAATTGTTTAATTGGATCAAAAGAAATAACATAGTTACATGCTTGAATATCGATGCCCTCTTCTAGTACACTGGAACATACAATTATATTGCATTCCTTCCGATGGAAACGTTGCACTGCCTAAAATATACGTACAATACATTTAATAATTGATTTATTTTGTTTAAGTTTAGGTGTTTGCTTAGATGTTTTACCTGTCGGTTCCATTTTGAATCAAGAAGAGTATCAAGTGCGTAGTGCATACCAGTGCTTCGTCCTACCATAAACTCAGGAATAATATGTGACAGACCTTTATATACTGAAACAAAATTTTTAATAACATAACATAGACACTTGGCAGTAAAACGACGTTGAACAAATATTAAACAATTAATATCAGTTGGCTTTTTCGACGAAAACTCTTTTGCGAAAAATCCCAAAAGCCCCTGAAGTTTTGGTTTTGAAAAGTTCAAAATTACATCAGCCTCATCGATATCATCGTCTTCATCATCATCCGAAAAATATGATTTAATCTTTTTAACCAATATATGCCGTATATGTTCACATTTAGTGATAACATAACGATACATATTTCGCAAAGCAATTGTTTCGGAATTACGTTTGTTGATTTCAAATTGAATGATTAATCCCAAAATGCCTACAGATGCTGCGTATAAGCCCATATCATTCATTTGATGTTGGAAATCACAGAACATTGATTTTATTTGTTTTATTTTCGAAGGTTCTTGAAGTCTTTGACTTTTTGATGTTACATGGCCGCTATCACCTAGGTCGTAGCTTTCTATTTGAATAAAACACTGCGCTATTATGGAATTAATTTGGATCTCAGCATCAAAAATTACACCATCGCCTGTGTATTTAAGTAATTGTTCTTTTGGTGATGTTGAATATCTATGATTAGAAGAGATATTATGATAATTTACTTATATTGGTAAAAGGTAAATGTAAAATTTTGCTAAATAAAATTAAATAAGATTATATGATGACAGCATAACATCCTTCCTTTGATGTGACACGAAATCTCCGAATTTACCAACCGAATTTTAATATGGTTTTCTCCTACAGATTCAGGACGTTCCAAAGCAGTTTTTTTTTTATATCACAAACTAAGTTATTTTAAACAAATAACTATTAAATAAACAAAATAAATATTTTTGTTTGTTTTTTTTTTCCTGTTTTTCGGTCACTTATCCTAATTTTTCTTAACTACTATACCACCAAACAGATCTAAATTAAATTTACATACGTATTTAGAGCTTTTATTAGCTGGGCGGACAACAGCACACGCAGCCTTTAAATTACCAGTCAGTATCAGTAATGCGCACATTAGTAGTGCAGTTTGTAATATTTCTAAGCAAAGTGCAGTTGCAAAATTATTACAAAAATGCTCTCCAATTGTTTGGAATGAATGTACTATGTCGCACAAAAAGTCATTAGAAGCTGTAGACAGAACTTTAAGCGATTTAAGATCAACTAATATGCCATTTGGGGGTGTAACGATATTGTCAAACATTGCCAGTTGTATGCTTCTGCAAATCAGAAATGGAGCAGTAGCAGAAGAAAATGGTAAAATTACACTTTCCGTTGGAAACCAAGTTAGCAACATCAATGAATTGGTGGACTGCATATATCCTTCTGTTCAACATATAAACCTTCTTGATTCTGCGTCCAAAGTTAATGAATTAACTTTAAGCAAGATTAATGGTGACGTACGAATTTATAGATTCATTGACACCGTTCTAAATACTTGTACAATTTCCAACAGAATTTTTAAATTCTACAAATCCAGCAGGACTACTAGGGCATTTAATTTTCTTAAAAAATGGAGTACCAATAATTTTATTAAGAAACTTATGTCCCCCAAAGCTGTGCAATGGAACAAGATTGCTTGTTAAAGATATGAGACCTAATGTAATTTTAGCTACTATTATAACAGGACCAGACACAGGTGAAGAAGTATTTATTCCAAGAATACCGATGATACCTTCGGACTACGAATTTCTTTTTAAAAGACTACACTTTCCAATAAAACTATGCTTTGCTTGATGACCATCAATAAGGCTCATTTGAGTAATAATGCTTTTCGCATGGACAACTTTACGTGGCCTGCTCACGAGTAAATAAGTAAATAAGCAGGAAAATTTGCATATATTGTCAATAAATGGTACAACAGCAAATGTTGTTTCCAAAGAAATGCTCTAGTTGCAAAAATACCATCTACAGGGTGAATGACTCGAACTCCAACTTTTTAAAATGCTATAATTTTTTTATTTTTTGATAAATTTTATTGTGCCAAAGCAAAAAACGTTGGAAAATACATCAATTTTCAAATTGTATCAGTAGTTTTCAATGTGTCCACCTTTGGCGCGAATAATGGAATTGACACGGCCGAAGAAAGCATCGCCCGCTGCACGCAAGTGGCTCTGCGGTATTTTGGCCCATTCCCGGCGAAGTTCTTGTTTGAGGTGGTCCAAACTTTGGTATTTTTTAGTGCCAACCTTCGCCTTCAAAATACCGCAGACAGAGAAATCCAACGGATTTGCAACCGGAGAATTTGCAATCCATTATGTCGAAGAAATGAAGTGTGGAACATTGTTTTTTAACCAATCTTGGTTGACGCGCGCTTTGCGAAACGGTGCCGAGTCTTGCTGAAATGTCCACGGTCTCCGACCGAAATGATTGTTTGCCCAAGGCTTCAATACTGCTCTAAGACAGTATCACGGTATACTATCGCATTAATTTTGACGCCACGGTCCAAAAATACGAGCGGAGAGCGACCATCGGCGATTATGGCAGCCCAAACCATCACCATCGGTGCTGCCTGCTTTCTGGTGGCCGTCCGATGGTGTAAATTTTCGAAGGACCTCTCTGGCAAGCAAACTCGGTCATTTTGTTTGTTGATATATTGCCCAATAACAAATGGCGACTCATCGGAAAAAACCAAATTCGGCAACTCATCACTTTCGTGCAAGCGTAGCAACTCCTTCGCTCTTCCGACTCAAACTTTTTTCTGTTACGGTGTAAGATCGTGTGCTCATTTTTCAGTATGTGTTGCATCCGTTCCAACGATATGTTGAGCTCACGAGCCATTTTTCTTCCACTTCGACGCGGATTTCGCTCAATTCGATCCTTCACTTTCCGAACCATTTCTGCCGATGTTGCTGTTTTTTTATGACCACCTCCATGGCGTTTTGCAACGCTGCCAGTGTCACGGTAACGAGCTATGGTTCGAGACACAAATTATTTATTCACGTTGAGGTGCTGGAGGGCTCTAACGATAGCTACTTGTAGTTTTCCAGCCAAATATAAAGCAATCACACTATCACGTTTGAATTCCATCGCGGATAAAAATTTTTCAACATAACTGTTGCGTCTCGTTTAAAAGGCTTGTAAATAATAAAATTATGTCATGTGTCAAAATTTGAGCTCACTGTCATGAAAGGTTTGGAAATTATACCAGTCTGAAGTTGGTTACAGTTTGAGTCATTCAGGGTGTATGTAAGTACGTATTATTTAAGCATACAAATGCTTCAGAAACTTACTAATTTCTAACCGGAGGTATGAACTTTATGATCAAAATATTAGACATCGAGGATTTTGAATTACAATACATTCAATGGATATATGTGCATACATATGTATACCATATATTAAGTTTAAGCTTCGAAAATAATAAATATTAAGATTTTTATATTAATTTGATGTCTGTTATCACAAAACATAATAGCAAGTCCCTAGTTTTTTTTTTTTTAAAGGGCCATAAAGCTTTCATCAGACAGTAAACAGGAATTGCGTTTGGATCAAAAATCATTATTTATTACAAAACTAATTTTATGACATTCTGTTGTGACTACAATTTCAATCTTCGACTGTTTTTGATGAAGCGCAATTCTGTCGATCCCCTTATGAGTCACACCTTTAAAAAAAAAAAAATTGAGCTTACATAGCCCCACAAGAAGTAACCGAGTGGCGTCAAATCGTACGATATCGGTGGCCGATTGGTTGGTTCATTTCATGATAAGCCAAAGGTTTCATGTGCAGTTTGGAACATAGCCTTGTCTTTAATTCAATTTCGATAAAAATAAAGATCGGGTTCAAACTGCTCAAAACCCAATCTGGAGATTTTTTCACAAATTTTTGCACATAGTGGATGGACAAAAGTCTAACTGTTGCGATCAACGCTGTACGAGCATTGTCAATTCTGAACCCTCCACTACATTTTTATTCAAAGCGGCAACATTTTCTTTTGTTCGCGCATTACGTTGACATGTTAGATCTATTAAAAAATTAGTTAGCAATAAGGAAAATTTGCTCCAAACAACTCATAACTGGATATGTTAACAAACGATCGTGTCTGCAATAAATGCATCTGTTGTTGAAACCAATTATGATATTTTGCCAGCGAATCCTGGATTTACACATCTATAGTTACTGCATTATCCAAAATGATTTTGACAGTCCTTAAACCCTCAAGGACTTCCATCGCACTATATTAAATTAAAAATCGGCGCTCCAAATCTGTGTAATAGTACAAGATTTCAGTTCACATCTCCACATAATAATACTATCGAAGCCATTCAACTTATGGGACCTGTAGCTGGACAGGATTTCTATCCCTCCTACGGGTTTGCCTTTTACCAACTGAGTTTGCCATTCCATTGCGCAGGTCTCTTAAAATTTCTTTTATCATCTCTTAAATTGGTAAATATGACCTAAGAAACACGAAAATGGGTTGAGCCATGAACAAAAAGGATCTACATTCCAACGTTGTTTTCAAAATCGCAGTTGCGGCTGATTTTTTTATTTTCCTCCTATTAAACTGGAGTTGAAAACGGCAACCATTTTCTACCTGAGGTATAATCATTAGGTACATCCAGTTTTCCAAAAAAATATTACACCCCTGGTGGGAGAGGAAATGTAGATCCTTATATGCCAAATTTACTTCGAGAAAATTAGCTTTGTTCAGTGAGGAAAAACTAGAACAGAACAGAACAGAACAGCACAGATTTGTGAAAAACGTCAAATCAAATGAGAACAGAAAAGTACAGCACAGCTGATTTTGACACTTTTCACAATTGTGTTCTACTTCGAAAGTAGGTGCAAGATTTTCTGTTCCGAACAGATTGGAATAGCCTCACTGAACACAGAGCAGAACAGATTCGGACAGAAATTTTTCTCACTGAACAGGAAAGATTGGACTTTTCTGTTCGGAATTGTCCAGAACAGCCTCACTGATCAAAGCTATTATATCCTGATAAAATATAAACAAAAAGTTCTGTATATCTGTTGGTATTGTATGGGATTTGCGTAATTGGATAAATGAAGCAAAAGGTCTTGCATGAATTGATTGTGTGATTGTGTTTCGTGTAGCTATACGGTTTTTGATTATTTGCTCATTGGAGCGAAACGGGGGATGGGCTTGCTTCCGAGAGTATTCTGTGTGTTTCCCAAGGCATGATGTCTCGTCTTAAAGGGTATCAACGATTGTATTAACTCATTGCTAAGCCACACCGAAAACGCAGTTAATAATCACTGCGAGGAAACGATTTTTCACTTTTTATTTGCCAAAATTGAGCAAGCTGATCTACTATATATAAATACGGAACAATTTTACAATTGAAATAATTAACCAACTATTTGACTGTCAACGCCTTCAACACAAACATATGCAACTCGCAATCGAGTTGCCGACTTAAATCTCCTCGGAAACTGATGACAAGCGAACTCGTTTTTTTTTTTTTTTTTTTAAGAAAATGAAAATAAATAAACAAACTGAGCCCACATCAGTTGTGTAGTCATACATATACAATACATACATATATACGTGTGTGCCACGTCAGCTACACAAAGTTACACATACCATGGCATATGTAGTGTAAAAAATATAAAAATAAATAAATTAACACTTAAAACGTACAAAATTTGAAACGAAACTTACATCATTACATTATGAAGTTCATCAAAATTCAAAACAGTAATTATTTTTCCGCGAAATACCGCTTCCAAATCTATTAAAGGCTTCAAAATGTCTCCCTTCTTAGTGGATTTTAGCAGTACTCCAGTAAGACCGACAACCCGTGGTAATCGAGTTTGATCCGAATACATAAAAAGCGACAACAACTGATGCATTGGGTGTGATTTTGTTGCATGATGACATTCATCAATAACTATGCAACTAAAATCTGTTATAGAAATGTGTTTATGGGTAACCATATCCACAAACACTTGGCTGGTTCCAACCATTATCTATAATAATTTATATTTTCATGAAAGCTAATTGAATTATTAATATCTAAATATGCAAGCTTACTTGATTTTTATTGATCTCTTCTTTCCATTTATCATCACCCCAGTTATCTACATTCAGATCACCTACGAATAGGCCAACCTGGAAGTTCGTTGTATTCGCAATTTCCCTTACATTCTGACGAGATAATTCAACAGTATTACTAATGAATGCACATCGTTTACCACCTTCATGGATTGGTCTAAATAAAAAGAAATATATATACGAGCATAACAAATAAATTACATATATTACTACTTTTTTTTTTTCTTCAATTTCTACTCACTTTGCCAGATCCTTCGAGAAATGTCTTATCAGAAGAATTGCAATATACGTTTTTCCACTGCCTGTTGGCAAATATATGATGGAATTATGTGCAATTGCATGTTCCAGCAATCGTAACTGATATGGCCGGGCAACAATTTCTTTTCGTATCTATTCAAACACAACTTATTTTTAAATTTCTATTTAAAACATTTATCTAATGCTTACCTCGAGTTCCTCCATTGCAAGATGCACTTTACTCAAAGCGCACTATAGTTCTGCTTCAGCCGAATAGAACTTATCACAAAACAGGCTTGAAAACCATTTCTTTTCCTTTACATCTGACGTGGGATTTCCCCTTATAAAATGCCGGAGCAAAACACCAGAAAAACATAAAATAAACAAATAAATAGCTACGCATTCAGGCAACTAGGCAAGTTAAAACGTATTCATTTTAACTGAAATTCGACATGAAATAAATGATTTAGATTAGTTTCTGATCATAAATAAGAATATATAATAATATAGAAGAAAAATTCAATCTGATTAGTACATAAATCTGCAACATTTAGCTGCAAATTCGATTTATATTACAATCTTTGGATGTTTTAGCTTGTGTTAAAACGCAGCCGTATGCCGTTTAACTTTACGATATCTAACATATGAAACGTCAAAACGTAATAACAAGCAGGCATAGCAACCCTAGCACATGAAAAAAACATAAATATCAAAAATTCGCTAATAAGAAAATGGCTTCCTTGTGGAATTTCTGATAGCTTTGAAAGGGAGTAGCAAGTAGTTTTATTCATTTAAAGGATGTGCAAAAGGAAGTGGTTGTGAGAAAAGTTGCACAAAGTCAACCTAACAAACGTAAGAATAGAAAAATATACTTTCCGGTTAGAATAATTAATAAATGTAATGTTATTCTTTTTATTTTTTGTGTTGTAGAACGATTAGTGGCACTTGTTGGTGGCCGTGGCAAAGCATTCATGCAAATCTAGTTTATTGATTAACTATTATAAGTGGAGTGCGACGAATGAAAAACGAAAAGGGAATGCTGCCGTTGTTCTCACTTTTGTTGTCTGTTGACCGTTTTATTTTGCTGGCATTGTACTTTAGAAGGAAAATATTTCATTTAAGACGTTTTCATTACTATGGAAAACGAGTCTGTAAAATCTGAGCATAGTGGACGTTCACGTCGCTCAAGAAGTCACAATAATAATAGTTCATCCGGCGCGGGTAACGGCGGAGGAGGAGGAGGAGGAGGCACAATAAATAATAATTACCACCGAGATAGAACCAGACATTCACATCGTAGTACACATTCGAAATCGAATAAACAGCAAAGGGATATGGCACCTTTTCAAACGAGCGTTAACATAACAGGTAAGTTACAAGTGCTTTGTTTGTATTTTTTTTTTTTTTTTTTTTTTTTAATCATACATATGTATCATTAATCTTAAGGTGATGAAAGTCGAGATGGCCAAGAGATAATCGAAGTGCAAATTCTACCACAGGATGAGAATTGGGGAGAGAATACAACTGCTGTTACTGGAAATACGTCAGAGCAAAGTATTTCTATGGAGGACATCAACAGCACATGGAATCGTGAAAATGAGACAACATTAGGTTTCGCTTGCAAAAGATATGTCGAATCGGGATTTTGTTTGATACTTGGGTTCGTGTCATTTTTCTCTCCGGTTGCAATGGTAATGATGCCAAGATTAGGTTTCTTTCCATCTGCTTTTGATCATCCGGAATTAACTCAGACCGTTAAAACACAGTTACTTGCATGCAGTAGCGAATGCAAAGGATTACTAGTTTCATTAACAGCAAGATTAATTCTATTAGCATTAGGACTTTGGGCGTTGTTTTTACGTCGTCCAAGCGCAACTATGCCAAGAATATTCCTATTTCGAGCAACAGTTTTACTATTAGTGACAGTGTCTACTTTTGCCTATTGGCTATTTTATATTGTGCAGGTTACAAATGGTGCAAAGGTTGTCGTAGAAACTGGAGGAGATGCTGTAGATTATAAATCATTAGTGGCGTACGCTACAAATTTCGTCGATACACTTTTATTTATTCATTATATAGCCGTTGTTTTACTCGAATTACGACACAATCAGCCAATGTATTATGTGAAAATCATTCGCTCACCGGATGGTGTTAGTAAATCTTATACCCTTGGTCAACTCAGTATTCAACGTGCTGCAGTTTGGGTGCTGCAACAGTATTATGTCGATTTTCCCATATACAATCCGTATTTGGAACGAATTCCAATATCAAAGTCACAACGTAATAAGATCTCGACAAGTTTTAAATACTACGAAGTGGATGGCGTGAGCACAGCACAACAACAAAGTCAAAGTCGGGCTGTGTTAGCGGCAAATGCACGTCGACGTGATTCCTCACATAATGAACGATTTTATGAAGAACACGAATACGAACGTCGAGTAAAGAAAAGGCGCGCACGTCTTATAACTGCCGCTGAAGAAGCATTCACGCATATCAAGCGTATTCACAATGAACCAGCTCCAGCTATACCTCTTGATCCGCAAGAAGCTGCCCAAGCTGTTTTCCCCTCAATGGCTCGAGCTTTGCAAAAATATCTACGAGTAACACGTCAACAACCACGACATACCTTCGAAAGCATTCTTAAACATTTAGCCCACTGCCTTAAGCATGATTTATCACCTAGAGCATTTCTGGAGCCCTATCTAACTGAATCTCCCGTTCTACAAAGTGAAAAAGAACGTCGATGGGTGCAATCGTGGTCTCTCATCTGTGATGAGCTACTCTCACGACCCATATCGAATGATTGTACATTCCAATTAATCCAAAATGATGTATCACTTATAATTTCCATACATAAGCTACCACATTTTAACATATCCGAAGAAGTTGTTGATCCAAAGAGCAACAAATTCGTTCTAAAACTCAATTCTGAAACATCCGTATGACAAAACAGTAACAATACATCGTCATCATACTTGCACATACTCGTATAGTATTTGACTGGATTCTATAAAATCACATATCAAAAGAAAAACTAAAAAGAAAATCCTTTATTAATCCTCCCAAAGCTCGTATTGTATTTAAGTCTAAAGCATTACACATTCTCTTTACATTTCTAATCAATCAGTTATACATTTTATCTTATACGTACATAATATGCTTTACTTTTTACAGTACGTAGTTCACTAGGCTAGAATTCATTATTATACTCAATAAATAGACTAAGTACTTTAGACAATTATCATGCTCATACTATGTAAAATGAAAGATTCCTTCTGACAATATTATAATCATACAAAGACAAGCTGCGAACACAAAACGACTGCTAAATACAAAAAAAAAAAACAAAAAAAAACGAAAACCAAGACAAAAATTATGCTAAGAACGAGCAACCAAACTTGCTTAGAACCTACTGCCTAATGCACAAAATGATAAATGAATAACCCTACCAAGTATTTTTAAATTATTCGTTTTTTTTTTATACTTTTGTATCTAGATAATTATATATAAAATTCACAATATTCAAACGAAAAACAAAGAAGTAAAATCGAGGTTGACAAACATCAAACGGAGACTGTATACTATAGGAAGAAGCGCATTCTTAATAGGCTTAGGAATTGTATAGTTTTAAGAAAATCTTTTGTAAGATACAATTTCATTTTATAAGATATAAATGCATTTGAGTTTTATTTCAAAAGTCAATAACCATTGACAAGTGAAGACAACTCTCGTTCTATTGCGCACATGGATCTAAAACGTGATTTTTCTCAATTCGAGAGTCAATCTCTTCCTGTAAGCAGCCTTTTGTTGATTACATTGGATTGAGGGAAGGACTACGAGTATGTACATATTATTATTTATTATTTATTATATTATTAATCGGTTATATCTTTGAGTGAGCTGGCAATGATATCTTCTGCCTCAAGGTATTGCTTACATAGAAGACATAGCCTACACGACACCACGTCTGTCAAAGCACTTAGGCGGGAAGAAAGAGACTATATAACGGCGACGAATCCCAACATCCCGCCGTCAGGCAGAATAGACCATTCAACTTAGACGATGATAGCCAAAACTTTCGTGCGTCTGACCAAAACGAAGTAAGGAAAGCAATATCTAAGCTTAAATCTAACAAAGCTGCTGGACTTACCGGCCAAGGTATGTATTGAAAACTGCTAGAAGCGACTTTGAGGAGAGCATACATTAACCCGCTTCTCAAATCTGGTCAGAAGAGTGTATGGGACTCCCTCATATCCATATCATACTCACCATCTTTTCATCGATGACAGCATTTTGGCATCCATGTCAAACTCGTCTGTTTGGGCAGAATGACAAGAACTTTGGTGTCATGTGACTTTACATCATACATGAAAGAATTATGCAGAACTCATGAGTGAACACTGGAGGCACAGTCTTTCATTGGTATATCTCAGCGGGCCGTCCCCGCTGCGCTCCCTTGTATTGAAACGGAAGCTCCATAAATGGGTTTAACGGTAAATAAGGGCTAAACCAAGTATATGCTACCAACAAGAAGGGACACACAACATTGACAAATTACACAGAACATCACAGTCGACAGCTATAACTTTGAGATAGTCAGACACTTTGCCTACCTTGTCTCTGCTATCAATTCTACAAACAACATCTCCGTGTGAAATACAACGACGAATCACTTTTATCAATCGTTGTATTCTTGCCAATTGAGTATTAAAGCTATAGACAATATAATACCTTTATCATCCCAGTTTTACTAAAAAATTCTTCGTAAAATATTCAGTCCTGTAACTGAAAAAGGTCGTATGTTGAGGCCCAGATTCAACCTGAACTTTTGCGCCATATAAGTGAGTAAGTCTCAAAAGTCTCAGCGCTAAAAAGAAAATCATACTTATCATCTGAGTGTAATTATTAATAAATCATCTTTACCTGGCGATTTCCGTCAGGAGTACCCTAAGCCCCAGCTGGTTTAAAGGGGGTGCTTTTTCAAGCAATAAGGTGTATGAATTTTCCATGTTGTACTTTTAAAATTCATTGGTCCTAATAGAAGCAGCTGATAATTACACAACCATTGCGAAAACATTTTGTAGATGAACTGTTTATAACCCTACAACGTTGAAATTACGCAAAATTGTTGGAATTCGTGTTTATTTTTTATACTCGCATTTATGTCCACTGCTTATCGTGACATACACTGAACTCTGAGGGGTCCAAAGTACGGTCTACATTTACCGGGTGTTAACGAACATACATGTCCTTAACCTTTGGAAGTAATATTCAACGTTAAGATCATTACCGATTTTCATGAGTCTTCCATACACGTACAACATTTAAATACACTTCTCAGTTCTCACAAAATCATATGCGAGATGAAAGCAAACGAAACGATAGTTTTCTGTTTACACAAATTCATTCATACTCACCCACGTGTGCTCGCCGCTAAAAGAGGAGGAATACCAGACAGAAGCGAATAAACCAAACGAGTAAGTGAGATAAAATTGTTGTTAAAGCTTTTGGGTAAAGGGTAGCTGAAATAGGAGGATGGTATGTTGTGTGTGCTTTTAGTTACATCGAAAGAAAAACGTCAAATTTATTCACATTTGCTCGGTTGGAGAAAGTCGTCGATGTTTTGTTGGCAAGCAAACCAAGTATCAGTACAAATTTTTTTATTTGAAATTACTTAAATTAACTGACTAAAAATTACTGCAAACTATAATAGTGATAGAAGGTGAGTGTAAATATAAACCAAATCGCAACTGAAGTGAGAAAAATTTATGTAACTTGTGTCAAAGGTTATTTGCATTATTCTTGCGAATATTACGGTATTAAAAGTCTCGTCTAATTATGCGTGTAAATGTATAAATAAATTGTGAAATCGCGTGGAATAATCGAATGTGATATTGTATTGTGTATTAGCAATGACGACCTTAATTCGTTTTTCATTATCTGATTGCAGATTTACAATCATTCCTCATTCATCATTGGTGGCCTAGAGACTAGGGTGTTAGTTAGAAATGTTTCGCCGTGTCATAACGTATTCAATAATTGGTGGTAGCGCTGTCGGTACTGGGTTAAGCCTTCGGGCAAATGACTATGATGTCAACTCACTGGGTATTGTTCGCCTGGGGAGATCTGCCGCAACCGTATTTGATGTTGCGCTAACATACAAAAGGGAATTATACTATCGGGAATGGGATAAATCATCAGCAGAGTATGCGGCAGAAAAGAGTCGTGTTCACAAAATCGCCGCAAAAAAACTCCTCGAACTGATGTGCACAAACAAGGGCGTTTACATTAAGGTTGGACAGCACGTCGGAGCACTTGATTACTTGCTACCAAAGGAATTTGTACAAACAATGAAGGTTCTACACTCGAATGCACCAACGAATCCAGTTGAAGATCTATACAAAGTAATTAAGCAAGACCTTAAATGCCATCCGAATGAGATATTTGAATCGTTTGATCCTGAACCCCTTGGGACAGCATCACTAGCACAAGTACACAAGGCCAAACTGAAGACTGGTGAAATAGTAGCAGTTAAGGTGCAACACCCATATGTCAAGGGAAACTCGATTGTGGACATGAAAACAATGGAAGTGTTAGTGAATATTATGGCTAGAGTTTTTCCCGATTTTAAAATACACTGGCTTGTGGAAGAGTCAAAGAAAAATCTCCCAATCGAATTGGATTTTATTAACGAGGGTCGTAATGCGGAAAAGGTGGCACAACAATTTAAAACGTACAGTTGGTTAAAAGTACCAAAGATTTACTGGGATTTGTCAACCTCTCGTGTTTTAGTCATGGAGTACCTAGATGGTGGACAAGTAACAGACTTAAATTATATCAAAGCTAACAATATCGACCGATTTGCAATAGCTAATAAAATTGGCCAACTTTACGCCGATATGATTTTCACCACTGGCTTTGTGCATAGTGATCCACATCCGGGGAATATTCTAGTTAAAAAAAGTAACAATGGAAAAGTTGATATTATTCTGCTGGACCATGGACTTTATGCCAATCTAACAAATAAGTTTCGCTATGAGTACTCCAATCTGTGGTTGAGTATATTAAAAGTAGATAGAGTGGGAATGCGGCAACATAGTATGAATCTTGGTATAAAAGGGGATTTATATGGGCTTTTTGCTTGCATGGTCACTGGTCGACCATGGGAAACAGTGGTGCAGGGAATAAATAGAATGAAATACACCAAACAAGAGGTAAATTTTTTTTAACTTCATCATACAAAATAAGAATAAAACAACTTGATTTTTTTTTTGTTTTCTATTTTGTCCTTTTAGAAGGATTTGTTGCAACAAAATACCTCACTTGTGCTTCCTTCTATATCGGATGTTCTCCAGCAAGTCGACAGACAAATGCTTCTTATTCTAAAAACCAATGACTTGATACGAGGCATTGAAGCAACATTACAAACCCAGAATCGCATGACTGCATTCTGGATTATGTCAAAGTGTTGTGTACGTTCCACCTTTGCTGAGCAGAGACGCATTGAAACTAGTCAGAGTTCGAAGTTAGGTATTTACTTTAAAGAACGATGGGCGATTTTTAAATTAAACATTTACTATTTATACTTGGGGTTGATAAATTTTGGTCTAGTTGCTGCCGTGAAACAATTAATTTAAACTAATTTGATACTTTGAACTTGTAAAATAAAAACGCGACGCTTTTTTTTTTGATTTTTACATCCAGGATATGAGTTATTTTTATTTTTATTTTTAATTTCGTATTGAAATTACTTCCGTTAGCGTATTTTATGAAGAAGGTCTACATTTACCAGATGTTACCGAACAAATTTGTCCTTAACCTTTGGAAGTAGCAATCCACATATATTTCTCATTTCTCACAAAAGAAAGTATTAAGCAAAAGCAAACGAAACCATAGTTTTCTGTTTACACAAATTCATTCATACTCATCCAGGTGTGCTCACCGCTGAACCTCTTTCAGCAGTACCAAATAGAACCGACTAAACCAAACGAGTTAGAGTGGTAAAATTGTTGTTAAAGTTTCTGGGGAAAGGGTAGCTGGATAACAATTTTTTTTTTAATCATAAACGATTTTTTAGCACAGTGTTGCTACGAAGTTGAGGCATATGAAAGTCAAGTAATGGTGTCGTGCTATAAAAATCCAATATTTGGGCTACAAATTAATAACAACAGTATTTGTTTATCAGCAGAATAACGACTCCCAGATTCTGAAAAAATTGTACCTTACTACTTAGTTGCTGATTTTGCCGTTCCTCTTCATGAAAATATTGTATAATGTGACTACATCCCGGTGTTCGGCTTAATGAACCAGAAGACTTTCAATAGCTCGACGAGTTATTGGCATTTTAGTGGCTCGGTGTCGCATTTTCGGGAAGTGCATCGAGTTTCAGCCCACAATTTTTTTGAAAATTAGAGATTCACAATACTTATTGCTCGACAAATTCATATGACAACAATGGCGAAGAAGTTCGAGGCAGGTTGTGTAAATAGATAGAAAGCTTATTATTTGTACGCAGATGCGGCAGACCTCAAAATGCCGTTGAAGTCCGTAAATGTCTTACCTCATATTTCATAAACGAAGGCAAAATCTCATTAAGAAATTAGAAGATAAGATACAAATTTTGTTGTTAGTTTTAAGTAAGTATTAATTCGCGGATGAACGAGAAGGCACCGCACCGAAAAAAGTGGGGGTGGATGGGCCGCTGGCAGAGTTTTCTATTTGACTTAATATTTCAGGAGTGCCCAGGTCGGACAAGTAGTTACAGCCTCAAACGAGTAGTTACAGGTGAACTTGAAAATGAATAAAATGCATTAAACCAAAATCTGTCAAGGTAGGAAAATAAAATAAATGTCATCATAAAATTCTTTTGAAAGTATACAATTCCTATGCAGCGGTTTAAATAAAATTGTAAGGAATTTTTCCCTTTTAGATGTTTGAGAAGTTTGGCTGTGTTCGATTCCCAAGTTATACACCGAAAAACAGAAAAAAAAAAATCCTGACGTCACAAACCTTATAAACAATGACAAATTTCCAAAAGTCTCATATTCTCGTCGTTGGGAGTTGGTAAAGAATGTTAAGTACCTCTCTTAACGAGCAAAATAAGGAGAGATTGGAGAGATTAAGTCTTGGTCCACACCTGACCGTTCTTCTTCCACTTATATTACAATTGAAATATTGGATCTATAACTTAATTCGTGCGGTTTGCTAAGAGATGGCGTAACTTGTATTATTCCATTGGAACATGCGTTGGGAAGCTACTGTCATTGTACGTCATTTCAGTATATGTCATTCATTTGAAGCGTAAACTTTTTTTTCACTCAAATATGTCGAACTTTGTGCCTGAAAAAGTGTTTTTGCGAGGAGTTCTTCTTCATTACTTTAATATGAAGAAAACTGCTGCCGATAGTCATCGTATTTTGGTGGAAGCTTATGGTGAACATGCGCTAGCTGAGCGAACGTGCCAAAAGTGGTTTGCACGATTTAAAAGTGATGATTTTGGCTTGGAAGACGATGAGCGTCCTGGGCAGCCAAAAAAGTTTGAAGATGAAGAACTGGAAGCATTACTCTATGAAGATTGTTGCCAAACACAAGAAGAGCTCGCAGAATCTTTGGGTGTCACTCAAGCAGCCACTTCAAAACGTTTAAAAGCAGCTGGATATATTCAAAAGCAAGGAAATTGGGTTCCACATGAACTCAAGCCGAGAGACGTCGAAAGGCGGTTTTGCATGTCCGAAATGCTGTTGGAACGCCACAAAAGGAAGTCATTTTTGCATCGGATTGTTACTGGTGATGAAAAATGGATCCATTACGACAACCCCAAGCGCAAAAAATCATATGTGAAACCCGGCCAACCAGCCAAATCAACGGCAAAGCCGAATATCCATGACGCGAAGGTAATGCTCTGTATTTGGTGGGATCAAATGGGTGTGCTGTATTATGAGCTGCTAAAACCGGATGAAATCAACAATGGACAACGCTACCGAACACAATTAATCCGTTTGAAGAGAGCAGTGGCCGAAAAACGCCCGGAATATGCGACCAGACCCGAGGCAATAATTTTCCATCATGACAACGCTCGGCCCAACGTTGTTATTCCGGTTAAGAACTATTTGGAAAACAGTGGATGGGAAGTCTTACCCCACCCGTCTTATAGCCCAGACCTTGCCCCTTCTGACTACCATTTGTTCCGGTCGATGCAGAACGCCCTCACTGAAATACGGTTCACATCAGAGCAGAATATCAAAAATTGGCTTGATTCATTCTTGGCTGCCAAGCCGGCGCAGTTCTTTTGGGATGGGATCCACAAATTGCCAGAAAGATGGGAAAAAGCCATAGCTTCAGATGGGCAATACTTTGAATAATACTATTGTATATGTTTTTCTTAAATAAACGTTCAAATTTTGAAACAAAACCGCACGGATATATTTATATACCCAATATGTTGAGCGTCCAATTCATCTAACGCAACATATTTCTCCTTCGTATTGCGCTTGCTGACCTTAGAACCATTCAACTGATATTTGTCATTTCTTATTTCTTGCGGCCTACAATACTTTCCGACGACCTGAGCATATCAAAATAATTTCATTAGCTTTTTTTCCACTATCGATTTCTTAATGTGGACACTTCCTTAAATACGTCCATTTCTTATTAGATCACGATGCACATCACCTTATAATTTATTTATTTTTATACATGTGTACACACTAAATCATACCTACCATTCCCCTAGAATATGGAATGCAATAAAACGTTGACAGTTGTGACATGTCCACATTCGATACTCGGTGTATAGTTCTGCTGTCATTTTATTATATAAGGGATCTGGTGGAGGTCTCGCCGTTTCTACAATAAGTTTTTTTTTTTTTTGACCCGTCGTATCATTTTTGTAATCGTTTGCGCTGCATCTAATCCAGAATGTCTGCATTCCTTAAAGCTTCCAAAGTAAGTATTATTTGTGATATTCAACTAACCAACTGTTGCTCATAATAAAATCGTTTTGAAGGTATTTGCAAAGCAAGCTCGCAATTTTAGCTCGAAGATTAACGATGTAGTTATAGTATCTGCAGCAAGAACTCCAATTGGTAGTTTCCAAAGTTCACTTGCTCCTCTTACAGCCACACAATTGGGAGCAACGGCAATCGAAGCTGCAATTCAGCGTTCTGGAATCTCAAAAGAAGATGTTAACGAAGTGTATATGGGAAACGTGGTATCAGCCGGTTTGGGACAGGCTCCTGCACGTCAAGCAGCTATCTTTGCTGGACTCCCAAAAAACGTTTGTTGCACAACAGTGAACAAAGTCTGTTCGTCAGGAATGAAATCTGTCATGATTGCATCTCAAACTCTTATGTTGGGTCAAGCTGAAGTGATTGTTGCTGGTGGTATGGAATCGATGTCGAATGTTCCATATTACCTGAAACGAGGTGCTACACCATATGGTGGTGTTAATCTTATTGATGGTATAGTTTTTGATGGTCTGTGGGATGTGTACAACAAATTCCACATGGGTAACTGTGCCGAGAATACAGCCAAAAAAATGGGAATTTCTCGTAAAGATCAAGATGATTTTGCTATACAGTCTTATCAGCGATCGGCAAAGGCATGGGCTGATAAAGTGTTCGATGCTGAGATAGCACCAGTAAAAATTCAGCAAAAAAGGAAAGGAGAAATTATTGTAGCCGAGGACGAAGAATTTAAAAGGGTGAACTTTGACAAATTCGGACAGTTATCAACGGTTTTCCAAAAGGAAAACGGAACAGTTACTGCTGGAAATGCATCTACTCTAAATGATGGTGGTGCAGCATTGATGCTCATGACTGCTGAAGCCGCAGAGCGTTTTAAACTTAAGCCGCTAGCTCGCATTGTGGGTTTCCAAGATGCCGAAACTGATCCAATTGATTTCCCTATTGCTCCAGCTCTGGCTATTCCTAAGCTCTTGCAAAAAACTGGTATACGCAAGGATGAGGTTGCTATGTGGGAAATCAATGAAGCGTTCTCTTTAGTGGTGGTAGCTAATATTCAAAAATTAGACGTCGATCCAGCTAAAGTAAATATACACGGAGGGGCTGTTTCTGTTGGTCATCCAATTGGTATGTCGGGAGCTAGACTAGTCACTCATTTGTCCCACTCCCTTAAAGCTGGAGAATACGGATGTGCTTCTATCTGTAACGGAGGTGGTGGTGCATCATCAATTTTAATTCAGAAATTGTAAGGAAATTTTTTTAACTGAAAATATTTGCTGTGCCTTTATCCAGAATTTGCATTTATACACATTTACATATTTACTTGTTAAAATTTGTATGTATTTGTTAAAAAAAAAAAAATAATAAAAGTGAACATACTCGTATTTTTCGAACACCAATGTATTTTAGTGGCTGAAATATTTTGCTTTTCAGGGCAAACGATATTCCCGAGGGAAAAAGCGTTCCAATCATAACGTTATATACGAA
The DNA here is from genome assembly GCA_963966105.1 of Volucella zonaria. Lineage (NCBI taxonomy): Eukaryota > Metazoa > Arthropoda > Insecta > Diptera > Syrphidae > Volucella > Volucella zonaria. The sequence continues at coordinate 924,670 of OZ014533.1, read as the reverse complement.
AGACCCATGTCCTTTATGTGACGAGTTGGTGTATGAACTGGAGGCACATTTTCAAGGGCAATATGAACTAGAGAAGGTACACATAACAGATAAGGAGAATCTACGTTTCTTACGCCTCTATAAGTATAATATACCAGTCGTCTTTTTAAATGGTCAGTATTTATGCAAACATAGGTTAAATCATGAAATTTTACGTAAAAAGTTGGATGAGTATAAGGAAAAATAAAAATGTTGACATATTAAGTAAAAAAAATGATATGGAGGTCATAATATCAAACGTCGTGATGGCAGTGAGTTAAAAAAATAATTTAGTACTTGTATACTCATGTATAACGTACCGAATACAAGCGATTTTAGGAAGGTGAATGAATATTTGAAATAGTAAACATGAAATGAGGCACCAGGAGAATTGAAAGGGAGAACTACCTTCTCTTAAAGCTTAGCGATTTGACAGAGAGAGTTTGGAGAAATAAAAATTCAGCGCAGAACTAGGAGGCTGGATCAATAAATTTCCATGTTAAGTTTTCACTTTTGCACTCTTGTCAACGTTTCTGAGGTATTTTTAAATCGTCTAAAAAATATGATTTGTCAAACTCTTCAAAATAAGCTTCTGCCTCGCCGATCATCTTCTCATTCGACCTGAATTTTTTTCTTTTAAATTCAAACAAAAAGCGTATTGATACCTACTTCGAGATTTTTGAAGCCCGGATGTAAAGGGAACTCCATGGTTGTGTCGGAATCCTGGAGTAGAGATAGGGCAGAATAGGCAGCTCGTATATACCAACCTCAGTGAGATTACGGGGACCGGTGAGGGTAACTTCCCTAGCGTGAAAAAAAACAAAGAATTTTGGCTTTGCGCATGAAATGTTAGGACCCTTAACGGACCATGTGATACCAAACTACTCGCCAGATAATACTGCAATCCAAGAAGTCCAAAGGGGTGGGCCTGACAAAAAGCGGATGAAAAACATCCAGTACGCGAGTGCTACAAAAGAGGAAGAAGGAAGTCTTAGAAATTGTAACGGGATGTAACCTCCTTAGTTATAAAAACTTCTAATTTTCTAAAAAAAAATATGCCGGAACAAAACTGTCTAAAATCCGTTCGCATACTTTTTATCAAATTTTCTCTCTCGTGAGAGAAAACTCCCCGCTTACCCGAATTTAGCAGTTTTATACTTTTGTCCACCTACTCCATAATGTTTACATTTATATTTTGTTTCATTTTAAAATTCTCTAAATCTGTTCTGCAGCTCCAATTGAAAAGCATTCCTGGATTATATAAACAACAAATGATTTCGCACAAAGATGTCACTACAGTCGACAACATCCGATACCAAACACACACATTCAAACTCTCGACAGCTGTCACATCGGAACGGTTGACTGCAAGTGTTTTGTTTGAGCGTTTTTCAACATTGGTTGTGCGCTGGACGATTTGAACACAGCGTTTTATGTGTCGCGAGTGCGTGTTTTATTTTCCTTTAATTTCTTTCCGTTGAGAAAAGTCAAAATTATTTCATCACCGAGAAATGTAATTGAATAATCGCCAGCTCATAGAAGTTTAACTCAATTAAATCGAACAACGAAACAAAAGCTCCCCGCACGACGAAATCCTTTTCTTTTTCGGACCATTTCCTTTGTTCTACTGCGCTGCTGAGCTGTATCTCCATCAGGGCTGGGATGCACAAGAAATAAAAATAAAAGAAGTCTTCCTTGCTTTCGACGACGACAAAAAACTAGGAAACATTTATTTTAATGGAAACTTGTTGAAGAGGTCGCAATGATTAGTGCGTTAATTTCCCGATTGATCATGTAAGTACATTTTATCATTTCGTTTTCCGTTCCTGTTGTAGGATTAACTCATATTATATAGTTTTTTTTTTTCAAGGGAAATATCGATTTTGAGATTGCTTCTCTTCTTACTTTCAATTGCATGTGTACATACATAAGTACGAGTATATGGTATGAAAGGTTTTTAGAAATTTGCAATACCAGGCCGTACTTAACTAGGATAAATGTACATACTCGTACATACATATATGTATGTGCTTACTTGTACTGTTTGATTAGTTAAAAGATCCGCCAGGTCAACGGTAATATTGTAATTAGGGTTGAAAATTTGAACAAATTTGTACAGTAACTTTACTAGGTAAGAATGAAGAAAACACCAAAAGAAACAAATTGGAATGATTCTTTGTTTTATTTAGATGTTGCGTACGACATGAGAGGCAACATCTAATACTCGTACATAGAGACACAATTAAATTGGATTTATACTAAATTGCGTGACAAATGCGGTACTATCTATTATTGCGTGCATGCGATAGTGCCAACACTTGTGGGTCATTCATTGTATATAATAGAGAATTCGAATCGATGTCTATAGGTAGGCTCGAGTACAGTCAATACAACTAGCTAAGTTGGTCTGTTTCATGTCGATTCCTTATTTGGAATGTTGACGGCCTGGCGAAAGATTATTTACAGATCGTTCTGTGCGCTGAGTGACGGACGATACACGAGTATGGGATATTGACCGTGAATCATACATAGTATGGCTAGAAGGTATACAGTATACACACATAGTTGGCTCGTTTGTCTTTTGTCAAAAATCAAATATGCAAAAAAAAGAAGAAGAAAAACGTCAGCTGAAGAACCATAGGCGTGAAACCACAATCATTGACATGATCGTGGGCTTGTGTGTCTGAAAAAGATTTCCGCTACCATGCTTGGATTGAGTGCAATGAACGGTATTAATTTATTTGGATTTCTACTAGTCTGGATGAAGTAGAAAACCGCATAGACAGAGTAGGATTTCGATTCTAACTCAGGCCGTGTTTGGTAGGGTTGTTGCTGGTTAAACAACATTCGCATAGAATCTTTGTATTTGTTCGTGTTTGTTTCAATCCCAAATAGAGCAAACCAATCAACCCCCAAAAGAGAACTTTTACACGATCAGTTTGTGTTAACTTTAAAAGCTACGTCCTTTCTAAGAATTTAAATATGTACATGGAAAACCACGACCCAAAAAAAAATCATTGAAATCTAATGTTCTCGTTCCGCCCCGCCCATATTTAAACAAATGTTCAAATAAATTGAACATAAACGTGTTTTCCATAAACTTCTCTTCGTATAAACAAAGCCACGCACGATGAAGAAAGAAATAAGTTTGATTTTCTTGTATCAAATGCCGCCGACTTGGTGGTCCCTCATACATCCCTTTCAGTAGGTTCCTATTATTGTACCTATGGTGTGTATTTATGGATTTTTTTGTGGCGGCCGTTTGTACTATATATAGCAATTCAACAACAACGAAACACGAAACGATCAATTCGAATGAATTTTTCTTTGTCAGAATCCCTGCTATCATTTAATTGAATTTCATTATAGTCCGCATGATTTTACGTATCCGCAAAACAGTGAAAACAAATATCTCTTTTGCATACATATGTGCCATATGTGACGTAGTAGGGTACGCGGTGAGGGAGATAAAAGTGAAAATTTAATAAATAATTCTCGTGTTTGTCGCGCGTCAAAATGACTGTTGATCGAACCTAGGGTTTCATCCACAAGCTAACGCGATCGTCACTGAGAGTGAAACAAGTTTGTTTTGTTTGCAATTTTTTTTTTTTTAATCTTATGCAAGATTTATCGTTTTGGCGATTGGGCCGTAGTAAATTGAAACGAAGTTGTAAAAATCGATGTCAACACACTCATCCAATAATCTCTCATCTAATTATATGTTTTGTCCTCTCGCTGAGAAGAAAACTTTTCCCTGTTCAATAGAGTAGAGTACACTCGTATTCCCTGGCGCTATGAGAATGTTCCTCTTTCTCGCACAAAGTCGAGAGTAGGTGCTATTTTGGGATACAAACGCGTGTCATGTCAGCCAGCGGCAACTTACTGAATCTTATTTGGTTCAGAGAAATTCAGTTTTCGGTCATATTTTAGATGCAGCGTTTCTACATGGTTTTGTCTTGATTAAACAAATATAGAACATAAGTGGAGGAAGTTTTTTTCTTTTCATTTTTATTCGATGAGAATAAAAGTTAGGCAATGCCTAGAGCTGCCGTGGGTGGAGGGCGGCATCCTTTGGCTATGAAGGGCGTCCGCAATATAGACGAACTGATTTATCAGTATGAGAACGTTCCGTCGACATATCATTCTTTAGCTCCTAAAAGAACAGCAGATGTGCAGTATTTCAATCGTTCTTGGTCATCGAAATATCCCGGAAATGAATCGCTTTCTCTAAGTTCACTGACTGATTCGGAATTTTACAGTGACAGTGATGCACCACAAACAGCACCACCAAATATTATATTCTCGCCGAGCTGCGCCGAACAAAAAGTTATCTACAATCTATCGTTAGTTGGACGATTTCTTGAAATGTTACATAGATTACCTCTGCCAAGAATGTCCATGACTGCAACAGGAATATGCTTTCTTCTAGCCATATTTATATCTCCAAGATCATGTGCTCAAAGTGTTATTTTTCCTGCTTTCAGATTGACCTTTGGCACTTTATACCCGGCCTATGCATCTTACAAAGCAGTGCGAACTAAAAATGTGAAGGAATATGTAAGTTGAAAAGTAGAATAAGACAACAACTCAATTGAAGCAATTGAAATCAATTGCACAATGTGTTGTTGCAATATGAGCGCTTGTGCATTTTGTTAATGCTGCAGTTGGGTTCCTTGAATATTTTCTCTGATGAATTTTTATTTAGGTAAAATGGATGATGTACTGGATTGTATATGCTTTTTTCAATTGTACTGAGACTTTCACTGACATCTTTCTTTCATGGTTCCCATTCTATTATGAGGTGAAGGTAATTATAGTTTTATGGCTACTATCACCAGCTACTAAAGGCAGCTCAACTTTATATCGGAAATTTGTGCACCCCATGCTAACTCGAAGGGAGCAGGTAAGTGTACATACTCATACATGGATACATAACAATTGAAACTATTTTTATTGCAGGAAATCGATGAATATTTGAATCAAGCTAAGGAACGGGGTTACTCAGCCGTCATTCAGTTAGGATCTAAAGGAGTAAATTATGCAACCAATGTCATCATGCAGACAGCGCTTAAGGTACACTTTAGGTTTTGATTTCTTTCGTTTCAAACTAAAATCTTCTAACGTGCTTTTACATGTTCTATGCAAAAAGGCTAATCGTAGCCACACCTAAGAATTTATTATTTATTTGCACATTACACGCATATCATATAGTAACGTGTATCATCTACCACATATCACCTATCATCTTCTGTCATCGCCTCTCTTCATTTCACATCTAGTCTACTCGTCTCAATCATGTATTCTTTTATTTTTAATTGTTTTAATAAATTATATAATCTTGTCTTCACTGTTTTTTTTTTGTTTTTTGTTACTCTCCTAATATTATTTGCTGCGCTTAACGTTTTTGGAAATTATTTTTTCTACATTTTTACACTTTTTTCATTCGAACTCTCTGCTAACATTCACATATTCGTACATGGCTGTAATTTTCGCTGTTTGCTGTTTGCATACCTAACCCGAAAATAATTTTATAATTTTCGCTTAACTACTCGTACTTGTATGGGAATTTCTTTTTTCCGAATAATTTTTCGTTTTCGTATTCGTTTTTGATTCGACACAGTTCAGAGATTTTTGCTAGTTAGTCAAGTATGGGAGTAAAAATTGAAATGGCCAGTATTTCCTTTTCGTGCGATCACAGTGTGACGATGGTGAGGGAAAATTGTTTCTTTGCTACGCATTGGTCGCTTTAATAATGACCCAATGACGAATGCTCACCGGATTAAGTGTGTCAATGACATAAATCTGTTGGGAAAATATAAAATTACTAAACAAAGAAGAAAAAATATAAAAGCATTTTGTCTTTATAGAATATGATGAAAGGATCGTATAATACACAATCAGATCAGCTTTTATAAATAGTCACATTTCTTTTTTTATTGCTTTTCGTTGTTTTGTCTACGTTTTCTGAGTGCAAACGCAAATGCGCTGACATAAATATTGATCAAGATGATCTACTCATGTTCATGTTATATTTTTCCTCGTTTATAGCTGAGAAAACTTAAAACTATGGAAGTTTTTTTTTTTTTTTTAAATAGGGTTGACTTATATGTTATGGTGCAGAAAAGGACTTTAGTCGATGCACGGAAAAAATACTTTAAAATCAGCATTCAAGCATTTTGCTCATTGATAAAAAAATCATTTTATGTTTTTATGCCCAGCATTGTTTTTATGTTTTTCTTTTTAAATATTCGCACGCTATTTTGTGCTCTTTAAACAGTCGGATTCAAATAAACGTTGAATCGCCGTCACATGAAGCAAGTAGGAAAGGGTCATTGATATAATGATAAACAGCTGCGAGAGAAAAACTAGCAGTGCACCTACGGTATCCTTTGTTGACCGAATTATTAGTTTTTATTACTTTTTTTTAAAAAAAAACAAACATGGAAATGAGGGGAGGAACATTTTTTTTGCTATTTTGTATTCTAGAGTGATCACTACGCTTTTAGTGTACTTTTTTCCGAGAAACTAAAGGAAGATAAACTACAATACACAGTTTACATACAGTGACTGATGTACAGAGAGTTACAAAAGTATGTACACAGCCTATACTTTGCTGTGTAATGCAAAAAAAAAACAATTCAAAGTAATTTTAATTGCAACAGGTCATTTATCGAACATAAATAATAGGAAAAATAATAAAACTAAATTTGTGTTAGAAAAAATATTTATTTTTAAAAAAAAAACATGATGCAGAAGTGCATCTTACTTCTTTGGGTGGAACATACTGACATGGGCCTTTCTTCTTCTTGGTTTGGATCTGTACTTCTACGTCACTAGTATGCTTGAGACGTTTGGTTTTGTTTAATTTCACTAATATCTCAGCAATTTCTAGCCGAAAATCAGCAGAACATAACACTCTGTCCTTGTTGTTGGTATCAGCATGAATTCTTCTAGCCAAGCATTACACATCGTCATATCTAGAAAATGATAGAATAGTCGTATGAACCAACGTTTGCTGCGTAGTCTTATTTTATAGTGGCCTATAACACAGTCTAGAAGGTCCAGAACCCCCATATGACGATTGTGTTCTGCCACAATGAAAGGCCGCTCTACGGCAACGTGCTTCTTTTGCGACTTTTCAAATCTACTTACTACAGAAGTAGGCTTCTTGCCAGCATAGCTAGATACAAGATTCACAATTTTGTTATCTCTCCAGGCTACTACGGATATGTCAACTCCATTGTAGTTAGCAACCTGTTCAACTGATGTTCCTCAGGGCTGTTTTTTCAGCTGCTTTTCTTTTGGAAGTTTGCAATTAATAATGCGATTTCTTCTTACTGTTCCCAAAGCCAATATCCCACGACGTGACAAAAATTCAATCAGTGTTAAGGATGTATAGTAATTGTAAAAAAACACGATAGTTTTGATTATCAGGAATATCTCTAGCAAGACGAACTACTACATTAGATGACGCACCTAACTGAGGCTCGCCATTTGCGCATATATTCTCCTGGCCACTGTAGACTTCGAACTTATAACCATAACCAATTATGCCACAAATCACAAATACCTTGAAGCCCCATTTGTGGGGTTTATCTGGCAAATATTGCTTTAGAGCACTTCGGGCCTTAGTGGAACACATTTGTTCATCAACAAATAATTGTTGTTCAAAGGGCACTCTAGCAGAACTCTGGATCAGTTTTTCAATCGTAGGTCTGATTTTATACAACCGATCACAATTTGGCTGACCATATGGTATCATTTTGGAGTTATCATTGAAATGTAATGTCTGTCTCAGAAGCTCGAAACGTTTTACCGTCATAGTCTCGTGTATGTGGGCATAACCATATTTTTCTGACCAGTACATTCGCACATTAGGCATATGAGTTATGGACATGAAGAAAATAATTCCAACAAACTGTCATATTTCCTGGCTTGTAACATTAATGGGTTTACTTGCATCTTTTTGCACGCTGTACAGATTTGTTTCATCTCTTATTAGATCAAAAATGTCGCCAGTAAATAAGTATGAAAATATGTGATAAGGTGTCTGCAGCTCCAATATTTCATTAGGTAAGGTGAAAGATCCCCGGAACCTCATCTGGTCTTCGCTAAGCTCTAGGTTTTTAGTTTTCCATATAGCCTTAGGAACACATGTGCTTTTTGAAGTGGTGGCTAAACTGGTGCTGGGTTCTGGAATAGCAGGGTGTTTCTCTCATAAATGAATCGTAATGCTGGTATTGTTCTCCAAGTTCGGTGGCAAGTTATTTTGGTTTTGATCGTTTGGGCCTGGTACTTCTGGTTCCTCATCCGAGTCTTCACGTAAATTCAGGTGATTCCGTTAAAATACGTATGATGGATCAGTTACATCATCGTCATCTGAGTAGTCTAAGCCACCATCACTGTCTTCCCAATAGCTTAGAATCTTTTCCATTTCCTCAGCCGTCAAAACCGTACGCCTGGAACCTAAACGTAGAGGCCTCGAACTCATAATGAGGCTGAAAGAGAAAAAGATACATATTAGATACAAAATAATAAATTATAATCGTTTAGCACAAAGTTAAACTACACCAACAACGTGAATACTAATAACTTACCGTTACTCTGCAGCAGTTTCAAGTCGAAGTTTACTCGTGCGGACTACGCAAACTGGTTTTGACAAGTTTCTCAGTTTAAATGACAAAAAAAGGGAAAATGGCGCGAACTAGTTTAACGACTACGCGTATTCTTATGGTATGATGCAGAACTGGTAAAGGGTTAATGTTTCATTTCAGTAATTCAAGATCTATATGTAAAAAAAAAATAAACAAAAAAACCAACAATTACGGTTGCAATTCAACATTAATTAAAAAAAAGTTCGAAATTCATGTCACAAAAGTAAGTACTCAAGAATGATTAAAACTAATTCTCCCTAAAAATTTCCATAATTAGTACTTTGTGGCGTACCCTTTGGCTTTAATAACAGCAGACATCCTGGATGGCAACGAATTTACTAGATTTTATGTGACATCTGGACCAATTTTAGACCACTCTTCCTGTAAGACACGCTTGAGGTCTTGTTTTGACTTTATATCGTGCTTTCTAATTTGTCGCTCCAGATGTTCCCACAGATGCTCAATAACATTCATATCTGGTGACATATCGCACACCACGAAGCTGTTTTCGAGCATTATAAGCAAGTATGCTTAGGGTCATTATCCTGCTGGAAAATAAATGATCCCTCTAAGCCTAAATTTTTGGCGCTCTGATGAAGGTTGCTCTTAAGGATGTTCAAGTACATGTATCGATCCATTGTTTGATCAACGAATACTAAATTGCCCACCCCAGAAACCGCCATGCACCCGCACACCATAACTGAACCTCCGCCGTGTTTGAGAGTTCCAGCCATGTTTTGGGGATCTAGCTCCGCATTTGGTTTCCTCCAAACTTTATCATATCCATCCGAGCCATGAATATTAAATTTGCTTTCGTCCGTGAAAATAACGGTATTCCAGAAAGCTGAATCCCATTTTAGGTGATTTTTTGCAAATTCCAGTCTTTTTTGGCGATTGACTTTTTTTTGCTAACATATGGCTTTTTCGGATGGCTCGATCGTGATAACTAGCGCTGTGTACTACACGGCGAATTGTCTGAGGGTTGCATTCCTTACCGGTTTCGCTTGAGATCTCCTTTAGTATTTTGGGAGCACTTAATTTTGGATCTTTCTTTACTTTCCGAAGGATAAGACGAGTTTCTTGCACATTGAACTTACGTGGACGTCTACTTCTGGCCTTATTTTCAGTCGCCCCTGTATTTTTGAACTTTTTTACTATCTTTTGGACAGTAAACGGACTTTTTTCGACAATCTTGGCGATTTCTCTTACACTTTTATTCTCCTTGTGATATTTAAGGTCTAAATCCTTCAAGTCTTGAGAATATTTATATTTTTGTAAAAAGAAACGATGAGTTGGGGCAAATAATTTTATTCAATTTTCAACTGGAGAAATCTGGAGCCCGTCGAGAAAACTTCTCACGAAATATTTCGCAGCACCGTCGTGATATTTCGTTGAATAGCCTCCGTGTCACCATGTCAGTCTTCAGATTAGGGAATAGGCAAAAGTCCGGCGAGTATGGTTGGTGATTGATCACAAAAAAATTATCTTTTACCCAATACGAAATGACGAATGTGCAGGAGCGTTATCGTGAAGTAAGAACTAGTCGGCATATTCACTTGAAAAGTTGATTCAGTACATCTTTATAAAATACTGTGTTGACTGTATGGCCGGAAGGGACGAATTCGTTGTGAACAATACACTTCTGAGTGAGATGTGCGCTTTAACCGGCCACTCTTCGTTGGGACTGCGCCATTCTACGGTTTGACACTTTGTGGAAGGATCGTTATTTCAAAAATTTTCGTTCTGATTTCAATTAAATTTTCTAGTTTCTGGGCGTCTGTTAACGTGGAACAAACTTGGCACAAATCTTTCTTTATTCAATTAAAAACAAGTTGCTTGGTTTACGTTTGTGCTTTTAAAACGAGATTTTTTGAAAAGTACCTTTTCTGTAAATGAATTTTTTTAAGCGTAGGCTTTTTTGCAGACCTGTAACTTTTCAAGTCGGTTTCGATTGCTCGTCTTCGAACCGTAGCTGGATGAACGGTTAAATTTAGTGATGTGACAATCCTTTGGGAAGTCACAAACGGTTTTTTTTTTAATTAGACCACAAATTCTTCTATCCATCTTCTCCGAAATTTTTCGTGGTCGACCTCCCAAATGTACTGCAGTTGTTTTATACTTTTTAATTGGCCGGGAAACAATGGATCGGTTTATATTATATTTTTTGGATATGGAAATTTGAGTCTCTCCATTAAAAAAATGTTCAATTATTTGAGATTTAATTTCATCAGCAAATTTATTTCAAGGCATAATTGTAGCTCCACCGACAAGAAAGATATCAGTTTGACAGATCAACGACTCACTTTCTTATAGGTAGACCGTAAGAATATGATAGAACACGAAAAAGTAATTTCTGTTGTTTTTTTGGAAATCAACAAATTGTTTGCTTTAGTTTTGCACACTGCCATATATTGTTGTTGTGATTTTCTTATAAACAAATTGTTATGCTTTTGGAAAATACATTACCATATTTCTCCTTCATCATTACATAAATCTACATTTTATTTTTTTAATTAGGAAAGAAAATATTTTCACTTATATGTGAGAGCTAAATTTGTTGCTTTTGTTTTGCACAATACTGTATATAAGAATTGAGGTTGTGATTTCATACAATTTTTCTAATTTTTTTTTTGTTTTAAACATATTTCACGTGGCAGAAGGAGTCAAAATAGAATAAGCATACCTTTTTCTAGCACTTCGCGGTATCTGTTGCATTTTAGTTCAACAAAATTATCTGGCTTCCAAATCGGAAGGTTCGGTGTTCGACTGCCAGCCTCGCCCGAAAGATACATCATCCATTTTTTCAGTTAACGAAAATTAAGTAACACGAGTAGTTGACTAGAAATCAACTTTCACTAACAATTTAGTCTCCCCATTAAATGTTGGATGCCACCAATGGAGCGAAATAACCACTGAGCCCATCTTTCTTTCTCTCTCTATCCCATTTTCCAAAAAACTTAACACATGCTGAGGCATTATAAGTGCATTCATACACACTTGAGTGTTAAGTTCTTAAAAAAAAAAAAAGAAAAACAAAAAAAGGAATTGAAGGGAGATCTGCAAGCAAATGAGTAGTCAGCAGAAAAAAATGGCGAAATCTTACCATTTGTACATTTTGTCCACCAAACAGTCTCCGGTGTTAAAAAATATGTGAATGCAAGCAGAAAGTTCGTCTACACTAGTTACTATATGTATTGCATGCCTCATGCTACCTGTCCACCCACAATTTCATTATTGTAAATCCATCAGAATGTTTTCTATTTTTGTTCTTTCTTTTCTTTTTTATGTTATTTTGGTTTGATTTTTGCCGAAAAAATAAACCGTCATCAACTTGATATATTGTACATACTTGAACACTTGTACACATTGGATCAACCCTCTTATAGACATTTCAATATAGCAACTTTAATCCTAGTGGCAGCAACCGAAGAGCACTCATTTCCAGCCAATCGGATAATTCAATATCAATTAGAGCTCGAAATAACGATGTAATCGATGGATCCGATGTTCCACCAGATGTTGTAATAAGATCACAATCACTCAATATAGTCAATTACCAGGAAGAATTCTCTGAAGAAGATGATCATTTTGGAATACGTGATGAAGATGAAGCAGAAGCTATAATACCGTGTCAAAATGACGAAGGTGCAGTTCGATGCCGAGAGCCTCCAAAAAGAAAAACTAGAGTCGCAAGAACTAAAATACAAGAGAAGAAAATTTTACAGTCAGCGGCATCTGGAAGTAGACTTCCATTACGTGGTCGTCGTAAAATACGTGAATGCACTCCTGATGTCGATGTAGATATCGAGTAAATGGAAGTGAAATAATTTTTGAAACATTCTTTAAAGAACTCCATGAAATAGAAATAGAAGAAGTAATATCTGTTTTTATTTACAAATAGAAACAATCGTCCAAAAAAAAAAAACAAACATCGCATTATATAGTATACGAGTACATGATTAATAACTGAGTCAGACTCTACAGAGTGTGCCTTCGATATATGAACTGCACGCCTATCTCATGTCTGCCTACATTGTCATGTTCGTTCTTTACAAAATACACACATCAAATACAGTCAATTTGCAGAATTAGTAGATAGTAGAATTAATACATTTTTATTTGCTAGAACAGAGATGTTAGTGATTCGATTTAAGAAACACAAGCTAAATGCCAAGAGTTCCGGAATTATTTGAATTCCTCACAAATGTTCGAATGCTTGTTATAAGTTAGATTTTGTATGTATCAAATAAATACTCGAAATGTAGATATGACATTTTGGTTTTGATTTTTTTTATCATCATTTTAATTCTGTTTCTTAAATTTTTAGTTGCACTCAAAACTAAAGCATGTTCAAAAGCAATTTATGCAAAATTTTTTTCCCTTCTAACCGTTAACAAATGATACGATGCTGCTGACAAGAAAAAAAAAAAAAAACATTAACCACCGTCGACATCATTTGTTGTTTTTTTGTTTTTAATTTAAACGAATTGACATTAATTTTTGTAGGGTGGAGGTAATTTGGTACAGACAATTCGACGCAGCTATAGTTTGAGTGATCTGTCAGAACCTGATATTAATCGTACTCAAGATGAAGTAAGTTTTAACAAATTTTTAATTTAATTTTACAATTTTTTTTTTTGTTTAATTTCGTTAACAGATTGACGAGGTGACCAGGCCGCAACAGAGAATCCTTCGACCCCGAAATCCAGTTGCTCGTTCTGCCTCGGGAAGTCGTCATTCAACTGGAATGTATTTCTCAGAAGTTGATGTCGCTGCGAAGAGTCCTACTGAATTTACAAGGTATAAATTGTATACAGCAAAGTCTGTAGTGTTTTCACGAAAACTATTTTCTGCTTAATATTTGATTTTACATCTCAATTCAATTCAATTCAATTCAAGTTTTAATCATACATTAATGGCACATTAAGATAGAAATCTTTTTTAGTACTTAGTAACTAAATATTGGAATTCAAGTTGACTTACGAACCAAATTATGGAACTTCCAAGTACTATCCGCACTTGGATTTAGTAAGCCCCCCCACCCGAAGGTGACAATCACAATTTACTGGTTGTGGCCAACCTGACCGTAAGTTATGAGGTTGGGGTGGTCGTGGTGTAGTGGTAATGGAAAAATTACGCTACTCTATCGTTAGTAGCGCCGCCTATTGGGCACTACTTAAAGCTATTAGGAGTAGTGCCATCTCAATATAATACTTAAAATTAAATGACAAGGACTGATGGAAGGATAATATAGGTTTATTGCGGGTGTATGGAGAAATGTCGTAGGACTGCACTTTTAAACAGAGAATTATTACGGATGGATCTGATAGATGATTTACACAGACTTACAATAAACGAGAGGAATTAAGAAAATTCCAATGGTGAGAAATTAGGTTAGTTGTTCTAGATGATCGAGTGAAATTGAGTCGGTTAAATAGATACGGCGGACAGCGTTTATTAACGATTTTATGTAAAAAAACACAGTTCCTGTCATCGAGGTATTGTTGCAAGCTGCACCCAAGCAGTTCCCTGGTGTAGAAGGAAATACGTTCGTGCCTACGAATGCCATAGACATATCGCACACAATCATTAAAAGCAATTTGTAATTTGCGCTGGAACAATGAGTCCAAGCTACTATAGACTACTTCGGCATATGTAACCAGAGGCAGAATTAAGGCAATAAGTAGTCTGTGTCGCGTTTCAAATGGAGTAAAAAAAGCGCTAACCCAAGGCTTACGAAGGCAGGCGTAGATACGACTTACGACCATGTTGGTATGATTATAACCCAACAAATCTCGACTAATAACAAATCCAAGGCTAATAACAGACTCTACGGCTTTAACTTTCGAGTTGTTAAGAAGTACGTCAGGCAGAAGATCTAGGTTAAACCTTATTTTGGATATTGCAATTACTCGAGTTCTAGTCGGGTTCAGTTGTAGTCCATTTGTAACTGACCAAGTATAGTAAGTTGACCATGGCTGAGGAACAGCCGTAGTTGGCCCGAAAGCCTGATTGCTTGTCGTATAAAAGGTTATTGAGAGTTAAGTACTCTGTGATTTGTTTTGCTATAATTTTCTCTAAGACTTTCGAAAAGCAGGGCAGAATGCTTATTGGCCTAAAATCGGCAGAAGATGCTGAATGAGCTTTCTTAGCGATCGGCATAACTCGTGCAATTTTCCACGACTTCGGAAAGGTTGAGGTGATTATGCACCAATTAATTATATGGGTCAGAGTCGAAACAATTTGCGGTAGAATGAGTTTAACGGAGCGCATGGGAATACCATCTTCCCCGATAGAATCAGATTTGATAGCCATTACATATCTGAATACTTCGTCCATCTCACTTCATGAAAGTCGGTACTTCATGCGGCTTTTTATTCATAAGATATTTAACAGGCGACTTTATTCCAAAAGATAGAATAACTTATAAGAAAATGAAGTCGTGACGTGTTAATTTGCATGATCTATGTGGCTAATTCTGATCATCATTTCGTGCAATGACTCGCAGTTTTTCTCATATAAATATTCATTGATCACAATTCAAAAGCTCAATTCATTCACGGTAACACTTCCACCGACCTAGTTTTCGAAGAAATAAGATCCAATACATCTCTTTTTCGGCTCTTAATTTTACAGGGTATTCTCCCTACTTCTTGGAAAACGTATACGTAACCTTTCTTCTTAAAAAATCTAAAAAAACGAAATCCTAAATCATAAGCGAATCCCGAAAATGTCCTCCATCCTAAAGCTGTGCGAGAGCATTATATAATACATACCTAGTAGGGACATAAATACTGTTACACAGAAAAATCAGCGCCAAATGAATATTTAAAACTTTTTTTTTTGTTTTTATTGGGTTATTCGATGGCTACAAATCTTAGAACAACTTATTCGAAATGACTTCCATTTGCCTTCCATCACGACTTAAGACGATGTGGCCACTCATCGATTGCGAGACGCACTTCATGCATGGGGAAATTGTCCACTGCACGGACAATGGCTCGCTTCAACGACTCAATATTTGAGTGTCGAGTGGAGCAAGCCATGCCCTCTAATACGGACCAAAACTTGTAATCCAACGGGTTGAGGTCTGGACTACCAGCTGTTTTTATTGGGTTATTCGATGGCTACAAATCTTAGAACAACTTATTCGAAATGACTTCCATTTGCCTTCCATCACGACTTAAGACGATGTGGCCACTCATCGATTGCCAGACGCACTTCATGCATGGGGAAATTGTCCACTGCACGGACAAGGGCTCGCTTCAACGACTCAATATTTGAGTGTCGAGTGGAGCAAGCCATGCCCTCTAATACGGACCAAAACTTGTAATCCAACGGGTTGAGGTCTGGACTACCAGCTGGCCAATCATCCGTTGATATAAAGTCCGGAACGTTGTTTTTGAGCCAAGTGAGTCGTTTTTGCTTTGTGAGCTGGAGCAGAATCTTGCTGGAAAGTCCATGGCTTGTTTTTGAATATTGATTGGTTGAGAGACTTCACAATGGGTTCCAAGACGGTCGATTGATATACTTTGGCCGATGTTTTCGCTCCTTTCTCGCAAAAATGTAGCTTGGTAACGCCATCGTAGCACACTCCCCACCATACCATTACAGACGCGGGATGGTGGCCTCTTTGAACCCTCTGGATGCTTCTCTGGATGACCAAGCATACATACGATCGTTCTGCTTATTGAACGATTCTTCTACGGTGAAGATTTTCTCGTCAGTAAACAGAATTTGTCTGTGAGCATTCTTCGCGTACCGGCTGAGTAACGCTTTCAATCTTCGCTTCCCCTCTCCTTCAATGCGGCCGTGAACAGGTGTCCAGTGTGTCGCTTGTACGCGCTGAGTCCTAAATCTTCTTTGATAATGCGAGACATGGATTTTTGCGAAATTTGGATTTCCCGCGACAAAATTATCTGTTTTCGCAGCGGTTTTCGGTCGATTCGTTTCTTCACGGCTTTGATCGCTTTCGGGGTTCTCACAGTGTGCGGACGGCCGGATCTTTGACGGTCTCGTACTTCACCAGTATCCTCAAACAACTTCACAGCACGATCCACAAAATTGCGAGTGATTCCAAGCGATCGCAACGCCCTAAAGATATCGCCCTTTTCCATGTTGCATTTAAGTAGGTCAACTACAACAATATGATTTTCGATGTCGCCCCATTCCATGATTGTAAGCAATTAATGTCAACAACTTTTTACGTCACAATGAAGCATAAATATCAACTGTCAAATCGCAATCAATACGAAATGGATGCGTCCAGTGTTGCATTTGTAATGAATGAGTTCAGTTGTGTACCAGTATTTATGACTTGACTAGGTATATCACTCAATAGCCTGCGTTTCATATTTACATTCTAGACAATAATGTTATCATATCGTTTATTACCCTGCGCTTTTTTTTCAACTCTTATGTTGTGTTGACCCTTTTTCGGCGGTCTTTATGCTGGCACAATTTAATTGAGTATCGATCTATGACATTTGAGTAGTTTTCCTTCAAAATATACGAAATATAAAGCCTCGACTTCTATGAACATGTCCAAGGTTATGCTCCTCCATTAAGCTCTTTCCCGTTCATGATTTTTTTATTTGGTGTGCTGATGGCTTGGTTCGATTTAGGTGGAATTTTTAGCTTAATTTTCATTTTCATTGTCATTGTCGACTTAAGCTCTATCTTTGATTTTTACTTCAGTTTAATGATGTTCAAGATTTGCGGATATCGGAGTCGCCAAACAATTTGGAAAAATGTATTGAACTAACGTTACTTGTATTTCGGTTACACTTAGTTTTCTTTTCGACTTTTCATCTTTAACTTCTAATCTTCCGTCTTGACTACCTAACAAATTTGAATTGAATATCTTTGTTATAACTGAGTATCCAAATGTAATTCATGTTTTAATATTTTGAAAATTTTCCTTCTCCTTAGTTTTAATATTCGCTCATCAGAGGATATAAGCTCGGGATACTCGAGTGCTGAACCTATGTCGGGAACACTTAGTCGTACTTCATCGATGACAAATGCGAATAGAGCTCGTTTAAAGGCAAAAAAGGCTGAAGTAAGTATACCAAAGTATTACACACATCAATTCATTTCTTTTAAATTTTATTCTTATCACAAAATAAGGAGAAAGACATAAATTATGGTCATAGGATACCTCAAAGTATGGTTGGCTATAATTTTTCAGAACCATTTACTCCAACAGAAATAAACCCTGATGCATACGAAAATTGGAAAGATGATATTTATTTTGAAAACCAAAGATTTTTTCAAGACAAATACCAAACAGATGCAGAGCAGGATATAAAGTCAACTTCAAGCACATGTAAAGAAGATATCGCTGAGAATCCTCCTTTCCTAGATTCCGATGAATTAAAATCAAAATACGAACTCTTTGTAAAGTGGCTTGAGGACTCCAAAATTTCGCAGAAAATCCAAGCCAATGAATCGTCTGAATCTGAAGACGAGTTTGAAGATACTTTACCTATAGAAGATGAAAAACTAATAGAAGCAGGATCCAATCAATTGACAATTGAAGAAGTTACACCCACAGTTGCGATTACACCAAAAACCCTTAAGGATTCTCTAGAAGAAATTCAAAATAGCTTTCGATCTGCTATTGATTCACCAATAAAGCTGCAAGAACCATCATATAATTTAGAAAATTTTAAGATGGCTAGTCCTACAGCATTACAAGCTACCGTTCAAAGATCACATAGTCACAACAAGGGTAAGGCGCCCTCACCACCAAAACCACGGCCGCAAGCCGAAATTTCTACCCTGCCTGCTTCAAGTGCATCAAAATCCCGAAGTGCTTCTCCAATAGCAGACAAATCAACAAAAATGAGTGGTTTTCTCAAAATGCTTCCATCGATATTTCGTCCCGAATCAAAAGATAAAACAATTTCTTCAAATCCAGACCTTGATATACCAACAACCATTACCGACGAATTTCATCGTGAAACCCAAATATAAAGAAAACTCAACTCCAAAAATTAGTAAGAAAAGTCCCATATTGCTTGGTGCATCGTTCTCTGTAAATACTACTGTTGCGCATAGAATTTTTATATTGAAATCATTTTTAACCGACTTGTTAACACTTTAAACAAGTTCAGCAAGCCATTTGAATGATTTGAATTAAGTCTTTCCAAACATGTTTCGCTGAATTCATACACACACATATTTTCACATCGAGCTTTTGGGAAACACAGCATTCATTATCCTTTTTAATTTAGCTAAGGCCAGTGTCAATATATGATGAGTTTTGATTTGCACAGTGCCGCTGTTTTATCCTACTATGTACATACATTCTATTTTAGAGAACAATGGAACTCTTAAAGAAAATTCTTGTCGTGGTTTCGTGTTTTTATGCGGCTTAAACTAAATAAAACTTTTTTTTTGTTTTTAACATAGAATACGCCGGCTCGGGCAACAATTTAGCTGTTCGGCAGAAAAATATATCACATTGTACAATTTTGACATGCGTTACGTTCGTGTTTAGTTCATGACCCTGCGTGGTGTATGCTCTCTTTGATCAGTTGCATACGTTTTTTGTCCTGTACCTGATTTGATTTCTCTTTTTGAAGTGCTTGGGAAAAAAAAAAGAAATAAACTTCGCTAAAGCATATTTTTTTTTTTTGTCAATTCATTTGGAGCTCTTCCAACCAGTTTTTGAAGACGTTTCCCATTTGAAAATCTAACACTTCTTGCCTACTTTGTCGTACTAACAAAACAATTGTTGTGATTCATTATTCGTAAATGCTTTCACTTTACAATAGAATTTTAAAGATTCGTAAGTTTGTGTATGGATTTAAAGTTTTTGCAGCCGATTTGGCGTTTTTTGTGTTCTTTTTTCTTTATCCTTATATTTTTGTTGTCTCGAAGAGAGTTTTGTTGAATTTAGTATTGTTTTGTTTCATTTTAGGAAAAATCGATGTCAGCCAGTTGTACAACTCTACCTCGAAGCAAAAAATCTGAAAAAGCAGTAAAATCTCGAATGGCAAGATCTGAAAAATAAAAAATAAAAACAACAAAATATATATATTTATATATATATATATATTCATATATTTATAAGAATGGCACTTTGAAGGAGACTTAACAACTTAGAAGAAGAAATGAAATGTTATTCATATTAATGTGTTAAGGTTCCACCAATTTTTCCCTGAATTAGACATATTGACGAGACTTGGTAGACTGGCTGGAATATAATTTGTTTTTTGTTTAATTTTTGCAAGATCTCTATAAAAAAAAAAAAACACAAAACAAACATGTTTGAGGGAATTACGAGATATTCTTTTTGGTGCTCTATGCTGTAGCAATAATCAATAGTCTAAGCGCTGGCAACCAGACTAACGTTATATCAATAAGCTTCACATTGAATTCTCATATACCATATATGTACAACTAGACATGCCAAATATATGATAGAATGGGGCTTCAAATTGTCTGGTGTCGATTCGTCTGCTTTATATGAAGCTTAAATACACACTTGTACAATATGTATATCGTAAGTCTGGGGGCTGGCGCTTACTATAACAAATACTTTTTAGATAGAAAAAAAAAATTATTAATTTAGTTCCTGCTTACATATACCATACACATAGTAGCGTAAATGATACACGCCGTAAAAGTGTAGATCCTTTTTATGTCAAGACGTTGAACTGTTTTTTTTTTTATTTTTAAATGTTGTGTCCCTCCTTGGTTGCCAAGAACGTCTTTTAAGGATGTACACTTGTAAAATGCATTAGACGAAAATTGTTTGATTTGAATCGTTATGTTTACTCTTTCTTTTTGTTTAAGTTAAAGAATTTGTTATACCAAGAGATGTATGTACATATATCTATAAAATTTGAATGCCTCCGCGAAAAATTTACATATATTGTATGATTAGAAAATCTATTTAAAATTAAGAAACGTGGATTTGAAAGTAAAACAGCTATTGATTAACAAACAAATAAATGGTTCTAAAAAAAAAAAATAAACATAAAATTTCCAATTCAATTTTCTTACAAACAAAAATGAATTTCGACGATCCTTAATTCGTGGATTATACGGTATAAAACCAGTTCTGTTCCGGTTAAGAGTCTTTGAGTTTAATCTATAAAACAACCAAAAAGGTAAGGTTCCGTCCAGGCTGTAAATCGGTAAAATGTACTAGATGGAGTGAAAAGTAACCTCCTTGACCGCCAGAATGCTCTGCTACTGCAAAAAAGGTTATGGTGCCTTGAAGTCCGTTCATGATTTAGGCAGATATGCCAAATTTCAGTGCGATACTGTCTTTAGTTTTGTTTTGATAGCTGATTGTTCTTGACGTCTTTGGCATCATGTTGAGTATGGACAAAAACGATTTTCGTTCTCTCATAAAACATTATTTTTTGAGAGGCAAAACGGCGAAGGAAACAAAAGGATAATTATTATGGGGCTAATGATCCGTCAGATTAGAACGTCAAATATTGGTTTCGAGAGTTTCGTGGTGGCCGCAACTCCACTATCGATCAAGTCCGCAGCGGCAGGCCTTCCAATGCGGTTACAGAGGACAATGTCAAAAAAATACATGAAATGGTGTTGGCTGGTCGGAAAGTGAAGTTGCGCCAGCTAACAGATACCACAAAGATTAGTACTGAGCGCACACGCCATATTTTGGGCAATATTCTGCATATGAAAAAGTTATCCTGCCGCTGGGTGCCGCGCATGACCAAAAACACGAACCCGACAGCACTTCGAAAGAGTGTTTGGACTTGCTGATGCGGAATCGGGCGGACTTTTGGCGTCGATTGGTAACTGGATTTGGATCCCTCGGACTATTATCTCTTCCCAAACCTCAAAAGATGGCTCATCAATAAAAAATTTAGCTCACGCGAGAAAATCTTCGTCGCCACGGAGGAGTATTTTGCAGACCTTCCGGAAAATTATATTTCGGAGGGGTTCAAGAAGTTGGAAAATCGCTGGAATAAGTGTATCAAACTAAAATGGGACCCTATTGAATAATATAAAAAAACATTTAAAAGAAAAAATTTTTTTAATTACCAAGGAGAAAACTTTTGACTCCATCTAGTATTACAGGTTGGTTTATTGTCCCTGTTAAAGGATTATAATCATCTGATTTACTCCATTAAATACTTCAGCTTCAACATATTTATAACAAATTATAGAAGATCTACCGCTTACAATTGAATGGGTAGAAGTTTTCCTGGCCCGTAAAACGTCCATCAGATCCTATATCTAGATTCTAATGAGAATTATATACCATCTTGATCAAAAATTTTTAGGAATTTATTCAGAAAATTAAGAATACAAGTTTATTCATCTAAATCTATATTGTCCCCTCCAAAGTAATCCCCATCGACTGCAACACACTTATGCCACTTGATCCAATCCTCGAAACATTTTTTATAATCGGTTTTCGGTATGTCCATCAGTGCTTCCTGCGATTTTTCCATTACTTCCTCTCGGCTGCTGAAACGCGTTCCCCGTAGTGGTTTTTTAACTCGATTGAACAGAAAGAAGTCACAGACAGCCAAATCAGATGAATTCGGTGGCTGTTGGATGGTATTTGTTGTATTTTTTGTCAAAAAAATTGGCATTGTGCGACGGTGCGTTGTCATGGTGCAAAATCCACCAGTTTTCTGCCCGCAATTCTGGTCTCTTTGTTTACTGTGTGGCCTTCTGGCAAAAATTCATGATGCACTACACCTTTGTAATCCATGAAAATCGTGAGCATTGCCTTCTTTCTTGACTGAAAACGACGTGTTTTTTTTGGTTTCGGCTCATTTGGTGAACGCCATTCACTTGCCTCATGTCTGGATTGCGTGTCGTACTCATAAACCCACGTCTCGTCTCCAGTAGTGATCCTTTTGATGAATGTGGGATCGGATCATCTCTTTTGCGACGTCAACACGGTCTCTTTTTTGCATGAAATTGAGGTCTTTTGGCACCAACTTTGCTGCTACACGACGGAAACCCAAATCATTAACCAAAATGTCTTGGACGAATCCATAGGCAATGTTCAAGTCCTCCGCTATCTCTCTGATGGTTAATTTGCGGTTATTGACCAACATTTCTTTTACGAGTACTTCATCATGTTTTCGTCGGGTTTCGATGTCGATGGTCTGCTACTGCGTTCATCATCTTCGATTGAACCACTTTTGAAGCGCTTTTGCTACTGGTAAACGATCGTTTTCTTTAGAGAATCGTTGTCGAAACACTTTCCCAACATTTCCAACGTTCGCGCACCACTAAATCGTTTTTTTTACGCAAAATTTTATACGAGTTCGTTGTTGCAAATTTAAATCCATTTCTAAAATTTTAAAAAATCGCCAACACACGCAGAGATAGATGTACTCTTGGCTACGTAACTTTTGCAAATGTCAAGCTAAAAGATTTAGAGGGAATGTCAACAATAGATTTACCAATTTAACAAAAAAAAAAACAGAACTCAAATTGGAACAATGGGAGCGCCACACTGTGGTGTTTCCCGGGAACTTTTTGATCAAGGTGGTATTACTCAAAACAAAATAGGGCACACCAAAGATTTATTTTGATTCTTATCTAAAAATTACTCTGTTGGTAAACATTATCGAAGCGAAGTATTTAACTGCTGAGCTTGCATGTCTATGAATATTTATCAATATTTTTAGCTACAATTTTACCGTGGCCTGCAACTAAGTAGACAACTAATTCAAGATTTCCTGTACTTGTTTTCTCAGTCTAATTCTAAGCGTTGTCGCTAAGTGTTACTTTCTGTAATTGGTTTCTTCGACAACGTTATTAATTGTGATTACCATGTCCGGTTCTCGGCATCATAGGGATATCGAAAACGGAGTAAGGGCGGTAAATTTGCTTCAAGAGGGAGGGTCTCAAAGGTCTGTCGCAATTCGTATCGATGTATTGCGGGAGCTATCCGAAAAGTCTGGGAACGCTTCCAAGAAACCGGAAGTGTAGCAAGGAGACCTGGATCGGGAAGAATCAGAGTCACAACTGCGTAAAAAGACCTGGATCGGGAAGAATCAGAGTCTCAACTGCGCAAAAAGACCGGTACGTACGAATAATTGCACGTCGGGAGCGTACCGTAACCGCCCGGGCGATACAAAATCAACTGCGGTAACCTACTGGCACTCAAGTAGGCGATCAAACCGTACGTAATCGACTCCACAAGGGCACATCGGGCAGCGCTCTTAAGTTGCGCCCGTGAGCATTCGGATTGGACTATCGACAACTGGAGACCTGTACTCTTTACAGACGAATGTAAGGTCAAGTTTTTTAGTGACGATAAACGAGTACGCATGTAGAGAAGATAAGGTGAGCATTTTACTAACCCATGCATTCACGGAACTGATCGTTTATAATCACTTATTTTTTCAAATGAGAGCCTTGAAACTTAGTTTGCTCTATTTTCTTTTGAGTAGTTTACAATAAAAAAGTACGCTACCTCCTTATCGATTTCAAGGCAACATGGACCAGCTATACAGAGTCGTGTTTTATCATCTCCGCCAAACTCATCAGGCTTTGTAAAATGATAATGGAGCACGTTGGCTGTTCCGTAAAGGTCGGAAGCACCTTTGATGTCAAAGTTCTAAGAAATGTCATGAGCATATGACTTCATCATACTTGAGGAAATTACGACTTTACGCCAACACCAGGGGCAAAATTTTCCATAAGTCTGCGCTACTACTTGAATATGCTGATGATATTGTTCTGATTGGGAAAATGTAATGAGCTATTGTCAGGTATTAAAACAGAAACTGCTAAAATGGGTTTAACTGGAAATGGGAAAATCGGCCAGACATCATCATAGAGATCTGTTTAGAGGTTTTTTTCTACCTCGGCTTCATTATTTACTCTAAGAAGACACCATCAGAAATAAAGGTGGTAGCTAGATTTTTTTTCAAAAGCTGCCGCTAGTTCTTCATTCTGGCTTATTTTCGAGCAAAAACTCTCCTTCGCGTAATTTTGTAAAAGAGTTATAAACTGATTGCCTTGCTATGTAAGGAAAATAAAATAAATTATCTACTGAATTAAATGTTGGATTTTATTTTTACAATTAAAAAGGTTAAAATGCATTTTCTTTTTCAAACCATAGCTTCGGTTTCAATAATTATCGGCAACCTCACGCCTCACATCTATGAGAAATCATTGAATCGGGAATCTCATGTGAGGAAAATATACCTATGATGAATGCAAATATTTTGCTAATTTTTAATCCTTTATTAGTTGACAGTAAATAAGATATTAGTTACAGGTTAGCCAACCAAACAAGCGACGTAGTAGCAATGTAAATACGTGGGAGAAATATGTAGAATTAGTGTACGTAAGCGTTACATATTGCATTATATCAGGGTGAATAACTCTAACTCCAACTTTTTAAAATACTATAATTTTTTTATTTTTTGATAAATTTTATTGTGCCAAAGCAAAAATTTTTGGAAAATACATCAATTTTCAAATTGTAACAGTAGTTTTCAATATGTCCACCTTTGGCACGAATATTGACCTTGAGACGGCCGAAGAAAGCATCGCACGCTGCACGCAAGTGGCTCTGAGGTATTTTAGCCCATTCCCGGCGAAGTGCTTGTTTGAGGTGGTCCAAATTTTGGTATTTTTTTAGGGCCAACCTTCGCCTTCAAAATACCCCAGACAGAGAAATCCAACGGATTTGCATCTCGAGAATTTGCAATCCATTGTGTCGAAGAAATGAAGTGTGGAACATTGTTTTTTAACCAATCTTGGATGACGCGCGCTTTGTGAGACGATGCCGAGTCTTGTTGAAATGTCCACGGTCTCCGACCGAAATGATTGTTTGCCCAAGGCTTCAATACTGCCTCTAAGACAGTATCACGGTATACTATCGCATTAATTTTGACGCCACGGTCCAAAAATACGAGCGGAGAGCGACCATCGGCAGTTATGGCCGCCCAAACCATTACCATCGGTGCTGCCTGCTTTCTAGTGGCCGTCCGAAAGTGTAAATTTTCGAGTGACCTCTCTGGCAAGTAAACTCGGTCATTTTGTTTGTTGACATATTGCTCGATAACAAATGTCGACTCATCGGAAAAAACTAAATTCGGCAACTCACCACTTTCGTGCAAACGTAGCAACTCCTTCGCTCTTTCGACTGTAACTTTTTTCTGTTACGGTGTAAGATCGTGTGCTTTTTGGAACTTCAATGGCTTGAGCCCAAGCTCATTTTTCAGTATGTGTTGCATCCGTTCCAACGATATGTTGAGCTCACGAGCCATTTTTCTTTCACCTCGACGCGGATTTCGCTCAATTCGAGCCTTCACTTTCCAAACCATTTCTGCCGATGTTGCTGTTTTTTTTATGACCACCTCCATGGCGTTTTGCAACGCTGCCAGTATCACGGTAATGAGCTATGGTTCGAGACACAAATGATTTATTCACGTTGAGGTGCTGGAGGGATCTAACGATAGCTACTTGTGGTTTTCCAGCCAAATATAAAGCAATCACACTATCACGTTTGAATTCCATCGTGGACAAAATTTTTTCAACACAACTGAGACGATTGTAAATAATAAAATTATCTGTCATGTGTCAAAATTTGAGCTCACTGTCATGAACGGTTTGGAAATTATAGCAGTCTGAAGTTGGTTACAGTTCGAGTCATTCAGGGTGTAGTTACAGGAACGTGTGTTGGTTTGGGGGTAGTGTTTAAGTTCGTCGACTACTACGCAAATGCTCTAGGTTCAAATCTCAACTATCATTGAAAATCAGAAAAAAAAACCTTTGAAAGTAAAATCTTCTGGATAAGATGGGGCACCCCAGGCTGTTGCACCAACAATTTATTTAATTTGACTCCATGTTCAGCCTAAACAAATTCTATGTGAAGTCCGTATATAAAATGTCCAAAATAAAGTTAGTGAAATATTTAAAAAGCTTTGTTTTGATTTAAATTTGCAAAAATACTTTTTTTTTTTGTTTAAAATATGATTATGTCATAAAAATAAATGCACATGAATATAAATAAAGCCAACAATGACAGATAGGAGTTAAACAAAACGAAACAATGCAATCGGAAGTGAAATGTAAGCCGGATACCGAGTTCCGACAGAACGGAACAATCAATAGGTTGCATTTGGTTCACCCCGTATGAGCGTGTCCTTTTGCTGCTGAAGATGCATGGCATCCTTTAATTTATGATGTGAATATGTAATAAAAAATATTTATTTGATATATGAGATTTTTTTAAATTCACAGACTGCAAACGTAATATGTTTACACTTTATCCGACTATTTGTTTTTATAGCTGCAAGTTGTTTTTAAAATTTATTGTATCCCTGTACAAGGTTTAAAACAGTGGAAAGCGTAGTTCTCTTTGACTTACCAAAAGGTTACATATATATATACATACATATGCATGCATAGAATCTATGTCCTTTTTACCTGATTTAATAAATTTCAAAGGTGGCCAATAAATCAAGTCTATCTGTTATCAAGGGAAACTCAATTATCCCAACATTTCTAAAATATAAAATCATCTCTATCAGAGCAGTGAGAGAGATGTCCGGATGTATGTAATGTATGTATGTATGTAGAAAAGGGCAATTAATTGGAAACACAACTTCTCGATTGGACAAATTCCATAATAAATGTCCTTTCACATTCTTAGTTTCGGGATAAGAGAAAGTACAATAGTAAAACGACACTGATTGCACGAAGGACAAAATCAAAATCTAAGCAACGATTTTCCAAATGGAAATTCCATTAGGACAATCTCATTACCATAAATGTCCTTTTTTCTCTACCACCCACAAAAGAAATTATTGATAGATACGATTAGTAGGATTCGTACAATTTGTACGATTTGTACGATTTGTACGACTTGGTGCTTACATCTTCCAGACCGGAACGCCCCTTTTCTGATGATAAAACACAACTTTCTCAACGCCGCCGCCGCCTGTTGTAGTTTCAAATAACAAAAAGCTCTGCCAAACAAGTCTTCAGTTAATTTAGCTTGATGGTTCATTAAGATTACCTCAGCTCTTTGGATCTGGATCTGGGTCTGGGTAGTGCTCATCACAACGACAATTTTCAAAGCTTATTCAAGCGTTGATAATTACATTTATTGGGATTGGCATCTTTATTGCTTAGTTATGGCTTATTCGTTGCATTCGAATGGAATTCGTACAGTCGAAGGGCTAAACGTGCTGAAGTGGGATAAATTAAATAATTGATTTTCGATTGCACATTGTAGTTTTAATGATGGCCCACTCTATATGAGTATAAGAACGTTATTAGTAAGTTAACCTCAATAATCAGCATTGGCACTGTTAATTACATAAGTGCTTCCGACGCAAATAATAATTGAAATTGAAATCTGGATTGGCAGCTATGGTTGATCCGGATCCAGGCCATTTTCAGTTAAAATGTATCTTTTTGTTTACTGTGTTGAATTAAATGTGTTAATTGTATAGAAAGTAAGAATTTTATTCTTGATCGAAGTCAGAGTAATAATGTCATATTCAAATTGTTTGCCTTTATAATCGTATATAGGTATGTACATGCGTTACGCTATGCACTTTGAGATACAGTACTGTGCAAAACCTAAGCAACCATCTGGAGTCAGCAATTCATAGTAAATTTTTCAACTTTCTGCCCCACCAAATAAAAAGAAATGGATATGTAATGATGTGTAATAGAGTGTTTTTTGAAATTCACAACTTTTCATAAAAGTAATAATACTTCAGATTTAAAACAAACGCGAAAACCAACAAAGTAGCCAAATTAATCTGTGCAAAACCTAAGCAACTTTGTAACCCACTGTAAAAAAAAAAAAAATAGCTGACAGTTCTTTTCCGGGCAGGTTACACATGCAATGTTGCAAGCTCATTGTCATTGATCAGTTTTATTTTTAATTAGTCGCATAATTGATATTTTTTAATAATGTCGCGACAAAGTTACTCTTGTTCTCTTTAGCCCCCCATACACATGACACTAAGTGCTAACACATGTTGCAGTGTATCGAAATGTTCCATGTGTATACCTAGGTGTTAACACCGATTTCTTACTGTTGACACAAGAGTCATGAATATCAAAACATTTTGATTTTGTTTTTTATGGTGTCAACGCATGTGTATGGTGAAGTGTGCGAACATTTCGTTGTTTTCAGTAAACATAGCAGCTTATCATCAAATATTTAGTTAGTTAGTGAGAAATCATTTTTATTAGAAATGTCGGTTAGACAAAATGATTTTTGGAAGGATTTCATCAAAATTTACCAAGACCATCCAGAATTGTGGAAGGTTAAAAGTATGAACTATAAGAATCGCGATAAAAAAATTAAGGCCTGGGAAACTCTAGTGGTTAAATATAAAGAATTTGAGTCAAGCGCAACAGTGGATGTATGGGTCTACAAATAAGTTTCCAGCGTTTGTCAGAGATGGCGCCACCAGTGGATCCCGGGCAGAAATGTCAGACCCCATGTGTTTTATTTGTAGGTTTTGTATCTGTCAACAACTTTGCAGCGTTATATTTGAGCAGTTCTATCGGTGTCGTACATTTTATCGATCAAAATCATGGCAAGTTTCCAGCCAAATAAACGTCATTTGCGGGAAGCGCTGCTTTTATTCTTTAATATGAAGAAAAGTGCGGCTGAGGCCTATCGTTTGCTTTCGGAAACTTATGGGGCGGAATGTATTGGTGAATCGACGTGCCGCGAGTTGAAGACAAAGATCGCCCGGAAAGCCGAAAAGTTTTGAAGACGAGGAATTGGACGCTTTACTGGATGAGGATCCGTGTCAGATTCAAGAAGAACTTGCTGCATCATTGGGCGTCATGCAACAAACCGTTTCCCTGCGCCTAAAAGCACTGGGATTCATTCAAAAGGTTGGAAACTGGGTGCCGTACGAATTGAAGCCAAGAGACGTCGAACGGCGATTTTGCATGTCCAAAATGTTACTGCAGCGGTATAAAAATAAATCATTTTTGCATCGTATTGTCACTGGTGATGAGAAATGGATTTATTATGATAATCCTAAACGCAGAAAATCGTATACAAAGCCCGGCGAGCCTGCCCAATCGACGCCGAAACGAAATATTCACGTGAATAAGGTCATGCTCTGCATATGGTGGGATCAAAAGGGTTTCGTATACTACGAACTGCTTCCGAGTGGTGAAACCATCAAAGGACCATTATATTGAACCCAACTAATTCGTTTGAAGCGGGCATTAAAAGAAAAACGGCCAGAATATGAGACCAGGCATGAGTCCGTCATTTTTCATCACGACAACGCTCGGCCACATATTGCGGTTTCGGTGAAAAACTATTTGGAACATAGTGGATGGGAAATTCTGCCTCATCCGCCTTACAGTCCAGACTTGGCACCATCTGACTACCACAAAACGCTCTTACGGGAATACGCTTCAGCTCAGTAGAGGAAATCAAAAATTGGCTCGATACGTTTTTGGGCTCGAAAGACGAGAAATTTTTTTGGTCCGGAATTCATAAATTGCCAGAAAGATGGGGGAAAGTTGTAGCTTCCGATGGACGATACTTTGAATAAAGCATTGTAACTAATGTTTTCATAATAAAACTTCAAATTTTGGAAAAAAACGCTGGAAACTTACTTGTAGACCCAATAGTAAAAAGAAAAATAATTTCCATGCGGTCTTCATATAGGCGAGAGCTACAGAAAATAAAAAGAAGTGAAAAATCCGAAGCTGGTGTGGACGATATATACATATGTACTTTGGTACTTTGATGAATTAGGATTTTTGGAAGACCAGGAATCGCAAATAGAGGGGAATTCAACAATTGACATAGATGAGAATGATAGCATTTCAATAGGAGAAGAATCAGTAAGTATATACAAACACCTTTGAGAAGCTAAAAATTTTATTTAAAAGAGTCAGTTAACAATTGGGTCTACTATCTGTTTTTATTCTGCCATAGAACCGCTCGTACTGAGTGAAAATAACTGCAAAACTTTTCGCAAACTTTTTTGGCATTCACTGTGGGGTTTCTGCCTCTTGATGGCTGTAATTCGTGAAGGTGCCCCTCTGATCGACACGATCCGTTACGCATTTCCCCGGTGAAAGTATTTTCCATATCAACGCTGTCTTTTAAATAGTTCGTGGAATTTCGTTGCTTTAAAAAGTTGTGTAGATAACAGCATGTAAGTACAATTGTGGATGCCTTCTCTAGAGATATATTTATTGTACTTAAAAGTATTCTGAATCGGCTGGATAATATTCCAAAAGCATTTTCCACAATTCTTCTTACTCGTGATAGCCTATAGTTGAATACTTCTTCTTTAGACAATCGCTTACGACTGTAGGGCTTCATTAGATTTTCTAATAAAGGAAATGCATCATCTGCAAGGTAAACATATGGAAACGACTCTTCACTTAAAGGAATTTTTTCAGGCCTTGGTATATTCAATTCCTCGTTATCATATTTTTGTTTGAATGTTGTATGAGCAAATACACCAGCATCAAAAACTCTTCCATTTGTTCCTAACTTCAACCATCATGAAGTCATAATTCGTGTTGACGATAGCCATCATAACAACACTAAATGTTTTCTTATAGTTAAAATAATAAGATCCTGATCCTGATGGCTTTTTTATTTCTACATGTTTGCCATCGATGGCTCCAATGCAATTAGGGAAGTTCCACGTTTTTTCAAAATCTCTAGTCAACAACTTCCAATCTTGTTCAGTTCTTGGTATCTAGAAAGAAAGTAACAAAAAAAAAAAGAAATAATCAAATTGCATTTTTCACTTGCTACATACATATGTACGTATATGTTTTAAATTTTCATGTCAGAAGACAGACTTCCTTGCGAAAGCAATTGATCATTTAGATCGTGAAAAAATTACGCGAAAAAGATGAAGCAGACATTTATTCGGAGTGTTGGGCTGTACTTTTTAGGAAGTTGGAAAATGATCAAAAAATGTTTGCCAAAAGAGTCATCGAGGAAATACTTTGGCAAGGACAATTAGGAAGGCTAACCGTAGACTCCGTCCAAAATTTAACGGCAAGTTTATTAAACCCAAACTCTCAGTTTTCAAGACAACCAGCTAATATCATTCTTTACTCCGTACCAAGAAATTTAACAGTGATTAGATCTTCTACACCATATTCTGTAATATCGACTAGAACAAATGTGGCTAGTGAATATAGTTCTCCAACATCACCGAACTTTTCCAACAGTCAACCATTTATATCGACAACAGAAACTCATGTTGAAGGAATAAATCAGGGAAAACCTCAGTCATTTCAAGACTTATTTAACAATACTTCTTATCGGTAGAAAAGGTTTTAAATCATTTCTTGCTTCGATCGCTTTGTTTATTTGAATTATTGATTTTGTTATCGTTTTTTCTATTTATTTGAAGTTTATTTAGTTTATAGTTTTGGATTATTTCAAAATTTAAATTAAATAAAACAAATACCTTTATATATTGAATAGTGTCTCTCATATGCGTATTTTGCTTTTTAATCAATGGTTCCAATAAAAGAAGGAGCTCTTGGTATGTGGCAATATTCATCCTTAGGAAATTTTTATAATTTTCAGGTGAAGTTTCTTCCAATTCTCTTCGAAGTCCTACGTGCGAAAATTTAGTGCACTTTAGATACCAATCCTTGGCCCAAACTCGATTCTTTATTTTTTTTTTTACTATCTTTTTTATCTTCCAAACACGTGTTAATCATAAGAAGACACACTGTAATATCAGTTCCACTATTCATGGCGTTGTTTTTAGTTGGAAAGTCAGCAATCAACTAATGTTTGCGCACTTGGGGCTATGACACCAAGTGTAAACACCATGCCCAGGTGTTAACACTTGGTGTCATGCGTATGGGGGGCTTTAAACTAAAGATTATTGATGAACTTAAGTGTGGAGATACTCAGACAACATTAGCTAAACGTTATAATATTAATAAATTGATTATTTCACGTTTAATAAAAAAACATAATGCAACAGGAGTCGTTGAAAGTCAATATGCCAGTAGTAGGCCGCGTAAGACAACTTGTCGAACGGGTAGAAACATTTGTGGTATAATTAAAAATAAGTTCAAAGTCGTAAAATTACTTGATTTTAACATTGATGCTTGCACGGTGCGAAGACGTGCAATTGAAAATAATCTTCGAAGTTACAGGCCGTGCAAAAATCCGATGCTCGCAAAAGGACATTTAAGGAACAGGTAGTGCAATTAAATTCTTTAAACATAATTCAAACTAAAATCTTTTTTCATATTAGGCTAAATTTTGCAAGAAAATACCAACACTGGACCTCTGAAAAATGGAAAACTGTTCCTTTCAGCGTTGAGTCTAAGTTTAATTTATTTAATTCTAATGGGGCTTGCCATGCCAAACGGTGTAAGGGCTAACGATTTAATCATAAATTCTGCACACCCACTGTTAAGCATGGTGGCGGTAGTTCGATGGTATGAGCGGGTTTTTCTGCAGGAGGTGTAGGTCCATTTCACGAAATCAAAGGAATTATGGAGAGATTCAAATACAAATCGATTTTAGAATTAGTGATGCTACCACATGCACATTGGGTGTTTCAACAAGATAACGATCCGAAGCACACATCGAAAATGGCAAAGTAGTGGATAAAGGATAGTGGGCTTCAAGCCTTGATTGCCCGGCCCAAACAGCCGACTGAAAACCTGTTTCGCATTCGTAAAAGAAGGGTCACTGGACAATGTTTTTCTAACAAGATAGAGCTGTATAATGCGTCGAAAAGTGAGTAGGAAAATATATTCCAGGCTACAATTTCAAAACTAATTGCTTCTATACCTCGTCGTTGCGCCGAAGTTATTTCAAATAAGGGATATTACACCAAATATCCCTAAAAAAGTTGTTTAGGTTTTGCACAGCAGCATTTGGCTATATTTTTGGTTTTCGATTCTTTTTTAAATTTTCAAGTGTTACTATTTTCTTATAAAGTTGTGAATTTCAAAATATATTTTTATATACATCAATTGATATTCATTTGTTTTTATTTGGTGTGGTAGAAAGTTGAAAAAAATTACGGTGAAAAGTCGATTTCATATGGTTGCTTAGTTTTTGCACAATACTGTATATGTAGTGCTCGGCGAACTATCTCAATTTGCCTTAAGCTAAAAATGTTTTTTTGTCTCTTGTAATGTATGGGTATACCATGCATACCGCCTCACTAAGCCAGGACGTTCCACACTGAAGGATAAGGGGCACCGCTTATTGGTTCTGAATCTCTCTTTCATTATAAAAACAGATCAGGTTATTTCTCTTGTAACGTGCCTTTGACTAGCTTCAGTCTATTATATAGAATCTTATTCGGGTAGAATTTTACGTAACCAGACTCTTGCCGGATGCAATTTAAGTCAATCAGGCAATTTTGTACTTTTGCGCGACTCAACACACTTAGTCAGGGATCTATTGATAATATTTTTAAATATCTTTCTCATATTCGGAAAAAGGCTTATCGTGCGAAGATTTGTCGGATTTATTGGCTGAAACATATCCAGGTTTCGCTGTAATTGTTAGATGACTTCCGAGTCACTCGTTTGTAAACCGCAGTAAACCGTCTGTGCAGTGTTTTGAGTCTCGATAAAGTTATAGCGAGACACATAAATAATTGTGTCTTAGTTTTCAGTGCTTTGATTTCGAGGTATCGCACTGTTAAGTTTTCAAAGTGTGTAAGTTGGCGCTATCACTACCGGTAAGCTTAGCGAAACATCTACTACTGAGAAAACCATGATTTTTATGAAAACTGTTTTTCACTTTCGTAAAAAAATGGAAGAACGTAGTAAGTCTAAATTATCGCATACTGGCACTTCTGCTCAGTGTAGGAATATGAATTTATTCTATTACTAAGGTTACTTTACATCGTTGATGTTCGCATGCAACTTGACTCCGCTCGTGTCCATTTCATATTTCACCCTAATTGACATTCGGTCGCCTTTCTCTGCATAACAAATCTACTAGGCAGCTGTAATTTGTTATTTTCCTCTTGTGCTACTACGAGTATATAACTTAAGCCATTCTCGACAGACGAAAACCAAAAATCCAATTTGCGTTACAATCCACATTCTTTTATTCATACGAATGACATGACGACACTATGTTACATGGACATAAGAGTAACGCAGCTCCAGCCCATAAATGACTTTTTGATGGCAGAGTTGTCCGGTAACTAGACAGATTTGTCCCTGCTAGCAGACACATTTTCATTTATATTTCATTTTACATTCGTTTCATTGTTTGGCCTCAAGGCCCATGTGCAAGTTGCCGGTAGCACAATTAGAGTTTCAACAATGGAACGCTAAAATACCCACCATTCAAGGACCATCTTCTTTGACTGAAATTGCAATGTACCAGAGGCTATTTTTCAACTTTCTTTGACTTTCATCAAAGAAGAAGGAACAATTCCACAATCTGACACTCTTGGGGGCAAATGTCCAAGTAGTGTTGTCCCGTCCCGTTAAGCTCATCAATTTAATTAAACTTGCAGCATCACTATGAGTATTCAAGTACGAGTACATATCTCATTCCACAGGGTGGTGGACTCGTGATGACTCTGACTTGAAGAATCCACGCTCAACTAATCCGGTTAATTAAAATTTGCAATCACAACTTGTACTCAACACTTCAGTAACTGACATTAGGCATCAGCATCAGCATCAGCATCAGCATCAGCATCAGCAGCAGCATCAGCACCAGCACCAGCAGCAGCACCAGAATTCAGAAACGAAGATAAAATGAACCAACAAGGATGGATGGATAATTTATCAAATTGGTAGGTACTCGTAAGAGCATATCGCACTTACCACAATGTTCCCTTCGAGAGATAAAGAGGAAGAACTTTATTATTTCTTGGCGATTTATAAGTTAACTCCTTGTCGTTATTCTTGTCGTAGTTCGACTGCCTGGTTATTCTCCTTCTCGCCACAACCAATAAGAGCAAGGGGCGACAATTATAAATTGGAGTTAGTTTTAGTGGCGAAGTTTTGTGTGTGCTTTTGTCCCTTCGGCGCGTCAACGACGATGATGATGATAATGATGATGACAAAATATTCCTCCTGGCCAAAAGCAAAAACATATCCAACCTCAAATTGCTAATTCATAGTCTACCCATTTCAACGGAACCCCTTTTCAACAGTGATGGTGAAGTTCACTTAGTAGGACTGCTCATCATACCATATCTTTCTTTTTGTACTTGAAATTAGTTAAGGGCTATCGCCTTGTCCTCCCCTTCTTTTGGTAGACCTTCATCGACTTGTTTCCGGTGTTGTCTGTGTGGTGTTTATCATTTTGGTGAATTGAAATCCCCATCGTACAGCGCCTCAGAATGATCTAGTTACTCGTAGATACTCGTATCTCTTAAACTTTTCAAAGTGTTGCAAATTAGTTTTAGATTTCGGAATGAGCAAACTCAACTTAGCAACTGGAAAAAGATAATCTTAAATCTTCAACATGAAAATCATCAATTTTGAAAGTCAAAAATTTATTCAAACTCAGTGTGAATATCCCTCGGACCTGATGTTTAATTAAGGATACATAAAGGCTCATACGGCTATGAGATGGTTTCCTATTACAGATACTCGTACAATATGTATGTATTCCATTCACGTACTAGGGATTATTTTCGATACAAATGAAAAAAAAAAAAAAAACAATTTCGGTGCTGAAATTAACGCTCATTCTCGTAGCTCTGAAATATTTTTTCCAAGGAGCTCCTGTTGCAAACACTTCAAATACGAATATTTTTGAATGAAAAATACCCAAAGCGTAAAATCGTTTTTGATGGTCGCAAATCATTATTTGCTGTGAAGTTTGTGTAGCATAATGACCTTGTTCACACGAAAACTTAAGTACTTGTTGTGGTTTCCGTTGCTGTGTGGTGCACAGAATAGAATCCTTAGAATCATCGGCGTTGCGAAATCCTATTATGCAAATCATCAATTGACTGGAGCTGTTCTATGCTAATATTTTTCAGTTTTATTACTTTTTGTTTATTTTTTTTTTTTTTATTGTAGGGCGTCGTTAATTGAAAATTTTCCATTTTCTTGTTAAGTAAGCAATAGCTACTTATACCATGTCTAACGACATTATGTAATGGCATAGGGCTGTAGGTTCGGTTTGTTCACTATCCTCCCGACACAAAGGACTATGATTCGTTTTCGATTAAAATTGAACAGTTAATCCATGCAATTCGCAGATGAGGGACTTATTCGAGTAAAAATAAAAGTATTTAAGACGATTATGGTAATTAAGTTGGGAGAGAAAGTTGGTGTGGTCTTTGGCAAGATTCGCCCTAACTCCTTGGAATAAGTCCTTTCCATGGTGTTACTGATTCCTGCTTAGTAGTTCACATACAAAAAAAAAAAAAAAAGTCAAAAAAGTGATTTTCTTACTTACTTTTTTTTTCTTGGCAGGCATACAGCTGCTTTTGTAAGTTTTATTCCAAGTAGGACATCCTTATTTGTAAGTGTGCGCTTAAATATAAATTAATTAAATGGATGTATTTTAGATCGGGCTGTATTGAAGGGCATAAAGTTGTTTGTCTAGTAAATTTCGTACTGTTAAGAAGGGATTTGCCGATAAGATGTTTTTTTGGGAATCCAATATTCAATTTTCAATAAGTGTGAGGAAAAGGGTAAAAGTCTCCAGTAAGAATATACAGGGTGTCCCAAAAATCAACGTCAAGCAAACAAAAATCGAGAAATCTGACACCCTGTGACGATCTTTCAAGTACTGTGACCGCAAATCTTTACTTTTCTTTTGTCACGTAACCCTGAGTAACTGTTCTGTAAATTACGGTCCAAAATTGAAACATAACTATATCAGTTTTAACTAAAATATTGCTTTTTTGTCCATCCATGTATCTGAAAATCATTAATCACCCAACTTGAACTGACTGTACTGACAAAAAAATTTACTATGCCATTTTGGCAAGTAACTTTAAAAGATGGCATATTTAGTCTGGATTCAAAAATGGTATGGCACTTGCTAGACTAACGCTTAATTGAGCACAAAAAAAAAAAAATTGTTAAAGAAACCCGATTCATAGTTAATTCTTTTTAATAAGTTAAAATGAGTACCAAGTGTGAGCGAAACAGACAGTGACGCCGTGATTAAGACGGATAAACACGCCATTTCGACTAGTTTGAGTGAAACAGATATGTAGAGATGCCACCCTTGTCAAGCAGTGACGCATAGGAACATCATGCAATACTGCAGTACGTTACGCTCCTTCGCTTAGAGCGCATTATTCTGTATTCGTGTTGATTTCGTGCTTACAACTTTGGCTTTCTTCATTTAACTTCATTGCATTGCGACTTCGATTTGCTATCTGACCGTTTCTGCCGAACCTGGATTTCATCTGGACTAGTGTTGACCGCTGATCCCGTGATTGTGTAGTGTGAATGCCATCATGCCATCTCGATACACTGCTCAGGAATATGTTCGCATGCATCTCATTTATGGGGAATGCAGGTGTAATGCTAGTGCTGCAGCCAGACTTTATCATGAGAGATACCCAAATGCTCAGCGTCATCCGGACCATCGAGTGTTTGTAAATGTGCACCGGTCATTCTTAGAGGGTCGATTTCAAAATCTAATGGTTAGTGAGGGAAGATCCGTCATGCCCTACGAGGACGAAGTTTTACAAGCAGTCGCACAAGACCCTAGTACCTCAGTACGTGCAATTGAAGAAAGCATAGGAGTACCCAAATATACAGCACACCGAATTCTAAGGAAAAACCAGCTCCATCCGTACCATGTACAACGAGTCCAAAGTCTGCTGCCCCGAGATTTTGCCAAACGATGTTGCAGAGGTTCAGAGAAGATCCGAGATTCTTCGAAAAAATTCTATGGTCGGACGAATCAACTTTTCAAAGGGACGGTTACATGAACCTCCACAATTTGCCCGAGTGGCACGTGGAAAATCCACATTTGGGAAGATAGATCACAGTAGCGTTTTAAAGTAAACATGCGGACGCGAATTTTGAATGGTAGAATTATTGGCCCATTCGAGCTGCCGCTGAATTTGAAGGCCGAGGTTTATTTAGATTTTTTGGAGAACCACTTACCAAATTTATTGGAAGACGTGCTACTAAATATTTATGCATGCATGTGGTATCAACAAGATGGCTGCCCAGCGCATTATGCTCGCACAGCACGAGAGTTCCTCGATCGGGAATACTCCAACAGGTGGTTTGGTACAATTTCGCGACCAGCCCGTTCACCTGATTTAAATCCAGTTGATGTTTTTACTGGGGAGCAGTAAAAGAAAAAGTTTATTCTAAGTCGATAGAAAATTTAAACGAGCTACGACAAAAAATTGCAGAAGCCGTTGAAGACATCAATTCCAGAAGATATGCCTGTCTTATTACCAGATCATTTGTAAGAAGATGCAGAGCTTGATTTTCGCTGAAGACGAACAGTTTGAACGATTGTTGTAAGATACAAGATCGGTAGATGGCGATCCTGAGAGTATACACCAAGAGAATGTAGTCTTCTGTGTGCTCTGTGACGGGAAAAAAATGAAATGAAATGAAAAGGGTGGCATCTCTATCTGTTTCAATCACACTAGTCCAAATGGCGTGTTTATCCGTCTCAATCACAGCGTCAGAGTGCCAATAATTTTAAAAGTACATGACTTAGATTTTTTTTTATAATTTTGTGATAATAGACACCACTTGACCTATCACCCGTTTCCGGCTTGATATCATATAGAGAAAAAACAATAAGAAAAACTCGGGAGTTACAGAAATCCTGGGAACGAGATGTCGAGGCAACCGACCGACGAAGCAAAATGTCAAATTCGCAACTAGGCGCCCAGACAATGTAGTAGTTATCTGCACTCTCTTTGCCGTATTCCCCAACAAACTGATCATTTAAAATGACTCTACCATTCTAGTAACATGGGTTCGACTCTCTCGCATGCTCTCTCTTTCTAATAAATTGATCCAATGATGAAAAGAGAAAATATACGTCAAACCTCTGATTGGACACATATAGTCGTATACGCGAACGTGGTTGTAACTACAAATGCATAGAGATAGAGAATAAAACGTGTCGTTTCTCCTACAAAATCTCTGCCTGTATGTTAAATACGAGTACAAGGCTGTCGTACACAGACAGGTTGGCACAATATTTTATTTCAGTTTTGAGAAATATGTGCTGCGTTGGACGGTCGCCCTCGACTTGAAGAAGAAAAGTTTTGTTATTTTGTTTATCTTATCATCCGACTGACCCCAGGGTCTCTGTAACTCAGGAGTTTTTCGTATATCTTTTTTTTTCAACAAGATATAAAGGATACACGGGTATTCATGGTCTTACATATTAAAAATTTGTAATTTGTGAATTTATTCGAAACCAAGATTATGGTGGAAAAAGACACTAAATGTACGAGTAAATTTTTAAACTTTTGCTTCAGTTCTATGCGTTCATAAGTACGGAGTTCAATAACAAAAAGCGTTAATCATTTTTTTTTAATTTAGTATATTATTGTATTTATCGGAGTATACTAAGTAGAAACAATTTAAGTAGACGTTCAATATGAACGAATTTTTTCCTAGAAATACAGGACTCTTTTGAAATATTTGCTGTACTCGTATTAATTGAGATCTAACATTTAGTTTAAATTTGAAAAAAAAAAATCGGCCCAGAATCATTTGAGTTATGCAAGGAATAGTAACAATTTAGAACAGCGAATGCGGTAGAACCTTGTTTTGTTTCCAATTGTTTTCTATTTAAATATTGTAGAACAAGAACTGTATGCTTCATTGAAGGAGATCCATCACTGAAGCATTAGGCTAAGGGTTATTTTATTTTAAGGCCTAAAACCAATTTTACAATCTCCCATACATTTCTTTTATCAAAGTAAGACTGAAAGAAAGTTATAGTACAAGAAATATGTAAATTCAGTTTTGACCATTAATTGATGCTTTTTGCAAAAGTCCTGTAACTTTTTTACAATTCACGTCAAGTAGATATTCAACTCTTTCTTTCTCGGCGGAAAGGGGATATACTATATACCCACCTGCCACACTTTTTTTTTCTTAGCTTTGCCAAAACGTTTCAAGCTTAGCCGGTCAGACTTAACCTATTGGCTAGTTTGTATTTGTGATCTTGCTTTTATCCGCCTATTCGAACGATAATTAAATAAGCTGTTGCAAGTTGACTGGCGCTTTAAACTATGCCTTGGCATGTACATACAATTCATAAACTAGGAAGGTGGAAGAAATTATGCCCGATGACCCTTTGTTTGTTTATCCGAGCTTAAAATTGGAATTTTTTTATTTCTTTTGATAAACGATATGTTCAAATACAAAGATATAATATAAAAGCTATCCATCCTGAACACATACGAATTTATGTTCAATCAGTTTTCAGAAAATCTAAATAATCCGCATTAAATCTTTACCAAACTAGAAAATCTTCTTCCTATACGAGTATGTGTTTGTGTTACATGGATTACATAAAACGAACAATGTACAGTATAATTTCCCAAGAGAGAGCTTTGCACTGTTCCTTGAAATTTTCACGACAAAATAAATTTAATGCAACACTTGGTGCATCTGCCGCAACAAGGACAACTTCTTACGCTAATTTCCCACAAGAATTTTATACCTACTATCCGTTACCCGGAAAGTATGCCTCTTGTAGGTACTCCTAAGTGTGCCAACTGCAATACATGGCTTCTGCATTAATGGTGAGTTTTACCTTTAATTCTTTGCTAACATTAGCAAGGCCAATACGCTTGCATATTGCAGCAATCTCTTTTAAATGTCCTATATTAGGTCCCCGGACAATGTTGTGCATATTTCATCGTGTTGTTGAAAGGATGAAAATAGTGCATCTGCGGTGAAGGTACAAGCATTGTTATATTTTTTAAGGTCACGCCTTTGGCTTTCGGGTGCCAAACTAAAAATCATATCCTTCGCTAAGCTGGAAGATAGCTGTAGATATCCTACTCCAAAAATAGTTGATACAGACGTTGAAGGGAAGTTTATAGAGGATTTTTTTGTTTTTTTTTTTTTTTTGAAATGAGCACAAAGCGATATTTCTTGTAATGAGCATGTCCTGGAGCCAGTTATGTTTGTATTATAAAAAAAATGTGATTCCGAATACATTCATACATATATAGATTTATGTACGTACGGATATTTATTGGAAAGAATGGAATCATTTCTGAGGAAATATCAAAAAGTTAAATAAAAGTGAGACGAAATTGCCTGCAGTCAACTAAAATACCTTAATCCTTTGTCCTGAGAATAAACTGATTTGGCAAGGATCCAAGCATGCTGCAGCATAAAATAAAATAAGGTTTCTATGTGATATGGGGCATATCTTGGGAGTAATTCAGACTTCAGCCATACCATATAAATGCCATTGAAAACTGGATTCCCTTTGGCGATGATACGGTGACTCTGTAGGTAGCAGGGCACAGATTTGCAATTGCTGCATAATTTAACACATGTCTCATTAATGACAGACTATGTACGTTGTGCAGGTGCACTACAGGTGGGTTCTCAGGTGGGCTATGAATTTTCGGCATGAATCGACCAACTCATTACTTATTTGAAACATTAACTATTTAATAATTTATAAAGATTCATATTCGATTTAAAAAAATAAAATTATATTTAGAAATAGCGTCTTTTGATAAACTGCACTGACCGGATGGGTGGATTTTCTTCAGAATAGAAGACTTAAAGATTGATTACTTTGAGATAATCTAAAGGGGTTAGAAATATTCTAATCTAATCTCACAAGATCTTCTGCGTTGGAAGAGATGCTGTATCTAAGAGAGAGGATGCA
Source organism: Volucella zonaria (assembly GCA_963966105.1). Classification (NCBI taxonomy): domain Eukaryota; kingdom Metazoa; phylum Arthropoda; class Insecta; order Diptera; family Syrphidae; genus Volucella; species Volucella zonaria. The sequence continues at coordinate 882,220 of OZ014533.1, read as the reverse complement.
ATCGCAGAACTACCTTTCACCATGCTGTTCCGTAAGGAGAATGGGTGGATGTTACCAGATGAATAGTCATCTCTTTAGCAGTAACTCGTATATACGAGGGTTGTCTGAAAAGTTTCCGACCGCAGCGTAAAGATAGCGGCGCTCAGTTACTTACCGAAGTTTCAGTCATTTAGGACGCGCAGTTTTTAGTTGACAGTCGTTTGAGTGAGTCGATTTGAGTGTTTTTTGTGAAAATTGAAAAAATTGAGTATCGAGCATTAAATTCTTGTTTTTGAAAGGCAATACGCCTACGTAAATCAAAAATGAGTTGGACTCTGTGTATGGGGACTCTACGTCTGCACCATCATTTACCACAGTGAAATTTTGGGCAGCTGAATTTAAACGTGGTCGTAAGAACTTGGGTGATGATGAACGTTCGGGACGTCCAAAAACTGCAACCACTGACGATAACATTTCTAAAGTTCACCAAATGGTGTTAGACGACCGCCGAATCAAAGTGAGAGACTATCTCTCACTGAAGGTTATGAAATGTTGTTACATATTAAATCAAGATTTAGGCATGAGAAAGCTGTCCGCGCGTTGTGTGCCGCGTTTTCTTACGTTAGACCAAAAACGTGTTCGAATGAACATTTCCAACGCTCTGTTGGCGCAGCTTAGGTGCAATGAATCCAAGTTTTGGCGCCGATTAATTACTGTAGATGAAACTTGGATACACCATTATACGCCCGAAACAGAAATTCAGTCAAAACAGTGGGCCGCAAAGGGCGAGCCGGCTCCAAAAAAAGCAAAAACAGTTTTTTCGGCTGGGAAAGTGATTTTGACTGTTTTTTGGGATAGTTTCCTTCAAAAAGGAAACACCATTACAGGAGCATACTACGCATCATTACTTGCCAAGCTGAAGGCAGAAATTGCGGAAAAACGGCCACATTTTCAGAAAAAGAAAATCCTGTTTCACCAAGACAACGCGCCGTCTCACACCTCAGCGGTTGACATGGCGAAAATCCATGAATTACGGTTTGAACTGCTTGACCATCCACCTTATTCACTAGATGTAACCCCAAGCGACTTCTTTTTGTTCCCTCATCTGAAAACTGCGCTCGGAGGACAGAGATTTTCGTCAAATGATGAGGCAATCACCTTCACAGAAAAACGCCAAGTACTATTTGGGCGGGTTAGAGAGATGGGAGCATCGCTGGGAGAAGTGTGTAAAGTTACAAGGAGACTATGTAGAAAAATAAAAAAAAATTTTGAGAAAAAATGTCTTGTATCATTGTTTACCCTTGTTGTTTCTTTTACCCTCGTAAAAAGTGTTTTTTTTATGAGGTTTTTTTAATATGGCAACACTTAGACAGCTGATAGTTAGCATAACAATCTTTTTATTTTGTATTGCAAATCATCATATTGCAAATTGTGAAAATTTATTTTCAAACTTATTGTTCATTCAAAAATGTTTATAGAGCGCTACGCTAATTTTACGCTCAACATAATTGACAAAGTTAGTCGCAACACAATTGAACAAATTTAAACCCCAAACTACTGACAAGAATGCGCAAAGTACGCACAGACGCTTGGTTTTCACGCTTGCAAGATGCAATTGCTACAAAGATTGAAGCCAGGCGATTATCGTTTGTGTCGTGACTTCGCTGATTGGGCACTTGGGCAGTTGCAAGCTGGTCCACTTTTTAACCGTCAAATTTTGTTCAGTGTGATGTTCACTTCCGTCACAGTGATGTTGTTAATAAGCACAATTGTCGAATTTGGAGCGAAACTACCGATGCATCCGGAAGAATGCTCTTGTGGGCTGGCGGCATTATCGACTTGTACTTCTTCAAAAATGAAGAAAATCGAAGTGCCACCGCCGTTGGCGGTCGATATGGATCAACGGTTTTTTGTTTTCAAAATTGCGTGAATACGATCTGCAGCACATTTGGTTTCAACTGGGTGGTGCTCCAGGATGCAGTTTCTGAAACGGTCCCGTGGTGGTCAATATGGCCGAAATCATTTTTCGTCATTAATGCCAAACATATCTATCGAATAAAAAAATTGTGGCACCTTTCCTCAATTTGTGTGTATTTTATATCAATTTCAAATCTTACAGCTCTTAAAAAAACCCACTTTATGCCATCAGAAATAGGTGACTAGGGCGCTATAACGCTTTTAAAGATCACCCTCGCTATTACGCCGAGCGTCTCAACATCATCTTAGCTTCAGCTCATCTGCAGTGATGTGCTGTCGTTTTTTGACAGATGAAAACTAAATATTAATAAAAATGGAGTAATAAATGCTTCGAAAATTTCGCTGAAATACGGGTAGTTCGAGAGGCTAAAAGTTTTCTGAGTCGTCGTAAATCAACATCTCACCCAGCAATTACTAAATTGTTTATGGAAATTGAGCTATTGGGACAATAACTTTCCGTCCTGCAAGATCTACTGGGAATTTTGCGTCTTTCCATGTCGATACTCGTAACTGGGTATATCATAAATATTTCATCGAATTTTGGATAAAGACTTGAGTCATAAGGCCTATAAGGTTCAGTTGACGCAAGAGCTTAAGCCAACCGACAATTAGCAGCGTCGTAATGCCAATTGCGGGTGGGAAATTCATGAAAATAATGCTTTTGAGTGATGAGGCAAACTACCATCTTCAAGGCTTTGCTAATAATCAGAATTACCGTATTTGAGGTCTGGTAAATGAAAGAGTGATGATGATGAAGAAAAGCCTCTCTATCCACAACTTGTTACTGCTTGGCGCGGTCTTTGTTCAGGAGGCATCATTGGACGTTAATTCTTCGAAATTGAAATTGGTGCGACTGTCACTGTGAATGACTTGCGCTATCGAAGCAATGAACCTTTATAGCCAGATCTTGAAGGTATAGATACATACAAAACAAAAGGGGAAAACATTGCTCTTTGTCGAGTCATTTCTCGAATTGGCGATTAAAATTGCCCAATGCGAATTTCAGATTGAAACATGGTTAAATATCATTTGTCCTTATATGTACATATATTGGTACTGATAGGTACCAATAGGTAGCTTCCCCTGGTGTTCGAAAAAAATGCCTTCGTTTTGGTGGCTCAGCTACAGCCTTTATTTATTTGATTGAGTTGAATTTTACATTTCACATATCTTTACAAAGCTTTTACTTACAATTGTCTTCCGTACCTCTTTATTTTTAAATGGATAAACAACTGATTGTTTTATTTAATAATTAATAAACGATAAAATTTATCAACCGATTGAAAATTTGGAATTATGATTGTCAATTGATAAATTTTTTTTCTATTGTGAATAAAATGCATTTGTGAATGGATATTCGATTTGACGTTTGATTTCGCAAATTTTTTTTTGTAAGTTTGGTTGTGGTGGTTTTCAATTTGGATTCAATTAATTACAGTATTTCTTAATAAATATTATGTTTGTTCAGGAGTAAAGTCGTAAGCAACAAACAACAGCTCGGAAGATTCGTAGAGATCATGGAAGAGTACCCTGAAATCGCACAAAACCGGCATTAAAAATCAAATGGGACGAAATCGGTATTAAACTTAACAGTTTAGAACCTCCAGAGCCTGATAACTTCCTTGTGCACAGAATCTTAATGCAGCTGCTAATTTAAGCACATTTGGGATGGATTGCTCTCTCTTCAACTTTCAGAATTCGAAAGTTCCTCTCGATCACCTGAACGGTAAGTTTTTCTGTTTATTCATAAATAATGATTTATGAATCTTATACATTAAACCGTTGGATCCCGAACTAAATCCAGGAGAAGATTACGGAGCGCTGGACCCGGTGTAGGGGCAAACTACTTCTATCTGTGAGATTGGCCTCGGAAGATTCTTTCCAGAATGGAAGGAAATCAAAAAGATCCGCGTGGAGTGAGGTTTCACGGGAAATGTTGTTACAAGACAGTAGCTTCCCCTTTGGCTACGACGAAATATTTACTTCTTACAAGCGAATAAAAAAAAAAAGACAACAAGTCCGGAAGAGGAGCATCCAATTGGGAATATTTCGAAGAATTCGATGCAGTATACGGGACAAAGCATTTCGTAAATGCACTGCATTCAAATCTGGGAGATTCCATGTTGGTCGGTGAGATATTTGGAAACGACGAAAATATTACGAAAGAGTCTGCAAGCACAGGGCGCAAAGAGAAGAAAAATGAAGTGTTGGAGTACCTGAATGAAAAGGCAAAACCTCATGAAGAATATATGTCCCTTGAAAGGGATAAAGTGCAAATTGAGAAAGAAAAAATAATTTCTCTTAAAGAGTTGCAATTGCTCTTACAAAAATATGTATAATTTACGATACTCATTGGATTTAACGTGAAATGCTCAGAATTCAAACTTTTGTTTTTTTTTAGTCCAGCGTACAATGATTGCATTTCTAGTTTTTTTTTTTATTACATCAATAAATATTAAATAATCAAGTTATTACAAATTTTATCCGTATAGATCTCGTTTACAACGTCCTGCTTCACAGCGAATATTTTTTGAGTTTCGGATGAATGATGAGGCAGTATTGTGGCGAATATTTTGTGAGGTTATTTCACCTTGCAGTATAACGAAATTATGTAGCACAACACATGACAAAACGATAAATTTAATATTTTCTAGTTTTTTGGAATTCAGGTTGTCGAGTATTCTGAATTTGGCTTTGAGAATATCAAAAGCTCACTCAATTATAACCCTTGATGAGCATAAGAGATAGTTAAACCGTTTTTGGGTTTCAGAGAGATTGCCATTAGCCTTGTAAGGATATGTGGATAATGGGTACGCGGAGTCGCCATTTAAGTGAATGTCCCGTTTTCCAGACTTTTCCCTAGCTCACTTTCTTTAAACACGCTTGCATCGTGTAATCTACCGGGCCATCCAAAAAATACATTTGTTAAAACTCCAGCATTTGTGAAATAGCAGTTATAAGACTACTTATTAAAAATGTGTGTGTTACTTGTAGGATAATGGAATCACAGATAACTTACAGAAAAAATGCTTTTGGACATCCTGAAATGGCTGTAGAAATTATCTTCGGAAAATTGTTTAATTGTATTCAGATAATTCCGAACTTTTGGGACACTTCGTGCTTTATTTATCAGTTTCAGTAAAACCTTATTTTTTTTTAGTGGGTTTCATCCACGTAAATTATTATTATTACTTGCACTCTCACTAAGATTCTTAAGGACTCCATCTGCTTTGTTCAAAAACGTCAAATGCAATTGCAAAAAAAAAATCGATGCAGTCGACACAAATCAATGGTAGCAAAAAACCTTTGCAGTTTGACGTTTGCAACCCTTATGTGCTGCAATAACGATCAAATTTGCAATCAAAATGACGATCAAATGACGTTTTCGAAAAGGGCATTAAACGTAGAATGCGCAGCAGCTATTCTCACTAGGCGCGTGGTCTCAAGGCGAAAGAAAGAATAAAGCCGGATGTACTCAGGCATGCATGGCGGTTGTTTCGTTAAGTTTAATAGTGGGTGAATTCAGGGCCGGATGGTTTCTACCCTAGCTTAATGCGTTGTCGGCATAGCCAACAATGTAAATCTTAAGATGTAATTTCGTCAAGTGTAATCGAAATGAAACTCTTCCTTTTTTATAATTATTGATGGCGTCAAATACGTCTATCATTGCACTCAGAGTATCAATGCAAACCTATTGCATTCCTATATAATATCTTAGTGGCGATGAGGTTTATATTTACTTTTATAAATCTTCCAATAAGCACCCTTATAATAGGGTTTATGAAAGATTTCTTCAGTGTGAGATAAAAGCAATCCCAGAACTTTCATGTACGTCCTTATTAAACTCAATCCCAGTAACCCCGAGGAAGAAATTCCATGAATTTTTAATGCAGATACAAGGTTTAAAACATGCTCTCAATAGATCCTTCTGGTCAGCTTGGAGAGGCACCCGGGAATGCATCCACATTTCCACAAGTACTAAGAGATGGACATTTTAAGTCAATGCACACAAAATACGGAACCAAGAGAAAAAGGGAATCTTTTCTTACTTACTCAAAAAACCCTACACATGTATCCATACGTGCACAATTCGTACTTCTCTTAGTCTTCATGTCATACATACCTATATGGTATCTGTAGGGATCGAAGCAAAATGTAATAACCTTTAGAACATTGCGAAACACAAAAAGGACGCAAAGGAATGAAAATTGTTATATTAGATTACTTCATGGTCGAGTGACGATATCATCTTGGAACGTAATAATTCCTTGAAGCAACGCTCTACGCTGCTCAAGGAGTGCTTGCCACTCTTACTGGTTCTACTCATACTTGGATTCGAACTTCGGCTGTTCTTTGAACAAGCACTTAATTTTGTGCAGCAGCAGGATTTTGATCGATTGAACGTTCAATGACGGCTGGTTTGCCCCTTCATCCTTCTATACTCGTATAACTGTGTTGTAAAATAGTGAAAACTGTCGAAGCGTGAACGCTCCATGGTGATTCACATGATTCACATCACATGACTATTAGGGGTGGAGCAGATTGATAGAGAGCAACACGACAGCAGGAGGGGTCGTCGCCTTGTATGACTACATGGTATGTACAATACATATGTATGTAAACCGGAACGGAAGTATTGAACTTGATGTTGAATGAAATTCCACAAAAGAAATTCTATTCAAGTCGGCGCTCTTAAAGTGTGCATAGTAATGGACATGCAAGAGCAACTTTTTTTTTAGGACACATACGAGTACCATATCCTATCGTATCGCAATGCTTTTGTGAATGACTTGTAAACAAGGGCGACATTTCTGCTTTCGTTCTCCTCCTTCCACGTATTTGTATACATTCGAGTACATATACTGTTCTCGTACCTATTTGCAATGTTGATGTTCTCTGCTTAGGGCATAGGATCTGGGGGAGCAGGAAACGAGATACGAAAATCAAATCGAAATCCTTGCATTCCACTATAGAATTTTTATAGTTTCCCATTTTGTATTTATGAACATAAAATCAATGTACCATGGAAGTATATTATGGGCATTGCTTTTAAGAATGCCATGCGTGTAGTGTGCATGTAATAAAGCGGCAATGTGAAGCGTATTCCAAGCACTCGTAAGTGATACATTCAACTTGCAAATGGACCAACGTACGAGTAGTAATATGGGTCGCTTAATAGAAGTCAATATATGGTACAGTCGTTGGCCATAATGGCTAGACTCCCTGAACCGAGGACATACCAAAATATTCCTTGTTATCCCAGTGAGAAAGAAATTTCCTGTAATTTAATTCCACCTTCAATTCGATTCCATCTGTAGTCAGTCGTATGAGTCGTATGAATTGAAACAAGTACCTAGAATGGCTTTAAGCGAAAAACGGTTTTCTTGGCAACTTTTCAAAAGTCCTAACATTTATTGAATACTTTCGGGATGCTCTCTATTCAGTGAAGTACCTTATAGTGGGCAGCCAGCATAAGAAGTATTGTCACCACTTTGGCAAGTTTGATAGAGTGCAAGGACAGGGCATTCGACGTTTCACATGATTGGATGAGGAAAAAATGAAAAATATTCGGTTTTTCAAGATGAACATTAATAAGATAGAATTTGAAAGGTAATTATTATTGGGGACAAATTTAAGGATAAGTGGTAAGCACACAATCAGCATTGGCATTTGGTCACATTTAATCTTAATATCTTAACAGACAGACCTATAAAAGTGTTAGCAAATAGGATTCGCAGACTGTAAAAGGTGTGGTATGAAGTTGTTCTAGTAGTGGCAGGTGGACTTCTTTTATTTGGTATGAAAAGATCATGGATGATAAGATAATATCCTTGTCCATACAGTATACCCATTTTTTGCAGGATGAGCTTATTGGATACGTATTTTTTGGGTAATCTTTTATGAAATAACTTTAGGTTCTAAGTGTATAACTTTTCTATAGGCCATCATATTTATATTTTCGGAAACGTTGCTGTCTTACTGATTATCAGGGGTTTGCCATATATGACAAGGAAGCCAACTTTCTCAACCTTCTTTTTCATTCTTACCATTGATCGATTTGTCAAAATGCTCCGGAACGTTCCGACAGTACTTTCCAATCGAGAATCGTCTTACTTTCTTAACAAATGTTGGCTAAGGGCTAACAATATTGGCCACCAAGACAGAAGTACAGGAGATGATTGCTTCTCACTTGTTGCTGTCATTTACTATTGTCCCGAAAAGTATTTTAAGCATCTCAAGATATTTAACGACTTTAACTACTGCCTTTAGTAGCGGCGGTAGTACCGAACTTGGGAACTTAAACTGACGCAACGACGAATTTTTGACACCTTCCGTCTCTTAGCTTACGTCTGTAGCAACTAAATTTTGGTGGTTGCAGAATTGCCCAAGTTTAGATGCTGAGAGTGAATACAGCGTAAAAAGACGGGATATCAATATTTGCGAGCGCTCGTCTTATAGCGGGACGGAACCCTTTAAGCCTTTGGGCATTATGTGACAACATGGGAATCCTCCCACATAGTGATGCAGTATCAGATTTGGAATTTTGAAGGTTAATCTGAGTAAGTATAGTAAATAAGTAATGGGAAAGTCTTGCACCCATTTGGTCATAAGGTGGAAATTAGGCCTTCCAAGGTGCTAGTAGAGACGTGAGCCATACCTTTATTCAACAGTCTTGACGAAAGCCTTGTCTAACCCCAATGAGAACTTTTTGTTTTCTTTCCGTGTGAGAATGGATTTTAACTTTTCAGTATCAAGTTCAGGGCTCTGTTTATAGAGGCTAGTTAACACATTCCGAATTCCCCTGAAACCCAGAGAAGATGGCGCACATCCATCATCCTTAGAAGTCTTAGTTTTCAGTGTGGATTTAAGACATAAACTTAATTAGCCATCTTAGACCTTACTGCGTGGAGCATTTCACCTTAAGATTTCGGTTTTCTATATCGCAGCACTCCGATTGGATGAAAACATTCTCTTTAAAGGTTGCAGCACCAGTTTCAGCCGGACATTTTAGGCGGCCACCACGGTTTGTTTTTGTCAATGGATCGTCCAATAGAACGATCGTGCGCGAGTAGAGAGGACGGCAATGGATTTCTTTCTACTAGTCTTGTGCGAGGCAAAAGAAAAGGATACCTTTCAGTTCCGTAGGTTTCTCTCATGTCTTCTTCTCCACTTTCACTGCTTATTCGAACTTTTCGATTTCCCGGGACAAGTCATCAAAAGCAGCACTTTGATAAGCCAGCTGTTTATGATACTCGTATTCTGAAGGAGTTGAACCGTAACAGCTTGAACAGGCTCTTCTTCTCCACTTTCACTGCTTATTCGAACTTTTCGATTTCCCGGGACAAGTCATCAAAAGCAGCACTTTGATAAGCCAGCTGTTTATGATACTCGTATTCTGAAGGAGTTGAACCGTAACAGCTTGAACAGGCTCTCCATTACGAACTACGAGTATATAGGCACAATACTTGGTGTATTGTATTTTTTTGGTACATGTTTGACCAATTTCTAACAGATAGATAGATACACTGGCGATCCTATCCTACACCCATCCTAGTGGCCATACATTTTGTAATCGATTTTCAATCTTTAGACCTGTTTGAAATTTCGTACCCGAAAACCTGCGAACAGGTACATTTTTTTTCTCAACAGGATGTCATAAAATTAAAGGGTAAATAAGAAACTACCGTTGCAATTTCCCACGATCAAACAATGAACTTCTTGAAAAGCGTATAAAAAAATGCGTCACGAGGATGAGGCCATTGCGTATATTTCGTTGCAGGAGTTTACATCAGCAATTTTTTTCAAAGTTTTGTTAAGAATATTTCAAAAAGCGTTGAAAAGAACTGTTTTTATTTAGTTAAAAAAAAAATGGGTTTCGGAAAGACTTTGACAGCTACAGAAAGAGGAAAAACAGATGCTTTCAATGAGTTAGGATTCTCAGGCTTAAAAGAAGTAAGACTGTTGTAAACAGATATCTTGGGGATCCACAAAACTATGGGAAAAATCAAAAATGTTTGATCAAGGTGGTATATGCATTTTCAATGTTTCAGCTTTCTTGGCTCAGCGGTTTGGATATTGATGAAACAGTAAACCAGTTAGTTGACCAGGACCTTTTTTCTAACATACGAATATATGATGTTTATAGATAGAATCAGTAAAATCATTTAATTCTCAATAATTTGTGTGCTCATTTATTGATTTATAATTTGTATATTATGAAATTTATTCCATTAAAAATGTAATATTTTGCAACCTTTCTGGCTCTGGCAGGATAGTTCAGTCTTATTATTTAATCCTGCCCTTCCTTTTGGACAGACATATAATTACTTATTTTTAAATGAGATACACTATTTATATTAGTCATTAGAGAATATACAACATGTTTCTGCTTCTTCATCTTCAATCAAAATGTCATTTAAATTTAATTAAAGTTTCAGCCATCCTTGGAATTTGCTGCGTTTCTTGTTCAAGCTGATTCTGGTATTGTATTCCAAAGAGAGCTTGAGCAGAGGTCCTGTGGTTAGGTAAAGTTTTAATTGAGTTGACGGTGGCCGCGCGTGTTCTTGACTTGCTTATTGAATGCAAATCACACACTCTGACGGGCACTTTGATTGCCGCCTCTGGTCGGATGGCTGTATGTATCGCTGTGTAAAAAAAAAAATTCGCTTTTGGAAAGCAATTAAATTTGTTTTAATTCCCTTAGAACCAGAATTTATCACAAATTTTAATCAATAAATACTAGTTTATAATTCACCTTTTATAAAGTGTTGATTCATTGCGAAGAGTGATGTTGATTAAATTTCAATTGTCCGTTACAAAAGGCAAATCATGACAAATGCGCAAACAGGTTCTCCCAACTTAATTAATAACTTTTATGATAATGACGAGCATGAAATGCTCAATTGTAATTAAAATTAATTATACTCGTACATAGTTGAAATTTCAATCGGGAATAATTTGCTTTTCCTTTTTATTTTAAAGTTTGTGACTTTTTGAAGACATTCATTAAGAAGCAAAAATGACAAAGGAACGAGTGTCAGTGTCAATGCAGTGGTTCTCATTAAAAGTTTCAAGTATTTGCAGGTGCAAGTTGTTATCCTTTTTTATTTTTTATTTATTTTTTTTCATATTTATTATTTTGCAACACGCAGGATTTTTTATTCATATTACCATATAGTAAAAAATGAAGGGTAAAAGATAAATAGGGTTAGATGTAAGTTTGCACTTACTGGACTACTCGTTATAAGAATTTAATTTTCTCAAAAACTATGATTACAAATGAAATCATTATACGTACGATGGCAACAAACTACACTGATACAATCCCAGGAGAGAATAGCAGCTCCCAAGCAAGACTAAGGCAGTAGGAGTGAATCAACGGCCGCTTTGCAGTATGATAAAACTGGCTGTTCAAATATAGCTGAAGTGAGGCAACAGCAGCGCTCATATTTTCATCGTTATGCGAACGGAAATTAAGCTCACAGTCGAATAATATGCCAAGGTCTTGAAAAGTCTTAAACAGGGGAATTGGTTGACCATGGAGAAAATCAAGTATGTGAGGAGACGGCTTGCAGAAGGTTATAGATTGACATTTGGCTATATTGAGTTCTAGGCAGTTTTTGAGGCACCAGATTGAAAATTGATCAAGGTCTTCTGGAAGAAGGGCAGAATCATGGGGAGAGGAAATAGAATAGTTTTAAAAAATTTTGTGTCATCAGCGTAAAGGGAGAGGGAGGAGTGTTTAATGACCCTCTCAACATCGTTGATAGTAAGAATGAAGAGAAGAGGACCAAGATGACTGCCTTGTGGAACTCCAGATGAGGTTAGGAATGAAACAGAAAGGGCGGATCTAAACCGAACACTATAATATCGGTCTACCAGGTAAGAAGAAATTCATTTCAATAAGAGAGACTCAAAGCCGAGAGCAGACAATTTGAAGAAGATCAATTGATGAGATATCTTATCAAACGCTTTAGTGAAATCAGTTGCGATAACATCGATTTCTTTGCCATTTTCTAAGGCTGAGAGAGCAAAAGATACGAATTCATCTTGATTTATGGTAGTTGATCTACCTTTTAGAAAACCATGTTGTCGGAGTGAAATAAAAGGCTTGCATTTGAAGCTTAAGGCTTCGTGTAAAATGCTTTTAAGAGTTTGGGTATATAAGAGAGTTTAGCAATTGGACGATAATTGGTAACTTCATGCTTAGATCCCTTTTTGTGTATCGGGATTATAAAAGAGGTCTTCCAAATCTGGGGAAATTCTCCCCTGTAAGAGATATACGAAAAAGGTAGGAAAGGGGTAGAAACAGGTTGGAAGAACATTTTTTAAGAAACACGGGGGAAGACCGTCTGGGCCAGGTACAAATTCTTCTTTAAGATTTAGTAACTTTTTTTCAATAACTGCAGGGTCGAAATTTTGAGTGAGAAAGGGACCAATGGAGAAATTTGGTAGATCATTGAAGTAAGAGGGATCTGGTACGAAGGAGTTGTTGGCAAATGATTGTTTGAAAAATGTAGCAAAAAAGTTGGCGATGGTAGGAGGATCACTTGAAGATTTGGCTTCGAAAGAGAGGGAGCAAGGATAACCATCAGTATTACTTTTGCAATTGACAAATTGAAAAAAGGAGACTTGGGACCATTTATTAGATTGGTTTGCGCACTATTCATACTAGCACTATCCTTTGAAAAATAGGCTCAGCTGAATTGAGGTTATGCTCTCTGCCCGACCTCGTAAAATTACTATTGTACATGTCGTGAAGCAACACACAGCCTTGGATGATTGAAAATGATAAACGGCAAAGGAGAGCCTTGATCGCTAAAAGCGGATACCACTGCCACTCATAAAGTCCGAGGGGAAAGACCTGTCAAAGAAAGATGAAACACTGTGCAATCTACTATTGTTAGGGGAAGAAATCCTAATGCCTAAATCGATATGTATTTGTCTTCGGAAGAAATCTAGGCAAGACATCGCGAACTTCAGCCGTGTAAGAGCGAACGACTTTGTTGAAGCTTGATTGCATGAGCTTCTCAACCACATATGTTAGATTGGCAATGCAATCATTGGGGATTGTGCACGCCAAGTAAAGAAAGGAAGGCAACTTTAGAGCACTGTTCAAAATAAAGCAACCAAGGAGAATCCTCTAAATACAGACTCAGACTCACTGATAAAAAAAACAATCTTTAACCAGATTAATCACATTGGGATCGAAGCAAGGCACAGTTTCAGTAGCCTATATCTGTGAACGACCCAGAAAGCCAACATTGATTTGAATCGTTACCTTGTATCTAATGTACGGGTATACCCCAATCAATCGGTTGCAACTACAATAGACTGCTAGAGGCATTTCTCACCGAATCTATAAAAGCTTATCGAGAAGTCGTATAGCTACTATCCACATTGTTAGCAAGCCACCTGAGAGAGTGTCATGTTCATACTGCCAAAGAGAAACTGAATAAAAGCTGCTGTAGAAAAAATTGGCAGTTAATCGTGAACCTTAGGGATAAAGGACAAAGGAAACATCAACTTCTCTAAAGCAAACAAGAACGAGATATTATGGAGATTTGTTACTATATTTCTACATTCTAAAGTTTGACAAAGCGCGATGACAAAGGTAGCTGACGCTACACATATCTAGAACGATAATTTAGGGAGGCTGTTTAATGATTTGTGTAGGTAGTTTAACAACCATGACGATCAACGTTCCGCTTTCGGATTAAACGAACCAATCGCTTAAGGGCCCCATATGAGAAAATTTCTAGGGAAAAGCTGTAAAGAGCTCTGTCTACCTTTGGCATCTCCACCAAATTCGTGTGCCTGTGTAGAATGGCAATGCATCATACTACTGGTAGTTTTGACGCCAAGAAGAAAATTTAATCAGGTAACGCGCAGTTATTTGATTTCTTCAACGTCTTATTTATACGGTATGTGCGAAAGTCACAGGCAAGCGCTCACATTGGCTAATGGCATTAAAACAAAATGTGAATTTTGAAGTAAACAAAAAACAAGAAAAGCACATCAAAGCAAATTCTGACACAGTAGCCTTAACCAAAAGTGAATGAAAATATTTCTGGAAAAATTCACGGAATTTGAAAGAGAAAATACAACAATGGGCTGTTCAAGCTTCACGGTGACATTGACTTTATAATAAGGTCCGAATTCATCGGCCTCGATAACGAATACACACTGAGCGAAAGGATACCATCGCTTCGGCCCGGAAAATTTCAATTCCATCCCGAATAAAGGAAGAAACAGTGTAAGAAGACCCCAATTCATTTCGTTTGCGCAAGCGGAGGCTATTTCAATAAGATCGTACTAAATAGAGACACCTACACTTACGAACAAAAGTCTACATACACCCTCAAATATCTGGTAATTAAAAAAATTTATGACGAAAAAGTAGTAATTTTTTTATAAAAGCTTTTATTTGTACAAAATTTAACAAAATATACATTATTCACTTTCATTAACATAATGTTTATGCTTAAAGTAAAAAAAAAAATTAATAAATTAATTCAAATGTGATGAAACAAAAGTCTACATACAGGGCATACAATTTAACCCTTATACTGTACACATGGGTCAAAATTGCCCAAACACGAAAAAATCCAGAACAAGCTACAGTGTCAACATTAAAGAGATCTCGCTGCTACTTGTGCCCAAATCGCTTTAACAGCACGAAATATTCAACAAAATGCTCAAATTGTTTAAAATTTATTTGTAAAAATCATTCTGAACAAAAAATTACATGCAAAAATCGTGATTGCTAAATGAAAAGTACATTGGGTAAATTTGACCCACAAATACCATGTGAGTTTTTTTTTTAAAGTACAGGATAAGGGTTAAAAAAATAAGATACAATCAGTAAAAAAATTGTTTTTAGTATCTGGTTGGACCGCCATTGGCACCGATGACTGCTTGAAGACGTCGAGGCATTGACATTACTAAGTTTTGGGTGATTTCTGCGTTTATTTCTGACCAAGATTTTCTTAGAGCCTCTTTTGGAGTTTCACGTCCAGCTATGGCATATTTTCGAAGTTTTCACTCAACTTCATCCCATATATACTCAATGGGGTTTAAGTCCGGCGATTGTGGTGGAAAATTCAGCTGCTGTGGCACATTTCCAGATCCAATTTTGTCCTAGGCTTAAATTCTCCACAGATGTTGATAAATTATCTTCCAATATATCGATAAATTTAAATCTATCCATGATCCCATCAATAAATAACAAAAATCCCACTCCGGGCGCTGCCATAGCCCCCCAAACCATGACGCTTCCCCCACCATGCTTAACTGTTGGAGTAATATTGTTTTTGTCTAGCGCTGTATTTTCTTTTCGCCATATCTTTTGCCGGCCATCTGATACGAAAACATTGTATTTGCTTTCATCTGTAAATATGACTCTTGTCCAGAACTCAGTACCCTCATTTAAATACATTCTAGCAAAGTCTAGTCGCAGTTGTTGGTTTTTGGGAGAAATTAGAGGCTTTTTCCTTGATACCTGGCTTCGAAAGCCTGTCCGATGTAGGACTCTGCGAATGGTAATTGGATGAACAACTTTTTTAAATGAATCCGAGAGCTGATCGGCCAATATTGGAGAACTTAATTTCGGATTTTTATCAACTTCCTTCAAAATTGCTAGAATGTCTCTGTTTGATAGCTTTTTTGGACGCCCAGACCGACGATTACTTTGAGTAGTTCCACTTTCATTATAATTTCTAATTATTGTCTGGACAGTACTTCGGTTTAATTTTAATATTTTTGCTGTCTCACTGTATGATTTCTTATCTCTTCGATACTAGATTCCTAAATGTCTAACCGAAATTGAAATTTCTTTACGACTTTCCATTTTTTTCGCTAAAAAAAAAAACGATTTGCACGAGACGAGAACAAATGAAAGACTGCGATTTACAAAAACTGGCTTAAAAAAATATAACTGTTAACTCAAAATATAAGAAAGATGAGTTTTGCAGTGGTATTAAGCTGTATGTAGACTTTTGTTTCACTAAATTTGAGATATTTCGTTGATTTTTTTGGATAAAATAGTAATATTAAATTAATTTATCATATATTGTAAAGTCTTGCCTCAATTTCATTAATTACAAAGAATTTGAGGGGTGTATCTGTTGAGGGACAAGTCCAGCTCGGACTAAACTGGTTAAGACAATAATAGTACCGCTTCTCATATTAAGTTTCATATGACTCAGGCCTTTCCTCGTAACCGTTTATTCTGCAGGGACAAAGTCTTTTGCCAAATTTCGCTCCGATAAGCATACATATGTAGGCGTTATTCAATATTTTAGTTTATGCCATATGTGGTTGGATCTAAAAAATCAATTTGTGTATAATAAATAGGAAATATCCTGGTCCCGTAAATGGCAATTCATAGAAATTAAATATGGAAAAAAAAGGAATGCAAACAATTGCTTATTTAAATATTGTGGTTGGTTAACTAGAGTAGCCACTTAATTGTCCAGTGTTAAGCCTCATTGGCAGTATCAATGAATGTCAATCACACGTTGTAGAGGAGCCAGCAATTTGTAATTGACACTTATCCCACAAACATCCGTATATATGGTATGTGTTTAAGTGCTTGTACAATACAAATAAAAACACATTCAAATGTAACTCCTTGCATACATACCCGTACATACATACTCGAATTGCATATGCAAATTATAACGTCAGCATATACGACAATTAAAATTTGAATAATTGCAAGTTAACCGATGTGTATTGAATGATAAATACTTAATTGGCCATCTAAATGATAAAAATGAACGTACCACCATTACAAGCTGCTTGTACACAAACCCCAGATATTCTATCTAAAGTTAAAGAGCTATTTTCTTTGAGTGAAGGAAAGGACTGCAATGATTCTTATTGTCACTCACTTTAAACCGATGTTCATATTATTATTTTTCTCGTCATCTACTTAGTTTGATTAAATCTCACCTATCAATCTATAACGACAGCCAAATCGCTTAAAGTTTCCTTTAAACCCACAAATATGTGCGTCCTTACCGACTACTCCTGCTTAGCGATATAAGCATATACATGCGTACCCCATAAATTGCTTCCTCAATGAAATCCCTTAAGAAGTGAATTTGGAAAAAAAAAAGAATTGATGTGGAGCAAGAAATTCACCTTAACGTGCCTAAATACGGCGGTAAATACAAGTAAATGCTAATTTAAAACGTGTTTACCTGCTCGTATATTGTGGGAAATGAAATGTTTTGCATTTATCTAATTTAAATCTAACGCGAATGATTCGTTTTCAATTATTATACTTGATTCATCAAATATTTTAAGTATCTTTTATTTCTATACATTTTTTTAAATTTAATTCGATTCTACAATATAAAATCTAATTATATCAAGCGAAGATCATTGCAAGGACTATTAGAAAATGGTCGAACATGTACAAAAAAATGCAATACACCAAGTATTGTGCCTATACCACCTTGACCCGGAATTTATTCAGAGAATTAAAAATACAACTCTATTCATCTAAATCTACTCGTATATTGTCCCCTTCAAAGTAATCCCCATCGAGTGCAACACACTTATGCCAGCGCTTGATCTAATCCTCGAAATATTTTTTATACTCGGTTTTTGGTATGTCCATCAGTGCTTACTGCTATTTTTCCATTACTTCCTCTCGGCAGCTGAAACGCGTTCCCCATAGTGGTTTTTTAACTCGATTGAGCAGAAAGAAGTCACAGGGAGCCAAATCAGGTGAATTCGGTTCGGTGGCTGTTGGATGGTATTTGTTGCATTTTTCGTCAAAAAATTACGAATAATGATGGCACTGTGAGACGGTGCGTTATTATGCTGCAAAATCCACGAGTTTTCTGCCCACAACTCTGGTCTCTTTCGGCGAATTGCTTCACGCAAACGTCCCATATTACTCTGATGCACTACACCGTTGTAATCCGTGAAAACCGTGAGCATTGCCTTCTTTTTTGACTGAAAACGACGTGGTTTGGAATGGTCTCGACTCATTTGGTGAACGCCATTCACTTGCCTGATGTCTGGATTGCGTGTCGTACTCATAAACGTCTCGTCTCCGGTAATGATCCTTTTGATGAATGTGGGATTGGATTCAGCCTCGCAAATCATCTCTTTTGCGACGTCAACACGGTCTTTTTTTTGCATGAAATTGAGGTCTTTTGGCACCAACTTTGCTGCTGCATGACGGAAACCCAAATCATTAACCAAAATGTCTTGAACGGATCCATAGGCAACGTTCAAGTCCTCCGCTATCTCTCTGATGGTTAATTTGCGGTTATTGACCAACATTTCTTTTACGAGTATTTCATCAATGTTTTCCTCGGTTTTCGATGTCGATGGTCTGCCACTTTCGTTGCCGAAACACTTTTCCAATATTTCCAACGTTCGCACATCATTTTTACTCAAAATTTGCAAATTTAAATCCATTTCTAAAATTGTAAAAAATCGCCAACACACACAGAGATAGATGTACTCTTGGCTCCATAACTTTTGCAAATATCAAGTTATGATGCTTAGATTTAGAGGGAATGTCAATAACAGATTTACCAACCTAACAAAGAAAAAATAGAACTTAAATCTAAACAATGGGAGCGGCACACGGTGGTGTCCCCCGGGAACTTTTTGATCAAGGTGGTATCCTTTTCGCGACGTAGCATCCACAAAAAAGAAAGTCCCAGGAATAGTCATAAAAGTTTCCGGTTAAGAGAGACTGATTCTCATATCTACAATATAAGAATAGAATTCCACGTAGATGAAGCCACTAGTAAACCATTGGTGGATATCATCAAGGCCTTTGATATGGTGAATCATAATATTTTATTGAACAAATTATTTTGTGCAGGATTTCGCGGTTTTATGCTCAAATGGTTTACCTCCTACTTGAGTAATAGAACTCAAAAGGTCTTAGTAGGCAACTTTGCAAGTAATCCAAAAGTTATCAGTCGAGGTGTCCTCCAAGGCTCAGTTTTTGGTCCAATTTTATTTCTCATTTATATCAATTCGCTTTTTAGCCAACCGTTTTTGGGCAAGATCACTGCTTTTGCGGATAATCTTGGTATTGCCTATAGTTCAAAAAGTCCTCTCGATTCTGATATTAATCATGATGTCCACATCTTAAGGACTTAGTTTGGGGTGCATAAGTTAGTCGCCAGCAATAAAAGAAAAGTCATGAACTTTAGTACTAATATTCGTGATTCTTTAAACTTGGAAATCTGGTTCCACTCAAACAAATGTCCCATATCTAATGAATTGGTCTGCAACTGTAATTTGAATAATTCTTTAAAAACGACATGTGATGCGAGTTGTTTCAAGATTGAACCAGTGAATCAATATAAATACCTGGGTTTAAAATTCGACTATAAAATGAACTGGTCTGACCATATTACATCATTGAAATTCGCCTAAGAAAATACTGTAGCAATGAAACTTTGAAGTCAGTGTACTTTGGATTGGTTGATTCTAAACTACAGTATGGTTTAAGTTGCTGGGGAGGTGCCTACCACACAAGGTTATTGCCTTTAATTGTTTTACAAAAATATTTTATTAGAAAGATTTGTAATGCTAATCGTTTGGTACGGTCTATGATCTTGTTTAGAACGTTGAAAATTTTACCTTTAAAGCACTTATATTACTATAAAGTGTCCAACATTTTTTTTTTTTTTTTTAAAAGAAGTGGTTATTTGCAAAGTCCAATCTCAAATTCACATAATTTACGAAGCGGATCTAACAACATTATTCAAGTGCCGTTATTTCGAACAACTTTATATATACAAAAACTTCTTCATTGTTGTGTCCTGCAAATTGTTTAACAGGCTTCCAGAAGATATTCGTTTTCATAATTCGTCCAACCAAATTTTTAAAAATATCAAAAACTTGCTTCTAATGTATGTTAATTCCGAATTAAATTTTGAATACTTAAAACTAAATTATTAATACTTTATACCCCACTCTTTTGTAACTATTTTATAATTTTTTGTAACTTTCTAAATTGTCGCTATGAAGTGGCATTGTTACTATTAAATTTAAAATCAATATGAATGTCACTACTTATTCTTATGATCGATAATGTTATTTCGTAATTGTGAACTAATATTCTATAAGGAAAAAAGAATAAAGAATAAAAAAAAAGTGTCAACAAATTTAATTCAAAATAATAATCTTTATACCATATGTCATATTCATAAATTAATTCTTTGGGAGCCTTTCGTATTCTCGTCCCATAACATAAGTGTTTCCTTTTAAAAATGCTTTCCGAACCAAATACCTATTGTAGATACATATGTACGAGTATTTCCGTCTTTATATTTTAATTATCAACATTTCCAAGAGACAATTAAAATCTTACAAAATCTTACTTGCAAATTGATCTGAATGTCACTATCACCATTTGAAGCTCTGCTGGCATTCCTATTCCACAATTGGGCAGGACAAAGAATAAAAGTAATCAACTTTTTTTTTTGTGCGCAAAGTGTGTATTGCTAGGCTATAAATTTACCTGGTCGTTTGAAATATCCTTGGATGAAATTGCTTTATTTTTTTTTTTTTTTTGCTTTTCCCATTGTTGTTTATGTTTGCTTTCGAGGCGCCACTTTTCGTATAAAGTAAAATAAAGCAACACATACACATACTATGTATACCAAGTTACAATTTATATGTGCATAGGTACATTCATATATATACATACAATACAATACACATTTTTATCGAAAGTAGAATATTCGCTTAGCTTCATGTTGGATAGGAAATACTTATCCATTTCGCTTGCAATCTCCAACATTTCCAATATCCTTTCTCTTAGACATACTTCCTCTTCCTGTTCTGTTATGTTGCTGTTGATATTATATTTGGTTGTATAACATGGCAATGGCATACGTTCTCGTTCGAGGAGTGAAACGGATGGCTGACTTTTATTATGTCCTTTCTACGCCTATCACTGCCTTTGCCACCGTTACCGCTACTGACGGCACCGATAGTCACTTGAGGGGAGAATGCTCGTACATTCGCAATAAAGATATTTTTATTTGAATATACGACATCGGCACACAATGAACAACTTATTTAACAAATACGTAATTCTGGGCTCAGAGATATTGGAAAGAAGAGGAAAATAAACATCAGGAAATAAATAAAGAAATGCTCGTTCTTATATTATTGTACATACTTTTGTTTTTTTTTTTCTACTCGGCCCGAATGCTTTAAATTGGCTTTTTTTGGGAATACATACATATGTATGTATAAAAGCTATCAATTGGTGAGGAAGTCCTTCATTTCTTATAGCGAAAGAAGGGTTACTCAAGCTGTATGAAACTTATATCCTTTCAGAGAGTTGAATTAAAATATAAAATATGAAAGGGCATGGTAGTAAAAATATTATCTTCGCCAAAGAAGTGAGCAAATCATCTCTGGAATTTCAACTTTCTTTCAATTTCCATACATTTTTATTTACATGCTAGACGAAAACCTTTAACAATTAGCTGAACTAAATTATCTGATTCTAACTTACTGACCCCATTTGGAGGCCTAATATTTAATCTATCTCTTTCGAAGTAACCCTACAACCATGAAAATACATTCTTTCTATTTATTGGATCTACAAGTAAGTTTCCAGCGTTTTTTTTCCAAAATTTGAAGTTTTATTATGAAAACATAGTTACAATGCTTTATTCAAAGTATCGTCCATCGGAAGCTACAACTTTCTCCCATCTTTCTGGCAATTTATGAATTCCGGACCAAAAAAATTTCTCGTCTTTCGAGCCCAAAAACGTATCGAGCCAATTTTTGATTTCCTCTACTAAGCTGAAGCGTATTCCCGTAAGAGCATTCTGCATCGAACGAAAAAAGTGGTAGTCAGATGGTGCCAAGTCTGGAATGTAAGGCGGGTGAGGCAGAATTTCCCATCCACTATTTTCCAAATAGTTTTTCACCGAAACCGCAATATGTGGCCGAGCGTTGTCGTGATGAAAAATGACGGACTCATGCCTGGTCTCATATTCTGGCCGTTTTTCTTTTAATGCCCGCTTAAAACGAATTAGTTGGGTTCGATATAATGGTCCTTTGATGGTTTCACCACTCGGAAGCAGTTCGTAGTATACGACACCCTTTTAATCCCACCATATGCAGAGCATGACCTTATTCACGTGAATATTTCGTTTCTGCGTCGATTGGGCGGGCTCGCCGGGCTTTGTATGCGATTTTCTGCGTTTAGGATTGTCATAATAAATCCATTTCTCATCACCAGTGACAATACGATGCAAAAATGATTTATTTTTATACCGCTGCAGTAACATTTCGGACATGCAAAATCGCCGTTCGACGTCTCTTGGCTTCAATTCGTACGGCACCCAGTTTCCAACCTTTTCAATGAATCCCAGTGCTTTTAGGCGCAGGGAAACGGTTTGTTGCGTGACGCCCAATGATGCAGCAAGTTCTTCTTAAATCTGACACGGATCCTCATCCAGTAAAGCGTCCAATTCCTCGTCTTCAAAACTTTTCGGCTTTCCGGGGCGATCTTTGTCTTCAACTCCAAAATCACCACTTTTGAACCGTTTGAACCACTCGCGCCACGTCGATTCATCAATACATTCCGCCCCATAAGTTTCCGAAAGCAAACGATAGGCCTCAGCCGCACTTTTCTTCATATTAAAGAATAAAAGCAGCGCTTCCCGCAAAGGGCGTTTATTTAGCTGGAAACTTGCCATGATTTTGCTCGATAAAATGTACGACACCGATAGAACTGCTCAAATATAACGCTGCAAAGTCGTTGACAGATACAAAACCTACAAATAAAATACATGGGGTCTGACATTTCTGCCCGGGATCCACTGGTGGCGCCATCTCTGACAAACGCTGGAAACTTACTTGTAGACCCAATATAAAAAAATTGAGGAAGAAGGCATTTTGTTTCCCTCATTTTTTTTTTCTAATTTAAAATAATTCTATTTAAAATATACCATATAAGCTTGAGAACTACCTGTTTTGAAAGAAACCGACGATTGTAAACTGTAGATATATATATATTAAAGAACTTTTATTAACAGATTTATTTTTTGTTTGACACAAGCTCTTCAATGGTTACATTACAACTGGTCCGTTTCGTTTCACCAGGAGCCCATGTACTTGTTTCCTTTTTCACTTCATTTGTTCCTACACGCTTCAGTGCTGCCACAGTTCGACCAACCTGACGCGTAATCGCCCCGATTTCAGCCCCTTTAACATGCCCAATGGGACTAACCCAAGGCTTCATGTTTGCCACTTCCCACACCCCTTCATATGGGTTTTGACTTAACTGATGTCCTTCTACATCCCTCACCACATACTTATCGTTTGGTAAAACCTTTTTCACACTATATGGCCCTTTGTATTTTGGAACGAGGTTCTTACTAGTTCCAGGTGCATTGACGAAATTTCGCACCATCACCATCTCTACGATCAATCAGTTTCTTATTATACTCCTGGCTTTTCAAGATCCGTTTAGCTGCTATACTCCTCATTGATTTCAGATCTCTTTCTACCTCGTTTCCCCGAACTTCTTCTAACTTTTCTTTCAAACCATCAACTACTAGTCCCCTCTGTCTAACTCCAAACAGCAGTTCATCGGAGCCAACCCAATGGTTCGATGCATCATGTTATTCATTGCAAATTCAACTTGAAGGAGGACTTTATCTAGAGAAGAAGTAGAACCAGCATTCGACATCTTGGCAATCTAGGCTCCTATTGATCCTCTCAACTTGTCCATTTGCTTGTGTAGATTTGCTATTATCTACTATAAATTCCTGAAACTCTTTTGACGTGAACGCACTACCCCGATTTGATATCAAAGTTTTTGGACGACTGTATGATCTAAAATAAGTATTAAGCGAACTTATCACTTCCTTGGTGTTGGTGGAACGAACGGCGAACAGATTAACGAATTTAGAAAATGCATCTACAATCAAAAATACAAATCGTTTTTTTGAATGCTTCATCGAAATTGGACCGAAATGGTCTATGTGTATCACTTCAAAAGGTACATTTCCTTTCGGAATGTTGTGTTGGAGTCTTTCTCGTTTCCCAGACTTTGGGGAAAAGGCTATACACTTTGGACAGTTAATAATATATTGCTTTACCTTTTCCCTCATTTTAGAGAACGAATATGCTCTTAACAGTGCCTCACAAACCTTATCACATCCAACGTGACCCATGTCATCATGATACATATGTATCAAATGCTGCTCCATATCTTTTGGAACATAAAACAATATATTTTTACCAATTTTCCTAACAGATTTATATTTTGTTTGACACAAGCTCTTCAACGGTTACCTTACAACTGGTCCGTTTCGTTTCACCAGGAGCCCATGTACGTGTTTCCTTTTTCAGTTCATTTGTTCCGACATGCTTCAGTGCTGCCACACGATGGAGATTTTTTTCCTTCAACCAGATATCAACATTCCTTGTGCTATCGGGATACAACGTAAATGAAGTCTCTCTACTTCAGCTGTTCTAGCGACGTGGAAGCGGTGCCGCGAATCTGTCTTGGATCGCCCACTTTATATCTAAATATGAAACCGCACACGAAAGCACACATTCCTGTGATACAAATAATTGGGGCAGTAATTCGGGGCTTCTTCGAATACGATCAGCTTTCGAAATTTTCCGCTCTTATTAGGTGCGTCATATTGTAAATGATCTCATAAGTACAATAATAGTATGTAAACGACAGACGACTTGCGTCTGTAACGCTGTCGCATGATGAAGTGATACAACAAGATCCCTGACTAGACGTCTATCTCAAAACATTTATGGGGGTATCCTGGTCTAGAGGCACAAATTTTTACTAACGTATGTTCGCTAAATATTTATTTATAATTTAAGAGTATTAGTTAACGCGCCACGATTCCACAAGTCGAAAGATGAGAAGTCACCTTGACTTCATGCATGCACTTGTGGACATTGCATTTCACCACCCATCGTAAGCGTGTGGCGGAAACTAACAATTGTTTCCCACGATTCGAATTGGGAAACTGCTGATGCAACTTAAAACCCTTGCACGCGCTATACACCAAATGCGACGATACGAAGGTGTGGAGTAGGATAAGTTAGACTTTAAGTTTAGATCTAACTTTGGAATCGGGAAATAAAAACGAAGTAAACTTTTGCTCCGCGTTTTATTTGAACGAACGGTTGGTTGTTCGTATTTTTTTAGATGTTGTGGTGCCAACATCTTTAACTGGCGCCCGAGCAGGGACCGGTCCAACCTCCATCTTTTGATACTCCTGGCGGTGGTCCTTACTTAAGGACATGTGTAGAACTCCCTACTGCGTGCAAGTAGTTGTAAGCCTAAAAAGCCAGCTCACTAATCTACGCAATACTCTGTGCTATATTTCCATGCGAACATAGTCAGAAGCCGCAAAAGGGCGAAGATTCGAGGTGTGAGGTCAATCGTACCCTAGTAGGTCACCGCTTGACCCTAAAAAGGCTGCGAGTTACCAAAGAGGACAAATACGATCCCTTCAGGACCGGCTCCTATGCGAAGCACTGGTTTAAGTCGGTTACGTGCGCCTTATTTTTTGAAAATAATCTGTTCCTTTTCGGTTATCTTATAGATCGCGGTGCAACGAAATTGAGTGTTAACATTTGCAAAAAAAATGATAATCTTACCAATAATATTACTAGCAAGTGCAGTGCAAGAGTTCCACATTTTCGAGTACCATTCGCCAATTGCATCAATCAAGGATAGTAAAGCCTGGATCATCGATGGGCATTTTAAGCTAATACACATGGTCAACCTACAGAAGCTTGAAGATATACTGAAAAAAATGGCTGACCTCGTTACCAGCGAAATTCCTAAGCAGGAAACAAAAAACCTAGCGGAACACCATCTGCCAGAGATCAGCAAACGCATCAACCTGCTAGAAGGAAGAATGACCAGGAGCACGAGATCTATCAACTGGATTGGCTCAGCCTGGAAATGGTTGGCTGGAAGCTCAGACGCAACTGACTACGATAAGATTCTACGAAATGAACAAGACCTGATAGAAGGAAACTACCAGCAGTATAGTATCAATGAGAGGGTCCTTTCAATAACTGAGGAAATACTGAGAAAAATCAACTGGGTCATCGAAAGTTCCAAAAACCAAGTAGCGGCATCCAGCAAGGCTAGATTCGAGCAAGATGCAATTAATGAAATCTCGATCATCAAAGAAGAAATCAATGAAGTGGTGAGCGCGTGTCAAATGGCAAAGAGCGGTATCGCCAATAAAAATCTACTAGACAGAGAAGAGGTAAACAGGGTGATTAACGAACTCGAGACGCTGCCCTATGCAAATGAAGTCGAAGCGCTCCAGTATGGGATTCCATCAGTTTTTACAAATGACACTATGTTGCTCTATGTCCTGTCAATCCCTAAGCTGAG
Organism: Volucella zonaria; assembly: GCA_963966105.1. Classification (NCBI taxonomy): domain Eukaryota; kingdom Metazoa; phylum Arthropoda; class Insecta; order Diptera; family Syrphidae; genus Volucella; species Volucella zonaria. The sequence goes on along the minus strand of OZ014533.1, from coordinate 855,858 downwards.
CAAGATCGAGTACAATTTCTTGATAACAAGAGCAACGATTTTCAACGGAAGGCAAGTCAACCTACCATTTGACCGAATGTTGGTGAATCACGAAGAGACATATGGTGTTGTCGCAAAATGCATTACTATAAGTAATTTTACCGTCTGTGAACAAAACGCCCTGAAGAAAGTCAACGAGGATGAATATATTGCTCGACTGTTAAAAAAAGGACACGCATCCTGCATATACCGTCCAATACCGTCGAAATCGTTGAACTTCTGAAGGAAGACACAATTTTCGTTACGAATTTTAAGGGCCAAATCACGACCGAAGAAACTAAAAGGAACTTATCTGGAACTTACATAATTCAAATTAAGAACGAGACAGTGCAGCTTAACAACCACAGTTTCATGGTAATATCCCTTCAAGCCCTACCATCAGTACTTACCAACATATCCACAGCGGGATATATTATTGACATCGAATACGTTCATGGAATCAGTCTAAGCAACATTAAACGACTGAGTAACATTACCAATAGGATCATACTATCTACAGCCATGGATATAACGATCTTGCTGGCAATTGTTGGAGCAGCTGCGATTGTCTGGCACAAAATTAATAGGAAGCTCTATAAATCGCCAATACGAATGTCAAGACGGGCTTCGGCCCGTGGGTGCCAACATCTTTAACTATATTCAAAACAATTTTACAAAACAAAAAAATTCAAAATTCAAAAAGCTACAACCCCTACCACTTTGGGTTGAAAAAAAAGAGTGCATCCTTATTGACACGATTTCAACTCTTCTATTCATCGGCAGCAAAAAAAATATATATTTTATTAATTAGTAAAGATGTTGTAATATCCCCTACCTCAGAGAAACCAAAATAAAATTTCAAGTAAATCGGTTCATTAGAACTTGAGGTATCGTGTCAATAGGGTTGAAAAAGTGGTTTCGAGAAAAAACGTCTATTGTTCGATTATAACTCCGTAAATACGAGGGCGGGTCAATAAGTCCGTGACTTTTGGATTAAAACTGATTTTTGATAAAAAAATAATTTTATTTTTTCCTTGAGCTCTATACACTTTGTCCAACGCTTCTCCAATTTTTTTATCCCTTCCAAAAAAAATGATTTGTCGAGGTCCTCAAAATGACGAGATGACTTCATCATTGGAGTCAAATCTTTTTCCACCAAGCCATTTCTTTAGGTTTGGGAACAAGAAGTAGTCGCTCGGAGCCAAATCTGGAGAATAGGGTGGATGAGGGAGCAATTCATAGCTCAATTCATGGATTTTTGCCATGGCAACTGCACATGTGTGCACCCTTGCATTGTCTTGGTGGAAAAGAACTTTTTTCTTGGCCAAATGAGGTCGTTTTTTTTTCAAATCGTCATTGAATCGGTCCAATAAGTTGGCATAATATTCCCCATTGATTGTTCTTCCCTTTTGAAGGTAGTCAATGTGGATTATCCCGCGTGCATCCCAAAAAACAGTCGCCATAACTTTATTGGCTGACAAACCCACCTTGGCCTTCTTTGGCGCCGATTCACCCTTAGAAACCCACTGTTTTGACTGTTGTTTGTTCTCTGGTGTGTTGTGATGGATCCATGTTTCGTCCACGGTTACAAAACTGCGCAAAAACTCCTCCATATTGCGATTAAACAACGCCAAACCTTTCTGTGAAGTTGTTACACGATTGCGTTTGTGGTCGACTGTGAGCAAACGCGGCACCCATCTTGCGGAAAGCTTTCTCATGCCCAAGTGATCATTCAAAATTGAAACCACTGAGCCATGCGAGATCCCTACGGCTTCCACAATCTCTCGCACTTTCAATCTTCGGTCGGCCAACACCATATCGTGAATTTTTTCGATTGTTTCGGGTGTAGAGACCTCAACTGGGCGTCCAGGACGTTCTGCATCTTCAGTGCTTGTACGGCCACAACGAAATTCAGTAAACCACTTTTTTACCATTGAAATCGATGGTGCAGAGTCCCCATAGTATTTATCAAGCTTAGCCTTGGTCTCGGTGATGGCTTTTTTTTCGCAAGAAATAATGCTTAATAAGCACACGAAATTCACTTTTTTCCATTTTCTCCTCAAATTAGTGAGTAGTCTGATAAAAATAGCTGTCAAACACAAACTAACTGACGCAGCAAGTTTAAATTTTGACAGGAGTCAACTGTTGACAGGAGCAGTGTTGCTGTTTCAGTAAAGAGGTCAGAAATTCAAAAATGCACAGAATTATTGACCCGCCCTCGTAATTGAAATCTTAAAATTTCCTTTAGAGTGTGTATTCATAAAATTATATACTTTGAAAATATGCAGAAAAAAAATCGATTTTTTCAAAATTCTAGACAAGAATACCTCTAGTCACAAGTCTGTAAATTCAAAAACTATCGTCAATCCCTTTGTTGATTTCTTCGGATAAATCATTTTCAGGACGGCTACTCGTTAGAATAAAGTCAAATCAAGTGCGGCAAGTTTATGACAGTATCGCTTTACTTTTATATCGTCTGTTTCAAATCCAAAACAGAAAAACAAAAATGAACCACATATATATCACATCTATCCTGACTATTAACTATGTCTTCTTCTTCCAGTGGAATTAGGTCAGCACCAATCTTGTGGATCGCTGATTCTCGAGTACTGCGAGATGATTTCAATTTGTGCCTTATCTGGTATCGACAACATTAATTAGAGTTCAGCGTTAACAAATGCTAAGCTACAACTTTCTCTCACAAGCGCCCATAAAAATATCCATAGTACATATGTATATCAACGATAATGAATATCTTTCCACAGATACTTCAATTTGTCATGTCCCTCGCGCATTGATAACATTATAACCATCGAAAACATATAAAAAACATAAATTAAAAAAAAAAAAAACACACCGGCACTAGTTTAAGGAAATATTTCCATAGAAAAGGGGAAATTTTTATTGTGGTTGACACGGGTGCTAGGACCAAAATTGAAAGGAGAACTCTACGAGTATTGAGCATTTTGGACAACGCTAATTCCAATATATTTACCTCGGGTACGCTTCGGGTTGGCTTGGTTTCGATAGTGATCTTGTGATATTCACATATGGCATGCGTGTATTGTACATAAAGTGAACTTTGTGAAAAAATCATCGAAAGTTGAAGTAAACGTTTCATGATCTGTAGGGGAGCCCGTGGTGAACATTTGAATTATGCCTTGAGTAACATACATTTTTTCAAATCCGGAAACAGGAAATAATCACTAGGGGCAAGGTCTGGACTATAGGGTGGGTGTTGGATTTCTTCGAAACCACAATCTCGCGCAGCAGCCTTGGAAACTCGCGCCGTGTGAACAGGAGCGTTGTCATGAAGAAGCAACACACCCTCTGCGAGCTTACCCCGTCTTTTCTTTTTAATTTCCTCCCGCAAATTATGCAAAGTGGAAGCGTAGGATGTGGCGTTGATGGTTTCACCTTTTTTTTTTGTACTCAATGAGCAAGATTCCCTTTGAGTCCCAAAAAACTGTGGCCTGAGCTTCCCGGCAGACGGAGTGACTTTGAACTTCTTCGGGGGGTCTGTGCCTTTTTTATGCCACTGCATGGACTTTTGTTTGCTTTCAGGGTCATAGTGGTGGACCCATGTTTCGTCCCCAGTAACAATTCGATCCATAACACCGTCCGCGTTCTCACTACACATCTCCAAAAGCTCTCTACAGCATGCGATTCTCACTTTTTTCTGAGGCGCTGTGAGCATTCGTGGCACCCACCTTGCACTGACCTTTGAAAGGTTAAGATGGTCATGAAGAATGGTGTGAATGGTACCAATTGAAAGCTTGGTGATCTCTGCCATCATTTTCACCTTTATTCGGGCATCCTCAAGAACAAGTTTTTCGACTTCTTTGATGCTTTCTCCCGTACAAGCAGTAGCCGGGGCGCCGGACCGGGGGTCGTCTTCAATGCTCTCTCTGCCTCTCTTGAACTCACTTGACCACTTTTGCACAGTTGATAATGAAGGTGCGGAACCCTGGTAAACAGCCACCATCTCTTCATGAATAGTTTTTTGACTTTTTCCTTGCTTAGTGAGAAATTTAATTACAGCGCGATGCTCAATTTTCACCATCATCGTCTCAGTTGCCATTATGATTCTGTTTAACTAGAGATAAAACGCGAATTAATAATCACATTTATATGAAATTTTACATGAATGCACTAAAATAATAGTATTACTTGATAAATAAGTCAATTTATATATACCACCACAGCTTCACCCCGATATCGAGAATATGTTGAACGCCCCTCGTATACTCTCAGGATCGCCATTTACCGATCTTGCATCTTACAACGAATGTTCAAACTGTTTGCCTTCAGCGGCAATGCAAGCTCTGTATCTTCCTACAAATGATCTGGTAATAAGGCGGGCAGTCTGGAGTTGATGTCTTCAACGGCTTCTGCAATTTTTTGTCGCAGCTCGTTTAAATTTTCTATCGACTTAGAATAAACTTTTTCTTTTACTGCTCCCCAGTAAACGAGTGGACTTAAATCAGGTGAACGGGCTGGCCACGAAATCCATGATGAACTCTCGTACTGTGGTGCGAGCATAATGCGCTGGGCAGCCATCTTGTTGATACCACATGCATGCATAAATATTTAGTAGCACGTCTTCCAATAAATTTGGTAAGTGGTTCTCCAAAAAATCTAAATAAAGCTCAAACCTCGGATTTCATGCGGAATTCTGCGGCAGCTCGAATGGGCCAATAATTCTACCATTTAAATTTCCCGTCCGCATGTTTACTTTAAAACGGTACTGTGAGCTATCTTCTCGCATCAAATGTGGAGGTTCATGTAACCGACCCTTTGAAAAGTTGATTCGTCCGACTATAGAATTTTTTCGAAGAATCTCGGATCTTCTCTGAACCTCTGCAACATCGTTTGACAAAATTGCACTCTGCCTGCATAATCTCGGGGTAGCAGATTTTGGACTCGTTGTACATGGTACGGATGGAGCTGGTTTTTCCTTAGAATTCGGTGTGCTGTACTTTTGGGCACTCCTATGCTTTCGTCAATTGTACGTACTGAGGTACTAGGGTCTTGTGCGACTGCTTGTAAGACTTCATCCTCGCAGGGCATGACGGGTCTTCCATCACTAACCATTCGATTTGGAAATCGAAGCTCTGGGAATGATCGGTGCACATTTACAAACACTCGATGATCCTGATGACGCTGAGCATTTGGGTATCTCTCATGATAAAGTCTGGTTGCAGCAGATGCATATTAGCATATTCCTGTGCAGAGTATCAATTTTGTGATAACGACACCACTTGACCTATCACCCGTTTCCGGCTTGACGTTGATTTTTGGGACACCCTGTATATATTTTAAGTTGCATGCTTAATCTATACAGGTAAAAAATACAGGCTTATAAATATTAAATTAGTTCTTTATAAACCAAAGAAAATCAAGCCTGCGTTCCTCTTTGAATAAATATGACGTACCTGCAATTTCGAAGCATTAAGATTTACGGAAGAAAAAAACTAGCAGTGAGCTTAAAACAAATAAAAAAGACATGCCTAAGGAATAACTCTGGAAAAAGAACACGCAAGAATAAATAGTTTTTTGGAAACAAAAGGTAAAACGGTTTTAGTATGCCAGAAATGTTTTAGATTCTGTAAGTCGGAGCAATTCATAAAAACTGCGGTAAAGAAAAAGGTTGGGATCTTTGGTTCATATATAAATGCTGTCACCAATTGAACAGAACCCTGCATCTAAGGCAGCCAACTTCAACTACATTGAAGCGTCAAACAAATAAAACTTAACGGAAGTTTGTGAATTAAAAGAGAGCGGTTGTCTTTTATTTCTGATCAGTATTAAAACAAGAAATATTCTGACAATGTTAACCTGCAAGGAAAATACCCTGGCCTCAAAAAAGATTATGAATCTCGATTAATCATTTCGCAGACCTATTTTGATTATATTTTGAAAAATATGGTTCAGTTATTTCTCTTTCCAAGTTTTCCAAGATCAACACTTTCAACTAAAAATTTAGGAAGCCTTAATTAGAAACTCGTCATAAGTCATAAGTGTGAATTTTTAAAAATGAGAAGTGACATTGCTTCTATGGAAGGACTTGAGCACCTTAAAATGAACAAGAGAATTATCACAGAGAAGCTTATACAATAAATAAAAAGCAATATACTCGTACGTTAATGAAAGTCCTTTCTTTGCAACAGTGTTTGGGTTTTAAGATCCTTTTTTTCTGAAAAAGGCTCATTATGGATTACTGTTTATGACTGTAAAATGGACCAGCCAGTATGATACATATATTGTACATACAGTGACTCAATTTTTGATAACATGATCAGAAGAAAATACAACTTTTTGCTGTAACTTTTCCAATTTTTCTGTTAGTATAACTAAATTTTCACCCAAAACAAATGGAGTGATTAAGAATCAGCACAGCAAAAGCGAACGGAAATGCACCGTTATTTCGCGAGTACTTTTAAAAGTTCTTAGACAATGCATGTGATCAATTGGTTGAGACTGGAGTCGTATTTTGAGCACAAAGCGTTGCAGAGCTTGGTTTTTTTTAAGTGTTTTCTCTCGAAGTTAAACAAATTTGTAAATTGTAAAATTAATATTGGAAACCAACATAAGGCACGTCTAAATTTCAGTTTAAAAAAGCATTTATAACTGTCTTGAATTTGATAGAAGATGAAAAAACTTGGTGAAGCTAAAGAAAAGGAAGTGGAAAGGTTAATTGTTTCCAAAGTGAGCCATAGAAAAATTTCTCGAAAACTTGAAGTGTCATTGGGATCCATATCTAAAATACGCAAGAATTTGGTTACTGAAATCGAAAAAAATAGCGCTGGAAGCAAACCAATTTTGAATTCTATCTTGCAACGGCGTATTGTGCGACAAACAGAGTATGGCTTACATGACAATGCGGCCCAGATCAATAAAGATTTGTTACAAAACGATAAAATTACTGTAACAACTAAGGCTGTTAGGAAAATTTTGCCCAAGAACGGCTTTCACGGGCGTGCAAAAAGAAAGAAGCCTTTTCTGACTGACCGCCATAAAAAATTAGGGCTGGAATTCGCCAGAAAGTATAAAAACGATAGTGTTAGTGACTGGGCAAAGGTGATTTGATCGGACGAAACAAAAATTAATCGTTTTGGGTCCGATGGTCGTCAGTGGACGTGAAGAAAGCCTAGTGAGCCAATAAGCAATCGCCACATCAAGCCAACATAAAAGTTTGGTGGTGGAAATCTTATGATTTGGGGATGCATGTGCATGGATGGGGATGGTCAATATGTTAGGGTAATGGGTCGCATGAATGTCGCTCAATACATCTCCATTTTGGAATGTTTGTTTGGCTTTTAACAAGTCATGGAAACTGGAACAAAAATATGTTGGACATTATCTACCAGCACGATAATAATCCGAAACACAGAGCCAGAATTACCAAAGAGTGGCTGCAAAGTAATCATTTCAAAGCACTTGATTGGCCACCACAATCGCCAGACCTCAATCCTATTGAGCATCTTTGGTTTGCAGTCAAACGTGCAATTACAGATTTGCCAGGAGATTGTGCAAATTTACTAATATTATGACACCGCGCTCAAACTGCTTGGCAAAATATTAATCCAAATCAATGCAAAACATTAATAGAATCCATGCCAAGAAGAATACAAGCAGTTCTCAAAGCAAAAGGAAGCCACACGAAATACTGAACAAGATTAGTTTAGTGAAGTCAACTAATTGAACAAGTGCCCTATTTTTGTTTTTGTTAAATTAAAATAAGTTAACAGATGAATTTTTATCTCTATTGTTTTTTAATGAATTATGATATTATTTTATAATGATGTCAAAAATTTTGTTAAATTATCTTTCTAAATAAAAAGGTTGTAATCAACCAAAAGTCAGATTATTTGGTATGCATGTGATCAAATAGTTGAGTCATTGTACATACGAGTATATGGCATGAAGGAGTGGGAAATCGTGGCAGAAACGAGATCACCTCATCTGTATTTTACCACTTTAAAAACTTACTGACTTAAGCTATCCACGTTGTACTGTCCAGCGAATGCTGTCCTCGCCACAATAAAAACTATTTTTCTACTAAAATGATTGAAACTATTATATTTTGCAATTGGAAAATACTCTCGATCAGAAATTTCTAGCATACTTGTATGAAATGTGGCTATGATCGTTCTCTTATTGAAAAAAAAGAAGAAGGTAGCAACTGTTAAAATACATCATCCCCGTGACTAATACCAATTTTTGAGAGAAGTGGGTGTGAAGCACAAATTTGATGTTAAGGAAATAAATCAAGATAAGATCTTTGATTTCCCAATGGTTTCTTCAAAGGAGAAATTCGTGTGGCACAAGGTGGATGTGGGTACTTCAGAATTAATTTCAGCGAATTCAGGGTTCAGGACGCTGAATATAAGACGCTGACGATTTAACTCCATCAAAATCACGGATAAGCAAAAATGTTATTATATTGCTCTTAAAATAAATGAAAAGAAAAAAAACTAAATTTATTGGACTGCTAATTTGGTAACATTTACCATACTTTTTGTGAAAACTTGAATTTTAATATTTCCAGACGGTTAAACCAAGCTTATATGTGTATCTTACACTAGTTAACGCTAATGATCTAGTTTAAGTTTTCAGTGAATTTTCAAAACCGATATATACTTTCCATTAATAAATTAAAAATACAAATAATTGTCTTATGTCTCTTTATTTTGAAATCTAAGTTTCGACATTTCGACAGATGCCAAATTCATTTCAACAAAAGCACTTACATAACTCAAAGAAATCAGCTTTTCTTATAAATAAACGTAAACAATAAATATGTATTAAATTAAAACATTAACAACGAATAAAAATTAAGTTTTAAGGTATTAGTTAGATGATACTCTGTCATACTTGCACAGACATATCCTAGATATATAAGGAACCTATATAAGCATAAAAAAGATTTGTATTGTTTCGTTTTTCTTTATTAAAACCAAATCCTGTGCTTCTTTGGCAGCTGGGGTACCTGTAAAAAAATAAGAAAAAATTATGCTGCGTTATTAAAAAAAATTCAAATATTTATAATTCAGTCTACCGGACTCGTGAAATGCATCTGAAAGTACAATACTCGTAAATCATAATGCAAAACACTGTTTGTTCAAATCTGATTTTCTACAAAAGTTACTTTATTCCAAGCCATATGTGAAAGTTTACTTTATTGAGTACTTTAATAGGATTTAAATATTGACCAATATACTGACTCCTCCATTGCCCAACTAACAACATAACATATGTGTACATACATACATATGAATGTATGTAAGTGTCTATTCAGAAAATTTAAAATTCCAAAAGAATGATACCTAGGGTCTGTAACAGATGTGCCCTGTCACACGGAATTCAACCCAATCTCTTTCGAAATGATGTAGAGGGTTTTAGTGATAAATGTCGATGGCATTCATTTAACAACCCCACTTGATATTAATTTGAATAAAGGACAAGCACAATCCACCCCACTCACGTTCGCCTCAAAGGCGAATGGGGATAGTGTTATGTACATATATAGATACAGTATATATTCAAGTATTTGTTCAGCTATTTCCTTTGTATTTAAATTAGAATTTGATTATATACATGGCGATGGCCTAGAATATACTCTTAACTTAAGTTATCATTTCCGGCAGTTCCATCTCACCCTGTTCATAAATTTGATGACCAGGAACTCAATTGACATTAACAAATGCTTGAGCACACAACTCTGGCGAAGATAATGGCCTATTTGAAGAAAATATGTACTATACCATTATAAACGGTTTTCCTCTTATTTGTATTCAAGGTGCGAAGGTAGGCTTTCGGTCATAATTTTTTTCCTATTGGCCCTTGCATTATCTGAGTCAGGTATTTGAACGGCGCCGTACAATTTATTTTACGGTTTAATAATGTTGGGACTAATCAAGGGTAAAGGACAATTTCTAGAAATACTCGCACATGTATTTTTAACTACTTTATTTATTCTGTATCATGTACTGTATCCATACAGGATGTTCACTTTAAAGTACGAGTATTAATAACTTTAAAATTACCTGTACTAACAAAGATATCCACATATAGGAGTTGATCAAGCAAGAAATAATTGCCAACCGCAATTAAAAGAAGTATGAAATAAGAATGAGCACTAAATGGTAATAGGAGGACCTACTCATATTACCTTAGACAAAGAACAGCCGTATGCTTTATAATAGATGAAGTGATAGCTCAACTTGGAGGTGGACTTAAATGAATATCTTAATAAGACGGACCGTACTGGTAAAATAAGTAAAAACCCAATAACATTCAGAGATCCAAAGCATACAGGCACTTATGTCAAAGTTATAATCGCATGACCTACCAAAAGACGGCAGTCTTTTTAAAACATTTGAAATGAGTGTTAAGGAGATTAACCGAATTTTATTGTTGCAAGCAGAGCTGTAGAGACCTGTCAACATCCAGATGCATTCTACAAATTATTATTTTTTTTATAAAAAATTGTAAATGGCCACCCGTAAAGGGCGTCTTTCTTCAATGATAGATCTTCCAATCGAGCTGTCATTTTTGAAAGTTTTTTCATATTCGTATTCAGGATTGATTTGATGAATAGACTTGCAAACTTTTTTCGAAAATCGGTCTTCAATGTGCGAAAGGTGTAGATGATTACGTAAGTTTATTGGTCATCATAATCTACCAACTAAACATGCTATTCCGCGTGTTGCAGATAAATTGTGTATTACAATGCTTCCATACCCTTTACATGATTTCCATCAGCCAACAACTCGTCAGCGTAATGAGCGTGCCGAAGAAATTGTAGGCCCATGTGAGTGAAAATGGCTAAAGATCCAGAATTGTTTGTCTACGATTCAGCTGATGTAGGAATTAAAGCCACAAATCCATAGCTTGCGACGGGAGACCGCGATAGGGCTCTTGAGCAGCTTGTAGTCGACTCTTATTTTTATCGATAAATTGTGTTTAGTGACGAGGGTGACTTTTGACTCAAATGGTTTATGAAGGAGCAAAATTGGCGATTCTACAACCTGAATGACTCGAACTGCAACCAACTTCAGATTGCTATAATTTCCAAACCGTTCATGACAGTGAGCTCAAATTTTGACACGTGACAGATAATTTTATTAATTACAAGCCTTTTAAACGATTTGCGTCTCAGTTGTGTTGAAAAACTTTTATCCGCGATGGAATTCAAACGTGATAGTGTGATTGCTTTATATTTGACTGGAAAACCACAAGTAGCTATCGTTAAAGCCCTCCAGCACATCAACGTGAATAAATCATTTGGGTCTCGAACCATAGCTCGTTACCGTGATACTGGCAGCGTTGCAGAACGCCATGGAGGTGGTCATACAAAAACAGCAACATCAGCAGAAATGGTTCGGAAAGTGAAGGCTTGAATTGAGCGAAATCCGCGTCGAAGTGGAAGAAAAATGGCTCGTGAGCTCAACATATCGTTGAAACGGATGCAACACATACTGAAAATTGAGCTTGGGCTCAAGCCATTGAAGTTCCAACAAGCACACGATCTTACACCGCAACAGAAAAAAGTTAGAGTCGAAAGAGCGAAGGAGTTGCTAGGCTTGCATGAAAGTGGTGAGTTGCCGAATTTAGTTTTTTTCGATTAGTCGCCATGTGTTATCGAGCAATATGTCAACAAACAAAATGACCGAGTTTGCTTGCCAGAGAGGTCCTTCGAAAATTTACACCTTCGGACGGCTACCAGAAAGCAGGTAGCACCGATGGTGATGGTTTAGGCCGCCATAACCGCCGATGGTCGCTCTCTGCTCGTATTTTTGGACCGTGGTGTCAAAATTAATGCAATCGTATACCGTGAAACTGTCTTAGAGGCAGTAATGATTGGGCAAACAATCATTTCGGTCGGAGACCGTGGACATTTCAACAAGACTCGGCGGCGTCTCACAAAGCGCGCGTCAACCAAGATTGGTTAAAAAACAATGTTTCACACTTCATTTCTTCGACACAATGGATTGTAAATTATCCGGATGCAAATCCGTTGGATTTGAAGGCGAACGTTGACACTAAAAAAATACCAAAGTTCGGACCACCTCAAACAAGCACTTCGCCGGGAATTGGCCAAAATACCGCGAGTTACCGGTAACTCGCGTTACAGTTGTAAAATACGAATTACCTTTTTTGTAACCATAATTGATTTAAAGATTTTTTTGTAATTTAATTTTTTTGAAGGTAAAATGCCTTTAACAGCCGCTGGAAACATGAAACGAAGGAGAGAAAAATTCCAAAGAGAAGGAAAATACGAAGAATACAAGAAAAAACATCAAGAGACGTGCAGAAAAAGTAGATTAAAGAAAAAATTGGAAATTGAAGGTTTTTCAGTTCATAAAAAACAGCAGTTAATCACTGACCAAAGTAGAGAGATTTAGATTAAACAAGACACTTCCCCAAGATGACTCGTATAATGAATCCTTAATAACACCACAATCATTAGGAAAGGCCACAGCATGGGCTCGAAAAGCTTTGCCAAAATGTCCCATTAAAAAGAGGTTAGTACTAAAAAAACTGTTTGATACCAGCGATGAAGCCTGTTGCCTATAAATGAAATAAGAAAACAAATTGAAGAGTTTTATCAACGTGACGATGTAAGTCGACAATCTCCTGGTCTGAAGGATTTCATCAATATTCGCCTTGAAAATAAAAAAAAGGAAAAGGTCCAAATTCGGCATCTATACGCATCAGTATCTGAAACTCATGTACTCTTTAAGAACATGGTGTAATTGTCGGAAAAAATAAATTTGCATAATGTTTGCCTTTGGAAATATCATGAAAATTATAGCATAGCATTTATTTTACTCCATAGTGCAATTGGAAGTCCGAAATATAATCACGATTTCATAAGTACTACGATTTGTGACAAGCCAAGCAAACAATGCTGGTTGAATGCTTGTGAGCTCTGCAAAGACAGAAGTAACATGGTATGTGTGGAAAACCGTTGACGGGAAGATAACCAAAATTCAGGAATCTGGGATTATTTCTGACCTAATAAAACGTGTTTTGGATATGTCTCCAAAATTTTTTGAGCACGCGTACTTCAAGAAATGCCAAGCCAACTCATACCATCAGGATAAGCTTGCTGTATCGTCAGATAAATATGATCCTGCCATTGCTTTGATGGAGGTGGACTTTTCGGAAAATTTCACATGCATAGCTCAAGATGAAATTCAAACTTTTTATTGGATGCACCCGCAGATATCTCTGTTCACCGTTTCGTCATTGCCTCTGATGATTTACGCCATGACAAAAACAGGAGTGTTATGTACATTGACAGAATCTTTAAAGAGCTATCGCAGAGTGTTAACCAGGTGAATATATGGTCTGATGGTCCGAGCTCCCAATTTAAAAATAAATTTATTGCTCAGAGCTTAAAAATGCTGGCAGAAAAAAACAAGAAGCATATAGTATGGAACTATTTCGCAAAGTCACATGGAAAAGGCCCGGTCGATGGAATAGGCGGTGCAATTAAAAGATTTGTTAGAAATAAAGTATTAAGTACAAAGGCAAACCGTCGTCGTCAATGCTGAACAATTTGCTGATGCAGCAAAGGATTCTTCAGTAAAAATAATTATATGTTCACCCAAGGACATTGAAGACATGACCAATGAAATGAATTTGGATTCACTTTTTTCCGAAGCGCCACTGATAATTGGGATATCCACCAAATGTCACATAATGCCTTGGGTAAACAATACACTACAAGCGGCTCAAACATCAGAGGAATTAAATATGGGCATACAAAAAAATTAAAGCTGTCGCAAACAAACATATGGTTCGGGAAGCGACAGTGAAGACGGTATTCCCTTAGCTGTGTTAAGAAAAAGGTTGATTTAAACTTAAATAAAATAAAAAAGAAATTTCACGAATTTATTAGTTTTTTTTTATAACGGAAGTAACGCGCGTTACCTTTTTTATGTAAATTTTTTCATAAAGCCTAGTTTATTACATATTTATGCGCAAATTCTGTTATTGAACTATTAATGAACCATGCTGAATGTCGCAGAAATTTTCAATGGAACAACTTGCTAAAAACATGCCGTCCAAATTGCCTTTTTGCAAACAAACAACATTTTTTTTCAAAATCCTTTTTTTTTTTATATATTTGTAATGGAACACTATTTACTTTTATAATTTATTTTCTTTAATAATTTGCGACCTTTAAAAAGATAATGCCAATCAAAAGGAAATAAATGCATCTGAATGTAACGCGAGTTACCATGGAATTACCCACATAATACAAATGTATAAAACAATTAGATATTCTAATAACACCTTAACTTAACACCTTATCCAATTAGCATCAGTTTAGTTTACAAATAAATACGAGTATAGAACACACTAGGTACGTGAGTGGTGGAATTTTCCACATCAACACCCACATTACATGGCCTTCCGCTTCCGGAGCATACCCGAATAAACTCACATTCCTCCACTACCGATCTACGAGTACCTTATATTTTTCGTCGACGGACTGCGACTGTAACCGAATTATTTCAATAAAGATACATTCGCTGTTGAAAAGAATAACAAAGCAGACCATATCATCCCTCATTTATACTTACAATTTCATAATCATCATCATCATCATCATAATCATCGCCAACATCATCGTCTTCGTCGTACTCCTATGCTGACTGCTATGTTGTTAACATGGGCGCCTTTCTTTTCACGTTTCTCCTGCCAGCCAATACCAAGTGAATTTGTTCGCAATCTTCTTGGAAATTCATATTTGCATAGGAATGGAATCCGTTCATTTCCCTCGGGTATTATTTTCCCTTCGCTTTCTTACGAAGCTAAAAGAGTCACTTCGAACTGGGGAGGTAGACGAAATGTAAATCAAGTGAAAGGTCCGCCTTAGCTTCACCAGAACCATCAGTACACCAGCTCAGCACGCACAGCATCCCTTACACACTTTGAAAATTTATTTTCTTCCAGAAAAAAAGGAACAAAAATAAAAAAAAAAAAAAAAACAATTCTTTACCCAAGCGAGTTGAGTTATACTGAACCTCAACGATGGAATAGTGTGTAAATGAAAAAAAAAAAAAAAAAAAACGCAACAAAAGCTACAGGACTTCCATGATGACAAAACGCCAAAACGACAAGGCGTCTGAGCAACCCACAAACGGATTCTTTTGAACTATACAATTCCATGACATAAAACGATTGTGTCACTGTAACTACCACCTTCCGAGTGAGTGGGGTATGCGGGAGGACTAACTCAAACTTACGCAGTTTTTCTCGTTTTCCCTTTATTTGTCCTTTGCAACGATGAAAACCTGGTGGATTTGTACTTTTCGGAAGCCCTCCGTGCGTTGTGCGATACTTGTATTTGCCTTCAAAATGTGTTTATTTTCACAGGACTTTCATTTCCCGCTTCCGCAAATCTTCCATCTTTCACCCACTTTTATCCGGGTACAACGACTTTATGCCTTTTCCTTATTTATAAATACAACTTGAAGAAAACTTGTTTGCCATCCTGACACTCTGTTGACATCATATCTGTGAATCTGAAGACGAAACCAACATTATTAGTCCATCACCTCAAGATGTTGCGCAGACCTTTGTTCGATTGTAACCTTGTAGTCCCCTTGTCTACTACGACTACGAGTATGTGTGTGGCAAAATTTGAATTTGAATCTGAATTAATGAAATCTACTGCTGTTGGTTTGTTGAAGCTTTCTTGAGGACATCTGCAACGCGCAATGCAACAGTGCGGAGCGGGGAACCGTGTCTGCAAAAAGTCTACCGATGCAGCATATGTCGCTAGTGATTGATGACACATTCGGGCCCCATATATAGTATGTATGTACTTGTACGTCCCTGCGTATGGTTTCACTTGGCTTGGCTACAAAGATGATGAATGATATGAGTACCATTCCTAAGGAGACGAGAAACAATTAAATCTAAATGAAGTACGCTAAGGGAAATTTTGGAATTGAATTAAATTCTCACACATACAATTGGGGAGTGATGTTGTGGCACCAGTGTTTTGCAATTCAGATGGTGCATATCGACAGACCCCATCTAATCGGTAGTGGAATTTCAAATGAATACAACGCACTTATGCAAACATGTAGTCGTATAACATTTTCGAAAATTATCGTTGGAGTAAGCATTGGAATGAGCTATCACCCCACATATGTTTCTCTTAGACAACTCTTTCGATGCCCATATCAATCAGATGCCTCTATTAACTTCAAGTCATCAAAACTCCTTCCTTTTGCAAACAAATAAAGTTAGTAGCTCTAAAACCTTCACGGGCTGTAATTACACTCCATAATGACTTCAACAAGAGTTTTCATAAGGTGGTATCCATATTAAAAGTGGGTTTGTTTTGGAAGTTTTTTTTTTGATTAACGTACGAGTATATGATTTTATAAATCATAGAATTTACTGTACGAAACTATCAATTGTTGTCAGAACTTTACCGGCCTGTAACGGCCGTGTGGCAGCGGTTGTACTAGTAGAGTATTGCCACAAAGTCGATTAAATAAGAAAAAAAAAATCAATTCAAGCACTTCAATTTCCGGGAGCGTGCAATATGATATCTTCAAGAGGAAAAATATTGGGTCTACAAGTAAGTTTCCAGCGTTTGTCAGAGATGGCGCCAAAAGTGGATCCCGGGCAGAAATGTCAGACCCCATGTATTTTATTTGTAGGTTTTGTATCTGTCAACAACTTTGCCGCGTTATATTTGAGCAGTTCTATCGGTGTCGTACATTTTATCGATCAAAATCATGGCAAGTTTGCAGCCAAATAAACGTCATTTGCGGGAAGCGCTGCTTTTATTCTTTAATATGAAGAAAAGTGCGGCTGAGGCCTATCGTTTGCTTTCGGAAACTTATGGGCGGAATGTATTGGTGAATCGACGTGGCGCGAGTGGTTCAAACGGTTCAAAAGTGGTGATTTTGGAGTTGAAGACAAAGATCGCCCCGGAAAGCCGAAAAGTTTTGAAGACGAGGAATTGGACGCTTTACTGGATGAGGATCCGTGTCAGATTTAAGAAGAACTTGCTGCATCATTGGGCGTCACGCAACAAGCCGTTGCGTTGCTGCGCCTAAAAGTACTGGGATTCATTGAAAAGGTTGGAAACTGGGTGCCGTACGAATTGAAGCCAAGAGACGTCGAACGGCGATTTTGCATGTCCGAAATGTTACTGCAGCGGTATAAAAATAAATCATTTTTGCATCGTATTGTCACTGGTGATGAGAAATGGATTTATTATGATAATCCTAAACGCAGAAAATCGTATACAAAGCCCGGCGAGCCCGCCCAATCGACGCCGAAACGAAATATTCACGTGAATAAGGTCATGCTCTGCATATGGTGGGATCAAAAGGGTGTCGTATACTACGAACTGCTTCCGAGTGGTGAAACCATCAAAGGACCATTATATCGAACCCAACTAATTCGTTTGAAGCAGGCATTAAAAGAAAAACGGCCAGAATATGAGACCAGGCATGAGTCCGTCATTTTTCATCACGACAACGCTCGCCCACATATTGCGGTTTCGGTGAAAAACTATTTGGAAAATAGTGGATGGGAAATTCTGCCTCATCCGCCTTACAGTCCAGACTTGGCACCATCTGACTACCACTTGTTTCGTTCGATGCAGAATGCTCTTACGGGAATACGCTTCAGCTCAGTAGAGGAAATCAAAAATTGGCTCGATACGTTCTTGGGCTCGAAAGACGAGAAATTTTTTTGGTCCGGAATTCATAAATTGCCAGAAAGATGGGGGAAAGTTGTAGCTTCCGATGGACGATACTTTGAATAAAGCATTGTAACTATGTTTTCATAATAAAACTTCAAATTTTGGAAAAAAAACGCTGGAAACTTACTTGTAGACCCAATACGTACTGCAAGATCAAACGTCGGCACTATGATTGGGAAAAGTTTCGAATTAGAAAACCTATTACGTCAATGTAAAATCGATTCGGTTGTCTGAAAAGTTTCTGACCGTAGCGTAAAGATAGCGGCACTCGTCAATAAAAGCTACTGAATGCAAGTTGTGCATCTTTTGACAGTTACTTACCGAAGTTTCTGTCATTTTGGATGCGCAGTTTTTAGTTGACAGTCGTTTGAGTGAGTCGATGTGAGTGTTTTTTGTGAAAATGGAAAAAATCGAGTATCGAGCTTAAATTCTTGTTTTTGAAAGGCAATATGCCTACGGAAACCAAAAAGAGTTGGACTCTGTGTATGGGGACTCTGCATCATCATTTACCACAGTCAAATTTGGGGCAGCTGAATTTAAACGTGAACGTGATGAACGTTAGGGACGTCCAAAAACTGCAACCACTGACGATAACGTTGCTAAAGTTCATCAAATGGTGTTAGACGACCGCCGAATTAAAATGAGAGAGATAGTAGAGGTTATGAAAATGTCCAAAGAACGTGTTTGTTACATATTAAATCAAGATTTAGGCATGAGAAAGCTGTCCGCGCGTTGGGTGCCGCGTTTGTTTACGCTAGACCAAAAACGTGTTTAGGCGCAATAAATCAGAGTTTTGGCGCCGATTAATTACTGTAGATGAAACCTGGATACACCATTATACGCCCGAAACAAAAATTCAGTCAAAACAGTGGACTGCAAAGGGCGAGCCGGCTCCAAAAAAAGCAAAAACTGTTTTTTCGGTTGGGAAAGTGATGGCGACTGTTTTTTGGGATATCTTCAAAAATGAAAAACCTTACTACGCATCATTACTTACCAAGCTGAAGACAGAAATTGCGGAAAAATGGCCACATTTTCAGAAAAAGAAAATCCTGTTTCACCAAGACAACGCGCCGTCTCACACCTCAGCGGTTGCCATGGCGAAAATCCATGAATTACGGTTTGAACTGCTTGACCATCCGCCTTATTCGCCAGATCTAGCCCCAAGCGACTTCTTTTTGTTCCCTCATTTAAAAACTGCGCTCAGCGGACAGAGATTTTCGTCAAATGATGAGGCAATCACCTTCGTGAACAATTATTTTGCAGAGAAAAACGCCAAGTACTATTTGGACGGGTTAGAGAGATGGTAGCATCGCTGGGAGAAGTGTGTGAGACTATGTAGAAAAATAAAAAAAATTTTGAGAAAAAATCCCTTGTATCATTGTTCGGTCGGAGACCCCAGACAATCCTCGTATATGTGTTTTCAAGTGGACCGTGCCAAAATCGACTTATTGAAGACAAAATTCGGTGATCGTCTTATATTTAATACCTTTGGACCCTTTTCTTTGGCACTACATAAAGTCTCTTTATGTCCTTAATGGGCTCAAAATGGAAACCACGTCATATCTAAGGAAACCTCAGCAACTGGAGATCTACATGAAATCCAGCTCTGGGGCTTTGGGTCTCTAGCTAGAAATCCATTTTCTTGAATCCACTTGGACTCCACCATCAGTAATTGGCAAAGATCTCCTTAGCCAACATGAAATCTTAGAGAGGATACCAGAAAAACAAAAAACTAAATAAGCTGGGCTGTAGATTCATTATCCATTACAAATCCCATGGACTGAAACGAAGCAGACTCTAAAACTGTCCAGGTGTAGCATAAAATATAAATAAGTGATAAAATGCCGAAGGGAAGAGAAGGTGGTCTTCATTCCTAAGATTTCGGACCCATAAACTTAACATGGTTTATTCTAAAAACTTTGGAAAAACTTGAAAACCTTGACACTCATATTCGTATTAAACTGCACCCAAAAGATCTAGCTTCAAACCAGCATGCGTACAATTTTAGTGTAGGCACGGAAAAGGCCCTGTATGGAGTCGTCAGCACCATTAAAAAAAGTCTGGACGATATAGAATACACAAATTACCGGTAAGAGGAGCCTTGAATAATGTCAACACTTCCGCTGTACGTAGAAACTTAGAAAATGTCAGAGATAGTCCATTAGGCAACACCGTATTGAAGGTCACCACCTCAAGAGACACCTCTCAAGGAGAAGTGTTATCACCTCTTCTGTAGACTCTGAACCTAAGAAGGGAGGTACTAAAAGCGGATGATCTGGTTTCTATGGCCGCCGGCAAGTTCCTCTCCACAAACAGTGGAATTCTAAAGGATGCCCTTAGAATACTCGGCGAATGGGCGATGCTCTGTGGGCCGGAAACGACTAAGGTATATATTAATGCCTTCTCTCACATTTTTCTGATGGATGACATATGTGACGAGTTCATCATTGGTATAGATTTTATGAAAGAACATGGACTACCAGTCAACTTTGGGCCATAAACCCTGAAATACCGAAACATGGAGATATCAATGGTATACGTATACCATATGTCAACACTTCCGTCATCGTCTGCCGAAATCAGGTTCTAAAGCATTTGTTTGGGCAAAAGTGGAAAGTGGTCCTGATGGCCATCGATTTTGTTTTTTTTTTTTTATAATTAGCGTGCGCTCCTGGGATTTATGTACTCTTGAAATATTTGAAGGAAATTTATGGAGGAAGAATGTACATTGTTCTTAAATGTTTGCAAGACCCAGAAAATAAGAGACACTTCAGGGCGGGGAAGACTTTAGTGGGACCAAAATACAACGTGATTTCTGTAAGCATTGCTAAATTGCGCGAGGACACCCGCGAAGGAATGAAACTGATGAGCAACCGCATGCAGACGGGTGCGGCGTCGTAGCAAAATCTTGCGTGTTCAACGAAGGACATCTGTATAAAACTCTGCGTGAGAGAGGCAAATCACCAAAATTACAATAGAATTAGAAAGATCCATAAAAGCTGCTAACCCGCATTAATGATGTTGTCTTTCGGATCCAACGTGGAGATCGATCGAACATGGAAATGGTAGATCTTGACAGAACATGCCACTTCAACGGAACGATGAATGACGAAGTTGATCGGGACGAACAACTTTAGGGAGGGAGCAGTGTGATGACCCCTTAAATGTGAACACCGCCATCTATATTTGAAAAGCAGTAGACTCATCCATTGGAGGAAAATTGGAAAATGTTTGACAACTGATAGCAAAATGGAGCCGGCTAGGACAGTAAGTTCTCGAAAGATGGCAGGGAGTAAGTCAGTTCAGAGGTTAAGTCAGTTCCAAAGTTAAAGGCAAGCATAGTTTATCTTATAGGTTATATTCAATGCTTAGCTGTTGGTATAGGGCTATGCTTTGCCCACCAGCTATTGCAGTTAATCTCGTAAATCGATATTGTCTTACAGATTTTGTAGGCTACTCTCACAGTCCTTCGTATAAAAGACTTGAAACCCAACGAACCTAAATTATATTTTTCCTTGTTTTACAGTCAAAATACAATCTCACTCAGAAAAAAGAAAACAATCAATGTCTTCACCAAATCCCCGCAAAGTTGTAGTGAATACATTACCATCAAGCCACAGGTGAGACCAACTACATTGTCGGCACTGCCTACAAAACACAAATGATTAATTGACGTTCTTCTACGTTTCCAAGATTCCTCTCATCTCTCCTTAAAATGTGGTTTGACCAACACACCAGGAGCGGGAATAGCCTGAACAAAATGTTCAATTTGTTACCGCAAACTTTCCATTAATTTAGAATGATTGATTGGTATTTTTTGCAGAGCACCAACCAACCATCCGCTGATTGAGTTATTAGGCGATTGATTGAAAAGGTTAAAAGGTATCTTGAGAGAAAAAATACGGTATAGCAGCCCGATACGGATAAGTATTCTCTGCCGCACATCAATCAATAATCTGATAATTATGGTTGAGGACTATAAAAACATCGAAAACAAATCGATTCTCGTTCAATTTGAATTTCCATAAAATTGCTAGCCCGGTAGCTATGACATGCGTCGGCTTCTGTGACTCCTGTAGAACTCAAGATGATAAAACCCAACATACGAGTATGAGTACAAGCATAATTAAGGTCTGCTTTAATTTATGTAATCACTCCAAGTGACAGAATAATAATTATTCTTCATCTTTATTTATATAAAAACAAGTTTTCCATATCTATGAGATGATCTAATGGATTCTGTGGCGTCTAACACCGTAACACCCTTCAGCTTTAGGCAAAAATTCATTGGAACTTAATGACAAGTTCGACATTATCTAGATTTGAACATCTCCTAGGGGATGATCTCTTCTAGCCCCCCCCCATACATGTGTAGAAGCACAAGTAGACAATCTAATGGGATTTTTCCTGGACCAGGAACAAGGGTGAAGCTGACAATCTAATTAACATTTTACGCCAACCCCCGATCCCTCCCCCCAACGACACTCCTTTAATCTGCTGTGCGAGTATGAGCATAGTGCCTCTACGAGTACTCGTATAATTCGTATATGGTGCAGTTTGATTGCCTTCTGCGAACATCAAAAGAACAATATGTGCCAAGATTACGGACACTTTTCCGCACTTGTGAGTCTTATCGTGCGCCATTAGAAGCGGTCAACGTCTATCCAATTTTATGTTTATGTCTTATGATATAATATTCCATTGACATTTTACCAACGTCGCAAATATCCTTTTGTGAGATTGTAATAACGTCTCCCGGGAGAGCTGTTAAAACCCATACGAGTAGAATGTACTCACAGAGCTTAGGTAGTCGCCACCCATACATGTCGCAATACAGAAATGATACACGACAACATATTGCATTCATTAGTTCATTTGAGCAAAAACAAAAAAAAAGTATCTAACACTGCAGTTTGGCTTTGTATTGTAGTAGGAGCTTATTAAAATCTGTGCGCCCTCCATAAAACTCAGACACATTCTAAGATGGACAATGTAAACAGTTTCAGCAAAAGTAATTGGAATCTTCGCCAAGTTGCCCATTAAAACCACTCGTCACATTGGTGAATTAAATTAAGCTTATTTGGAAATTGTTACAAACTCATTTCTCAATTGCTACCAGTGCACTGAGGAGTCCTGCTTCGTTAGTCATTGCTTTCCTTTCGTTTGTGTTTTCCCTTTTTTTACACTGTCATGATTTTGGTCCTGATTGGTATTGGCCTTTTTACTGTGACACTAGCAGTTTATTGCAGCCAGGTTGCTACCACTACCATCTCGTCTTACATATTTTGCTTTGTGAGCGTCTGGTTAATTGTTAAAGGAAGCACCCCGGAAATTTGTATTGTTTCAGACTTAAAACTTGCAAAATTTATGGATGAACGGATGCAATAAGGTTCGCCTTCTCAGTTATCCGGCTTGTACCTACCAAAGGAAGAAAACTAAAAAAAAAATATCAAGTGAATTGCGAAAAATGGTTACTGAAACTTAGCAGGGCATTCAACACATACCCTGCATCACTTGTCAGGTTGCATTTGGTCAATGTATACGACTATCACGGACGAGGACCACCACAACGTGGTTTGGTTGGATACATTGAAAGCTTCACATTCTGGCAGAAGTATAAAAGGCGTGAATTTCGATTGCTAGAAGAGTTGAGGGCAATTTTTAAATTTTTGTTTTTTTTTCTCTTTTGCTTATCACTCGCCGCTACCGAAAGGGAAAATGGAAAAGTTTTTCAATTAAGTTTGCAGTTTATTTCGAAAGGACTACTGGGCAAGCAGAATATGTACTCTATTCGTATGCATCTATGTACTCCTATCTGTGGTAGTATACTGCGATGATACTTTTCGAATTCCTCGTGTTGACAGGGTCTAGACTTAGCGAGATGAACTGCTCTTGTACTTTGTTGGCGATGACGAAGATACATCTCTAAACAGTAGGCACTGCCACCACCATTTGAAGGGATAGCAGAGGAGTAGGAAAAAAATTCATGGGATAGAGATACACTGTATTGAAAGTTCCATTATTTTGAGCCCTGATGCGAATGAAGTCAACCAAAATTATGCCAAAAGTTTTGACCAAACGACTGGTCCTTGTCTTTTATATTGAAAGGGTGTGGATACTGGATAGAAGGGTTTTTCAATTTTGTAATTGAATATTTTAAAAGTATAATTTATTCCTTTGGGCTAGTAATGGCAAATGTTAATGTGTTAATCCTTAAGTTGCTTCCAACAGACATACTATACACTGCTCTCATGTGGGTTTTAAAAGAATTTATTTTTTAAATCATATCTTTGAAATACGAGTGTCGAGTATGTTACATTTTTCAGTCATAAAATACTCCAAAGCTTTCGATCCACTTGAGCCACACTGCCTTGTTCTACGTGAGACGTCGTCATTTCATTTTCGTTGATGGCTTATGACTGGTTTTAAATTTTGTATCCATTTCGGAATTCTAAGTTAATATCAGGAGTTGGTTTTGTGGGTTCGGCAATCCAGTTATTCTTAATCCGTTATCTTCTAGCGCTTTAATCCAATTATTAAGGGCAGACTAAACCATGGTTTGCAATAGCACTCTCAATGAATATTGCGAGTCTACTGTAGCTTATTTATTTTCATAGTATTCGACATGAATTTCAACGATAGTTGTTGCAATTTCTCGTGTCGCGTTTGCATTTATTCAGATTTTTAAATTCCACAAACAAGCGATCCGGTTCGACTGCAATTCGAATTCCTCTTGTACCTGCAGTTTCTTCTTCCTTTGCGAATAGTCGAGAGAATGTAATATCTCAGGAATTCTCTGTCCCGGTGGTAGGCCTGCTCTCTCCTCGTCACCAATATATGTTTGTTATCAGTTTTTTGTTGGATGTGACGAAAACTTAAAAATGTTATATCGGCTGCCTGCTTTTCGACATTGCATTTGTCGCCCGTTTGTATGTTGTAAGTGGGTACAACGGCTAAATCCCGATAAAATGCCACTACTCTAGGTACAGCTTTCTTCGCTCCTTTATTGCACCGTTCCTAATCTATCTGAAGGCGCATTTTATTGGTTTTGTTGTTTCCGTAATATTGAGTCCAGTTCTTCTGCTTTCTTGCAACTCATCTCACTGAACGTTAAACCACGGAATATAAGATCTGTTCCTCTATTACCTATTAGTCCTCACCGAACAAGTTATGGATGCAAT
This sequence comes from Volucella zonaria, assembly GCA_963966105.1. Lineage (NCBI taxonomy): Eukaryota > Metazoa > Arthropoda > Insecta > Diptera > Syrphidae > Volucella > Volucella zonaria. The sequence goes on along the minus strand of OZ014533.1, from coordinate 830,907 downwards.
GTACCCACGCGCGTAGTGTTACGCGAAGTCAATTCCATTCAATCTCCAACTATTGCCTAAGCAAATTTTTCTTTAAGACTGCTCTCTAGTCTTCCTACGCTTCTCGACCACTACTCCTACCCCATAACACTTATCAAAATTGTTAGTTGTTGTTTGTAATTTAATAAAGCTTACCGGAGCTGAGGGCCAACCATCCACGATTGGAATTTTTTTTAGCAGGAACGCACGTTCCTCTGACATTGCTCATCGATCATACTTTAAGATCACTCGTGAATTTTTTACACTCCGTTTGGCGCTATTTCAAGATAGAAGATTATCTATCTACGAGCATGCAATTTTCATGAATTTAGTATATCTTTTCGCGTTAGATTTTTCGTTCCGAGATCGTGTTCTTTATGTCATTGATCCTATTTGTAGCTCAATTCCTCCTCTTAAGTAGCGACAAAATATTTTTTTTCAAAAGGCTCAAAGCCTACGCAAACCCTGTTCCATGTTCCGTCAACCACTTTGTATGGTTTCGTTTCCAAATTGAAGTAGCTGGCCTTGTTTCTCTCATTTCACGACTTGGTTTCTTGAGCGCATATTACGAGGGTTGTCTGAAAAGTTTCCGAACAATGATTTTTTTTTATTTTTCTACATAGTCTCCTTGTAACTCTACACATTTCTCCCAGTGATGGTCCCATCTCTCTAACCCATCCAAATAGTACTTGGCGTTTTTCTCTGCAAAATAATTGTTCACGAAGGTGATTGTCTCATCATTTGACGAAAATCTCTGTCCTCCGAGCGCTTTTTAGATGAGGGAACAAAAAGAAGTCGCTTGGGGTTATATCTGGTGAATAAGGCGGATGGTCAAGCAGTTCAAACCGTAATTCATGGATTTTCGCCATGGCAACCGCTGAGGTGTGAGACGGCGCGTTGTCTTGGTGAAACAGGATTTTCTTTTTCTGAAAATGAGGCCGTTTTTCCGCAATTTCTGCCTTCAGATATTCAAGTAATGATGCGTAGTATGCTCCTGTAATGGTTTTTTCTTTTTGAAGCTACTCGATTAAGATAACTCCTTTACTATCCCAAAAAATAGTCGCCATCACTTTCCCAGCCGAAAAAATAGTTTTTGCTTTTTTTTGGAGCCGGCTCGCCCTTTGCAGTCCACTGTTTTCACTGAATTTTTGTTTCGGGCGTATAATGGTGTATCCAAGTTTCATCTAAAGTAATTAATCGGCCAAAACTCTGATTTATTGCGCCTAAACTGCGCCAAAAGAGCTGTGGAAATGTTCGTTCGAACACGTTTTTGGTCTAGCGTAAACAAACGCGGCACCCAACGCGCGGACAGCTTTCTCATGCCTAAATCTTGATTTAATATGTAACAAACACGTTCTTTGGACATTTTCATAACCTCTACTATCTCTCTCATTTTAATTCGGCGGTCGTCTAACACCATTTGATGAATTTTAGCAACGTTATCGTCAGTGGTTGCAGTTTTTGGACGTCCCTAACGTTCATCATCTCCCAAGCTCTTACGGCCACGTTTAAACTCAGCTGTTCAAAATTTCACTGTAGTAAATGATGGTGCAGAGTCCCCATACACAGAGTCCAACTCATTTTTGATTTACGTAGGCGTATTGCCTTTCAAAAACAAGAATTTAATGCTCGATACTCAATTTTTTCAATTTTCACAAAAAACACTCACATCGACTCACTCAAACGACTGCCAACTAAAAACTGTGCATCCAAAATGACAGAAACTTCGGTAAGTAACTGTCAAAAGATGCACAACTAGCATTCACCAGCTTTTATTGACGAGTACTGCCAACTCCAACACTAGATATGTCGTGCTTTCCGTTTTGAGCCCATTGAGGACATAAAGAGACTTGATGTAGTGCCACAGAAAAGGGTCTAAAGGTATTAAATCGTATGAGCGGTGCAGCCAGTCGACAGGCCATTTTTGGCTATAAGACGATCATCGAACTTTGTCTTCAATAAGTCGATTTTGGCACGGTCCAGTTGAAAACACATACATATCCTATAAGCCTTCCAGTTCCAATTTGTCCCAAAAATATTGGTTAACATGGAGCAACAGCAGGAGCGACGGCATCATCTCAGAAAGAGTTTGGCCCAATTCCGCCATGAAAACTACACCATATAGCCAATTTCTCGCATACACTGGCTGCTGTTGGGGCTCTTACGGCTATTCACTTGGCCAAATGAGGCTTATTAAAAAGGCCATTTAACCAGAAATGAGTCTAGTCAGAGGTTCCATCTTCAGTAGAGTAAAATCAGCGAAAGTTTAATCTCTTGGATCAATACGATCTAAAACGAAAACGTACAGCTAAGTCTTTCCGCAAAGTGCCCAGATCTTGAGAACGCCGTGAAATCAATTGGTTGCGGTCTTGGCTTACTTGGTGTTTCGTTGTCTCATTGGCATTGCAACATTATGGAGTGAAGAAATCGGTTCGATCTATATTATTAGCTGTTCAGTCGTGCGCTTATCAGGATGATTATAACGTCCGTAGTGTAACTACGCGAATTCTGTTAAAAAATTTGGAAAATTTGAGAACGCTGTTGAACGAATACCTCTCCATATAAAATGGCAGACAATCTAAAACACAAATATGACATCTGCCAAACATCCCTATTGGAAGTATATTCTAAAAACCCTTTTATACCATTAAACACAATTGTGGTCCGAAATTCCTTTTTAATTTAAAGCCATCGTTAAGACAACAAGGTGGCTTTCTGCTTTGTTTTGTAGTGTAGAATGGATAATTATCCATTCAACTGACAATAAAAAAATAACCAAACATCACACTTGCACGTGGTTAAGCTCTGTGTGGTGTGTGTTAGGAATTTTAAACCAAAATAGAAGGTTCGTTTGGATTCAATTAGTAGATTGAGAAAGTTCTCTTAGTGCACGCTGGCAGCTCATACCACACTTGTGCCATTAATTAATGACCTGCACTTGTGCAGAAACATTAAAATCGACCAAAGTATTGTACTATACGAGTATGTCTGGTAGCAAATCATGATATAAAAATACGTCAAATTGATATAAATTAATTCCAATGCGGGACAAGAATAAAAATGCACTTTTGTTGTTTAAGCAGCTAGAACCGTTTGTTATTCACTGAAAATGCATATCGTGACCGGAGACCGGCTGTGCCGGGCGTGAGATATGTGGGCGATGAAGTAGCAAATTGTGTCGATGCATACGAGTATATACTCAAGTGTCAAGACAGACATTTCAAAGGAGAATGAGAATTTTATTAAATTCAATTCAATACGAGTACAAGACAGAGCACATGCTCTGGGATATGAGACAAAGTTGAAACCTCATTGTCAAGATGCAATTTTCCGGCAGCTTAGACAGTATATTGCTACGATATGACAATTGTCAGGGTTATTGAAATTGAAGTTGCAGATATGGGGATAGGCTTCGTATCCAAATCCAATATTAGAACGCCCTGTTGGATGAGGGCTGAAGTTTCACAAAATTCAAAACAGGACAAAGCATATTACTCGCATGTGCGCTCCACATGACACTGAATGAATATTCTATGATCCATATTGGTTAGATATACAATATACATACATACATACAGTATTGGACTGCAAGCATGACCCATCATCTCTTTGTATCAAATGCCAAATACTTGTGCATACAATTTATCAGTAAAGTAATTTTGTTTTTAATTAAAAAATCAAATCTTGTCAAAGTCAAATGTAAACAACTTGTCAGGACGCATGTTCAAAAATTAGATGAGATTTCTGTATACTCGTATATACATATTGACAAGGTGTTAACCCATCTCAGCCCAACGAACATCCGGGAAGTGAATGAAAAACAAACGAAACAAACGAAACGTGTCATGCGTTGCGAAACATGGATTACGTGCTAAACAGATGGATTACTTTCAACGCTCTTAGCGTGCGAACTGCATGAAGCTGTGCTTCAGTTTCGGTAGTCATAAATTAAGTCCCAGTCTCACTGGTCGTATAACTGGTATTGGTGATAAAAAAACAAAAAAACAATCCGACACGTGTTACATACATTGATAATTACCCAGTCCTCAGTTGGAGTAGTATACTCCTTTGTATGTACGATATACGAGTATATTCTGTGCTGAATGACCGACAAGCAGTCTTTCTCCACTCCTTTCAAATAAAAAAAAAAAATTAAGTTTACTCTCTCGAAACTCTTGAAATGTACGCCCAATCGAGTACGACCACAAGACAAATCTTTAATTTATTGGATTTGGTGGTGTGGTTTGTGCAAGAGTTTTGCATTACTCTGAAACGTACCCGTACCCGTACCCGTACCCGTACCCGTACCCATACCCATACTCGTACTCGTATTCGTACTCCTATTTGTACGAGAATTTGTATTCTTATTCGTACTGTTGCAAGCAATGCATTGCAAATCCAACTAACTGCTAAATTTTTGATTTATACCAAAAAAGGCTTTTGTTCTACAGAATTGTTATGTAGCCTTGGATTAAGAACTTGAATTTATTTTTAAATCGAGGTTTGAGCACCACCTTAAATTCGGATTTCTGGTTGTACTCGTATCTGTGAATTTTTGTTATGGAATTAATTTTGAACTTTGGAATTGGTAACAGATAATGTATAATGCAGCCGTTTCGTAGTAGACACATATTAAAGTTGCTTTGACTCAATTGAGAAATAATTCTTTTGGCTTGTTCTCTAAGCCTTGAGCAAATAAGGTTAAGAGTTTATACATTCAACAATGAGACTAATAAACCAATTGAATTAGCGAATTTGCGGATTTACTAAGTAAGATCTTGAACAAGAAAACCCATGTGAAGCAATAGTTTATACAGCTTTAAGTTAAATGCGCACCTTGATCAGAAAATTTAAAATACAAGTTTATTGTCCCCTTCAAAGTAATCCCCATCGACTGCAACACACTTATGCCAGCGCTTGATCCAATCCTCGAAACATTTTTTATATTCGGTTTTCGGTATGTCCATCAGTGCTTCCGGCGATTTTTCCATTACTTCCTCTCGGCTGCTGAAACACGTTCCCCGTTGTGGCTTTTTTAACTCGATTGAACAGAAAGAAGTCACAGGGAGCCAGATCAGGTGAATTCGGTTCGGCGGCTGTTGGATGGTATTTGTTGCATTTTTCGTCAAAAAATTACGAATAGTGATGGCACTGTGCGACGGTACGTTATCATGGTGCAAAATCCACGAGTTTTCTGCCCACAGCTCTCGTCTCTTTCGGCGAATTGCAAATAATACTCTTTGTTTCATGATGATGCACTACACCGTTGTAATCCATGAAAACCGTGAGCATTGCCTTCTTTCTTGACTGAAAACGACGTGGTTTTTTTGGTCTCGGCTCATTTGGTGAACGCCATTCACTTGCCTCATGTCTGGATTGCGTGTCGTACTCATAAACCCACGTCTCGTCTCCAGTAGTGATCTTTTTGATGAATGTGGGATCGGATCATCTCTTTTGCGACGTCAACTTGGTCTCTTTTTTGCATGAAATTGAGATCTTTTGGCACCAACTTTGCTGCTACACGACGTAAACCCAAATCATTAACCAAAATGTCTTGGACGGACCCATAGGCAATGTTCAAGTCCTCCGCTATCTCTCTGATGGTTAATTTGCGGTTATTGACCAACATTTCTTTTACGAGTACTTCATCAATGTTTTCGTCGGGTTTCGATGTCGATGCGTTCATCATCTTCGATTGACTCACGACCACTTTTGAACTGCTCGTGCCACTGGTAAACGACCGTTTTCTTTAGAGAATCGTTGCCGAAACACTTTTCTAACATTTCCAACGTTCGCGCACCATTAAATCCGTCTTTTACGCAAAATTGAATACAAGTTCGTGTTGCAAATTTAAATCCATTTCTAAAATTGTAAAAAATCGCCAACACACACAGATATACACCCTGAATGACTAGAACTGCAACCAACTTCAGACTGCTATAATTTCCAAACCGTTCATGACAGTGAGCTCAAATTTTGACGCGTGACAGAAAGTTTTATTGGGTCTACAAGTAAGTTTCCAGCGTTTTTTTCCAAAATTTGAAGTTTTATTATGAAAACATTAGTTACAATGCTTTATTCAAAGTATCGTCCATCGGAAGCTACAACTTTCCCCCATCTTTCTGGCAATTTATGAATTCCGGACCAAAAAAATTTCTCGTCTTTCGAGCCCAAGAACGTATCGAGCCAATTTTTGATTTCCTCTACTGAGCTGAAGCGTATTCCCCTAAGAGCGTTCTGCATCGACCGAAACGAGTGGTAGTCAGATGGTGCCAAGTCTGGACTGTAAGGCGGATGAGGCAGAATTTCCCATCCACTATTTTCCAAATAGTTTTTCACCGAAACCGCAACATGTGGGCGAGCGTTGTCGTGATGAAAAATGACGGACTCATGCCTGGTCTCATATTCTGGCCGTTTTTCTTTTAATGCCCGCTTCAAACGAATTAGTTGGGTTCGATATAATGGTCCTTTGATGGTTTCACCACTCGGAAGCAGTTCGTAGTATACGACACCCTCTTGATCCCACCATATGCAGAGCATGACCTTATTCACGTGAATATTTCGTTTCGGCGTCGATTGGGCGGGCTCGCGGGGCTTTGTATACGATTTTCTGCGTTTAGGATTATCATAATAAATCCATTTCTCATCACCAGTGACAATACGATGCAAAAATGATTTATTTTTATACCGCTGCAGTAACATTTCGGACATGCAAAATAGCCGTTCGACGTCTCTTGGCTTCAATTCGTACGGCACCCAGTTTCCAACCTTTTGAATGAATCCCAGTGCTTTTAGGCGCAGGGAAACGGTTTGTTGCGTGACGCCCAATGATGCAGCAAGTTCTTCTTGAATCTGACACGGATCCTCATCCAGTAAAGCGTCCAATTCCTCGTCTTCAAAACTTTTCGGCTTTCCGGGGCGATTTTTGTTTTCAACTCCAAAATCATCAATTTTGAACCGTTTGAACCACTCGCGGCACGTCGATTCACCAATACATTCCGCCCCATAAGTTTCCGAAAGCAAACGATAGGCCTCAGCCACACTTTTCTTCATATTAAAGAATTAAAGCAGCACTTCCCGAAAATGACGTTTATTTGGCTGGAAACTTGCCATGATTTTGCTCGATAAAATGTACGACACCGATAGAACTGCTCAAATATAACGCTGCAAAGTTGTTGACAGATACAAAACCTACAAATAAAACACATGGGGTCTGACATTTCTGCCCGAGATCCATTGGTGGCGCCATCTCTGACAAACGCTGGAAACTTACTTGTAGACCCAATATTATTTACAAGCCTATTAAACGATTTGCGTCAAGGCATTGAAGTTCCAAAACGCACACAATCTTTCACCGCAACAGAAAAAAGTTAGAGTCGAAAGAGCGAAGGAGTTGCTACGCTTGCACAAAAGTGGTGAGTTGCCGAATTTGGTTTTTTCCGATGAGTCACCATTTGTTATCGGGCAATATGTCAACAAACAAAATGACTGAGTTTACTTGCCAGAGAGGTCCTTCGAAAATTTACACCTTCGGACGGCCACCAGAAAACAGGCAGCACCGATGGTAATGGTTTGGGCCGCCATAACCGCCGATGGTCGCTCTCCGCTCGTATTTTTGGACCGTGTCGTCAAAATTAATGCGATCGTATACCGTGAAACTGTCTTAGAGGCAGTATTGAAGCCTTGGACAAACAATCATTTCGGCCGGAGACCGTGGACATTTCAACAAGACTCGGCACCGTCTCACAAAGCGCGCGTCAACCAAGATTGGTTAGAAAACAATGTTCCACACTTCATTTCTTCGACACAATGGATTGCAAATTCTCCGGATTTCTCTGTCTGGGGTATTTTGAAGGTTGGCACTAAAAAATACCAAAATTTGGACCACCTCAAACAAGCACTTCGCTGGGAATGGGCCAAAATACCGCAGAGCCACTTGCGTGCAGCGTGCGAAGCTTTTTTCGGCCGTCTCAAGGCCATTATTTGCGCCAAAGGTGGACATATTGAAAACTATTGATAAAATTTGAAAATTGATGTATTTTTCAACATTTTTTGCTTTGGCACAATAAAATTTATCAAAAAATAAAAAAGTTGGAGTTAGAGTAAGTCACCCTGCAGATGTACTCTTGGCTACGTAACTTTTGCAAATGTCAAGCTATGACGCTAAAATTTAGAGGGAATGTCTAAAACAGATTTACCAAAAAACAGAACTCAAATCGGAACAATGGGAGCGCCATACGGAGGTGTGGTGCGGGAACTTTTTGATCAAGGTGGTATATCCCGCCATGTTATTCCTATTATGTCGATATCATCAGTTACTTTCTCTTTATTTCCTAGTCATTATAACCTTCAAACATTTAAAACCAATGTTTACCGGTACCTCTCTTTCTAACCTCCCTGAGTTTCCTTCGACCGCGCTGTGTGCTAGCATTTTAAGGTTACTCTAGTCCCTTGAGCGCGCGCAAATTATAAAAAAGAAAAAAAAAAAAACTTCATATCACTGGGAAAGAGATTGAGACACTAATACCCACTTGCGAGTTTCCTACGACTTGTTCGAGGATACGGTTAAAGAAGTCGCATCAGAGTGCATAGCTTCGTCTTAATCCTTTTTTTAAATCTCTGCCGTATTACATTCACGCCCGGTAGACAGTCAGTTCATCTTCTATGTTAGGTGGTCTATTCTTCATGATCTTCCTTATGTACCTTTGACCGGGCGTTCCTAATGTATCTGCTAGCCTTCTGCTGAATAAGTGTCCGATGGAAAGATTTAGTTAAATGAGTTTGTTAAGAATCAAATAAAATATGGCTGCAAGCATTTGGAAAGCCTCACGCTATCAAACCAGGTAGCCTATAAATATATAATAGATCCTACTAAAAACTTCTTTAAATGAAAATGGTTTTCGAATTGAAATCAAATTTATTTTAAATGTATTTCATCAAAAGTGCTTATTTCACAAAAGTAGGTACTCAGATATATTGTACATGTTTTGAGTGTATCTGCTCCTTTACAATTAGATAAACGAATGTAGACGCTGGTAAATGCGAATTGTGAGCAGAAGATTGCTTCACTTTTTTATTATCATATTTGATCTAACTTAACTTTATTTCTTTTCCTTCAACGCTAAAGATAGGTTTTGGTTTTTTTTTTTTTTTTTTTTTTCCATTTATTAAATGAGGGCACCAGTAACATACATACTCGCATACATACTACATAAAAAAAGTAAGTGAAATCGATTTTCGATTTCATTTTTCTTCTGACAAACAAGACAAGAATTCATATATCAGAGAAAAATAACGAGGGGCAACGATAAAGGGAGCAATGTGCTTTTTCTTCTCTTGGGTGTGTCATATCGTAGCTGAAACAAATTTAATTTCCTTTTGCGTCTTTGAAGATGCAAAAGACGACAACGAGTCGAAGGTAACAAACCTCCATCATCACTCGAGCGGAAATTAAAAAAAAAAAAAAAAAAAAAAATAAATAAATAAATAATGTTCTCTTAGGACCCAATGTTGCAAGGTCAAAAGCCTTGGTTCTACGAATCAGTCAGTAAGAACCACATTATCTTCAATAGATAACAAACCTCCAGAGACATGCTGTTGATGTTTTTTTTTTTTTTTTTGTTGAGAGCTAGATGTACTTAGTTAGATGCCGGAGTCTGATAAACGTGTCGCAAAGTTGTTGTGCGTTGTTTAGATTTACCTTTCGACAGATAATACCATTCTCAGTTGTTGGTTGGTTCTTATCTTGTTTCTTGTATAAACCTTACCGAATTTTTAACCGAAACCAATCGACAAACTTTGCAGCGCGGGTGCATTAAGGCGTTTTCATTAAATTTTCAACTTTTTTTTTGTCTGTACATGTGTGTGTATGGAGGACATAGCTATATGTTCAATTGGAATCGCGTGGTAATAATACATAGTCGATGACGACCGGAAGCTGTTTGCACATCCACTCATGCTGCAGTTAGTTCGGTCACGTGTCATACCATCATACGTCCGATTTTGTTTGCAATGGTTTCAAGAAAACCATTTGTATATAGTCGTATACTCGTGCATTTATATCCGTAGATACAAAGATATGTACATATATCCACAATGTGTAATATGCATGGTAGCTGCAATGAGGGAAGAAAATTGCAACCTTTAAATGAAAATTAAAAGCACCTACTTTAACAAACCCAACATGTGAAGTGCTTTTTGCTACTACTCGTATCATTTGCATTTGAACCCATTCTCGATGCCATACCCTAGAGCGATACTTTACTATTCGTTTGACTTTTTTTCTGCTCCATCATGTTATTTAATTTACGTGCAGCATCCACCCGAGGCAAAAAGTTCACACATAAATCAAATTAGTGTCACAGTATAGCTCACTTTGCTTCTCGAGAGATGGCAGCAATGAGCCGTAAGGGACTTGCCATGTAGAAAGCGACGACATCATCTAATCGAAAGTTATTGTGAAAATTTGAATGAGAATTAATTGAGTTTGGCCGCAAGGAAAATGCTTTTAAAGTGCACAAACTTAGTGTCGCTACTGTCTCAGACGTGGGTAAGAGCACCTGTTAAAGAACCATGAGTACGAGTATGAGTATGAGTACCCTTTATAGATCCAAGAAAAGTAGAAAATCGAACTGTGCCTCAGTGAGAACTCTTATGTTTACAACAACTGTCATCTTGATTTAGATGCAGGGTTCATTGAGTTGTCTCTAGCAATTTGAGAAAAAATTCCGGAACAACGTAATACTCGTATGTAGGAAGTAAAGTTCTTCTTTTCACATACCTACCTACCTACATATGTATGTTGGATGTAGTACATACGAATATATGTGTGTATATGATATAGGAGAGATTTTCTACAATACATCTTCTTTATGGAGTGCATCATCCCTGCCAGGCTCACATTGCTAGACCTAGTCGCATACTCCCATATGTGTGCCATCGTTGTCCTCTTCCTCATCATCGCTGACATCGCCGGAGTCGGCTTTCATAGTTATTGCCTGGCTTTTAATAGAACTGCTTCCATGTGTACCTTTGGGCCCTTTCAGTCCAGTTTATTGAAATGGATGATATTAAAGAAGATTTCATTGGATCTTTACCCTTGTACTTGTATGTATGTGTACGCTTTTCAGATACCACGTCAAGCGAAAAATAATGTCACCTCAAAGGAACATTTGATTTTTTATATCGAGGGTGGCACCTTGCCTTCTATCATTCTATCATACGAATAGATGCGCACCCTCACACTCTATAACTGTCTACACTTATTTCCCTTATCTCCTCATGGTGAATTTTTTTTTATATATACGAGTATATGTATATGTACCTACCTACGCATGCCTGAGTATGGGATTGACTTCGTTGATATTGAGTAGCAAGGCAAGAAAAGATTTAATGAAATAGATGTTTGCTTGTTGCGGATGTTGCTTATTTCCAGACTTGGACATAAAGATCCTTGTTTATTTTCCCCAATAGAACGATACCCAGACTCAGTGGCATTTAATGATATTGGCGAAACTTGATTGGTCACATATTTGTACAGACTGTAATATTCGTGTTAATTAAATGAAGCAAAACGAGACAAAGTCGCATGAGTATCTCTAGTTATCTAAGTCGCTAAGTGTTGATTCCTAGTGCTAGTATGTGGCATATCGCATATGCATACAAATAATTGACTACTCAGTCTGCGTTTTTTGAAGTGTGTGTAAAAGGAAGGAGGCGCCATCATTTCGTATTTCAAATTATTACGATTGCAAATTTAGTGAGACACAAATGTGGCTACATGCGAGGGTTGTCTGACCGAGCAATGATACAAGACATTTTTTCTCAATTTTTTTTTTTATTTTTCTACAGTCTCCTTGTAACTCTACACACTTCTCCCAGCGATGGTCCCATCTCTCTAACCCGTCCAAATAGTACTTGGCGTTTTTCTCTGCAAAATAATGGTTCACGAAGGTGATTGCCTCCTCATTTGACGAAAATCTCTGTCTTCCGAGCGCAGTTTTTAGATGAGGGAACAAAAAGAAGTCGCTTGGGGCTAGATCTGGTGAATAAGGCGGATGGTCAAGCAGTTCAAACCGTAATTCATGGATTTTCGCCATGGCAACCGCTGAGGTGTGAGACGGCGCGTTGTCTTGGTGAAACAGGATTTTCTTTTTCTGCAAATGTGGCCGTTTTTCCGCAATTTCTGCCTTCAGCTTGGCAAGTAATGATGCATAGTATGCTCCTGTAATACATAGTTTTTCCTTTTTGAAGATAATCGATTAAGATAACTCCTTTACTACACCAAAAAACAGTCGCCATCACTTTCCCAGCCAAAAAAACAGTTTTTGCCTTTTTGGAGCCGGTCCACTGCAGTCCACTGTTTTCACTGAATTTTTTGTTTCGGGCGTATAATGTATCCAAGTTTCATCTACGGTAATTAATCGACCAAAACTCTGATTTATGGCGCCTAAACTGCGCCAACAGAGCGTTGGAAATGTTCATTCGAACACGTTTTTGGGCAAACGCCAAAAGCTCTTAGGGCCACGTTTAAATTCAGCTGCTCAAAATTTCACAGTGGTAAATGATGGTGCAGAGTCCCCTCATTTTTGATTTGCGTAGGCGTATTGCCTTTCAAAAACATGAATTTAATAAAAGCTCGATACTCAATTTTTTCCATTTTCACAAAAAAAACACTCACATCGACTCACTCAAACGACTGTCAACTAAAAACTGCGCGTCCAAAATGACTGAAACTTCGGTAAGTAACTGTCAAAAGATGCACAACTAGCATTCAGTAGCTTTTATTGACGAGTGCCGCTATCTCTACATTGCGGTTGGAAGCTTTTCAGACAGCCCTCGTACATACTACCTTGATCAAAAAGTTCCAGCACCATACCACTGTGTGGCGCTCCCATTGATCCGATTTGAGTTATGTTTTTTTGTTAAGTTGGCAAATCTGTTGTTGATATTTTCTCTAAATCTTAGCGTCATAGCTTGACATTTACCAAAGTTACGTAACCAAGAGTACATCTATCTCTCTGCGTGTTGACGATTTTTTACAATTTTAGAAATTCATTTAAATTTGCAACAACGAACTTGTATTAAATTTTGCGTAAAAAACGGATTTAATGGTGCGCGAACGTCGGAAAAGTGTTTCGGCAACGATTCTCTAAAGAAAATGGTCGTTTACCAGTGGCAAGAGCGCTTCAAAAGTGGTCGTGAGCCAATCGAAAATGATGAACGCAGTGGCAGACCATCTAAATCGAAAACCGACGAAAACATTGATGAAGTACTCGTAAAAGAAATGTTGGTCAATAACTGCAAATTAACCATCAGAGAGATAGCGGAGGACTTGAACATTGCCTATGGATCTTCCAAGACATTTTGGTTAATGATTTGGGTTTCCGTCGTGTAGCAGCAAAGTTGGTGCCAAAAGACCTCAATTTCATGCAAAAAAAGAGACCGTGTTGACGTCGCAAAAGAGAAGACTTGCGAAGCTGAATCCGATCCCACATTCATCAAAACGATCATTACTCTAGACGAGACGTGGGTTCATGAGTACGACACGCACTCCAGATATCAGTCAAGTGAATGGCGTTCACCAAATGAGCCGAGACCAAAAAAACCACGTCGTTTTCAGTCAAAAAAGCAGGCAATGCTCACGGTTTACATGGATTACAACGGTGTAGTGCATCACGAATTTTTGCCAGAAGGCCAGACAGTAAACAAAGAATATTATTTGAACGTTATGCGACGTTTTCGTAAAGCAATTCGCCGAAAGAGACCAGAATTGTGGGCAAAAAACTCGTGGATTTTGCACCATGATAACGCACCGTCGCACAGTGCCAACATTATTCGTAATTTTTTGACGAAAAATGCAACAAATACCATCCAACAGCCAGCGTTTCAACAGCCGAGAGGAAGTAATGGAAAAATCGCAGGAAGCACTGATGGACATACCGAAAACCGAATATAAAAAATGTTTCGAGGATTGGATCAAGCGCTGGCATAAGTGTGTTGCACTCGATGGGGATTACTTTGAAGGGGACAATATAGATTTAGATGAATAAACTTGTATTCAAAATTTTCTGAATACATTCCGGGAACTTTTTGGTGGTAAAAGTCTCAATAATATCATAGTTTGAATTTATGGGGCAACGAGCTTAGAAGGAAGCTGTAGAAGCTCTTGTTCTTTTTTATGTTGAACAATATTTTTTAAAAATGTTAAAATATAGCTTTATTTAAATTTCGATATACTTCTTTCGCTGTTCTTGTTTCATTATCGTCTTTTATTATTGACTAAATGTCTCTAACTATTCCTAATGTTAATACTGTTATAGTAGAAAACAAATCTACATACTCGTACGAGTATATCCGCCTACTGGGGACTTATGTCCTTGGCATGCTATTTTACTTTCTCAAACATCATTTCTGCAGTAGCGCCTCCCCTGGGTTACGATTGAGCCTATTTCAAATTGTTAATTATTCTTTCAAAGAAACCGATGACCACATCTTTGCTGATGAAGATCGCTTTCAATGTTACCACTGGTCTTCTACAAAACCATATGATTTTTTTACAGGTTTTTATTAGACTTGGCGAGAATAGGCTTTTATAGACCTTCCTCGCAACTCCCAATGGTCTTAAGATCACCAAGAACGTTCTGTTTAGAACTTTGCTTGTCAAACATGGAAGAATATAATTATACTCTACAGTAAAAGCGCTTCTCGTATGTAAATACACCAAAAGTTCTTTCAAAAAATACCGGGCAATCAATAAAGTCGCACCTGTCTTTCAAAAAAAAATTTCGGAGTAATTAACGAGTATACCAAAATACTACTCGTATCGGTGACCATGATTCGAAGGCCTCTACCAGAGTGAGTATTTCTGGAATATTTTTCGATGGCCGTTTACGTCTGAAAGAAATGAGGTTTCACTTTCTTATAAAAGTGTTAAACCTTCAGCGAAGGAGTGTAATGCTATGGGGATGTCTTTCTTCATTTGGAGTGTAAAAATAGGTAAACCTGGAGGAGAATCGAATCACCTCAAAATACTTAATAATTATTGATTATTCCTAAGGCTTCCGTCTTATTGGTGAAGATTCCGCGCTTCAGTTGGACAAAAGTTGAACACATTAAGTCAATATCCTGACTGAGTACTAAACTCAAAAAGTTACAAATGCAATGCAGTAGCCATAAGAAAGCCCTGATCTCTGGTCTGGAAAACACAGAAAGTTAACGAGTTTAACAGTGCAGGATGCAGAAAACTCATACGCTCCATGCCACAAAGAAAAGCGTCCATGTCAATGAATAATGATGTACACTGTGGCTATTAAAGTTGTTGGAAACATATTTTTGCTACAATAAGCTCTGGGCTTTTTTTTTATTATTGTTTGTTTTTTTTTTGTTAACTCAGATGTTATTTCTTTGAGTTTTTTTCTGTAATTTCAAAGTAAAAAAAAAAAGACAACTTTTCGTGAATCAAATAGAACTTTTAGAACCTCACAAAGCACGTCTTGGTAATTTCCGTTCCTTAACGTTTTGCTTTTGAGTGTCCATAAAGGCAACTAAATGTTGTACCTCCACAGCGCAAAGTTATTTCCTGATCCCATCCTAATCAGCGAGAACCCAATCAACCGCAATGCAGAATTTCGGTAAGTTGCAAAATCGTCTGCAATATTAATTAGGAATTCCTTTAGACAAATGAATCGGAACTAATTTTCCACGAAGAATGACTGTCATGCGGGCGCACGGAATATTTCGCAGATGTGATTTTAATTTTGACTACAGTGCATACGCTGTAGAGAAATAATTATGAAACCATGTAGGCTCCAATTATCGGATATGCGAAGTCCTGGTCACTAATGCAAAGGGGTGATGAGACCACAGCTGCTGGTGTAGATACAGGCGAGTTCACCGCACACAGATGAAATTGCAAATTAATTCTTGTGCGGATTGAAACCAAAAAAAATAAGTTTAACAGCTCTTCGACCGACTCCCAACACGTTGTCGCGTCGGTACATATAATATAGTGTGCTATGTATCTACGAGTATATCTACATGTACTCATAAGTACGTTTGTTGTACATTTTTTACGTACATAAGTCACATGGTTTATTCAGGGCCGTATTATTTGAATTCCTGTGTTTTCATTTGAATTTCGTTGAAAGCTTTAGGCACGTCATCGATAGAGTACCAGCTAATTTGTTAATCGTCTTACAATTCTATGATAGGAATTCGGGATCTTTTTCAGAGGGCAACATATTCTCTTAATCGATTTTGATTTATCTGACGTGCTTCCACATATTTTATCGTAAAGCACCTCTTGTAACACAAGAATTTTTGTTTGAAAGACAGATATAGAGGTGTTTCAACGGATGTTCTTCGTGCCTCTAAGTGTTGTAAAGTAACTTTATTTCAAATATAAAAGTGAACTGATGTGCGGAGCATGTTTTCACCACATCTAATCAAACCAGATTCCTTTATTGGTTTCTTAGAGTTGAACGACTACACTCATGTGGTAACAATAATTCAGTAAATTTAAATGTAAATTTATAGTTTTTCATATAATCTTCTTCTCTATTCTTTGTCCAACACGAAAGGGACTGACTATTTGTTACGTTACACTAAGAACTTTTCAATGGAAATAGACAAGCATATATTCATCCTTCTGGGTAAGAGACCACGCTTCTGTGCTTGATCGCATACGAGAACTCTTTGCTATTCAATTATTCTCATAGTTCAATAAGCAGCAATTGACAGCTGAGTAACTCTTCGATGTTGAAATCTTTTCAAGGAACCAAAGAACAACCAACGAAAATCGGCATCAGTAAAAAAAAAATAAATTGGTAACATTTAAACAAGGAAATATGCAGATTTGGACATGCGAGAATGGCTTCAGAATCCTATAAACCAAAAAGTAGAAGCGCACAATGTATGTGGAACAATTTGTGAGAAAAATGTAAGAAACTCTGCTTGGTATTTTAAAAGGCCGGTTCGGCAAGTCTTTGAGGCGTGAACTAAGTACAGTGGAAATAGTGAAACCGACTAAATTCGTCTTGAGTTAGACTGTAAAAATTGCAAAAAAGATGCGAAGATGGGCGATAACAGTAGAGGCATTGTACCTTCAAAACTTCACTAAGCAGGCGACAAGCAGTAAAAGAAGTGCAACGTCGAAGAAGGGATAAACAGCCTAACATTTTTAATATTGCCGCACAACGAAATAAAAACTCGTACTCCGGTCTACACATTAAGAAACCAATAGTGGAACAACTTGGGACAGAGCAAATCAACTGGTTCTGCCAACGAATTTTCCCGAAAAATATGGTCCGAAAAGCAATAGAGACTCAAGTTCCAGAGGGAGAATAAATGGATCACGCAAACTAGAAAACACCAGGAAACATTAGATGTATCTCAACTGTCAATAAAAGAAGAAAAAGAAGACTTCCGAATCCATTTTAATCTCTCTCAATGCTTAAAGATGCTACACTTACATACCATCTTGATCCCGGAAGTTATTCAGAAAATTAAAAATACACGTTTATTCATCTAAATCTATATTGTCCCCTTCAAAGTAATCCCCATCGACTGCAACACACTAATGCCAGCGCTTGATCCAATCCTCGAAACATTTTTTATATTCGATTTTCGGTATGTCCATCAGTGCTTCCTGTGATTTTTCCATTAATTCTTCTCGGCTGCTGAAACGCGTTCCCCGTAGTGGTTTTTTAACTCGATTGAACAGAAAGAAGTCACAGGGAGCCAAATCAGGTGAATTCGGTTCGGTGGCTGTTGGATGGTATTTGTTACATTTTTCCTCAAAAAATTGGCACTGTGCGACGGTGCGTTATCATGGTGCAAAATCCCCGAGTTTTCTGCCCACAGCTCTGGTCTCTTTCGGCGAATTGCTTCACCCAAACGTCTCATAACGCCCAAATAATACTCTTTATTTACTGTCTGGCCTTCTGGCAAAAATTCATGAAGCACTACACCGTTGTACTCCATGAAAACCGTGAGCATTGACTTCTTTTTTGTCTGAAAACCACGTGGTTTTTTGGTCTCGGCTCATTTGGTGAACGCCATTCACCTGCCTGATGTCTGGATTGCGTGTCGTACTCATGAACCCACGTCTCGTCTAGAGTAATGATCGTTTTGATGAATGTGGGATCGGATTCAGCTTCGCAAGTCATCTCTTTTGCGACGTCAACACGGTCTCTTTTTATGCATGAAATTGAGGTCCTTTGGCACCAACTTTGCTGCTACACGACCGAAACCCAAATCATTAACCAAAATGTCTTGGACGGATCCATAGGCAATGTTCAAGTCCTCCGCTATCTCTCTGATGGTTGTGTTTATTGACCAACATTTCTTTTACTCGTACTTCATCAATGTTTTCGTCGGTTTTCGATGTCGATGGTCTGCCACTGCGTTCATCATCTTCGATTGACACACGATCACTTTTGAACCGCTCGTGCCACTGGTAAACGACCGTTTTCTTTAGAGAATCGTTGCCAAAACACTTTTCCAACATTTCCAACGTTCGCGCATCACTAAATCCGTTTTTTTACGCAAAATGTTATACGAGTTCGTTGTTGCAAATTTATATCCATTTCTAAAATTGTAAAAAATCGCCAACACACGCAGAGATACAAGATGTACTCTCGGCTACGTGACTTTTGCAAATGTCAAGCTATGACGTTAAGATTTAGAGGGAACAACAGATATACAAATTTAACAAGAAAAGCAGAACTCAAATCGGAAGACTAGGGCGCCACACGGTGGTGTCCCCCGGGAACTTTTTGATCAAGGTGGTATGTCAAAAAAGGACTTCCTCAAGGTGAAGCGATTTCATATGTACGATTAATTCAACATCATATGTGAAAGGCCTGTGTAAACGCACAAACCAGAAGACAATTTTGTTTTATTGTTTTTATAAGTAAGAATTACAATAACAAAAAAGATCTTCCTAGAAGTTTTCCATTCTTTTCATAAAATATTGAATATAATCGGTTGTCTCCAATAAACTCGGCGGCCGGGAAATAGCGCATTTGTAGTTATTAAAGGACAAACGAACGAATAGTTAAGGTAAAGGCAAATTTAAGAGAAGTAGAAAGCCACTTTTAGTTGACAGTACGTTGGGTTTATTCGTTGTGATCCAAACTCAATTTTTAATTCTTTTTACAATTATTTATGCCTTCAGCCCTTTATAAGGCAGCTTTAGTTGGAACCGCCTAAGAAAATACATGTTTATTTTTGAATTAGTTAGGAAGTGTTTAAAGAAATTTTTGAAAGAAAAACAAAAAAAAAAATTTCTTTAATTTCTTTTACACTAAATGATTTCCTTGTTAACTTGGCTGGAGTTTTTTTGATGTTACGTGACCTATTTTTTACCCTGTTTGTTTGGAAGCTTCCAATAAGCTCTTGGCCAAGTAAAACCCTAAAATAAAAGTGGGATAGTTCTTGTATCCTCACCCGAACTATAGAAGAGTGCAAAATCTGAGCATTTGTCACAGCTGCATCGACAAAAACATAAAAAATGCGTAACCACCAACGTTTGCTTCGGCGTCCTACGCTATAGGTGGCACGCTTTTGGTCGCAAAGGTCGACGCCATCCATGCGCTTGGTATATAGTATTGTTGAACTGCCAACGGACAGGAGATTTCAGCTTTGGATCCATTTTTCTGCGTTCGTATTACCACAAGCCTCGTTTTCGGATCAAATGCAGTTGATAACAGATCTACCGGTTTCGTATCCATCCACTGTATCAAAGCTAAATTTTGCCGCTTCCTCCGCTTATATTCCCCTTTCATCATTTTGTTTTTTTGTGCTGCGATTTTTGGAAGTCCCTTTCGATTTGACCTCACCGTTGCAGTTGCATAAATTTTGTTTTCGTATAGGTCTTGAAGCAACTGAAAAGATGAAAGGAAATTGTCAAAGGCTACATGAATATTAGTGCCTTTTAGTGAGTGACAAAGCTGTTGTACAACTGAAGCTTCTAATCCTAGTTCAGGCGTATTGTCTGTTCTTTTTCCCGGCGTATACATCGAACAGATATAAGTATCCAGTTTGCGAATCACACCTAGTCCACACTTTGAGGCCTCTTTTAATTGGCTTAAGCGGCACTTGAGACTGGATCGGCCTTTGAAAAGAACCATGCACTCATCAATTGATTGAGACTTAGTTGCCATAGCAGAGCTTTGAAAACGGTAATTCAAAGTTGCCATATTTTGAATAGGCGATCAAAGTTAGCTTCTCAATATTTGGGTCTGATTGAATCGTCAGCCAAGTGAAAATTTTGCAAGATTTTTTTAAAATCTTTTGCATGACATGACTGATGTAATAACTTCATCAAAAAAGAACGAGTTTGTTGATCAGTATAAATCAATAGACGGACGGTTATGCACACCCATCAAAACTATTATTCCTAAAGATGCCTCCAGTTCTACGAGTATTATGTCAATGTTCTTCCAATTTTTGCTTTTGTTTTGTTGAGCATACAAATTGGTGTGATCGACAATAAGTTCAAGTGTACTATCTGTGAACATTTGCTTGAAAAAGTAAATTGGCCGACTCCGACTTGAGCCTGGTAATAGTTGGGCTGCATTAATCGAATCAAAACTTTCACTTGACAAAAACGTCTCATTCGCAACACTTTTATTCCAAAGGGGATCCTCGTTTTCGTCTGCACTTTTTATTTCTAACATGGGATCATCCACATCTTCAACGTTTTCTGTTGGATCAGCTACATCAAAATTCTGGTTCTCGACATTCTCATCGTTTTCGAAATCGTCTTCGGAATTCTCGCCATCAATTTTATAAAACAATTCCTTAATTTTGTCAGCATTTGGTTTTGCTTTAGACATCTACTCGTATGTAAAAAAAACAAAAAAGATTTCAAAAATTTATGCAACTGATTGGATGCATTCATGGACAAAGGTGGGTGGCAAATATATTGCCACCACCTTAATAAGGGTTAGAAGTGGCTGCTGAATCTGGCTCTTTGGCTGACCGGATTCGTAGAAATAAGTTGTTTTGGTAACGCCATACTTTTTATTTGCAACTAAAAGGTAAGCATTTCTCACGATCAACTGCACAGTTGTCTAATTTTTATTCCTCTAGGATATCATTTCAGGAGTTGTTCGCTAAACTCTTATTGAGAAAGGTCTATTCGTTTGTATGTGTCATACGACTAAGCCTCATCCTTTATTTCCTATTCCCCTCTTAATCCATTTTAAATAATAGTTTAGAAGCGATTTTCAAATATTTCGCTTCACTGCTTATAAATGTAATTTTCCGATGAATTCATTAATATGAATATTGTTTGCTTACTGACACACCCACGCCTAAATAAACAACAAAACAAAAACAAAAAAAAATTTAACAAAAAAATACGAAATCCAATTAAATCATCCCTTTCCATCAAGTCAAACCTTCGAGTGAAAGCTATCTAATCTAATTCCCAGCAAACAAAAGCAGGATATACCATACTCGCATTCTATATATTTACACACGTTTCTACTCCAATGTCCCAAATGCTCAAAATTACAGTCCAACGACGCGTTCATACAATGCGAACACATACAAAACATACGAGTACATGTCCCTTTTTTTGACCCTTAGCCCACCACACCATACACAAGTTTAAGTACAAAACAAATTGACACTATGTCAATACGTAGAGCGGGTAAAGGGCAATGCTAAAAGGATGCCCTTATCAAAGAATACTCTCGCCGTGTTATTATATGAACAATCGATTTCGTTTTTATTTCGGCACTTACACTTTTGCTACTACTGACAATTGCCACCCCCATTGTTCACCTCAATATCCTCCTTTTGTTGTCAGGAAATATTTTCGCTATCCTTGTACGTAAATTGTAAATTGTATGGAATATCCCAGGAATTTATTCTATTTTGTGCAGATGGATGACAAGAATTTTAGCATGATGGAGCATGGCCTGGTATAAAGGAAATCTACCCGTACGTAGATCAATGTAAATCAGCCAAACAATCAACTAGGAGATTGTTGTTTTAGCATTATCTATAGGTCCTCGATATTCGTGTGCTATAAATATCGTGTATCTATTGTCAGAATTATCCAATTTAAGTGCAATTTGATGGAAACTAATTACGAGTATTGAACAAAAAACTTGCCGAAATGGGTGCGACCAATGGGTCACGCCAATAACTTCCTGATAAAGAGAATTTGTCGTATTTTCCAATGGTTTTTTCAGGTTAAGTGTGACCGGTTTCAGTCGTCTTCTTTTAACCCAGATAACTCTGTAATCCTTCCAGAAGGATTTAAAGAGAACTAACGGAAATATTTTCGTTTTCATACTAGGTAAGGTGAAAAGTAACCTCCTTGATCGCCAGAATGCGCTGCTACTGCAATAAAGGTTATGGTGCCTTGAAGTCCATTCATATTTAGGCAGACATGCCAAATTTCAGTGCGATACTGTCGTTAGTTTTGTTTTGACAGCTGATTGTTGTTGACGTGTTTGGCATCATGTTGGGTATGGACAAAAACGATTTTCGTTCTCTCATAAAACATTATTTTTTGAGAGGCAAAACGGCGAAGGAAACAAAAGAAAAGTTGGATAAATATTATGGGGCCAATGCTCCGTCAGATTACACCGTCAGATATTGGTTTCGAGAGTTTCGTGGTGACTGGAACTTCACTACCGATCAAGTCCGCAGCGGCAGGCCCTCCGATGTGGTTACAGAGGACAATGTCAAAAAAATACATGAAATAGTATTGGCTGACCGGAAAGTGAAGGTGCGCTAGCTAACAGATACCACAAAGATTAGTACTGAACGCACACGCCATATTTTGGGCAATATTCTGCATATGAAAAAATTATTCTGCCGCTGGGTGCCGCGCATGCTCACTCCTGACCAAAAACACGAACGCGAGAGCACTTCGAAAGAATGTTTGGACTTGCTGATACGGAATCGGGCGGACTTTTGGCGTCGATTGGTAACTTGGATCCACTATTACACACCAGAGAACAGAATCAGTGCCCGGCAAAGGACTGAAGCTGCCACGAGTACTCCGAAGCGGCCGAGGGAGGCTCGATGGGTCGGAAAGGTTATGGCGTCAGTTTTCTGGGATTGTCATGGCATACTCTTCGTGGACTACCTCGAAAAAGGAAAAACCATCAACAGCGAGTATTACTGTGCATTATTGGAGCGATTGAAGGCCGAAATCGCTGCAAAACGGCCTCACATGAAGCGAAAAAGAATTTTGTTTTTGCAAGACAATGCGCCGGCGCACAAGAGCATCGCAACGACGGCTAAAATCAATGACTTACGTCTCCAATTGCTGTCGCATCCACCGTATTCGCCCGATTTGGCTCTGTCGGACTATTATGTTATCTCTTCCCAAACCTCATAAGATGGCTCATCAATAAAAAATTCAACTCACGCGAGGAAATCATCGACGCCACAGAGAAGTATTTTGCAGACCTTCCGGAAAATTACTTTTCGGACGGGATCAAGAAGTTGGAAAATCGCTGGGATAAGTGTATCAAACTAAAAGAGAACTACTCGTATATTGAATAAAATAAAAACATTTAAAAAAAATTTTTTTTTCATTCCCAAGGAGATTACTTTTCACTCCATCTAGTATACTTGAATAAGAACTAGTAAAGATCAGTGTATCTAATTTCCAACAATAACACATTATTATCGCATACCGTAGAGCACCAAACTTTGATATCCTTCTAGAAGGACTGCAGGATAACATAATTACAATTATCGCTTTTTGAGTTGCTTGATATTCTCGAGGCTCATGAAGATGAAATACTTCAAAATGGATTAGATGTGCCAGTCTTACCTCCTACTAATGCAAATGAGGATTTGACGGACGAAGACTCAGGGCCTGAAGATAATCCGATCATAGATAATGTGCCAAAAAGTCAATTACACTCGGAAGTTGTCGTCAACAGCACCAATCAGGACAACGAAGAAATACTAGAAGCTGATACGTCTTCAAATACAGATCCTTGCTGCAGTCGATATATCAAACGTTCCCGTCTCGAACAACAGGTATCTCCTGCACCACCAGAAGGTAAAAAACGAGGAAAGTTGGGAACAAAAAAGACTGCCGCAAGGTCTTTCAATTGGACACAAAATGAACTACTTCAAACCATGGGAGAGTTTCCTGCTAGTTTGTCCTGCAATTTAGAGCCAGGAAAATTACCACTTGAATACGAGTACTTTCGTATGTTGTTTGATGACGAGGTCCTAAATTTGTTTGTAAAAAACACAAATCAGTATGCCGCAAACCAAAATCTTGTTCTGAACTGTTCTGAAAACGAAGTGTTGATTTTCATCGCTATTCTTTTACTGAGTGGATATGCAGCAGTTCCAAGGAAAAACATGTACTGGCAAAAAGAGCCCGATGCACACAATTAACTAAAATCAAACGCAATTTCAAGAGATCGCTTCCAGCTTATCATGTCAAATATTCATGCATGCGATAGCGATAACTTGAACAAATCGGATCGTTTTGGAAAAATACGGCCATTATTAGATATTTTGAACCCAAACTGTCGTGAATTCGCACCACATGAAGAGTTCCATTCAGTGGATGAATCCATGGTTCCATACTTCGGGGGACATGGGTGCAGGCAATTCATCAAAGGTAATAATAGATTTATACACCATCTTCCAAATGTAAAAGGATATTTTTATTATTTTCAGGAAAGCCTATTCGGTTTAGGTTTAAATTCTGGTGCGGTGGGACAAGTACTGGATATCTAAATTGGCTCGAGCCCTATCAGGGAGCAAACACATTTTGCGGAAAGTATGATGAGAAGGGATTGGGCTAATCAGTTGTTATGTCATATGCAGATCTTCTCCCAAAGAACATAGAGTACAAAATTTTCTTTGACAACTTCTTTACATTGTTTGATTTGTCGTATGACCTAAAGGAGAAAGGCAAGAAAGCGTGTGGAACTATACGCAGTAATAGGATTTCCAAAAACTGTCGCCTCAAAGGTCCTAAAATTATAAAATCTCTCAAAAGGGGATACTGGGAATACGCAACAGATGAAAGTACAGGTATTTTGCTATATCTTATTACTTTCATCATTCAATTTTGCTGTAAGTATTATTAGGTATTTCTATTATTCGTTGGATGATAAAAATATTGTATCACTTGGCACCAATTTTGATAGTGTAAGACCGCTAAAGAACGCCAATCGATTTTCAAGGGAAGCTAAAAAAAAGTTATAATTGAACAGCCCAAAGCTTTTCTAAATGGGCGAAATAGATCGAGCCGATCAAAATATATCACTCTATAGGATAAATATAAGAGGGAAAAAGTGGTACCTTCCATTAATTGCTCATCTCATCCTGTTGTATCGCGTAGGAATAGCAAGATGCGCGAAATAGAAACGAGATTTGACGGTGTTGACCATCTTATTTCAAGCTTACCTGTACAAAAAAACAAGTAACATTACACGCCGACTGTTTTATACCTTACCATACAAAAAATTAATAAGATTGTTATTTTTTTATATTACATTTTCCTATAATCCTTCTGGAAGGATGGTCTTTTCCAAGATCACCAGATACGTATGTATGGGAGATTGTAAGATTTATGCAAGGCTTATGCTTCAGTGATGAATCTTCTTCCACGAAGCATATATGTAGTTCCTGTTATATTTAATTTCTTTAAATAATTTAATAAAGTGGAGATACTCGTAACTACAGCATTGTCTGGGCGCCTAATTGCCCAATTCGGCATTTTGCTCCCTCGACTTGAACAAGAAAAATTTCGTTTCTGCATCGTCCGACTGACTCTGCAACTGTGGAGTTTTTCGTATTTTTGTAGGTATTTATCCTTTTGCGTAAATTCACACATACGGACTAAAACTCCTCCCAAACCTATGGCTTCTGACACAACCCCCTGGGACCGCTGCTTGCATTACTTCAAGGGGCTGTGATCCTACACCCTTTCGAGTTTACGTGCTTTCTCAATATTGTTCTTCTTCTCTTTTCTTTCTTCTGAGAATATCTTCCACAAACTGGCAAATTCTTCCCCAGTTCAGGTCACTCGTCAGCATTTTATCCACTATGTTTTCTGGGTTGAAGGCACCAATGCTGTTTTCCAGTGCTGTGCGTTGGGCTTCCCATCTTCTGCAGGCAAAAAATGTGTGATGTACGTCGTCTGCTGGGGAGTCGCCATACTGGCAGGCTGGGCTATCCGTTTTGCCGTTCCTATGTAAAAAGGCTTTTAAATTTCCGTGTCCGGTGAGGAATTGAGTGACGAAGTAGGTGACCTCCTCGTGTTTCCGGTCTTTCCATTCAGCCACATTTCTTATCAGCCTCGCTGTCCGCCTTCCTCTGCTTTCCGAGATCCAGCGCTCTTGCCACTTCCGTATCGTTTGCTGCTCTGCTTGGTCGATTGCCGCTTCCAATCCGATTTCCGCCTTGTTTTCGTGGACGTACTTCCTTTGTGCCGCTAGGAGATCGATGGGAATCACTCCTGCGACTACAAGGACGGCTGGTTCCGACACCGTTCGGTCACTACCGCCATCTGTTTCCGATACTTTTCTTGTCGAAGCGCGTCTGCCCAGATCTCACTTCCATATAGGAGAATTTCATGCGTTGTCGACATTAATAGCCTGCACTTGGCGTTGGACCTCCTATGTTCGCCATTAATCTATTGAGTGATGTTGTAACTCTAGAGGCTCTTTTCGCTGCGTACTTTATCTGTTGCCAGAAAGTTAGTTTTGTGTCAAGCCTCAATCTCAAATACCTCACCGCGTCTTTGCTCTTAATGACTTCAGAGCCAATTTGGAAGTCTATTTGTGTCGGGATATTCTTCTTCGTCAGAAGGACTATCTCAGTTTTCTCTGTTGCCAAATTAAGACCGTGCTCATCCATCCAGAAGATTGTTCGTCGCATGACTTGGTTTAACTTTCTTTGCGCGTTTTCAGTATCTCTTGCCGTTATAACTGCCGCGATGTCGTCTGCGTACCCAACGAGAAAGGTGTCTTCGGGCATTTCCATCCGCAGTACATATATCATCATAGGAGATGTTCCAGAGGTCTGGTCCCAGGATTGATCTCTGTGCTGCTCCAGATGTTATTTCCTTCCTTCGTAGGTTTTCTGTGGTCTCGTAGATTAGCTCCCGATCCCTGAGATAGTCCTTCATTATATGTAAAAGATAGGCTGGGATGTTGAATCTATTTTCTAGCGTATTTAGTATATCACTCCACCTGGCTGCCAGCTAAACGATCTTTGTAGAGCGGCAATTTCCTTGTTGGGCGGTTTGAACAGACTTCACCACTCCGACCGTGGAGCATCCTTTCCTGAACCCATACTGCCTTTCTGCCAAGTCTAGGGTTAAGGAGTACATGCACTAAGTAGATACAATGTAAATAGATAAATTGGTTCCGTAGTCCTCTTTGTTGAACATATGATACCATCGATATGAACGAATTTTTTCTAGTTTTTTAAATTTTGTCTCTCCAAAATCTATGACCAATCAGATCTGAGACTCCTTGTGCTTACGAAGTCGTAGCTAATACTGCATTGATGGTTCTAAAATGTTTGCTATTCCTTGAGTGACTCAGATGATTTTGATTTTCGTTAAATATGTGCAATTTCGAATGGTCGTCTATTTTTATGAAGAAAACGATTGTATTTTGTGCACGTGTACTACATTTTTTTTTAATAACTTCAAATACATCATCTGACAAAAATTCAAATTGATAGAACTATTCGTTCGCGAGTTATCGTTTGCACACCCACACGGAGACATTTTCTTAAAAAAAAACTATCTAAAAACGTTATAGACAACTTAAATCGTAAAGCTATCACCAAATTTTCATTTTCGACTCTCGGGGAGAATGCAAGAACTTCCCTGTAAGGAAGCTAAAAATAAAGAGATTTTTTCCGCTGAGCTACGAGTATCTTTAGTCAGAGTTACGCTAAGACTGCTTAGAGGTAAACCACAAATTATGCTCAATACAACCTCGACAATTGTCTGGACTGAGCAAAGCGGAACTACAATAAATCTCATGTTAAATGTTCCAAAATTATGTATGACTTCATGAGCAGTGCAGAGAAGTTGTAAATACTTCAACTGTGTGGTATTCAATTTGCACTATGAACTGGCAAAGAGCCAACTAAAAAGAGTACCTCGCTCGAATTCGGATATGATTCCAAAACCGAGAACGACGAAGACTAGAACGACGATCGGAATTCAGTTCATTGGAAATTTATAAGTACACATTTGTAATTTTTGTCAAGTGCAGATATTCTCTAGGTACGAGTATGCTGTATCTATTCTGCCTGGTATAGATATGTTACATACATATGCATGTATGTATGAATGAATATGTACCACTCTACCACTATCTCTCATATCACAGTTTCGCGCGTTAATTTAATCAAATTCGCATTCAAAGTTCTTCGATTCATTGCAAGACTTGCCTATACAGAAAGGGTTAAAAGGGATACGAAGCGAAACTGTAGAGGTAGTGTCGAAAATTAAATTGGGAACGCGACACCTACGGTACTAATTCAATTTGCTTGTTCCATTAATGCAATGCGAGTGTAAAACGAAAGGATTTATCCAGTCACATGATTGTGGTGTCACTAACCATCCTCCATTCGTTAGTCGTCGTGTTCGGATTTTAGCCCTTTCTACTCGTACATTCAAGGGCGAGACAGTGAAATGCGCAGTTTAAATTAATGAAATTGTCTATAATGACACGACATGCCGCAAAATACATTTAAACGAAGTAATATGCTGGTCTATGGGAGAATACCTCGTATCTACTAACTTAATGTACTATGTACAGCTCTATACTCGTATCTCTACTACTCCATTAGAGTCTCAGTCGATTTTCACCACATACTCGTAAGCCTGGTAGTGCACCCATGGGGACAATTTCAGGCAAAGGGGGTTACCATTTTATTTCAGTGATGGGGTATGTATGTAATTTTATTGATAGCTACTCATCAATTGATGGCTAAATTCAGCTGACGATGAGGGGGCGTGCCCTTTCCTTTGATTTTCCTTCCGAAACTGATATCGATACCAATGCCAATGTTGATAAACTGGTGTTTCCCTTCCACGTATGCGAAAGTATTTGACTGTAAGCGACAAAAAAGTAAGTTCACTTGGAATATGTTATGTAGTCTGACCTGTTTTTTTTTTTTAGAGGTTTGACACATTAAAATGAGATTAAAGTTAAATACGGTTTGCAAAATTTTTGACCAATTTTTCAAACGTGGCTAAGATGTTGGATCAAGTCATCCATCGTCTCTAGTTTATCGGCATAGCTCCACAGAAAAAAATCCAAGGGTATCAAATTACAACCTCTTGGAGATGAAATTATGCTCTCGTTTAATGTTTCCTTCAACGAATCGATTATGGCCCACATTGAGTGGCATGTTACGCCGTTTTGTTGAGACCATTGATGCCATTCCATCGGTAAGATCAGTAATCGTGCATCTATAACGCTCTCCATTTAGAGCGACGTTTCTGGCCGGCATAATTCTGAAGAATTACATTCCACCTACCAAACACTGACTTTTGGTGGATCTTTTCACTTCAAATGCAAAAATTTTTTTTTGTCGGACGTGCGCCGTACTAGATGGAGTGAAAAGTGACCTCCTTGGGAATTAAAAACAATTTTTTTTTTTGGGTGCCGCGTTTGCTTACGTTAGACCAAAAACGTGTTGGAATGAACGTTTCCAACGCTCTGTTGGCGCAGTTTAGGTGCAATAAGTCTGAGTTTTGGTGCCGATTAATTACTGTAGATGAAACTTGGATACACCATTATACGCCCGAGACAAAAATTCAGTCAAAACAGTGGACTGCAAAGGGCGAGCCGGCTCCAAAAAAAAGCAAAAACTGTTTTTTCGGCTGGGAAAGTGATGGCGACTGTTTTTTGGGGTAGTAAAGGAGTTATCTTAATCGATTATCTTCAAAAAGGAAAAACCATTACAGGAGCATACTACACATCATTACTTGCCAAGCTGAAGGCAGAAATTGCGGAAAAACGGCCACATTCTCAGAAAAAGAAAATCCTGTTTCACTAAGACAACGCGCCGTCTCACACCACAGCGGTTGCCATGGCGGAAATCCATGAATTACAATTTGAACTGCTTGACTATCCACCTCATTCACCAGATCTAGCCCCAAAGCGACTTCTTTTTGTTCCCTCATCTAAAAACTGCACTCGGAAGACAGAGATTTTCGTCAAATGAGGAGGCAATCACCTTCGTGAACAATTATTTTGCAGAGAAAAACATCAAGTACTATTTGGATGGGTTAGAGTGATGGGAGCATCGTTGGGAGAAGTGTGTAGAGTTACAAGGAGACTATGCAGAAAAAAAAAAAAATTGAGAAAAAATGTCGTGAATCATTGTTCGGTCGGAAACTTTTCAGGCAACCCTCGTAGTCCCCTTTTAGTTTGATACACTTATTCCAGCGATTTTCCAACTTCTTGATCCCGTCCGAAAAGTAATTTTCCGGAAGGTCTGCAAAATACTTCTCTGTGGCGTCGATGATTTCCTCGCGTGAGCTGAATTTTTTATTGATGAGCCATCTTATGAGGTTTGGGAAGAGATAAGATAATAGTCCGACATAGCCAAATCGGGCGAATACGGTGGATGCGACAGCAATTGGAGCTGTAAGTCATTGATTTTAGCCGTCGTTGCGATGCTCTTTTTTCTTTTTCGCTTCATGTGAGGCCGTTTTGCAGCGATTTCGGCCTTCAATCGCTCCAATAATGCACAGTAATATTCGCTGTTGATGGTTTTTCCTTTTTCGAGGTAGTCCACGAAGAGTATGCCATGACAATCCCAGAAAACTGACGCCATAACCTTTCCGACCCATCGAGCCTCCCTCGGCCGCTTCGGAGTACTCGTGGCAGCTTCAGTCCTTTGCCGGGCACTGATTCTGTTCTCTGGTGTGTAATAGTGGATCCAAGTTACCAATCGACGCCAAAAGTCCGCCCGATTCCGTATCAGCAAGTCCAAACACTCTTTCGAAGTGCTTTCGCGTTCGTGTTTTTGGTCAGGAGTGAGCATGCGCGGCACCCAGCGGCAGAATAATTTTTTCATATGCAGAATATTGCCCAAAATATGGCGTGTGCGTTCAGTACTAATCTTTGTGGTATGTGTTAGCTGGCGCACCTTCACTTTCCGGTCAGCCAACACCATTTCATGTATTTTTTTGACATTGTCCTCTGTGACCACATCGGAGGGCCTGCCGCTGCGGACTTGATCGGTAGTGAAGTTCCAGCCACCACGAAACTCTTGAAACCAATATTTGACGATGTAATCTGACGGAGCATTAGCCCCATAATATTTATCCAACTTTTCTTTTGTTTCCTTCGCCGTTTTGCCTCTCAAAAAATAATGTTTTATGGGAGAACGAAAATCGTTTTTGTCCATACTCAACATGATGCCAAACACGTTAACAACAATCAGCTGTTAAAACAAAACTAAAGACAGTATCGCACTGAAATTTGTCATGTCTGCCTAAATATGAATGGACTTCAAGGCACCATAACCTTTTTTGCAGTAGCAGCGCATTCTGTTGGTCAAGGAGGTCACTTTTCACTCCATCTAGTATACAATAATCAAGCGGCTCCAATTCTAGATCTTGTCACAAAATATTTCATAAGAGGGATGGACATAGCTCAAATTCCTGTGCACGGTGGGAAATCGATTCATTCCTCCTCAATACTATGCTCTACAGATCAGATATGCGAATTTATCGCCTGTAAAATGGACTTAGCACACGATAAGTTTCGCGAGCTGAACCAGGATTTTCCAAATAAATTTACTCATTTTACAAGCCTTGTTCTTGCGTTAGTTTATCCATGGGAAATAGCAAGTTAAGCACATATCACTTGTAAAATTGGTTCACTGGACAAGTGTTGTCAATTGGAGAAACAAACAATGTTAATCAATGCATTTTTTCTGACAAATTAGGTTGGTTGTAGTACCATTAGAATAAATAGATCTCCTCATTAGTTAACAACTGATTTGGTTACACTTAAGGAAACGATATTGGATTGCAAATTTTTATTCCCAAATCACCGATGAGCACAACTTAGTTGCTTATCAGATTCTTACTCGCATGGTAGGCACTCCAGGTGGAGGCGTTGATGTTCATAAGCCATTGGAGTCGATGAATTGATTATGCTGTATAGCCCACTATATGGGATTGAAAATCGCTCATAGAACTGTTTTCGGCCGTAAATGCTTCCGCGCCATAAATTAAGCCTCGGAAGATAAGGCTCTTGTACAGTGCGTTCTTTGTTGTTCGTGAGGGAGTTTAGTTTCCTTTCTTAGTCAAAAGAAACAGAGATTGACAATAGTAATTCATGGCTTTATCCCTACGATGTTGTCATTGACAAAGTCTTTTATCAATCACAACATTTCACATAATTAGTTTGATTTGTTGTTAATCTGTAATCTATTATATTTGTAGCTAGGAAATTCTCTTACTTTTTATCTCTGCATTCCAGCAGCCGTATTCATTACATTTCCTTAATCCGCGATTAAAAAGTTGATTATCGTTTTATTCATAATATATTTGTGAACGCATAATAACTAATTTAGATTTGATGAACGGTTTTGGAATCACTGTTTGAGAATTTTTTTTTAAACGTCAAACTACTGGTATGTCATGAACGTTAATGACAAATCAAAAAAAATGGAGAAAGCAATAAAACGAAAACACGTTGAAAATTG
Source organism: Volucella zonaria (assembly GCA_963966105.1). NCBI lineage: Eukaryota > Metazoa > Arthropoda > Insecta > Diptera > Syrphidae > Volucella > Volucella zonaria. The sequence continues at coordinate 798,183 of OZ014533.1, read as the reverse complement.
GCATTCAGAAGAAAAAGTGCATAAGTTTAAATGCATTTTTTAAATAATTTGTTTTTTATTGTGTTTAAATATATATGTATTTTTAGCAGCTCCTGAGGGAAATACTAAAGAAGCACATTGATGTCATAGAAGACAAAAGGACTGACACAAATACCTTGCATAGGAAGCGCGATGATTGGACAAATATTTTGAAACGATAATTTCATATTACGAGTATTTATGTATATCTACTGGTACAACTAATTGTCCAATTCAAGATTCAACGAGGTCAACAAAAAGGAGTTCCAATGGAGGAATACAAAAATGCGATTTAAGGCCTAAGACAACGGCTATCGTCATTTGCTAAATGGAACCGGTGGTGGTCCAAGACCTTTATCTGCGGAAGCAGAAGATGCGGAGATAATGGCCTTAATACCGAAGAAGTTTGAGGTCGACTCCAATATTTTTGACAACGATTGGCGAGCTCAGCAGGTATTAAAATGTATGATTAATTGAAAAATTTCAGCAAAAAAGCATATCTTTCGTTTCAGCTGATTTCTCCCGAAGAAATAGTTTCCTTCCAAAAACGGAACCTCAACCTTTGAATACTTCCGCAGTAGTTCGCACTACTGCACCCATCCAAAAAAAAAAAAAAAAACAAAGCCAGATACGTAGGTTTTAATTAAGCCATACATAAATACGTATACATATGTATATGTGTTTGCATTTTAGGTTCAATCGAAGGACGAATTTTATAAGAGAGAACTTTTTCTTATTTCTAAGAATGTGAGGGAGAAGGAGCTGGAGTACATGAAGGAAGTACACGAGGCTCAGATGAAGAGCGTCGAAATGGAAAGAGAGCTGAAACTTCGGCTTATACAGGAGCAACATGATGAAAAAATTAAGATTTTAAATAAAAAAACTTTAATTGTAAAAGGAATAGTGTTTTTATTATACGTAAACATTTCAGACATGTTACCATCTACACATTTCTCAGCAAAAGTGTTGATTAATAAATGCTCTGCGGCTTATTTCCAGTACATAAGCTTGCTATTCTACAGGTGGTTGCACATATTCATTCGGGGATTCTAAATCATGCGGATGTTCTAAAAAAAAGAAGGAAAGAATATTTGTTAAGGTAAGATCAGTCCAATTCCATTGTACTTACCAATAAGTTGATCATTGAAATCTATTGCTAAATTGTGCAAGACGGCTAGAGTAATTACTGTCCTTTTCACCGATTCTATTGGACCTCTCATGCCGTTAACAAGGATGCGGAATCTCTGTTTCCACACACCATAACATCTTTCAATAGTATTTCTAGTTCCAACATGAGCCTTATTGTAAAGCTTCTTTTCTGGGGTTAGCATATCCACTATCTCCCAACAAGCGTCCTCTGAACTCTCAACTTTCTAAACGACTTTTTATTCTACTCTCTCTAAAGATCCTAGAGTCGTGAGTACTTCCACGCCAGTGGCACACAATATCTCGTATTTTTAGACGTGCATCACAAACGACCTTGTATAAAATAGTATATGGTAAGTCAGAATTTTTTCCGGAACCATAGTATTTATAGAAAAGTAGCCCTTTCTGTTGATCTACATAATATTGACTCATCTCCTTTTCTTTGAATACGTATGTGAGTGCAATCGATTGCACCAATTACATCTGAAAATCCTGTTATTCAATAGAATTTAGATATAACACCCATATGATTCTCAACTAGGGTTGGCATATTTAAATACAAAGCGCTTGCCACTCTAGCACATATCCTGCTTATTGCAGGCTGACTGAAGCCACGAATATCAGCAGCATCAACTTGAACTTTGAACAATTTTGTCATGTCATATGAGTCTGTACACAAAAGTGATCAACTTACTTCATTCCGATCTCAGCATCGAATCGCTACCTTCAACCCAGCAGAGATGCATCCACCTCCATTATCTTACCGATGGTTATCCTTCCTCCCTCGCTTTCGAAACCAAAACTTCATGTGATCCTCCTACCATCGCCAACTTTTTTGCTACATTTTTCAAGCAATCATTTGCCAACAACTCCTTCGTACCAGATCCCTCTTACTTCAATGATCTACCAAATTTCTCTATTGGTCCCTTTCTCACTCAAAATTTCGATCCTGCAGTTATTGAAGAAAAGTTACAAAATCTTAAGGATGAATTTATACCTGGCCCAGATGGACTCCCCGCCATGTTTCTTAAGAAATGCTCTTCCAACCTGTCTCTACCCCTTTCCTACCTTTTTCGTCTATCGCTCACACAGGGTGAATTTCCCCAGATTTGGAAGACCTCTTTTATAATCCCAATACACAAAAAGGGATCTAAGCATGAAGTTACCAATTATCGTCCCATTGCTAAACTCTCCCATATACCCAAACTCTTTGAAAGCATTTTATACGAAGCGTTAAGCTTCAAATGCAAGCCTTTTATTTCACCCCGACAACATGGTTTTCTAAAAGGTAGATCAACTACCACAAATCTAGTTGAATTCGTGTCTTTTGCTCTCTCAGCCTTAGAAAATGGCAAAGAAATCGATGTTATCGCAACTGATTTCACTAAAGCATTTGATAAGATATCTCATAAATTGATCCTTTTCAAATTGTCTGCTCTCGGCTTTGAGCCGCTCTTTTTAAAATGGATTTCTTCTTACCTGGTAAACCGATACTATAGTGTTCGGTTTAGATCCGCCCTTTCTGTTCCATTCCTGGCATCATCTGGAGTTCCACAAGGCAGTCATCTTGGCCCTCTTCTCTTCATTCTTACTATCAACGATGTTGAGAGTGTCATTAAGCACTCCTCCCTCTCCCTTTACGCTGACGACACAAAATTTTTTAAATCTATTTCCTCTCCCCAGGACTCTGCCCTTCTTCAAGAAGACCTTGATCGGTTTTCAATCTGGTGCCTCAAAAACTGCCTAGAACTTAATATAGCCAAATGTCAATTTATAACCTTCTCACGTAAATACAACCCGTCTCCCCCCCGACTTTATTTTCTCCATGGTCAACCAATTCCCCTGGTTCAGTCTTTTCAAGACCTTGGCATATTATTCGACTGTGAGCTTAATTTCCGTTCACATATCGATAAGATGATCCTCAAAGCCAACTCATCACTTGGCTTTATTAAACTTTGGTCCAAGGAAATATATTACCTTTGTTCGCCCCCTGCTTGAGTATGCCAGTCAAGCTTGGTCCCCCTTTCGCCGGGTTCATGTTTCCCGAATCGAGGGTATTCAACGTCGATTCCTCCGATTTGCCCTCCGTGGCCTGCCATGGAACGACCCTTTAATCTTACCTCCCTATCAAGACCGCCTCAAACATCTAAATATGAATTCGTTAGAAGAACGTAGGAATATTGCTGACGTTCTTTTCATTCATCGTCTTCTCATAGGTTCCATCGACTGTGCATCCATTTTGAACTACATTTCCTTCAATACCAACCCCCGCAATCTACGTTGTCCTCGTCTCTTCTATCTACCGGTCCACCGCACCTCTTATGGCTCCAACGAACCTATCTCCCGAATGCTCCGAAAGGTCAACTCGAACCTCTCCCTTTTTCATTTCCACCTGAGCACTCCTCGTCTCAAACAAGATCTCCTCCATCACTTCCTTGGTCACTAGCTCTTAAGTCTTTCTGTTAGCTTTTAAGTTAGATTAAGCTTGTATTAAGCCAATAAATGGGGGCCTCAGCCCCCACCAAAAATTAAAAAAAAAATTAAATCTTCTTCCAAATTATTTCGAACCAGATCGATTACTTTTAGCATATTTTGCATATTTTTGCATACTCCTAAATTCGTCCTCAGAAGTCTTGAAGAGGTTTTTATATTTTTTTGGGCGTCGCGTGTTATTGAAATCATTCAACATGTCTAAATGATTTATAAAACTTAAAAAACTATCTATTTTATTATTGAAAAATATGATATTTTGTTAAATTACTGGATGTCACTCTGATTGAGCTTTAAATGCGGAATTCGGCATTTAAGTTAATGAAGACTTGATCAACGTTGATGAGTGAAGAAAATTGTAATGAATAAAGAATATTCTTAAAGTATAATTAAACTTAAATCAAGATTAGTTTGAAGTTCATTATCCTTTATTAATAACACTGAAGGCTTACGAGTATATCACAATTTTCCAAAAAAAAAAAATTAGTATCTTAGAATAATGGAAAAGGAAATAACAAATCTATAAAACGAAAAGTAAACATAATTTTTTATTATCAAGTGTAACAAAAAAAATAGCCTTCAAATGCTGCAACACTTTTAAAGACAAATACCTATAATATACTCGTATATGGATGTACTCGTACAATACTATCATAAGTAAGGGTGTACGTGTATGCGCCCCCCTTTACGCTTGGCTTTCAAATTTTATGCGTACTCATCTCCTCAGGGGATGAATAAAGAGAACCTCTTATTAAAAAAGAAAAAAGATGCCAAAAGGTTTCAAATTTCAATGAAATTCAAATAAAATAAATGAAAAAGCAAATCTTTTATGCACGAGACCAGCAAGTAGGATGGCGAGGTGGTTGAACAATAAAAACGCAAACATCACATTTTCGGCATACCATATGTATGGAAAAATTTTTCACATTGAAACTTCTGGTGGTGGAACGGTGCCAAACCAATCCTCCACTGAGTGCTGGTTCAAATGCTCTATACTTATTGGAACTCTAAAGGAGATGAATGGATAAATAGGTGACCATGTTATCTGCACTCAATCGAAGTTTTTGACAAAAGTTTGTCAATTAAAAAATGAAAATGAAAATGCCTGCTAGGAGATGCTGTACTGATAGCAGAAGCCACGTCTATTAAAAAATTTGGCTTATAGATTTCATCATGGAATTCTGAAAATATAATAGTTCTGTGCAATCGTAACATTTTGACAGCATTACATTTTCGAGATATGAATGTGCATAGTTTGACATTACGGTTATAGTAGAGTTCAAAAAAATTAGGTCTTTCAATGTCGCCTGTATGTTTGACAATTTTCGACTCTCCATTTTAATTTCGCAATTAAGGGCACTTCCCGCATAGTGGAAAAAACAATTTTAATTAAAACGGCTCTAATTTAATTAAAACTGATATCCGAGGTTTCAGTAATATACCTAGAGGGACACATACATATGTATGCAACGATATGGCATATCAAGTGTTTTTTTTTTTTTTTTTTAAATAAATCCGAATAAGGGAAGTTTCAAACAACTCGTACGACTACAGCTCGCAAACGACTGAAACAATTTATCCATAAATAAACACTTAACATCGTTTTCTACATACACAAATATGAAATTCAGAGAAATATTTTTAGTAGAATATTTCTTAATTTTCTTGAGAGGGTTTTTTATAAGATACAGTGTGTTTGACAAAGCCGTGTGGTTTAATGAAAATAAAATTAATTTCTTTAATGCGCCAAGTACTTATTAATCTCACCCATTCCCAATTATCGACTTACACTGTTGATAACTTACAGCTTTTCCCTTGATCCTCTAATTCTACAGACAATTTCAAAATACTGAAGACAGAAAGATTTTTGTCTAACACCATTATAGTCGTAACCTTGTTAATTTTTTCAGTAAATTTGAGTACTTTGTTTTCAACGCCTTTTTCTCTATTCAGACAAGTCGGCAATTTTTCTTTAAATCATTCCACCTACCTCCTCACTGAACTCTTGGACTTTCGGAGATACAGTATTTTATGGATATAAGAAACACTTATATAAGAAAAAACCTCTTAAAAGGAACGTAATCGTATTCCCAGTGTCTTTTCTTTACAGGGTGAATGACTCGAACTCCAACTTTTTAAAATGCTATAATTTTTTTATTTTTTGATAAATTTTATTGTGCCAAAGCACAAAATGTTGGAAAATACATCAATTTTCAAATTGTCTCAGTAGTTTTCAATATGTCCACCTTTGGCGCGAATAATGCACGCTGCACGCAAGTGGCTCTGCGGTATTTTGGCCATTCCCGGCGAAGTGCTTGTTTGAGGTGGTCCAAACTTTGGTATTTTTTAGTGCCAACCTTCGCCTTCAAAATACCCCAGACAGAGAAATCCAATGGATTTGCATCCGGAGAATTTGCAATCCATTGTGTCGAAGAAATGAAGTGTGGAACATTGTTTTTTAACCAATCTCGGTTGACGCGCGCTTTGTGAGACGAGCCGAGTCTTGTTGATATATCAATCGAGTTTCCGACCGAAATGATTGTTTGCCCAAGGCTTCAATACTGCCTCTAAGACTGTTTCACGGTATACGATCGCATTAATTTTGACGCCTCGGTCCAAAAATACGAGCGGAGAGCGACCATCAGCGGTTTTGGGGGCCCAAACCATCACCATCGGTGCTGCCTGCTTTCTGGTGGCCGTCCGAAGGTACAAATTTTCGAAGGACCTCTCTGGCAAGTAAACTCGGTCATTTTGTTTGTTGACATATTGCTCGATAACAAATTGCGACTCATCGGAAAAAACCAAATTCGGCAACTCACCACTTTCGTGCAAGCGTAGCAACTCCTTCGCTCTTTCGACTCTAACTTTTTTCTGTTGTGGTGTAAGATCGTGTGCTTTTTGGAACTTCAATGGCTTGAGCCCAAGCTCATTTTTCGGTATGTGTTGCATCCGTTCCAACGATATGTTGAGCTCACGAGCCATTTTGCTTCCACTTCGACGCGGATTTCGCTCAATTCGAGCCTTCACTTTCCGAACCATTTCTGCCGATGTTGCTGTTTTTTTATGACCACTTCCATGGCGTTTTGCAACGTTGCCAGTATCACGGTAACGAACTATGGTTCGAGACATAAATGATTTATTCACGTTGAGCCCTCCAGCTCTATCAATAACTACTTGTGGTTTTCCAGCCAAATATAAAGCAATCACACTATCACGTTTGAATTCCATCGCGGATAAAAGTTTTTCAACACAACTGAGACGCAAATCGTTTAAAAAGCTTGTAAATAATAAAATTCCCTGTCATGTGTCAAAATTTGAGCTCACTGTCATAAACGGTTTGGAAATTATAGCAGTCTGAAGTTGGTTGCAGTTCGAGTCATTCAGGGTGTATATTTCTGTATCAAATTAAACGGTTATAAGAAAAACGCATATAAGAAACTGGTTTTCATACTAAAAAAATCTATTTTTACATATAAGAATGCACGGTTATATGAAATTTGCTTTTCGCAATACTAATTTGCATTTCCAGCAACTTATTGTCATATAAAAACGAATGTGTATACGCCTTAAGGAAATTGGAATGTCAGAATGCAACAATAACAGCTTCAAAAAATTGTGAACAATTAAATCTGTGTTATTCTCTCAATCCAGTTCGTTATCCGTATCTAAAAATGTTTAAAAAAAGAGACACCTTGTCGGTTAAAAATAAAATAAAAATTCTCTAAGAAATAAAGTCGGGAAAATCAAGCAAAGAAGTTTCAAATTGCGGAGAGCAAGAAGTCAGACGAAATTGAAACCAAGCCAAAGCACGAAATTTTAAACAAAACCATGAATAAATTATTTAAGCAATTGTCCGAGAAAAATGCAAAAATAACCGGACCGATATTACTTGAGAAGGCTCAACAATTTGCCAAGGAATTGGAAATAACAGATTTTGAAGCCAATCAAGGCTGGCTTCACCGTTGGAAAAGGAACGAAAATATTCGTTTTAGAAAGCTTCATGGCGAATCGTATTCTGCTAATGTGGAAGCAGCAGAAAACTTTAAACAGTTTGTCATTCCTAATTTACTGCAAAAATAGGCCCTTGAAGAAATATTTAATGCGAATGAAACTGGGTTATATTACAAGTCACTACCTGATGGAAAGTATGTTTCAGGAAATCAACAAGTAAGCGGCCAAAAAATACCAAAAGATCAGAAAAGTTTGTGTTTTCAATTGGTAAGTTCAGGCAGCCTCGTTGCTTCCATGGAAAACAGGTTCCAGTGTCATACAAGTGGAATAAAAAGGCTTAGATGGCAAACACACTCTGGGCCGAGATCATCAAGGAGTTGGATTAGAACATGTCCAAGAAAAATAAGAAGGTTTTGTTGCTGGTAGACAATGCTTCCGCTCACAAGCTTAATTTTACACCAAATAACATAGAAATAGTATTTTTACCGACCAACACCACCAGTCTCATACAGTCTCTTGATCAGGGTAAATTCTAAGATTTATTTTATCAATACGATTTAAGGCACATTATAGGAAAAATTTGATAAGAAAACAAGTTCTTGCAATTGAAGCCAACTGCATAGAAACATTTTTGAAAAAAATGACAGTGCTAAAAGCATTACACATGGAAAAGCGATCCTGGTGGCTAGTTACTCCACAAACTATTGAAAACTGCTTCAGGAAGGCTGGGATTTTTAAAGAAAACGCTCGAGGAATGTATTTTCGTATCTTCAAAGATATGAAAATGAAAATTGTTTCGGAGAGATAGATGAAAGGCATCTTGTAAGTGAAATGTTGGAGGATGAAGAGGATGGGCCAGAATCGGTGTGAACACCCCATCAATGCCACGGCCAACTAAGGCTGGAGCAGTGGAATCGAATCGTGTTACAATGATATTTGGATGGCGACGAAGACTAATATTTGCTAAGTATAGAAGAACAGCTCTTTAAGAACTTTGACAAACTACTTATACAAAAAAAAAAAATCAAAAATATCCGTTGTTTGCATATAAGAAAAACACGGATATAAGAAATTCATTTCTTGGATTTTCGAAGTTTCTTATATCTGTACCTTGCGGCAGATGTACAGAGACGTGTGTCAATTTCTCTGTGTAGCTTGTCTTTTTTGGTTTTGTGTATATTTTTGATCCTGTTCAGAATCAATTTCTTATTAGCTCTGCAATCTTAGCACGCATAAATCCGTTTTATTAGATATGCAAAATACCAAATAGTAATGTTGAATCGAACATTACCTTGTGGTTGTCATTTTCTTTGTCAACATGGATCGTGGTGGCCGGACTTCTGCTGGTATATAAGTTAATTACAAATTATTCTTTATATAATAATTTTTTTCTGAACTCCGCAACAGTATATTAAAGACTTAATCAAAGTCCATAGAGGAAGACGACATATAGACAGACTTATTATACTACGCAGAAAGTCTCTGTTTCTAATTTTTAATGAATTTATTGAGTTCACTGATTTAAGGTTCTCATGTTGATGGCCATTTTGGACCACTTAAGCTTAAATTGGTGGTGTTTTTCACTCTTACATTTTTCTTTGCATTTAAAGCCGTCGAATTTCAATTTGCAATCGAATCTTGACAAGTAAGAATTGGTTTGGCGAGAAAACGCTAAAGTTAAATTTTCAGATACAGTCAATTTCACGGCAGAAAACCTCTGTAAGTGAGAGAGTAGAAAAGTTTTGTAAAAATATCTTAATTTCAATGTAAAGTGATTGCTTTAAGTGGAAGGTGGTGGGATACGTTGTGAGTTCGATTTATCGAAGCCCAGATTTTTAGACTGAAGATTTGATATGACTTTTGAAACAATATAATCCAAACGAGCTTCGTTTGATTTTCAATTGCCTTCCGGATTAAACCTTTTCGAAGAGAAGGATTTCACGGGGAAGAACAAAATAAGAAACCTCTCACTATTCTTTAATGAGTAAACAAGACTGGTGCAGACAAACATACTCGTATCTTTATCATCACTAGGACCTGGAGACCTAAATGTTTCAAATGCGTTAAGACTCGACCCTTAGTATCATGATAAGGATAATATTTGAAGAGAGGCTAAAGGAAATGAAAAAAGAGGACAAACAAAAAAAAAACAACACCTAGAGCTAATAAATAAATAAAAGAAATAAACCTAAAAGCTAATTTGTTGCCTGCTAATGCTATCAGAAAGGTAACATCTGGCCGGAAAGAAGTCGTCAAATACAAAGATTGTGTCAGAGGAAAATAATGAAGAAATTGGACCTAGCAATAAGGAATAAAGTTACATCTCACGAAGCCAGTATTTCAACCTTACCCTTGGAGAACTTTGTAAGAGTTGAAAACCATTTGCTAGTTGCTTAAGACGCCACGGATAATGACTGTTACAAGTAGCACGCGGACTTTATAAGCACGTTTATGAAAACAAATGGCAATGGTTATAAAATGTAAAACCTTGAAAAACTTAAAAAATTCAAAAAGAAAAAAACCAAAAGATACGTGATAGAAAATGGAAAATTAAATTATACCCAGTGCTTACAATTATTAAATAACAATAAAGGTTTTCTAATACGTAACAGCATTATTTCTTCTTATTCCATTTAATCTGTTAACGTGGAAAACACTTCTTACATCTTTATAAATGAGATACCAGCTAAGTTAGAAACCTACATATACAGAGAAAAAAAATATCGATAACTTGAACTCTCACTTATCCAAGTTTGACTGTATAGCAAGATAATTTATTGTGCAGGATACTGCTCTGCCGCTAAAAGGTTTTCGTAATAAACTAAACAAAAGAAAAATAATGATAAAAAGTAATCAACTTTGGGAAAGATTAAATCAGGCTGCCCCTGCCAGTGTTCTTAGCACCATCCTATTCCCCCACAAAGTCAATTGTGGAGTTTAAACAAACCAAGTGCATATACATTTGTATCTGTGTATGTTTGCATGTACAAATCAATCCCAATAGTATTCTTATCGCATGCGGTCAGGGAATCATGAAGAATTTCTTCCTTTATTCACTTTAATTCAGTCGTAGATATCAAAAATCGCACAATATGTCGGCCGACCATATTTGAAGTTTCCCTCCTGTAAAGCAATTAGGGAGCTTATCTTCATCGAGCACAACATCAGGGTGTTAATAGGATTTTGAGCAATAATTTTACTTAAGAATGTATGATGCCATACGAGTAGGTACATATGTATGTACTCGTATGTTCGTATTTGATCGCAGATTTTAATTAGCTACCTTGTACTGGTAGTCATCGCCTTTGGCGAAGTGGTATTTCTTCGAAGACGACAAAGGCAATTTGTCATCTTATTTAATTTATTTTGCACATCATCAATCATTTCTTGGTTTATCTCATATCCCTTCTTATACGTACGAGTGTGTCGTTGTTGCAGAAATACTCGTAGCATGCTCAGATACTCGTACTTTCTTGGATATGGTCTTTAACTGATTTTGTTTTAATTAGAAGAGCGTTTCAACTAAGTTATTGCATTTGGTGAATTTACCATAAAATGTATTGCATCAATTAAAAAAAAAAAAAAAAAAAAGCCAACAATTCTTGTGAATCCGTCTTTCGGCAGATGAGGAGCGGAAAATGTTAAAGAACAGCGCTACGTTATCATATTATTAACACCCGTTTGATTTTTATGAAATCTGAATTTAATTATGACGCCAGTAACTTTTTTGTGGTTTCTACTTATTTACTTTAATTGCGTTTCTCCAGGTGCCTGAATTTCTACCAAACAATTAAGAAGTCAGGGGCAAACGTTTAATTAAAAAAGCCAAAAAGTGGGATACAGAGGTTCTTTAATTTTTTTTTTCTTCTTTTTCGTTAATTGAGAGGGTAACCCATGAGTAAAGCGTGGAGGTGAAAAGCACAATCTAATTAAACAATTGAATCCATGGCAAAGAATTTGTGTTATTTTTTAACAAGTTGGCGATATCAAGAAAACTTTTAAAATGAAATGAGTGGAAATTTGGCTTAAAAGTTGCAATAATATTGGAGTATAGCAATATTGTAGTTTGTGTTTTGGTTTCTGTTTTGCCTTGGAAACCAATGCTATTCGCAGCATTGCAATACGTGGCCTTATTGATAAATCAGCCTGCTCAATTTATAAATTTAGCCAGCATATTATAAGTCTTCACATCTTAGGCTAAATTGCAAATCCTATCTTTGTAGACAATATGGTCCGCATTCCTTTCACAATTGCTCTCTTTTTTTTATAATCGGCGCGCTCTCAAGGGGTTTTTGTACCCTTAAAATGTTCGTACACAGCGCGGGCGAAGGAAATTTAGGGAGGAAGAAAAGACAGGTACCGATGTACATTGTTTTTAAATGTTTGTAAGTTATAACGACCAGGAAACACAGAGGTCGGCAAGGCATTCCATAAGGGAGTTGTACGACTTAGGAACGAATCACGATATTTTAGAGTACGCCCGAAAATGGGTTTGAGGGTATACTGATGAGCATTCATAGCGAGATGGGTGTTACGGAATGCTACTGGGGATTTCAATGGAGCATTGGTGGTGGAAATAGCGATAAAACAAAGTGAGACACGAGACATTTCGTCGGTGCTCGAGAGTGTCAATTGATTGACTGATATTAGTATCACCAATGAGTTTTATCGCACGGTCTTGAATCTTATCTAGCATGTGCAGAGATGTTTTAGGAGCACCTGACCAGATGTGGGCATTGTACTCCAGTTTTGGGCGGATAAATGCCTTATATATTGTTGCCAGATCAGAGGGGGTAAAATATTTCTTACATAGGAAACCTAGACATTTCGCAACATTTTTGGCGACATCGAATATGTGGTCAATCCAACGTCAGTTGTCACTGACACACATACCGAGAATGGAAAGTTTATCGGTTTCGACGATGCAAGTGCCATCCATGGATAATGGCTGGGTGTTTAAATTTCGCTTTAATGACAGCAGGCAGCATTGAGTTTTGGAAGCATTCAATTCCACTCGATTGATAGTTTAACATTTGGTTATGCTGTTAATATCGGAATCTAATGAGCTTAATATACGCTGCCGTTCCCGTTCTACAGCCGAAGAGCAGGGGCGTGAGTCCGGGAACGAATATGAAAAGCAGAGAGTGCTGTCATCAGCAAAGGAATATATTGGATTAAAAGTGGCAGACAAGAGATCATTAATGAAAATGAAAAAGTGTGTCGGAGACAGAACGGAGCCCTGGGGCAAACCAGCATTTATTTTGTGAATATTAGACTCGAAACCGTCCAAGGCAACTTGAATTGAACGTTCCGAAAGGTAATTTCTAATTCATTGAAGAAGAGAGTCATCGATCCTAAAAGCACGCATTTTCGACAAAAGAGCCTGATGCCAAACTCTGTCAAATGCCTTAGAAATATCAAGTACAACTACCTTGCTTTCACCAGATTGGTGTACGCTTTGGTTCCACTTTTCGGTGAGACATGCCATCAAATCACCAATGGACGTGTTGCTACGAAAACCATATTGCCGGTCATTAAGAAGTTTTCGTGTTTCGAGATATTTCATTAGCTGACGGTTTATCAGCGTTTCCATAACCTTGGAAAGAAGTAAATGCAATGGGTCTGTAGGAGGAGAGAGAAGAAAATTCGCATTTTTTAAGGACGGGCTGGACAAATACTGTTTTTTATCTGCTCGGAAAGAGTCCTAAAGAGTAGGATTGATGAAAAAGCTTACGCAGTGGTTTTGCCAGCGTAGAAGAACAGCTCTTCAGAAGAAGGGGAGATATACCATCCGGACCAGCGGATTTATGTATGTTGAGATCTTTAAGAACTCTTGCTACTACATGAGTGCGAAAGTGGATTCGTCCCATTATAGATTCAACGCACTCAAGTGTAGGCGGGGACAAAGCACAATCTGGGAGTGTTGAGCTAGCCGCAAAGTGTGCAGCAAGCAGATTGGCCTTGTCCAAAGAGTTGACAGCTGGAATGTCATTGTAATTGACGTAATATATTACGGAGGTAATAAAAATGTCTAAGTGTGGAGATAAAGTACTTCTTCAATGCGGTAGCGTGAGAAGAAAATTTCATATTAGAGTCAAGTAAGAGTCCTAGGTACATAAATTCGTCTATATTCTCTATCAAAAAACAATCATCACTCCAATTTTCACTAGCACAAAATAATTGATCAAACACACTGGTTGCACATTTACATTGATACAAATTAAATTTTTTGCAATTCGGTGCATGAAAATATACATCTGGTTTTGGATTAAAAACATTAATTTATTCCAGTCTTAGGACTTATTACAAGTTTGTGTTCAGCGAACCATTGTCTTTGAGTATGTACATCGCAATTTATGTTAGCATTTAGATTTAAAGGACTGTTGACGCCATACGATAACTCAATATTGTCAGCAAAAGCTGTAGGTAAGACTTTTAGATTGAGGTGGAAGAGTGAGTTGATATAAATTAAAAATAGAATGGGACCCAGAACTGAACCTTGTGGTACCCCAAGCCTGATAAATTGCACATCACTTCTCGTCTCATTCAACTTTACTCTCTGTGATCTATTATTCAGATATGAGTTAAACCATTCAAGCATGAAGCCACGTAGGTACACCTGCATTTTCCAGTTTACTTAACAGAATTTTTTGGTCAACCATATCGAAAGCTTTGGTTATATCAATAAATAACGCAGCTGTACATTTTCTTTTATCAAGGTTGCATCTGTCATCTGAGAGCAAAACTCTAGAAGTGCGTCCTCGGTTGATTTGCCCTTCTGAAACACAAATTGAGAAGGATGTAAGAACATCGTCTTGTCTAAGAAATTTACTACTTAATCTAATTTTTATAAGTTTTTCGAAAACTTTACTTATGGCTGGCAGAAGGGAAATCCGCCTATAATTTCCTATTTCAGTTGGAGAGCCTTTTTTTTTAACAAAGAAATAACATCTGCACACTTTAGATCGTCAGGAAAAATACCAGAAAAAACACTACGATTGAATACATCAGCTAATATGTTACATCCATAATGAAATATGCAATATTTGCAATATGCAATATGCGTTGCAAGGGCATTTTTTGCACTTTACTCTAAGTTTATTTTTAGTTGTTACTTTAATTAATAAAGAACTAGATGACCAAGGCTTAAGTTTATAAATAGATTTTCTTGTGGTCAGAGAACTGCAATTGGCAATATGGCTTTTGAGAGTGGTTAAGAAATTAGAATATGCATTCGATACGTCACTGCAGTTATAAACATTGTACCAGGACTCAAAACACAACTTGTTACGAAGCTTAGAAAAAATGATATTATCCAGCAATCGAAAGTAATCATACTCACATTTTCCACACTAGTTGTCATAGCAAAACATCTAAAAATTAAGATTTAAACGCAATTACTCGTATAGTCTAGTCTCTATATTGTTCTGACGAACTGTTTACACTTATCTTTCGCTATTTTTAGATAACACAATGACATCAATTGTATCTCAGATACACCAAATACGACATCATTGCAAACGTACAACAAAAAGTATGTACTGCTTCAACTAAAGAAACTAACAAATACCAACACATAAAAGCAATTGAAATAGGAAAAAAATTTATGAATCCTGTTTTTATAGCTGCTGTTGGTCAATTTAAATGTGGTCGGACTCGGCAATTCCTTCCCTTTTCACATAGAAAATAACACAACGGCCTACTGTGGTGGGCAACGTGGCGAATGGTTACTCTTAATGCTTTTAATGGATAAACCAGCTTATACCTACGACCATCTCTATGACCAAGAACATCTGCAGCAGTGCAAAACAGAGGATTAATATTTGTAAAACATGGTTGTTCCCCTATTATACATATATCCTCTATCTTCTATCCCCAAACCGCTATTTGTATTTACACTAGCGTGGACTTGGTGCAGGAAGTACCATCAAAGACAAGAAAAACACTCTCAGACATGAAACTGAAGTGGCGAAAAATTCCAACTTGTGGTTTCGTCCACTAGCCCATTAAAGGGTGGAGGGATTGGATTTCACTGCAGACTCGTCCACAGTCATTAACTGGGGCAAGAATTTAAATGGACAGTGTCCTGGACTGACTGCTACAGGTATGAGCAAACACCACTGATACTACTGCGGCTGTTGCAAAATACTCGTACCCGTGGCTTGATTAATTTTTTGCGCCTTTATCCCGGCGCATTGGATGCATGTGATTTGAATTGCAATGCAGTGCATCATCGTCACTGGCAGTGGCAGCAGCATCATCATTATTCCCTGCACACTCAATTTAAAACAAACTTAATGGGAACAATTGAAAGTTTTAAACTACCATACAAAAAAAAAAAACCGAAAAAATAACTACATATGCATAAGTACGTCAACGGAGAAACTGCGCTCACACTCCAAAAGGATCGTATTTAATAAACGTTGTACCAGAGCCTCAATTGCAAGTCGAAAAACCCTTTGAAAATGCTACAAAAGTCCATGACACTTAATAAAACCGCTATACGCGCGATACGATGGTCACCATATTATGGACGAGTGCTGACACTCCATAGGCCTATTTCTTTTTTTTTCCGCACGACACTTTTCGCTCGCGCAATTTTTGCTTTTTGCACAACAATTCGATGCATCCAGGAGCAGGACTGAAGTCGGTCAGGTTCGTGTCGCTGTTGGAAAATAAATTAATTTGTTTGAATAACCGCACCCGACTGCTGTTGATTGAAGTGACAGATTTGTAATTAATGCTCGCATTTCTGGTCATGATGGCCATCACCTCACTATAAATCCATATGTACGAGTATACTTGCATAACTCCATCAACACTGCAACTTTTGCGGCAAGTTGATTGGTACGATGCTCTTTGACTGCAATCGACCATACTGTCCTTTAGCACATGGATACTCGTACTTGTCCTGCTATGCATGTGTGCTTTGGTGTGTAAATCTCATCGAGGTGAAACAATAATTATAATCATAATAATTTAATCCTTTGATCTTTCATGCATTAAGCTAATGAATAAACATAATACACCTATAAGTCGGGAATTAATTTTGTTTGTGTTCGAACGTGTCGACAGATAGAAGGCCAGCATCAGTATCCGACACGAATATCCCATTCATAGAGGCAGCCAGCTACATAGTCAACCACTCAGGAGTCAGCCGCCCCTTGAGCAACATATGATTGCTTCGATTATTATTATTATTGGGCCGTAGTCATCGGCGCCTCGCGTTTGATGTTCCCTGAGAATTTCAAAAGTTGCTGCCATTTCCAGCTGATTGAAGGTTAATTCCAGTTTATGGATGCTTTCAGAGGATGAATATGTATTTTGGTTATGAAATTAAAAAAATAATATAAATTCCTATTAGCAATAAACTTAATTGTGATGCAACTTAAAGGCGCTAAGGTTTGATAGTTTTGTTTGTGAGTGGGGAATCGGTTATATCTCTATGGAATTCATAAAGCTAAGGATAATTGTACACTTTTTCTGGAGAGTAATTGAACTTTTTATTGAACAATACATACAAACTACAATAGAAAGCAGGAGCCATCAGATATTAATTATTATCACTGATTGTAAAAAGGTTTACATTCGAAATAGGTAAATTAAAGAACCACGATCAAAAAGTTCCCGGAGGACACCACCGTGTGGCGCTCCCATTGTTCCGATTTTATTTCTGTTTTGTTCTGTTTTTTTTGTTAAGTTGGTAAATCTGTTGTTGACATTCCCTCTAAATCTTAGCGTCATAGCTTGACATTTGCAAAAGTTACGTAGCCAAGAGTACATCTATCTCTGTGTGTGTTGGCGATTTTCCAGTTGTCCGAATATGTTCCCGCAGATAAATAAATTGTTCAGGAGGAAAGATCACAATGACATTCAGTGTGTCCGAATTCCACAAACAACAGAAAACAGACAGACACTACTGACCGTTGGCATAAGTCTAGAGAGTGCCGACTCAGGTGACGGTCTTTTCGTGATCAAAGACCCACAGAAAAAAGTGGATTTGCTGGGAGCTTTTTTCGAGGCCATGTATACGGTGAACAATCCGGTTCACTGTAATCACGACATTGACAACAGGGCCTACATAAAGCACTATTATTTGCGTAACGAACTTCAAAATTGGCGATCCGAGAATCACGGTTTCACCGTATTCAATGAAGAAAACGCGGCAAACGTTATCGTCGCCGATGAACGAGATTCCTCGAATTTGTTAAGATGAACTCCTCTGCATCTTTGAGTCTATGAAAAACAAAAAACTCGTCGGCAGTAGACGGTATTCCAAACGTCGTATTATGACACCTTGGAAGCAGTATATATATTTACTACGCTGTTTAACAATGCGCTGAATAATGCATATTACCCGAAGCATTGGAAAACAGCAGTGGTACATCCAATCCCGAAAAGAGACAAAGTTAGAACTAACCCTGCTAATCTTCGGTTAATTAGTTTGCTTCCGAATATTAGCAAGGTATTTGAGAAGGTGGTTAATAGAGCACTGTTAAGGTGGGTTGAGGAAAATAATATAATTCCGGAAAATCAGTTTGGTTTTAGGGCGAGGCATGACACTATTCATGCTGCGTCAAAGCTGGTCTCCGACATACAATGGAATAAATGCAAGAACCAGTGCACGGGTCCCTGCCTCGTTGACTTTCAGAAGGCCTTGGTTAGAGGGGTTGTCCTATAGGTTGACCAGAATGGGCATGCCGAAACTCCTGCTATATATGATTTACGACATGCTTATGGGAAAGAAGTTCGTTGTTAAATGTAACAACGTCATTTCGAGCAAGATCTTTGACATTAAAAACGGCTTACAACAGGGGGCTCTGATTTCACCGATACTGTTTAACGTTTACACAAGTGATCTAGTAGGTTCCCTCAATCATTCCATAGCGTACGTAGACGATTTGTACAGATCAGGTCTAAAAATCGAGGTCATCAATACTCTTCTGCAGTGTGACTTCGATCATATTAAAGCGTATTGCGACGATTGGAAGTTGAAAATCAATTTTCAAAAGTCGGAAACAATCTTGTTTAGAACTCCATTGAGATGGGCTTCTATGGATACCAGATATAACTGGCGAAATTTGGCCATCATTGGACAGCACTTGATAAGTATTTGTATTTTGACAAACATTATAGATGCTTGTCTAGCTCTGACAAGAAGGCTGTTTCCCAGCAGTCAACTTGTTGCCATGTTGAAGGTCATATACTATGTTCCCCTAATCAGTCCAGTCATCGCGTATGGTTGCCCCGTGTGGTTCAATGTAGCGCCGTATCAGTTGGAAAGAATTCGGGTGTTTGAAAGGCAGTGTCTTAGAAGTACAAAAAATATTATCCCAACAAAGTCCTTTAGGATGGGGCTAATCTGAATAGGATTGACAATTTCCTAATTAAGGTGATTCGAAGACACTTTGGAAGGACGATGACCAACGATAATAGCCTGATATTTGGGGCTTATTACCCCAATGAGAGTTCACTTCTATCGGGCTTTATCCCGCCAGAGGCTTTTCTCTATATTGATGCTAAAGGGTTAGTACAAAACAGGGATTCCGATAATATACGACGGGTATGTTGCCAATGCTCAGGAACTCCTTCGCTTTAGTACCGGATCGGATTCATGCCGAGAAACAGTCCAGCAAATTCTGGTGGCCTCAAGAAGGAAGAGGGTTAGCTCGCTCTCCTAGGCCGGTACGTTACTAAGGTAGCACACTCCTCCGTAGTTGTAAGTTAGATTAAGGTTAGATAGGGGATCTCGTGGAAAAGCCGCGTTGGTTAGCATGAGGCCGTACCCCTGAGAAGTGACCGGTGGTGTGTGGCACTGGTTAAATCTCGGTGGTGCGTGTGCACGTTGTTGACGAATGACAGGCGCCCGAGATCGCAATTGGGATGGTGAGTACCCGTTGCGAGAGACTACGAGAGCTCACCACCCCGATTACAGTTAAGTTAGGCCAAGTAGTTTAGGTAGATTAAGTAGAATAGGGACTTAGTTTTAAGTTTTATAAAAAATTAAAAACAATATGGCTTCCAAGCTTTTTCTAAACCCATTTTTCTTAGAAATTTTATTTATAATACTCGTAGATAGATACGATTAATTGTAAGATAGTTTTTAAGGCCGAAAGGCAAAGCTGAATGAAATTATTAAGTTTAGATCGTTCGGTAAGAGCCAGTAAGCTAGAAGCTTACTTAAACTGTTACTTAAACTGTTGTTGTCAAATTAGATTTAATCATTTTTGTCAAGAACGTAAGTTAATAATGAAGGAAACAATAAAAACGAATTTAAAAGTAAAGTAAAAGCGATTTTTTACAATTTTAGAAATGGATTTAAATTTGCAACAACGAACTTGTATTAAATTTTGAAGTGGCACGAGCGGTTCAAAAGTAGTCGTGAGTCAATCGAAGATGATGAACGCAGTGGCAGACCATCGACATCGAAAACCGACGAAAACATTGATGAAGTACTCGTAAAAGAAATGTTGGTCAATAACCGCAAATTAACCATCCGAGAGATAGCGGAGGACTTGAACATTGCCTATGGATCCGTCCAAGACATTTTGGTTAGTGATTTGGGTGTCGCAGCAAAGTTGGTACCAAAAGACCTAATTTCATGTAGAAAAGAGACCGTGTTGACGTCGCAAAAGAGATGATTTGCGAGGATGAATCCGATCACACATTCATCAAAAGGATCATTACTGGAGACGAGACGTGGCCGTGGGCTTATGAGTACGACACGCAATCCACACTTCTTTTTCAGTCGAAAAAGAAGGCAATGCTCACGGTTTTCTTGGATTACAACGGTGTAGTGCATCATGAATTTTTGCCAGAAGGCCAGACAGTAAACAAAGAGTATTATGGGACGTTTGCGTGAAGCAATTCGCCGAAAGAGACCAGAGTAATTTTTTGACGAAAAATGCAACAAATACCATCCAACAGCCACCGAACCGAATTCATCTGATTTGGCTCCCTGTGACTTCTTTCTGTTCAATCGTGTTAAAAAACCACTGCGGGGAACGCGTTTCAGCAGCCGAGAGGAAGTAATGGAAAAATCGCAGGAAGCACTGATGGGCATACCGAAAACCGAATATAAAAAATGTTTCGAGGATTGGATCAAGTGCTGGCATAAGTGTGTTGCAGTCGATAGGGATTACTCTGAAGGGGACAATATACACCCTAAATGACTCGAACTGCAACCGACTTCAGACTGTTATAATTTCCAAACCGTTCATGACAGTGAGCTCAAATTTTGACACATGACAGATAATTTTATTATTTACAAGTCTTTTAAACGATTTGCGTCTCAGTTGTGTTGAAAAATTTTTATCCGCGATGAAATTCAAACGTGATAGTGTGATTGCTTTATATTTGGGTGGAAAACCACAAGTAGCTATCGTTAGAGCCCTCCAGCACCTCAACGTGAATAAATCATTTGTGTCTCGAACAATAGCTCATTACCGTGATACTGGCAGCGTTGCAAAACGACATGGAGGTGGTCATAAAAAAACAACAACAGCGGCAGAAATGGTTCGGAAAGTGGAGGCTCGAATTGAGCGAAATCCGCGTCGAAGTGGAAGAAAAATGGCTCGTGAGCTCAACATATCGTTGGAACGGATGCAACACATACCGAAAAATGAGCTTGGGCTCAAGCCATTGAAGTTCCAAAAAACACACGATCTTACACCACAACAGAAAAAAGTTGGAGTCGAAAGAGCGAAGGAGTTGCTATGCTTGCACGAAAGTGGTGAGTTGCCGAATTTGGATTTTTCCGATGAGTCGCCATTTGTTATCGAGCAATACGTCAACAAACAAAATGACCTAGTTTACTTGCTAGAGAGGCCCTTCGAAAATTTACACTGTCGGACGACCACCAGAAAGCAGGCAGCACCGATGGTGATGGTTTAGGCCGCCATAACCGCCGATGGGCGCTCTCCGCTCGTATTATTGGACCGTGGAGTTAAAATTAATGCGATCGTATACCGTGAAACTGTCTTAGAGGTAGTATTGAAGCCTTGGGCAAACAATCATTTCGGTCGGACATCGTGGACATTTCAACAACACTCGGCACCGTCTCACAAAGCGCGCGTCAACCACGATTGGTTAAAAAACAATGTTCCACACTTCATTTCTTCGACACAATGGATTGCAAATTCTCGAGATGCAAATCCGTTGGATTTCTCTGTCTGGGGTATTTTGAAGGCGAAGGTTGGCACTAAAAAATACCAAAGTTTGGACCACCTTAAACAAGCACTTCGCAGGGAATGGGCCAAAATACCGCAGAGCGACTTGCGTGCAGCATGCGATGCTTTTTTCGGCCGTCTCAAGGCCATTATTAGCGCCAAAGGTGGAATATTGATACAATTTGAAAATTGATGTATTTTTCAACATTTTTTGCTTTGCCACAATAAAATTTATCAAAAAATAAAAAAATTATAGCATTTTAAAAAGTTGGAGTTCGAGTTATTCACCCTGTAGATTTAGATGAATAAACTTGTATTTCCAATACAATATATGGAACTCCAAAGAATACATGGAACTTTTTGATCAATGTTGTATATGTACATGCATCTCAACAAAAATGATTTAAATTGAAAAACAGAAACAAACTTCAAATAAGACGCGAAAACCCAAAACAAGCTAATTGCAATAATATAAAATCTTATTTTTTATTGCTCTTACTGTTTACAAGAGCTCTTAAACAAATTCGCATTCAGAAAAGCCTTTAACTTTTATTTAACAAGTACGAACAATCCATCCAAAACGCTTCAACAATTAAGAAAATCGCGTAAATCTCAGGAAACTTTCCAGTAGGACATTTCTTAGTTTTATGTTTTGTCTGCCTTCTTTCTTTCACCTGTTTTTCGTTTTTCATTTTTCATTTTTCATTTTATTTTTCCATGGCAAACTTTCAATGAAATTTAAAGAAAACTTTCTTAAGGATACTCACGATCCAATTGTAGTGGCAGTCCTCAATGCGTTAAACACAGGCTTTCGCCTGTTAAGAAAAAGTGCCAGGGCCACTCTTGAGAAGGAAGTTATCTATCCTTTGAAACTACTTTGACCAACTTACATACCACACACTTCACTTAATTTTTGTACATACGAATATATTCTCTTTTAGTCCCTGAATTCAGTGACAAAGTTTAAGTTTTCAGCCAAACAACTACTGTGGGCTGAATTTCTTATCGTTTTAAGTAAATTTAAATGCACAAATGTGGTGCCGGATGTGTCGTTGCAATTTCCATTGCATAAACTGACTAGATGAGGCATAGCCGCACAAAAAAACAAAACAGAATCACTTTCTTCAGCTATTCCGACATCTTGCCAGTTTTTCAAAGGATACTTCAGTTAAATCCGACACCAATTCAACTTCACTTTACTTGCCTAGCTATACGACTAATCTTTAATATTTATTCTTTGCCAAGAATGTAACTTGTTTTCTCTAAAAAAGAACAACTTATTCTATGTAGCGTGAAATGCTTATATTTGCTAAAGTAATTAGCATCTTTTTGTAGCCGGGGTATAACTAGCATACAAGTTCTACCAATTGAAATGACTTCAAACGATTTCAAAACGAATTACAGCCAGCACGAAAACTTCCTAACAAGTTCGTTCCACTTTCTGATATTATTACGACCCCGACTACAAACTTCAAACTACGAAGCTCATAATAGTTATTTTGGAGTGATTCAGAAATAAACACCAGATAAAACGGCCAATTGACAAGTTGATGTTAATGAAAGAATTGAAAACAGCAACAAGATCATGATGGTCTATCTATTGTACATGTACGAGTATTCGAATGCATCATTAAAATCATTCCTCTCATAAGTTCCAGTACCATATACTGTATTGTAGATAGAGGGGAAAATAATCACTTACACATTATTATCCCAATCCCAAGGAACAGTCAATAAAAACATAAGGGAAGAAAATATCCTTTTCACGAGAGCGGGTATATCTAATTTTTTTTTTTTGTCGGTCCAATTTTGTTTCTTCAACTGCTAGGGGACTTGATGATGAGGCATAAAAGAAACAAAAACCTAAAAGCATATGGTACAAGCACATATAAGATAAGAAAAGTAGCCGTATGTGGCGGTCCAATATTCTTCTTTTTTTTTACGTAACAATTCATTCTTACTTAAGGGAGCACTTTATCATTTTACAAGTATAATACAAGGAGGACTAGAGAATAGAGTGGCCGTAGCGCTGTTCAGACACCATAAAAAGTGAAAAAAAAAAAATATATTGTACTCGTACTTGGAAGAATTTAACTTCACTTCGTATCCATTCGAGTAACGCGGAATGAATCAGGTGTACGCTGTTGCTTAATTTTTTAATGACCTCGAAAACCGTAAACTTTATTATTAAAGGTAAGCCAATGCTTTTGTAGAAGACATCCTTCTATTTCTCTTCAAAATCCCGTCTAAATGATGGTGCAACTCCTTCTTAAATAATCATAAGTTCAGAGAATTTTATTTATTAATGGCTTTTGTTATAATACGCTTTGGATAACACTCTTGCCAAGAAACATTAAGCCAGTCGAATAATAGAAAAAGTCGCTCCTTAATTTTACAAAATTCTTCTACCAAATTGTACTATGTGATTATTCTAAGATCAAAGTAAACAAAGAATTGTATTAGCTAATTCAAATTTGCTTTCTTCTTCCCAAGTGGGCCTAACGGATGTGAGGTACAGCGACATAATTGTTACGTAAGGATTTGAGAAATCTTTGGAACATCGTTTAAAAAAAACTGGTTCTATTTATAGTGTTTTCAATAGGTGTAAGAAAATTTAGTTCACTAAGACGCATATTGAAGTGACAGAGAATATCAGTTAATTACTATAAAAATAGGTTCTTGCGAATTGGTGTACATTAGTCTCTGGTTTTTTAACGTAAACCACCTGTCATGTAGACTTATGTTTACGGGATGTCCATACATGGGAGCAAGGATAAGCCTTGCCATCGCTCTACGTCAATCCTTTGATACCAATTCGGAACTGTATTGGAGGCACAAGTTCCACCCTTGGTATGAGTCGAGGGCGACCTAAAACCTCTTAGGGTCACAGTACCCAGTACTTATTTGCAACTCTACAATGGGTTGAATTTGGGTTTAAGCCACAGCCATCATGACGCTCCCACAAGGGGGCCTACCTCGACAAGTCAGGCCCAGACCGAAATCCGGGGGCTCCTGACTCCCATGGTACCGTGTTTTAAGTCCTGGTAGGGACTACCGGTGGTCCTGCCGCCAACAAGACCTATGACCGGCAACTTCTAACCGGTCAAATCGTAACAACCTTCAGAGGCGTTATCTGAAGATGTTTACGATAAGACCAGTAATATGTTGTGCCCCCGCTTTTTATTAGACAACGTCATTGATGGGCGAAGCCTTGATAATTGGGCAGGGGCCCGCGAATTAGTGTACAGTAAAAGCTCTTTATTCGCGCTTCCTTCATTCGCGTTTTCACTATTCGTGGATTTAAAAAATGCGACTCAATTCCTATATTCGCGGCTAAAGATTCCTTTATTCGCGGATCCAATCGGTACATCGGTACATACATATTAATAAAAAGGATTCAATTGGACTAATAAAAAAGTAAAATAGACCTTATTACAATTATACCTAAAGTATGTTGTTAAATCATATCGCCGCTATATTGGTTCGGCCTTTGACACAGCCGCTTCGCCGCGGTCGGCGTTTGTGATAATGTACAGAGGGTGGCCAAGTCATAAGCCCGGTTTTAAAGAACGGTTTTTATGTCACGTATTCTTAAATACCAATCAACATAGTGAAGAAATATTTTATCTAATTATTTATGGGAATTTCAAAAAATCTTTTTTGTATAGGTCTAAGCAATAAAATTTGGAAAAAACCTCTTTCGGAAGTAATTAAGGGTAAATTTCGGAAATTTAAACAAGTGTGCTAATGACTTGGCCACCCTCTGTAAACAAACAGTAAGAGCCGCTTTGCGTGTTTTATTGTTTCATCTTTTCATTCGTTACACAAATTTTGATCGAGTAACACGTCTCTACCGCTGTCTTCCTAATTTATAATGTCGACTTAAAAAATTGAAAAACCGCTAAAAGTGAAAATAGAAATGCTTGATCGTTTACGCCTCGGAGAGCCGTTTGCATCCATATCTCGCTCATTCAATGTCAACGAATCAACTGCACGATCGATAAAAAAATCCGAAGATAAAATAAGGTCGTTTGTAGCTTCAACTTCACTGTCAGCGAAAATTGTTCGTGATCCAGCAATAGAAAAAAAGCACCACTTGTCATTATTGAAGACCGCAACCAAAAAAGGGTGCCCCTGAGTGGTCCAATGATGCGGGAGAAGGCAAAGCGTCTTTACGCACATTTTAAAGAACCTGATGATAGTTGTGGTGGTGAATGTACAGATGGAGGATTTCAAGCATCGGAAGGTTGGTTCAACAAATTTAAGATGAGACAATCATTGCATAGCATTAAAATTGTTGGATCGTCTGCATCTGCAGACATTGCTGCAGCAGAAAGATACCCAGAAGAATTTGCGAACCTAGTAGCTGATGGAGGTTACAAACCTGAGCAAATATTTAATGCAGACGAAACTGCACTGTTTTGGAAGAGAATGCCAAACAAAACATTCATTTCTAAAAGCGAAAAGTCTGCCTCTGGATTTAAGGCAGCAAAGGATAGGATTACACTGTTGCTATGTTCTAATGCAGCTGGAGACTGTGTCATTAAACCACTGATTCTTTACAGATCGTTAAATCCTCGTGCTTTAAAAAATCAAAACAAGGACGACCTACCAGTGTTTTGGCGTACTAATAAGAAAGAGTGGGTTACAAGCGCTATTTTTTGTGACTGGTTCCGGAATTGTTTTGTTTCTGAAGTTGAAACTTATTTAAAAAAAAAAAGAATTTAGTGCGAGTTTTGGGCGATGCACCAGGTCATCCTAGCGAACTTGAAACTATGCATCCAAATATAAAAGTGACATTTTTACCTCCCAACACGACGGCTTTGCTTCAACCTATGGACTAAGGAATAACTCAGGTCTTTAAGCTTCGGGAATTTAAGCTGTTAAATTCACAGCCCATTGAAGAAGAGGCTTCAACAAGCACTGGAAACGTGACATTTGATTTGAAAAATCTTAGTGAAGGTTTAAGAATGGCAAATGAGCTCTGTGATTTCTTTATTCAAATTGATCCGTCTATGGAACGAAGTCTTATTTTTAAGAGGCAAATTGCTAATGCCACTGCCGAATATCTGTCTGAACAAATTACAAAATTCTTTAAACCATTGCCTAAGCCTGAAGATAATAATTAATCAATATGATCAAAAACTTCAATAAAATTCATTTTTTTATACATGTACTTGTTTTTTATTTTGCCACCTAGGAACGTATCCCCTATAATTCCATATAAATTACCATTCCATATTCACGGTTTCTGTATTCGCGACATTTTTATGAAACATATATCTCGCGAATGAAGAGCTTTTACGGTATACGTATCCAAATCATTTAGTAACGCATAAGAGTCAGAGAGTGTTGAGACGTGTTTATATAAGTGTTGAAGCAATCAGGTGGGATGATTGTTGAAAAAAATAAAAGTTGTCTTTTTTCTTCTCTTACTTAGGAATTATTTTATTTCTCGTCGATAAAATGTATGGATTAAAAACAAAACCCCGAGAACCAGGTGACCAATTTCTTGTCCAACCTGTCCATTAAACACCCTACTCAGTCAAACGAATTATGCTTTTACCTGCTCCCACTAAAGTTGTGTGCTTGCCAAGGCTTTATTCAATAGACTGCAAATTGATCCCAATCACGCCGCCCTTTTATACCCAGAATTGTAACGGTCGATCTTTACAATTCTTTATTCCTTTATTCATACTCTCTCATTCAATTCTGTGTATGGAAAGACTTCATGTTACAACGGGATGATCTGATGCGTGGTACATGTAAATTTTTAACATAGGAAAATGTGCTTTATAATGAAATGAAATTTAATGGATTTATATGAATGAGCAATAAATGAAAATTAACAGATAACAATGAAAGAGATTTTAAATTTTTGTAGGATGGCGGCTACAGTGTTATATTTTCATATCACCTGCGTAAACAAAAAAAAAAGAGATTTCATTGTTTAATGAAATCTACAACATTGATTGTTAAAATGAAAACTAGAGGACGGCGGTGGGTTCCTTGAGGTACACCAAATATACACGATATGGAATCTGAAATAGAAGATTGAAAGAGGACGTTGTATTGGCATTTTCCGTGCTGTTTTTTGATTGTGAGTGATTGCAATGTCGTTTATAGTTGTTTTATTTAATGTGTTATGTAAATTAAGTGTAAAACCGTCAAACAGTAAATGTGTCCACCCGTGGACACGCGGTCCCAGAATGTGAAATTACACCGTGGGACCACGTGTCCACCGGTGTCCACTGGGGTTCCCTGGTGTCCACTTTTTTTTTATGCTGTTTTTTGCTTGTTTACAGTAAATAGAAATGGACAGAATTTTGAAGAATTCAGAGTTGGAGAGATAAGTACAACGCGCGATGGCTTCAGACGACAGCGATGGTGCTCCGGGGTTTTCCGATAATTCTTTGGACGACGAAAATTATGAAACCGAAGATGAAGAATATGAGCTTAATGTAGCTGAACGCTAGGTTGATAGAAATCAAACTTCCACTCTTCAATGGCAGTCTGTTGCGGGTTCAAGGCAAACATTTGCTGCTAATTTTCCAGTCAATGGCATAGCATCTGACGTTCATGAATAGCTGTTTGGAAAGGATCCACTTGATTTTTACAATTTTTTTGTTTGTAACGAAGTTATCTCACTCATTGTTGCTGAGACGAATCGGTTCGCTGCTCAAAAATTGGAACAAACACCCGGTTTAAGTCAAGGTTGCCTAAATGGACCGAAATACCAGCTCCAGAGATTCGCGAGTTACTGGGATTGATTCAGTGGATGGGTCTTGTTCGTCTGCCCCAAATAAGAGATTATTGGTCTAAAAGCCCCTTCTACGAAAATAATATGAGCAAAGACATGAGCCGCAACCGTTTCGAGCTGTTGTTAACAGTGCTGCACTTCGCGGATAACAGCATTCCTGCAAATGATCGGCTGTCGAAACTGTCAAGTTTGACAGGGCTGCTTCAAGCGAAATTCAAAGAAGCCTACACTGCTGAAGAAGATGTTTGTATTGACGAGAGCAATGTTTCATTTCGTGGTAGAATTTTTTTCCGTCAATATATCCCCAACAAAAGGCATAGGTAGATACGACATAAAGCTTTTCAAACTTTGTGTTCAAGGCGGCTACACGTGGGCTTTCAAAGTCTATACTGGAAAGGAAAGAGTGGACAATTTATTTGTTTCCGAGAAAGTCGTAATGAAATTGATGGATGGCCTTTTGGAAAGTGGAAGGACTCTGTTTTGTGACAATTGGTACACAAGCGTCTTTGGTCAGCAGACAAACCCATTTGGTTGGTACTCTTCGAATTAATCAGAAGAACAACCCAGTAAACGTCGTAAAGGCCAAACTAAGAAAAGGCGAAACGTTTTCTGAGCAGAACGAGGATAAAATCGTTGTGATGAAGTGGAAAGATAAAAGAGAAGTTCTGATGCTGAGTTCCGAACACGATAATTCGTTGGTGCCTGTAATTTCCAGAAGACCGGTCATCAGCAAACCTGCGATGGTTGTCGATTACAATAATCGAAAAACCTTTATTGAGCTGTCGGACCAAATGTCGGACACTCAAGTGGTACAAACGATTATCTGTTGTAAACTCTCTCATTCTATACAACAAAATAAATGGCACGAAAATGAATATAACCAAATTTAAGGAAAAACTCGTCGAAGGCTTAACGCGGAAAACATCTGATGTACCAAATACTTTACCACTCTTGGTCCCGCCTACGTCTGCTGGAAATGGAACAAAGCGCAAACATGTTCTTCAGGAAGTGCCTGGGCAGAAAAGAATTACCCGAAAACGATGTGCTGTATGCTATAAAAATATGCCCTAAGAACAAGGAGCTGTTTTTAAGTTTTTAAGTTTTTACTCATAATTTGTAACAAGTACCTAACTTGGTAGACCCAAAACTTTCTCTAGTGTGCTGAGGGACTAGAGAAACGATCAGCATATAAAAAACATGTACATTTCGTGTCCACTGGTGGACACATGGCACTAAAGTCATATAGGCACATGTACCACCGGTGGACATGGCGGTCTACTGTAGTGGTACAAAAATGTACCACCCGTGGACACATGGCGCTGAACGTGTTAAATACGATTGAAAGCCGATCGCTTCAATTTTGAGAAGAGTTATTTTTCGTGAAATATTATCGAGGGATGTGCTGAAATCAATTGGAATAGCATCGATATCTTTTTGATCTTGCGATCTTGCAAAGCGCAAAGTAAGTTAGAGACAAATTTCATTAAGTTGGTAGTTGTTGATCTGCCTTTAAGAAAGCGGAGATAATCAGAAGGAAAGATAGGTTTACAACGTGAGATTACCAGATCGTAGACAATACTCTAGAAGATTTTGGAATGTCAGAGAGTTCAGCTATAGGATTGTGATTAGATATTAAATTGTTGCGAACATTTTTATGCAAAAGTGCAGAGATTATGGGAACTCTTTCAAAAAGCTGGGAAAATGTTTTATGAAATTGTGAATTGAAATAGTTTCTGACGCTGTTTCAAAAATGTCAGACATGCAATCGGACCGGGGACATATTTGCTGAAGATAATAAGGTTTACGGACATCCACTCATGTAGTTAAGTTTTTTTTTATATCGGTGCGCGCTCAAGGTCTTTTGTACCCTTAAAACGTTCTAACATAGCGCGAGCGAAGGAAATTGAGGAAGGAAGAAAAAACCGGTACCGATGTACATTGTTTTTAAATGTTTGTAAATTATAACGACCAGGAAACACAGAGATCGGCAGGGCATTCCATAAGCGAGTTGTACGGCTTAGGAAAGAATCACGATATTTTAGAGTACGTCCGAAAATGGGCTTGAGGCTATACTGATGAGCATTCATAGCGAGACGGGTGTTACGGTTGAAAGTTTGAATGGGCGGAATGCTACTGGCGATTTCTATGAAGCACTGGTGGTGGAAATAGCGATAAAACAAAGTGAGACAGGAGGCATTTCGTCGGTGCTCGAGGGTGTCACCAGATGTGGGCATTATAGTCCAATTCGAAATTATTTAAGGATTATTTGAGGTTATGTCGGACAGACTTAAGGTAGCTGAATAACTATCTGATTTTTTCGTTGACATATAAAAAAAAAACGTTTGCGATTGAGATAAGCGAGACAAGTACCAAATCAAAAGAAGTAACAACATCCGGATATTGTGCAAAATAGCTAACCAATCTTCAGGTGATTTGGTTGGTTATAATGAGGGGAATTGTGTTCCGGAAACGTAGGGAATGGTAGATGATACATATTTGTAAAAGACCATTAAATTCACTCATCTTTGAATCTCGACGGAGAAAAATGTCGATTATGCAAATATATTGGCGGTAGTAAGGAGTCAAATAACCAACAATAATTCTGTACCGAAACTTGACTTTGAAAAAGTTCGCATAAAATCGTGTTATCCTAAAATGGTAAAGTTTTTGTTAGTCCTGATATCGTATTCGTATGTATTTGATTTTTTCTTCCTTTGTATAATTTATTAATGCGGAAGGACTTCGGAATCGGTACATATACGTACACACATACATAATTTCAGGTCGCCGAGTGTAAACCCAAAATATGTGTTTGCAGCTATAGCTTGAAGCATAGAAACTTTTTCTATTTACCGTGGTTGAATAATAAAAATTGATTGCATATTAAAAGTTACTTCCATTACGAGTACACTGGTTAGGTGAATATAGACGAGACTTGATAGCCGCGTGTCTCGACCGTTAAAAAAAAAAAAAAAAAGAAAAGTTCTTCCTTATTTTTTTTCTCTTTTGCCACCGTTTTCTTTTTTGTTTTTCATATCGCTGCTAAGAGTTTTATTATTTCATTTTAACGTGCGCACTACTAAGACACTAGATACTCTAGAAACAACTCTGAAATAAATTTAATTCATCCTTCTGCTTCCTGCAATACCCGTCGAGACCGACACTCTCTATTTACATGGCAATGGGGAAGGTTTGTTTAAAGCAGGATGAGAGAAGTGCTTTCCAGTGGTTTCAGCATTGCCTGTTAATTGAATTTCACCTTCGATTGAAGGCAGCCAAATTACGAAATAATAGGAGCCAATTAGCAATCACGAGAGAGAGGCACTTTTGGTTTAAAATTAAATTCAGTGTGCGTACGAATACTGGTCGGTGTAAAGGGGGAAATGTTCGTTTCATAGACCACGTGAACGTGTACGTGCGCAAGGGAAAGTTAACAAAAAAAAAAAAATAAAAAAATAAAAAATGTTCAAATTCACCCAAAGTCCTGATGAAGAGAAATTTTATTTTGTGCATTTAGGTGAGATTTGCAGTTGAAGTTTATCTATGCTGCGCATGCATTTGTTGTTCAGAGAGTATCTGGCATGGTTGCACTTACTGCACTTTATGTACACACGATGGTGGCTAATTTGGTTTCGCCTCCAGTCAACATAGGAACTTTAGTTGAAATAAATTGACTAAGACTTGACTTTTGACACAAAGGCATTAATTTCGATTTGTCGTATGTATTTATCTTCACATTTCAAGATACCAGTTTAGATACGACTATGTACGAGTACGAGTACGAGTACGAGTATTTTATTTAAACAAACGGACCACAGACGGCGCGGTCGATGCTCGATGGACCGTGGACGATAGACGATAGACGATAGACGCTAGACGACATATAATCAACTAAACTTGAAAAATTTGATGGTATGCATCAGCTTTACTTATAGATGAACTCATCAGTTGCAGTTCCACTTTAACTGAAATCGATAATATTTTCAGAATTTTTTTTTTTTTTTTTTTTAACAACAGAGGGTTGTTCGAGACTGTCGACCCAAACATTGTTCGACTGTATACATACTCGTACTATGCATGTTGCTATGAAAACTGTCAGATGAAATAAATTTCATTTTATCGAATCGTAAATCATAAAATGACATTCATAGGTGGAGATAGTGTCGTATTTGTTCATGTTTATTGTATTGAGCCCAAGGGTTCATAGCCATACACACAAAAAATACTCTCGTACTCGTATACCTTGCAATGATAAACCTGAGTTCACTTCATAAGCATAAATACGAGCAAACGTCGTTCGTCGTCGTCGTTTCGCTTTGTATTCCCGTAGAATGACAGTCAGTAAAAGTTCAGGAGCAGGGAAAATGGATATGGATTCCATGCGTATGGCCTCCAAAGTGAAGGCGAATGGGTGGTTTGAGGCAGTGTCTATGGCTAGAACGTGTGTCGAATTCATCGATTTTATAAACAGAGTACTTCATAGCATACTCGTAACATCGTTTTTGTCGTTTGTCTGAAAAGCAACAGCAGCCAGTGAGAAGTACTCGTAGCTCAGGAATTTGTAGCTCTATTTGTGTCGATTGTTTGCGGTGAAAAGAGGTGAGAGAGAGTGAATGCAAAAAGAAAAAGGGGAAAATATTTTAGGGCATTCAATGCCAATGATCAACCTAATTTGATGGTTCTTATGTTAACGCCCGGAACAAAGGATATGACCAATTGCAATCTTATGTAAAGTGATACTTCTTATTGTTGTATATTGATGTAAATAGATTCAAACGAGTACATACTTGTAAATCATAGATCTTCTGCTATACTATGTATACTCTTAAGGATCACACGTATAGGATTAGGCCAAGTTAATTAAAACACAAACAATTAATGAGCCAGTAAAAGTCACACTAGGACTAGATAAATGTGATTAATTTCAATTCGCTGTCAAGTAAATAGGCACAAGCCCGACCACATCACAAGTGAATCACTTCAACCATACTCTTGACTTCGTGTCTGTCGGAACTGTTCGAGGGTATCATGTATAGGCAGTACATCACCTTGGTTTAGACCACATCGGTGATATAATACGTGGTGTAAGCAATTAATTATCACCAATGGCTCTTAATGCGAATTACCTTTGGTGAAAGCAGTTTTAGGTTTAGCTAAGTTGCACTCAACCGAAGTGCACTCAAGCGCAAAGTCATGCAATCAATTGTTTAATAATGTGTTCTGATGTCCGCATAATCTGTCACAGCTGAAGATTGATAGATTAACTATATGTGGTGG
This sequence comes from Volucella zonaria, assembly GCA_963966105.1. Classification (NCBI taxonomy): domain Eukaryota; kingdom Metazoa; phylum Arthropoda; class Insecta; order Diptera; family Syrphidae; genus Volucella; species Volucella zonaria. The sequence goes on along the minus strand of OZ014533.1, from coordinate 764,373 downwards.
CAATAAGTTTCGGTTCAAGTCCGGTCCTGATGTCGCTACCCTCTCGTTTAGCAATGCCAAACTTACGAATGTCAAATTTCTTCCTAAATCAAAATTTTCTACTCCTAAGCCGCGCTCATCTATCCCAAAAAAATAAAATAATTTGAAGATAGATTTACTGCGTGCGGACACTTGGCGCCTTCCTTTAACTTGTTGGTGTAAGAAATAATTCAAAACACGAGTTTATACGAGTAACAGCAAAGGCTAATATTTTGTATTAACAGAAAAAAATATTACGATCCAACTAGATTTTTTATAGATCCCAGATTATTTTTTGAGTATTTTACCCACTTAAAAAATGCGATCAACACTTGACTTGTGAATAAAAATTCATTCTTAAGTCTAAATTTTTAATAAGTTTTTCTACTATATATTACTACTATAATTGAACTAAATCGAACGTTTTTGTCAAACCAACTTTGCAATGCTCCAGCAGTTAACTATTCATTCGAGGATGCTTCTTTACCGATTGAAACGTCTTTTGTATTTAATAGGGTAGATGAATTGGACATAGTAGAAAGTTTTCTGTCTATTAAGTCCAATGCTGTAGGTGTCGATGAGATAAATCCTATTTTTGTTAAAGCGGTCTTGCCGTTACTATTACCGTTTGTAACTCATATCATTAATACTGTTTTTATGACCGGCATCTTTCCCAGCGAATCGAAATTAGCAAAAATAGTTCCAATACCTAAGAGCTCTAAAGGTGAAGTATTCAGACCAATCTCCATCTTACCTTTTTTATCTAAAATATGTGAAAGAATTATGCATAAGTAACTTAATTATTACCTTATCGAAAATAACTTGTTGCTACAAGTACAGTCGGATTTCCGAGCTAAACACAGCTGTACAACTGCTTTGCTGAACGTCATAGAAGATATAAGAGATAAATTAGATAGGGACAATGTTACTTTTCTGGTACTCTTAGACTTATCGAAAGCTTTTGATATGGTTAATCACTCGATTCTGCTCAGCAAATTAAGACGCTTTTTCTCAATTTCCTCTACTGCTGTTAAACTAATATCATCACTCGCTGGCAACCTTTCCGATTTTCTTCTCTTAAGGCAAGGAGTTCCTCAAGGCTCTATTCTAGGGCCTCTATTGTTCTCCATATATACATATATGTATATTAACGATATTACTTCTGTCATACTAAGTTCATCTAAGCATATCTATGCCGATGATATACAAATTTATCAAAGCTGTTCCTTGGGCCTAATTGAAAATTGCGTCAGTGTTTTAAATGAGGATCTGTAACGAATTTCTAGTTGGTCACTCAAAAGCGACCTAATACTTAATCCAACAAAGTGTAAGTGTTTAGTTATTTTTAAAAAAAAGTTAGATCTATCTGTCTGTCTCTCACCTAATGCTAAACGGCTCTGAAATTGAATTTGTTGAGTCTTCGAAAAATCTAGCTCTTGTCTTCAGCAGAACCCTTACATGGAACAACCACATAAATACATTAGTAGGTAAAACTTACGGTATTCTACGAACCCTATATACTGCTCAGAAGTTTATTCCTCTCCGAAATAAGACTGCTACTTGCTAAAACGTTAGTCATTCCTGTACTTATCCACGGATGTGAAATTTTTTATGGATGTGATGCCGTGAGTAGAAAGTGACTTCAAGTGGCTTTCAATACTATTGTTCGATATGTATACGGTTTAAAAAGGCATAATCATGTTTCACATCTTGCAAAACACCTAGTTAACATGTCGTTTTGTAACTATATAAAATTTCGAACAGTCATACTTCTTTTTAACATAATCTTAAGTAGACAACCTTCATATCATTATGAAAAAATCCAGTTTCCGGCATCTAACAGATCTAACAGATCTTCGTGTCTGGTTCTTCCGCGTTTTTCTTGTCTAACATCCGAAAGACAGTTTGATGCACGACGATTCAAAAACGAGCTTGAAAATCTTCTTCAAAACTAGAGCAACCTTTTTCCCATCCCTATTCCACTTCAAGCAATTTCAATTTCAATTAGAATTAATTTAGAATAAATTCAAAACATAAGAATAAGCTTAATTAATATAAAAGCAATTTAACTTAACTTTCAAACCATTTATGTATATAAATTAAAAACTTTCTATCATTCACAGATTTATAAGTGAATTCTTACTGTGTAAGCACGTATGATACAATAAATAAATCTAAAATCTAAATCTAAATCTAAATCTAAATACCTAATACAATACGCCCTCGGTAAAAGCAACCGTTGAAAATTCGAGCAGTTGCGTTAATTGAGGTTGTTGCAATAACCGAGTCACAAAAAAGTTGAGCCTTGAATTAGAATTTAACGTGAAAACCAGAGTATGAAAAATAAAAGAATACTGTTCGTCGTAAAAGAAAAGAAAAGTAATAAAATTTAATTCATTTAAAAAAAAATATTTATATAATGTTAATACAGTTTTTGGTTAAATTGATTTAGAAAATTGGGAAATGTTCGAGGAGGATATATTTTTGTCGACGGCCAGCTCTCCCAGTTTTTGTAGAGTCAAGGTATCTTCTAGTGAAACCGAGTTTTCTTCAGCCCATTGAAGACAAATGCTAAATGCTTGGATAACATGCTCCGTTTTGATTTTTTGGCCGTGAAGGACTTACACTTGCACTTACACTGATGACAGAGTTTGGCATCAGGCTCTTTTGTCGAAAATGCGTGCTTTTGGGATCGACGACTCCCTTCTTCAATGGATTAGAAATTACCTTTCGGAACGTTCAATTCAAGTTGTCTTGGATGGTTTCAAGTCTGATATTCACAAAATAAATGCTGGTGTGCCCCAGGGCTCCATTCTGTCTCCAACGCTCTTTTTAATTTTCATCAACGATCTCATGTCTGCTACCTCTAATCCAATTTATTCCTTTGCTGACAACAGTACTCTCTGCTTGTCATATTCGTTCCTGAATTCGTTCCGACTGTAGAACGGGAACGGCAGCGTATGTTAAGTTCATTAAATTCCGATGTTACCAGCATAACTAATTGGGGAACCACTAACAGAATAGAATTTAATGCTTCCAAAACACAATGCTGTCTGCTGTTGTTAAAGCGAAATTTAAACACCCAGCCATTATCCATGGATGGCACTTGCGTCGCCGAAACCGATAAAATTTGAGTTCTCGTTATATTCGGCATCATCAAAAATACTGCAAAATGTCTAGGTTTCCCCAAGCGATATAAGAAATACAATTTCCCTCTCATTTTATACAAACCAGTCCCATTTTAGTCAAAAAAACCTCATCCACATTACTCACACTCGTGCAAATCTCTCTCTTCTACTTGTAAATTGCTCTCATTCTATCAAATTTTGAGGAAGGCGTAGAGAATGTAAAATGTTAGAATTCACTTACAGTGTGCCTGTGCGAAAGTTAATGGTTTGCAAAAGTATTAGTAGAGTTTGACATCTAGTTAGTTTATCTATGCTCATCACTGTATCGCAGTAAACAGCACATAACCGACGATGAATTTGAGCTGCGCCATTTCCTTCGGCTTGTAAAAAACGAATTATACTTTGTACATCACAGGCGGCGGTAGTTAAAATTGTATTCTCCATGTTAAAACGGCAACTATTGGAAAAATTCTGAACGAAAACGGTCGAAACTTGGCATATTATTAGAGAATAATGTACTAGTTGCGACATGCAGAAACACGTCACCGATGTACACATGTAATGAATTGTAACACATCGGAGGTTGATTTTGGAATAACCCTAGTGAAAAGTGACCTCCTTGACCGCAATAATGCGCTGCTACTGCTAAAAATGTTATGCCGCCTTGAAGTCCGTTCATATTTAGGCAGACGTGCCAAATTTCAGAGCGATACTGTCTTTAGTTTTGTTTTGACAGCTGATTGTTGTTGACGTGTTTGGCATCATGTTGGGTATGGACAAAAACGATTTTCGTTCTCTCATAAAACATTATTTTTTGAGAAGCAAAACGGCGAAGGAAACAAAAGAAAAGTTGGATAAATATTATGGTTCCAATGCTCCGTCAGATTACACCGTCAAATATTGGTTTCGAGAGTTTCGTGGTGGCCGCAACTCCACTACCGATCAAGTCCGCAGCGGCAGGCCCTCCGATGTGGTCACAGAGGACAATGTCAAAAAAATTCATGAAATGGTGTTGGCTGACCGGAAAGTGAAGGTGCGCCAGCTAGCAGATACCACAAAGATTTGTACTGAGCGCACACGCCATATTTTGGACAATATTCCTGCCGCTGGGTGCCGCGAATGCTCACTCCTGACCAAAAACACGAACGCAAAGCAATACGAAAGAGTGTTTGGACTTGCTGACGCGGAATCGGGCTGACTTTTGGCGTAGATTGGTAACTGGATTTGGATCCCTCGGACTATTATCTCTTCCCAAATCTCAAAAGATAGCTCATCAATAAAAAATTCAGCTCACGCGAGGAAATCATCGACGCCACGGAGGAGTATTTTGCAGACCTTCCGGAAAATTACTTTTCGGACGGGATCAAGAAGTTGGAAAATCGCTGGAATAAGTGTATCAAACTAAAAGGGGACTATATTGAATAATATAAAAAAAATTTTTTTAATTCCCAAGGAGGATACTTGAATTACGCTAGAAACTGAGCAAAGGACACCATTTTCCCGTAAAAGGTGAGCTAAAAATACGGGTGTAGAGCAAGCCCTAGCTGTATTGCAACTTTCACTTGTTGCTGAATTCAAATAAAGATGATGATTGCGATATATGTATATGGTAAAAATGTTGCTTGTGAACTAAGGTCCTTGCAGGAAGAAGCCAAACAGAAGAGCAAAACAAATTCGCCTTATATTGGAAGTTGGAAAAGAGAGAAACATTCAGCAAGAAACATCATGCAAGACATGAATCCGGACATCCGGTATCCAACAATTTCTTTCTAAATGGCAATAAAAGAAGATTAAGTGTTTTTTTTTTATAATATGAATTGAATTTCATTTTAGTTGAGTTAATTATTTCATGTTTGAATAAAATACTGTAAAAATTGGTCACGAACAGTTTTTCCTTCCAAGCCAACCCGTCGGTTATGTGTACTACTCAGTCGATCTGTGCGTTCGTTTGAAAGTTGTATTGCAGATCCGTCAATGTAGTTTGGGTTTCGCCTCCTGAGGTAACTATGCAATGCACAGCTTACTAAAACGACATAGTCGATGGTTTCCAATGACAAATTAATATTAGTATGGAAAACCCCGAATCACGACGAGAGAATGCCAAATGCGTTTTCTACAACTTGTCGTGCACCGGAAAGCTTTTTCATTTAAATCTTGTCTTAAAAACGGTTTAATCATATCTTTCCGCAGCCGAAACGCTTCGTCGCTAATAAATGCGTATGGAATTGTAGAATCGTAATTATTAGGGCTTTTCGGTGGTGGTATTTTAAGACGATTGTTAACAAGATCTTCATAAAAATCTGTATACTCTATTACTCCTCCATCGGAAACTCTGCCAACGTTGCAGTATATAAATTCGTATTGAGCATTTACAATAGCCAATAGGACAATGCTGTAGTATCCTTTATAATTATAAAAACAGAATCCACTATTTACAGAATGCACAATTGAAATGTGTTTGCCGTCCAGAGCCCCCAAACAATTAGGGAAATCCCATTTGTAATAAAAATGGCGAGCGATTTCTTCTCACTCTTCTTCAGATCTTGGAAACTGTGAAATAAATAAATGAACCATGTTGTTTATTTTACTTTTATTTTATGTATATGCAGTACTTTTAGCTCACCTTTAAATAATCGTCTTTTAAAACATTATAACACATGGTCTGAAAAGTCCGTGCCGTTTCTAAGAGAGGACACCACTTGAATTAAATTTTCAGTTAGTACCAACCTTCAAAAGATACGTCTATAAATTTGACAGCTGTAGGACGACTAGTTCTCGAGATATAGCGTTGTGAGTGAAGCAACTTTTGTTATTGTGAAAAAAAGTGGATTCAAAGCAATTTCGTGTGTTGATTTACCATTGCTTTTTGAAGGGAAAAAATGCAGCCGATGCAAAGAAATGGCTTGATAAGTGTTACCCGGACTCTGCACCAGCCGAATGAACTATTCGCAAGTGGATTGAAAAATTTAAAAGTGGTCATACAAGCACCGAAGATGATGCACGCAGTGGACGTCCAAAAGAGGCTGTTTCAGATGAAAACATCAAAAAAGTCCACAAAATGATAACGAATGACAGTAAAGTGAAGTTGATCGAGATAGCTGAGGCTCTGAAGATATCAAAAGAGCGTGTTGGATGTATCATACACGAATATTTGGACATGCGAAAGATCTGTTCAAAGTGGGTGCCGAGTTTGCTCACAGTCGACCAAAAACAACAACGTGTTGATGGTTCAGAGGAGTGTTTAAAGCTGTTCAACCGCAATAAAGCCGAATTTTTGTGTCGGTATGTGACAATGGATGAAACTTGGCTCCATCACTTCACACCAGAGTCAAGTCGGCAGTCAGCTGAGCGGCGAGCAGGCGACGAACCTCGTTCTCGGCTGGTAAGGTTATGGCACCCGTATTTTGGGATGCACATGGAATAATTTTCATCGACTATCTCCAAAAGGGGCAGACTATCAACAGCGACTATTACATTGCGTTGTCGGAGCGTTTGAAGGACGAAATTGCAGAAAAACGGCCCCATTTGAAGAAAAAGAAAGTGCTGTTTCATCAAGACAATGCACCGTGTTACAAGTCGATGAAAACGATGGCAAAATTGAAAGAATTCGGCTACGAATTGCTTCCCCACCCACCGTATTCTCCAGATTTGGCTCCCAGCGACTATTTCCTGTTCGCAGACCTCAAAAGAATGCTCGCCGGGAAGAGATTTAAGACCGATGAAGAAGTAATCACCGAAACAGAGGCCTATTTTGAGGCTAAACCCTAAATAGTACTACAAAACTGGTATCGAAAGATTGAAAAACCGTTTCAATCAGTGTATCGCCCTCGAAGGCAACTATATTGATAAATAAAGTTCAATTTTGCAAAAATTTTGTGTTTTACTATAAAATGGCCCATCTGTTATATTGTACGGTAGGTCTCTGGAATTATAGAGGATAACGATTGAGCGGAGATTCTTGTTGAAAATTTGAGGTCTTAAAAACTCCTGCCTTTAGCTAAAAAACGTGGAGTTGATGACAATCGCTCAGATGGTCTAATACACTCCCTCAGCACTGTATCTTTTTTTTTAATCAGGGGTGTAACCAGCCCCAGCAATTCAATGAATACATTTTCATCCATTCTAAGAAAATTTCTATAGTCTACATCAAAATTAGAAAGCTCTCTCAACAACGAATAATCACCATGAAATTTCCTTTTCAGCACCCACTTTTTTTTATCCACGCTTTAGATTTTTTTTTTCATTTATTATTATTGCACTTGCTGCAGCACCGGCTGCAAAGAGATACAAATAATTGTCCATTCTCGTGGACAAATATGAAACGACTAAACAGAATTTACGCAAAAATATTCACAATATTCATTGATACGTGTGGTGGCGATTTTTACTTGACAAAAAAACACGTCAATAATACTTGTTAAGTAACATTGATCATGTGTGGACCGCTTTACATGGGTATCGGGAAAGTGTACCCTTGAAATTTCACCAGTGGCACCAGCAACTTCTCTCATCACTTTTAAACCAAGTTTTGAATTCAACTGTTGTATGATAGTACCAAATCCCCAGTCTTTACCAAAGTGAAAATTCACACACTCTAACACCGGTACCCGGTAAATTTCCAATGCACCGGAAAACCTGTGTTAGCGCATTGGTATGACAGTTAAACAAAAACAGTAGTCTAAACTGCATTTACAAGTTCTCTGAAGAGGGAGACAAAGCTATTCGAAGTTTAGAACTGTTCGAAACTTGGTTTAAAAGTGATGCCAGCAGGTGGAAGAAACATTTACAAATATTACCAGTGGGCACAACTTTCCGAACCTATGGGTGTTTTTAATTCAATTAAATTAAACTTAAAATATTTTTAATTAAATTCATACATTTAGAAAAAAAAACAAACAAAAAACAATATTTAAGCCAAAAATTTTTAGTCAAGTCGAACAAATTGAGGCAACACATAATCATACTTTTGCATATGAAAGGGAACATGGAAATTGATTTCACCATACCATCCACTCAATAACCTGCACTTTACACAATCCCAAGAGAGGTTTTCCGACATTTTATGTCAAGAGGTCATGACGATGAATTATGCGAATCGCTTCAGGGGACAACACAGCTTATGGATAGAACTTAAGCATAAACCTTTTGACATCCCATTTTATAGCAGAAGAGCTCTTTCGTTCGTTTTAACAAAGATCGCTTTCAATGGAAATAAAAATGTTGATTAATAACAACCACCCTTGGTGCATAATTGTGCACAATGGGCGTGTGCACGTATACCACATAAATGCGCTCTTGAAAGACCCCTTCACCAAAGTGTAAAAGGTTTTCTTTATTTCTAAACTCAAGAGAGTTCAGTTAAATTCTTTCAACTCTTTCCTAACCGCCGTAAGTTGTTTAACCCATTCCAGTAAATCTTCGAATCCATTACCAGTTCTTCGCTTGATTTTCTTAATTGTCTTTAAGATACAACTTGAATACTCAACTCAATGTGCAGAGCTGTAAAAGCTCTAAAAATCAACAGATCCTTGCACAATGTAAATCAATTTTGTTCACGAACAAGTAAAATATTTAACTTTCGATTTTTTCCAACTTCTGCTTGTTTTTCAGTTCAGTTCGAATCCGATGAACAAACACAGGAAATTCGAGCAGGAACTACCAACTTGGGTAAGCTTACATACATATATATATTGTATTACACAATATATAAATACAATATATTCATACAATAGAAGAGAGAGTATATATCGTCCTTCCGTTGTCTTACAAGTATTTTATAATACTACCGGCTATGGCCATCGTTCGTCAGAAACTGAATTTATAAAAGTTGAAATTAATATTGTTTCACAATTTCCGCTCTGTAGGCCACCATCTCAAGTCATCGTCGTCGTCGTCGTCGTTGTCGTTGTCGTTGTCGTCGTCGTTCATTTGGTAAACATACTCTCCCCGAGGGTTGTGTTTACATTTCGTGGATCATTTGTCAAGTTGTTTGGAATTTAATTCTTCTCGACGACTGCGATAACTACAGAGTAGAACGAACGACAAAGGGGACACAGCGCCAGACAAATTCGCATTGAAAATTACCATGTTTTCGATTTTGCGATTTTTCGAATTTACGTTGCGCTTCTAATTAAAAACTTTTTCAATTTAAATGTAAAAGGGCTGTGGCCACCGGTCTCGCCACACTCTCGGTCAATCTACACATATGGATTGTTGCTAAAGGTGAAGGTGGCCAGTGTTGCTATAATAAGTTGAGAAGAACCGCATGTGATAAAAGTCATGAATAAAGTGTATGTGTGTGTGTGTGTGTGTGTGGGGATTGTGAAACCGCCTGCCGCTGTCATGGTCGCATCCATTAAAAATGCCCACGCATCCGGATACTATGGTATATGAGGCATAATCAAGCCGTCGCCGCTTAAATAGGTGGCAATACGTATATAGGGAATTCGGCAAACCACTTTATGACGCAAACAATTTAATGGAATGTTTTATTTTCAGCATGGTTGTACTTTATTCACGAATGGAATATTTGTCCTCGTGTCGATAAATTTCATTGTCCACATAATGAATTCATCGTCGTTTTAATAGGATACTCGTACACCACATTTTGGGTACCACACCAAGTGGATGGAAGAGAAAAATTCCTTTTATTTCAAATTGACTCCCATGGCAATACGTTGCTCTTGTAAGGCAGAAAACAAAACAAAAACATTTATGACTTAAACACAATCCAAGGAATGCTTTTAAAAATTAGGATACTTCTGCAAATACACAGAGGCAACCCAAGCAAGTAATTAAATTGCTAAAGGGTCACACTAAAATTGTGTCCTTTTTTATTTCAAAATAAAATTAGTTGCAATGCATACGACGAGTCATTGTCCGAGAGCACCTTCTGCCATTTCCTGGATTTTCCCCTTTCTCTTGAAAGGGAAAATAGATATACTCGTGCATACCATTAAACAAATTATGATGTAAATTTATGTTGGTGAACCTTTAAAGAATTATAACCTTGACAGAAGGAGAAGAACATATGAAGAAAACTCTTAAGAACAGAGACCCCTTCAGATACAAACTGAAGCGGTATCTCTCAAAATTAAGACAAAAAACCACTTGAATTGGAATATTTTCATGTACAAACAATATTGATGTTTATATTGGGTCTATAACTTCGTGCGGTTTGCTAAGAGATGGCGTAACTTGTTTTATTCCATTGGAACACGCGTTAGAAAGCTACTGTCATTGTACGTCATTTCAGTAGATGTCATTCATTTTTTTTCACTCAAATATGTCGAACTTTGTGCCTGAAAAAGTGTTTTTTCGGAGAGTTCTTCTTCATTACTTTAATATGAATAAAACTGCTGCCGAAAGTCATCATCAAGTCATGTTGGTGGAAGTTTCTGGGGAACATGCACTAGCTGAGTGAACGTACCAAAAGTGGTTTGCACGATTTAAAAGTGGTGATTTTGGCTTGGAAGACGATGAACGTTCTAGGCAGCCAAAAAAGTTTTAAGATGAAGAACTGGAAGCATTACTCTATGAAGATTGTTGCCAAACACAAGAAGAGCTCGCAGAATCTTTGGGTGTCACTCAAGCAGCCATTTCAAAACGTTTAAAAGCAGCTGGATATATTCAAAAGCAAGGAAATTGGGTTCCACATGAACTCAAGCCGAGAGATGTCGAAAGGCGGTTTTGCATGTCCGAAATGCTGCTGGACACCACAAAAGGAAGTCATTTTTGCATCGGATTGATATTGGTGATGAAAAATGGGTGAAACCATCAATGGACAACGCTACCGAACACAATTAATCCGTTTGAAGAGAGCAGTGGCCGAAAAACGAATATGCGACCAGACACGAGGCAATAATTTTCCATCATGACAACGTTCGGCTCCACTTTGCTATTCCGGTTAAGAACTATTTGGAAAACAGTGGATGGGAAGTCTTACCCCACCCGCCTTATAGCCCAGACCTTCCCCCTTCTGACTACCATTTGTTCCGGTCGATGCAGAACGCCCTCACTGAAATACGGTTCACATCAGAGCAGAATATCAAAAATTGGCTTGATTCATTCTTGGCTGCCAAGCCGGCGCAGTTCTTTTGCGATGGGATCCACAAATTGCCCGAAAGATGGGAAAAAGTCTTGGTTTAAAATCTGGAAAAAAAAAACCGCACAAATTAAGTTATATACCCAATAGTATACTACTCGTATAATAATACACTCAAGGTTAGAATATTAAGAAAGAGGACATTGTGCCAGTTTTTGGGGTTGTTTCTAAGCTCACGCTCTCCAATGTTATTTTACAGGAATGTGGGAGTGTTTCTGAATTTAAATGATCTAACTATTTGCCATTTGCCTTTTTTGTTCGAATCTCTTCTGACTGCAACTTGGGATTTAAATACTTTCCGATAAATTTTGTTGTATGAGGTAGTTTCAGCTGAAATATTTTTTTTGCATGGAGTGTCTCGCACATAGTATCACGTTAATCCACCGATTTTTGGCAGTGATGTTGTATAGGTATAAGAGTAGACAACCACTATTGGAAATATCATATTTGACACTATGTATATTAGAAGACACATTCAGTTTAAAAGGACAAGGAAGTGACCATTTTAATTTGTGTTCACTCTACTGAATTTCCTAACACTTTTTGTTTCAAGATCAGGTCCTTAAATGCTGACGCTATTGCAATCGTCTTTGATTGGATTGAAATACATTTTCCATGTCCCAACTGGGAGTATATCACAAGAACTCTCACTAACGCTTTTCAAGTACCGAAATTGAATTGGTTGGTGTCTATTATCGGTAGTTTATTGGTTGTGTTCTTTTCGTATTTTGCCAATTGTTAAATCACTGGCGTATTTTTTGTTTTGGGTATGCTAATATCCACTGGAGTACACAGACAGATTCTTCCGAACATAATCCAGCAATTTATTTAGCGATCTCATGTCGCAGGATTTCAGTTTGAACTTACTCGACCCGACAAAACTCAATGATGAAGGCCTACAAAGGAATATCAAAGCGATTTTGAAATCTTCCATTATTTTGAGACGGATAAAAATAAAGATAGACCTCTAAGGTTATCTTTCCTTAGATGATACCTCTGCAAGGTTTTAAACTAGTAATTTGCACCTTCAGATTTTTAAGTTCTTAAATTTGAATGTTACACAACGAGATCTAATCACTGATGTGCAGCGAATTAAAGATGTATTTCAACAGAATTTTCAAAAGTTGCTGAATTAATACAAGAAAGGTGCCCAATAAACGAAGAAGGTTGCGGATTTAAAAAAAACAAAAAAAAAAAGAAAACAGAACAACAAGCTCTTCAGCTTCACAAATACGCAGATGATATTTCTGTAAAGCCGCACATGATTGTACCTAGTCCTGCCATTAGTTCTGTTACAAATATAAAATGCTATAAAAAAAAAACTGTTAACATATTGTATTCAAAATTGTTTCATTTATTACACCACAATATTGATTATTCAAAAAAATTGGATTCACTCGAAATGACTGCCTTTTGCTTTAACACAAGCCTCCAAACGGTGTGGCCATTGAGCTATAGCGAGACGTACGGTTTCCATGGAGATCATGGACGCTGCTCTGGTTAATGCTGTTTTCAGGCTTCCCAAATTTCTGTGGTGAGTCTCGCAGTCCATGTTCTCCAATTCTGACCACAAACCATAATCCAGTGGATTCAAATCTTCTGTTGCTATAAAGCCAGGAATATTGACTCTGTGCCACTCCTGCGTGGTTTTAGCTTTGTGCGTTGGAGCAGATTCTTGTTGGAAGATCCATCTGTATCCATTGGTCAAATCCTTCATAATATCCTCTAGCACATCTTCTTGGTAAAACTTTGCATCAGTTTGTACGCCTTTTTCAAAGAAATGGAGGGACATGACACCATGGTGAGAGACCCCGCACCAAACCATTACAGAAGCGGGATTTTGTCTACGTTGAACCCTTGGAACAACTTTTTTCGTTTTCTTAGATACGGCCATTATCCGCGTGCCACTGCAAAAGTAACTTGAATCTTTTCATCCTAATTTTTTTTAGTTGAGGAGAAAGATATATCCATTTTTCAGTTAACGAAAATCAAGTAAGATGAATAGTTGACTAATATTCAACATCAAGCCAACTTCCACTAAGAATTTAGTCTCCCCATTAAATGTTGGATGCCACCCATGGAGCGAAATAACCACTGAGCCCAAACATCTTTCTTTCTCTCTCTATCCCATTTTCCAAAAAACTTAACACATGCTGAGGCATTATAAGTATATTCATACTCACTTGAGTGTTAAGTTCTTTTAAAAAAAAAAAAGTTAGAAGATGACCCGTGGACCGACGATAAGCTTTCATCCTCCCTGATCCTCCCGAATCAGAATATTTACTATCATATTCGTACGGACAACGCCCGGGCGACCACTTCTTGGCCTGTCCTCTACTTCAGACAATCCACTGAAGCAAGCAATAGCTCGATGAACGAATATTCTCAATATTCCGAGTGGTTTTAGCAGCTTGAAAATTTGGCCAGCACACTTTCCGCACTTATGCAGCGCTATTACCGCCACTCGATTATCTTTAACTTCATATTCCATGTTAATAGCTTGTAAACTGAAACCAAACTGACTAGTATTCTTCACTGATCAATGCATGTATCCTAAAAGAAAGGGAATAGAACCGTTAATTCCCGCAAGAAGTTTTGAACGATAAGCGTTGGAAATTGTGTAACAGAACTTATGGCAGGACTAGGTATTTATCGTCTTAAGCTCTTCAGGGCGACGACCGAATTCGGAATCCAGCTACCCTGCATAACATTGAAAACAAGCTATGCAAGGGGCAGTTTAAAAAAAATATAGCCCCATTTCAGCCTTGTCCCCGATTTCGGTAAGAAGACACTCTTAACTTCCTTAATCTAACATAGTAGTGCTGCAACAGATAGTGAGCAGAAAAACCGTATACTTGGAAGGGACTATCTATAAAAAAAATGGGCTTTTACGGAAATTGAAGTAAGTTGGTCTTGAATAAAATAAGGAGAAAAGTAACAACGAATATACAGGGTGTCCCAAAAATCAACGTCAAGCCGGAAACGGGTGATAGGTCAAGTGATGTCGGTTATCACAAAATTATAAAAAAAAATCTTAAGTCATGTACGAGTACTTTTAAAATTATTGGCACTCAAAAAAAATCGAGAAATGAGACGAGAGTACATGACTTGGATTTTTTTTTATAATTTTGTGATAACCGACACCACTTTACCTATCACCCGTTTCCGGCTTGACGTTGATTTTTGGGACACCCTGTATATTGTTAGCACACAAGCACGCATCTGTTCATCGGCTGGGAGGAAAAGTCGCTGTTGATAGCTGTGAGTTCGAGGTAGTCAGGGAACTAACTTAAATAACATACGAGTAAACTCTATGATTGACACTTCAGTAGAGATTCGACCAAGACTTATTATACACTTGTTACTGTAGTTTAGCAAAGTAAAGTTCATAAATCATAGCCGAATCGCATGATCTACAAAACACTGATTTTGTTACCCTACTACAGTATATGGCGCCAAGGAGTAAACTCCCTTAGAAAGATAGATTCTTCGTCGCATATTTGGCTCCTTTATGAGCTGTATCAAGTTTGGATGTAGGCCAAAAAGTCAAAATAAGTCAAATAAAATATACTGGTTCGGTTCGAACTGAAAACATCGTGCCCGGGATCGATGAAGATGATGAAACAAGTAAGTCAATTTAAATTAAAATTTAGGGGGCATGTACTCGTATATCTACATAACATACGAGTATGTGCTTTGCCACAAGTTTATTTAATACAATCGCATACTTACCTGGAGCAATTTGCGATGCTTGAACACATTGAAAACGAAAAGTTACTTCTTTCCTATGTTTCTGGTTTATCAAAGAAAATTCACTTAATTCGAGCAAATGAAAAAAATTAACGATTGAAAACAAATACGAGTACTCGTACATTGTTTACAAATAGAATTAAAATTTTATTTCTGGAAGAACCACGG
This sequence comes from Volucella zonaria, assembly GCA_963966105.1. Lineage (NCBI taxonomy): Eukaryota > Metazoa > Arthropoda > Insecta > Diptera > Syrphidae > Volucella > Volucella zonaria. The sequence continues at coordinate 749,205 of OZ014533.1, read as the reverse complement.
GGTTATCTCATTACTTTTCCTAATATACTCGTATAATAAATAACTCAATATCGTTGGTGATTTTTTTGTATTTCCAAAAACAAGTAAATAAAAATTAGAATACACTTGTTTGAGATTTTATGGGTTTTACACGTTTTGTTAAAGCACACACAGTAGCAACGATATTATAAGTTTTGTCATATAATTTATGCCAACCTAATTATGTTTGTTTTATATGAATGTCAACCTGCATAAATTTTGGAGTGGTCTCATTTACTGTGTCTTTCTTTCTTAATGCTTTTCAACACGAAATTTTCCAATCAAGATTATGTTCACAAACGGTAGATGTAGATACATCCATCCGTGTGCGATAGTGTTGTTGCTCTCATACCAAAACGACCAACTAAAATGCTTAATAATTTGTGCAGAATCTGGAGTAAAAGTAATATGTTCGTATTCTAGGACTCGACAATTATCAACGCTTTTGTGCATCATTCATGGCATTGACTTTCACTACAATCAGATGGATTGCTGTTTCCCAAATTAATTAGTTTAAAGGATGAGAAAATGTGGCACATTTGCAAGACGATGGATAATAAGAACATTCACAATGCTTACCCGTATTTAGAAAGCAATTTTAACATATATTTTTTGCTGTTTTAATGTTTTGCCATGCAAGCAGACATTTGTGTACTTACTTTCTCAAGGTATTTGTCGGGTTTTGTATAAGAGGGTTGGCTGAAAAGTTTCCGACCGCAACGTAAAGATAGCGGCACTCGTCAATAAAAGCTAGTGGATGCTAGTTGTGCATCTTTTGACAGTTACTTACCGAAGTTTCAGTCATTTTGGATGCGCAGTTTTTAGTCAACAGTCGTTTGAGTGAGTCGATGTGAGCGTTTTTTGTGAAAATGGAAAAAATTGAGTATCGAGCTCAAATTCTTGTTTTTGAAAGGCAATACGCCTACGCAAATCAAAAATGAGTTGGACTCTGCACCATCATTTACCACAGTGAAATTTTGGGCAGCTGAATTTAAACGTGGCCGTAAGAGCTTGGGAGATGATGAACGTTCGGGACGTCCAAAAACTGCAGCCACTGACGATAACAGTGCTAAAGTTCACCAAATGGTGTTAGACGATCGCCGAATTAAAGTGAGAGAGATAGTAGAGCTTATGAAAATGTCCAAAGAACGTGTTTGTTACGTATTAAATCAAGATTTAGGCATGAGAAAGCTGTCCGCGCGTTGGGTTCCGCGTTTGTTTACGCTAGACCAAAAACGTGTTCGAATGAACATTTCCACCGCTCTGTTGGCGCAGTTTAGGCGCAATAAATCAGAGTTTTGGCCGATTAATTACTGTAGATGAAACCTGGATACACCATTATAGGCCCGAAACAAAAATTCAGTGAAAACAGTGGACTGCAAAGGGCGAGCCGGTTCCAAAAAAAACAAAAACTGTTTTTTCGGTTGGGAAAGTGATGGCGACTATTTTTTGCGACAGTAAAAGAGTTATCTTAATCGATTATCTTCAAAAAGGAAAAACCCTTACAGGAGCATACTACGCATCATTATTTGCCAAGCTGAAGCCAGAAATTGCGGAAAAACAGCCACATTTGCAGAAAAAGAAAATCCTGTTTCACCAAGACAACGCGCCGTCTCACACCTTAGCGGTTGCAATGGCGAAAATCCATGAATTACGGTTTGAAATGCTTGACCATCCGCCTTATTCACCAGATCTAGCATCAAGCGACTTCTGTTTGTTCCCTCATCTAAAAACTGCGCTCGGAAGACAGAGATTTTCGTCAAATGATGAGGCAATCACCTTCGGGAACAATTATTTTGCAGAGAAAAACGCCAAGTGCTATTTGGACGGGTTAGAGAGATGGAAACATCGCTGGGAGAAGTGTGTAGAGTTACAAGGAGACTATGTAGAAAAATAAAAAAAAATTTGAGAAAAAATGTCTTGTATCACTGTTCGGTCGGAAACTTTTCAGAAAACCGTCGTATATGATATACTCAAACCTAGATTGAAACTGAACTTATTTCGTTGAAATAGGGTTGACTCCAGTTGGATTGCGCTTCCGAAAGATCCTCGTTCTTGCTCTAAAGAATTTATTTAAATCCATCTGATAGCAGCTAGCTTTTTTTCTTCTTGTTGGTAGTTATCCATTGTAATACGATATTTAATCGTTTGTTTTGTATTTGCAAGTTTTTATCTTTCATAGTGCTAGCAGTAACCATTTTATTTCAAATGCCTGGTTTAAATGTGCGAAGCACCATATCTGTGGACTGTGTTCTTCATTTCATTTCCATCCATCATTTCTTCAAACAAAACTACCGCATGGCGGGGTTCCTTCCCCGCTGATATGGTGCATATTGGTCACTACTGGATGTAGTCGTGATCGACGATTGGTGCACTAGAAACGGGCTTTCAGTGGATCCTCTCAAAACTGAGGTTCTTCTCTTTACGAGAAGAAGCAAGCCGATTAGTCTGACTCATCTAGTGCTTAAAGGCATCACCACCCAATTCTCTAAAGAAGCTAAGTATCTTGTTTGGGTGTTGTATAGGGTGTTACGAGTATCCTGGATAACAAACTTCTTTGGACTAAACATTTTACGTCGAAAGCCTCTAAATCGCTGTCGGCCTTCTGGCAATGCAGGTGAGCTATCGGCAAAGCATGGGACCTGTCACCGAGAAGGGTCCTTTGGATCTACACCGCTATGATAAGGCCAATTAAATCCTATGCGTCGTTTGTCTGGTAAAGCAAGTTCTCTCGAAAATACCTCATCGCTGCTTTCACCAGACTGCAAAAAAGGGTCTGTCTCGGCTGCATGGGCGCTTTACCTAGCACGCCTGTCGCCGTATTAATGAATCTCCTTCTCCATGATATTCATATCATTGGCTGCACTCTCAAAGCCATCTTCCCTTAAAAAGAATTTTTCTTTGGTACAACTGGATGTGCACCGACTTTTGACTCTGGTTTTATGGACATGCTATCTGATGCAATGACACCAGAACTCCTGCTGCGGAAAAAATACAAAATCCACTTTCCCTATGCCATCGGAATCTGAACCAGGAAAGGAATGTAGTCGGGTCTTTCTGGAGGAAGACAACGTTAGATTTCACTCCTCGTTAGGAAACCTTGTGTGTGCCTTCAAAGCGGAAATATACGCCATCCTGATGGGAACGAACTTGTGAAAAGCCAAGTTGCGCTTAGAATTTTGCTAAGCCCTCTTCCACTTTCTAGCTAGTTCGAGAATGCAAGACTTCACTGAATGGCGTCGGAAGACTAAATTTACTGAGTCTTGTTTGGGTCCTCAATGGAATCACGGGAAATGAAATCGCCGATGGATTTGCTAGGCAATGCTTAGAGAAGAATTATGTTAGTTCTGCCTGCGTCCTCGGTTAGAGCTTGCCTGACAATTGGGTTTCATATGAGCACAACTGCAGATGGCATATCTCTCCAGGGTACCGGCAGATCAAACGCATACTTCCTGACGCCTCTAAGAGGGAAACGACCTATCTGCTGACTCCCAGTAAGAAAGACAGCAAGCTGTTTGCTGACGTCGCGACGAGGCACAACATTTTGCTGAGCATAATTGATGCAATATCCTGCGACGCTTGCTCTGAAAGTGATGACAATACCGCGGAGTACTATTTCGGTGAATGTCCGGCTTACACTCGCATCACGCACTTACTTATCTTTTTCGAAAGACTGGGAAATTCCATTACAAGGAACTTGCAAGGGGTATAATGGACTAGTTCTTTACCCACAGAACAAAAAAAAACAATACGATTTCCTAATTTCAGAAAAATATTGCGCAAAACCAAATCCAAACTCGATTTAAATATTTTGTCGTGTGTTGGTATTCGAATGTGTGCTGGTTTCTTTCCTTGACTTGAGACTTGAGTTGAAATGTCAACTCGATTTCAAATCAACTTTTCAAGTAACCCATGCATACCGGCTATAGCATGTACATTGGTGCCAGGAAGGGAACGATTTCAAATGTGATTTTTTACAGATATTGTTCGTAATTGAAGGTGTGCATGCAATTGGATTTGTTTCTTGCGGTAAACAAAGACTAAATTGATGTTGTGAGGTAATAAGTTGTGATGCTTTTTCACACACGCAAATTTATGCGTCTTCGAATAATCCTTATAAGAAATCGTGACGAAATTTCAGGTCAGGAGCATTACTTGCTTGGATACGTGATTTTATGTCCTTTGATCGAATGTACTCGTATGCATATGTTTTGTGTACGAGTACTTAGTAGCTTTTCTGCCGAAGGTTGAAATATTACTCAATGTCTAGGATGAAAATTTTGTTTATTTACTCAAGGTTATCCTTTTTTCTGTTTTCATACTAAAAATCATTTGCATAAAGCATGATTGTGAGTTTTAGGATCTAACCCAATTTATGCATTCAATACCATATATTGAATAAATGACTAAAGTTTGAATTTTTTTGTAAAGCAATTTCTTCTTGCTGAACATTTCAATAATAACAAGAAGCTTAACACGCTGACGCCACGTGAAAGAGTAATGTGTTGGTCCGCCCCTCATTGTCACAGTGAGAGAGGACTTGAACTCAGGCTCTTATATAGTAGTCAACCAACTTAACCACTGTGCCATGTCACCACCGTCGAAAAATGTGTGTTTAGCCTGATAAACTACAAAACATCGTAAGCCGAATCGGCTTATACATATTACGTTCAATAGCTCCAACGGAATCACTTAAAAAAGTCTTAAGCCTCAAAAATAGTGATAAAATTTGATTTTCATATTCATACATCTATTATACTCGTATGTATCTGCTCGTGGTTTTCAAAAATCAAAGCAATGGAATATGTATGTTTATAAGAAAATCTGTGCCATAAATTGACTATGCCATCCCTGTGTCATGGCTATCCCATTTCTCCCTTGTACATAACTTCTTATATTTTTTCTTCATTTCGACTCAAATTTACTTTCTTGGCTTTTTCCAACCCCTTACTTGCGTAAGCGAAAGTAATAGTAGCGCAATACTTAGAAACTAACAAACCATAATCCGGAACTAACACTACCGGACATTTGATTATTCTCACTTACAATATTGATATACAGTAAACCAACTGATGGATTGATACTTTTTACTTAGCCAAACGAGAAAATTTGCAGATTAAAAAAAGTTAAGACAAAGTTGACGACTTACGTAATGTTTATCAAGTCAGGTTTAGCGCAACATTATAAAGATGAATGTCTGGGCTTATTGATTTCGGATAAAGAAGGGAAATCTGTATTGGCTGCCGATGACGAAAGTTCTCAGTTGGAGAGAATAGATGACTTCAAATAATGTGTGGTAACGCTAAAATGTTTTCAAATCGTTTTTACTGTCTGCTATTGTGTACTGTCATGCTACGAGGGTAGATCAATAAGTCCGTGAATTTGAAAGCAAAACTGATCCTGTCAACCAACATCTGGTAAGAGACTTCTATAAAAATGTTCGCAAATACAAGAACAGAAATTTGAACCAATTTTTGCACCGTTTCACAACCGTGGACTATACGTGGATCCACAAAAGGACTCTGAGACTAAGTAGCAGTCGAAACAGCGAGTTTCGGCGAATCAGTGCTGAATGGATGTGGATCAGTCTGGCAACAAAGTCATGGCCATCAATTACCTTCAAAATGAAAAAAAAAAGCAATCAATGGCGAATAATATCAACTTATTGGACTTGTTCAATGAAGATTTGAAGAAAAAGCGAGTGAATTTGACCAAGAATAAAGTGCTCTTCCATATGATAATGAACTGTGAAATTCCACGAATTGAGCTACCACCATGTTCTCCCGATTTACGCCCCAGTTTACTGTTTCCAAATTTTAATAAATGCCTCGGCGGCAAGAAATTTGCCTTCCACCATGAAAATATCGCTCAAATAAACGCCTATTTTGAGGACCTTTACAAATCTTATTATGGAATGGACTACAAAATTGGAAAAACTTCCAATGAAGCACGCGTATCCACCTTAATCAAAAATTTTCCGGAATTTAGTCAAAAAATTAAAAATACAAGTTTAAATCTATGTTGTCCCCTTCAAAGTAATCCCCATCGACTGCAACACACTTATGGCAGCGCTTGATCCAATCCTCGAAACATTTTTTATATTCGGTTTTCGGTATGTCCATCAGTGCTTCCTGCGATTTTTCCATTACTTCCTCTCGGCTGCCGAAACGCTTTCCCCGTAGTGGTTTTTTAACTCGATTGAACAGAAAGAAGTCACAGGGAGCCAAGTCAGATGAATTTGGTGGCGGTTGGATGGTATTTGTTGCATTTTTCGTCAAAAAATTACGAATAATGATGGCACTGTGCGACGGTACGTTATCATGGTGCAAAATCCACGAGCCTTCTGCCCACAATTCTGGTCTCTTTCGGCGAATTGCTTCACGCAAACGTCTCATAACGTCCAACTAATACTCTTTGTTTGCTGTCTTGCCTTCTGGCAAAAATTCAGATGCACTACACCGTTGTAATTCATGAAAACCGTGAGCATTGCCTTCTTTTTTGACTGAAAACGACGTGTTTTTTTTGGTCTCGGCTCATTTGGTGAACGCCATTCACTTGCCTGATGTCAGTAATTATCCTTTTGGTAAATGTGGGATCGGATTCAGCCTCGCAAATCATCTCTTTTGCGACGTCAACACGGTCTCTTTCTTGCATGAAATTGAGGTCTTTTCGCACTAACTTTGCTGCTACACGACGGAAACCCAAATCTCTCCGCTATCTCTCTGATGGTTAATTTGCGGTTATTGACCAACATTTCTTTTACGAGTACTTCATCAATGTTTTCGTCGGTTTTCGATGTCGATGGTCTGCCACTGCGTTCATCATCTTCGATTGACTCACGACCACTTTTGAACTCGAGGCACTGGTAAACGACCGTTTTCTTCAGAGTTTTTGCCGAAACACTTTTCCAACATCTCCAACGTTCGCGCACCATTAAATCCGTCTTTTACGCAAAATTGAATACAAGTTCGTTGTTGCAAATTTAAATCCATTTCTAAAATTGTAAAAAATCACCAACACACAGAGATAGATGTACTCTTGGCTACGTAACTTTTGCAAATGTCAAGCTAAGATTCTAAGATTAAGAGGGAATGTCAACAATAGATTTACCAACTTAACAAAAAAAACAGAACTCAAATCGGAAGAATGGGAGCGCCACACCGTGGTGTCCCCCGGGAACATTTTGATCAAGGTGGTATTGAGCTTTATCCCGATAAAACCATCTTTCTTTCAAAAAGTCGTGGATTTATAGATCCTCGCATACTGAGGTTTTTAAAACAATAATGTTCTTTCTTTGGTACAGAACTGAAAAAGAAATTTAGCCCCTTGGACAAGCCACTTAAGGCATACTTAAAACAAATATATCAGTCAGGATAATCAAATAACCAACAGTGTACTGCCAACAATATCAACTAGAAAAGGAATTGAATCTCCAAAGAGCTGGCGGATTAGTCAGCCCACAAGGAATGAAAGATATTCCCCTTGCAAGGTGTCAAATAGCCATTGGCGGGTATCAAACAGACTAAAAAACTTACTAAAAGTGATTTTGCCACCCTTGTGGTAAGACACTAGTGCGATTGATTAAAATTTACGACTGTTATCCGTAATCCTATTATAAAGGTACGAGTATGCACATATATGAGATCGTATATTTCTTACTGACAATTGCAGCTTCAGTTTGAATGCAATGCAATACGTCGTAAATTATTTTATTGTAAACCTGAAGTCCACTCTGAGCTTTAGTTAGATATTTGAGTACCTATGTACATAGGTGCGAGGCGGCACCTCTTACTATATGATATAAACGTGTATGGGTCCCAAAACAGATTGTGCGAAACTCAAGGTCAGATGTACAAATTTGTAGATACTAATTTTTTATTTTTTTTCTAAGCAACTTATTCACCAAATCACTGAGTAAGCCAAAGATAGTTTGTGTGTATGTATCTACATATCCATATAGTTATGATACGAATACACGTTCATACCTCAAAGGTGTGTATGGTATAACAGATGTCGGGTAAAGGTACAACTATGATAATTTATGATACGAACATGCCCATGTATCGCTGGAAAACTTGTGTATGGAATGCATAAGCAACTTTAGGTTACTGGACTTACTATATATAATAGTTCACCAGTTGACATTTCAAAGAAAATAATTTCATCTTGAAAGGTGCATCTATCCCAGAAAGCCAATCGTCAGTAAAAAAATAACTCAAAAGAGAGGAAACGAATTGAAACACTGTGAATTCACTCCACAAACACTACAACACCATGTCATGGGTTGGTAAAATCAATTTGCGTTGTTTACTTTTGGTTCTTACAATTTTGAATATCATGCTACTGCCACTTGATGAGATTAAATTCAGTTTGAAGTTCGTGAGGCAACCATGATTGAGGGAGATTATTTTGAACAAATACAGAAATACAGGATTAATTGAGCATCATAAGCCTTTGCATTTGGTGTTACCTACGAGAATTTATATCGGAGTAAAGGTTTATGCCGTGCAACTCATTAGAGAATCCAAAGCATGTAGCATGTTATATTAAATTTAAAAGGATTTCGTTGTCAGAGTCCTGTTTCATTGAAAATCATTGCTCCCTTCGGTAATAAAAACCGAAGAGACGATTATAAGAAGAGAACTGAATCTACATCCACCCCCTGATGGATGTGAACTGAACTCACAGAAGGGCGACTTTCTTTGTTTTGGCACTCCCTGCAGTTGGATGCCTGCCTGTATTCGCATAGGGTTTATTCGGATTTTTATTTTTTTTTCTCCCGGAAAACATGATGAGTAATGTCTTTTGTAAGAATATATACGAGTATTGTACAACTAAAACGTAGATAGGGTAGTGAAACTCCCAGGGGGGAGTGTTTGTAGTAGGCTTAATAAAATTAAAAGAAAAATATCTGTACTTTTGAAATGAATCCATTAGTAGTGAAACGTTTTCAGAATGCAAAATTGAATGCATATTTTTTTTTTTTATTTTTCCCGGAAAATGCTTACGAATGTGTGTAAATTTATTTGGAAACCAATGGCTTCTGCAGAAAGATGAGTAGGAATAATCAAGACTTTGTCACTTGAGCTGTAAAGTCTAGACTTCTTTATAAATTTAAACAAGCAATACCCTATTCAAATTCATCTGATGTACCTACATTTTATGTTTATAATTTAAAACTTTAAAAAATGATTTAAAATTGAAGGTCAAAACTAAGTAATTATCAAGAGTGCGCTGCAAATTTTCTTGCCTTGTATAGATCTTGTCTGTGCGGTTTTAGGCCCGGTCCACACTGCGACAGATCCTAGAGGGTACTCAAGAAGTGCAAATCGATACCCACCTACTGTTTATCGATATGACAGCATTTACAGAGACAAGTTACGCAGAGCTGCATAAGTTTTAACATTTCTACCAAATTCATCAGATTGTGCCGAAGGACGATAGAGACCACTCGATTCTCTCTAAACGTCGGAATCAATATCACTGAGACCTTGTTGAGACTTGCCAGTCAAGACAAGTGTCCGAAAGTCTGTGCAACCACTGATGACAATGATATCAATTAGAGAACCCCACCGGCTGACACTCCTGCATTTGTAAGTATTGAAACAGAAGTGGCAAGCATCTGTTTAGCCGACCGTGACGGCAAATCAAGTATATACATACAAATGGGATGGGATCTCCCAATAGACAAGGATAACTTTAAAGAAGTTTGGGTATATTGTATGTCTCGACTTCGCTTTTAACTCTGATAATGATATCTCATCAGAAATCGAGAAAAAAATTTCCAATAGCTTTTTCTATTGCTTAAGATGGCAATTGAGTAATAAAGTCTTACCGAAAAACATAAAGGAAACTATACATAAAAATCCCCATCACCCCAGTCTTGCTTTATGGCGCAGAAGCTTGGACGTTAGTGAAGGCACATGAAAACTTCCCTCAATACTTTGAATACCAGATTCTTCGAATGATTATTGGTCCCGGCTGCGTTGAAGGATAAAAGATTCTCCAAGACTCCTTCGATACCTATCCGGACAACGCAGTAGAAAAGAATTTCTTCTTAGGTGACATACAAAAATGGAAAGACCTGCGCACTTAGAAAATGTTCGTGCGCTGTGTACGAACGAAATTTAGGGCGAAGGAAATTTAGGGAGGTACAAAAGACAGGTACCGATGTACATTGTTTTTAAATGTTTGTAAATTATAACGACCAGGAAGCACAGAGATCGGCAGGGCATTCCATAAGCGAGTTGTACGGCTTAGGAAAGAATCACGATATTTTCGAGTACGTCCGAAAATGGGCTTGAGGGTATACTAATGAGCATTCATAGCGAGATGGGTGTTACGGTTGAAAGTTTGAATGGGTGGAATGCTACCGGCGATTTCGATGGAGCACTGGTGGTGGAAATAGCGATAAAACAAAGTGAGACAGGAGACATTTCGTCGGTGTTCAACTGATATTAATATCACCAATGAGTTTTATCGCACGGTTTTGAATCCTACCTAGCAGGCGCAGAGATGTTTTAGGAGCACCTGACCAGATGTGGGCATTATACTCCAGTTTTGGGCGGATGAATTCCTTATATATTGTGGCCAGATCAGAGGGTAAAATATTTCTTACATGGCTTGAGGAAACCTAGACATTTCGCAGCATTTCTGGCGACATCGAATATGTGATCATTCCAACGTAAGTTGTCACTGACACACATACCGTTGTCAGTGTGTCATTCATGGATAATGGCTGGGTGCTTAAATTTCGCTTTAACAACAGCAGACAGCATTGTGTTTTGGAAGCATTAAATTCTGTTAGTGGTTCCCCAATTCGTTATGCTGGTAATATTGGAATTTAATGAACTTAACATACGCTGCCGTTCCCGTTCTACAGCCGCAGAGCAGGGACGTGAGTTCGGGAACGAATATGACAAGCAGAGAGTACTGTTGTCAGCAAAGGAATAAATTGGATTAGAGGTAGCAGACATGAGATCGTTGATGAAAATTAAAAAGAGCGTCGGAGACAGAATGGTGCCCTGGGGCACACCAGCATTTATTTTGTGAATATCAGACTTGAAACCGTCCAGGACAACTTGAATTGAACGTTCTGAAAGGTAATTTCTAATCCATTGAAGAAGAGAGTCATCGATCCCAAGAGCACGCATTTTCGACAAAAGAGCCTGATGCCAAACTTTATCAAATGCCTTAGAAATATCAAGTGATCTGACGGTCTATCAGCGTTTCCATGACCTTGGAAAGAAGGGACGTAAGTGCAGTGGGTCTGTGTTAGGAGAGAGAGGAAGATTCGCCTTTTTTAGGGACGGGCTGGACAAATGCTGTTTTCCATCTGCTCGGGAAGAGTCCTAAAGAGTAGGATTGATGAAAAAGCTTACGCAGTGGTTTTGCCAGCGTGGAAGAACACCTCTTCAGAAGGAAGGGAGATATACCATCTGGACCAGCGCATTTATGCAAGTTGAGATCTTTAAGAACTCTTGCTACTACACGAGTGCAAAAGTGGATTCGTCCCATTGAAGATTCGACGCACTCAAGTGTAGGCGGGGACAAAGCACAATCTGGGAGTATTGAGCCAGTCGCAAAGTGTGCAGCAAGCAGGTTGGCCTCGTCCAAAGGGCTGGCAGCTGGAATGTCATTGTAAATGAGCGTTGGGATGGAGGATGAGACAGAATTTCTAATGCTTTTGACGAACGACCAACTATTTTTACTGCCTTTGGGACATTGTAGTATTTTTTGCCTCTTTTTTTGGAATTTCAAACGCTTGAGAAAGGCGTTGCAGTCATTTCTGGCTCGTTTGAACTTTTTTTTGATTTTCCTCTGTCGGGTTGGTCTTGTAGGACCGAAAAAACAATTCTCTAACCCTGACAGCTCGAGTCGTAGCATGCCTTTTCTTTTGGTTTAAGACTCTTCATCAGATGAGGGATAAAGCATCTCAGATCATGTCAGCAGCGACATCCACATCGTTATCGAGGAAACATAACGACCACTTAAAATTCCTAAAGAAGTTGTTAAGTCCGCTTCCATTGGCTTTCTTGTATTGCCATGCGGTTCTTTTAGGAATCTTTTCTCTAACTGTGTGCTGGGTGTACGAGAATTTAGCTGATATGACACAATGGTCCGACGAGCCTAGAGGGGAGAGCACATCATCGGTGTATTTATCAGGGTGAGAAGTTAAAAACAAGTCCAGGGTGTTGGCGGTATGACTATCAACGTCTGGTATTCGTGTGGGCTCATTTACAAGCTGGGTTAAATTATTTTCCGCAGTGAAGATCTCAACACACCGTCTTTTGAGTGTTGTCTGTTCAGAATGTCGAAGCCAACCAGAATTTCAGTATGAGGATACAGGGATGCAATTGTTTGAATGGAGTCAGAGAGCGCATCAAACTCGTGAAAGGCCGAGTTGCTGTCCAGTTTGGGGCTTCTGTAAATAAAGCAGTAGTGGATAATTTGCTTACGGAGATGGGATTTTAACCACATGAAATTGTATTCCGGATAAGTGATAAGCTACATCACTACGCACATAAATGGCGAGACCGCGGTGAGAGAAGAATAGTGGCACTAGTTCGTAGCCAGGTAGCTTCAGATCAGAGTGATCTGAGAGGTGTGGGCGGGGATCTACCTGTGTTTCACTGAGTGCCAAAACAGCTGGTCTGTACTTACAGACGTGGACGTACGCAGAAAAGTGATTACTTTTTAGCCCGCGTATATTGGCTACGTCCATCCTGAATTCCCTGGACATAATTACAAACAAACACAGTAAACACAATCACCGACGATACTAAGCAAGGCTGTGAAGTGAAAATTCTGACGATGGTTTACCGAATCAAATTGCTGTAGGTGTTATGCCCTTACAACAATACGAAACAGCACACCAACAAAAACTCATACCCACAGCCCGCTATCCATAGGTTGTTACATACACTCAGTCACTGCACGCGCTGTATGGCAATGTAATACAGCAACGGCAGTGACCGAGTGCAAGCAACAGTACTACTACCAGGAGCGGGAGAGGTGGGATACCCGCACTGTTTAATATTTTTGTCTTTTTAAATTGCGTTGCACTATATTTTAGTTTATTTTTATTTTTCACTGTCACTGTGGGGTTTTTTTTTTTTTTTTTTTGTGTGTAGTACAGGAGAAATGACGAGTGCAGTGAATGACATGTGCACTCGTCGGTGGTCTAAGCACGGAAATAAGGTGAGCCTGCTCCATGGCAATTAACTAGTCGTCCTTGGGAATGTTTAAATTTAGATTTTTTGCTCCCCTTCGAAATAAAAGGTTTCCAGTCTCAATCGACAATTTCGCAACATGGTTGGAAGCTTTACAAGTAAAATTTTTATATTTTTTCCAGTTCGAAAATGTTGCAATTCGTATTAACCTGTATCCAACGGTTCGTCGGTTAGAATTGCTTAAGTGGAACTACTCGTTTCGTTCTTAAGCCGTACAACTTGCTTATGGAATGCCCTGCCTAGCTCTTTATTTCCTAGTCATTATAGCCTTCAAACATTTAAAACCAACGTTCACCGGTAGCTCTCTTTCTATCCTCCCTGACTTTCCTTGGCCTGCGCTGTGTGCAAACATTTTAAGGGTACACAAATTATAAAAAAAAAAAAAAATCCATAGTTGATTGAAGGACTCATGTAAATGAAGAAATGTCAATAAGTTCATCCTGTTGGTTTAAAAACTAACGTGCCTAAGTGAGCCATAAGACACTCGACACTCATAGTAAAGTATAACTCAAAACTTAAAACCAAACACTATTTACGAGTATTGTCCATTATTATTATTTTTCTTAAAAGCTATGCAAATGTCAGTAACATATTTTGCTCCATGTCGTCATAATGCATCTGTTCTTTGGTAAAGCAAACTCCAAATCGTGTAAATACTTCATAAAACTTCCAATAAGCACCCCCATTAACGAATACTCCTTTCGCAATCATGAAATAAACAAATTAATTTTCCAAAAAGCTACCAATTAATGCTAAAACACGTGCCCTGCCATTTGCCATCACCAGATAGAGTGCACAGTACACAAAACATCATTGTAAACTGAATTTCGATAGCATAAACTTTACTCCTGTTAGCATCTAATAAACATTTTCAAACACTACAAATCATGAGCTCATGAAATTTGATGTTAAAGAATGTAAAATTCGAACCGAATACACCATGTGTTGCCACTTTTATGAAGTTTAACACGCAATCCAAATCCCATTCCCATTCCCATTCCCAATGCCAGCTTGTCGTCTCGCTGAGTATGATTGTTTTTACTAAGTACCCGAGTACTCGGGTAAATATTTACATCGACATTAAAATTTTATTTAAATTTGAAATGCTCATATACGAGTATACATATGCACCTATGTATATGTATAATACATGGAAACATGAATTATTAGGATGAAACAGCGGCAAACTGGCGAAGGAAGAATATATGTACTCGTAACATAGATGGAATCATTAATATCCCGAGTTTTGGGCACAAGTACAATACTATAATTGAATCAATGAAAATTGTATTCTCTGCCATACATAAGCTGTATGGATACTATGCTGACATTTCAAAAAGTCAACTCCAATACGAGTAGCAATCCTGTTCCTGATCCCGATGCGACCAATCATTCTAGGAACACTAGTCACGTACGATAGTGCAACCAAACAATGGCAACTTGGCAGTCACGTTTACGTGTGGAAAAAACTACCAAAAGAGACACAATGGATACGAATAGAATACTTTTATCTGCAAAATTCTTTATTTATCCTTTCTGCATGCAGTATGCAGATGTTAATGGCAACGTGCAGTACATTCGTACGAGTATATCACTATGAAAGTGGTAATCAGAATAATGATTGTAGAACCACTCGTAATTACACAGCCAAAGTCCGGTTTTGACCGAATACTCGTACATCAAAAGTGCGACGTCTGGCAAAAGTCAAATCGTAAAGTGCGAAAACCTATTTAACAAAAAAAAAAAAAAATAAAAATTTAGTTAGTTAGGATGCTGTAAGGCCGAACCCTAATTAAATCCAAGACCAAATTAGGCATTTGCTTTTAAGTTATTCTGGTCGCAGAAAGGTTGTATTGTAGAACCATAAAAAAAAGCAGCCGAGTAAATTATGCACAGAAACGACATAACTTTTGATGTCTTTCATAGACAGGAAAAGAGTAAAGGACACCAGGGCAAACAGTAGGAAAGAGAACTTTGTGGGAATTCCTGCAACAATGCAAATTAGTTGGTAGAATTGTAAATCAATTAACTTTCGCGTACCTAATCACAAAGCAAACTGCTCCAGTGAATAAATGGAACAAATCATTTCGCACAGAACATAAGGCCGATTCAAGGGCACTATGGGCTGGCTATATAGAAAATCTAACTCGTACCATTGCAAAGAGAAAATACTGGATGGGGGATTTATTTATGCAAATCAGGAATTAAAATGACACGTTGAAATTGTTTTGTCTGCCTCCTGTCAGTGTTTGCTTTGGTGGCGCAATGCTGCTATGCCAGGAACTCTATAGGTTTTAGCTTCGGGCATAGGACACCATCCGGTAGCTCATTTTTGTGTTGATATAAATGTACTTTGGTTCGTTTTTCTCTGTACTATGTTTGCGATTGTGATAAAGCCCCAGCCCTCTCCCATACACCAGACAGTGGTAGTACCAGTGTATGCCGGCTGGCTGACAGTGAACTCAAGAGCAAGACTTGCTTGGAATGAATTGGTAGGCAGCTGCTTTATTCTTTTTCTGTCTCTCTGCTTAGTCTCTTCGGCAATCTGTTTTCTAGGATGTTTTAAATTCTACATCTTTGCTTCATCACCACCCAACCAACGGGAAGTATATGTTTGTATGTATTACGGTAGGTAGTGGGTTCCGTGTACTGGGTACTAGATACAGAAATGTCCTTCCTGGTTACGTGTTGTGCCTGGAATCCGCAATGAAGCAAAAACGGATATTTCTGATTTTTCTGAAGTATCCTTCGCCTTTGCCTAAGGGTAACAAAAGCGTCGTACTAAATGGCAAAAAAATTATGTGCATTAGGCCATTGAATAGTTGCGAAGGATGAGGGGGAGGCTGTCGATGTCGATGTCGACGACGACGACAGCGAATTATATTTTCTCGTTTACGCCCGCCTCTATCTACGAGTATGTATGATTTCTAATATTCCTATAGCCGATACCAACTCGTATTACCGAACTATGACTTTGTATTACCGTTGATAAAAATATGAAAATATCTGCTCCAGCAGAAATGATATACCCATTTTCCATTACTGTCGTCAAAATTATTTGAAAAATTATTTTATATCGATAAAATTCATTACGATTAAATTGAGCCAGATAATATCCACATTTTAGAGTCTACAAAAGTGACCAAATGCTGACTTTTTACGGCATGATCTCGTCCACAAAAACAAGTATGTACTCGTAGGTATCCTTGTAATTCAAATAAAAACCAACCTCTTAAGCGTGTCCTCGTAAAGCATAAGTTCGCATGAGTTCGCTGTCGTAATGAATGTATTCTTGTACTCGTAATAACTCCATAAAGTTAGGATTACGTCTGCTTAGGGGGTACATACGAACAGAAAAGGAAAATTGTTTTGTTTCACTTTTACGATAGCCCCTTTATTCCATTGAAAGTGGTGTAAACAAAAAGAGCTCTCGTATACTCGTATGTATGTGTACAAAGTTAGTGGATATCTCTCAAGGAAGTTGTTTTTTGGGGATTAATGTCGGCGACAAGTGAACTAATCGTGAGCGGATTAGAAGAAAAATGCCTTTACGCAGTCATAGAACTACGATTTTCGGGATAAGGGAGATTTAAATACGAATTAAGATAAAATCGAAGGACAAGATTATGCAAAACTAAATTATTGTAAATCTGCTCTTTAGCAGTTACTTATAATCTTTAATAATCTATCTATAATGAAACATATTTACATGAGTAATGCTGTTACGATTTGTAGGAACAACACTAGATTTTCAGATTTTCAGTTTCAGAGCAAAAATGTATACAAAAAAGGGAAGGGTGTGTACAGGAACCACAGGAACCACAGGAAATGTGGTTTTTCAATTTTTCTAGAACCATACACAGATCTTGCACTATTCTACGAAGTACAATAATTAGTGTGGAAATTTTAGTGACAGGATTTTCATCAACTGTGCAACTACAGTCTAAAATGACCACAGCTTTTGTAATTGATTTGTATGAAACACATCGGCGGCGGCTCAAATAGAATCGGACCCAGGAACACACAAAAGTACGAGGGTTGTCTGAAAAGTTTCAGACCGAACAATGATACAAGACATTTTTTCTCAAAATTTTCTTTTATTTTTCTACATAGTAGAGTTACAACTACACACTTCTCCCAGCGATGCTCCCATCTCTCTAACCCGTCCAAATACGAGTAGTATTTGGCGTTTTTCTTTGCAAAATAATTGTTCACGGAGGTGATTGCCTCCTCATTTGACGAAAATCTCTGTCCTCCGAGCGCAGTTTTTAGATGAGGGAACAAAAAGAAGTCGCTTGGGGCTAGATCTGGTGAATAAGGCGGATGGTCAAGCAGTTCAAATCGTAATTCATGGATTTTTGCCATGGCAACCGCTGAGGTGTGTTGCCTTGGTGAAACACGATTTTCTTTTTCTGCAAATGTGGCCGTTTTTCCGCAATTTCTGCCTTCAGCTTGGCAAGTAATGATGCGTAGCATGCTCCTGTAAGGGTTTTTCCTTTTTGAAGAAAATCGATTAAGATAACTCCTTTACTATCCCAAAAAACAGTCACCATCACTTCCCCAGCCGAAAACACAGGTTTTGCTTTTTTTGGAGCCGGCTCGCCCTTTGCAGTCCACTGTTTTGACGGAATTTTTGTTTCGGGCGTATAATGGTGTATCCAAGTTTCATCTACAGTAATTAATCGGCGCCAAAACTCGGATTTATTGCGCCTAAACTGCGCCAACAGAGCATTAGAAAGGTTCACTCGAACACATTGTTGGTCTATGTAACGTAAGCAAACGCGGCACAAAACGCGCGGACAGCTTTTTCATGCCTAAATCTTGATTTAATATGTAACAAACACGTTCTTTGGACATTTTTGTAACCTCTACTATCTCTCTCACTTTAGCAATGTCATCGTCAATGGTTGCAGTTTTTGGACGTCCCGAACGTTCATCATCTCCCAAGCTCTTACGGCCACGTTTAAATTCAGCTGCCCAAAATTTCACTGTGGTAAATGATGGTGCAGAGTCCAACTCATTTTTGATTTGCGTAGCTCGATACTCAATTTTTCCCATTTTCACAAAAAACACTCACATCGACTCACTCAAACGACTGTCAACTAAAAACTGCGCATCCAAAATGACTGAAACTTCGGTAAGTAACTGTCAAAAGATGCACAACTAGCATTCACTAGCTTTTATTGACGAGTGCCGCTTTCTTTACGTTGCGGTCGGAAACTTTTCAGTTGAATGACTCGAACTGCAACCAATTTCAGACTGCTATAATTTCCAAACCGTTCATGGCAGTGAGCTCAAATTTTGACACATGACAGATAATTTTATTATTTACAAGTCTTTTGAACGATTTGCGTCTCAGTTGTGTTAATTGTGATTTTTATCCGCGATCGTTATCGTTAGAGCTCTCCAGCACCTCAACGTTAATAAATCATTTGTGTCCCGAACCATAGCTCGTTACCGTAATACTGGCAGCGTTGCAAAACGCCATGGAGGTGGTCATAAAAAAACAGCAACATCGGCAGAAATGGTTCAGAAAGTGAAGGCTCGAATTGAGCGAAATCCGCGTCGAAGTGGAAGAAAAATGGCTCGTGAGCTCAACTTACCGCTGGAACGGATGCAACACATACTGAAAAATGAGCTTGGGTTCAAGCCATTGAAGTTCCAAAAAGCACACGATCTTACACCGCAACAGAAAAAAGTTAGAGTTGAAAGAGCGAAGGAGTTGCTACGCTTGCACGAAAGTGGTGAGTTGCCGAATTTAGTTTGGTTTTTTCCGATGAGTTGTCATTTGTTATCGAGCAATATGTCAACAAACAAAATGACCGAGTTTACTTGCCAGAGAGGTCTGGCTGCCACCAGAAAGCAGGCAGCACCGATGGTGATGGTTTGGGCCGCCATAGCCGCCGATGGTCACTCTCCGCTCGTATTTTTGGACCGTGGCGTCAAAATTAATGCGATCGTGTACCGTGAAACTGTCTTAAAGACAGTATTGAAGTCTTGGGCAAACAATCATTTTGGTCGGAGACCGTGGACATTTTAACAAGACTCGGCACCGTCCCACAAAGCGCGCCTCAACCAAGATTGGTTAAAAAACGATGTTTCACACTTCATTTCTTCGACACAATGGATTGCAAATTCTCCGGATGGAAATCTGTTGGATTTCTCTGTCTGGAGTATTTTTAAGGCGAAAGTTGGCACTAAAAAATACTAAAGTTTGGACCATCTCAAACAAGCATTTCCCCGGGAATCGGCCAAAATACCACAGAGCCACTTGCGTG
This sequence comes from Volucella zonaria, assembly GCA_963966105.1. Lineage (NCBI taxonomy): Eukaryota > Metazoa > Arthropoda > Insecta > Diptera > Syrphidae > Volucella > Volucella zonaria. Next base: position 729,677 of record OZ014533.1, on the reverse strand, counting down.
CATTATTCGCGCCAAAGGTGGACATATTGAAAACTACTGATAAAATTTGAAAATTAATGTATTTTGCAATATTTTTTGCTTTGGCACAATAAAATTTATCAAAAAATAAAAAAATTATAGCATTTTAAAAAGTTGGAGTTCCAGTGATTCACCCTGTATAAGGATTATGAGTTACAGTTACATATTTTCGACTTTTTTCCATATTAAACAGAGCGACTTTCTCGTAGTTGACATAAGGCTATTGTCTCTGTTCGGAGGTTATTGAATTAGTTCTTACATTAGCAGAAATTCCAAGTTTCATTTTTCAATTGTTCTTTCCTTGCATTGCTCAGGCTTGCCAAGAGTGAGTCCTTTTATAAGAAAGATGCAACAATTTTTATTATGATTACATTGCTATTGTTTGTTTTTCAAATAAAAATTATACTTTCTTGAAAATTTCCCTGCAATCCATTTAAATTTTTGGTTTTAATCGAAAACCTCTTTAAAAATACATTAACGTCAAATGCAGTTCTCTGCACTCAATAGCCATCGCAGACGTTGTCGTTTGTACGTAACCACTTCAAAAATTGAAGAGTGCTCATACCCATTTACTCGTATTCGCTTATCTCCGCAATGTTCGTGTGGTGTGCCTGCATTATCCGAAAGGATATTTGTCGCACGAACAAACGCACTTGTTTGCTCCATCGAATTATAAGTGGACATTTCGCGGATGTCGCTTATTCAATATTTTTAGCACGTCTTCCTCATTTGTACTGCGTGAGCGATGGATCCAAACCATCCCTTCCTAAACAGTCTCCTGTTAAATGCATTGCAATCACTCGCCTAAAATAACAGATACACACACACACAAGCACACATACACAAATGGCCATAATTCAAACGTCTAAGGCAATAGGATCGCGATGAGAAGAAATGCCAAAAATTGGTTGCTACGAGGTGCGTATTACGGTAGAAACAAATTTGTGGCGGATTGTATTGTACAAATAAACGGTAGCAACTACACGAACGTGTTTCACATAGTAAGTTTCAACTAATATGCTTGCCAAAGATGTTAGTTGTCCTGGTGCCGACAAAAACTGTCTTTTTAATAATAAATACTATAGCTGGCCAGTTCGTAGAATCGAGAAATTTTGTTCTCGTGAATCTTGTATGCGTATGTATACACATGTGTATATAATAATTTCCGGTTTAATACAATTTCAAAAGAACTCTAGAATTACAATAATTCTGTGAAGTGAAATAGTGTCACAGACCGAAACCACAATATTTGCAATAAAACTTTTTAATGTACACGTACATACGTACATATGAACAAATGTACCATGCTTCACTATATGTAATATATTGTATAAAGATTGTATCGAAATGCTGCAGCACAATTTCCAAATAAACTTGTTTAACCAGAATGTGAACAAATAAAATCTTCCGTAGATACCAATCTGGTAACAAACACTCCTTCATCCCGCAGTAGCTCAGTTCAGTTCAGAACTACTCGTACTCGTACATGTCACCAATGACAGATGTAGGATGTGGAGTTTCTCGAAATACCTCATCGACGTTTTGAAAAAAAAGCCAAAGGGTACCCCTTTTACGATTAATCAGCTCTTAAATTAACCTAACATCCCGTTCTTCTATCAAGATAACGTGTTTTTAGAATTTTGTACTAACCCTTTTGGTCCACCAGCAGGTCCACCTGATGCAATATGCAAGATGAGATGCGATACCGAGACAAATCTTTTCAGTCCATCGCCACTTACCTTGTATCTCATATGAAACTTTTATTTTCTATTTATAATCCAATCAAAGAGACCAATAGTCGTATCTCATTCCGTTAGTGACCACTCGATTTCGATTTTTGTAGATCTTTGGGTGGTCTCCAGACAATCAGTATTCGGCATATTCGTAATCATACCGACATGCGAGTATACCATATGTATAATGCGATGTGCATAAAAGAAGAAACTAATCAGAATCCCAGAAAAATTATAGAAAACCGTGGAGATATTTATACCCACATACATACGAGTACATTCCTATACAGGCACACATACATGCATGGTAGAGAGAAAACTTTAAATGTTGTCTGAAAATGTTTCCAATTCGTTGACATGTTATGGTTCTTCTAATTTTGTGTTGTTTTCGGTGTTCTGGGGGAGTTATAGGTATGTTGCTGTTGCAGCACTTCCATTTTAGTCAACGTCACCACGGGATCGTTGACCAACCATGTCGCAATCATCGGTGCTGGTGGTATGTTCAGTTTTGAAAATAATATTACTTCGGAATTTCGCTTGCAATATCCGAGGAATTTGGGCACTTCCTGCAGGGAGTCTCAGACCTGATAAACAAAACTTTTTTTGGGTGATAGATTTTGGGGCGACAATATTAAATAAACTAATGAACTAGAAAAAATTCATATTTTCAACAATGAGGACCACAGAACCATTTTATCTATGTATTTACATTTTATCTACTTGGTGCATGCACTCCTTAACGCTACTAAACGCTTTTTATTATAGAACTCGATAGCGGTCCTAAACTTATGAACGTACATAGAACTGAAGTAAACATTTACATTACACAGGGTGTCCCTTAATTCGATGACGATAATTTGGGAAATGATTCCTGGGCATACTAACTTGATCAAAAAGTTTCCGGAATGTATTCAGAAAATTGGAAATACACGTTTATTCATCTAAATCTATATTGTCCCCTTCAAAGGAATCCCTATCGACTGCAACACATTTATGCCAGCGTTTGATTCAATCCTCGAAACATTTTTTATATTCGGTTTTCGGTATGTCCATCATTCCATTACTTCCTCTCGGCTGCTGAAACGCATTCCCCGTAGTGGTTTCTTAACTCGATTGAACAGAAAGAAGCCACATGGAGCCAAATCAGGTGAATTCGGTGGCTGTTGGATGATATTTGTTGCATGTTTCGTCAAAAAATTACGAATAATGATGGCTCTGTGCGACGGTGCGTTATCATGGTGCCCACAATTCTGGTCTCTTTCGGCGAATTGCTTCACGCAAACGTCTCATAATACTCTTTGTTTACTGTCAGGCCTTCTGGCAAAAATTCATGATGCACTAAGTACACCGTTGTACTCCATGAAAACCGTGAGCATTGCCTTCTTTTTTGACTGAAAACCATGTGATTTTTTGGTCTCGGCTCATTTGGTGAACGCCATTCACCTGCCTGATGTCTGGATTGCGTGTCGTACTAATAAACCCACGTCTCGTCTCCAGTAATGATCCCTTTGATGAATCTGGGATCGGATTCAGCCTCGCAGATCATCTCTCTTGCGACGTCAACACGGTCTCCTTTTTGCATGAAATTGGAGTCTTTTGGCACCAACTTTGCTGCTACACGACGGAAACCCAAATCATTATCCAAAATGTCTTGGACGGACCCATAGGCAATGTTCAAGTCCTCTGCTATCTCTCTGATGGTTAATTTGCGGTTATTGACCAACATTTCTCTTACGAGTACTTCATCAATGTTTTCGTCGGTTTTCGATGTCGTTCATCATCTTCGATTGACTCACGACCACTTTTGAACTGCTCGTGCCACTGATAAACGACCGTTTTCTTTAGAGAATCGTTGCCGAAACACTTTTCCAACATTTCCAACGTTCGCACACCATTAAATCCGTCTTTTACGCAAAGTTGAATACAAGTGCGTTGTTGCAAATTTAAATCCATTTCTAAAATTGTAAAAAATCGCACACACAGAGAGATAGATGTACTCTTGACTACGTAACTTTTGCAAATGCCAAGCTATGATGCTAAGATTTAGAGGGAATATCAACAACAGATTTACCAACTTAACAAAAAAAACAGAACTCAAATCGGAACAATGGGAGCGCCACACGGTTATTCCGGGATCACTTTTTGATCAAGGTAGTATGTTTCTCTTGTCGGGGTTCTCTTTCGATACAATGGATCAAGTTGGTAGAAAGAGAAAGCCTGCGAGAGAATCAATCCCATTGTTACTGGAATGGTGCAGTCAGTGCAGTGTGCCAGACATTGCGGTTGTGCTCCCAATAGTTGTCGCCACTCTTCACTATTTAGAAATCAATTCTAAGAGTTTTGTGGGAAAACGCCAACCAGAGTAGAGATACCTACTGTATTGTCTGGGCGCCAAGTTGCCCAATTCTGCATTTTGTAGACAGTAAACAAAGAGTATTATTTGGGCGTTATGAGTGAGATTTTGCACCATTATAACGCACCGTCGCACAGTGCCATCACTATTCGTAATTTTTTGACGAAAAATGCAACAAATACCATCCAACAGCCACCGAAGCGAATTCATCTGATTTGGCTCCCTGTGACTTCTTTCTGTTCAATCAAGTTAAAAAAGCACTATGGGGGACCGCGTTTCAGCAGCCGAGGGGAAGTAATGGAAAAATCGCAGGAAGCGCTGATGGACATACCGAAAACCGAATATAAAAAATGTTTCGAGGATTAGATCAAGCGCTGGCATAAGTGTGTTGCAGTCGTTACTTTGAAGGAGACAATATAGATTTAGATGAATAAATTTGTATTTTAAATTCTCTGAATAAATTCCGGAAACTTCAAACCTCTGATTGTACACACATGCTCGTATACGCGACCTTGGTCGTGTCTGCAAATTATTATTTTATTAATCGTTGAAATATGTATGGCGCATAATTATATCTAATGCTAGATGTTTCTCCAACGTGTCTGCATTGGTACTGCGTCGCCTATGACGTTACTTAGATCCATTCTACAGCCCGCTCTACGTTGCATAACTTCGCTAATGCGGCCAAGGTTCCTTTCCTTTCTTCTTCAAACTTCGACTAGAACTTGAGCCGATGACAGATACTGGCTCCCAAAAATTACGCCAGAGGAAATAACGCCAGAAGAAAAGCCAGAATTTTCTGGCTATTTTCCCGAAATTTCAGGTCGTTTCTCCAAAAAACGCCAGAGAGAACATGTTTGGAAAAAATACCAGAAACGATATCTCTGACGGTGACGTGAAATAAGGCCCAACGAAATAAAGCCAAAAATGAAAAATTTGGCCTTATTTCGTTTTAAATCTGAAAATAACACCAAATTTCCGATTTAGCTTTATTTCGCTTTAGAAAAAGGATTAACGCCAGCCAAGAGGGTGTAGATGCAGCCCTTCGCGGTATTCATTTGTTTAAACTCCACTCCGGGGTGGTTTAGACGCTCCGCCAAGGGTACCCCAATAACTGTCAGGTAGGCGCTGTTAATTGTATTACAGTTTGCTGATATCAATGCAAATTCATGTAAACAAAAAACAAACATTTGTTCTTATTTCGTTGGGCCTTATAAGGCACGTACTTCATGAGCACTTTTTCATAAAATCACGTTTTGTTACACCCGTCGCTGTAATTTTTTTTACATTTCTCGAACACGCGATGCGTTTGTTGAAACGGCACGAACGATTATTGTGTATAACAAATCTTTGAGTCGAAACGGCGTTTTTCTGTCTCCACTATCTGGGAGGCCCTTCCATCTTTCACTGATAAGGGAATACATCAATTTGAAATTTAAGAAAAGAGAAAAAAATGTAAAGTTAGTATTGTGATTGCATATAAGAAAACCGCTGTGTTGTAGGAGAACATCCATATACCCATTATACTTTAAGCAAACTAACTTTTTATCACTTTTAACGCCCCTTAAGCTTTTCAATTTTCCGCAAAGTTTGGAATCAAAAGATCTATAAGTGATTTGATCTGGTTCCGAGGAATGAAAACGAAGTATCCTCCTACCACTGAATATGGTATATCAGAACACTTACGAGTAATTAAGCAAACAATCCAGACTTTCCCTACGAGAAAACTGAAAGTTTATTCGTTAAACAAACATCGTGTGCATAAAACAAACTCCTAGAAAAGGATATACGAGTATGTAGTCTCCTGTGTCTTTTGCCTCATTAATTTCGTGTGCACCTCTCGATAGAAAGCCAGCCGTCGAGAAACATACACAAGTACATCTCGGAAGCAACTTTAAACCATATGTTCAGCTTTTCTTCAAACGAATATAATTTACTGTTTGTCAGTTAACATGTGCCACCGTCTTTGCTTCACTAAAGACGCCCTCGTTTTCCAACCACTTAAGAAATGCGTCAAAATAATTTCATTAACTAATTTGCATATGTGATTGATGTTGAAATTCCTCAATGGAAACCAAAGGAACTCATATGGATACGTTTCTTCGCCATCATTGCCATCATCGCCAATACCACCAACATAGCCAGCCGTGAGACGACAACAATGCCAGAAGGTGGAGAAGGCGAATTTTCAATGGCAAGACCTGTTATTGGCAAAAGTAGGAGCATACAGGCGGGAGAAGTGCGACTAAATTTAATTTGTTGGCATCTTTTCTTGCAGCAGTGGCACAACAAAAGTCGTCCGATAACCAGAGCCAGACCATGTCATACGAAAGATTTAGGTAGCACATGGCATGTCACTTAGCAGTTAGTCGAGAAGGAGTCCTTAGAAAATTCCAAAATACTTTGTGACACTACACGATAGGCAGAGGTAACAAGCCGAAGCCGAAGCAGTAGCAGAAGCAGCAGAGGCAGCAGAGGCAGACAATTTAAGCCGGAAACCATGATTTCTTGGGAAGGCAGCGCCAGGTCAGTCAGTCGTTGTGGTGTTAAACTAAGGGTTTTCATTTTGGATTCAAATAAATCTTTTTAACAAAGTTAACCGGCCGGCGACAACCAACGAATGCTTGCTTCTGTGCGAAGCGGATTAACTACAATACTAAGCTGTGGTCGGTCTCGAGTGTACGTACAATAGATGGATTTACATCCTTGTGCACCATACCATAATACTAGAGATGTGTACACTGCTACTGCTACTGCAACACAGGCGAAACAGAGAAAAACTTCCATCTCTGATGACCTATGACTGCTGCTGTTACTATTTTTCAGAAATCAAGGGTCAGCTCGTGGCCTTTGGTAACGAACCAGGAAACACATTGTCTATCTTTTTGGGTAAAAGGCTTGTGTGCCAGATAAGATGTTTGTACTCATAGTAGGCATTTGTGGTGGTAATTTGATTCTGGCACTCATAATACCCTTCTGGTATTCTAAGCTGCTAGTGCTACTGCTATTGCTGCACGAGAATACTACTGCAGCGATGGCAACTACACGTACGAGTAGTACTATGTCGATGTTGTTTGTGATGCCTTTTATCAATTCGCATGGAGAAGAGAACGCATGCTGCAACGAGTAATGTAAAAAATTCTTGAGGCACGAGTACCTAGTGGCAAGTTTACCACCCATACCTACATATAAGATATAAGAGCAGCTATGCATTTTCAGCGACCGATTGGACTCTGTTTCTTCATCCGATTTGAAGATTTGACAAATTGCAACAATCGTTGGTTCTATGAAATGCGAGTACAAAGATTGGAAAAGGTTTGATGGTAACAGACTTATTACATACGAGTACATTCATTGTCACAATTCTTCTTCGCGTGAATATAAGCATGGGAATATTGTATGCTCTACTGCCTCTGTAGTCTGTACTAGTTGGAGCTTAACGGGTCACTTCTAGTTATGAATCCTGGTGAATCAAATGGATGTTATGCGCTTATTGAGTAACAATTTCATTCGAAGGTGACTTGTGAAACTACATACAACTTTGTGTTATGACAACGGATGTTGCTTCAATCGTGAATTTGCATAATTTTCCATTCGTCTTTGGCATTTGGTTGTTGCTGCCGTATACTGATGAGGATTTTCAGCTTTTGCGTGTCCGGTTAGTGATAAATCTTTGTTGGGCCTTTTGATGTTTGTGACTGTGAGTTGCCAGAAAACACATCTATCGGAAGCCTTTCTTTGCGCATCAAATTGTATCGCGTTTCTCTTTGTATCAGACACGCACGCAGGCAAATGTGCTGTAAATCTTCTTCGTGCATGTGTGAAAACGTTTTGTAGTAGCTGGAAACAATGCATTTGCGACCGCCATCAGCTTTTCTCTATAGGCTATTATGCCCAAAAAAAATTTCTACATCTTTTGTGCTCAAACACGGTGCGTATCTTTCTCTTGTCCGTACGTAATCCGATTACTGGCAGGAAACTCGTTTACAACACTCGCATGGGGTAAGCGACAACTGCTGTCGCACAAAGGAAACGATTAAATGAATACGAGCAATACTGTAATTTATAATTTGCCTTTCGTTGGATATGAACGGTTGCGATATAAAAATTGCTTTTTCCCAATTTTCTCATACCAACACCGTAACATTTGTAGAAAGAGTCCTGTCAGCTTGAAATTGGAATCTGCTTCAAACGTGTACATTATTTGCTTGCACTCAACATGAGGTGACTATAAGCTTTTCTTTAGCTGTTGAGGCATGAATTAGGACGACGCATTTATCCTTGTTCCAAGATTATATATAAATAAATCATTTGCTTTTATTTTGCAGTAGTCAAGAGGGAAAAAAGAAAGTCGCAAAAGTTGTTATAGTATTGTAAATAAACTACTTCGGTCGAATGTCGCTTTGACTACTGTGTAAATGATAATGAGGAATTTTATTTTGCCACTTCTTCTGCCGATACGTTATTGCTGATTGTGGTTGATTGGTAACGTTGTACTTTGAGACAAATACAAATAGCCCAACGCACATTGAAACATTGGTTCTTCTACAATAAGACGATGTTGAATGTCGAGCGTATACACTGTGCACACAGGTTAGTGAACGGAATTTGAGTTGAGATTACCTCGAATCTGAAGGAAATGGTTTTCCGTTGTAAGCAAATTATCCACTACTGCTTTATTTACCGAAGCCCCAAACTGGACAGCAACTCGACCTTTCACGAGTTTGATGCGCTGTCAGACTCCATTCAAACAATTGCATCCCTGTATCCTCATACTGAAATTCTGGTTGGCTTCGACATTCTGGACAGACAACACCCAAAGGACGGTATATTGAGATCTTCGCTACGGAAAATAATTTAACCCAGCTTGTAAATGAGCCCACACGAATACCAGACGTTGATAGTCATACCGCCAACACCCTGGACTTGTTTTTAACTTCTCACCCTGATAAGTACTGCGTTGATGTGCTCCCCCCTCTAGGCTCTTCGGACCATCGTGTCATATCAGCTAAATTCTCGTACAAACACCACACAGTTAGAGAAAAGATTCCTAAAAGAACCGTATGGCAATACGAGAAAACCAATGGGAGCGGACTTAACAACTTCTTTAGGAATTTTAAGTGGTCGTTATGTTTCCTCGATAACGACGTGGATGTCGCTGCTGACATGATCTGAGATGCTTTATCCCTCATCTGATGAAGAGTCTTAAACCAAAAGAAAAGGCATGCTACGACGCGAGCTGTCAGGGTTAGAGAATTGTTTTTTCGGTCCTACAAGACCAACCCGACGGAGGAAAACCGAAAAAATTCAAAAAAGCCAGAAATGACTGCAACGTCTTTCTCAAGCGTATGAAATTCCAATACGACCAAAAACTGAGGCAAAAAATACTGGAATGTCCCAAAGGCAATAAAAATTTTTGGCCGTTCGTCAAAAGCATTAGAAATTCTGCCTCATCCTCCATCCCAACGCTCATTTACAATGACATTCCAGCTGTCAGCTCTTTAGACAAGGCCAATCTGCTTGCTGCACACTTTGCGGCTGGCTCAACACTCCCAAATTTTGCTTTGTCCCCGCCTACACTTGAGTGCGTCGATCTTCAATGGGACGAATCCACTTTCGCACTCGTACAGCAGCAAGAGTACTTAAAGACCTCAACGTACATAAATCCGCTGGTCCGGATGGTATATCTCCCTTCCTTCTGAAGAGGTGTTCTTCCACACTGGCAAAACCACTGCGCAAGCTTTTTCATCAATCCTACTCTTTAGGACACTTTCTGGGCAGATGGAAAACAGCATTTGTCCAGCCCGTCCCTAAAAAAAGCGAATCTTCTTCTCTCTCCTCCTACAGACCCATTGCACTTACGTCCCTTCTCGCCAAGGTCATGGAAATGCTGATAAATTGTCAGCTCATGAAATATCTCGAAACACGAAAACTTCTCAGTGACCGGTAATATGGTTTTCGTAGCAACAGGTCCACTGGTGATTTGATGGCATGTCTCACCGAAAAGTGGAACCAAAGTGTACATCAATCTGGCGAAAGCGAGATAGTTGCACTTGATATTTCTAATGCTTTTGACAGAGTTTGGCATTAGGATCTTTTGTCGAAAATGCGTGCCTTTGGGATCGATGACTCTCTTCTTCAATGGATTAGAAATTAACTTTCGGAACGTTCAATTCAAGTTGTCTTGGACGGTTTCAAGTCTGATATTCACAAAATAAATGCTGGTGTGCCCCAGGGCTCCGTTCTGTCTCCGACACATTTTTTAATTTTCATTAATGATCTCTTGGCTGCCACTTCTAATCCAATATATTCCTTTGCTGACGACAGTACTCTCTGCTTTTCATATTCGTTTCCGGACTCACGTCCCTGCCCTTCGGCTGTAGAACGGGAACGTCACCTTATGCTAAGCTCATTAAATTCCAATATTAACAGCATAACCAATTGTGGAACTATCAATCGAGTGGAATTTAATGCTTCCAAAACTCAATGCTGTCTGCTGTCATTAAAGCGAAATTCAAATATCCAGCCATTATCCATGAATGGCACTTGCATCGTCGAAACCGATAAACTTTCCATTCTCCGTATGTGTGCCAATGACAACTTACGTTGGAATGACCACATATTCGGCGTTATCAAAATGCTGCAAAATGTCTAGGTTTCCTCAAGCAATGTAAGAAATAATTTACCCCCTCTGATCTGGCCACAAAGTTCCCGACCACACCCACCGTGTGGCGCTCCCATTGTTCCGATTTGAGTTCTGTTTTTTTTTTTGTTAAGTTGGTAAATCTATTGTTGACATTCCTTCTAAATCTTAGCATCATAGCTTGACATTTGCAAAAGTTACGTAGCCAAGCGTACATCTATCTCTGTGTGTGTGGCGATTTTTTTACAATTTTAAAAATGGATTTCAATTTGCAACAACGAACTTTTACTCTTATTAAATTTTGCGTAAAAAACGGATTTGACGGTGCGCGAACGTTGGAAAAGTGTTTCGGCAATGATTCTCTAAAGAAAACGGTCATTTACCAGTGGCACGAGCGATTCAAAAGTGATCGTGAGTCAATCGAAGATGATGAACGCAGTGACAGACCATCGACATCGAAAACCGACGAAAACCTTGATGAAGTAAAAGAAATGTTGGTCAATAATCGCAAATTAACCATCAGAGAGATAGTGGAGGACTTGAACATTGCCTATGGATCCGTCCAAGACATTTTGGTTAATGATTTGCGTTTCCGTCGTGTAGCAGCAAAGTTGGTGCCAAAAGACCTCAATTTCATGCAAAAAAGAGACCGTTTTGACGTCGCAAAAGATATGGTTTGCGAGGCTAAATCTGATCCCACATACATCAAAAAGATCATTACTGGAGACGAGACGTGGGTTTATGACTACGACCCGCAATCCAGACATCAGGCAAGTGAATGGCGTTCACCAAATGAGCCGAGTCCAAAAAAACCACGTCGTTTTCAGTCAAAAAAGAAGGCAATGCTCACGATTTTTATGGATTACAACGGTGTAGTGCATCATGAATTTTTGCCAGAAGGCCAGACAGTAAACAAAGAGATTATGAGACGTTTGCGTGAAGCAATTCGCCGAAAGAGACCAGAATTGTGGGCACCATGATAACGCAATGTCGCACAGTGCCATCATTATTCGTAATTTTTCGACGAAAAATGCAACAAATGACTTCTTTCTGTTCAATCGAGTTAAAAAACCACAACGGAGAACGAGTTTCAGCAGCTGAGAGGAAGTAATGGAAAAATCGCAGGAAGCACTGATGGACATACCGAAAACCGAATATAAAAAATGTTTCGAGGATTGGATCAAGCGCTGGCATAAGTGTGTTGCAGTCGATGGGGATTACTTTGAAGGGGACAATATAGATTTAGATGAATAAACGTGTATTTCCAATTTTTTGAATACATTCCGGGAACTTTTTGATCAAAGTATCAAAAATACTCCGCTCAAAATTGGAGTACAATGCCCACATCTGGTCAGGTGTTCCTAAAACATCTCTGCACCTGCTAGATAGGATTCAAAACATTGCGATAAAACTCATTGATGATACTAATATCAGTCAATCAATTGACACCCTCGAACACCGACATAATGTCTCGTGTCTCACTTTGTTTTATCGTTATTTCCACCACCAGTGCTGCATTGAAATCGCCAGTAGCATTCCGCCCATTCAAACTTTTGACCGTAACACCCGTCTCGCTATGAATGCTCATCACTATACCGTCAAGCCCACTTTCGGACGTACTCTAAAATATCGTGATTCGTTCCTAAGCCGTACAACTCGCTTATGGAATGCCCTGCCGATCTCTGTGCTTCCTGGTCGTTATAATTTACAAACATTTAAAAACAACGTACATCGGTACCTGTCTTTTCTTCCTCCCTAAATTTCCTTCGCCCGCGCTGTGTACGAACATTTTAAGAATACAAAAACCTCTTGAGCGCGCGCTGATTATAAAAAATAAAAAAAAAAATATATGCTATCGACTAAAAACGAAAATTTGTATCCTGGTAGATAGACTAAGGCCAAACCAATAAGACCTTCTCTTTTAATGAAATCAAAGTTAAACAAACTCACCAACCATGTATCCACTGTTATTATTCGTATTAAACGAAAAATGATAAAAAAAAAACACTGCTTTATATATAAAAAAAAATTATTTATTTTCTTTCAAAAACCATGCAATAGTTTAGCGATTTTTTATTATTTTTTATTTTTTATTAATGATAATGATTGTAGACCCTGCCCTGTAAAATAAGATTGTGATCCATTACGTATATATACATGCACACATCCATATATATTTTAATACATATTTAAAATGTAGGACTCGTTTAAACGAACACGTTTCTAACGCCGTGTGGAGATCATATCATTTATATCTTTGTCAATATTTTCCCGTATATACAGATAACTTTTAAAAATTCGCTCACTTACTCGTACTTTTTCAAACAAAATAGGTAAAAATGGATTATATATAGAACCGGCGTTAAAACGCGCTCTATTTGACGGAGCCTCTAAGCGACTTTTAAAAAGATACTAACCCTTTGTGTTGTCCACTTTTATTTACAACTACTACTGTATTTGCTGCTGCTGAATTCTTATGATGCTGTTGCTTAGGATTACTTTGACTGGAATACATATGCATGCATTAGCAAGTATAATAGTTACACAGGGTGCGTTTTATATTTCTGGCCGATTTTGTTTTGCTGTCATTTGTTAGTTCATGTTTAATAGTCGTATAGAATAATCGGTTACAATTTATTATGACCACAATAACATGTTAAAATTACTAAAACAATTCATTTATCTAAAATTGCGTAATTTTTTGATGTCAATGAACAATTTGGAAAAATTGCGCCGACCAGGAGATAAATCTAAATCTGGACGATAATGCTAATTAATTGATGTAATAACGCAGAGTGTTTATAATACTTTCCGAATTCACAATTGACCATTTCAATAAAATATTGAATTAACCTTAACACCTTGTAGTATTGTTAGATACTCTATAATAAATTCTCATCGACCATTCTCCACCGCCATTGCAAATAAGAACTGACAAGTGACAGCCAAACCAGTCAAACCAAATCAATTAGGTACTATGTATATTTACCATTTTGGTGATTCACTTTTTTTAACGACCGGCGCTGTTGAACGGTTATGATGCCCCTGTGGTCTATGAGTGCCTTGACTAATATATTTCTTAAAAAATTAACATGTTGTACCAGAATACACTCATCACAATTACTAACCTTTTTTGGAATCCACCTTTGTTTGTAGTAGATGCTGCTGGAAGCTTATGAGGTTGTGGTTTATTGGGTCTAATTAATGTTAAGCACAATTTTGTTATTAATATTTCATACTTTTCGTTGCGCTTACCGGTTTTGTCCTGCATTTTTGTTTACAACTACAACTGTTGATGATGCTGGTGGTCTAGGATTGGTCCCATGTTGATTTGATTGTCCGTGATAATGATATTGTGGGCCGTAGTGGTAGTGTAGATTTACTCTAGAAGCATTATCTGATTTAGTTTCACGATTTTTTCCTGGTTTAGGTTTAATATCAGTGGTTTGTTTTCCCGGTGGTACCATGTTATTTAGCAAATATTAAATATGCTTGTATATATTATTTTTCTTAATTCCACAATCCACTGCGAGCAGAATCGAAACAATCTCCAAACTAACAAAGCTGACTGCACTAAAGCAAACAGCTGATATCGTGCGGAATCTATAAAAATATATACACTACTTGTTTTTGTGAAAAAATGGTATTTGACTGGTCGCAAATATTAGCACGACTATATTACTTTAAATAAGATAAATTGCGCACCAATCACGCCGTTCACTTCGTACATGTACGGGCGAAGTGTTAAATTTTCAGAAATAGCGACCCATAGATTTTTGGTAAGGTAGTAACCAGCAAAGTATCATTAAAATGTAAAAATACAGAACCGCATTCATAAATTCCTACAAAACCAAAACTTACACCTTGTGTGACAAAAAGAAAAAATATTTAAAAAAAACTGGAAGATAAGTGAAATCCTACTGCGCATACTCACTGTGTTTTTTCTTAAAAATCCGCAACTGAAATAAAAACATACAGAAACAATGGTTCCCGTAAAATGCATGGCATTATGTACTCTATGTATATAAAGCTGGGCTATGACTTTTTCTTTCGTTGCATATTGGTTTTATTTATTCCGATTTTGGGCATCCGTCTTATGTTTGACGCTTTTGTTTTCTAGTATTACTACCCGCAGATTGCGTCAAATAAAATGAAGCATTCTACATGCAGTCTTCTACAATAAAATTTTTATGGGGTTTGCAAAACTTTTCTCCCCCTCTAGTCTAATTTTACAAAATGCCCTTCTAGCCATAAATTGTCTATCAGATTAAAGTCAGGACTTCTTGGTGGCCAGTTCAAAACCTCAATATTTTTAAGAGAGAACCACTCTTTTACTTTCTTTGCAGAGTGAATGGCAGCATTATCTTGTTGGAATACGGAGTTGACTCCAATTAAGTCCTTAGCGTTTTCCACCATTGTGTTCTCCAATAACTCAATGTATATTTGGGAGTTCATTTTCGTCGGTACATATGCTATTTCCGTCTTAGCGGCACAGAAACCAGCCCAAATCATAACACTACCGCCTCCAAAATTTCAGCTAAATTTGACCACCTCGTTCATTCTTCGGAAAAACCATCGGGTCCATCCAAGTTGAATTTCTTTTCATCACTGAATAAAACATTGTTCCACTCATCCGTTTCACGATATGTATTTTTTCCCAAAATCTAACTTAGCCGCTTTGTGCCTGACAGAAAGCTGTGGTTTTTTCAACGGTTTTTTGTAGACAACATTTTTATCCGAACTTAAAATCTGCTGGACTCGACGTTTCCAATTGGAAGATGATATTTTTGGACATTTTTTGAAGCCGAAGGCTTGTTTGTTGTTGGGTCTTTCCGAATTTCTCGAAAAATTAGCGATTTCTGGCGGGCAGTTAGTTTTGTGTTGTAATCATATCGACGAATGGTCCCATACTTGTCACCCAAACTTAAAAAGTTGCATAAAACTGTATGAGAACGGTTGATTTTTTTCGCAATTCGGCGCAATGTAAGCCCAGAATCATTATACGCAGTTATTTTGGCTCTTTCCTCGTCTGTTAAGACCTTTCCCTTAGGCATTGTTCAATATGTCTTCTGAAAAGTAGTTTAACAAGGAAAATCGTATATCAAAAACTTTTTTATTTATCGTCGTACTTTTGAATTTACCGTATTACACCAAAAAAGAGTAAAAATTCTATCGAATTAACAAATATTTTACGAATTACTTTACTGTTTTTATAAGAATTTCGTACACCATTTGCACTATTTTAGCACCTACGACAGAATGACTCATTACAACCAGCTGCATTTAAGACAAACCGAGAATATTGCATAACGATTGTTTCATGTAGACACTGATGACTCATTTAGAAAAAAGAATGAAAACATTTTCAGCCGAAGGTGCCTAAATTATCGTTAAACATGAGTATGAGTATTGTGTTTTTATAAGAACTTCGCTCAGTGTATATTCTAATTTCTCTTAAAAGTAAGTCGCTCGATAGGTTCAATATCTGTGTAGTGCCTTGGCATTTCTCTCCTTTCTCATCATAAGCTCGGTTTTAGGGCAAACATTTAATTCTTTGACGATTTCTCGTAATGACCCTACTGAAACGAATCCCAAGTCATGCAAATATAAATTGTGAAGAACTGAATGCTTAGATACAATGGGATGGATAATTGTAGCTTCCCGTTCTTTTATTTTAATTTTGTGATTATGCGGAATTGTTTACAAATTATTTAATAAACAATCTTGAAAAGGTGAAAAAAAAATTGGCAACCTAGAAAGCAAGGCAATAAAAGTGAAACTTCATGAAGCTCGTTGAACAGTTAAAACGAGGTTGCTCTTTCTAGAACACAAGTATCTAAAAACAAAAATTGCTTCTTAAAAGAACCCATTTTTCTGAGTAGTTCTGACTTATTTATAACCTCAATAACTTCTAAACACTATATAAGCTCCATACATAACAAATGCTGCTCGACTGATGTCACGAGCAAGGGATACTCTACAACATAGCTATGTAATTCCCATGTAAATTCTCATCAGAGCTCGCCATACTCATACGAAGCCGGCCATGTCTATACCACCTTGATCAAAAAATTTTCGGAATTTATTCAGAAAATTTAAAATACAAGTTTATTCATCTAACATAAATCTATATTGTCCCCTTCAAAGTAATCCCCATCGACTGCAACACACTTATGCCAGCGCTTGATCCAACCCTCAAAACATTTTTTATATTCGGTTTTCGGTATGTCCATCATTCCATTACTTCCTCTCGGCTGCTGAAACGCATTCCCCGTAGTGGTTTCTTAACTCGATTGAACAGAAAGAAGCCACAGGGAGCCAAATCAGATGAATTCGGTGGCTGTTGGATGGTATTTGTTGCATTTTTTGTCAAAAAATTACGAATAATGATGGCACTGTTCGACCGCGATGGTGCGTTATCATGGTGCAAAATCCACGAGTTTTCTGCCCACAATTCTGGTCTCTTTCGGCGAATTGCTTCACGCAAACGTCTCATAACGCCCAAATAATACTCTTGTTTACTGTCAGGCTTTCTGGCAAAAATTCATCATGGTCCACCGTTGCAATCCGTGAAAAACGTGAGCATTGCCTTCTTTTTTGACTGAAAACGACGTGGTTTTTTTGGACTCGGCTCATTTGGTGAACGCCATTCACTTGCCTGATGTCTGGATTGCGTGTCGTACTCATAAATCCACGTCTCGTCTCCAGTAATGATACTTTTGATGAATGTGGGATCGGAATCATCTCTTTTGCGACGTCAACACGGTCTCTTTTTTGCATGAAATTGAGGTCTTTTGGCACCAACTTTGCTGCTACACGACCTAAATCATTAACCAAAATGTCTTGGACGGTTAATTTGCGGTTATTGACCAACATTTCTTTTACGAGTACTTCATCAAGGTTTTCGTCAGTTTTCGATGTCGATGGTCAGCCACTGCGTTCATCATCTTCGATTGACACACAACCACTTTTGAATCGCTCGTGCCACTGGTAAACGACCGTTTTCTTTAGAGAATCGTTGCCGAAACACTTTTCCACATTCGCGCACCATTAAATCCGTTTTTTTACGCAAAAATTAATACAAGTTCGTTGTTGCAAATTTAAATTTATTTCTAAAATTGTAAAAAATCGCCAACACACACGAAGATAGATGTACTTTTGGCTACGTAACTTTTGCAAATGTCAAGCTATGACGCTAAGATTTAAAGGGAATATCAACAATAATAATGATGATGGCGATACTCGTGCATTATGTACTCACCCACGACGCCCCCTTTAATGCTCATGGTTAATTTTCGGTCCTCTCCCGTGTCCCATCCTGCCGGAGCTGACATACCACGCGCGCTACCCCCTACCGTTTCCTGTTGCTTTTTCGTTTCATCGCAGTTCGGAAAAGTATTTCCCAACTAGCCATAGAAGATTTACTTTAAAAACATATTACGAGTATAACGAATACAAACCACAAAATGTACATACAATATACGAAGCTTTGTATCCTAGTAGACGGCCTTCTAAATGTTAATTTTTTATATTTTTTCTCTATTTTAATAAAATTAACCATACGTTTACTTTTATTACTCGTGTTATGTATACGAAAAATAATACAAAATAATTCTTTAGATACAATATTTTTATTTTATTTTCTTTCAATAATCAAAGCGCTAAATTGATAGATTGATGGTAATGTTTGTAGATCCTGCTGTTGCCCTGTAAGATTGTGATCTTTTACATATACATATATCCATACATATTTAAAATTTAGGACTCGTTCAAAATGAACACGTTTCTAACGCCGCGCCGTGGTGTGATTACTTTATTACTGCCTTATTAGACGACGTCAGAATGAAGCGGTTATCGTTTATATCTTTGCCGATATTTTCTCATGTACTCGTAGGTATAACTTTTAAAAAATACGGTTTTATAAATTTGTTCACTCATGTTTTCCAAACAAAATAGAAAGCAGTGAATTTGAATAGAATAACTACAACCGGCGTTGAAACGCGCTCTGTTTGACGGAGCCTTTAAGCGAATTCAATATTTGGTGATTCATTTTTTCAATGAGCTGCATATACTCGTACTCATCAGAATTACAAACCTTTTATGAAATCCGCCTTTGTTTGCTGTAGATACTGCTGGAGGCTTATGACGTTGTGGGTTATTGGGTCTAATTAGTGTTAAGCACAATTTTATTGTTAATGTTTCATACTTTTCGTCGCGCTTACCGGTTTTGTCCTGCATTTTTGTTTACATCGACAACTGTTGATGATGCTGGTGGTCTAGGATTGGTCCCATGTTGATTTGATTGTCCGTGATAATGATATTGTGGGCCGTAGTGGTAGTGTACATTTAGTTTGGAACCATTATCCGATTTAGTTTCACGAACTTTCCATGGATTAGGTTTGTTTCCCGGTGATGCCATGTTTCTTAGCAAAATTTAAAAATTTTCTTAATATCACAATCCACTTCGAGCAGAATCGAAACAATCTCTAAACTAACAAAGCTGTATGCACCAAAGTTATTTGTGGAAATAAAGCAAGCAGTTGATATCGTGCTGAATCTATAAAAATGTATACCTACGTTGCATTTGTGAAAAAATGGTAGTTGACTGGTCGCAAATATTAGCACGACTTTATTACTTTAAATAAGATAAATTGCGCACCAATCCCGCCGTTCAATTCGTACATGTACGGATGAAGTGTTAAATTTTCAGAAATAGCGACCCATAGATTTTTGGTAAGGTAGTAACCAGCAAACCATCAATAAAATGTAAAAATACAGAACCGCCTTCATAAACTCCTACAAAACCAAAACTTACACTTTGCGTGCAAAAAAAAGTTTAAAAAAAACCGGAAGCAAAGCGAAAGCGTACTGCGCAGCCATTGGGTTTTTTTTTAATATGTCTGGAACTGAAATAAAAACATACAGAAACAATTAGTTCACGTAAAATGAATGGTACTATCTACTCTATACAGGGTGTCCCCTAATTCGTTGACGTTGATTTGGAAAATGATTCCTGGGCATATTCTAAGAAAAAAATCGTTCTACATTTATCGAGGATTTAAAAAAAGGTTTATTTTGGTGTACCCTCACCCATGTTAATGGAAATTGCTCTGTTAGTACTAATGGTAAAAACTTCGTGTAGGACTTTATTTTTAGAAGCAATACCGGCCTTTATAACGGCGTTTAAATAAAGTTGATATCATGTTTGAGTCTTTAGATATACAATTTCTAAGCCTGTTCCGTTTTCATTGCCCATGCTGATTTTTGACTTTGAGGTCACTTTTCTCCAGAAAATGTCTAATTAACATAACGTTTTACTATTTTTTTTTATGAAAGTAGCAATAATAAAACAAAAAATCATCATCAAGTTTGCACAAAAACCCACAGATTTTATGATACTTGGAAAAACCTACGGCAGTTAAAATTTATAAAAGAGGTTTTTTTTTGCTTTAAGCTCCAAAGGCTATGCATAAAAAATGATCTTGTATCGTCTTAGGTAGTTTTTATTTTATGTGTATACTAAGACAGTTTTAACAGATGCTCAAAGTGTCCTCCTTGGTTTTGTATGCATACTAGAGCCCGTTTTTGGGTTGCACTACGAATGTTTATTGATGCTAACTGCTGCCTCACTTTTGATGACGCTTCGAGAATACGATCTTCCAATTCAATTAAAGTTGCTATTTCGATTGAATAAACAAGTTCTTTCATTCTTCCCCCTACAAAAAAATCCAATACTGTTAGGCCAGGAGATCTTGCGGGCCAGTGAACTGGTCCATTTCTTCCTATCCAGCGGTTACCGTACTCTTCGTCTACCCAATTCTTAACCTCACGAGCATTGTGGGCTGGAGCACCGTCCTGTTGACAATATGATGAAGCTAGTTGAATCAGTGAAATGTCCTCCAATAGTTCTGGTAAATCCTTGGCGAAGGGGACTCCAGATAGTTTGTAGAATTCAGCCTAGGTGGTAATTTTGAAGGGGCCGATTAACTGGTTTTCAAGTACACCTGCCCACATATTTGCGCTGAATTTGTATTGTAAATCGGGATTCGTCCATCCAAAGAATTCTGCTAATAAACTGGTTGCTATCCAAGCTGCGCTCCAGCAACCAGTTAGAAAACTCAAGTCTCTTTTCCAAATCATTGGGAAGCAGTTCTTGTACAGGTGTATGGTGGTATGGATAAAGATTTTCTAAATGCAGTACATTAGAAATTTTAGGTCTGGAAACATTGAATTGCAAAGCTAAGCGTCTGATGCTGATTGATGGATCAGTTGAATCAGTTGTAACTCCTGTTCCGGGGCTTAGATGAGTACTTACTCGGGTTCAAATAATAGAACTTATTTCTTTGAACACAATCGCTTTATTCAAAATCGCTATACAACAATTTCTAATTCAATCATTTTTATCAGCTAGTATTACTTTATTTTATCTTTTACTTAAACCACTGTATCACTGCTATTAACTCACTCTCTAGAAGCTCTGTACGACGCTGGAATTTACACTACCTACCATCTTTCGAGAACTTTCTGTACTAGCCAGGTTTCGATAAATCTTTTCATATTTCCGGAACTTGAGCAATGTCTAGCTTTGGCATCGCTGCCAAACTCTGCCGTTTCTGCAGGATGACGATGGAGAATGGACGCTGCTCCATCAAGGTCGGTAAAGAACTCATCGAGGCCTTTGATGTCAAAAAATTATTTAGGCAAGGCGACGCACTGTCATGCGGTTTCTTTAACATCATTGTTGAAAGAGCGCAAAACTCACGTGTCAACACAAGAGGCACAATCTTTTAAAAGTCCGTCAATTATTGAGACAGGAGCGCAAAACCAAGTACATTCTGTCAACCAGAAAGGACGCCCAATACCGACGTCTCGGACAGAACGTCACCCTCGACAGAGGTAGTTAAGGACTTTGTCTACCTAGGGTCCGCTATTAATTCAGGCGACGACATCCGCGAACGACAATGACACAAAGAATAACTCTTGCCAAGCGCTGCTTCTTTGGGCTAAGAAGACACATGATTAGCAGAGCCCTCTCTTGAACAACAAAAGTGACCCTATATAAGACCTTAATAATCCCAATCCTGCTCTATGGCACAGAGGCATGAACTTAATCAAAAATGCATGTGGGTGCTCCTGGCTGTTTTGAGAGGGAAATTCTTCGGGTGATTTTCGGTGGAGAAAGAGATGCAAGGATGAACTGTACGAGCTGTACAGCGACATCGCCTTAGCCAGAAGAGTGAAGGTTCAAAGACTGAGGTGGCTGGGTCATGTAGAGCGGATGAACAAAATCTTTGAATCCGCAATCGAGGGACAGTGCCGTATAAGAATATCGGGACTCAGGTTTCGCACGCAAGTGGAAGGGGACAGGGTAAAGCTCGAGCTGGCCGGAGCTGGTTGAGGCCCAGGTTCACCCCGGACTGTAGCGCCATCTTAAGTAAGTAAATATTTCAGGAGCTTTCGATATTAGTTGTCAAAGCTCAAAGATTCTATTGTTCACGATAAGCGATTATAACAATATTTTAGTTGAAGAACTGAAACAATTGATGGGGGTTTTATTTCGTCATCATTTTGACTCGACTGCCATTCACCAGTTCACAATGGGCATTTATTTTTTTAAGAGCTATAGAACTATTTTTAGGCCTCGAACTGTACCACCACCTAAGAACCACTTTTTATCAAACAATAAAAACAGGAATTGAGTTTGAATCAGGATTTCTTATTTATTATGAAGAATATTTAATTTTTGACCACGATTTCAGGCATATGGATTCCGCAGCTATGTTGGCTTCCAAGGCCTGAATAGTTTTCAAATTATCAACATACAAAGGCTTTTTATAGCCCCATAATGTTATAAGTAATCAAATGGTATCAAATCGCCCGATCTTAGTGGGGAGTTCAATAGTCCATTTAGCGATGTAACGTTGCCATTGAATTGAGCTCAACGTATGTAAATCATATCATGGAAAGTATGACACATGGCGCCATCTTTTTAGTACCACATACCTTCTTCCTCTTTTCATGTTTTCAAAGCAGTAATCACTGATCATTTTTGAAAAAATAAGAACCGTTGATGCCCCAACGTGAAAACCAATCAAACTTTTGTAGGTCTAATTGATTTTTAACAGTCTCTTTGGGATTTGCCTGAATCAACAATATTCCTTGTTTTCAAATCTTTTGAGACGAAAGTGAACTAAATACAGGCCAAGCTGATCGACCTCGAATGGACGTCGCCATCATCGTCGTCATCACCCGCCACGCTTTCATTCACAGTGGCTACAATTTCTTTCGTGTGCATATTGTGTTGACGCGTTGTCGGCTTGAGTCACACAGAGTAGTATGAAATACTACTCCAAATACTACTCGGTGAATAACGAGCTAAGTTGGTCGAATATGACAAGCAAAAATACTACGTAGTATTCTATACGTTTTGCGAACTAAATACCGATTTTCAAAATAAGTTTGAATGATACGGAAGCGTTCTTCTAAAGTAACTCTTTAAACGATGATTTATCAAATAATGCTGAACATAAATATCAAAGAACTATAAAAAGTGAAGGGCAGGTTTGAAATACTCTCTAGAAGAAGATCCATCCAAATCCATATCTGGCAATTGCGAAAAGTGGTCAATACAAATTTATTCGTCTAAAGCCGCAATAAGGTGTTGAAGTAGTCAAAATATTTAAATAATTGTTTATAATCCTTATATTCGTGACAACTGTTTTTATATGTATGTATAATCTAAAGATTACAAAAAATTTTTTTTGGAACTATATCGGATGCCCCTTGTTGATGATCAAACTAACTTTCTGCAGGAAAAAATTGCTTTCCTCTTCAACAAACCTGTGCCGTTAAAAGTAAAACTTGCCAAGCTCCCTCTCCTTCAATGGCTTACCCCTAATATTCTACAGCTTATGAAAACGCGTGATGATGCCTATAAAAGCTGGAAGAAATACC
Organism: Volucella zonaria; assembly: GCA_963966105.1. Taxonomy (NCBI): domain Eukaryota; kingdom Metazoa; phylum Arthropoda; class Insecta; order Diptera; family Syrphidae; genus Volucella; species Volucella zonaria. The sequence continues at coordinate 705,976 of OZ014533.1, read as the reverse complement.
GAATGGATGAATTTTTGAATAAATATCGCAGACTCCGCAATAAAGCGGTTTCTAAAATAAGAAACGCCAAGCGCGTTTTCTACTATAGGAAATTTGGTAGCTATTCCTCAGGCAAAGAGGTTTGGAAAGACCTAAAACTCCTGATGATATAGACTGCGACCAGCTTAACTCAATTTTCTTAGCGTCGAGTGATCCTTCCTCAGTAAGCCTAACCACTTTCGACCAGTCACCGGACGATTGTAGAGAATCATACTTCAATTTCTATATGCTACACAAGGAAGACATTGTAGAAGCGGTACTATAGATCAAATCAAACGCTATGGGACTCGACGAAATCCACCCAAAATTTGTTCAGCTTCTGCTTCCATATTTACTGCCTTTTATAACATACATCTTCAACTCAATTTTAACGACATCAGTCTTTCCCGCTCATTGGAAAGCCGCTAAAATTATTCCTATTCCTAAAAAATCGAATGGAAATACGGTGGAATTCAGACCAATTTCAATTTTGCCATTCCTTTCAAACGTTTTTGAAAAATGCATTCTAATTCAGATACAAAACTATCTTTTGACTAAAAAACTGCTCTGCGAGAACCAATCTGGTTTCCGTCAAAATCGAAGTTGCAAGACTGCGTTGTTAATGGTCGTCGATGAAATTAGAAAAGCTGTTGATGAAAACCGTGCTACAATCCTTACGTTACTTGACTTTTCGAAAGCATTCGACACGGTGAACCACACTATTCTTTGCTCAAAGCTTAGGGAAGAGTTTAATTTTTCATTGCCCTCCACAAAACTTATATTTTCCTATTTAGAAGGGAGACAGCAACGGGTTGTAGCGGGTAACCAATGTTCATGTCTGTTGCCAGTAAAGAGGTGGGTACCGCAAGGCTCTTTTCTTGGACCATTGCTTTTCTCGCTCTATGTAAATCAACTGCCCAAGATTGTTGAGCATAGCGCAATCCACATGTTCGCTGATGATGCCCAGATCCACTTAAGCTTTCCAATGAATTTAATTCACGAAGGCACTGCGCAGGTAAATGAAGATCTCCAGCGTATACTTGTTTGGTCGGCTAAGAATGAACTGCGTCTTAATGCGCAAAGGACTACGTGCTCTCTGGACTACACATCGCTTTATCCGTACACGGACAAAACTTTTGTTAGTGAAAACCCTACTAATGCCAATTCTGTTCTATTGTTCTGAGATCTTTTGCTGCCCTGACTACGACTCCAGAAGAAAGCTCAATGTCGTATATAATAATATTGCCCGTTTTTGTATTTAACCTGAAACGGTATGATCATGTTTCCTTTTACTCAAAACAAATCAGCGGATGTACATTTGATAACGTGCTCAAATATAGAACCCTAGTCTCTTGCATGATATAATTCAAACTAAGCAACCGGCATACCTATTCAATAAGCTACGCTTCCTTTAGTCAGGTAGATCATGATTGCTTTTTCAAACCCTTTTCTTTATCAAGCACTACAGAGCTATTGTTGCTACGCTAATTAAAACTTGGCTCTGAAATTTTGCAAGCTTGTTAAATTTGTAAAGACTGATAGTTTTGCGTACTATCAAACTAATCCCTAAACCCTTGTTAAGGCTGTTGATATTTAAGAAAAATTCAAACTTACAATTTATCCGATTTTAACGCCTGAAGCCTCATCTAAGGCCTGCAGCCCTATTAAGAAGTGAAAACAAACATTTTTAAATCGCAGATACAAAAAAAAAACACAAGCTATGTACCTGAGAATACTCCCAACTAGGCAGCACATTCCTTTCTCTGTATCATGTTTAAAAGTTGATCTGCCTGCTGGCCTCCTTATTCAGGTCATAGATCTCTCGTTAATACGAGCTTTTCAACCTGCATTCACTCTCCTTACAACTAAGAAATTTTCTCTCGAAAGTGCTAAATATCTTATCTTCCAGGGCTCGGTGGTGTTAAGAAGGACTGGCAGGCATTTCATCTTCCAAACTAGGAGTCGAGAAACCGCAACCTTTATCAACTTTCCTTTTTTAGACAGAACCGACCATTCAACGAGGAAGACGATCAACAGCAAGTTCTACCACTTATTCGTTTGTTCACAGTGAGGGTGAAGAATATTTATTGGCCCATGATCTCCATACCGGTTTAATCGCAACTTCATGTGAAAAAAGAATTTAGAAAAATGTGACGTGGCGTCTTATGATTGTTTTAACACCATTTTTGAAAGAATTGTGCAAGACTTACGAGTCTTTTTGACTCGCTTTTTGGAATAGGAAGTTCCAAGATATGAGTACTACCAAAAATATGTTACATCTGATTTTAACCAATATCAATATCCTTCTAATTTAACATTCTGATTTGACTGACCGACAATTTCACCAAAAATCGCAAAACAGAAGGAACAACGTATCAGTATCAGCAAATGAGTCACATACAAAGTGGTTTAATTATATTTAGTTTGATGGATGTTTTTCCGAACGTGATTAATCCTCCTTTTTGATCAATTAAATGCGCCATTTCATTGAATTTCTTATCATTTATTTACGCAAAAGACAATTACTTGGATAAAACTGTTAAATTTGATGTGAAACAAGAAGAAGGTTTTTCGTTTTTAGTAGATAACAATAATATTGCTATCAAAAAAGGGGACTTACATTTGATGAATTACGAGCCATAGGACTATGGTATATTTAATGATTGCACAGCCTTTAAATGCGACTATTCAGATTGGAGAATTACCATTTTATTAAGTTACTTCAAACCAAACGGACTAATTTCGATAAAAATGCCACCACCAGGCTGGGGAAGACCTTACGATCATCATCATCACCACCATCATGGAAGGCCAGGAGTTGAAGTTGACATTGTCGCTCCAATAATGCCAATAGCACCACGACCAGGAATAACGATTGAATTATTTGGAGGCCGACCGCGTCCACCGCCACCACCTCCAACAACAGTAGTTGTAGTGAACAATCAACCTCCACCTCCACCATCGTATAGATGGTAAACTATCTGGATGAGAAGCTTTTTGGATTTGAGTAGAATGGAGTTCCTTCAGTTTTGAATTTTTTTTTTTGTTTAAGTGAAAAGTGAAGGTTTTTTTTTTTTAAGTACTAGTACATACTTAGTATAATAAAGTACAATACAATAAAGGAAATTATATTACTCTTATAAAAAAGTAATTTTGTTTTAAATAGTGTTAAAGTGATATTTTGGAAAAGAGCTGACAGAGAAAAAAGGTTATATATACAATATTTGGAAATAACGAGAACTGAAAGCGTTGCATTTTCTGTGATAACTACGAATACTTGTGCATGATACAGAAATGTTATGTTTGTAACACGTAAGCTAAGCATATTATAGAGTGATGGTTACTAGCATTATTGGAATTGACATCATAATGCAGTATAGGCGATGAGCTAACCATAAGTTACAGTACTGTGCAAAACCTAAGCACTTCATAGTAAATCTTTTCAACTTTCTACTCCACCAAATGAAAAGAAATGGATATATACTATAATGATGTGTAATAGAGTGTATTTTGAAATTCACAACTTTTTATAAAAGTAATAATACTTCAGATTTAAAAAAAAACCCGAAAACCAACAAAGTAGCAAAATTGAGCTGTGCAAAACCTAAGCAACTTTGTAACCCACTGTCAAAAAATAGCTAACAGTACTTTTTCAGTCCGGTTATACATGAAATGTTGCAAGCTCTTTGTCTTTGATCTTGAGTGCTTGTCTTTGATCAGTTTTCTTTTAAGTTGGTCGCATAATTGATATTTTTTAATAATGTCGCGACAAAGTTACCCTTCTTCTGTTAAACTAAAGATTATTGATGAACTTAAGTCTGGAGATACTCAGGCAACATTAGCTAAACGTTATAATATTAATAAATCTATTATTTCACGTTTAATAAAAATATAAAATGTAACAGGAGTCGTTGAAAGTCAAAATGTCAGTAGCAGGCCGCGTAAGACAACTTGTCGAACGGATAGAAACATTTATGGTATAATTAAAAACCAACCGTTCATAAGTTCGAATGAAGTCGTAAAATTAAGACGTGCAATTGAAAATAATCTTGCAGCTCGTGCAAAAAACCCGATGCTCACAAAAGGCTACCAATTAAATTCTTTAAACATAATTCAAAGTAAAATCTTTTTTCATATTGCTAAATTTTGCAAGAAAATACCGACACTGGTCTCCTGAAAAATGGAAAACAGTTCTTTTCAGCGACGCGTCAAAATTGAATTTAATTAATTCTGACGAGATTATGTGAGACATCGTAAAGGCCAGCGACTCAATCCTAGATTCTGTACACCCAATGTAAAGTATGATGGACCTGTTTTTCGGCAGGAGGTGTAGGTCCATTCTACGAAATAGACGGAATCATGGACCGATTCAAATATAAATCCATTCTAGAATCGGTACCACTACCACACGCGGAGTGGAAAATGCCACTTCGTTGGGTGTTTCAACAGGATAACGATTCGAAACATACATCGAAGTTGGTAAAGGAGTAGTTAGCAGATCGTGAGATTCAAGTCCTTAAATGGCCGGCCCAATCAGCCGACTTGAATCCCATCGAAAACCTGTTTGGTATCCTTAAAAGCCGTGCCGCTGGACAACACTTTTCCAACAGGTCTCACCTATTCAATGCCTTGAAAGTTGAGTGGGAAAATATATCCCAGGATACACTTTCAAAGTTAATTACTTCTATGCCTCGTCGTTGCGCCTCTGTTATGCAAAATAAAGGATATTACACAAAATCTTAAAAAAGCTGCTTAGGTTTTGGACAGCTCAATTTGGCTACTTTTTTGGTTTTTGCGTTTTTTTTTAAATCTGAAGTATTATTACTTTTATAGAAAGTTGGGGATTTCAAAATACACTCTATTACAAATCATTATACACCAAGATTGACTCGAACTGCAACCAACTTCAGACTGCTATAATTTCCAAACCGCTCATGACAGTGAGCTCAAATTTTGACACATGACAGATGATTTTATTATTCACAAGCCTTCTAAACGATTTGCGTCTCAGTTGTGTTGGAAAATTTTTATCCGCGATGGAATTCAAACGTGATAGTGTGATTGCTTTATATTTGACTGGAAAACCACAAGTAGCTATCGTTATAGCCTTCCAGCACCTCATTTGTGTCTCGAACCATAGCTTGTTACCGTGATACTGGCAGCGTTGCAAAACGCCATGGAGGTGGTCATAAAAAAACAGCAACATCGGCAGAAATGGTTCGGAATGTGAAGGCTCAAATTGAGCGAAATCCGCGTCGAAATGGAAGAAAAATGGCTCGTGAGCTCAACATATCATTGGAATGGATGCAACACATACTGAAAAATTAGTTTGGGCTCAAGCCATTGTAGTTCCAAAAAGCACACGATCTTAAACCGCAACAGAAAAAAGTTAGAGTCGAAAGAGCGAAGGAGTTGCTACGTTTGCACGAAAGTGGTGAGTTGCCGAATTTGGTTTTTTCCGATGAGTCGCCATTTGTTATCGAGCAATATGTCAACAAACAAAATGACCGAGTTTACTTGCTAGAGAGGTCCTTCGAAAATTTAGACCTTCGGACGGCCACCAGAAAGCAGGCAGCACCGATGGTGATGGTTTGGGCCGCCATAACCGCCGATGGTCGCTCTCCGCTCGTATTTTTGGACCGTGGCGTCAAAATTAATGTGATCGTATACCGTGAAACTGTCTTAGAGGCAGTATTGAAGCCTTGTGCAAACAATCATTTCCGTCGGAGACCGTGGACATTTCAACAAGACTCGGTACTCGACTCTGTTAAAAAACAATGTTCCACACTTCATTTCCGGATGCAAATCTGTTGAATTTCTCTGTCTAGGTTATTTTGAAAGCGAAGGTTGGTACTAAAAATACCAAAATTTGGACCACCTCAAACAGGCACTTCGCCGGGAATGGGCCAAAATACCGCAGAGCCACTTGCGTGCAGCGTGCGATGCTTTCTTCGGCCGTCTCAAAGCCATTATTCGCGCCAAAGGTGGACATATTAAAAACTACTGATACAGTTTGAAAATTGATGTATTTTCCAACACTTTTTGCTTTGGCACAATAAAATTTATCAAAAAATAAAAAAATTATAGCATTTTAAAAAGTTGAAGTTAGAGTCATTCACCCTGTAGTACATATCCATTTCTTTTTATTTGGTGGAGTAGAAAGTTGAAAAGATTTACTATGAAATGCTGACTCCAGATGGTTGCTTAGGTTTTGCACAGTACTGTAAATTCATAGTAATGATCACAAAATTGTGCATACTCATTTAAGTTAAAAAAAAAACCACATTATGAAGTCACAAAACTTCAGATTTAATAATGACTGTGAGTACCCATAAGCCTATAACCAAAAATGGAGTATCGCATAAATTACATTGAGCCAATTGCATACGACTTTTTGTTTTGATTTGTTACTTTCAGCTATTGCCGTAACAAATTTGTACGTAAATTGTAAAACTTACAAAACATTTTTGAAAACTACACAAAGGAAGTCGTAAAGGGTGTATCTTTTGCATGCTTTTGAATTTAGTTGCTGATCTTAGTTAAAGCAATTTATAATAACCATCCTCCCTTTTTTTAAACTAACCACGTGAAACTATATACGTTCTTATTACATAATTGGCAAACCATACGAGTATTTCTTTTTTCAATTATGACTATTTACGACATTTTTTTAAGAAAATCCAATTGTACATACCTAAGCTATGTCAAGGTACGTTAGCTATGTGTCGATAGTGGCATGAAGTTCAAACGATAGCCGTCATTATCAATTGATTTATTGTTATTGTTATTTCAATATTTCTGATGCGCATTTTAACACATACATATACAAATGTAGGTACAAATGCCCACTGGAATATCGAACCACTGTTTAAAAAATCGTAATAACTTTTTATCAGTTTCTTATATAATTTCGATAACATTTGACAGTAATGTACAGAAAACCTTTTAAATTCGGTTCCTAAATTAATTTGAAACCAATTGTGTTCTGGAAGTGGTGTACCTCAATTGGGACAGAAATGCCACTGCATGAACCATCATGCAGTGGCATAGCACCCTATTCTGGAGCGTTCTTTTACAACAACCTTTGAGGATATAAAAATTCTAATACAGACAACGATTAAAAGCGTCTACTGGCATAAATAAACTATGGAAATATAGCATACATATATATATCTATACATTACTTACTAACACATACACATCGCACATAAGATACATACATGTACTATTTATATTTTTAAGGAAAGAATTATTAATAAATTACCAACAAGGAGCTAATACACTTAAGACCACACTTTACGTCATGCATTTTTATTGAAGATTTATTTTGTCAAGCCCATAAATTAATTGAAATGCTCAGTCTATCAGTACAATGATAATCAAAACTTTGTCACATATTTGTGGTCTAAGTGTTGATAAAAAAAAAAAAACTAACGAGACAATGTTTTCAATAAAAACAACTTTGTGACATTGGCTATCGGATTCATTATCAATGACTTATGGTGAAATAGTTTTGATCAGTTTTTTTTTTGTAAAAATATAAATATTGTATATTATTAAATATCACTTAATTGTAATAATTGTGTTGAATTTAGGGAAAGGGGAATATTCAAAAATCAAAAACTTTTAACGTCTCTTCTTAACTCTTCTTAAAAGCATCTAGAATATGATAATAGCCCCTCCATAGCCGGCCCCAAGAAGGATATTACTACCACAAACATTTTCAGTATCCAAACAATACAGACGTTTTGATGAGGCAACTTCCGAGGTGGAGTCAATAGGGGCGTCAGAGTCATATTCAGTGATATCCGGATTTAAGCTACTTGGACATATTCGGAGCACAGGTTATATGAAGATTGGAGATGAGCATGGAACAGTTTAACAGTGTTTTACAACACACTATATGTTATAAACGTCTTACTGAACAGTAAGCAGAGTTCCTAAAACGCTTCAAAGCGGATGTCACTGCCATCTAAAAAGGACGGTGGAACGGAAACAGAAGCGCCGCCTATTTGGATATGAATTTGTCTTCAAAAGAAATATAGGCAATTCGATTCATGACTGAATTCCCCAGCATAAGCTTGATATGCACTCACACTTTCATAAAGGAAAAAGACGCCCTTGCCAAAAATTGCTTGTACGAGCTTCTTGACCAAATGGAATAGCACTTCCCTAAGCAATAACGGAACAATTTGAAAACAAAGCCTATCCGATATCACCTCTGAAACGCCATAATAGCTAGCACACTCAACATCCAAAAAACAACCTAACTATTAGGTCTCTGGTCACTGCTCAGAAAACTGCCAATCAGATTGGTAACGTTGTTATTGACGCAAAATACATCTATTTAATTCTGGATGCCCGAACGAGGCGCTAACCTCGACTCAGATATTTTGTGGCCAAGTTTTACAAATAATTTTGTTGCTGGTGCGACAGTCCAGAGTGGGCCAAGGCTTAGTCTCTTCCACTCACTTTGTCGCTCGGCTTATGGACGAGAGGGATCTTCCAATTTTGTTCGCCTCAGAACGGCACACAATGGGGCAGAATGCCCCACAATTGAGGCTTATAAATTAAAAAAAAACAATTAAATTAAATTTGTCCATTAAATACAAAACAAAACCAACAATTGTTATTACATCCTTAGATATCATCACTATTATCACTGTCATCGTTATTATCATCAGACTCATCAGACTCAGGAAGAGCGTTTGATTCCTGGACACTTGGGGGTTTTAGCAAATTGAGTGCTTCTTTTTTAAAAGACTGGAATTTTTTTTTATGCAATTTTTGCTTGGATGTTATAATGGGATCCGAGCTTAGTAAAAAGAAATTAAATACATCTTTATCCGTTTTTTCACGGCTTGATTTTCTTGGGAAGTTCTTGCTGAAATTTTTAAAATCTTTGTTGCACGCTTCTTGCGCTTCCTCCGAAAGTTGGCCGATCGGCAACAGTGCAGATGATATAATTTCTGGGTCATGAATAAAATATTTATGCAAACAAGGTTCAAGGCATATGATACCAGGGATATTTATTGACGGAGCATCTCGCTGTGTCATGTGCAAGTTCCCTGAACTTTTCTAAATCAATCTGATATCCACTGACAATTACAATCATCATTATTTCTATTCTTTTTATGTTATTTCGGCTGAGAGTTCAGGGTTTTGGAAAAACCGTCTCGCCGTGTTGCCATCGTTCGTGTTACTAAATACCGGTTTTGGTTTATCGACAATTAATCCACATCGTTCTCGGAATTCCATTTGATTCGGGCCTTATTTGCGGCCACGACTTCCTTGTCACTTTCGCGAGCTTGCCATTTTTTAATGCGTAATTTGTATATAACTAAGCTGCGCTGTGATGAATCACACAAGTCTAAAAAGAAATTATTTGCATTTTTTAATAGTTTAATCGAAAAATAAAAAAAATGTAGATATTATCAATTTAGTAATTTGAATTAATGCCAGGTTTGGGCCACTTTGCCCCACCGTGCGGCGGGAGAGTGACAGTCTTTTGACCGAGTTATTTACATAGACCCTCTTGAGTAGTCAAGTTCCGAATGCGAACATCCTACACTATAAAGAAATTTGATGTCGAAAGTTTACAATCATAAACGAGTCTCCGAAAATCATATGTGAAGTCAAGTGCAGAAGACTAGTGTCGAAATTGTCAGTAAGTCATAAGAGATGCCGTATTTACACTGGTGATCACTATGATGAGACCATACATTTTGCAATCGATTTTCACTCTTTACTAAATGGAGTGAAAAGTGATCTCCTTGGGAATTAAAAAATTTATTTTTTTTAAATGTTTTTTTATATTATTCAATATACTCCCCTTTGAGTTTGATACACTTATTCCAGCGATTTTCCAACTTCTTGATCCCGTCCGAAAAGTAATTTTCCGGAAGGTCTGCAAAATACTCCTCCCTGGCGTCGATGATTTCCTCGCGTGAGCTGAATTTGTTATTGATGAGCCATCTTTTGAGGTTTGGGAAGAGATAATAGTCCGAGGGATCCAAATCCAGTTACCAATCGACGCCAAAAGTCCGCCCGATTCCGCATCAGCAAGTCCAAACACTCTTTCGAAGTGCTCTCGCGTTCGTGTTTTTGGTCAGGAGTGAGCATGCGCGGCATCCAGCATCTGGATAACTTTTTCATATGAAGAATATTGTCCAAAATATGGCGTGTGCGCTCAGTACTAATCTTTGTGGTATCTGCTAGCTCGCGCACCTTCACTTTCCGGTCAGCCAACACCATTTCATGTATTTTTTTAACATTGTCCTCTGTGACCACATCGGAGGGCCTGCCACTGCGGACTTGATTGGTAGTGGAGTTGCGGCCACCACGAAACTCTCGAAACCAATATCTGACGGTGTAATTTGACGGAGCATTAGCCCCATAATATTTATCCAACTTTTCTTTTGTTTCCTTCGCCGTTTTGCCTCTCAAAAAATATTGTTTTATGAGAGAACGAAAATCGTTTTTGTCCATACTCAACATGATGCCAAATACGTCAACGACAATCAGTTGTCAAAACAAAACTAAAGACAGTATCGCACTGAAATTTGGCATATCTGCCTAAATATGAACGAACTTCAAGGCGCCATAACCTTTTTTGCAGTAGCCGCGCATTTTGGAGGTCAAGGAGGTCACTTTTCACTCCATCTAGTATACCTGTTTGAAATTTTGTACCCGCAAACTTTTACTACCTGTGAACAAGAGCATATTTTCTCAACAGGAAGTCATAAAGGGTAAATAAGAAACGACCGTTGGAATTTCCCAAGATCAATCAATGAAATACTTAAAAAGCGTATAAAAAGATGCGCCACTAGGATGAGGCCACATGCATTAATAATGAGTATGCCCGCCATTTTACGATATGACCTCTATAAGACGGTTTGGAATAGAATCATACAGTTTTTTTTAAATAATAAGATAAATTTGGGCCCAGGCATCACGAATAGCTTCGATTAAAGTGTCCTTGTTTTCAAATTGTCTTTCGCCTTCATACACTTTACGAGATAACCATACCCAAACATTTTCGATTAGGTTTAAGTCCGGTGAATAGGGCAGTCATAGCAAAAGTTCCACGTCTTCTGATTGAATTCAACTTTTAACAACCCTGGAAGTGTGCATGGGGGCATTGTCTTGTTGGAATATCCAAGGCAGGGGTCCGAAAATGTTTTTCACTTTTGGGAATGTCCGTTCCAGCAAACATTTGTAATTGTTTCCGTTCATTGTTGTGGACAAAAACTCCAACTCGATTGTGCCATAGTAGGTAATACCTCCCCACGTTATTAAACCTGATGTACGGTTGTGATGTCTTGCCAAAATAAGCTCCTCCTTTCTTAGATCATGGAAATAAAAGTTGTAACCATCGGGGCCATCAAGGTAAAATTTTTTCTATCCGAAAAGATCGCGTTTCCATTCACTGCTCCAAGCGACATGTTCTCCTGCAAAATTCATTCGATGCTCCTTGTGTTCTTGATTCAAAACAGGTTTCTTTTTAAGTTTTTTTCTCTATATAGTACCACTTTTTCGCATTATCCTTCGGACCGTTGCTATGCTGGTTGATTCTATGCTGTTGGCCCTTATTTTAGTCGCTGATAGAATTAGAATTAACCGCTTTTCTCGCAATGTTGTTGCTTCTGCCGTGCGTCCTTTTTGATTTTTCCCATAGTTTTGTGGATCCCCAAGATATCTGTTTACAACCGTCTTACTTCTTTTAAGCCTCCTTGCAATTTCTCGGCCTGAGAATCCTAACTCATTGAAAGCATATATTTTTCCTCTTTCTGTCGTTGTCAAAGGCTTTCCGGAAACAATTTTTTTTTTTTAAACTAAATAAACAACGCTTTTTTAAATATTCTTAACAAAAATTTGAAAAATATCGCTGGCCTTATCCTAGTGGCGCATCTTTTTACACGCTTTTAAGTAGTTCATTGTTTGACCTTGGGAAATTCCAAACGTCATTTATTATTTACCCTTTAATTTTATGACTTCCTGTTGAGAAAATATGTTCTTGTTCACAGGTAGTAAGAGTTTGCGGGTGCTATATTTCACCCGACCGCTACAATAAAACTACAAAGAACTTTCAACACTCCCCAGTACTTTTTACTCTAAATTCGGCTCGTTTAGCACTTGCTCTGTATTAAATAAGAAGGATCCGATATCCCCTGACAATTTCCATTGCGAGCCAATAGAAGACCCTGGTTAAACAGTGGTTTTTCCATGAATAAAATATCTTCAAGTTTTTCCTCCTCGAAAGTCTCTGAAATTATAGTTCGATTTTCCGATATATCTCTCCAATGAAAAGTTTTTTGTACTTTGGATTTCTGTTGAACAGTTCATCGAAATATTTTTTTATACCACTTACTGTGTGAAGACATTTATAAATCATGTTACTGATTTTTAAGACACTTACGAGTATGGAGCTAAGAAAAAAAATAAACAGAAAATTCTTTCTTATTTGATGAATTTGATTTTTGTTTTGCCCCACCTGCAGTCATTAGGCTTGGTGACTTTCAAACTCAAGATGTTGAACTTTGCCTTTTCATTTCATTCATTTCGGGGAATTATTTCGTAGTCTGTCTTGTTTAAGAAATAAATGATTGCAATATCTTTGTTCAAATATACCATTAGCTGGTTGTCGTTGGTTGTACTCGTATACATTGCTACAATGCGTCACACATCAAATTGTCGCACATTAATTGCCTTTGCGTAAATATGTTTTTTTCCACTTTCAGGACATAAATTTATTTCCAAAAAAAAATGTTTAATGATGCATACAATGAGTAATAGAAAATAAATTAAACTACATGCTTCATCGCTCTCATAAGGGGTCAGTTTCAGAACTAAATTTTAGGTAAATACCCTGCCAGGCCGACTCTGACTTTTCAGTGACACATGCTCCTACATTTATCATTTCCTTTATTATGTTTCAGGTTAGGAACCAAACAAAAACAAATTTTATTAAATCGATGCCTAAACTTATCTACATATATGCTATACATAGATTAAGAAGTGAATCACCAAATATAGAAATGTTAAACCACCTAAACCCTATCGGTATAAATAGTATTGATTTTGTTTTTAGTATAGTTGACAAGAGATAAGGCTGGCGATAAGACAAGCGATAACTGATAAGCCCACAAAAATGATTCCATGACTAACCAAATTTTTTACCTAATACCCCAACAATTGTACAGCCTAAAGCAGTTAAAAACTTTCATTCACCTTGCAAGCATCGAATTCGAAGTCAAAGTCGGCAAGCGCGAAATTTAAATTAAATCGAAAAAAAAAAAAAAAAAATGCCCCCACACGGTGGTCCTCCATGCGGTGGTCATCCATGCGGTGGTCCTCCACCTCATCATCATCATCACCATACCCTCAGGCCAAGAGTTACTGTTACAATTCCACTTGTACGTCGCCGTCCACCACCGCCACCGCCAGCTCAAGTTGTAGTCGTCAATAATCCAGGCCCAAATCCACCACCGCCGCCAATATATGGACAAGGATACCCACCCTCATATGGACAGCAATATCCACCGCAGCCGTATCCACCGCAGTCATATGCACCGCAGCCTTATCCGCCCCGATACTAGCCAACCCAAATACAGGAAATAAAAACATACATACGTATATTATATACATATCTATTCACTAATTATATTTTTATGTTAAGTTTAAAATTAAAAATCAAATTTATTTTTATTTATTGGTTAATTTATTTTGGATAGTGTTGTATTGTAAATTTTTTTTTAAATATAGACATGCGTGTGCAATTTTTTTTTTACCAAAGAGATTTTTTATTTTTTTTTTGAAAATAGCAAATATTTGTTCTTAGATACGAGTGCTATCGTAAAAACCCCCAAACACTGCTTAATCGCCAGACTAATAGACATTTTCAAGCAAAGAAGCTTCGAAAGGTCTACGGTCTACGGTCCTCTGAAGAAACGAGTATCTTAAATTCGTTATACTCGTACATATAATAAAATGTGAGTTGCGTTAAAACTGACACCAACATAACGGTAAGGCACAAGACAACTAGAAGTATTAAGGGTACGCTTTGAAAATTTAATGTACGCTCTTAATTCCGCGCATCCGACCAGCATCACACTGGCGCTAGAAGATACAGCAGTTTCGATAAAAGATCCATTTTTGAATGAATCTAATGGGTGGAAATTAATACATTTGTACCCTTCCCACCCAAATATCTTCGTTAAAGAAATTCTTACATACGAGTACCTATACGTAAGTCTGAGTTTCAAATCTCATAAAGTGATTACTTTCACATAATTAATTACCACAAGAATCTACTGGGTTCAGTGCTCTATGGCAATCAGATTATTTAAACGTATTTTAACTCCCACAAAACAGAAGATGCTCTCGTATTTTACACATTCTCGTATAAACATACATAATGTTCGGGATGTGTACGGTATGTTGTATGAACGTGTGTTTGTTGTTGCATGGGTTTTGAAGAGTTTTGAATGAACCCTGGAATGTGGACAAGTTACTCGTAATACATTATGTATAAAAAAGAGCATGTTGCAATCGCATGAAAATTGTGAACGTTGACAGATAAGACTGGTAATTTGCTGGTTTGCTTTCAACAAGATACAGTCTAACAATATTCCAAGGATTCAAATTGAGCTCAATTCTGGGTATACTCGTGCATAACCGTTTGCCTTGTTCTTTAGCCAAAAGTACACCCTGAATGACTCGAGCTGCAACCAACTTCAGACTGCTATAATTTCCAAACCGTTCATTACAGTGAGCTCAAATTTTGACACATGACAGATAATTTTATTATTTACAAGTCTTTTAAACGATTTGCGTCTCAGTTGGGTTCACAAATTTTTATCCGCGATGGAATTCAAACGTGACAGTGTGATTGCTTTATATTTGGCTGGAAAACCACAAGTAGCTATCGTTAGAGCCCTCCAGCACCTCAACGTGAATAAATCATTTGTGCCTCGAACCATAGCTCGTTACCGTGATACTGGCAGCGTTGCAAAACGCCATGGAGGTGGTCATAAAAAAACAGCAATATCGGCAGAAATGGTTCGGAAAGTGAAAGCTCGAATTGAGCGAAATCCGCGTCGAAGTGGAAGCAAAATCGCTCGTGAGCTCAACATATTGTTGGAACGGATGCAACACATACTGAAAAATTAGTTTGGGCTCAAGCCATTGAAGTTCCAAAAAAGCACACTATCTTACACCGTAACAAAAAAAAGTTAGAGTCGAAAGAGCGAAGGAGTTGCTACGCTTGCACGAAAGTGGTGAGTTGCCGAATTTGGTTTTTTCCGATGAGTCGCCATTTGTTATCGAGCAATATTGACAATACAAACAAAATGACCGAGTTTACTTGCCAGAGAGGTCCTTCGAAAATTTACAGCTTCGGACGGCCACCAGAAAGCAGGCAGCACCGATAGTGATGGTTTGGGTCGCCATAACCGCCGATGGTCGCTCTCCGCTAGTATTTTTGGACCGTGGCGTCAAAATTAATGCAATCGTATACCGTGAAACTGTGTTAGAGGCAGTATTGAAGCCTTGGGCAAACAATCATTTCGATCGGAGACCGTGGACATTTCAACAAGACTCGGCACCGTCTCACAAAGCGCGCGTCAACCAAGATTGGTTAAAAAACAATGTTCCACACTTCATTTCTTCGACACAATGGATTGCAAATTCTCCGGATGCAAATCCGTTGAATTTCTCTATCTGGGGTATTTTTAAGGCGAAGGTTGGCAATAAAAAATACCAAAGTTTGAACCACCTCAAACAAGCACTTCGCCGGGAATGGGCCAAAATACCGCAGTGTCACTTGCGTGCAGCGTGCGATGCTTTCTTCGGCGGTCTCGAGGCCATTATTCGCGCCAAAGGTGGACATAGTGAAAACTACTGATACAATTGGAAAATTGATGTATTTTCCAACATTTTTTGCTTTGGCACTATAAAATTTATCAAAAAATAAAAAAATTATAGCATTTTAAAAAGTTGGAGTTCGAGTAAGTCACCCTGTATATATATGCTTCCTACACATGCTCGTACACATGTATGTATGTGGTGGGTCAATAAACGCAATTGTCCATAGTGTGCATAACTAACAAAGGATAAAGGCTTCAGCACACTTCCAGATGCTGATTGTTTGGTTAATGAATGCGGATTGAGCTGTTTATTGCATTCAGCGGCACCCTAAACTCTTTCGATTTTCTTCGAATCTAAAATAAAATATTTAGATACGCACATTCACAAATACATTGTACATACTACAATAAGTTGTTTGTGCAAAGACTGTAAGGTAAGAGGAACTGTCATACAACATTCTTCTAAAGCTTACACACTCGTATGTGGAATGACATTTATGAGTGCCATGCACTGACATTAAGAGCGAGGTTGAGGGTGGAAAGTAGCATTGACGTACCTAACATATGGTGCAGCTAGACATATCGCTTTTCCATGAGGGAAGTGACTAACTACAATACAACAAAACTCATTTTAATTCGTCTAACCGAATTGAATGACTGAAATGCAATGGAAAACATGAAAACAACATTCACCAATGTATCTCTATCTCAACAATTCGCGTACAGTACAAGACAATATTAAAAGGTTCAATTACTATATGTTTTTGACCGTTATAAGTTTTCGCAAGAAAGGTTCTCAAATGGCTTTCCAATGAGGATTATATTATTTATGATGTTTTTTTTTTTTAAACTAATTGAAGTAGATATAAATTCGTCCAAATGATGGATTAATTCGGTTCTTAGTATGTCAAAATGGCATGTACTTAGTAAGATTAATCGATTTCTGATTAATTATATCAGTGGTCATACATACAAATCGCGTGTTGGTTGCTGATAAGACAGTGCATACATATGTATTCGCTTATCATAAATTCATGTACAAACAAATTATCTAAAAGAAATAATAATAAATATGGTAAGCCAAAAAGTATGTTCCGTGTATAGAGGTTGTATAACTACTAAACAGTGCTGCCAGCGCTCATCTTCAGCGTATCCCATCGGTATGGCCATCAACAGCTAATTTTCTAAAATTTATTTTTGCATGCATGTACATGCATGTATAGAGTTTGCCTATTACAATTATGATATGACTCTGAGAAGGCCTACACGATTTGAGATCGCAAAGCTTTTATAAAATCTTTAGGCGTCTCAAGTTGAACAACTCAACAACTAGTTGCAACGCTGCCAAAGTGCTATTAGAGATCCCGCTACTGATGAGGTGGGTTTCAGCCGACCACGACCAAGAAATCCCGGGCTTAATGAAGAATGCCACAAGCACATGTAGTGCTACAATGAAAGACGAGAACCTCTCGTGAGCTCAACTAGCAAAAGGGACGAAAAAAACATCGGTTTCTCCAGAAGAAGAAAACAGAAAACGAGAAGCGCGCGAACGACGATATTGAAATTTGGTATTTCAGGAACAACCTACGAAGCTTTACCAACAAGCCGCAACAATGTGTCAAGACAACAAGTTCCGTAGAGAAACCTCTAGAGATGAAGAAGGACACAGTCGGTGCTGAAAATATCAAAGAAACTTCTTTCTGCAGACTGTACAATATCCAACATCCCGGCGTCAGGTAAAATAGATAGACGATTCGAGTTCCGTCGCCTTGACCCAATCTAGCACTATTTAAGTTTAAATCAACAAAGTCATTTCTAAGATCTGGCCATAAGAGTGTTCGCTAATGAGTGGAATCTCGGCATCGTTTGCCCGATCCACAAAAAAGGACTGGACTAATTGGATTGGCTTGTCTGTTGAGGTGTAGGTTCACCCCGAACTGTAGCGCCACCTAAGTACCATATGTTAACTAAGCAAAATATACGTATCAAGTTAGCCTTTATTCTCTATAAAGAAAATTTCGCAAGCCTTGATATTGAAGAGGTCTACCAATTTAATTGATTTGATATACAGATAGGATTTGATGCGTGAGCTTGATTCAAAGCCGCAGAGACACATTTATTTTTGAACTGAAATAATAGCCAGACGGCTAAAAATAAGTTTAAAGACACACATAACAACATTTTGTAAAAGAAAAATTATACAATAGAATAAAAGTATGAAGCTTTGTATTTGAACGATCTTGAACCTTACACGTACCACCTTGAGTTGCCGGAATTTATTCAGAAAATTTAAAATACAAGTTTATTCATCTAAATCTATATTGTCCCCTTCAGAGTAATCGCCATCGACTGCAATACACTTATGCCAGAGCTTGATCCAATCCTCGAAACATTTCTTACAATCGGTTTTCGGTGCTTCCTGCGATTTTTCCATTACTTCCTCTCGGCTGCTGAAACGCGTTCCCCTTGGTGGTTTTTTAACTTGATTGAACAGAAAGAAGTCATAGGGAGCCAAATCAGGTGAATTCGGTGGCTGTTGGATGGTATTTGTTGCATTTTTCGTCAAAAAATTACGAATAATGATGGCTCTGTGCGACGGTGCGTTATCATGGTGCCCACATTTCTGGTCTCTTTCGGCGAATTGCTTCACGCAAACGTCTCGACGCCCAAATACTCGTAATACTCTTTGTTTACTGTCTGGCCTTCTGGCAAAAATTCATGATGCACTACACCGTTGTAATCCATGAAAACCGTGAGCATTGCCTTCTTTTTCGACTGAAAAGGACGTGGTTTTTTTGGTCTCGGCTCATTTGGTGAACGCCATTCACTTGCCTGATATCTGGAGTGCGTGTCGTACTCATAAACCCACGTCCCGTCTCCAGTAATGATCCTTTTGATGAATGTGGGATCGGATTCAGCCTCGCAAATCATCTCTTTTGCGACATCAACACGGTCTCTTTTTTGCATGAAATTGAGGTCTTTTGGCACCAACTTTGCTGCTACACGACGGAAACCCAAATCATTAACCAAAATGTCTTGGACGGATCCATAGGCAATGTTCAAGTCCTCCGCTATCTCTCTGATGGTTAATTTGCGGTTATTGACCAACATTTCTTTTACGTCATCAATGATTTTGTCGGTTTTCGATGTCGATGGTCTGCTACTGCATTCATCATCTTCGATTGACTCACGACCACTTTTGAACCGGTCGCGCTCGTGCCACTGGTAAATGACCGTTTTCTTTGGAGAATCGTTGCCGAAATACTTTTCCAACATTTAGAACGTTCGCGCACCGTCAAATCCGTTTTTTACGCAAAATTTTATAAGAGTAAATGTTCGTTGTTGCAAATTTAAATCCATTTCTAAAATTGTAAAAAATCGCCAACACACACAGAGACAGATGTACTCTTGGCTACGTCACTTTTGCAAATGTCAAGCTATGACGCTAAAATTTAGAGGGAATGTCAACAACAGATTTACCAACTTAACAAAAAACACGGAACTCAAATCGGAAGAATGGGAGCGCCACACGGTGGTGTGGTGCGGGAACTTTTTGATCAAGGTGGTATGCGAAGGTTGTCTGAAATGTTTCCGAATACCGAACAATGATACAAGACGTTTTTTCTCAAATTTTTTTTTTTATTTTTCTACATAGTCTCCTTGTAACACTTCTCCCAGCGATGCTCCCATCTCTTTAACCCGTCCAAATAGTACTTGGGGTTTTTCTCTGCAAAATAATTGTTCACGAAGGTGATTGCCTCCTCATTTGACGAAAATCTCTGTCTTCCGAGTGCAGTTTTTAGATGAGGGAACAAAAAGAAGTCGTTTGGAGCTAGATCTGGTGAATAAGGTGGATGGTCAAGCAGTTCAAACCGTAATTCATGGATTTTCGCCAAGGCAACTGTTGAAGTGTGAGACGGAGCGTTGTCTTGGTGAAACAGGATTTTCTTTTTCTGAAAATGTGGCCGTTTTTCCGCAATTTCTGCCTTCAGCTTCACAAGTAATGATGCGTAGTATGCTCCTGTAATGGTTTTTCCTTTTCGAAGTTAATCGATTAAGATAATTCCTCTACTATCCCAAAAAACAGTCGCCATCACTTTCGCAGCCGAAAAAACAGTTTTTGCTTTTTTTGGAGCCGGCTCGCCCTTTGTAGTCCACTGTTTTGACTGAATTTTTGTTTCGGGCGTATAATGGTGTATCCAAGTTTCATCTGAGGTAAATAATCGGCGCCAAAACTCGGATTGATTGCGCCTAAACTGCGCCAACAGAGCGTTGGAAATGTTCATTCGAACACGTTTTTGGTCTAACGTAAACAAACGCGCCACCCAACGCGCGGACAGCTTTCTCATGCCTAAATCTTGATTTAATATGTAACAAACACGTTCTTTGGACATTTTCATAACCTCTACTATCTCTCTCATTTTAATTCGGCGGTCGTCTAATACCATTTGGTGAACTTTAGCAATGTTATCGGCAGTGGTTGCAGTTTTTGGACGCCCGGAACGTTTATCATTTCCCAAGCTCTTACGGCCACGTTTAAATTCAGCTGCCCGAAATTTCATTGTGGTAAATGATGGTGCAGAATCTCCATACACAGAGTCCAACTCATTTTTGATTTGCGTAGGCGTATTGCCTTTCAAAAACATGAATTTAATAAAAGCTCGATACTCAATTTTTTCCATTTTCACAAAAAAAACACTCACATCGACTCACTCAAACGACTGTCAACTAAAAACTGCGCATCCAAAATGACCGAAACTTCGGTAAGTAACTGTCAAAAAATGTACAACTAGCATTCACTAGCTTTTATTGACCAGTGCCGCTATCTTTACGTTGCGGTCGGAAACTTTTCAGGCAACCCTCTTATTTTAATATTCTTTAAAAAAACGATATGGCATGTAAACTATCAGTTTTTCTGATGTTCATCTTCCTGATCCTTGTTCACTCTTACCTTGTTCACAATCTGCAGCAAGTCCTGTAATAGCTATAGTTTTCGAAGACCGATCGACATCTGGCTTTCCTATTCGCTAGTAAGTTTTATTCTATTTATTTTGGGCAATGTGTTTGCTTTAAGGATGCAACTTGATATTTTCAGAATACGAGTATGTTTTACGAAAACATTATTAAGTAATATTTGCCTGTGACAGATGCCCGGCGACACTGTAGACAAATGCTAACACCAAATTCGCTCCTTATGGTTCTGAATATGGTATTCCCTCTTCCCTTAATTTTCGGTGAACCTTAAGAATGTTTGCCTCGCTCAATCATAAACGGAATGCAAACGGAATAAAACTACTGCAAACCAATTAAATAATCTCCTAGCAAATGCAGCATTTTCATTTTCTCATTATTGGCACGTTCCATAATCGGCAGATGTGAAGCGATTAGGCATAGCATCTTATTCCATTTTAAGGGAACGCTTTAAATTGGGCAACACGTGGAGAAAAATTTAAATTTATTTAAATCATTACTTACGTGTAATACAACTATGAACTTTTGGAATATGTTGTATGATTAGTTATATGTATGCACAACATGTAAGAAATATGTTTATAGGTTAGCCCGCGAATCATTAACGATAGTTTGCCTTTGTACCAGTTTTAAGCATGCATAGTTAGCTCCTGCTACTTTCAGATGCTTCAGATCAATACATTGTTTTCATCAGTTAAACGAGCTGATTCATATGGTCGTTCTTAAATGCTTGAGCAAGTGGTCATGTTTATGGCTTTTGTTTGTAAACAAAGTTTGCAATATTTGTTTAGCTGTATAGAACATTGTTTCTCCTATTGCAGCTACGTTCCCCTTTTACTTTGTTTAGCACTAGAAATTAACCTCACAACTATTCGATTCAAATGCGAAAGAAAAACAAATCCGAAATTCTGCTACCCAAGTGGCATCACATCAACAATTGAACCCTCTCCCCAATGGACAACTCAACTGACCATCAACAATTCATATCGAACAAATTTTAAAAGGTCAATGTTTGTGGCCAACTCTGGATACGAGCATGTGCGTAACTGTGTATCTGTGTATCTGTGTATCTGCCTATCTGCCTATCTGCATAGGAATACCATATATTTCAATTGGAATTTATTGTTGTTACAATGCTCGTACTTCTTGGGAAGTTCCTAAGCGCACGAGTGTACAACCGAAGCTAGTTTGATTCAATTAACTCCATCCTATTCAGAATATTCAACGTATGGTATTTTATTTCTAATCAATGGTGAAGATTTCTGATTTCTCTAGCTAGCGCACATTTGGGAGCCCTTCTGATGGCTGGGCGCAGCACAGTTGTTGTTCCAGCTTAATCAATATCAGAGTTTAATTTGTACTTAAAATGGCTTTTATGGACTGCTGCACTAAATTTGAATATTTGTCTGGTGACCCGGCAAGGGGCCTAATGAGCGTGCGTTGTTAAAGCGCTGGACGAGGATGGCAAACAATGGCGGTCTACGTCGGGCTCATTTCATTTTTATTGCTCATCAATAATTAGAAATAAAAAGAAAAAAAATAAAAAAAAGTAGGAATTGGGAAAAATTAATTTGTCGGCGTAACTCTGTGCATTGATTTCGTTTGGTTTTCTGATTATATTCTTCGGATAAATATGAGGGGGAAAATTACTATAAAAATAGAATACGAATACGTATTGGTAGTATCTTGGTATCTTGAAGTGTTTGTTTGTTGAAATACATTGACCTACTTTCTCGAGTTCATTCTTGCATTCATGATAAATAGCCCATCACGAAAGAATTGGGATTGGAGAATCATTACGAGTTATTTTTTTTTTTTTTTTTTCCTTCTTCTAAATTAAAATAATTTTCTTTATCTCCTTCTTTTGAGTTGGTTTTTAAACAAGGCCTAGGCATTAATTAACTGGAAGTGTTTCAATTTACGAGTATACCTTACCATTCTCTGCATCGATTGCCTTTTTTTATCAGATACGTGTGTATAATATATATTTTAGAATGATAAATTGAATGTTCAGATGCAATATTATTGTAGAAGATGAAAAAAATGTGATAATGTACAACAACTATGTAGAATCTGTCAATAATATATTATTGCATGCTCTGAGGTATATGCAGGCTTGTCAGATCTGTTTGAAAATACCACAGAATAATCAAGCTGAAACCGAAATATACACCCAACATGTACATAAGTTCGTAGCTGGTTCTTTGGTTTCGGTTAGATTGTTTCCAACCTTGACGAAGCAACGAACGTTCTCCATCGTCTTTCTGTACGATATGAAAAAATTTTGATTCTACGGGTATTTAGTTCATCTCCATAGATGTCACTGTATGCGAGTTCAAAATTGATAAAGATGTGATGAATATCGTTCAAGCCTTTTAAATTTTCTCTAGAATCTACTGTAATGTAATTGTGGTTTTGTCCAATGTAAATCTGCAGATCGTTGACGAATGAACTTATACGCGATGTTAAGGAGACTGACGCCTTTGTAGTTTGCCAAGTTTAGAAGGTCCTTTTTTGCAGATCAGAAAAACTACACTTAGAGTTATATTGATCAGGTATATGTTCCTCACACCAAATCCTGGAAATGAGTTGGCGTTTGTTCTCTACCAAGTCATATTACTTTAATGGGCCAACTGGTAGGTCATCCGGCTTGACAGTCTTGTTATACTGAAATTTAGATATTGCTATCTTTTTTTCATGTGAACGTAAATCTTTGCTTAACAATCTGTAGAAGTAGTTTTCAATATTCTAAAAACCAACAACGATTCACACATCAGTTGCTCTCTACAGTTTCTGATCAGCACATGACTTGGGGCATTTCTGACGGCTTCTTAGCATCAATTCCACTGACCTTAAGCACTTGATGATGATGATGGTAATGAGTCGAGGGAAACGCGCGGAACATTCAGGCGGCCTGTTACGTTTCCAGCAGTTCAACCTAAGATCTTCTTAAAATATTTCTACGTTGTTGTGGCGTCAGAGTTATCAGTAGATGTAAATTGGCTCCAATTAGAAAGTGCTTCGAATATACACTAGCATCTAACTTTTAATACTGGTGGAGTGCCTAACGTCGCTCGCACCGTGATCGATTTTGTTCACTGTTTTTTGGTCAGATGATTCCCGTGTTTCTTTTTGAATATGGATCTGAGGAAACCATCAGCTATAATGAGATTTTGCCCTGCGCAAAGCCCTTTTCACGATATGATGTCGTCTAAGCTAAGCTTTTCGACTGTGCCTCAAAAGATGTTCTCTTTTTCTAGAGTTAAAGTTACCTTATATAGCCTTAACGTCATACTTAGGGCATTGCTCATTGGTTTTAGTCGAGCAGAACTTGGAAAAATTCTTTGACAGCATTATCTAATTCTTCTGTGAAGCGTGAATAAATCAATTTTGGAAGTTGTTGATGATATCTACATAAAATAGTTATTTTCCTTCATTATTCGTATTTATTGCTTAGGTTAACAATATTTGTATTTTCATGTGTCAATTTTGGTATTTTTTAAACTTGCACTTTGTCGTGCTTAGGCTAGCAAAAATTTTATATAAATTAAGTTGAAATAAAGTTACTCGGCTCAGTTTTGTTATTTAATCGAACCAAGCCTTTTTACTACCTAATGTGAGGCTGCATTAGGCGATTGAATTAAAAAATATAACAATTCTAAATAGTAGAATTTACATGGTCCTTCGAGCCGGATTAGCCGGAACAGATTAAAGTGATTTGTAAATATTTTTACTAGACCAATAGACAGAAATGAGTGAAATCGAAGACATTGCGTTGAACCAGACGAGAATCACGGAAGAAGTGCATCGATTAGGGACTAATTTAAAAAAAATGGAGAATCCTGATACTCGGTGGAGTATTTCGTAAGGAGACTCGAGCAGTTAGAACAGCACTGGACCAACTTCCAAATAAATAACGGGTATTTGAAAGATCTACGAAAGACAAATCCACAGCATGAGTACTTTGTGACGAAGTATTTTAGCCAATTTGAAATGAGGTATCTCGATATTAAGGGTACTTTCAAGGCAAAATTGGAGGTAATCAGGAAAAACACGCAACCACCGCCAGTGCCATTACCAAGCGATGCACGCATACAGGCTTCACGGTTATCTCCTGTAAATCGAAGTCCAAATCGAAGTGAAGTAAGTCAAGAATCAACAGAAGTATTTACATTCCAAACTAAGTATTTGGATACAAAAATAATCTTATTAAAAACAGGGAGGTAAATTTTTGTTAATATTTCACGTTGTCAGCAATTCAATGGTAATTTGTTGGTGGCGAAACACAGTACAAACTTGATTTCGATCATGACTGGTCGTTATTGCCCCAGAAAAGTATGGCAGTAGCAAAAAGTACGGGCAAGGTTGTAAGAACAAGGAAAGAAGGTAAAAAAAAAGGACGAAAAAAAATTCGAAAAATTAAAAAAGGAAGCGTTTAAATTCATTGAATGTTTTAATATAATAAAAATCATTTGTAAAAAAACCCTTGAGTGAGGGCAAATTATATATATTGTACTTTGTTGTGGGCACGTAAGAAACGTTTGGCTACTAAGCCACTTTTTAACAATTTTAGCAGTATGCTTAGGATCTGCATCGTGCTGAAAAATGACTTCATCCCCTGGGTATGTGCTTTCGTCTTCGAAGTCTGGCAAATTTTCTTCCAAAATACGAAGATAATCTTCTTTTTTTCATTAGGCCATTGATTTTTGTTAACGGTCCGACGTTCCACCAAGTGAAGCAGCCCCATACCATCAAGCTACCTCCTCCATGTTTCATAGTTTCTTTCACCTGGTGCTTTTGCAAGGATTCATATGGTCGGTGCCAATAATATTGCTTACCGTTTAACTGAAAACGGTTAATTTTTGTTTCATCCGACCATATTACTCTTTTCCAGTCATCGACGCTCCAATACTTGTGATCTTTGCAAAACTTGAGACGCGCAGCTACATTTCTCGTTGATAGTGCTGACTTTTTTTGTTTAATAGCCGATGTCAGACCAATTCTTCGAAGCGCTCTACGTGCTGTCCACTCGCTAACGGGTTTGTCTATGGCAGCTGGAGCATCTTTTGGTATTGTTACTTGTTTGGTTACCATCAGCCGCTCCATAGCTCGAGCATCTCTATCAGTAAGTATTCTTGGTATTCTTGGTCTCGATTTCGTTACTTCAAGCGCACTTACATTGAGTCATTTTTCTTACTTGAAGCACTATTCCATGGCAAATACCTAATACTTTGGCTATTTTTCGTGCTGAATTATTGTTTTTTGTCATTTCAACAATTTTATTTTCCAAGTGCTCAGGTATTTTTCTCAATTTTTCCTACAAGACCGATTTAATTGACAATATTGATATTATTTACGTAGGAACGACCTTTCTAATCAAATTTTTAAACCAAATGTTTGTTTCGATGAATTTCACAACAGTATGAATAACTGTAAACCTTTAAATCGCTTTGCACCCATAAATAAGTGTTACCAGATAGGAAAAACTAAAACGTGCAAAAGTGGATACATTGGGTTTTTTTATTATCTATATTAAAAGTTAATTTTGGATTTCTTTTTTAAAATATGTTTTTATATTTTTTAGTTGCAAGTAAAACAAAGAATTTAACAAAAAAAACTTCATTGCGATAACTGTATTTTTAAGGATTACACAGTCACCCAAAGTCTGATTTGAGTAAGATGTATCCACTTGTGCTCGTCACTGTACTTGTAAAAGAAAACTGTCGCATTTGAACAAAAACGTAAACAAATATCCACCAAAAAATTTTCCATAAACATAACGATCGATTATTATTACTGATCTTCATTTAAGCGAATATGTGGCAATTCTAACAAGATTCTGCTGCAATTCACAAGGCGGAAACCACACAGCGCTCTGGAATTCATGCCACAGGATGATTGGCCATCTGGCAATACTGATCTTAACCCAATTCAAGCTATGGTCCGGTTTAAAGGGCACGGAATGCTCTATTCGACTTCGAAATACGGGGTCTGAAAGCGAGTCTGATAGTGGACAATTTAATTTGCCAATTCATGTGCTGTGAGCTGCGATCGATGATTGGACAGAGCGTAGTAAGTCGTGCTGGATTTGATCGGCTAATCGCGACCATTTCGAAAACTACGTTCTACGGTTTGTAGCAATTGAGTGACTCAAAAAACAAAATAAAATTACCTACTTGAGAAATATCAACTCGTTCCCATTTGGCATCAATATATCCTTGTGACAGGAAGACGTGCATATGTATATCCTCGATTGTTACTTGCAAGACGCCATTTTAAACACGCAGAAAGAAAAAAAATTAACATTTTTGTCTGCCTATGATCCAAAGATAGCACCATGAGCGCCAAAAACACGATTTTTCAATGCAAGTTACAACTAAACTAATTTACGTTTTTTACTTGTTTACATATTGAGCGTAACACTAATCGCACTCAACATACGCGTAGATACAAAAACACGTAGCCGCGGACATCAACAGAGCGTAATTAATGCAAGGTTTCAATAACAACAAAAAAAAAAAACAAGAAAAAAACCTCCTTTATCGTAATATCGTAGTTGATTCATGTTCTCTTACTCTCGTTTAACACGCTCACTTTTCTCTGTTTTGAGAGCAAATAAGAACTCAAATACTCATAAAAAATAAAAGGGAGAGTGTGTTGCGGCGTAGCCGTACATTTGAGTGGACTCCCTTTAATGGAGTTACACACACAAATGAGCCCCATTGCAGAAGGATATCTTCCTATCAAAAGTGGAATGTTTATAACTTTGGCTCATGGCACTTTTATTGTTGTCTAAAACTCTATTCTATGTCAACATTTTGGAACATTTTGATAAACTTATGCATACCAAGCGTTTATGAGCGTGTTCTAGTCGAATAGAGCTAGAGCCCTTTGTTCAGTTTTTTTCCACAGTCTTATGAGTCCAAATGTCCTTAAAATTCGAACATTTACTTCATTATTTCCGGGGTCCTGATTTTATACCCATTTTTCGCTAATAGTAAAAGCAGGCATTCTTGTAATGCGGCTCTAAATTGAAACGAGAACTTTTATAACAACCAAACCACTCTTGTTAGTTGGCTTGTCTCTTGAGTTTTAGGGCGTATTCCACTCAAAACAATTCCATCACTCCAACTTCATTAGTTCAGCTGCACACTTCGACTCCTTTATATGAGTGACCACTCCCAATACGCTAAAAACTTCACTCGACTTGGTATTATAGAAACTGCAATTCAACTGCAGTGCACTGTTTGCTTTAAAATTGAGTGATATGCTCTCAAGTATACTCTCTCTCTCTCGCTTTCCAACAACATATTTTCTCTGTCTCTCTACTCAATTTAAATCACTCAAAACTCAACTCAAAATCAAATATCGTAAATAGTGAAGGAAAAACATAACCAGATCCAACAAACGACAACACGGCACCATCAGAGATCCGAGTTGTTCATTTCCACAGAATTTAGTTTGTTTTGAGTTGTTGTGCGTGTCGGAATGATGGTGAATACGTCGCGCGTTTTTTTTTTAAATTAATAAAAATAAAATAAAGAAATATATATAATTTATTACAATACAAAAGTGATAAGTGTTTTCTGTTGAATCAGAATTGATGTGATTCTTTGTCTGGGAAATCATAGAACCGAGCCAAGATCCGGTTCCTGGGTCTGTGACCCACAAAAAAAAAAGAAAAAAAAGTGATTCTACTTATGACAAATTGTTGTGTTTGCCGGGCATCTGCAGAGGATTAATAACTCAATAATTGGATTAAAATAAATTTATATTATCTACTATACAGCTTGTAAAAAGACAACAGGATTTATTACGACTAAAGGGATACAATGCTCGTGGCAGTTGTCTGCTGAAGGTGAGGGTTGAATTTAACATTCATCAGAATATTTTGTGTGTACTCTATGTCATATTTTTTTTTTTTTTTTAATAATCACAAACGCATTGAATCGTTGTTTCGCGGTGGACGAAAGATAGATTTCTTGTGAAATACGAACCCTCGTCCTGATATGTATCCGTGGCCAAAGTTAAAATAAAAAAAAATTAGCTACAGATTAATAGGGACATTCATAGAGGTAGTCGTATATTCCTCTATTTTTGTTTAAGGTTTTCGCCATGAATTGATGGCGTTGGCCTTTGATGTCTGCAATGCTTGCGGTGAACAAAGTGGCCTCTGTTAGATGCATACTTTCTTCACCTAGAACGACGACATAAGCCGATTAGATGTGAAATATTTCCACAACGCCTTGTCGGCTTCGTTTGACAATGCGATATGTTCTTATAGGCTTTCGCCGAGTGATCTAGTTCAATACCGCTTTCTAAACGTACCCTCTCTGTAAAAAAAAAAAACAAAAAACACAAAAAAAATATTAACAAACATTTTAAGGAGATGGACACTTCAAGAATCTCGGTCATCAAATATGTATGTATCTACATATATATTTTTTTAAGACTTCAAGAGAACAACAACACAATTAAAAATCAATGAAAGCAAACAACAAATTTGAAGCTTATCCCGCGCCCAATCACAAGTGGTAGGCAAAATAATACGAGTAAAAGACGAGGAAAACATGAAAGAAAAGACTCCAAATGCAGCCCAACCCGGGCCGACACAAGAGAATCTATCTGTTGAATGTTGAATGGCGACTGTTCAATTAAGTTATAGCCTCAGGCTGTAATTATCTCTTGGTGGCTGTCGGCTTGGCGTTTGTTGTGTTTACTAAATGCTATCGAGGAATTCAACACCATTACCATCACTGCTACGAGTATATAAACTATAAACAGGTGTTGTAATCGTACCAGTAAGATTGGGTATACTCGATTCTGGATGCTCATATAGATGACTTGTTCACCTTGTATTTAACTTCCATATCTAATTGACTTAGTCAGTTACTTCATTATACATTAACAATATTCACAAATCGCATTATGTGCACTCTACTGAAATTTGGATGTTGTAATTTGGTCAAAACTGCACATTACGAGTATGTGTATGTATTTGATTCCCTATTGCGTTTACTTGGAACCAGAAACTGTCAGATAGAGCATGGTGGTGTAATTAAGTAATAAAAAGTAAACAACCTATCCTGCCATGAACATTAAATTTTATAGAGTTTCCTTCTCTCGATTCCTCTACTTTTGTAGCCCGTAAGTTGAATTAACGATACTTCTAAGAGTGCCCATTTATTCTCGTATACTTGCATACCATACACACCTATATTCTAACTATACACACATACTCGTATAAAGGAGAAGGTTTTTTTTTTTTTTTTTTTTTTTCCTTTTTGAAAGTCAGGCTCTTTGTCTGAACGCTTATAAAGATAATCTTTGAAATTAAATAAATCATCGAGAAATTCGCTCAGCATGATGTCTTAAAAAAAACATCGAACCACAAACACATAACTGGCTTCTTACCTGCTGAGCTAACAAAAAAAAAAAAATACAATTTCATTGACATACAGAAAATATTTTATTGAATAATTCCGAATCGAATCGAATCGAATTGTTTTAAGGAAAAATCCCAATAGCCCCAAACTTCTCGATGTTGTATGATATACGAGTACTCGGATAGGTCGGTTGTTGTTCTTGTTTTTGAAAAGTTGTTTGCGTTCCATACTCCCTCTGTTTCGATCCCAAAACAAAAAAATGCCTGCAATTAAACTCCTTTGTGGCAAAGTGAAATATTTGTGGTGTAATTCCAATAATTTCATCAAAGAGATATTATCGCTTTATGAGAAGATCCTGTGGATGGATGATGGAAGTATAGTTAGTTGTTGGTCCCAAATACATACGTTTGTATGTACGAATATGTCTAGATGTGGCTGGTGTACCGGTATCCTTACATCGTTTTTACTTCAGATAATCTATGTAGAAATGGTTAAAATATTTACATCATGTTTTGGCTCTCATAATGAATTCCCAACTCAAGGAAAAGGCAATTTGCTTTCTATTGAAAGATGCGGGAATTTTGATGTAGTTAATTGTGTTTATATGTACGAGTATGTACCTACATCCATACGGGGGCGCATATTTGTGCTTTGTACCAAACATTTGTAAGACAACAATTTCTTTCAAGTGTCCTTTTGAAGTCAAGTAGCAAAACGAAACGAAAAAAAAAAAAAAATAAAAATTTCATGGTATCTAAACGTTATTTCAAAATATTTTTGCGAAATAGATGCCTTAAAGTGTATAGTATTTCACTCTTCTAAGTCCATGACACAAAAACAATTCGCCTTCTTTGAATTTTATTCGAGTATAAGGACTTACCGTGCGTTCAAGAGCGGTGCGTTTTAGAGCTGGTTACTTTGGAACTTATTAACACTCTATCGTGTTAAAGTGAAGCTAATCGTTTATAAGTCAAACAGCTTTCTTTTGTATTTAAAATAGTGAGATGAAAGAGATTCCTTGATATTTTGGTATTCATAAGGATCTGGTTTTCTTTTTACCTCCAAACTAAGGCCTGTCACTCATCAGAAATGTATATTTTTATAAATTCTTAACCAGAATCTAAAATTATTGTGCTTGCGGATGTAAGTACGTAAGTGGGTGACCACATGGGAACTCAGTACTCCGCGTGCTGTTGGCAAAACGCGTCACATGGGCATAGTACTCTGGCGTTAGATCCCGGACCCTACAAATTAATTAGTATTGTTCCCTTGATAATAATATTAATAAAATAAGATTTGTTTTCCTTTTTTATATCTGTTCGTAGCTACCTAATGTAGAACTACATTACGACCGAACAATGATACAAGACATTTTTTCTCAAAATTTTTTTTTTATTTTTCTACATAGTCTTCTTGTAACACATAGGCTGAAAAGTCCGAGTCCGTTTTATAGTAAAACACAAAATTTTTGCAAAATTCAACTTTATTTGTCAATATAGTTGCCTTCGAGGACGATACACTGATTGAAATGATTTTTCAATCTTTCGATACCAGTTTTGTAGTACGATTTCGGGTTTAGCCTCAAAATAGGACTCTGTTTCGGCGATTACTTCTTCATCGGTGTTAAATCTCTTTCCGGCGAGCATTCTTTTGAGGTCTGCGAACAGGAAATAGTCGCTGGGGGCCAAATTTGGAGAATACGGTGAGTGGGGAAGCAATTTGTAGCCGAATTCATTCAATTTTGCCATCGTTTTCATCGACTTGTGACACGGCACATTGTCTTAATGAAACAGCACTTGCTTTTTCTTCAAATGGGGCCGTTTTTCTGCGATTTCGTCCTTCAAACGCTCCAACAACGCAATGTAATAGTCGCTGCCCCTTTTGGAGATAGTCGATGAAAATTATTCCATGTGCATCCCAAAATACGGATGCCATAACCTTGCCAGCCGAGGACGAGGTTCGCTCATCTGACTGCCGACTTGACTCTGGTGTGAAGTGATGGAGCCAAGTTTCATCCATTGTCACATACCGATGCAAAAATTAGGCTTTATTGCGGTTGAACAGCTTTAAACACTCCTCTGAATCATCAACACGTTGTTGTTTTTGGTCGACTGTGAGCAAACGCGGCACCCACTTTGAGCAGAGCTTTCGCATGTCCAAATATTCGTGTATGATATATCCAACACGCTCTTTTGATATCTTCAGAGCCTCAGCTATCTCGATCAACTTCACTTTACTGTCATTCGTTATCATTTTGTGGACTTTTTTGATGTTTTTATCTGAAACAGCCTCTACTTCATCTTCGGTGCTTGTATGACCACTTTTAAATTTTTCAATCCACTTGCGAATATTTTGTTCTGCTGGTGCAGAGTCCGGGTAACACTTATCTTTGCATCGGCTGCATTTTTTCCCATCAAAAAGCAATGATAAATCAACACACGAAATTGCTTTGAATCCATTTTTTTCACAATAACAAAAGTTGCTTCACTCACAACGCTATATCTCGAGAACTAATCGTCCGACAGCTGTCAAATTTATAGACGTATCTTTTGAAGGTTAGTACTAACTGAAAATGGTATGGATTTAATTCAAGTGGTGCCCTCTCTTAGAAACGGCACGGACTTCAGCCCTAACTCTACACACTTCTCCCAGCTATGCTCCCATCTCTCTAACCCGTCCAAATAGTACTTGGCATTTTTCTCTGCAAAATAATTGTTCACCAAAGTGATTGCCTCCTCATTTGACGAAAATCTCTGTCCTCCGAGCGCGGTTTTTGGATGAGGGAACAAAAAGAATTCACTTGGGGCTAGATCTGGTGAATAAGGCGGATGGACAAGCAGTTCAAAACGTAATTCATGGATTTTCGCCATGGCAACCGCTGAGGTGTGAGACGGCGCGTTGTCTTGGTGAAACAGAATTTTCTTTTTCTGCAAATGTTGCCGTTTTTCCGCAATCTCTGCCTTCAGCTTGGCAAGTAATGATGCGTAGTATGCTCCTGTAATGGTTTTTCATTTTTGAAGATAACCGATTAAGATAACTCCTTTACTATCCCAAAAAAACAGCCGCCATCACTTTCCCAGCCGAAAAACAGTTTTTGCTTTTTTTTGGAGCCGGCTCGCCCTTTGTAGTCCACTGTTTCGACTGAATTTTTGTTTCGGACGTATAATGGTGTACCCAAGTTTCATCTACAGTAATCAATCGGCGCCAAGACTCGGATTTATTGCGCCTAAACTGCGCCAACAGAGCGTTGGAAATGTTTATTCAAACACGTTGTTGGTTTATGTAACGTAAGCAAACGCGGCACCCAACGCGCGAACAGCTTTCTCATGCCTAAATCTTGGTTTAATATTATTATTATTATTCTTTATCTTTATTTTATTCAGAAAAACTTAAAGCTATTCAAAAGATAAATCAATAGTTCTACAAAAAGATTTTTTTTTTTTTGAAAGAATACAGCTTCTGTTGTCAAATTCTGACAAGAGGCGAATGTGTGAATCGTATTTAACAAGCAAGGATTAATTTATCGATGGGGATGCGATAAAAGGAATCAGCAAGTCACCAATAATATCATAGTTTAAAGAAAAAAGCCAACGTTTAACATTTTTAAGGAAAACGGATTTAACTCTCAGGCATCTTAGATTACAAGGCATTTTGTTAAATAAACAAAAAAAGCGAGAAAAATGCGACTTTTTTATTGACAAAATTTCTGGTGTTAACACGTAGATTTTGGTTACCATAAACCCTTGAGGAATTATACCCGGAATTTTTAAAAAATATTTTTAAAACCTTATAACAGTACAAATATCTTAAAGGTAGAAAACCAAGACTTTTAAACAGCTCAAAACTATGAGTTCGACGATTAACCCTACATAAAATACGGACAGCATGCTTTTGTTTGATTAACAGAGGCTCTATTTTATTGAAATGTGTACCACCCCAACAAGCTATACCATACTGGAGTTTAGATTTAAGTAGACCGTTATAGACTAGCTTTAAGATAGGCAAACTGCAATATAGACTAAGATGGTAAATATGTCTAACAGCACTGTTTAAATATTGCTTTAATAACGTGGTATGTTCTATCTAACTGAGCCTATAATCCAAAGTGATACCTAAGTATTTAAAGTTGTCTACGCGTTCGATTACAAAGCAGTCGGCAGAGCAATACGCATGGCAATCAAAAGTGGGTATATTATTATCGTGTATACAGAAATTAATTAAAAGGAATCTATTGCAATTGGATGAGAGGTAGTGTAAAGGCATTTCCTCACAGATTTTACCCATCGTTTTATTGCTTATGACCAATTTGTGAAGTTTGAACCATCTCCTCATTAAATCTAGGTCATAATTTATATTCAAAAAAATTTCGAAATAGCACTTACTGTGATAAGACAAGGCGGTGTCATCGGCAAAAGCTGTGAGTTTACCTTTGAAATGTTGAATGAAAAACGAATTTACAAAATGTAAAAACAGAATAGGACCTAAAACAGATCCTTGTGGAACACCTATATTGATGAGAACTTTTTCACTCAAACAATTTCGAATTCTAACTCTCTGACTACGATTTTCTAAATAAGTAGTAAACCAGTCATGGATAAAACCTCTGAAACCTGCGTTATAAAGTTTATTAAGCTAAATCTTATCATCAACCATGTCAAAAGCTTTAGTGATGTCAATGAAAAGGGAAGCAGGGATATCAGATTCATTTAGACTATTGTATATTTCACCGCACAGCTTTAATAAGGCATTTTCAGTCGATTTGCCACTACGAAAGCCAAACTGCGAAGCACTGAAGAAATTTGTTTTATTTATGTAAGACAACATTCTTGATTTGACCCCTTTTTCGAAGACTTTTGAAAAGACTGATAAAAGGGAAATTGGACGGTAATTATTCAAAGACATTGTATCACCTTTTTTATGTATGTAGTGGAATTACAACAGCTGTTTTAAGTGAATCTGGAAAAATACCCTTTTGTATACTTAGATTGAAGGTATGACATAATACATCTGAAACAAGAAGAGATATATTTTTCAAAACGTTACTTGAAATTTGATCACATGAAGTTGAATTAGATGCTTTAAAAGACTGTATGTAGGTGTGTATTTCAAATGAAGAAAAACATTTAAAGAAAAAACTTTGTCTTTCGAAAGGGTCATGAGT
This sequence comes from Volucella zonaria, assembly GCA_963966105.1. Taxonomy (NCBI): domain Eukaryota; kingdom Metazoa; phylum Arthropoda; class Insecta; order Diptera; family Syrphidae; genus Volucella; species Volucella zonaria. The sequence goes on along the minus strand of OZ014533.1, from coordinate 670,574 downwards.
AAGAGGGCTGTCACATACACAATCAGAATCATTACTAAAAGTGGAGTCCCGAATAGACTTTGTTACATTGGCCAAATAGTCATTAAACACAGTGGCAACTTCAAAAGGCTCAGATATAATCACGTTATTATTATTTGAGACTGCGATATCCACGTTAGATTTAGTTTTATTCAAAATATCGTTGACAACCTGCCATTCTTTTTTAGATTTACCAATATTATTAGCTAATATATTACAATAAAAAGTGTCCCTTTGGAGAGGTATTTCCATTTTTAGATCCTTACAGATCTTATCACAATACCTTTTTAGTCTCAAGTTACTTGGGTGTTTTTTAAAACGCTTATAAAGAAGTTTTTTCTCTCGGATTTTGTTGATTAGAGCACTAGTCATCCACTTCTTAAGAGGTTTCAATTTGTTGCTTTTTTTATTTGTGTACTTGCGCGAAGTAACTCAGAAATTAAAGCTGTCTTGAGAACTGAAAAATCAATTTTTATAAACTTTTTAACTTTATATTGATTCAATCTGGAGATCCGAAGGTCAAGTTGGATGGTGGTTAAGTAGTGGTCACTTATCTTGAGGTCAAATATAGTTGATCTAAATTTAGAAGGATTATTCCTATGTAATCTAATAAAAATATGGTCCAAACAAGAGGTTGTGACGTAAACGCCACGAGTAGGAAATGATATCAAACTATCAAGGCCAAAGGAAGACATAATCGATAGAAAATTATCAACTTCAACTGAGCTACTGCAAAGATCGATGTTAAAATCACCCATAATTATTAGATTTTTACACACAAGACTATCAAGATTATGTAACAAACACGTTCTTTGGACATTTTCATAACCTCTACTATCTCTCTCACTTTAATTCGGCGGTCGTCTAACACCATTTGGTGAACTGTAGCAATGTTATCCGCAGTTATTCCAAGCTCTTACGGCCATGTTTAAATTCATCTGCCCAAAATTTCACTGTGGTAAATGATGGTGCAGAGTCCCCATACACAGAGTCCAACTCTTTTTGATTTCCGTAGGCGTATTGCCTTTCAAAAACAAGAATTTGAGCTCGATACTCAATTTTTTCCATTTTCACAAAGAACACTCACATCGACTCACTCAAACGACTGTTAACTAAAAACTGCGCTTCCAAAATGACTGAAACTTCGGTAAGTAACTGTCAAAAGATGCACAACTAGCATTCACGACCTCTGTCTGCAACAGAGCAGCCAAACAAAGGGATAGTCCATTGCACTTCTTTTACCCGTATGATCCTTTATTCAGTTTTTCGTAAAATACTATAAATGAATAATCACTTCAGTGATGTAATGCTTAACGTACAAGAATCTAGCACATCAGCGCCAAGGACGTGCAGCTTAATATGAGCATAAGCTTCCCATAAAATTGCGTCAACTTCAGTGATAACAAAGATGATGGATACCTGCTACCCTTGTACTCACGATAGATCCGACTATTAAGACCCGAACTCAATGAATTCAGCTTTCCGACTGTATCTAACTTTGTCGAACTTATCTAAGAGTCGAAGACTAAAACAGTCATTCCCATTGGAACTGATTTGAATACAGATCCTCATGCGCAGCTTATTCGAAAAGTTCCAGAAACACGTGCGACAGGCTTTGTCTTCTAGTCCAAGAGTGGCGGCTAAAATGTTTTCTGACCAACAGAATTTTAGTGAGCAATGTATAGACTAGTTTTTTCTTCCCGACAATGTTCTAGCGCATGCATCGTTATTGGTAACACTGTCTTGGATATAATCAGTGACCCACCATGCTCGCCGGATCGGGCCCTTGCAGCTTATTTAGTATTCCCTCCCTTAGCTAAAGACTGCCATGAAAGGAGAGCGTTTCGATAACGTGGAAACTATTTAACAAAATAGGACGAGGATGCTTCGAAGCGGCCTAAAAAAAACTTTCTAGTCGGCTTTCCAGAGCTACTACATTGGAAATTGAATAAAAAGTTTTGTCCTTTTTGAATAAACTGTATAAAGGGTCTTTCTTTAAGCGCTTCATATCATCGAAATTATTGAAAGGCATATCGATGCCATTATGTATTGTTCAAATGTCCGCCGCGGCTTCTCTGGGTGGCGCGCATCCGAAATGTCCAATTTTCCATGACTCTGGCGCATAAATCAGCCTGAATTTGACCGATAGCATGAGTTATGTTGGCTTTGAGGGCCGCTGTGGTTTGTGGCTTATTCGCATAGACCTGCGACTTCAGAAAACCGCACAAGAAAAAGTCACCTCCACCTGAGATAAGCATGCCCTCGAATCGCTCGTGCAGAATTTCCAGTGTGGCATGAACTGTTTAGCACATAGCGCAGTCCTATTGAAACCACATGTCGTTGGTGTCCATATCATCCAATTAAGGCCAAAAGAAGTTGGTAATCATCGACCTATAACGCTCGCCGTTGACGGTGATGACCTAGCCTACGTCGTTCTCAAAGAAATGTGGACCCATGACGCCGGAAGCCCAAAATCCAAACAGTGATCTCATGTGGATTGGTATAGTCCCAAATTCGACAATTTTGTTTGTTGAAGCACCCATTCATCCAGAAATTAGTGCCAGTTTCCGACTGCTTAAGAGCCCATTCAGCGAACACACGTCGTTGTGTATAGTCGTTTACCTTCAGCTCCTGGGTCAGTGAAATTTGGTACGGGTGCAGGCACGACGCTAAATTCACCAATTTGTGATCTGCGAAATGCCGAGTTCTTGTGAACGACGCGAAATCGGATTGTCCTGTCCGTAAGAGTACAACGGTGATGTTTTCGGCAGATCTTGCGTTTCGTCGACGTTCGAGTGTTGGTTTATCATTTACTGAACCAATGGAGCCAAACTTATTACGATTATGGCGACCGTAACATGGGCGAATCTCGTGGAACGTTACCCGAACAGAACACCCATTTGGCTAAAACAATTTTATCATTTGCACGTGTTGTCGAACGCTATGTCCGTCCATGGTGATTTGGCAAAACAGACTGAATAAATGACAGCCAATTTGACAGATGTAGTGTAGCTTCAACAATATGGCCGCTATCAACTGTCAAAGTTCGGAAGACCCTGTATAATATGTTTACCTAGCGAGAAATCCAATTCAAAGTTGCGATACTTCACGAAGATTAATAATTGAGATTGGTTTCGAAGTAATCCTTGATATTTTGTTTACACTCGTTTCCTGGCTTAAAACTCCATTAATCTCAGCCCCTATCACACAAAAGGTCGACTAACAAAACTGGATTTATGGATTTATCTTTATTTTTTTCTGACAAATGAGCAAGAGAATGGTGTAAATCACAGCACTATTGTTGAAATCCATTAAAGAACTGCACGTACTTTATCATTGCACCTATTAAAGAATGCATCTGACTATTTAAAACTACTATACTTCTGCCCTGCGGATGTTGGGGTGTTGGTTGGATACTCTTCAGTGTTTCTACGAATGAATGACACACCTCAAAAAAGTCAATTTATTTCACTTTAGTCCCAGCCATAAAAGAAATTTAAAATCTTATTCGCACGACACATACATACAAACAGCAATGACTAAATATTAACATGAAATCGATATGCTATGCCGTCAGACAGTTTTAATTGTCTGCAAAACACATTCGCGTAAACGAGTTGCAATTTCCAAAAGCGGTAAGTAGGTAGGTATGTAAGGGATGGATAAACCCGCTGTGATGTTCCTGCAATTTGAGATAGTATCTGCGCCTCATTTGTTCATCTTCTGCGGGTATGGCCTCACGAGCGCTTGTAAATTGAGCGCGGCGAACCATAAAAATCTTCCGCTTGTCCGCCCATGCGGTTTGTCGGTGGATACTTCGTGCTTAAATTAAAAGTCACCCCCACTATCACTAAATCACTATGGCAAGCGACTCGCAATGACTAAGTGGACGTGAGCCTTTGTTTGTCTCCAGTCAACTTTCATTCACTATTATCCGAGTGCTTGGATCCAGTATTGTCATGTTTTTCAACATGCTTCTCTGCAGCACTCACAAGTACCTACATACATACGAGTACTATGATACATAATTACGGTGGCGATTTGCTGCCTGATTTCCAACATGCCTGGCTGTACGTACAATGAGTATCCTAGAAAAAATATTTACCTATCTTAATGGAGGTTCCCATGGGAACCGTCGATGCCTCTTGAAATTTGTCAAAAGTGAATAATAATAATAATAATAATAATACCGATATGCTCGTCACAGAGCAAACAAAATGAACAAAGTTCTCCCTATGTGACTGCATACATATCATCCAAAAGAACAACATTTTGGGAAAGCATTCCCACAATCACATAAACACGCATAGATGCATAATTAGGTCTCCCTACGAGAGCAACACCACACTATGTAGTTACAATGATTGGGATTGAGATGAAGATGATGAAGATGAGGATGAGCTACAATGAAGTTCGGTTCTGATTGCGCTATAAATTGGAAATTTCATTTTAATTCCAATTTCTCTCATTGGGAATAGTACGAGTATGTTAAATATGAAAAAAGGGGAAATCCGACCAACTAAGAACTATCCGACCTACGATCAACTACGAACTACCGCCGAGCTGATGGGTTAATGAGCTGATGGTATTGGTGGTAGCTTAAACTATTGGTCGACCATTGATCGGGTAATGACATCGAGCGACAGTCGTTGGACTGTCATTGATGTCGTGATAATGCAATAAAACACACGAATTTATTTCTCAAAATATTTTCATTTCTTAATTGTTTTGTCCGGTCTTTAGTAGGATCGGATATGAATCTCTTTAAATATAAGAGTATCTACAATAGATACAATATGAATGTACAGGCTCGTATGCATATTTTCTTAACGGTAAACACTCTGAACATTACCATAATCATGAATGGCAGGCAGGTGATGGCGATCGCGATGGCGATGACGATGACGATGGCAAAGCCCTCAACCTCATTAAATGTGGAAATTATTTAATCGACATCAGACCTACGGATTGAAAAGAAACAAAAGCTCCACAACTTGCTTCTTCATTGAACCAAAAACTGGTTACTAATTTTATCGAATGGCATCACTTCAAGGTGAAATTAACATACAAACATCCTGATCGATGTGGAAATCAATTAAACGTATGTCCCGTCCGGACAAGAAAAATTTGATGCGGCTCTCCAGATTTGAAAAGACAACACAGTAGCAAAGCTGAGGCTTATCACTTTGGAAGTTAATCTGTGCTTTGGCAGGGATCAGAGTTTACGAATGCTTTACTTGTATGAAACATTAAAGCAAGGCAAATTTATAGGTTGCCTTGCATTGAGGTTAATACTGTGGCTTGGGATTTGTCAAAGTCTGAAACTGTCAGCCATGTCATAACTTTCCATCTATGGGTTTTACGTGACATTGACGTTGACGTACGAAATGGGTTTTGCTTTTTGCTTAACGCACTACTTATACTCGTAGTCGGTTTTTCGATTCGGAGAGAACAGGGGCGAATGCTTCTTTGGAAACTTCTTGCGCATTGTTATTATTTTCCTACCAAAGTTTTGTTCTCATCGGCACTTACAGTGATGTGTGATGTGTGCTGTGTGCTGTATACTGTGTACTCTGTACTGTGTACTGTATACGGTGTGTCAGCCAGATGTATACCCAGATCATATTTCTCCCGCTTGTTAACACTTGCCATCATATTTTTTTTTTTTTCCACTTCGATGCTGTTGTAGCTATAGTCGAATTCATCGGGAGTTTTGGAACTGCTATTCGTACGGATACGGATTGTTGTCACTTATTAATAATCTCCCGGGAACAATTCCACTGGTTGGTGTGGGTGTATGTTGTATGGCGTGTTTTGTATCGTTAAGGGATTAATGGGGATTTTTGTTTGCTTTTGTTGTGTCTCTTGTGATTGACGGTAGAAACATTTTCTGGGATGGTATTCGGGTAACATAAAAGATTCCAAATCGTCAGTGGTTGTGCAAATTACGAGTGGACGCTGTCGAAATTCAATACTATACGATAATTATAGCAATTGCACTTGAAGCTGTCCATAGGATGAATTTGGTGATTGTCATTCACTAAACATTCGCCTTGTTAGTGAGACGCTTCATGCGCTACCAACACAATGAAGCGAGCAAGAGTGTATATTTGTCCAAATTTTTTTGTTCTTATTATAAGCATTTTTGAGAAAATTAAAAGATAAAAATCACATGTTTGCTGTGTATTGTTTTGTTTTCATACACCCTAAATAACTAGAACTGCAACCAACTTCATACTGCTATAATTTCCAACCCGTTCATGACAGTGACCTCAAATTTTGACACATGACAACTAATTTTATTATTTACAAGCCTTTTAAACGATTTGCGTCTCAGTTGTGTTCACAAATTTTTATCCGCGATGGAATTCAAACGTGACAGTGTGATTGCTTTATATTTGGCTGGAAAACCACAAGTAGATATCGTTAGAGCCTTCCATCACCTCAACGTGAATGAATCATTTGTGCCTCGAACCATAGCTCGTTACCATGGAGGTGGTCATAAAAACACAGCAACATCAGCAGAAATGGTTCGGGAAGTGAAGGCTCGAATTGAGCGAAATCCGCGTCGAAGAGGAAGAAAAATGGCTCGTGAGCTCAACATATCGTTGCAACGAATGCAACACATACTGAAAAATGAGCTTGGGCTCAAGCCATTGAAGTTCCAAAAAGCACACGATCTCACACCGCAACAGAAAAAAGTTAGAGTCAAAAGAGCGAAGGAGTTGCTACGCTTGCACGAAAGTGGTGAGTTGCCGAATTTGGTTTTTTCCGATGAGTCGCCATTTGTTATCGAGCAATATGTCAACAAACAAAATGACCGAGTTTACTTGCTAGAGAGGTCCTTCGAAAATCTACACCTTCGGACGGCCACCAGAAAGCAGGCAGCACCGATAGTGATGGTTTGGGTCGCCATAACCGCCGATGGTCGCTCTCCGCTAGTATTTTTGGACCGTGGCGTCAAAATTAATGCAATCGTATACCGTGAAACTGTGTTAGAGGCAGTATTGAAGCCTTGGACAAACAATCATTTCGGCCGGAGACCGTGGACATTTCAACAAGACTCGGCACCGTCTCACAAAGCGCGCGTCAACCAAGATTGGTTAAAAAACAATGTTCCATACTTCATTTCTTCGACACAATTGATTGCAAATTCTTCGGATGCAAATCCGTTGGATTTCTCTGTCTGGGGCATTTTGAAGGCGAAGGTTGGCACCAAAGTTTGGACCACCTCAAACAAGCACTTCGCCGGGAATGGGTCAAAATACCACAGAGCAACTTGCGTGCAGCGTGCGATGCTTTCTTCGGCCGTCTTGAGGCCATTATTCGCGCCAAAACTGGACACATTGAAAACTACTGACACAATTTGAAAATTGATGTATTTCCCAACATTTTTTGCTTTGGCACACTAAAATTTATCAAAAAATAAAAAAATTATAGCATTTTAAAAAGTTGGAGTTAGAGTCAGGCACCCTGTATAATAGTATGCACGTTTGCATATCTTTCAAGGACTGCATTTTCGCATGAATTCGTTAATATTTCGACGTTGCGACCGACCGACGTCTTTGCACCCAATTTCGCTTGAAATTTAAGTTCATATACACGTTACACAACATACGAGTACACAACAAGTAACAATGGAAGGATATTTCCGGGCTGAGGTCGAATATCTGCTTTCTAATTACTTCCAATTGCAATTATATTGAGGCACATAGGCGGCCTTTAAACTAACAAGCACGACACTAATATATTATGACGCAAAACGATGGAACGCATCTATAGAATGACGTTTCTCGCCGCCTTTAATTTATTCAATGACGCAATTCATGTTTATATTTAAAAGCCGCAAATTAATTTCAAGTTTCCTCAAAGTCCGAGCGTCAGGGAAAGAAATAGAAAGAGCCTCGAATAGTAAGGCGTATAGAAGTGATGAAGAAACCACCACTCATGACTAAACGCAGAGAGCATACATTGAATTCGATATGGACAACGTGCACGTCTACTACTACTTACGAACGGGAAGAAGTTTAAACTCAACAGTCTGTCATATTATTAGCATGGTTTAACCAAATGAGGAATATTTATTGAGTTGGCAACACCATGGAGACCAAATATCATGATATAGTCGGGCAACAACCAGGTTGCTGCTAATTTTTCAGAAAGTTAATACTGGGTTACTGTAAATACAGTCCACATCACAAAAGTACTGAACGGAAATTTTGTTTTCCCCCAGAGATGAACATGATCAAAAACTACTGTGGTCTTGCCAGATCTCTTTATGCTGAAAATAGGCAATAAGAGAATGAAAAAAAATAACATTTATTTATATAAGCTATAAATATTTCATTGATCTTTATAAAAATATTAAAAAAAGGATTCTTGGGTTCAATTTCCGGTAGTCAAAATAAAAAGCACAGTTTCATTAAGTTATCAATAATATCAAAGAAAATAAAATATACAAATTCTAGTTTATGTCAGCAATATGATTGCTATACATCGACGGCACATTGAAGATTCTGGGATTTTGAGTACCCTTAAAATGTTTCCACAAGCCCCGGGACTCCAAGCTCACCAGGCTGATCCAAATTTTGGGCCGAGCTTGCAATTTTGCAAATTTATTTTGAAAATTATGTCTCAGCTCGCAAAATTTACCATGCATACGTTCAGAGCAGTATTGAATTGAGCATGACCCGAATGAATTGATTGGCGTACGTAGGAATTGGAACAGTGTCCATTCACTTTATGGAAGATTTTGCCGAAAGATCTTGGTAAGCTCATAATCAAATCCACCTCGTAAAAGAATTTAAGTCACTTGACCATCCTATACGTCGTACGTTCAACGAATATTCCGAAAACGAGATTGCTTTTGATTGGGCATTCAACAAGACGGTGCCATATGCCACGTTCGCACGTCTTAATCAATTTATTGGAGCAAACATTCGATGAGCACATAATTTTGGACCTGTAATCAGCCTTCAAGATCTTGTGATTATTAAAATCACTTTTGATTTTTACTTTGGAGACATGTGAAGTCACTGGTTTACGCCGGTAAATAAGAGACGATGACTTAGAATCGGTAATTGGACTTCCATATTGCGCTTTATTCCAGCCAGCTGCTGCACTAATATGCTCAAAATTATATTTAAGCACTAATGACATACAATCATCTTTCAAATAAAACCAATACCATGTACCATGATTGTTATGTGTTTAATTTCATTTTAAAGTTCTCTAAAAAAAAGTCAATTTCCTGATTCAATAAGCACTGATTCACAGATTTAGCTGTGTACCTTGAATCATTGTGGTCAGTATCATTTCTTCCTTAGGATTGGGAACCGTAACATTATAGTTCATTTGGTTTATTGTACATACAGCGTGTGACAAAACTAAAGCAACTTTTAATATTCTACCCCCTACCATTGCTTACTGAAAGAAATACGATGAAAAGTTATTTCTATACACAACTTTTCGTCTTTATAACACTTCAAATATTATTTATTAAAAAAATATCAAATTTTTATCTATTTAAAAATGTTTTTCATATCAAAAATGATAAAAAAAAACCATTGCATTCATAAAATGCGACATTGACAAAACTAAAGCAACTCCCACTGAACCTGAGCATCTGATCAAACAAATCAAAAGTGCATAAACATTTAGCTACCGTTAGGTCACATTCGGTTAAACAATACTTGCTGTTGTCTGTTTACTTCTATTATTCATTGTATTTATTACCCATTGTTAAATGCTAGCAAAAATAAATAAATTTTATATTTAGAGATTTTTTTAAGAATAATGGCCAGAAACAAATTTGGAAATCAACTTAAAAATAAGATTATTGAAGATTTCCTTAGTGGAATGAAACAAGATATTTGTTCTAAATATTCAATGGAAAAATCAGTTGTTTGTCGTTTAATTAAGAGATTTCAACAGAAAGGGACAGTACAAACAATTCATCTTGGCGGTAGACCCCGAAAAACAACTGCAAGCCAGGATCATCTCATAATACGGGAGTTCGAAAAAGATCCTAGAACATATTCACGGAAAGTTGTCAATGACTTGAGACTCAATATTCATCCAAGGACCGCAAGCAAAAGGTGTGACGAGGTGGGTATTAAGTGTTACAAGCCTACAAAGAAACAATTTGTGTCAAAGAAAAACAGGACAGCGCTCAGTAGGACAGTCCTATGGTCAGATGAATCCAAATATAACATCAAGGGATCAGATGGGAATGCGCACGTTAGACCACCGAAAGGAAAACGCTTAGGCCCAAAATATTGCCACGGCACAGTTAAACACGGTGGGGGCAATGTCATGGTGTGGGGTTGTTTTTCCGCCCAGGGAATGGGGCCTATCCACCACTACGGACATCTTAAATGATCAAGGGTACAAAAATATAATGGAGGACATTATGTATCCATACGCGGATGACAACTTGCCCTTGCGCTGTGGCCGGAGTGTGTTCTGGAATTGTAGATCGCAAAATCCGGACTCAAGTTTACCACTCCAAGGCCTCTCTTTTTGCAGCTATAAAAGAAGAATGGTGCAAAACCGCCATGGGTATAATAAGCCATTTAATTGAATCCATGCCTCGTCGATGCCATGCATTCCTTCAAAATAACGGATATCCAACGAAATATTAATTAACAGTCAATATTTATGCCGAATTAAGGTTAGTTGTTAAGTTGCTTTAGTTTTGTCAACGCCTTACGAAAAGATGGTTTTGTTCTCCATTAAATTCCTTGTTATATGTTACTTTAAAATAAATAAAAAATAATGTTTTCGAAGAAAGAATATTTGAAGTATTTTTATGTTTTGAAATTTACATCGTTACATCGTTTTTACATATCTTTTGTTCTCGTGCCAAGTAGAAAGACAGGTAGATTTTTAAAAGTTGCTTTAGTTTTGTCACACACTGTACACTACGCGAAGAAAAACAACATCAAACAAGAACATTGCCAATTTTTATTATACATTTAGGATTAGAGTCCTGCTTGATCTCGCGCCTTACATACAGTTTTCCATCTTATCCAAACTATTTAATTTTCGATGCTTCGGGCTTTTACCACCAGTGATGATCCTTATTAAATCGTGTGCAAGCTCCAAACAGCGTGATAAATTACGCTTTGACATCAATGGTTTCTGTACGCCAATCTGTCCGAAAAAATTTGTTCACTTGGTCTTTTTATAATTGAGACGCCGGAAACATTTACGTATAGCTCTTGGTAATTTTTTTCATTAATTTAGGAGCTATCAAAAATAGACCGATTTTACTCAAACGAACAATGGTCGAGTCGATTCTGGGGATAATATTATGCACTTTGTATTGGAACGTGTCCTGTCTTCTCAATGTTGGGTGACATTAATATTGAGGATCCTTCGTTCTAAATGGCAAGAATAATACACCGTCTGAAGTCCTTCTTATTCCTCGTCTCATACTGTCGTTGATATCTTCAATTATTTGAATATTCCTATTTTTTTACAAATTAATATTACTTACCAATAAAATCAGGAATAAAAACTGACAAAGAAAAAGAGTAAAAAAATGTGTGCAATTTGAACTGTCTGAATTGTAAAGTCTAAGACTATATTATGCTTAAGAGGGGGGCTAAGGTTAATTCGTACAAAAAAAGGCCTGTTTTTGTGAATTTATTGTAACAACACAATTAAAATCTCTTCATTAAAACCAATAGTACATGACATTCGAAGAATATTGTATAAAATTTTCACGAAGAAATATTAAAAAATACGGTAATGGCAGCAATTATTCGGACGTGTCTCAGAAAAAGGTAGAATTGCGTTGCCCCTCATAACTTGGTGCTGGATCATCTGAAATTAAAAAATCAAGCTTCATTCGTTAGGTGATAGTTTTCCCCAGGTAACACTGGGAGGGTTTTTCGAAATTTCAATTTTTCACTTTTTTGGAACATTTTGAAGGGAAAAACGCGATTTTTTGCAAAAAAAAATTGGCTAATTTGTTATTGTAAAATAAAAATAAAATAAAAATTATTAACAAATTTGAAAAAACTCTCCAGTGTTACCTCACAAATTATGTACAGAAATAGTGTTCAGTGTACCGACTTTGAAAACGTGAGTTGTGGGGAAAACGCTTTAAAGTTTTGAAGACTAAAAAATCTGGTATAAAACGTTCATAAGCGAATTTTATCGGCTTACCTTACTGAATCATCAATGCTAGGTCCATAAAGGATGTTGCTATCATCCATGATGTCTAAAGCACCTTTTTGCTCCTGTCTACGACGAATTCTACCTTCTTTAGTTTGTCTTTCAGCTTCCAGCTCTGCTCGGCTTATACGTATGGAATCAGTCGATCGCGCCCGGTAATGAGCACTTGATCCACTACTGATTCCCATGTCTTGCATGAAAGTTAGTAAAGCAAAAGAACCTTCATTGAAGACACTGGCTGCCACATAATCGGCAATTTCAACGATGACAGAGGTTCCACTCAAGTACTTTGGTGAGTGCTTTGGTGAGTGAGAAATCAATTATCCTAAAATGTTTTTCAAGATGTAAAAATAAAAAAAATAAACTTTGCGTTCATAATAGTAATAGTAATAAATAACATGAGTAAATACAAAACAAAAAAAAATAAAATAATCCATCCAAGAGTCCAGACATTAGTCTTGGACCAAGCAGCAGCAAGCTTCTTCTAAACATTTTCAACTTGTATTAACTTGAGGATATTCTTCTCCGCTTCGTTTAAATGCCCGGCGAACATCGAGAAGTTTTCATTGCTGCTGAAGTTCTGCAAAAACTTGGTAAGGTTGTCTTCCATATTCGCTTGGAACAGAGAATCCTTCATCAGTTCTTGTATAAGTTGGTCATCATCGGAATTTTCTTCTTCATCATCGTTGAAATACAAATCCGATACATAACGTGTCCTTTCGGGTGATGTTTTATCAGCAGATGTATCCTCTTCGTTAGAAGTATTTTCATCCGACTCCTGTTCGGCTAGTTTTGACTCCCTTAAGTTACCCAACTCGTTGATGAGTAGTTTAAACATTTTAACTAACGCCGGTATGGTAACCCAGTGTGCAGATGCTTGTGAACGAGTTTTTAACTTACTTTTCCCGTTGATTCAGCAGTTATCAGTTCTTTTACAGTGATCGAAGTCAAACAGTTGTCTTGAGTTGTAACACCGTATTCGAATAATTTACACAGAGCCATTGTAGTTACTTTTCGTTCGTATTAGCCAAAGAACATGGTCTGTTTCGATAGCCAATTGGAGAAGACAAACTCAGGCTCACCAGTAGGTCTAGGCACGGTCGATAGGAAGTTTAGTACTGCATCCATATGCGTAAGGAAAAGATGAGCGAATATCACAACAAGGCTCATTATCACTTTAAGGCACTCCACCAGTTGCATTTTGCTGATGACAGCTTTGAGGAGAAGATCGATGTTTTCTCCTAGAAGATTTCCGATTTTCGAAACAATTGTTATCACCAGACGGCCAATTTGTCCAGCTGTCATTTCGTTATTCATTGGATTTAGTAGCATAGTGGCTACCTGCATGATGTAGTTAAGGCCTTGACCGGTCTTATATGAGCAGACTTGTTCTCCTCCGCTAACCATAACAAAGTGATAATCGGATCGGAGTACACAATGAACCATTGCAGGAAATGCATTGTCGATAAGGTTACTACTAAGCGGTGCCCGAGAATACTTCACAATTGTAGTCAGTACATCAAGAGCGATATCTTGTTTAGGGGAATTGGCTTGCTCGCCTTGAAGTGCTAAAATGCTGACAGGATTCTGTGAGAGTATTTTCAGCATATCTTGAACCTGTTCCAAAATAAATGGGTCCTCTGGGTATCTCAAGAAAACTACTATCGCCAGTGGAATTGTTTTATTGTGAACTGAAGCAGCAAATGCTTGATCGAACGAAATAATTGTAGTTAAGGACTCCAGTAAAAGCCCCAGCACGGAACTTTTACATCCAGGAATGAGATCAATTATTCCATCAACAAAACCAACCTGGAAGATTCGATTGAATGAGCAGTCGTTTGTCGCCTTCAGATTTATCGTGGCTCTGCACGAAACCATGAATGGCTCTCACAGCACTGATTTTAAGGGCAATAGGTTTCTCTCTCAATAGACAGCTTACAGTCACAGTCAGGATCTCCTCCAGCATTTGGGGATTATACAAAGTCGATTTTGAATATGAGCTCAGGGTCCACAAACATCTTCCTACTAAGTGTGCCGATCCCTCGTAGCTCAGTAGGTTTTGCACAAGTGTCAGGTAGTTCAATAAATCGAATTGGTCTTCAGCTTTCAAAATAAGTTCCCTGTATGTGTGTACGGCTACCATGCAGGCCTCGTGAATTTTCCACCAGTTTTGATTGCCGGCTGCTTTCTCCGCTTCGGCGAGAACTTTTGGACTCAACTCATCGTTCAGAGAAATCAGAACGTCCAGGCCAGATAGACGAATTGTCAGTTCAACACCAGATTCGTTTTCGTCTTCGTCTTCGACAAACTTCCCCGGATCGTCATTTGTTCGATTTGCTCTTCAGGCACTTGTATGTAGACAATCATTATATAGATCAAAAGATCAAATCGGTGAGTACATTTTTGATAATGGAACGAAATTTGCCAGCGCTCACAATACACTGAATGAATTCGAAAATCTGGATGATCATCGTCGAGAAATTGGTGAGTTCGTCTTCGTCTTCATTGTCTGAGACTGGAAAAGGGTTTCCTTCTGTTTGATTGATCGTAACTTTGACGTAGATATCGGTGACTTGTGTGAGTAGTTGCCAAATTGGAGGCAGAATTCTGTCGATGAACGGCTGGATATACTTTGGCCTGTCAATTACCAAGAATGTGAAGATTTTGACAATCTCGGTTTGATACGCTTCCGCTGTTCATAGCAAGGCATTGCAGCAGCTTATCCATGAAATTATTCAACACGGGTTCCATTAAAGCAGCCTGTTGCTCTCTATTGCTTATATTACAATCAAGATTGTTTAAGAACTTTAATTGCGGATGTCCTCGTTTTGGTGCTGTACACTTGCTCACTTTCAAAAATCCTATACACTTCGGAGATTATAAACGGACCGAATTCTTTGATTTGCTTTTCATCGTAGGAGGACTCCTGCAGGATCTGCATAGCCCCATGAATTGAGTCTTCATTTCCACCCAAGCACTTGATGATGATTGGCAATAAATCCCTCCAAACATGTGGCCAGTCTGTTGCAGCTATTGTGGATCCTCCGTAACTTGATCTTCAATGGTCACTTTTATTTTTTTAATTAACTTCGTCAATTTTGCTCCAATCGACTTGAAATTTGGACACAATATTCTAAAGATATTAAGCATTCAACTAAAAATGTTAATACCTTCCCCCCCTCGATTATACAAGTGACTTGGAGCATAACTAACAATTAATATCTTTTAACTGTGCTATTTATTTTTTAACCACTGTATGCTTATGTTTGTACATCAATTGTACAATTATTTATAAATTTTGTAACTTCAAAAAAGTACTTACCATACTTAGGCACTAATATACATATGTACTTATGTACATATTGTCAATAAAATAAATTGCTTTCGGAATGGAATGTGAAACCGAATACCTATGTTTGTTTTGTTTTTTATTCTCTACGCATAGCATGACATTCAGACGAACAGGCGGATGCTAATGTAAGGTATTTCTGGATTTCCTATAATCTGTCGTTATAAAATTGTGTGTTTATTTAAAGTGTGTAGCTAGACGACTTTGCTTAGGATTTTATTGACAGTTGGTATTGTATCTACGGCCGTTAATTTTTATACTGCGGTAATAATTTTTTATTTAAGATTGGAAGTGACCAATAAATTGGTTTTAGAGTCATTTCGTCAAAAGAGTTTTTTTTTTTTTTTTTTATTGGCTTGAAGAAAATTGTAAAGGTACTCGTAAATATTGATATAATATTGATATTTAGCAAATAAACACAAAACAAGCTAAAGTTCGCGCTAGGAGTTCGGTCGATAGCTAGTATTCCCCGGTAAAGTGAGATCATTTGGAAGTATGCGAGTTGTAATTGCATACAATGTGCATAATCGTATGTACATATGTTACATATGTACTGCCTTTTTACTTCGAAAAATTGCTGAATCCACCAGTGAACCGGAATGAAATACAATTTGCCCTTCTGTATACCGAAGTAAACTCCTGAGACTCCCCCATAATCCTAGAGGAAGTTGAAAAAGTTATAGATAGGTGCTGCCTAAATAAGGCTCCAGGAGAAGGTCGTATTTCTTATGAGTTCTTCAAAAATGCAACTGATATTTACAACCGGCCAAGTTCCAGAAGCTTTCAAAAAAAGTATTGTATAATTTTTCCGATTCTCCAAAAAGCAGTTCCAAATGACCCATCCAACTATAGAGGGATTTCGTTTCTAAATGCTGTTTCCAAGTATCTTGAAGCGCTTAACAACCTGGATATGTGAAAACGACCTGCTAAGCGAGTTTCAAGCCGGGTTCCGCAAGGAGTACTCCACGATTGACAACATATTTACTCTCACAAACATCGCTCGGATTTACTTGGGCCTATACGCTTTCTTTGTAGACTTTAAGGCGGCTTTTGATAGAAGATCACTCTTTCTTAAACTCAGTAACACATTAGTCTCAACAAAAGTTCTAAAGGTCCTGCAACAATTTTACGAAGGCAATACAGCGGCGGTGTGGAACGGAAATATCTTGTCTAATCGGTTCCAAACAAACTCTGGAGTAAAGCAAGGATGTCTTTTGAGCCCTCTTCTGTTTTCAATATTTTTGGATGAAATTTTTCCGGGCGGTTTGCCTGTTGAGGGATTTCCTATAAAACTCTTACTCTACCCCGACGACATCGTAATTTTCGCAGAAACCCCAAGCATGCTCCAAATTATGATTAACAAGCTGCAACAGTATTGCCGTATGTGGAACCTGCAAGTTAATACCAACAAATCCAAAGTCTTGATTTTTCGAAATGGTTGGTGTCGTCACGCAAGGAATGAAAAATGGACCTGGCAGAACGTAGAACTGGATATAGTTAAGGAATACAAATACCTCGGAGTCCTGGTCACCTCCTGGTCACATCACCTGCTAGAGAAACTGAAATTAATTGCAACTGGAAAGGAATTCTGGGGAAAAGGAATGTTGCACCAAGTGTGAAGTACACGATTTTCGAAGCGGTAATGAGGTCAATAATGTGAGGGGCTTAGCATTTTGAAAAGGTAGAAAAACTCCGAAGATACTTCCTTAAGAAACTGTTTAGGCTGCCTGAAAATACACCAGCTTACATGTTACTTCTGGAAACTGGACTACCAACGCTACATATCTTCATGCTTAGACTACACTGCACCTCTATATCAGAAAAGTTTTTGCTTAAGCAAGTCATCGTCTTCCCCACAAGGTTGTTATGTATCTTAAAAACCGAAACCTTAATTTCTTTGCGGAATGGTCAAGGCTCAGCATAGAACACAATGTGCCCTTGCACGAACTAATCGGAAATGAAACAAACTGAGAGAGCACACTGAAACGAAATGCTTAAAAAAATCCACTACTCAACACGGGAGCTTTTCGAGACGCAAAGTCAACAAAGCCAATCAAGATCCACGTACAGAATACTACAGCATGAACTTGGGGAACACAGCTACTTAAATGACCGGAACAGCGTAGAGTCCATCTCAACAATATTCAAAGCCAGAGGCGAACTTTTGCACGTGAACTATGTATATGCCATACAGAAACAACGGAGGAGACGAATGTACACTGTGCAATTTGGGAACGAAGGAGGATGTCCGGCATTTTATTGAAACGTGTCCCATATTAAATTCTATCAGGAGATCCTTTTGGGGAAAAAATTCCCTATCACGAAATGAGACCACAAACATCCTAAACGTCGCAAACTGGAACACTTTACACTTGTAATGTGTAATTACAAATTTATTAATTTCTTTCTCTCAGCTGACGGCAAAAGCCAACTCTTATTTTTGTTATTCTTGTTAAACTTGTAAATATTGTAACAGAATAAACAAATATTACTACTTACTACTACTACTGTCTTGTTCCGTAAACATAAAAACCCAGCAGCAGTTTTGAAGTCCTACCTGTCTTAGGTGCTACGTGTGAATTTTCTTGACCAGCTCCGCGCCGATTACATAGTCGGTGCAACGAATTATTTCATCTTCTACTACACCAGCGATCTGGGTTCAACACTCAACCTATACTGGCTGAATAAAAATAATAAATAAGAACTTATCTAAAAATGATCTTCGCATTCAGACCGAAGCTATTTAGAAAGTATTCCTTCAATGTTGCTCCATACCAGGAAGATGACACCTTTATAAAAGGTTTCCTTGGTTCTTTGTCCAAGGATTTAACTTTTTATATTGCCTTCTTCTGTGCCCATAAAAGCAGCAAATAACAATAGTCAATCTTCGTGTGATCTCTGTGCTTGTGTCTTAAGCAGAGGAATATTTAAATAGCTATTGGTATCGTTTGGCCCGATGATCCCTTGTTGTGTGTCCTGTTTAAATCTTCTCCCTTACCTGATCAAATGTAAGAATACTTAAACTGGATTCCATTCATAGCTCATCTAAGGATATTTGTTATCAAACCTGGCAGCACCTTTTGAGCGAAATTAGCCATCGCTAAATTGTCTTAAGCTAAGTCGGCTTAAGAAAGGGAAATGAAAAAGGATCAGGAAGTTACCAGCGAACCACGAGGACCAGCAAACGAAATTTTTAGTGCTTCTTTCGTCTTCATTTTAATTTGAAATGAATATAAAAATTATATACTAGAAATCCAGAGTAGTTTTCTTTAATAACATTGCTAAAAATTTCGTGGTACTGCTGTACGAACTCAGGAGTGAAGGACTGAACAAGCTAATTTGGATTTGGATCAAGATAAGACTGCACATACGGCAGCACGATCACAAGCTTTAGCTTCACCAATTAGGCATTAAACCTAACTTGCAGTTTAGTTCCCCGATTAAATTGTGTGTCTTTACAATAAACCGCTCGGACGCGCAGTTGCCCCCCAAAAGGTTATATTCACACATAACACTTAAAACCTGGTATTGCTTCGTTTTGCTTCCACTTTTCCAACAGGAACATACAGCCGAAGTACAAGTCAGATTAAACAGCCGATTTATTTGCATCAACCCATTACCCAGTACGTCACCCTCATCTCATCCGACCGTCGCATTCCCATCATAGATAGACCCTCATCAGAAGAAAATAAAACCTACAACCCAAGGTCGTCAACAGAATTAAATAATTTACCACGCGCCGTCACTCTCAGGTAAGCAATGTCTAACCAAAGTATATTTAAGTCAAGCAAGGTCATTCACTCACCTCCGCCTACGCCCACCCATCCGGAATCCACAAACTCAGCACAAATGCAAGCCTCCAAGGGGCAGATGAATTTTCATTTTTCAACAATTTTAACAAGTCTACCTCGGAAGTTTTAAATGGCGATGTTATTCCAACGAAAAGAGATATTTTAAAAATTCTCATGAGTGTGTTTGATCCAGTTGGTCTTATATCACACTACTTAGTTTTACTAAAAATTCTGCTGCAAGAAGTTTGGAGACAGCAAACGGAATAGGATGAAGAGATGCGTGCTGATCAGCTTCAGTTATGGCGTGACTGGGTTAAGCTATTACCCAAAGTATTGTAAAAGAAATTAAAGTAAAGAGACGGTTTCTCAGCCTTTTAAAGTTTGACAGCGGACGATCTGGTGAATTGCATATTTTTGTAGACGCAAGTATGTCAGCTTACATTAAAACAAGTGAGGGTCCTAAAGCAGAATGTGCTCTCGTGTGTTCCAGAACAAAAGTGGGTCCTATCAAGCAAATGTCGGTACCACGCATGGAACTTGAGGCGGCGGTACTAGGTGTAAGGCTCGCTAACACCATGATTTCTGGTCGGATTCTCAGTCGGTTCTTTGCTGGATTAAAAACGATAATCGAAAAACTAAGCAATTTATTTTGTTTCGAGTTGGAGAAGTCTTGGAGAACTCAAATGTAAGCGAATGGGACTGGATACCAAGTGGAGAAAACCCAGCAGACGATGCAACTAAGTGGAATTTAAAAATTGAGTTCTCATCTGAAAGCCGTTGGTTCCATGGTCCTAAATTCCTATATCAACCTAAAGACACATGTCCATCAGTTTTACCTAAGCCTAATGAAACCGAGTTTGAAGTTTTCACTCACTCATTATTTCTACTGAGACCGTTGGTGGAATACACCCGGTTTTCATGCTGGAAAAATCTGCGCGGCACCATGTCTTATGTTTATCGTTTTCTCGACATCAAGCTAAAAAGAAGAAATTCAGAGGAGATGACGTTTGTATCAGGAAGAGAGTCATATCTCTACAGACTATGCCAATTTGAGTCTTAAGCAACAGAAATCAAGGTGTTGAAGCAAAGTACCGATGATTCACCAATTCAAGGCGTAATAGAAAGATCAAGTCCATACCTAGATGAAGACAGTGTAAAGGGTCGGATCGATGCGTCTGAGGAAGCCTCATTCAACTGCAAGAGGCCAATCATTTTACCCAAGTCATATTTTAAAACAAAGTTGATAGTCCAACATTTTGAGACCGTAGTTAACGAATCTCGGCAATCCTTTTACATTCCACACCTGCGAACTGTTTTGAAAGGGATTCAAAATAGGTGCCAACGTTGCAAGATTAAGAGAGCTGTTCCAGTTCAACTACTAATGGCGGACTTACCTGCAGCACGACTCAAAGGTTTTACATGGCCGTTTTCTTATGTAGGCATTGACTACTTTGGACCAATATTGGTAACGGTAGAGACACATAGCGAAAAACGGTTGGGGGATACTATTTACTTGTTTAACAGTCAGAGCAATTCATTTAGAAGTAGCTCATAGTCACTCCAGCGTCTCATGTATTTTGGCGATCCAACGATTTTTAGCGAAAAGAGGAAAACCAATAGAGATGTGGTCGGACAATGGCACAAATTTTAGAGGAGCAGATCAAAAACTGAAGGATGCACTTAATTTGCTGCATAAAGATATATTAACAAACAAATTTACTAATGAGGGAGTCAAATGGAATTTTATCCCTCCAGCATCACCTCACATGGGGAGAAGCTGGGAAAGATTAATCCGTTCTGTATAACAAACCTTAGCGCATATGGCTAGTGTTCGAAACCGCAAAGATGAACTGCTTTTAACAATGATGGCGGAGGTTGAGTATGTAATAAATTCAAGGCCTCTTACGTACGTACCGGTAGATTATGAGAGTGACGAGTCGTTAACACCTAATCATTTTTTGATGGGATCTTCGAGTGCTATAAAGCTCACAGGGGAGCTAAGTGATGATGGAGTCTTTCTTCGAAAAAATTGGATGACTTGCGAACAATATGCCGATAAGTTTTGGTAACGCTGGGTATTGGAATATCTTCCTACACTTACGAGAAGAACAAAATGGTTTCAGCCAGCAAAACCTATATCAGAGGGTGACGTAATGATCATTGTGGGTGCGAACTTACCCCGAAGCACTTGGGAGGGTTGTGCAAGATCAGCTATAGTCCAGACGGTGGCAGGCATTTATAATCGGCCTGCATCAAAGTTCGCGGCGATGTTAGTGGTAACCCGGCAAGAAACCGAGCTTACCAGGGGGGAGTATTACCAAACCTGGCAGCACCTTTTGAGCGAAATTAGCCATCGCTAAATTGTCTTAAGCTAAGTCGGCTTAAGACTCTACGAAACCAAATCAAGATGGCGGACCACGGGAAATGAAAAAGCATCAGGGATCAGGATCAGGATCATTTTAATTTAAAATGAATATTAAAATTATATACTAGAAATCCAGAGTAGTTTCCTTTAATTCGCGGTAACAATATTGTTGCAAAACTAATTTTGTATCTGATCGAATAAAGTTAGGAAATTTTCCAAAATTCATACACACATACGAGTGTTTTAAATTCCAAAATAATGTATTCACTCTAGGGTTTGTTTAAATTGTTTGCTCACATGGTTACTTTGATCAGAAATTTTATTCATTTTCTGTAAGTTAACAACAAACTCTTATAAAACAGGGAAATTGTTTTTTTTTTTTTTAAATTTGTACACACAGGCACAGTCGTATGTCAGCACGATACAAAACCACTAGACTTCATTGTCCCGATGTCAAACGGGAATAGCCGTTTAAGCTCATTTTTCAGTTCTCTGCTGTTGAATTTGCATCTAAATGTCGTTCTTTAGATGAAAGGAACTCATGTCCGAGAAGAGGAATTAATTAAACCCTCTTTTGTCCAACACTAAACTGCACTTTGGAACGCCAATAGAAAACACATAATTCTTGTCCACATATCTACTAATGTCCATGTACATATATATTGTCGTGTATGTACATATTTAAACCCACGCATGGGCGTTAAGAGATGGACAGTCGTTTTTATTATTTTTCGAAATCGATGAATAAATCGTAATTATACTACTTAATTCGATGATAAGGGATCTATTGGTCGTGTTTTAACTCTGCTTTTAATGAGCGCAGATAAACAATCTTATTTACGGGATATTAACTGTGAAATCAATACTGAAATTCACTCATAAGATTCCAGTAGGTACAAGCAGGCAGGCATACGAACAACATACAATACTCGTACTTGTATGCTGAAATGATGTTTCAATTCGCACTCACTGTGGCTTTGGTCGTGTCGTTAGCTTTTTATCACAATAATCGCACTTAAATCTTCCCACGCGATCTGTAGTTGGCAAGGATTTATTTTCGTATTATCCTTGAGCAGAGTAAAAATTCCAAACATACGAACACACACGCCACGCACCAAATAGGGGATTTTTATGACTCTCGTAGAAGTTATGTTTCAAGTCAAACACGAGCATTTACTCGTTCTTCACAGCCACACACACGGCCCATAGCTAAACTTAACTGAGAGAGAAGTTTCTCCCTCATCGTTAATAGTTTTAAGTTATTATCTCGCAACATGATACTTTACGAGACAACTCGAACCTAAAGGAGGAGTAAGAAAAATACCAGGTCTAAAGCATAAGCAAGGATATAGCAGACTAAGATATTTGTACAGTGTCTTAGTGGTACTCTGGTACACAACATGACATGCCATACGAGTAGGTATACCTATGTACAATATATATATAAATGGAAACTTGTATTCGTATCTGCTGTCTGCTTGTCCGGACATTCACGAATCCATGAGGGCGATTTATCAATGGATTTCGTGGCATTATTTGAACATTTTATGGGGCCAAGTAGCAAATCTCCTCCTACTACCCACTCCAAGTCACACTCAAATGTCTTAACTGCATTCGGGGAGTTCGTTTTTTGTTTTTTTTCTTTTGCAAGGTGAGAAGTACGAATACACTTGGCTTGCAGATGATAGTCACACCATTCAATATGACCATCAGTCATCAGAGTAATCTTTTGCTTTATTATATTTTCATTTTAACAAGAATGCATGGGCCTTAAGAAAATAGGAATTTATAGCGACAATAAAAATGCTACCCGAGACACGATCGCGACGCTCTAATGAAGGGACCACATATTAAACATACACAGATACATTTGTACTTATTTACGTACACTGCCCTTTCACAGGACAGGTGCTTGTGAAAAATACAAAATAAAAGTTCAATCTACCAACACAGATACGAGTACCTACAGTGGCGAGCAAAAATGAATACATGTTGCAAGTGAATGAAATAAAATGCAAAATTTTTATGTTTATTCTTAATCCTAAAATGTTGATTTACTTTTAAGCTAATAAAAAAAAACAAAAATATCCTTCAGAGATAACTGTAAAAAGCGAAAATGTGAAAGAAACCATCATTTACTCAATATTGCACGTTTCTTAAGTTATTTTTATTTACATTTTTCTGGTACTATTTAATACTTGGTCCATAAGTCCTTTGTTTTTAATTACAATTCTTATTCTTTTTGGCATGCTTTCCACCAGTGCTTCAATATTTCCGTGCGGAATATTTGCCCACTGTTCTTGTATTCGCTCCCATAGATTGGCGTTCGTCTTTGTGTGGCTATCGTGGGCCGCAAGCCGTTTTTTTTTTTAGAATTACCCAGAGATTTTCAATCGAATTTAAATCCGGACTCTGTGCTGGGCACTTAATTGTGTGAAATGGCTGCTCTCCAAGCCAGCTCTGGACAATTCTAGCCCTATGCCTGGGGTCTCCGTCTTGCTGGAATATAATTTCCTCGACAGTATAAGCTGCTTCCTCCACGAATTCTGGTAAATTTTGTTGCAGAATATCAAGGCATTGTTCCTTTCTCATTATACCTTCGATTTTTACCAGCGGACTGAAATTCCACCAGGTGAAACATCGCCACACCATTAAGCTTCCACCTCCATGCTTCATGGTTTCTTTCACCTGGTACTTTTTTGGTCGATGCCAATAGCACTCCTTACCATCTGAATGAAATCTTTTGATTTTTGTCTCATCGGACCAAATAACTCGTTTTCAATCATCACTGCTCAAGTTCTTATGTTCTTTGCAGAACTTAAGACGAACTCTAAAATTTTTGTCGGAAAGCGCTGGCCGTTTTTGCTTAACAGCTGCCTCCAAGCCAATCTTACGTAAGGCTCTTCTAGCTGTCCACTCGCTGACTTTTTTGTAAAAAACGTTCGCCGCCGCCTTTGGTGTCCTGCACTCTCTTCGCCTCATCAAACGCTCCATTAAGCGCGCATCATCGCCATTCAAAAGCTTTGGTCGTCCTGGATTGACATTACTGGACTGCACACCCTGCCTGACTCGAACTGCAACCAACTTCAGACTGCTATAATTTCCAAACCGTTCATGACAGTGAGCTCAAATTTTGGCACATGATAGATAATTTTATTATTTACAAGCCTTTTAAACGATTTGCGTCTCAGTTGTGTTGAAATTTATCCGCGATGGAATTCAAACGTGATAGTGTGATTGCTTTATATTTGGCTGGAAAACCACAAGTAGATATCGCTAGAGCCCTCCAGCACCTCAACGTGAATAAATCATTTGTGTCTCGAACCATAGCTCGTTACCGTGATACTAGCAGCGTTGCAAAACGCCATGGAGGTGGTCATAAAAAAAACAGCAACATCGGCAGAAATGGTTCGGAAAGTGAAGGCTCGAATTGAGCGAAATCCGCGTCGAAGTGAAAGA
The DNA here is from genome assembly GCA_963966105.1 of Volucella zonaria. Classification (NCBI taxonomy): domain Eukaryota; kingdom Metazoa; phylum Arthropoda; class Insecta; order Diptera; family Syrphidae; genus Volucella; species Volucella zonaria. The sequence continues at coordinate 645,409 of OZ014533.1, read as the reverse complement.
AAAGTGAAAATCATTGGAACGGATGCAATACACACTGAAAAATGAGCTTGGACTCAAGCCATTGAAGTTCCAAAAAGCACACGATCTTAAACCGCAACAGAAAAAAGTTAGAGTCGAAAGAGCGAAGGAGTTGCTACGTTTGCACGAAAGTGGTGAGTTGCCGAATTTGGTTTTTTCCGATGAGTCGCCATTTGTTAACGAGCAATATGTCAACAAACAAAATGACCGAGTTTACTTGCCAGAGAGGTCACTCGAAAATTTACACTTTCGGACGGCCACTAGAAAGCAGGCAGCACCGATGGTAATGGTTTGGGCGGCCATAACCGCCGATCGTCGCTCTCCGCTCGTATTTTTGGACCGTGGCGTCAAAATTAATGCGATCGTATACCGTGAAACTGTCTTAGAGGCAGTATTGAAGCCTTGGGCAAACAATCATTTCGGTCGGAGACCGTGGACATTTCAACAAGACTCGGCACCGTCTCACAAAGCGCGTCAACCACGATTGGTTAAAAAACAATGTTCCACACTTAATTTCTTCGACACAATGGATTGCAAATTCTCCGGATGCAAATAGGTTGGATTTCTCTGTCTGGGGTATTTTGAAGGCGAAGGTTGGCACTAAAAAATACCAAAGTTTGGACCACCTCAAACAAGCACTTCGCCAGGAATGGGCCAAAATACCGCAGAGCCACAGCCACTTGCGTGCAGCGTGCGATGCTTTCTTCGGCCGTCTCAATTCCATTATTCGCGCCAAAGGTGGACATATTGAAAACTACTGATACAATTTGAAAATTGATGTATTTTCCAACATTTTTTGCTTTCTCACAATAAAATTTATCAAAAAATAAAAAAATTATAGCATTTTAAAAAGTTGGAGTTCGAGTCAGGCACCCTGTACATTGCTTCTTTTTTTTAACCAAAAGTACAGTGCGTTGACTTACCTGTATTCTTTTGGCTATTTGTCGTGAAGAAAGTCCTTGATCAACATTTTAGGATTAAGAATAAATATAGTTTATAAAGCTAAAATGAAACAAAACATAAAAATTTTGCCATTTTATTTCATTCACTTGCAACGTGTATTCATTTTTGCTCGCCACTGTATGTGTGCACATGAAAAAGTAATGAAACTCGAAAAATCCGTGGAAAATAATAAAATTTACATCGAATATGGGCCACCCAGAATGGGTCGTTTTGGCATTGCATACTGTTATATGAAAGCTGATGGTCATGTCACGACTTTTCATAAGATGATATGGCTTTGTGGGGTGCAGAGCACTTTTGCGGTTTTTGGGTTGCAATAATACTCGTAGTGTTGCAATCGGGACCACAGACGATATTATTTCCTCCTCCTGTTCTCGTGATCACACGCAAATACACCAAGAAAATAAATTGCTTTTAATCGCATTATTATAGTTTTATTACTGCAGTCAAGCCTCTTATAGGGTTGCGACTTGAGCAGTGAGGCAATCTGCGACCTGATATTCTATATAATGGGCTTTTCGTTGTACATCCAACATCCATACCATATGTGAAGTGAGACTCATTTGAGGCAATTTCTCATGCGCTTAGTCTATGAAATTACAGATGACGATCCAGCTTACGCACGATTTATAACCCTCAAGCTGACTTTAAAAGTTTTAAGTAGTGTTGAATTAATCCGCTAAGAACTCATATTTCATTGAATTCGCGATGGACGTTTCTTAGAAAATCTGAGAAACTAGGTATAGATACGAGTAAATTGTGGAAACTACGATATTTGATTATAAGTGTATGTAAGGGTAGAACAATGTTGAATCAGTTGCAGATACAATTTATAGATACCCGTAAAATGCGAAAACGTCTAGACATTTTCATCTTCACATGGGATTAGGATTGTGATGATAAGGGAAACCAATATACGAGTATGTACTGTCGAACGGTCACACACAGCGGTCGGTGACACACAGGTACTTTTGCAATAGGAGTTTTGATAATATGTATTCTAACCATTCGATATTGGCAAAGCAGACTGACTGCTGTTCGTTTTGAATCATAGTAAATTTTAAAATCATGAAGCGCAAATTTCTAGAGGATACATAGGTAAATACAATTGGAAAAACCATTTCGTAATTACCCAATGGTCAGAGCACGCATATGCATTTGTACGACATATCTGGTTGTTGCATCTATTCAACCTACATGTGTGGGTGGAATGAACGACAGCAATATCCGACACGCAAACTTCTGTTGTGTCCTGCCCACGTTCCTTTCCTATGCAGGCACAACCGCAATACTACATACAACAGCATTACCAACCGCCTCCTGCCCAAACTAATCGAACACTTTCCCCGATGAACTTTGTATGCATTGTGTCCTCTCTTCTGTTAGTCTGTATAGTACATTCATGTTACCGTACGCTCGGGCGTCTGGACATCATGCATTAAACTAGGGCTTTTCCAGTGACCAGTGTTTGGAGAGTTGGAGTTGTTATTGTTATTCATCCTCGACGTTCAGAGTTAATTACAGGCTATTAGATGGAATAAGGGGTGTTTATTAGTACGTCGCAATCCCATGAATAATTTATATTAAGAAACTTATTAACAAAACAGGCAACAAGCAACCTACCACATACCTTTCTATTCTTCGTGCTGAATGTACGAGTAGAAGCCTACGAAGAGAAAAAAAAAAAAAAAAAAACAAAATGTGCGCTACATCATTATTTACCTAAGGTGGGGTTGAGATATTGAGGTAGCGCGTGAATGCACCATTCTGGGACTACAGAATGAGCCCAGGTGTGTGCACATAGAAGAGTATGTACGAGTATATTTAGTCAGGAAGTAAGGAAGCATTCAGTAAGTAAAAAGCGTGAAGCAGTAGGCACCTGTTTGCAAAGTCAAAATTAATCGACTGCAAGTGGTGAAGCGGCTTAGGGTGAAAATAACCACTTCCTGGAGCAAGAATTTTTATAACCATGTGTTTCTAATTAAGCCAATTAAATGGGGACGACAAACCATTGGAAGCCCATCTATAGAATAGACAATAAATATATGTACACACAACAAACATGACAATGCCCTGGGAAATACTGTACCGAGATGGGAATGTTTCTTTGCCATCCTCTTATTCAATTATACAGTTCATTGCAGTGGTCTAGCGTTGAATTTAAAACACAGTGGCTACTGACTACTGGTATTCAGACAATTTTAATTGTGCTATTTTCCATATCTTTTTCCATGAGATCACTAAGCTATAGAAGAAATATGGCAGTAAAAACGACGACAATGGCATCGAATTCCCCATGAAATACTCGTATTCTTATTCGCATTTTATTTACAAGCAAGTGCTATTGTCTCTGGCTTCCTGGAACAGCGATAACATTTGAATTTCAGCTCCACGAAATATTGAAATTATGATTGAAACGCAAATGAACTCCCATTTCCATAACTACGATTACGTCGTCTTTTCTCGTTGCCATCAAACCGCAGTCATATTCGTAACAGAAGTTACCAGATCAATTATACCACATATTTTAGAAATCAGGCTTTGTCGTTGTCGGCTCCTTATTAACTATAAACATTGAGTTCCAGATGACGAAATGTTGGTATTATACATTAGTAAATGAATGGCAGCTATACCTACAATTCCTGGGCACTCAATACATATGTATGTACCTATATACGGCACGATGCGACAAAGTTAATGTTACTTTTTTTGCGGGCAAAAAGTCAAAGGAAAACATTTTCATAATTCCTTTAACCTTCAATGGGAGTACTCTAGTAGTATGACTTGCAAATATACTCGTAAGCTCAACAGTTCAAATTATTCCCTCCTGACCTCCTGGAGAGCCACAATGAAACGAACCGAAGGCATATCCGTACTCTACACATATTTTGGGTGGTTAATATAGTATAAGCTTTTCACGCTTCTTGATTTTCCCCCCTCCCCCCATCTACCCTTTCCAACCATATACTCGTACCTTTTCAAAACTTTGAATTTCAATAAACGTTACCAACGGGGTTCCGCTTTTAGCCGCTGCCGCTGTCGCTACTGCCACTGACACTACTGCTACTGCTACTGCTGCTACTGCTTTCGCTGCTATTAGTTCTCCATTATTGTGTTGATGTGTACATATATAAGGAAATAAGGTAACCAGTGTGGCCATAATTGCCCTTACAATTCGCGAAAAAATTTATTTGCTACAAGTTCATTTTATCAAAAACTATGGGATAACTGAGTACGCATTATTTCAATAAATAATATACGAGGGTTTCCGACCGAACAATGATTTTTCTACATAGTCTCCTTGTAGCCCTACACACTTCACCCAGCGATGCTCCCATCTCTCTAACCCGTTCAAATAGTACTTGACGTTTTTCTCTGCAAAATAATTGTTCACGAAGGTGATTGCCTCCTCATTTGACGAAAATCTCTGTCCTCCGAGCGCAGTTTTTAGGTGAGGTAACAAAAAGAAGTCGCTTGGGGCTAGAGCTGGTGAATAAGACGGATGGTCAAGCAGTTCAAACCGTAATTCATGGAGTTTCGCCATGGCAACCGCTGAGGTTTGAGACGGCGCGTTGTCTTAGTGAAACAGGATTTTCTTTTTCTACAAAAGTGGCCGTTTTTCCGCAATTTCTGCCTTCAGATAGGCAAGTAATGATGCGTAGTATGCTCCTGTAATGGTTTTTCCTTTTTGAAGATAATCGATTAAGATAAATCCTTTACTATCCCAAAAAAACAGTCGCCACAACTTTTCCAGCCGAAAAAACAGTTTTTGGTTTTTTGGAGCCGGCTCGTCCTTTGCAGTCCACTGTTTTGACTGAATTTTTGTTTCGGGCGTATAATGGTGTATCCAAGTTTCATCTACAGTAATTAATCGGCGCCAAAACTCGGATTTATTGCGCCTAAACTGCGCCAACAGAGCGTTGGAAATGTTCATTCGAACACGTTTTTGGTCTAACGTAAACAAACGCGGCACCTAACGCGCGGACAGCTTTCTCATGCCTAAATCTTGATTTAATATGTAACAAACACATTCTTTGGACATTTTCATAACCTCTACTCACCATTTGGTGAACTTTAGCAATGTTATCGTCAGTGGTTGCAGTTTTTCGACGCCCCGAACGTTCATCATCTCCCAAGCTCTTACGGCCACGTTTAAATTCAACTGCCCAAAATTTCACTGTGGTAAATGATGGTGCAGAGTCCCCATACACAGAGTCCAACTCATTTTTGATTTGCGTAGGCGTATTGCTTTCAAAAACAACAATTTAATAACAGCTCGATACTCAATTTTTTCAATTTTCACAAAAAACACTCACATCGATTCACTCAAACGACTGTCAACTAAAAACCGCGTGTCCAAAATGACTGAAACTTCGGTAAGTAACTGTCAAAAGATGCACAACTTGCATTCACTAACTTTTATTGACGAGTGCCGCTATCTTTACGTTGCGGTCGAAAACTTTTCAGTCGATTCAGACTCTAACTGCAATCAACTTCAGACTGTTATAATTTCCAAACTGTTGATGGCAGTGAGCTCAAATTTTGACACATGACAGATAATTTTATTATTTACAAGCCTTTTTAACGATTTGCGTCTCAGTTGTGTAGAAAAATTTTATCCGCGATGGAATTCAAACATGATAGTGGGATTGCTTTATATTTGGCTGGAAAACCACAAGTAGCTATGGTTAGATCCCTCCAGCACCTCAACGTGAATAAATCATTTGTGTCTCGAACCATAGCTGGTTACCATGATACTGGCAGCGTTGCAAAACGCCATGGAGATGTTCATAAAAAACAGCAACATCGGCAGAAATGGTTCGGAAAGTGAAGGTTCGAATTGAGCGAAATCCGCGTCGAAGTGGAAGAAAAATGGCTCGTGAGCTCAACATATCATTGGAACGGATGCAACACACACTGAAAAGTGAGCTTGGACTCAAGCCATTGAAGTTCCAAAAAGCACACGATCTTACACCGTAACAGAAAAAAGTTAGAGTCGAAAGAGCGAAGGAGTTGCTACGCTTGCACGAAAGTGGTGAGTTGCCGAATTTGGTTTTTTCCGATGTGTCGCCATTTGTTATCAAGCAATATGTCAACAAACAGAACCGCCGATGGTCGCTGTCCGCTCGTATTTTTGGACCGTGGCGTCAAAATTAATGCGATCGTATACCGTGAAACTGTCTTAGAGGCAGTATTGAAGCCTTGGGCAAACAATCATTTCGGTCGGAGACCGTGGACATTTCATCAAGACTCGGCACTGTGAGACAAGCGCGCGTCAACCAAGATTGGTTAAAAAACAATGTTCCACACTTCATTTCTTCGACACAATGGATTGCAAATACTCCGGATGCAAATCCGTTGGATTTCTCTGTCTGGGGTATTTTGAAGGCGAAGGTTGGCACTAAAAAATACCAAAGTTTGGACCACCTCAAACAAGCACTTCGCCGGGAATGGGCCAAAATACCGCGGAGCCACTTGCGTGCAGAGTGCGATGCCTTCTTTGGCCGTCTCAATTCTATTATTCGCGCCAAAGGTGGACATATTGAAAACTACTGATACAATTTGAAAATTGATGTGTTTTCCAACATTTTTTGCTTTGGCACAATAAAATTTATCAAAAAATAAAAAAATTATAGCATTTCAAAGAGTTGTAGTTCGAGTCATTCATAAGTTTTGACATTCGGGACAATGCCACCGAGGTTTCTTCACCTTACCTAATTCCCTTTAGCTGAAAATCATATTATGCAATATGACTATTAAAATTGTTAAATGAAATATAAATTTTGAAATGACTTGGCCACACTGAAAGTAACCACCGCGAAGACAGGGTGGAAAATTCAACGTGTACACACACAGTCCCACACTAACTACACTATAACCTAAGATCCTGCCTGCCTTCGTCATCGGAGTGTGCGGTACGTTGTTAAAATATTACGCTACACTGAATGTATTCACTGATTTGTTAATTTTAAAATCAAGGCAGAAATCAAAAGGGAAACATTCAACCCTCCCCGTAACCACCTGAGAGGTAAATATGCTTTGACTTTTTGCCTTGCAATTTAAGGGTGAGAATGCTTTCATAAAATGTAGAAGAACAATTTGAAATACCGAGAAAAAGTACTGAAGAATAAGAAATAAAAAATGAATTCAATCGTACAACCTTTATTGTGCATCTCTTTAAAAAAAAAAAAAAAAAAAAAAAAAAAAAAAAAAACAGAAAGTAAGATCTTCATCGTACTTGTTGTTTGGGCTAAATTTAACGCTAGCACTGTTTGTTGCATGAGAAAAATTTCCCTCTGACATTGGTGGGTCGTTAAAAATTCATTAAACTTAAAGAAAAATGCGGGGCAAAATTTTTTTTATGATGCAGCAAACTACCAAAACAGATTCATAAAATTCAATTCCATCAGAAGGAGAAAATGGAATTTAAAGTGCTTCTGCATGGCGCTCTAAGTGTCAGTGAGAGGCAGTGTTGCTGCTAGTGGCGAGCGCTGCCAGTTGCAGCAATGTGCATTGACCGCCATTGCTGGATGAAGGCACTTATTATTTTAAATCTTTCACTTAGGCAATTTCCATTAAATGCAATTTATTAACGCGTGTCCATGATGCGTTCTATTCGTACAGTATAGTGATCGTAATGCGTTTGAGACAATGTGTTTTCAGATTGATCTCGTCACGGAAGAAGCTCATTCAATCATCATTAAGCATGCTCCAGTAGGGAGTGGACCCTGTTGGAGGTATGCATACGTATGTGGTTTTTTTGTTGTTCTTCTTGTTTTTTTCAAAAAAAAAAATAAAAAATAAAAAATTGCCTTGTACACGAGTACGCAACAGCTTTGTTATGAAGGAAATAAATCAAAAAGTATAGCAGCACCTCGGTGAATGAATCATAGATAATGTTTCATGTGTACCTACATGCCTACAGGTATGCACGCATACACATGTGATCACATCATTTATTATAATAAAGAGTTCTGACTGGTATTTCACTGGTTTTGTACTGAAATTGAGTAGATGTAAATTGCAGGCTAAAACAAAAACCTAGAAGCAAAGAAGCACTTTAAAAATAACTCGCTTTGTTCTACCGACTTTCTACATATTATTTAGGTATTCACATAGTTTTGTTGAAGGAGAGAGATAGTATGTCTCGGCTCACGCCGACTTAGCTGTCGACTCTGCAGTCGCTCAAAATATTCACTCGATACAAAATTGTTCGATAGTCTAGCTTATTTGAGAGACGGGTCGAGCGCCGATTCAAAATTACATGTGCAACATTTAAACATTTTCTCACAAGTCACCTTACAATATGAACCAAAACGAGTATATTTTTATAGAAACACACTACAAAATACGCCGCGGCCGACTAAAAAGCAGAACGAAAACATGTGCCGAGTCGACGCACAGGCGGCGGCGGCGCGTCGCAATGAGAAAAAAGTGTACAGCCTTATTTATTTACATAGAATCTCACCTGCCGATTCGAGATGAGCATGATTTATGTCCTTGAATAGTATAAATTTGGGGTAATAATTTCCTCAGAAAAGGTCAATCGACGCCAATTTTCCATTCGTTTTGTGTCTCGAAGTGGACTTTAAACATTACTTATATCGAAATTCGCTCCCTAATTGCTTACTAATGCAACATACAACTCAAACTTTCTCTTTTCTTTCTATTGAAAATACATATGTATGTATGTATATAGTATTATGGGCTTAGGCCACTCTAGGATTTTAAAAAACTAGATTTTTTTTTTCCTTTCAATGGTCCCTTAGGACCTCAAAAATGATATCAAAAAAAAATTATGGCCGGGAAATATCTCGAAGCAGCGAGCCTCTTATGAATTTTAAACGCGTTTATCTCAAAACTGTGTTTTTCAAGTTGGCCGCACCCATAGCTTGAACAATTTTCAACCAGTTCACTTCAAATTTTAACTATATCTTTAAAAATATTTATTGTTTCAATAAGTACGTAGGCATAGTCTATTTGTTATTAACAATTTTCTGGCGATTTTTCTGCGAATTTTGCAAGTTTGATTTTGGAAGTGCTGTTGCGAAAAAATTTACCACAACATTTCCTACTCTCTCCCTTTCCATTCGGCCTCACTCATCCACATTCTTTTCCGTTGGTTCTTCAAAATCCTAGAAGGGTGGTGGGCAGTCATGGATCCATCAGCCATTGGTGCACCCTCCTAGTATCATGAAGGATCAACAACAGCAGGTAGGACGGACGGTCCATTCAAGTAACTATTTGGAGGAAGGCGCGAGACCAGCGCCTAACGTTTTAGTGAACAAGAGCCATTCACAAGGTCGTCGGCTCTTGCCCTTGTGTTGTGTTGTCTCTCCTATCGGGTAGATTCCTTAGCCTTAGAAGGCATCTCCGCTCCTGCAATATTAGCTCGGGCCAAAGGGAAATCCCAATTTTGGAGGAAATTTCCCCAGATTGGGGAAATAAGAAAGAAGCACGAATGTGTGTGTGTATGAGAGAGTGAAAGCAACTGAAATCCAATGCACGGTGGCACACTTCAGCAAATTTGCGGAGCGTTGCACACAAAGACCAAAATTGGACCGTTGCATCCGTCTGAACGGATGTGTGAAGGAGCGTATGTGTGAATAGGGCTAATCACTTCTTGGTTGACCATCAAAAGGTTAAGAGTGGAGAGCGACAAAAGAAAAAGAAGTAAAGAGAAAAATTAATTAAAAAAAAAAAAGGGATAAAGATAAAGGAAAGGAAAAAGAACAAGGACTTGGAGATATAGGAAAATGAGGAGGACAGGACAAGAGTATAACAGTACTAAAGAAAAAGATTAGTAGCATTATTTACCCCGGGCGAATCCTTGTAGTAGAAAAAAAAAGATAAGATTTTGCAGTCGGTATCGGGTTCCCAACTAGCGGTTCAATCTATTTAGTGGTACCTTCAGTACCGCCATTTGATTTAACGTTTTGTTGTTTTGCCATCACTCCGCAAATAAAGCGTTCGTTTATAAAGTGACAAAAAAAATCTATAGTCTATTTTTTTCTCCCGGGATATTGTGTGGTATTTCTTCCGACTTATTTGTAGCATATGGTTTTGCACTTCCACTCGGAGCAAAAAGTGCATGGCGCCTAACACCCATTAGTCTATTGTGGCATTTGTAGTTTATTTAGCATTTAAAAATATCGTTTTCCCTGAACCCAACCCAGCTGAGCAGCCACTTGGTTCAGCAAACGATATTGCTGCCATTGCAAATTTCCCCTCAGGGAATTTTCTGTTCCCCAGGAAATTCATTTGACAGATCGTCACACGAATCCCAACCACCGACAGTATGGCTCGGTTTTTTTTTCAGTTAAATCGGTTTGCGATTGTTTTTTTTTGGTTTTCTGTTGGTTTTGCCGGCAGCCCGGCAATTGAATAAATGTAGTTTGTTAGATCGGGGAAAATTGTGCAACAGTGCACCATTCGGCTGTAGCTGTTGTTATGTACAATAAAAAAAAAAATTAGTAACTCTTCATAATTCAAAATTTACAGGAGCTGTTGGTACGGCCGTAGACCCTTCCAAAAAAGAGAGGTCATCTGAGAAACGCTACACAGCCGTCATGGACAATCACATGTACAATAAACTTCTACCTCTGTAAACTTGATTTATTTTATATTTGTGCTGAAATAAATCACAAAAAGACCTATTTTTACGGCCTCTAGAGTGGCCTATCCCCTTAAATTTTTTTCATTTGATGCTTTCGAATTTGTTTTTCATATAAAAAGACTTGTGTTTAAGGTTTCAATGAAATATTTTTGATTGCAACTAATGGCATCAAGTTATGAAATGTGACATCGCTTGAATGTCCTCCTTGCATGAGTGAACGCACGGGGCCTAATTTTCGATGACTTTTCCACATAATTCTGTGGATATTCTAGGAAACGTTGGCCTCCAATTCATCTTCAGTTTCCAGCTGGTTTGTATAGAAGAACAGAGGCTTAAAAAACCCCCAAAGAAAAGAGCTTAAAGGTGTTAAATGGAACGAACAATGCGGCCTATAGACAGGGACTTTCTTTTCAATAAGCCGATTGTGTAAATCGCTGTGGCAAGTGGCACCGCCTTCTTGAAACTACATATCTTCAGGACCTCCCAATTCCAATTTATCTCAAAAAATTTTGCTCGCATCATCTCGGACGAAACACGGCCCAATGACACCTCCGACATGAGAGCAAATAGTAAAGTTTCTGGTATACAATGGCTGCTGTTAGAACACATACGGTTGTTCGTTTGACTTAACAAAGCCATTTCACCAAAAATGTGTCACGTCGTCGAGAATGATTTTTCCGTGAAAATCCATATTTTCTTTAATCTTCAATAGAGACCGGTCTATCTAAAACGGATATATATTCAAATCTTTTCACAAAATACGCCACAGGGACATTCGAGAAATGCCCAGCTCTTAAGAACAGGGCGGAATCGATTGATTGCCGTCTTGACTTATTCGCTCGCGTATTTTCTTTACTGCAATATGGCATTCTGGGGTAAATGAGTCGATTCGAATTTTTTTACTAAATACTCAGTTCGCTTATCGGTTAATAGGAGTTAACAGGCTCGTAACTGACCGCGAATTTCCATAATTGGTAAACGCTGCTTACGTATATTTCAACGATTATTTAGTAGACAGTCTGCAACAGAAATATGACAAATAGTATGGGTCTGTTAAAAGATTGGAAAAAATGGATAGACTCTAATAAAATAATTTCGCGGGTTTCAAGAGTCCGAGTGTCAACATTTTTTTCTATTATATTGGTATACTTGTCCCTGAAGTACGATAAAATTTTCAGCTGTATACATTATTTACTTTGTCTGTGGCAGCCGCTAAGGTTAAACGTGTTTTTATGAGCTCGGCGATGTTCGTTTGTTAAAAGAAATGGATCAAAGAATTTGTATCACATTTTGCGTAAGAAATTAAATAAAGTGTAACAAAGTGTGGGAAATGTTAACAAAGGCCTATGGTGAGTCTGCTATGAGCAAACGAGTGGTATAAGCGTTTCCAAGATGGCCGTGAAGATGTTGAAGATGACGAACGCCCCGGGTGCCCCAGCACAAATGGTTATGAACGATCGCCGAATCACAATCAGAGAGTCGCTTGGCTCATGCCATGAAATTTTTTCGAATGTTTTGGGTATGAAACGCGTGGCAGCAAAATTTGTTCCAAAATTGTTGAACTTTGAACAAAAACAACGGCGAATTAAAGTTGCTCCGGGGTCACTAAAAAAAGTCCCAGCCTCCATATTCGCCAGACATGGCTGTGTGTGAGAATTCGGCAGTTGGTGGAATCTGGTAGCACACTAAGAATAGATACACATGGCCGAAGAAGATCCATCAGAACACCAGAAAATGTGGAGCTAGTGAGAGCAGCACTCGAGCAATCGCCAAGACGTTCTGCTCGAAGGCATGCTATTACATTGGGGGTTTCAGACCGCAGTTTGAAAAAGATTCTGCATTTAGATTTGAATTTCCATCCCTTCAAAATAACGATGGTTCTAGAATTGAACCCAGCAGACTAAGCCAACCGCCAAGATCTGTGTGAGAAAATGCTTGCAGCGATCCCTCTTGAGGCAGCATTCTTCAGCAGCGACGAGGCACATTTTCACGTAAGCGGGATTGTGAATAAACAAAATGTGCGCTACTGGGATGAAAACAACCCCCAAATTGTTCACGAAAGACCGCTACATTGTCCTAAACTAACGGTGTGGTGTGCCGTATCACAATTTGGCGTTATTGGCGAGTACTTCTTTGAAGAGGGAGGCGTGACCGTGATCATGAATTCCGGGCGTTATGTTTCAATGTTACAAAATTTTCTGCAGCCCCGACTGGAAGTGGTTGTTGAAGAAGAGGGATTATGGGATGTTCGGTTGCAACAGGATGGGGCTAGAACCCACACAGCCCGAAATTCTCTAGTGTCTTTGAGAGGTGACGTAGGGTGGCATGCCGAATTTAAGCATGTACGATTTCTTTGGGGATATCTTAAGGAAAAAGTGTTTAAACGCGCGTCGCCCCCAAACCTGCTAGAACTAAGGGAGCGAATTGTTGAAGAAGTGAACACGATACCCCGGGAAATGTGTCAACGGGCTGCTCAAGACTTGGCTGCCGCCATCTTAAAGACATTATTTTTAAAAATGAATGCCCGTATAAAATGGTAAGTTCTACGGATTTCAAAAATAAAAACACATGTTTCATATAAATCCTGGTTCTTTTTCTTATAACTCTTCAAAACTGCTCAACTGGTTCTGCCGCACCCTGTATATATCATTTATAACAGCACTGCACATCTTTAAAGCATCGCTGTAAGGGGAGCCTACAAACAGAAGCCTTAGAACCGTATCTACCGAAATCTACCAATTTTACTCAATGCCAATTACTTATCTTTATATTCACTTTCTTTTAAGGAGCATTTTGTAGTGTTCAAATCATACATTAGCTCATCTACAGACCTTTTCGATTCCAAAAATTCACTTGAGGCAAAACCTGCATTTGGCAAAGACCACAAGTTTTTGGTAGTGTACCGTATGGGCCGGTATCTTTTCCTTGTGAACTTCTTTTCTTGACAACTTCTTAGAATCTAGTCTTTAATTTCGTTTCATTTCTTCGTATCTGCATACGAGTATCTACATATGTATGTATGTTACAAGTGCATACCCAATTCAATTAAGATCTTGTAAGATTGGCTATAAAAGAATTATTCAAGTTGAATTCCGAGGTATATAATTGATAATTTCATTTATGTATGTACTATTGTAAATAATATTTAAGTTGCGCTGGCTTTAAAGTTTCACAACTATCTTATCCTTAAACAAGTACTCTATTACGTACGCATACCGTATGTACACATACAGTGGCGAGCAAAAATGAGTACATAGTTCAAAAAAATTAAATAAAAGACAATAATCGTATGAACTTAATCAAATTATTTGTAATCGTAAAACTACAATAAAAATTCACTATTCAATAAAAAAAATAGATAAAAATACTTAAGAAATAACTGTATAAAAATTTAAAAGTGACAGAGACTCGCATTTATGCAATTTTGCACGTTGCTTTGATTTTCTTTTTGCAATTTTTTTTAATATTTGTTTCAATTTGTTCATGGGAAATATTTGACCACTGCTCTTGTACTCGCTCCCATAAGTCATTCATTCTGATTTTCTATCAGACTGACCAGTGAACACTTAATAGTCTGAAATACCTGCTCCCGAATCCAATTTTGGACAATCCGTGCGGTGTGTTTGGAGTAACCGTCTTGTTGAAAAATGATCTCTTCAATCAGATAAGCACATTGCTCAACGAATTCTTGCAAGTTGGTACGCAAAATATTAAGATACTGTTCTTTTTTCATTATAAGTTCATCAGAGGGCCCGTATTCTACCAGGTGAAGCATCTCCCCCACACCATTAAGCTTCCACCGTCATGCTTCATGGTTTCGTTAACCTGTACTTCTGGAATCTCTCACTCGTTCGATGCCAATAATATTCCTTACCATCTGATTGAAATCTGTTAATTTTTGTCTCATCTAACCAAATACAATAACTCGCTTTCAATCTCCAACATTCCAGTTTTTATATTCCTTATAGAACTTTAGACGTGCCGTTACATTTTTTTGTTTGTACGAGGGGCGTTCAAGATATTCTCGGTATCGGGGTGAAGCTGTGGTTGCATATATAAATTGACTTATTTATCAAGTAATACTATTATTTTAGTGCATTCATGTAAAATTTCATATAAATGTGATTATTAATTCGCGTTTTATCTCTAGTTAAACAGAATCATAATGGCAACTGAGGCGATGATGGTGAAAATTGAGCATCGCGCTGTAATTAAATTTCTCACTAAGCAAGGAAAAAGTCAAAAAACTATTCATGAAGAGATGGTGGCTGTTTACCAGGGTTCCGCACCTTCATTATCAACTGTGCAAAAGTGGTCAAGTGAGTTCAAGAGAGGCAGAGAGAGCATTGAGGACGACCCCCGCTCCGGCGCCCCGGCTACTGCTTGTACGGGAGAAAGCATCAAAGAAGTCGAAAAGCTTGTTCTTGAGGATGCCCGAATAAAGGTGAAAATGATGGCAGAGATCACCAAGCTTTCAATTGGTACCATTCACACCATTCTTCATGACCATCTTAACCTTTCTAAGGTCAGTGCAAGGTGGGTGCCACGAATGCTCACAGCGCCTCAGATAAAAAGTGAGAATCGCAAGCTGTAGAGAGCTTTTGGAGATGTGTAGTGAGAACGCGGACGGTGTTATGGATCGAATTGTTACTGGGGACGAAACATGGGTCCACCACTATGACCCTGAAAGCAAACAAGAGTCCATGCAGTGGCATAAAAAAGGAACGGATCCCCCGAAGAAGTTCAAAGTCACTCCGTCTGCCCGAAAGCTCATGGCCACAGTTTTTTGGGACTCAAAGGGAATCTTGCTCATTGAGTACAAAAAAAAGGTGAAACCATCAACGCCACATCCTACGCTTCCACTTTGCATAATTTGCGGGAGGAAATTAAAAAGAAAAGACGGGGTAAACTCGCAGCGGGTGAGTTGCTTCTTCATGACAACACTCCTGTTCACACGGCGCGAGTTTCCAAGGCTGCTGCACGAGATTGTGGTTTCGAAGAAATCCAACACCCACCCTATAGTCCAGACCTTGCCCCTAGTGATTATTTCCTGTTTCCGGATTTGAAAAAATGTCTTCGTGGAAAAAGATTTTCGGATGATGAAGAACTCAACTCGGTATTTTGCAGAGAAAGAGGAAATTTATTATTTTGAGGGTTTAAAAAAGCTTATCTCAAGATGTAACAAATGCATTGATGTAAGGGGAGATCATATTGAAAAATAAAAACAATTTAAATTGAATTCGCATTTTCCTTCATATCGATACCTAGAATATATTGAACGCCCCTCGTACATATCTGGTTTTTTCTGTTTAACAGCTGCTACTAAACCAATCTTTTGCAAAGCCTTTCTAGCTGTCCACTCGCTGGCATTCTTTTTTAACAATTCTGTTGCTACCTTTGGTGTTTTATATTCTTTCCGCCTTATAAAACGTTCTATCGATTGCGCGTCACTATCAGTTAAAATTCTTGGCCAGCCTGGACTATGGTTTTTTGACTGCACCTTTCTTCTTTTTTACCATTGGCAGATCAACTCACTTTTTGCGATCTGTCATGGGGGAAAGCCGTATAGTATTTTCTACTTCAGTTATTAACTTTTTCTTTCACTACAAAACACTTGTTCCTCAAATATATTAATTTAAATATCAACATAACTAAAAAATATAAAAAAAAAACAAAAGCTTGAGATATTTATCGTCAATTTGAACAAAATGTAAACAAAGAAAAAAAGCTTGATCAAGAATAACGGGAGTTGTAAGAAAATTGGCAGCAACGTGCAAAATTTAATAAATGAAAGTCTCTGCTACTTTTTAATTTTTATACAGTTATCTTTGAAGTATTTTTAACTTATTTTTTTATTGAATAGTAAATTATAATTGTAGATTCAAGAATAAAAATAAAAGAATAAAAGATAAAGTTCGTAATGAAAAGAAAAAAAATAAAATTATTTCAAACGAATACATGTTTCAAGAAAATTCATTTTCTTTGCTCGCCACTGTAAGTACATATGTATATGATATAAAACACCATGCAGCTTTTTAACACAATTCTTAAAAAGTGTTCAACAATTTCCGACACACTTAATACACCAATGCGACGTTACAGCATACGTTTGTATAAATGTATCTTGTCGGCAGCATGCAATAATTTTTAGCACACGACTCAGAAAACGCTCCCAACGGCTGACAAGTCTTCGGAGAACAGACGCACATTGCCGACCGACAACTCAGACAGGCCATATTATGGATTTGATTTATCTGCAGTCGGTTCACTGGGAATGATTCCCTCGATCTCGTTAATGTCCGCTAGAAGATGGAATGCTTGACTTATGATTTATTTCGGTTCTGATCTTTTTTTTGTTCGGTTTTTAATTAACAAAACTTTATCGTGTGTTGAAATCCGATGGGGTTGTGCTAACACCACCATATACTCGTACATATGTATGTACGTACTTAAACATAATCAGGTGTTAAAAATATCCACATATTTCACATCTGAGAGATCGTACCGATTCCCTTGTCGCTTCACACTGCTTTAATTAAGATACCTACTTTTAACCGACAAGCGAACGATATGCGGTGTTGAGATGCGATCTTTATGTTACTCGTACTAGGCTGTGTTGTCTTGGAGCCGCACTTGTGAAAAAAAAAAAACATATACTAACATACATTCTCGTACATATCTATACTGAGTGCAATGTCGTTGATAGATTAGATAGCGCACAACAAACCCGATGCATTGGCAGACACGGAATGTATCAAATATCCAATAGCATATGAGTCATCTGACTTAGGTAGCTACAAGTAGAAAACAGGAACCTACTCTGGTGCTGGACGCAGGTAACCAGGTAGAAGTTAAAGTAAAACAGTTTTGTACAACATAACAGTCCCAACAACATGCTATGAAAATCCATTTTGAAATTCCTACTTTAACCGGAAAGGACGTTGAAGAATAAATCAAATTGTACTCGTAACCTCGAGTCGTGGTATGTGGTGATGGACGTGTTATTGTATTCCCCACACACAAATCTAAATGACTGCCATTACGAAGAAAGACCATAAGACCCGAAAGAGGGTGGTTTCATTTTATCTTTTTTTTTTTTTTTTCTTGTTTTTTTTTTTTGAAGAGTTACAACTTACTAGGATCGAAACACAAGGCGAGCGCTAAATTCACCCTATTCATCCAACAGAACAACTGCCCGAACAGACAGGTGACATTAACATTAATAATTGATACTTTTTTTGTCTTTAGAAAAAGTTTTCCACTTGATTAAAGAGTGTATCAATTTTCCTACCGGGATTGAGGTGAATCCACAAACACGCCAGGGACAAACAAGGTTGGTTTTATTCTTTTAACTGGCGACGTCGTTACACCTGAAAATAAAGAATATATGTAGAAAGTCGGTTCACCTTGTATGTACATATGTATGTATGTAGATTACTGAACTTTGCTCATGTTTGTTAATAAATTATGAGATGAATATCTTATTTTTAAAGAAGCAGTCGATGGAAACGCACACGAATTCAGCACGAGAATGTTTGAGGTGTTGTGTTCAGGCAACAATTCTCAAAAAAAAAAAAAAAAATTATATCTTATTTTTCCTGCATTCACTTGAGTATTGGGGCTATTAAAGTTAGTTTTTTTTTTTTTTTACGGATTAATACGGAATGAGTTTTCCGTGGAATTTTTTATTTTTTTTTTTTACTTTTTTACTTTTTACACTAACGATCGGACGTTTAAATGTGGAAAAGGTCGATAAAATAAATGGAAACAAGCTGCGACTGTCAGCACCTGGTTAAGGGTGTTGACGACTCACCCTTTGAATACAAGTTTATATGTATCAACATACATATATATATGTGGATATATTTCCGGGACTAACCACTGCAAAACTTATCAATGTAGCACCGGTTGGAATACGAGTAGTATTTAATGTATTTGAGTTATACTTTAATTTGTTGTCCGTTGATCGAAAATGTGTAGGTACTGTCACACGAAATTTGTTTAACGGCAAGTAATTTATTTCTGTTGCTGTCGGTTAACATAGTCGCACCACCCTAGTTTCGAATGCCCCCAGTGGTGTATTTTCGCCACGATTAGAAGTCAATTTATCGATTTTCCCTCTTTGTCTATGCTGAGCTGGGTAGGTAGGGTACGAGTATTTTGAACCACCCTCATTTATTTATTTTCACTGATCAGGGTATAAGAACGACACATTCACCGCGCTTAAATTGGACAGGAGACAGCTTGTATCCGTGATAGATAGTCGGTGTTTTCCTTTTGTGTTTACCATTCGTAACGCATTTGAAAATTAAAATTGAAAGTATGCGAATGTGAACTCGACAGTCGACAGTCGACAGTCGACACTGACTAAACCAAACAAGGGAAAGGAAAAAAAAAAAAAAAGATAAAAATAATGACGCATGCCGAATGAATGGTATCCGCTCGGGTGCAGATTTATAGCAATTGAAATTTGTGCTCTTGGGAGGAGTACCCGTAGTATTGCACTTCGTACTCGTAGAGGAAAAATTCGCCGCCCACAAATTACGCACATTAAAGGAAATCTCAAAGGATGTCATTTGCTAGGTTCAATAATCGTTAAAAAACAAATTCATCACTATTTATAGGATTGTAGCAGTTGTATGAGTAGCTTGCTACTGAATGACTTTGTCACAAAAATCCAAAAACAACATTTTATAATAGATTGACATTTTTTGTCGGTATACTCGTATTTGTTAGCCTTTTGCTGAGAAACGGACCCTTAACTAATGACTCTTATAAAAACCAAAATCCAAAAGACTCGGTCTGAGTGTCAAACTGCAATTTCGAATGAGTTCCAAGGAATAATAATTATTGTTCGTGTTTAGAAACAATCAACTTCCTAAAGACTAGGTAATTAGACATCGTGTTGGGGAAATAATTTTGATTTTTTTTTTTTTTTGTGTACGATATGTCCTTCTTTGCTATGCCTTTTTCGTAATTTACCGCGATAAGTTAATTCGTTATGGATATCACTTCCTTCTGGCAATAAAAACGTGTTTGTTTTTGTTATGAATTTTATCAGCGGTGTACCTATGCTAATAAACAAGGCGTTTCTAGCATTCTTGTGCTTCTTCTTGGACTAAAGTTTGCAAGTATCCAGCCTAAATGGTAATAGCAGTAATTAGAATTAATCGAAGTAGATTTCTCAAAAAGGCAACAGTCCAATGATTGGTTGTGATTAACTTATACTTTGAAACGAGGGTCTACTCTGTACTTTTAAAATTAATGGATAATATTTTAAATATTGTAGTTATTGACGTGGCTTTTATGGATCTAATCGACATCCCACAGAATGGTCTTGACATGATAAATATTGGCCAGCTTATCTGCCCTTTCATTGGTGTCATAGCCAGTGTGTCATGGCACCCAGATTTAGTGAACTATATGTATGTACCTATGTATTGCTGTTGGATAGTGTAGTAAGATAGGTGGATTCGTGCGGTTAGCTTTTTAAAGTTATCTCAAAGGCGTTAATAGGAAACAGGGCTGATTTACTGTCACAGGGAATGTCAATTTTATTGTTAGTGAAAGATCTGTTTAAATTCTCTCTGATGTAGATCTCCGTTACATGTATTCCAGTATTGAAGGAAATGGAGTTCAAAATGGATGCACAGTCATGAAAAGACTGAACCAAGGGAATTGGTCGACCATGGAGAAAATAAAGTTGGGGAGGAGGCGGGTTGCATTTACGTGAGAAGTTTATAAATTTACATTTGGCTATATTAAGTTCTAGGCAGTTTTTGAGGCACCAGATTGAAAACCGATCAAGGTCTTCTTGAAGAAGGCAAAGTCATGGGGAGAGGAAATAGTTTTAAAATATTTTGTGTCGTCAGCGTAAAGGGAGACTGAGGAGTGTTTAATGACACTCTCAACATTGTTGATAGTAAGAATGAAGAGAAGAGGGCCAAGATGACTGCCTTGTGGAATTCCAGATGAGGCCAGGAATAGAACAGAAAGGGCGGATCTAAACCAAACACTATAATATCGGTTTACCAGGTAAGAAGAAATCCATTTTAATAAGAGAGACTCAAAGCCGAGAGCAGACAATTTGAAGAGGATCAATTGATGAGATATCTTATCAAACGCTTTAGAGAAATCAGTTGCGATAACATCGATTTCTTTGTCATTTGCTAAGGCTGAGAGAGCAAAAGACACGAATTCAACTAGATTTGTGGTAGTTGATCTACCTTTTAGAAAACCATGTTGTCGGGGCGAAATAAAAGGCTTGCATTTGAAGCTTAACGCTTCGTATAAAATGCTTTCAAAGAGTTTGGGTATATGAGAGAGTTTAGCAATGGGACGATAATTGGTAACTTCATGCTTAGATCCCTTTTTGTAATTATATAAACCTTAAAGTTGTGGCTGAAGTTGTATATTTTCAGACAGTTGTCTGCAGGAATTATCTACAAGGAATTACTAGTAGTTCATTGCATCCGATTGTATAGCGTGTAGGTTATACCGACAACTTCTTTCTGGTTTTAGTGAAGAACGGGGCTACAATAGAAAATCGTGCGTACTGTTCACGTAATACAGATACAGGCCAGCTCTTGCAATTAATTAAATGGGGCCTGCGAAGGCTTGTTTCGTCTTATACCAACTATGGGTGTAGCATAAATGTCTATAATGGCAAACAGTGTCATTTTGGATTTGAAGTCCTCTGGATCACGACAAAATCCTAGCTACGGCGGTTTTTTTTCTATAAAATTACACATAAATTTTTTTTTTAAGGGCTGCTATTGTATTTTTGTTAGGGCTATCATTGAAGCCAACCTTTTTGCACCAATTTGCTACCAGATTAAGAGCGTTCTAAATGACCATAATTTCTCTTCCAACCCTTAGGGATGTAACCTCATGCATTTCTAATTCTGCAGATTCTGATAGAGCTAATGGGCTCTTTTATATCGCCTTTCCAAAATATACCACCTTGTTCAAAAATTTCCCGTGTGGCGCTCCCATTGTTCCGATTTGAGTTCTGTTTTTTTTTGTTAAGTTGATAAATCTGTTGTTGACATTCCCTCTTAATCTTAGCGGTCTTAGCTTGACATTTGCAAAAGTTACGTAGCCAAGAGTACATCCATTTGTGTGTGTATTGGCGATTTTTTACAATTTTAGAAACGGATTTAATGGTGCGCGAACGTTCTAAATGTTGGAAAAGTGTTTCGGCAACGATTCTCTAAAGAAAACGGTCGTTTACCAGTGGCACGACCGGTTCAAAAGTGGTCGTGAGTCAATCGAAGATGATGAACGCAATGGCAGACCATCGATATCGAAAACCGACAAAATCATTGATGACGTAAAAGAAATGTTGGTCAATAACCGCAAATTAACCATCAGAGAGATAGCGGAGGACTTGAACATTGCCTATGGATCCGTCTAAGACGTTTTGGTTAATGATTTGGGTTTCAGTCGTGTAGCAGGAAAGTTGATGCCAAAAGACCTCAATTTCATGCAAAAAAGAGACCGTGTTGGCGTCGGATAAGAGATGATTTGCGAGGCTGAATCCGATCCCACATTCATCAAAAGAATCATTACTGAAGACGAGACGTGGGTTTATGAGTACGACACGCAATCCAGACATCAGGCAAGTGAATGGCGTTCACCAAATGAGCCAAGACCAAAAAAACCACGTCATTTTCAGTCAAAAAAGAAGCCAATGCTCACGGTTTTCATGGATTACAACGGTGTAGTGCATCATGAATTTTTGCCAGAACGCCAGACAGTAAACAAAGAGTATTACGAGTATTTGGGCGTTATGAGACGTTTGCGTGAAGCAATTCGCCGAAAGAGACCAGAATTGTGGGCAGAAAACTCGTGGATTTTGCACCATGATAACGCACTGTGCCATCATTATTCGTAATTTTTTGACGAAAAATGCTACAAATACCATCCAACAGCCACCGAATTCACCTGATTTAGCTCCCTGTGACTTCTTTCTGTTCAATCGAGTTAAAAAAGCACTATGGGGATCGCGTTTCAGCAGCCGAAAGGAAGTAATGGAAAAATCGCAGGAAGCACTGATGGGCATACCGAAAACCGAAAATGTTTCGAGGATTGGATCAAGCGCTGGCATAAGTGTGTTGCAGTCGATGGGGATTACTTTGAAGGGGACAATATAGATTTAGATGAATAAACTTGTATTTTTTGATCGCAGTGGTATACACTCTGTGCCCACATGCTATCCCCCTAGAAGGTTTTATGACCCTGTCTTGAGAAAGATTTTCTGCAGAAATCAGATCAACGCATGAGAATAGAAAGTACGTTATGCGGCTTAAAAATGTTGCCATCTGAAGGTCCTTTTCTGCAAAAGTTCCATTCATCTGCTTTTTGGCAGAATTTTGGAAATACATGCACTATTACAGATTTTACACGGACGTTGGGTCCTTTCTTTCCTATCCTAGGCTTTCTATTGGTTATTTTTGTAGGAGTTGGTCTGATTTTTACTCAAACTTTCTGATAATCTAAGCAATGTGCCAGAACTTGTGCATTTTGCTGACTCTGAGTGTGCCTTATGTTTGTTTTTTATTGTCTGATTCTTGGGCGAAGTGGATTTGCGTTTTTTTTGTATCCGAAACCATCAGACAAAGCTGCTCTTTGGGCATGAACTTTTGAATATAACACCTGATCTTTACTCTTTGCCTATTCTAGTTCAATGCCAAATCCGAGGATTTATAGGTGTTGGTTTTTAACTTTGCCGCAGTCCTCGATAGCTTTTTTGTTCCTAAGCACGTTCTTTATAACATTTGGACGTAGGCGGCTTATGCAAATGAGAGCGTTTGCTCTTCAGTCCCCATCAAATATACAGGGGTAAGAGTAGATATTCTTCTTCGGTCTCCGTATGTAGCATGCTTAAATTTTGTAATTTGCAAATTTGCTTCTTTGGACCTAGTCCACACCTTAAGAGTTCGTATACGAGTTTAAAGCTTGTTACTGTAAATGGCATGATATTTCATAGGAATATACATGAATAAGGGCATAGCGTAACGTTCAACACTGTATTGACTCAGAGCGATCAATAACTTGAGACTGAATTATGTATTTCTTTTTGGAAAGGAATTTTTTTCACATTTATTCTTTCTGATCTCTGGAGCAAAAAAAATACACACATACTGCGTGTAACATACTGAGCTCATTTGCATGAGATTAAAATACTCTGTCGTATTAGTATATTTTCATCAGAAATAACCAACTTAATTGACTCAGTAATATACTGGAAACTGTTTTAAATTTTTGTTTGAAAAGGTGCAGATTATTTAAGTATTTGAACAACAGTTTTTCCAAATTAAAGTCAGTCTTTTAGGTCAGTCTATTGTTGCAGTTCATCGCCTTTAAAGACTTAAATTTTGAGTCAGTAGTTTTCTGAAAATTTTGCAAAAGCAGCAAAAGTCATAACCTTGTAAGAGACTAAGTAAGCAACTGTATTTTTCGCAAATATATTCGGCAAACGAGCCCTCCGATAATGATTAATAGCTCGACATGGGTTAAGTTCCCGTGGCTTTCCTTGTAACAACATTCTACTCAGAGAACAAAACATCAAACCCAATTCAATGACTGTAAGCACACCGGATAGGTATCAATAGCAAGATGGTAAGGCTCTAAAAGTGTACGTTGCAACAACTCAATTAACAGAGGAATGTACATTTTACATTTTTCGACAATGAGTCATAGGTATTCAGAGTATTCGTATTGTCATTTGATTCAGAAAGTAGAAGTACCCCACCGTCTTAAAACAGATCATGTCTACGAGACTCGATTAGTAGCAAAGGAAAAAAAAAGAACAAAGAAAATACGTATTTCCAAGGATAAGGATTCAACGTAATACCATAGGAAAAGAAATCTCATGCCTCAGGTGGTTGAGAGATACTCATCAAACAAAAATTGTACGTTGTAAAACCACCTTAAAACGAGCAACGTGCCCTTTTGTGTGTGTAGCGTCCTTTCTACCTGGATGCAATTTAAGTCCATCATAAATTCACATTTCAATTTTCTTGCTTTGTAGTCGAACAATAATCGACATACATATGTATGGTATGTGTGTAGACCTGTGTATTTATACATATGTTATATACTTACATATATAATTCCATGAATTTTTTTTTATTTCTGTTGTTGACCATTTTTTTGAAAATGCAGGGTTTTAAAGCGTAAGGAATGGTGCATTTGGTGAATTTTTTCGTCATGTAGGCGAAATTCTACTGCCTGATGTTGGTTGAAGGTCTCATATTTTAATTTTTACAGGAGTTGCTTGAGCTTATAAAATATGCTGTTTTTTTTTTTTTCATTTAAATTATAATTTCCGGGTATTAGAGGGCACATGTATTTCTTTGCACAATCGCTCCCAAAAATAGAGCAATGTTTCTCTTGCTGTATACATCATCATGAAGAGCCCTTCATTATTCTTAAAAGCACACTCAATCCAAATACGGACTGAATACGAAGAAATCATAATTCCAGAGTGTACGCGCACGCATTCACTTGATAAATTGCTTAAACACTTGCTGCTAGCTTCTAGCGTTTCATATTTTCAGATTTTTTTCTTTTTTTCTCTCTCTCTTTGAATAGCCATCTTGAAGCGATTAAGCTAAGAACATTCATCACCAAAAAAACATTCATCCTCTAGAGTCTAGAGTCAGCCTATTACATCCATTATGATGGAAGGCAGACTCAAGATGAACTTCAAGATAATAACAATTTAGACAAATGTGATTGCCGCTTGTACAGTCGTACAAATTACTTTCGCCCCTCTTCGAGGGTAAAGGCGATTATTATTACTTATGTTTCCGTTTACATTGTACTCATACATTGTATGAGTAGATATTTAATCATAAGAGGTAGCTAGAGTTGGCTGCCCCATTTCAAATTTCGGTTTCAATTTAATATAAAACAACATTTACTTAGGATTATCGATAGCAAGCTAAGCTAACAAGATTCAATTTGAAATGCAGCAATGATAACAATGCGTGTGGTATTACTCGTATACGTGAGTATGCGTATTACTTAGAAACGTTAAGCATCTAGTAGATAAAATTATTTTATTTGATCAAGCAATAAATATAGCCGGCTAATCTTAATAAATCATGAAATATTTCTTTCCAGACACGTATGACTGTAAATGAATATGTAAAAGCATTAACTTGGAAATGGATGCAACGTAGCTGCAATAAATTGTAGCACCTTGATCTCAGGAAATATCAAAGAAGGTGAGATGAGATTTTATGAAGAAAATAAGTAAATTCTGTATTTTGGTCCGAAACAATTAACCGAAGTAAATTAGGTTCTGCGTACGAACACAGTTGTTTATTAGTCCATTCTAGTTTCATATTAATTCTATTTAAAATTAAGGTTAAAACTGTGTATTTTGGCTTAATTCTGATAGCTTTATTCACATGCAGTCGTTAAACCAACAAATGGTCAGAAACCTAATGTGGAAGTACAATACAATTAAGTTTCTAGCAGTTTGGATTTCTTCAATTATTCACTGACTTGGATTCAAATATTAGTGACATGGAGCATGTGAATTGCCTGCATTCATAAATGGTGAATTCCGGGCGTAGCTAGGTTATGCACTTCTTGACCCCATTCATGTTTTTTGGTTCCCCCTTTCTGAAATTTTTATTATGAGTGAAGCCAATAAGTTCTCTATTTACAATAAAATATTTATGTGTTGTAGCCTGGCCCTGGTACAGCACAAATCTTTACTAACAATTATATGGGTGCCCTCACCAAAAACTATAAACATGATACTCATATCATGAAGACAGATATCCCCATAGCATATTATCCTTGTGCACAGATTTTGAAGTAGGTTTAATACAATTTCTGTCATCCGAAAAATGAATTCGCCCATCCAAAAGTCTTTATCCCAAAAATATTCATTTTGCAAGATATGATGTTGATAGAACTCTAATGATTTCCTCATACTGACCTTTGCTTAAGTACATATAAAAATTTGCCAGAGATACGATACCATTTTGATGTAAACACCTATGAATCGTGTCCAACGATGGCTCGTATGTTTTTTTAAAGAAAATAACAGATCCTTTGAAGAAATGTTTTTAATTTTTCTATCTAGCCATTCGGTGGTAATTTATGAGCATCTTGATCTTTTTCAGGGAAATTCATCTTTCTCAAAGGCAGCTACTACTTTATTGACTGTTCTGTCAGTTTTCGGAGAACATTAACTATGTACATTAATTTAATCATTTTTCCTATTTTTATATCATTAAAACCTTAAATATAGCGAACAGCAAATTCTTACTCTTATTGACCCGAAAATCAAAATTATAAATATTTTTACCACAAAGTAATTCGAAAAAAACACGTGCTAACTCCAAGAAATTTCAAATTTATGGAAAAAGAAAGCTAACTGTAAAAAACGGTGGGAAATTAGTTCTGCACCAATTAGTTAACACTACTTGAAGAATGAATTAGCATATATTGCAGAAGATACTTTATTTTCTAAAATGTGAGGAAACTTATTTTTGCAACCTACTGTATGATATACGAGGATTGGCTGAAATGTTTCCGACCGAACAATGATACAAGACATTTTTTCTCAAAATTTTTTTTTATTTTTCTACATAGTCACCTTGTAACTCTACACAACTCTACACTACATCCGGTGAATAAGGCGCATGGTCAAGCAGTTCAAACCGTAATTCATGGATTTTCGCTATGGCAACCGCTGAGGTGTGAGACGGCGCGTTGTCTTATTGAAACAGGATTTTCTTTTTCTGCAAATGTTGACGTTTTCCCGCAATTTCTGCCTTCAGCTTGGCAAGTAATGATGCGTAGTATGCTCCTGTAATGGTTTTTCCTTTTTGAAGATAATCGATTAAGATAACTCATTTACCTAGTAGGGACATAAATACTGTTACACAGAAAAATCAGCGCCAAATGAAAACGAATTAATACTTAAACAATTTTTTTTTTGTTCCTATTGGGTTATTCAATGGCTACAAATCTTAGAACAACTTATTCGAAATGACTTCCATTTGCCTTCCAGCACGACTTAAGACGATGTGGTCACTCATCGATTGCGAGACGCACTTCATGCTTGGGGAAATTGTCCACTGCACGGACAAGGGCTCGCTTCAACGACTCAATATTTGAGTGTCGAGTAGAGCAAGCCATGCCCTCTAATACGGATCAAAACTTGTAATCCAACGAGTTGAGGTCTGGACTACCAGCTGCCCAATCATCCGTTGATATGAAGTCCGGAACGTTCTTTTTGAGCCACATTTGAGTCGTTTTTGCCTTGTGAGCTGGAGCAGAGTCTTGCTGGAAAGTCCATGGCTTGTTGTTGAATTGATTAGTCGAGAGACTTCACAATGGGTTCCAAGACGGTCGCCATCGTAGCACACTCCCCACCATACCATTACAGACGCGGGATGGTGGCCTCTTTCAACCCTCGGGATGAGTTGGGATGCTTCTCTGGATGACCGAGCATACACACGATCGTTCTGCTTATTAAACGATTCTTCTACGGTGAAGATTTTCTCGTCAGTAAACAGAATTTGTCTGTGAGCGTTCTACGCGTACCGGCTGAGTAACGCTTTCGATCTTCGCTTGCGTTTTTCCTTCAATGAGACCGTGAGCAGGTGTCCAGTGTGTCGCTTGTACGCGCTGAGTCCTAAATCTTCTTTGATAATGCGAGACATGGATTTTTGCGAAATTTGGATTTCCCGCGACAAGATTTTCTGTTTTCGCAGCGGTTTTCGTTCGATTCGTTTCTTCACGGCTTTGATCGCTTTCGGAGATCTCACAGTGCGCGGACGGCCGGATCTTTGACGGTGTCGTACTCCACCAGTATCCTCAAACAACTTCACAGCACGATACACAAAATTGCTAGTGCTTCCAAGCGGTCGCAACGTGCTAAAGATATCGCCTTTTTCCATGTTGCATTTAAGTAGGCCAACTACAACAATACGATTTTCGCTGTCCCCCCATTCCATGATTGTAAGCAATTAATGTCAAAAAGTTTTCACGTCACACTGAAGCATACATATCAACTGTCAAATCGCAATCAATACGAAATGGACGCGCCCAGTGTTGCATTCGTAATGAGTGAGTTCAGTTGTGTACCAGTATTTATGACTTGACTAGGTACTATCCCAAAAAACAGTCGCCAGCACTTTCCTTTGCAGTCACTGTTTTGACTGAATTTTTGTTTCGGGCGTATAATGGTGTATCCAAGTTTCATCTACTCGGATTTATTACGCCTAAACTGCGCCAACAGAGCGTTGGAAATGTTCATTCGAACACGTTTTTGATCTGACGTAAGCAAAGACGGCACACAACGCGCGGACAGCTTCCTACTGTATGATATATCATCGCTAAGTGTGATGACATGTCTTTCAGTTTTCACTTCAAAGTGTTGCACTTCCGTTTTTGTGCATAATATGAACGGATACACGATTAAACATTCAAATCTGACTGCTGCACGCATAGCATAGCAATCAGCAATAATTCTCAATAAAATCTATTTCTTTGTTGAATTTTGAAAATATGTATATGTATGTACATAATATGAAAATATTCATATCTCTATATAAATGCATATGCAATGTATGTCTATCACGTCTCGGTTTGTTCTTGCGATCTTGATTGAATATTTTCTTCAAATTAATGAAGATCTTTCACAAAGTGTCATTGTTTCTCCATCCCTACCCGTAGTTTTAGATCGCGCCGTATGTTGACCTGGCTCCCACAAGGCCGTATTAATTGCTTTTTAGAGTGGCTAAAACTAGTTCATATATTTTCATAGTACGCGATACTAGCTTCCCATATCAATTGCTACGGTCTCTCGTGTCACCTTTATACAGTCGAGCAAGAACGATATCCCTCCATTGGTAAGGTATCTGGTCGTCTTTCATCATTTTACTCTTAAATTATCTAAATTATCTGGAAAAGTTTATAGATTTTGTTCCTTCCACAAATGGCTTTTCACTAATTGCCTCAAATGCGTTTGACCTTCTGTTTCTGAATACAAGCGAACTATACTCGTAAATATGTTCAATGACATCCATTATACTAAGCCATACATTAACGTACCAAGGGGACACTCGCTTATATTTTATTAGTAGAGCTTTCCATCTTGCTTAGGTTAGTTATGATTATGATTATGATATCTTATTTTCAATAGTCTGGAAGGTGATCCGGCCAGAGCACACATGGCCACTTTATACGTTTCACAAGCTGGCTAATCATCTCTTCTCATGTTTCCATTTTATACGAATGTTGCTAAACGAGAATTTTTCGTTGAGTAGAAAGTTAAAATCCTGTATCCGCCTATTACAAATTTCGTCGTTTTCTTAAGTAAACATCGCTCTACGTATGGTGTTCCGGTGATTTAATCTCGAATATGAATTATTCTCTATTGAATCATAATCCTAAAAATATTGACTTTTGTTGCATGTTTGGCATTGCATTTTGTCTTAAGCTTTTACTCAAGCCATGCGTGTCCAGGTTTGAAAGGCTTGTTTTTTTTACTTTCCCGGGATTTTAATTTCAACGTTCTACCATCAAGTTTCTTTATTTATCTGAGGTCGAACGTAACCGAAACGCCCAGCAGAGTTTTTGCATGAGTCTTGCGTTTTTATGTTTTAATTCTACACATCCTGTGTGGTTAGTCGGTGCTTACTCAAAAGTGCCTCCTCCTTTCAAAATCTTTTTTTCACGGTTTTGCAATATTTTTTTTTTTACATATACATATCTCTTTATAATGATTCAATGCTAGCATTATCAATAGTAAATAACCATTCTTTAATTTTCTTGGTGTATACATTATAAAAATTAGTTTTTCGGATGAAGTATAGAAGTTTGTTAGAATATGTTGGGGCAACTGGTACGTTGACAAGTGCCATGCTATTTATTCGTAAGGTATAAATTTGATTGTTTCTACTTGGAATGTTGCCACTTTTCTTGAAAAATTCTTTAAGTACCTTGAAAATATACAGGTGTCTCAACGGTAGAATTGCAAGTCTTTTAAATATGGGCCAACTATGAGTACGACGATTAACACTAGAAAGAAGACGAACTATATGCTTCTGTGCCGTCAAGACTGGTTTTAGTGTATTAAAGTACGATCCACCCCAACTAGTAATGCCGTATTGCAACTTCGAGTGAGCAAGACCATAATAGATTTTATGTAAAACGGTTTTGAAGCAGTATGGCTTAATAAGATAGAGTTTACGAGCTACAAGATTCATATGCGATTTCAATGCTTGAAAGAGATCCTTCTAATTCAAGTTATGATCTATTAGAACGCCTAGGTACTTGCTTTCTTTCGGATTCAATTTTGAAGCACTTATCAGAGCACGAGTTGTTATCGTGGTAATTTTGGATGCCACAAGTATGAAGCGGTAAGCAGAACTTCTTACAGTCGTGTGCGTGAAAATGGAGATTATAGTCATTTAACGAATTACCGCATATTTTAAAGTTTAATAATTTAGTTTTTTTCACTGATAATTAATTTGTGAGCAGTAAACCAGAGCCTTAACTTCTCCAAATCTTCGCCAATCTTGACAATACATTCAAATTGATTTTTAAACATATATGTGAAAGTTATATCATCAGCAAATGCTGTAGCTAAACCATGAAATTGCTGCTTGAAAATCGAATTGATGTAGATTAGGAATAAGAGAGGCCCGAGCACAGAACCTTGGGGAACGCCATTTTTCAAAACACGAGGTTTACTAAAGATTCCACTTAGCTTTACTTTCTCTCTATCATTAAGGTACGTCTTGAACCAGGTATGCATTGAGCCTCTAATCCAACAACATACAATTTACTCAGCAGTAACTTGTGGTCAAGCATGTCAAAGGCTTTTGTCATATCTATGAACAAAGCTATTGTAGATTGATTATTGTTTAACCCTCATATAGCTGACTACACACTCTGAGGATGGCATCCTCTGTTGACAATCCAGTTCTAAAACCACATTGGTAAATGCAGAAAAAATTGTTTTTATCTAAAAAAAACTTAACACTCTGACTTTGATAAGTTTCGCTACAGTTGATAGAAGAGATATAGGTCTATAGTTGGGTACATTTCTTCTATCTCCTTTTTAGAATAATGGAATTACTTCAGCACATTTGAGCGATTTTGGGAAACAACCATTTGCAACACTTAGGTTAAACAAGTAACTCATTACATCAACTACTTGCCAAACAATATGTTTTAATAATATGCTTGTAATACCATCACTTGTGCATGAAGTTTTGTTTTTTAACGAGATTACGAGTTTCAAAAGCTCACCAGTACTAATATTATCAAACACAACACTATTTGTTTGCATATTGTCCCCGGTTAAATTTGTTGAAAAACTACAATTACATAAGCTGTAGGATTCAAAGGACGGATTTAGTTGTTCGGAAATTTCTGTAAAGTGATCGTTGAATACGTTAGAGATCCTAACGGGATCAGATATGTAGACTTCATCAACTTTTAATTCACTTATTTCTACAGTGTGTTTTTGTCTACCTAAGATTTTATCAACAACTCTCCATTCATTTTTGATATTACCGTCTACTCTATCAAACGTAGTTAAGTAATAATTATTACGAATATTTTTAATGTTCTTGTTTAACTTTTTGCACAATTTATCATAGTAACTCTTTAACCTTTCGTTATGAGGATGCTTAGCGACCTTTACTGGTTAAGTCATCCCAGGCTTTAAATGTTTTGCTCTATTTGAAATATGTACTATACTAGTGCAGGATAGGATATGTTTATGTAAGATCTTAAGGAATCTGTCAAAGGCAATGGAAGGATCCATGTCAAAAAAAAAAACAGACTCCCAAAATTCGTAGGTAAGATTTATTCTCAACGCTCTATAATCTATTATTTGCCTATTTTGGGGAACATTAAGATTATTTGTCTATATTCGGACATAGTACAAGACATTTAGAATAGGTAAACTGAGTGATTTACTTTAGTTTAGTATATCTTTCCCCCCCTGAGTATTTCCTTCCGAATCCGTTCGTAGTTTGATTCCCCGATGTGTTCGTTTAAATCCCCACCGATGATGAAAAGCATTTCCTCCCTTAAACTTATTTTTAAAAGATCACCGAAATCCGATTGCTTGCTACCTACTAGCAGTGCTTAGGCGCTAATAAATAAAAAAAATCGAATTCAAAAATTGAAAAAAATCATAGAAAAGGTGTGAATATAAAAGATTCTGAATATGTTCTGGTCCATCTTCAACAAATTTGATTATTTTTTTCCACTCTATTCTTTCATATCGATTTGATTGTTATTATCTAAATATAAATACAACAGAAAAGTCAAAGAGCGTCCTATGTACGAATGTTTCTAAATTTAAAAATGTCAACATTCGATGAAAACATTTACTCAAGTACAATCACGTCTTCTTTTAATAAACAATGTAGGCTACTCGGCAAGGTGTAAAAACTATAAATCGTTCAACACCATTTACACTCCCCTGTAAAGAAGACGCCTTATCTCGATTCTGTCACATTTAACTACAATGTTCCGCCCGTATGGCTCCAGGAAGGTCTGTAAACAGCAAATTCCTCTGATAACGAACAATGAATATGTGGACAGTTTGAGGATCGATTAAGTATCTTGTTCAAGAAGTGATGACTTAACTCGAAAGCAAATGCCAGATAGATAGAAAATCTCTCATTCACCAGCAAAAAAAAAAAAAAAAAAAAAAATCAAAATAAAAATAAAGGAAATGAAATTGGGGTATTTTTATGTCAATATTTCCCGAAGTGGTGGTTCGAAAACACCAAGGGATAAGAGACGAAAACGGTCGAAGACAGTTCTCTACCACACCACTGTCCCTAAACTCGAAACTCGAAACACATTAGAATGCATCCCCTTTTTTTTTTTTTTTTTTTTTTTTATCACCAAACCCAAAATCCCTTTTACTGCCGCTTTTTCTGGATTGCTTTGTGATGAGATGTGGAAATGCAGGGATTATGTTAAGTATTTTTTATAAAGCTCTGTAGGGTGTTTCTCGCTTGAAAGCAATTGCCAAAATATATGTATATACCATATGTATGGATGTGCGTACAAATGTGAACATAATCGCACATGTATGTATTTTAGTATTGACACATGTAAATATCTGCAAACGAGTGTGGATGGAATATAACACATGGACTGAAAAGTCCGTGTCCGTTTTATAGTAAAACACAAAATTTTTGCAAAATTCAACTTTATTTATCAATATAGTTGCCTTCGAGGGCGATACACTGATTGAAACGATTTTTCAATCTTTCGATACCAGTTTTGTAGTGCGATTTCGGTTTAGCCTCAAAATAGGCCTCCGTTTCGGCGATTACGTCTCAAATCTCTTTCCGGCGAGCATTCTTTTGAGGTCTGCGAACAGGAAATAGTCGCTGGGGGCCAAATTTGGAGAATACGGTGAGTGGGGAAGCAATTTGTAGCCGAATTCATTCAATTTTACCATCGTTTTCATCGACTTGTGACACGGTGCATTGTCTTGATGAAACAGCACTTTCTTTTTCTTCAAATGCGGCCGTTTTTCTGCGATTTCGTCCTTCAAACGCTCCAACAACGCAATGTAATAGTCGCTGTTGATAGTCTGCCCCTTTTGGAGATAGTCGATGAAAATTATTCCATGTGCATCCCAAAATACGGATGCCATAACCTTGCCAGCCGACTGTTGAGTTTTTGGTCGTTTTGGACGAGGTTCGTCACCTGCTCGCCACTCAGCTGACTGCCGACTTGACTCTGGTGTGAAGTGATGGAGCCAAGTTTCATCCATTGTCACATACCGACGCACAAATTCGGCTTTATTGCGGTTGAACAGCTTTAAACACACCTTTGAATCAACACGTTGTTGTTTTTGGTCGACTGTGAGCAAACGCGGCATCCACTTTGAACAGAGCTTTCGCATGTCCAAATATTCGTGTATGATATATCCAACACGCTCTTTTGATATCTTCAGAGCCTCATCTATCTCGATCAACTTCACTTTACTGTCATTCGTAATCATTTTGTGGACTTTTTTGATGTTTTCATCTGAAACAGCCTCTTTTGGACGTCTACTGCGTGCATCATCTTCGGTGCTTGTATGACCACTTTTAAATTTTTCAATCCACTTGCGAATGGTTCGTTCGCAAGGTGCAGAGTCCGGGTAATACTTATCTTTGCATCGGCTGCATTTTTTCCCATCAAAAAGCAATGATAAATCAACACACGAAATTGCTTTGAATCCATTTTTTTTCACAATAACAAAAGTTGCTTCACTCGCAACGGTATATCTCAAGAACTAATCGTTCGACAGCTGTCAAATTTATACACGTATCTTTTGAAGGTTGGTACTAACTGAAAATAATATGGATTTAATTCATGTGGTGGCCTCTCTTAGAAACGGCACGGACTTTTCCATGTGTTACACCCTGAATGTCTCAAACTGCAACCGACTTCAGACTACTATAATTTCTAAACCGTTGATTACAGTGAGCTCAAATTTTGACGCATGACAGATAATTTTATTATTTACAAGTCTCAGTTATGTTGAAAAATTTTTATCCGCACAGGAATTCAAACGTGATAGTGTGATTGCTTTATATTTGGCTGCGGATGCAACACATACTGTAAAATGAGCTTGGGCTCAAGCCATTGAAGCCCCAAAAAGCACGCGATCGTACAGCGCAACAGAAAAAAGTTAGAGTCGAAAGAACGAAGAAGTTGCTACGCTTGCACGAAAGTGGTGAGTTGCCGAATTTGGTATTTACCGATGAGTCGCCATTTGTTATCGAGCAATATGTCAACAAACAAAATGACCGAGTTTACTTGCCAGAGAGGCCCTTCGAAAATATACACCTTCGGACGGCCACCAGAAAGCAGGCAGCACCGATGGTGATGGTTTGGGCCGCCATAACCGCCGATGGTCGCTCTCCGCTCGTATTATTGGACCGTGGCGTCAAAATTAATGCGATCGTATACCGTGAAACTGTCTTAGAGGCAGTATTGAAGCCTTGGGCAAACAATTATTTCGGTCGGAGACCGTGGACATTTCATCAAGACTCGGCACTGTGAGACAAGCGCGCGTCAACCAAGATTGGTTAAAAAACAATGTTCCACACTTCATTTCTTCGACACAATGGATTGCAAATTCTCCGGATGCAAATCCGTTGAATTTCTCTATCTGGAGTATTTTGAAGGCGAAGGTTGGCAATAAAAAATACCAAAGTTTGGACCACCTCAAACAAGCACTTCGCCGGGAATGGGCCAAAATACCGCAGAGCCACTTGCGTGCAGCGTGCAATGCTTTCTTCGGCCGTCTCAAGGCCATTATTCGCGCCAAAGGTGGACATATTGAAAACTCTTGATACAATTTGAAAATTGATGTATTTTCCAACATTTTTTGCTTTGGCACAATAAAATTTATCAAAAAATAAAAAAATTATAGCATTTTAAGAAGTTGGAGTTCGAGTCATTCAACCTGTACATAGTAGGTAGCTAAATATGTTAGAAAAATTAAATTACATATCTAATTCACAATCTTCAATTAAATCAATTACGAGTAGATATTAGTTGTTCCGACTGGAGCTGAATCACTACCACGTCTAATAACTCGGCCCCCAACATGGCCTTATATAAATTTGTACATGTACATATGTACATATAGTATAATTATGAACAAGACATCGGAATTCCGATTTGTTTATTACATGCCCATTCGTTCATCTATTGTATCTACCCATCTACTCATTTATCCTTTAGATAGCTACCAGTCAATCAGCATTAAGAAAACTTCAGACCATTCCAGACATTGCTTTCCCAGTTCCCTGTTTCTAGAATGCGTAGTTGATTCACTTTCTTTATCTTATTCTCTTGCAGATGCTCAGCAGTTGATGCTAGCCGCCTGTACATCATCATCAATATCATCAAAGTTGAGTTCGGCTCGGTCAAGTGCAATTCTTGACATATTGGATCATCTGAAGCCAACGTAGGCGAGTGCTGTGACTGTCGGTAGAGGAAATAAAGCATACCACTTCAAACATCTTCTACAGCATGATCGTAGTGAATACTTTAACCGAAAATCAAATAAAAATAAGTACGGATATACTACCTACGTTTCCTCTTTATAGTACATTCATTGGATTGGGAAATTCAAATTCAAATTCAAATTAAAGTGTGAAGTGTTTTGTGTATCAAAAAAAAAAAAAAAAGAAAAAAGTGCAGCTGCCAGAACGTATCGCATATCTGGCATTAAACAAAAATAGTTATCCCAATCAAAAAGTGAAAAAAAAAATAAAAAAAAAAAATTGTGATCGTTGGAAAGTGTACAATACTTCTACCTTGTCTCCGTGCGCTCATAGTGATTGTTTCCACGGTCCGCGATAATACAAAAACGAAAAAGGGGTGTGTAGAGAGTGGTATATAGGGTGAATGGACCCCAATATCGTTGGTGGTTTCAACCGCGTCTCGTCGATCAACTAGTTGACGTTTTGTTTTATTTATTTATTTTCTGCTTCCGTGCATTCAAAATTGCAGTGGAAAATTGAAGAGCTTTTGCATAGGTAACAAAACAACAGATATACTCGTAGCAACATCAACAACAGTAACAGTCCTTTTATCATTCCAAGTGTCCTGGTTGGTTTTTCACTACTCGTAAATGTTAATGTATTTGTTGTTGTTGGCTTTGTTGGCACCATCATCATCGTGCTTGTCGTTGCGTTTTTAATGTGAGTGAGAGAAAAATAATGTCGCAACAACCATCATCATCAGCAACCTTAAGGAAGAATAGGGTTCAGTACAGCGAAAAAAAAAACAAAGCATCATCATCGAGGATATTCAAAACCATTCGACTATTACTATGGTCCAGCATAGCGCTGAAATTTATTTGTGGTTCAACGAGCGTACCGGGCGCTGCAGCTGAACCCTATGGGGGTGGCATTACCAGTGTTGGTATTCATATACCCGGTGGCGGGGTGGGCATCCTCAGCGAGACAAGATGCCCGAGAGTTTGTTCTTGTAATGGATTGCTAGTGGACTGTTCGCATCGGGGACTAACGCAAGTTCCGCGAAAAATCTCAGCGGATGTCGAGAGGCTGTAAGTACTTTTCTTTTTTTTATATGTATACACAAATGTAAAGAGCTTGACTCGACATACATAAATATACACAAACAATTTGTTTTTATTTTCAAAGTGCTAATGTTATCGCATATACACATATTCTAAGCATTCCAAAAAAAAAGTTATTCTAAATGACAATCAATTAATCACATAGATCAGCTCCGATAATATATGTATGTACTCGTATTCATTAACACCTCAAAACGCATTCATTAATCGAAGCTGTCCCATTTAAAATAAAAGTGATATTCGTCTCGATTTATGTGGTAACCATGATGAAACTCGCATTCCAATCGTGATACAATAAATAGATGAAGTCTTTTTGAGTGTCGCCGCCACTGCTGTTTGCGGTCACATAACACTATAGTGTCATCTGTAGTACGGCGCATGCTACTACATAGATTTTAATTCATAATTTCAAAAAAAAAAAATAAAAATTGAAATCGAAATCGTTGGCATGTATAAATAGTTTTAGTAAACGATTTCCTTGGTGTAAAGTATCCAACATCTTTCCATCAGAGTAGCAAGACGATTGATGGCTAGCTCACTTGGGAATATGTATAGCATGTACGGCATGTACGAGTGTGTATTTATGGCATAAACCTTTCTACTTATTGCTATTAACAAAGAACCATTCAACATTTCTAAGATGTGTAGAATAAAAGTGAAATGATTTCTATTTTGACCATATGTGGATACGTTTGTACGAGTTTACGAGCAAAAACATGATTTTGTCATTAGAAAAACTCTGCATATTCTAGTCATCATCGAATGATAATATCTAAAATTAAGTTTGAACGGCCAAGATATGCATTCTACGCCATTCTCTTTCGTTCGGCGATCCTTAACCTTTATTCGTGATATGACACACGAGATGAGGAATGATATTTGCCTGTCTGAGATTTATTTACGTACTGCAACAACGTACTTGCCAACGAAATGTGAATATGCTTCAATACATCTAAACGCTGATGACGTCCAACTCTATTTACGACGACCCTTACACGAAATTGACGAGTTGGCCCACGTGATCAATAAAGATGTAGCCAATATCCATCACTGGTCATTAAGGAATGGCTTAGTCATCAACCCTACAATGTCAAATGTCAAACGATCTCAATAAGTAAAAAAATCGCCGATATAATCAGAAATCCTGATCTTTGGCTTTTGTAATAATAAACTAAGAGTCGTTGAATCTGTATCTAGCCATTTGACTGGGTACAACCATGTGAATCTAATAGTTGGTGGAATCTACGGATGTCTTCCAAAACTTTGGCTCACCGCAAATTTCACTTCGATAGAAATTAGACGAAGGCTTATTAGAGCACTTGTGGTACCCCTCATAACGTATTCTGAGCAAGTTTTTATTGTAAACTGGACTCCCTATCCGAGCACAAACTATAAGTTGTCTTCAATGACGCAGTAAGATAAGACACACTTATAATATTCGAAAATATGACCATGTTTCTGAACTATCTAGGAACTTATTGGGATGTACCCTTCAACAGTATATTAAGGCCAGAAATTGACTAAATCTCTGCCATACCTGTTTTACAAAATTCAATTTGCTCAGTCTACAAGAATGTTTAACATTATCTTACCAAGATATAATTATTTAAACTCCTCTCGTATGTCTTTTATTCACACGGTTAAACTTTGGAACTCATTGCCATTGACTTTAAAGGCTATATCTAACGTTGCCAGGTTTAAAGACGTAATTTTTCAACATTTTTCCCATGTTCCCTTTTAAATCATTTTTGTAATTCCTCAATTCAATTCTACTACCGAAAGTAATTTAACAAATTGTTAACTCAATAAATTATTTCATGAAATGTTATTTTAAGCTTAACGTTTAGTTTTTTTTATTTTGTTACCTTAATGAACTGCGATATCTTAAGCTAACTTCTATGTACAATAAAAGACTGTGTTTTAATGTATTATATTTGGCAAAATAAATAAAATATTGAAATTGGAAATTGTATTTTAAACCCCAAAAATTTTTAAATTAATACAATAGTTCCTCCAAGACTTACATATCTACTTAAAGGTTTTTCTTTGGCTTATATGTTTTCGGCCATAGGTCTTGGTTAACGTATGTATCTTTGTTGTAAATTCACCTACATACGAATATGTTTTTCCATGTAAAGTCAATCATTTTTCAACTTTTTCTAGAACGATGAGTAGGTTCACGGTTTTGATTTCGTTATATCACTTCCTTCCATCTCCGTTCTCCAGATTATTAATCGGCATCGTGGTACACCGGTGAATTTGCCTCGTTACTAATTTTATAGCTGGATATTATAGCATTTATAGGGACGAGCAGGGATGCCCCTGCCAAAGTTGTCCTGCTCCAAAAATTACACAACCGACGCATTTGATGTCAAAAAAAGATTTCGACAAGGTTACGCGCTTTAATGTGATTTCCTTAACATCATACTTGAAAGCATTGTACGTCAACCACACGCCAATACTAGAGGTATAATACGGATATTTTAAAAGTGTTCATAAATGCACATTCACAATCCATTGGCTTAGATGACGAAGACATGTGAAGCGAATAAACTTCACTACTCAGGCCCGAAATGTCTTTAAATCTAAACTAAAGGTGGTGTCAACTTGGTGTGCTTAACTAAATGTGAATAACGTAATGAACAAAGCTGTTAGTTAGGCTAATACCGCGTTTAATGGAGAGAGCTGCTGATCAGGGCTCAGTTCCAATCTGGTGTGCCTCAGGGCTCCGTTCTGTGTCCGACACTCTTTTTAATTTTCGTCCTTTGCTGACGACAGTACTCT
This sequence comes from Volucella zonaria, assembly GCA_963966105.1. Classification (NCBI taxonomy): domain Eukaryota; kingdom Metazoa; phylum Arthropoda; class Insecta; order Diptera; family Syrphidae; genus Volucella; species Volucella zonaria. Next base: position 604,901 of record OZ014533.1, on the reverse strand, counting down.
CTGCTTTTCATATTCGTTCCCGGACTCACGTCCCTGCTCTTCGGCTGTAGAACGGGAACGGCAGCGTATGTTAAGCTCATTAAATTCTGATATTAACAGCATAATTAACTGGGGAACCACTAACAGAGTAGAATTTAATGCTTCCAAAACACAATGCTGTCTACTGTCGTTAAAGCGAAATCTAAACACCCAGCCATTATCCATGGATGGCACTTGCACCGTCGAAACTAATAAACTTTCCATTCTCGGTATGTGTGCCAGTGACAACTTATGTTGGAATGACCACATATTTGGTGTCGTCAAAAATGCAGCGAAATGTCTAGGTTTCCCCAAGCGATGTAAGAAATACTTTACCCCCTCTGATCTGGCCTCAATATATTGGGTCTACAAGTAAGTTTCCAGCGTTTGTCAGAGAAGGCGCCACCAGTGGATCCCGGGCAGTATCTGTCAACAACTTTGCAGCGTTATATTTGAGCAGTTCTATCGGTGTCGTACATTTTATCCAGCAAAATCATGGCAAGTTTCCAGCCAAATAAACGTCATTTACGAGAAGCGCTGCTTTTATTCTTTAATATGAAGAAAAGTGCGCCTGAGGCCTATCGTTTGCTTTCGGAAACTTATGGGGCGGAATGTATTAGTGAATCGACGTGCCGTGGTTCAAACGGTTCAAAAGTGGTGATTTTGGAGTTGAAGACGATCTTTGCCCCGGAAAGCCGAAAAGTTTTGAAGACGAGGAATTGGACGCTTTACTGGATGAGGATCCGTGTCAGATTCAAGAAGAGCTTGCTGCATCATTGAGCGTCACGCAAAAAGCCGTTTCCCTGCGCCTAAAAGCACTGGGATTCATTCAAATAGTTGGAAACTGGGTGCCGTACGAATTGAAGCCAAAAGACGTCGAACGGCGATTTTGCATGTCCGAAATGTTACTGCAGCGGTATAAAAGTAAATCATTTTTGTATCGTATTGTCACTGGTGATGAGAAATGGATTTATTATGATAATCCTAAACGCAGAGAATCGTATACAAAGCCCGGCGAGCCCGTAGTATTCTGCCCCTTCAAACTTTTAACCGTAACACCCATCTCACTATGAATGCTCATCAGTATACCCTCAAGCCCACTTTTAGACGTACTCTAAAATATCGTTATTCGTTCCTAAGCCGTACAACTCGCTTATGGAATGCCCTGCCTAGCTCTTTATTTCCTAGTCATTATAACCTTCAAACATTTAAAACCAACGTTCACCGGTACCTCTCTTTCCATCCTCCCTGATTTTCCTTCGCCCGCGTTGTGTGCAAACATTTTAAGGGTACTTAATCCGTTGAGCGCGCATATTATAAAAAAAAACTGGTCTGTAGCGCACCCTGGACTAAAGTGAAATAACTATCACAGTGTCAATCCCCTCTTGCGGGGAGATTCATTATATACGGCGTATCTAGTTATCTTAAAGAAGAGTCGCATCTGTGCTTGAGAGATACCCGTTTACAGATTTTATTAGAATAGAGTAGTACTTGACACTGCTACTATTGACAAAAATGATGTTAGTAAAGCTGAGCGCAGATCTACACTCTTTTTTTACTTGTATAATTCTTTTTGTCGTATATGCTTGCTTTATTATGAGTCAACAAATATGTACACACAGACGTTTCACATAATAAAATCAACAAAATTCGAATTCATATACAAATGTACCTAAACGCATGTAAGCTATAATTTTCGAAACTAAGGTAGGCGGTGATACTAAAGAAATATCGACTATCAATGACACAAGCTCATTTCTTTTAATCCGACGTTTATAGCTTGTGATTTAACAATTACCGGTCACCCAAGCAACATATAACTTATATGTCTATGAACGTGTTTTCCATATAATTACTAAAAAAATCAATTTACGTTTTTTTATGCATGCATGCTTTGATTGACAGATGTTAATTCCCAAATGGTAAATGACGGACATTCCTATAAAAAAATTAAAAACTCCGTATGTAACTACGAAAAGCTTATAGTTGTACCAGTAGGTAAGGTATTTATATATGCAGCTTAGAAAATTAAAAAATTCTGTTGTCCAAATGGGCAACAATTAGTATCTACTCCCTAACATTTTTAGCCAAATAAGTTTTCAAAGCAATGTCTTATTTATATTTGATGCATACGAGTACACAAACATTTGAACTGCTAAAAAAATATTGTTTCCTTGACATACCAAAATGTATGTTTGTATGCGACGCTTTAACAAAATGGAAATGGTATCAAGATAGAAATACAGAAATACCATTCCCATCCGCTTTATTATATGTTGTATATCTGCCGTCTATGAACACATAGTCGTCTGATTTCATTGCAGATTTGGTAAAGTATTACTTTCTTGCTTTTCAAATAAAAGATAAAAATTACGCAAAAAACTTTCCGTACAATCGCCTAGTTTGCCTAGTCTCTGACCCATTGTTCGTTCTCTTATTTGACCAACTATTATTTGACTTTGTTTCTGACCATGATCTTTTTTCCTGTACATCGGTACAGTACCTGGCCTTTTACGAATATTAAACCCAAGCAAACAATTTCAATATTTTGCCTTTAGATGTCGATTTCGTCAAATTCTTACCAAAATTGTCAATTCGAAAAACAATATGTTAAAGAGAAGAAAAAACAATTTCGACCAGAAAAGCAAACATTTTTCTAATAAATTTAAAAAAAAATGTTTGAATTCACAATATGGCTTTTTTCAATATTTGGTGTGTGCACCTTTAGCTGCGATAAGTGCCTTTATTTTTCAAGGCATACTCTCCTTGAGGTGCGTGTTAGGATTCCACTCAAATATGATCTTTTCTATGAGCTCCCTTTTGGTGGTAAAAGCACTTATAGTCACGGCCCCCTTTAGGAGCTCCCAGACGTTTTCTATCGGGTTCATGCCCGGAGAACTACCTGGCCAATCCAAAACCTCGATTTTTTTTTTTGCTCCGAAAAGGTCGTTATGCTTTTGGCTTTTTGAACCTACAAACCGGTCTGTTAGTTAGGGAATCAGTCTTCTATCCAGAACCTTCTTGTACTGATCCCGCCTGATCAAGTTTTCTACAACGTAAAATCGCCCAGTCGCCAATCACAGACCCAACCATTATTGACGATGGATGTTTAACTGTTGAAACAATACATTCCGGTTTCACACAAAATTTGACTTTTCCATCATCACCTGGAAAACAAGTTTAAATAGTGCTTGTTCGCGTTCGAAGGATTCTTTTTTTTATGGTAATCAGTTATTACCTAGAATTTGTAATATTACCCTTCTCCAGTCACGAACGTTAAAATTTTTATATTTTTGCTCCAGTAAACTGGAGGCGAAACTAGTATGGATTTCTTAGATATTTGCTTGACCAACAAATAGAGTGACAACTTCCTATTTTGGACGCAAATATCCCTTATTTTACAGTCAACTCGTGGAGTTGTGTTGCGTGGCTTACCACAGTTACCACGTCTTTTGAGATTCAGTGTTATTCCCGAATGCAGATCGTTCACTTCACCCACTTTCTTCAGCGAAAGGTCCGACTTCTTTTACATCTTTCAAGTGCTAAAGTATTGGGTTTATAACTTAATTCGTGCGGTTTGTTAAGAGATGGCGTAACTTGTATTATTCCATTGGAACATGCGTTGTCATTGTACGTCATTTCAGTATATGCCATTCATTTGAAGCGTAAACAACAATAATTTTTTTTCACTCAAATATGTCGAACTTTGTGCCTGAAAAAGTGTTTTTGCGGGGAGTTCTCCTTCAATACTTCAATATGAAGAAAACTGCTGCCGAAAGTCATCGTATTTTGGTGGAAGTTTATGGTGAACATGCGCTAGCTGAGCGAACGTGCCAAAAGTGGTTTGTACGATTTAAAAATGGTGACTTTGGCTTGGAAGACGATGAATGTCCTGGGCAGATAAAAAAGTTTGAAGATGAAGAACTGGAAGCATTACTCTATGAAGATTGTTGCCAAACACAAGAAGAGCTCGCACAATCTTTGGGTGTCACTCAAGCAGCCATTTCAAAACGTTTAAAAGCAGCTGGATATATTCAAAAGCAAGGAAATTGGGTTCCACATGAACACAAGCCGAGAGACGTCGAAAGGCGGTTTTGCATGTCCGAAATGCTGCTGGAACGCCACAAAGGGAAGTCATTTTTGCATCGGATTGTTACTGGTGATGAAAAATGGATCCGTTACGACAACCCCAAGCGCAAAAAATCATATGTGAAACCCGGCCAACCAGCCAAATCAACGGCAAAAGCCGAATATCCATGGCGCGAAGGTAATGCTCTGTATTTGGTGGGATCAGATGGGTGTGCTGTATTATGAGCTGCTAAAACCGGGTGAAATCATCAATGGACAACGCTACCGAACACAATTAATCCGTTTGAAGAGAGCAGTGGCCGAAAAACGCCCGGAATATGCGACCAGACACGAGGCAATAATTTTCCATCATGACAACGCTCGGCCCCACGTTGCTATTCCGGTTAAGAACTATTCGGAAAACAGTGAATGGGAAGTCTTACACCACCCGCCTTATAGCTCAGACCTTGCCCCTTCTGACTACCATTTGTTCCGGTCGATGCAGAACGCCCACACTGAAATACGGTTCACATCAGAGCAGAATATCAAAAATTGGCTTGATTCATTCTTGGCTGCCAAGCCGGCGCAGTTCTTTTGCGATGGCGTCCACAAATTGCCAGAAAGATGGGAAAAAGTCATAGCTTCAGATGGGCAATACTTTGAATAATAGTATTTTCTTAAATAAACGTTCAAATTTTGAAAAAAAAACCGCACGAATATATTTATATACCCAATACAATAATTAATTTTTTAACTTTTATAATAAATGACTAACTCTGCTACTCTGCAATTAAAAATCGTAACAAATTGTATAGTAAATAGTATCGCCGACCAAACAATTTCAACTGGACTGCTTGGTCGAAATTGTTCAACCTTCACCTGCAAGAAAAATGATTATGCCTCAAAGTTAAATATCTCACTGCCCGCATAAAACTTTTTTAAGTGTTCTCCGCATGATTAATGTTTCAAACTACTACCTACATCTTTTCTTAATATAATTTAGAACCAGATTAACTAAAAAAATTTTCTGTATAACGTATCTCATCACTCGGTGCAACTTTTAAAGATTTTATAATTGCGAAAAATGTGGCTTTTCACTGTGTTACCGATACCTTCTCTGAAGGTATTTGGAAAAAATTGTAGCAACATAATTAATGAGATACGAGTCAATAAGTTCGTGACTTTTGGATTAAAACACAGATTTTTTGATAAAAAAATAATTTTATTTTTCAACGTAGTCTCCCTTGAGCTCTATACACTTTGTCCAACGCTTCTCCAATTTTTTTATCCTTTCCAAAAAAAATGATTTGTCGAGGTCCTCAAAATAGGCCTTTGTTTGCGAGATGACTTCATCATTGGAGTCAAATCTTTTTCCACCAAGCCATTTCTACAGGTTTGGGAACAAGAAGTAGTCGCTCGGAGCCAAATCTGGAGAATAGGGTGGATGAGGGAGCAATTCATAGCCCAATTCATGGATTTTTGCCATGGCAACTGCACATGTGTGCACCCTTGCATTGTCTTGGTGGAAAAGAACTTTTTTCTTGGCCAAATGAGGTCGTTTTTTTTTCAAATCGTCATTGAATCGGTCCAATAAGTTGGCATAATATTCCCCATTGATTGTTCTTCCCTTTTGAAGGTAGTCAATGTGGATTATCCCGCGTGCATCCCAAAAAACAGTCGCCATAACTTTATTGGCTGACAAACCCACCTTGGCCTTCCTTGGCGCCGATTCACCCTTAGAAACCCACTGTTTTGACTGTTGTTTGTTCTCTGGTGTGTTGTGATGGATCCATGTTTCGTCCACGGTTACAAAACGGCGCAAAAACTCCTCCATATTGCGATTAAACAACGCCAAACCTTCCTGTGAAGTTGTTACACGATTGCGTTTGTGGTCGACTGTGAGCAAACGCGGCACCCATCTTGCGGAAAGCTTTCTCATGCCCAAGTGATCATTCAAAATTGAAACCACTGAGCCATGCGAGATCCCTACGGCTTCCACAATCTCTCGCACTTTCAATCTTCGGTCGGCCAACACCATATCGTGAATTTTTTCGATTGTTTCGGGTGTAGAGACCTCAACTGGGCGTTCAGGACGTTCGGCATCTTCAGTGCTTGTACGGCCGCAACGAAATTCAGTAAACCACTTTTTTACCATTGAAATCGATGGTGCAGAGTCCCCATAGTATTTATCAAGCTTAGCCTTGGTCTCGGTAATGGTTTTTTTTCGCAAAAAATAATGCTTAATAAGCACACGAAATTCACTTTTTTCCATTTTCTCCTCAAATTAGTGAGTAGTCTGATAAAAATAGCTGTCAAATACAAACTAACTGACGCAGCAAGTTTAAATTTTGACAGGAGTCAACTGACAGATGCCTGTTGACAGGAGCAGTGTGGCTGTTTCAGTAAAGAGGTCAGAAATTCAAAAAGTCACGGAATATTGACCCGCCCTCGTACATCGCACCTAAATTATTCTCACATATTTTTCAGACTATGAAACTCTATGGATCAATTTCTAATCCTACAGCTTTTAAAAAGAGCAATTCTTCTTTATTTATCTTCTACAGAATCAAATTCTGCCAAACTAACCACTTTCACCCCCATTTCCTTTTTTTTCACATACTCGTACGTTTAAGTTTTATCGTTTTCTTTTTTTATTAAAAAATCTTAACCTCAGTAGAACGCCGTCTTTGATTCACGTTCGAATAGCAGTTTAAATATTTTGTCTGAGGTGCTCCTTGACAACATCGCGGGCAGGTGTTTCCTCACCGAAATCCTTGATGAGGACTACAGAGCATCCGCATACCTTACGTGGTTTGCCTTCTTTGTCGATTTTACACAGCCCAGACCATTCATGTTCATGGTAGAGAGCTGTCACCAATTTCTTGTATAATTTTTCCTCGAAAGATTCAGCCAAAATGCACAGCACAGCTTGACGTTTGTCAAGGGCTTTGCAGGATTGATGGATACCATGAACCAAGCCATCGGAAATCAATGACTTTTTCAGCACCTCTTGTAGGGCTGTGTTGATATCCATGGCAGCACCAATGACTGGAGCAGCTGAGGGAACGTCTGCCATTTTTATTTGCTTACGTCGTCGTACAACTTTCTAGAGTAGATAAGATATTGGGCCTTACTAACAACAACTCGTTAATCATGACTTAAAAAAAAGTATCAGCTTAAATATTAATACAGACTTAAGTCGAAAGTGCACTAATAATTGTTTAATAGTCAGCTCTTACTTAAATTTGACTCTTTCAAAAAGTCTACTACATTTTTATTGAAACTACTACATAACATTACTTTGACATTTCATATTCCCTTTGAATTTGGTTTTTCTTGGAAGTGGCGGGAAAAATAAAAATTTAAAAAGCCGAAGTAAATAAAATCAGCTGAAAAACTGTGATGCCACTGTACTGAAGTTAATAAGGTATAATTTTTTCTTCGTAAATGAAAACTGAATTCCATAAGAATTCTTCTTAAAATTCGAATATTATATTACTTTCATAAATAAATAACTTTGAAGTATTTAGTAATTTATTGATTAAATGAAACATTCACGAAAAACATCAATATACCAAATTAAACTGTAAAGTACTTCAATAAATTATAATGAAGAAAAAGGAATTTTCAAAACAACTGAAAATGAAAACACTAACCCATAAGCTAACAATTGACTTGTAATTTGAAAAAGAATTAATTCATAATTCACCGGCTAGCTTATGAATTAAAAATCTTTTAATATAAATTCCACCAATTGGCTTGTGAATTAAAGACAGGTTTAAGCCAAAAATGACTTAAGCTTTTGCAACTCTGAATAGTACTTATACGATTTCGACTTTTTCAACTAGTATTTTATGGATAATTTAATTATTTAAGATACCAAGTCTAATTCTTATAAGTAGAAATTAGCTAAAATAAATTAGTAAATTGGCATCACTCTGTTCTTCAATGTCATGTTTAAAAATTTAGACATGGCTTCGTGTACATTAAAATTTAACTCCATACTAATACTAAAACCCACTTTAAATTCGTTATTAGTACAAACATTTTTGAAAGTGTGGAGATTATATTTAAGCTGTATACTAAATTTGGTTGTTAGTAAGGCCCATTGAATTTAATTTTTCTTATAATTTCATCAAAACTAAACTTACCACCTAAACATAAAACACTTATGTTCCGGATCAATTTTGGGTGACTATCATTTTAGTCTGGCTGTCATTTGCCCCTGCATGTTTAACATTCGTGGAGAGCAATCTATAAACATTATTATGAACCATCAGCGACGCAACAACGTGTTGCAGTTATTTATACATTTTGTTTAAATATTTGTTCAAAGAATGGTTGGAAAGTGGTGAGAGGCACGAGATTGGTCTATTAGTGTTAATTTCAAGTGAACACAATGCAACTCATTACCATAAAAGTACGCTGTTTGTTTTAACTTATTTTCTGTATAACGTGCCAAAGTATTGTAGATACGAGTACATTATGTATGTACATACTTAACATTTTCCATTCAAAAATTATGAGTAAATTTCTTGTACGACCAGTGCAAAACCAATCAGTTACACTTACTCGTAACATCGGTATTCAAACTCCTCGCCTACCCGCATGACAGGGATTTTAAACACACGCCACTGTAAGGCCACTCCCAAGGATTCACTATCCTCCTAAACAATGCTTATTCTCTATAATAACTGTATTCGCAGCAGATATAATCGCGCATTAGCACTGCTTTACTTTACTTGTGCTGCTGGAAGCCAAATCAATTGCACATATCTTGAAAGAAGTCTACCATGATACATGATATTCAGGTTAGCTGTATTCAATAACAATTTCAAATAGCCCGCAGAGCATCTTCAAGTAAATTTCATCTTGTGTGGATAAAATTCATAAGCGAACAATTTCAGTGCACCAAATGTAAATGCCAACCAAGCAGCAAAGCACTCAGAAAGTCGGATAGCGATAGATAAACGATTTTACACTATTCATGTGTGCATTTAGTGCCTTAAGCACCACTAACATCCTCATTCAACCTCAGCCATGGACAATGTGGATTTATTGTAGCAGCAATATTCATTGTTAATAATATTTCACAAATCATTAAATATATTGAATGCGGTGAACACCAATACATACATTGCGTTGTAGGTGAATTTGACATACATACCATATAAACGCTCATAGATACGAGTATAATCGTCCGAATGGATCTATACAATTTGGATATACCATAGTGTGGCCTCAAAGATTAAGTCGGTTGGTAGATTTTGTACATTTACAAAGAGTATTGGCAAACACAGGAGATACATTATATATATATGTATGTATGTATGTATTTATGAAGGTACAGGTAAAAAAGTACAACTAATATATGTATATATATATTGTATGTATATAAATATGTATCTATTGCCATCAGTTTGTCGTGTAAATCCAAAAGAGAATTATATTGTGGCCCCAATGGTACCTACAGCCATATGTATCTACTCATACATACATACTCGTACATATAAACAAGATTGAGATCCAAAATAAATGACTGCATTGGCTATAAATTCCCACTTACTATCTCTGAATGCTGTTTGGACGTGAGGCGTAAGATGTAGTAAGTCTGAGGAGTAGCGGCGGCAATTCAAAAGTTCAGAAATCGCTTCGCACAAAACTTGTCTGACGGAATTTATAGGCTGCCCCGACACACACACACACACACACACGTACGAGTATACGGTAGAAGCGAACACATTTTCATGCAGACACTCACCAGTGTTGTGGCATTGATGCAGGATAGAAATGACGAATCATAACTCTTGGAAAGTAGTGTACAAAAAGTACTTACGTAGCCTTCCACACACAACTCGAAGATACAAGATTAAGTTAATTGCACGAGACCAGAAACTTGTTTTTGATTACAGCGTACTCCCAACTCAAGCACAAGCTACTTCTAAAAACATTGATACAAACATATGTACATATGTCTATACCATGAGTATCTATGTAGTTAGATATTCCTTTTCAATAGATTTACAATTGGGAATTCCACTTAATTAAATTTAATTTGCAATAACCCATGACAAGGATTTTATCGGAGTAGTAGTAACATACGAGTGCATATAAAGGGCTATCAAAAGAAAGGTCGATTTATGTATCATACATTACCACCCATTTGAGTATTTACATTCAGCAGCAATACATTTTCACTTTTGAGGCCTGTAAAGAGTACGGATTCGATAGCAATCTTTTTAATATTTAACGCATATTAATTCTCTCCACACGCCAATGAATGATGCCTCTTCGCCACCTCATTAATCTTAGATCAAACCCGATTTGATGAAAACCAGAAACTAGCATCGCCGCGCCGTTTAAACATATTTAATTAGGATGCTAATGTCTATTGAAATAATTGACGTAAACATTTCTTGAAAGACGTTACATGTACTCGTGCCTGTGTTATAATGACACATCATGAGCCACTTCTACACTTATACCAAATGTACGTATATGGGATAATACTATAGGGCATAATAATTCATAATATGAATCGTAAAACTTTTTATTTTATTGAATTTCTTTAACAATTTTATACATTGTTGTATGCCTAGGTATTTGAGCTTACAGCCTTACCTTACAGCCTTCTAGGGTAAGCTGTTTCCGGATTATTTTTAGCATCATGGCTGATGATTGCAAAAGTTGCTCTCTGGAAAGCATATTTTTTTTTTCTTTATAATGTACGCGCTCTCAAGGGATTATTTTTTTAGTACCCTTAACATGTTTACACACAACGTGGGCGAAGGAAAATCAGGGAGGATGGAACGAGAGGTACCGGTGAACGTTGGTTTTAAATGTTTGAAGGTTATTATGACTCGCATTCCATAAGCGAGTTGTACGGCTTAGGAACGAATCACGATATTTTAGAGTACGTCCGAAAGTGGGCTTGAGGGTATGCTGATAAGCATTCAAACCGTAACACGTTAAAAGTTTGAAGGGGCGGAATGCTACTGGCGATTTCTATGGAGCACTGGTGGTGAAAATAGCGATAAAACAGAGTGAGACATGAGACATTACGTCGGTGTTCGAGGGTGTCCATTGTTTGAGTGATATTAGTATCACCTAAGAGTTTTATCGAACGGTTTTGGATCCTATCTAGCAGTTGCAAAAATGTTTTAGGCGCACCCGACCAGATATGGGCATTGTACTCCAATTTCGGGCGGATAAATGCCTTATATATTGTGGCCAGATCAGAAGCGATTTCTTACATCGCTTGAGGAAACCTAGACATTTCGCAGCATTTTTAACGACACCAAATATGTGGTCATTCCAACCTAAGTTGTCATTGACACATATACCGAGAATGGAAAGTTTATCGGTTTCGACGATGCAAGTGCCATTCATGGTTAATGGCTGGGTATTTGAATTTCGCTTTAATGACAGCAAACAGCATTGTGTTTTGGAAGTATTAAATTCTACTCTGTTAGTGGTTCCCCTTTTAGTTATGCTGTTAATATCGGAATTTAATGAGCTTAACATACCCTGCCGTTCCCGTTCTAGAGCCGAAGAGCAGGGGCTTGAGTCCGGGAACGAATATGAAAAGCAGAGAGTACTGTCGTCAGCAAAGGACTATATTGGATTAGAGGTAGCAAACAAGAGATCGTTGATGAAAATAAAAAAGAGTGTCGGACACAGAACGGAGCCTTCCGGCACACCTGCACTTATTTTGTGAATATCAGACTTGAAACCGTCCAAGACAACTTGTATTGAACGTTCCGAAAGGTAATTTCTAATCCATTGAAGAAGAGAGTCATCGATACCAAAAGCACGCATTTTCGATAAAAGAGCCTGATGCCAAACTCTGTCAAATGCCTTAGAAATATCAAGTGCAACTATCTTGCTTTCGCCAGATTGATGTACGCTTTGGTTCCACTTTTCGGTGAGACCGGTCAGATCACCAGTGGACCTGTTGCTATAAAAACCGTACTGCCGGTCATTGAGAAGTTTTCGTGTTTCGAGATATTTCATGAGCTGATGGCTTATCAGCATTTCCATGACCTTGGTGAGAAGGGACGTAAGTGCAATGGGTCTGTAGGAGGAGAGAGAAGAAGATTCGCCTTTCTTAGGGACGGGCTGGACAAATGCTGTTTTCCATCTGCTCGGAAAGAGTCTTAAAGAGTAGGATTGATGAAAAAGCTTACGCAGTGGTTTTGCCAGCGAAGAAGAACGCCTCTTCAGAAGAACACCTCTTACTACTGCACGAGTGCGAAAGTGGATTTGTCCCATTGAAGATTCGACGCATTCAAGTGTAGGCGGAAACAAAGCACAATCTGCGAGTGTTAAGCTGGCCGCAAAGTGTGCAGCAAGCAGATTGGCCTTGTCCAAAGAGCTGATAGCTGGAATGTTGTTGTAAATGAGCGTTGGGATGGAGGATGAGGCAGAATTTCTAATATTTTTGACGAACGACCAAAAGTTTTTACTACCTTTGGGACATTGTAGTATTTTTTGTCTCAGTTTTTGATCGTATTGGAATTGTACACGTTTAAGAAAGGCGTTTGAACTTTTTTCGATTTCCCTCAGTGGAGCTGGTCTTGAAGGACCGAAAAAACATTTCTCTAACCCTGACAGCCTCTTTACAGCTCGAGCCGTACCATGCCTTTTCTTTTGGCTTGGTACTCTTCATCCGATGAGGGATAAAGTATCTCATTCCAAAGTGAATAGTTTCTGTGATCATATCAGCAACGACATCCACGTCGTTATCGAGGAAATATAACGACCAGTTAAAATTCTTAAAGAAGTTGTTAAGTCCGCTCCAATTGGCTTTCTCGTATTGCCATACGGTTCTTTTAGGAATCTTTTCTCTAACTGTGTGGTGGGTGTACGAGAATTTAGCTGATATGACACAATGGTCCGACGAGCCTAGAGGGGAGAGCACATCAACGCAGTACTTGTCAGAGTGAGAAGTTAAAAACAGGTCCAGGGTGTTGGCGGTATGACTATCAACGTCTGGTATTCGTGTGGGCTTATTTACAAGCTGGGTTAAATTATTTTCCGCAGCGAGGATCTCAACACACCGTACTTCGGGTGTTGTCTGTCCAGAATGTCGAATAACGATTTCAGTATGAGGATACAGGGATATAATTCTTTGAACGGAGTCAGACAGCGCATCAAACTCGTGAGAGGCCGAGTTGCTGTCCACTTTGGGGCTTCGGTAAATAAAGCAGTAGTGGATAATTTGCTTACGGAGATGGAATTTTAACCACATGAAATTGAATTCCGGATTGGAACAGAGACTACATTGTGGTGGAGTTTGATAAGCTACATCACTACGCACGTAAATGACAAGACCGCGGTGAAAGAAGGATAATGGCACTAGTTCGTAGCCAGGTAGCTTCAGATCAGAGTGATCTGAGAGGTGTGGGCGGGGATCTACCTGTATTTCACTAAGTGTCAAAACAGCTGGTCTGTATTTGCTGACGTGGACGTACGCAGAAAAGTGATTACTTTTTAGCCCGCGTATATTCCCAATATCTACTCTGAATTCACGAGTCATTATAAAGAAAGACAAACACAAAAAACACAAACACCGACGTTACTAAGCGCAGATGTGAAGTGCAAATTCAGAGTTGGTTTACCGAATCAAATTGTTGTAGGTGTTATACCCTTGCAACAATACGAAACAGCACACCAACAAAATTCATACCCACAGCCCGCTATCCATCGGTTGTTACATACACTCAGTTACTGCACGCGCTGTATGACAATGTAATACAGCAACGGCAGTGACCGAGTGTAAGCAACAGTACTAACGACCACTGGCAGGGACGATGTGATGCCCGCACTGTGAATTTCGGTTTCACTGCGCGTTGTTGTTGTTGTGTTTTTGCCGCACAGTGAACTCGTGTTCGATTTTTTTTTTTTCTCCACGCACAGTGCACTTGTGCGTGCGCAGTAGTCATTGGTCAGCTCGGCACCGATATTCCCTCTAAAACATTTCTAATACATATCAGTCGATTTTACGCCTTCGAGTGCCTGCAATTTCTGATTCTGCCCATCCTTGTAATTCCTCAAGGCTCTTCTTTTTAATTATGGTTTCGTATATTATAGAAAAACTCTGAAACTTTCAAAATGCCCTTTACCTCAATAAAATCTGATATTTAGTGGATCATTATTATGCCATCCATATCTCTTAATTACTAAGTGTCAATAACGCAGAGTAGCTTAAAACAAAACTAAAAATTTATCTTCGTGACCGGAAGTATAATTTTCGTAGCAACAGGTCGACTGGTCATTTAATAACATATTCCCGTCGCATTAACGTAACTATAATCATCGTAATTGTGCCGAAGAGCAACAAAATTAATTTTAATAATTTAAAATTTTTATTAATTGGTGGCTCAGTTCTGTCGTTGTTCCTCCATCTCCCCTTACCTTTTCTGATATCAATTACGCACTAAACCGCTTTTGACATAATTATGCAGGTACGTCAATGTTCTTTCGGAACAGCGATGTGTGCATACATATATACTTACCGATAAGTGGGACCAATGTATAAACCAATGTGGCATGGTTCTTTCTTTAGCCGTACCATTCGCTTATGGAATAATCTGTCGAGCTCTTATTTCCTAAGCATTATAATCTGCGAACATTCAAAACCAACGTGCATTTTTATCTCTCCTTCTTTGGTCCTTAAACTTCCTTTCGTCCACAGTGTGTGCAAACCTTTTAAAAGTGTTCATAAATCCTTGTTCGAATATTTTTTCTACGTTCTATAAGTATTAACATAGTCGAACTTTTGTCAACATGAAGCCAAACCAAAATACATCTAATTGCTTCGATTGTGATTGCTTTAAATTTCTACTAAGTACGATGAATTTCTTCTTAAACATCCGAAAAAAATCTTCTTGGTATCTTCAGGACCAACTCTCGTTTACTTTGACGATTATTGATCCACTTCCTTCAGCACATATGTACATTACACATGCATGTGTGCATATCTATAGCTGTATTAAAATATTGCATTTCAACTGGTGAATGAACGATGTTTTTTGCGTTTTGTGCAACTATCCCAGCATGTCGAATTCGCAATAAAAGAAAAGAAGAGCCTAAAGCAGTTACATAGTTCTGTTCCATGTTTTATCCATTCGTGTTTGCTTTTTCACTGATTGCGCCTAAGGTCTCTGTCCTGCGACCACACATCTTCCTGTTGTTATGCCTTGTTTTTCGTATACTCGTGCATGGATTTTTGGATTTTCGAATTTTTATTCACTCGTCTTCCCAATAATAGCTTTACAAGTTTTTTTTTGTTTTTGGCTTGTTCTGTTTTTGCTTTGTTCTGCTTCCTTTGGAATAGACTTCATGCCCACCCAATGTGATCTGTTCGGTCGACCCCATCTTATGTTCGGTCAACTGAAGTTCCAACCACGCAATCCGACTTTGGCGGGTACCAATAGGTCTAAGTGCGTATTCTTCTTTTTTTTTGTATTATCCTTTCAAATATGTGACGCGTACATCTAATGCTATAATACATATTTATCGCATGTATCTGCATTGCTACTACGCCGCTAAATTCGCAGACCTTACTACCATTTGAGTGATTCCATTAATTTTCTTTCGGCCCCTTCTACGAACCTCGACTTGTACTTGAGCCTACCGAATTTGGTGACGATCTTCATTAGACGTGGCAAGACCAGCTGATTTGCTCAGATTGAAGTTTTCCAATATCGGTTTTTTAATGTGGATACTTATGCCAATGCGCGTGCTTCTGAGGATTGTTACTTCTTCGTTAAAGTACTCTTTTCAGCTATTGCAAATTTTCTTTGTTAGCCGTATTCAAGTATCTCTGCTCATCTTTAATATATGTACATAGTCTGGTGAATCTCTTGAAAGCCTTTTCTTCGTTGTGCCGCAATTTTAAAAAATATTAGCCCCTTTGTCCGCGCTTCGACGTTGCACTTGTTCTTTTGCTCGTCGCTGTACGACGCTAAGTCTTCATAGTCCCGATAAAATGTAAGGGCATACCTAGTCAAGTCATAAATACTGGTACACAACTGAACTCACTCATTACGAATGCAACACTGGACGCATCCATTTCGTATTGATTGCGATTTGACAGTTGGTTTCATTGTGACGTGAAAGTTTTTGAAATTAATTGCTTACAATCATGGAATGGGGCGACATCGAAAAGCGTATTGTTGTAGTTGGCCTACTTAAATGCAACATGGAAAAAGGCGATATCTGTAGGACGTTGCGACCGCTTGGAATCACTCGTAATTTTGTGTATCGTGCTGTGAAGTTGTTTCAGGATACTGGTGGAGTACGACACCGTCAAAGATCCGACCGTCCGCGCACTGTGAGAACTCCGAAAGCGATCAAAGCCGTGAAGAAACGAATCGAACGAAAACCGCTGCAAAAACAGAAAATCTTGTCGCGGGAAATCCAAATTTCGCAAAAATCCATGTCTCGCATTATCAAAGAAGATTTAGGACTCAGCGCGTACAAGCGACACACTGGACACCTGCTCACGGTCTCATTGAAGGAAAAACGCAAGCGAAGATCGAAAGCGTTACTCAGCCGGTACGCGAAGAACGCTCACAGACAAATTCTGTTTACTGACGAGAAAATCTTCACCGTAGAAGAATCGTTCAATAAGCAGAACGATCGTGTGTATGCTCGGTCATCCAGAGAAGCATCCCAACTCATCCCGAGGGTTCAAAGAGGCCACTATCCCGCGTCTGTAATGGTATATCAATCGACCGTCTTGGAACACATTGTGAAGTCTTTCAACCATTTCAGCAAGACTCTGCTCCAACTCACAAAGCAACAACGACTCAACTGTGGCTCAAAAACAACGTTCCGGACTTCATATCAACGGATGATTGGCCAGCTGGTAGTCCAGACCTCAACTCGTTGGATTACAAGTTTTGGTCCGTATTAGAGGGCATGGCTTGCTCTACTCGACACTCAAATATTGAGTCGTTGAAGTGAGCCCTTGTCCGTGCAGTGGACAATTTCCCCATGCATGAAGTGCGTCTCGCAATCGATGAGTGGCCACATCGTCTTAAGTCGTGCTGGAAGGAAAATGGAAGTCAATTCGAATAAGTTGTTCTAAGATTTGTAGCCATTGAATAACCCAATAAAAACAAAAAAAAATTGTACAAATATTAATTCGTTTTCATTTGGCGCTGATTTTTCTGTGTAACAGTATTTATGTCCCTACTAGGTATAAGAGCATATTGCACGACCTCTAGCCCTTGCTTTAATTTCGCTTTTTTTCTGCACTATTTGCGGTTCAACTAAAGACGCGCTTTATTCGTTTCGCTATTTCCCCTGTACTTGGGAAAATCTTAAAGGACTTGTCTTTTAGGCATATTCGTCTCATAGTTCCACCATCACAAGGCCGGTTCTTGCAGATTTTTTGTACTAATCTTGTATTTTTCCATTGGGTTTGTGACATTTTGAAACTATTCTCGCAAATCTACCGCTCAAAACTGGCCTCTTTTCTTATATGAATGGCATCCGACTTCAGCAAATACAATACAATTTCTTGAAACTTCACAATTTGCTTCTTTTGCAATTCACAAAAGTCCAAACTTTTAAACGCATGACCAGCCAACAGCAAGAAAAAAAAACTTACCGTGTGAAGACACCTTTATGTATGCTCTCTACAACTTCCATAGTTTGCGTTGTGCATCATGTTCTGTACAACTCCAAAGAGGATTGAAGACGTGTATTTACCTTAAAGTATACATACATCTATTTAAGTAAATCTATAGCGAATGCATTCTAATAGCATTCGTCCACAATTACTGGTTCCATCTTCATTGACAAAGATTCTTCTTTGAGTGCACAATATACAGCAAATATAAATTGGTCAGTACTCGTGTACAGGAAAATAATTCTACAAGTAAGTCTATACCTACAGTTGTATTTCTTTACAAAAAGACAAGTTTTACATATGTATTATTGCTTGGTATAAGTTTCTAGTTTTTTTTATTTATTACATAATACAAATTGTCCGGGTAATGAGGCTATCAGACTGGATCAGGAATCCTTGATCAACGATTTGATCATACTTTTGCAGTACCTGAAAGACTTTGTAATATTTCTTTATAGTCATAATGGAAGAAGGAAGCTTGTGATATTACACAAGAAATGAAGCAGCGTGATGTTTGTGAGGAAAACCTTGGATGAATAGACCTGAAAATTAGAGCCTCCAAGCGAATTTGCTGTCATTGTAGGGTTGTGCAGAGGTTAACTTCGCCGACTACTTGGTTCGGGTTTCGGTTCGAGTCTTAAACTAACACCGAAAACTAAAAAAGCATATTTTTTGAATCCACTCTCTAAAGGCAATAAAAACATACGACCGAAAATCCTCCGCCTCTGAAAATTTTTCTCAGTCTCCCGCCATCCAAGACTGGCAGAAAATCTTAGATTTTAAAAATGGCAAGGCAAACAACAAACTGAAAGGCTATGCCTTGATCCACACTGGACTGTTACGCTATCAATTTATTTATTTAATTAAATTGCTGAAAGGATTCTAAAATGAGAACAAGAAATCTTAGTTTAATTTTTTTTACGAATGGACCTTGGTGCATTCCCCCATATGTAGCGCGTAAGGTTACTCTATGAATCGTTAGTCAAAATACATATTTGAAAAACCCGATAGGTGTCAGAAGAAGACGACGAGTTTCACAGGTTCTCAATAAGCCTCTGCACTTTCTCTTTATAGGACACGTTATTTCAAACACGGATGCCTGTCGCTCAGTTCTCGGTTCAAAATTCTCTCATCTGCCAAATCCCTCATAGAACACACAGTCAATGGCAGAATGTGAATACTCCATTGATATCCGCTAGAATTTCTTGGATGATATACTCGTAGTTACCAGTTAATAATAGATATAATAGATAATAGTTACGAGTGCCTAATTTGAGCGGTTGTCAGAAAGAGCATATAAAGCAGCACACGTTAACGATAGCAATATCAACTTTAACGTTAGCTCAAAAGTCAAAAATGTTTTGTACAAGAACAGTTCCGGTAATTTTTGTGTAAAAATCTATTTTTTGCATATGCGTTATATAACCGAAATTATATTTTATACGAAATTTCTGAGTCTTTTCGGCGTTATGTGTTTGGCGAATACCTGTATACCTACGCTACTTACTCCAAACTTTGATTTCAAACTTCACCGAGAAGACTTACGAATTTTTTCCATCCAGCTAAGGCGACATACTTAAAATGCCGGAGCACGTGTTAAATTTTTGGAAAATTGGATACAGAGAGAGAGAGAGAAAGATGTGTGGGCTCAGTGGTTATTGCGCTCCCTTGGTGGCATCCAACATTTTATGGGGAGACTAAATTATTAGTGTAAATTGACTTGTTGTATTTTAGGCAACCATTCATCTCACGAGATTTTAGTTGACCGAAAAAAGAATGTGTTTCGGGCACGGCTGGTATTGAACCCCGAGCGCCAATACACTACCACTTGAGCTACGGCCACCCACAACTGAGCATGTTGTCTTTGGTAGGGTCGTTTTTTACAATGTTTCCTTTTCGATTGAATTCCTGTCGATAAATCTCCTTGTTGAACCATATGTGGCCTAGCTATTTCATCCAGTGAATTCAGACGTTTTTTTTTACTAAATTTATATCGCTGCTACATTAATTTGTAAATCTCAAATAGTAAACGTAGTGTTAGGCACGGCTATGAATGTGTTATATCAGTCTTTTTTACTTAGACATCCAAATCACGCACCATGATTTAAGCTCCGAAAATCATGTCTAGTGACTTCTCCTATATATCTACGTAGTTACGAGTATATATTTGTTTAAAATTCCAGCACTTATCAGTACCTGAATCCTGGTACGAAAGTAAGTCGGACACGCTTAACTCACCCTCACGATATGTGATACAGGGGACACTTCTACTTAAGCCTAGCAGAGTTAGATGTTTAAAAAGGGAAATAAAAAAAAGTGAAATATGTAAAACTGCAAGAATGCCGCGGTTTTTAGGTTAAGTAACTTTCAAGAAGTGACTAAATAAAATATAAAAGTCTTAATGGAAGCTCTAACTGAGGTACATAGTCCCAATACAAGTGCAAGAGCGATAAATTTTCTTCGGAGCCTAGTCCAGTAAGTTCATCATCGGTGATGTCATTTCTCGCGAATAACTAGGGACTCAGACAGGAATCAGTGAATTCAGCCTTCTGACTCCAGACGCAGATACTTCGCACATTCGACGTGGAACTCAAGTTACTCAACATCGTAGCATCTTTATTTACACTATCCAAGCATACGAGGGTAGTTGAAAAGTTTCCGACCGCAACGTAAAGATAGCGGCACTCGTCAATAAGAGCTAGAGAATGCTAGTTGTGCATCTTTTGACAGTTTGGATGCGCAGTTTTTAGTTGATAGTCGTTTGATGTGAGTGTTTTTTGTGAAAATGGA
This sequence comes from Volucella zonaria, assembly GCA_963966105.1. Taxonomy (NCBI): domain Eukaryota; kingdom Metazoa; phylum Arthropoda; class Insecta; order Diptera; family Syrphidae; genus Volucella; species Volucella zonaria. Next base: position 584,383 of record OZ014533.1, on the reverse strand, counting down.
AAAAAATGAGTATCGAGCTTAAATTGTTAAATTCTTGTTTTTGGAAGGCAATACTCATACGCCTACGCAAATCAAAAATGAGTTGGACTCTGTGTATGGGAACTCTTACCACAGTGAAATTTTGAGCTTGGGAGATGATGAACGTTCGGGGCGTCGAAAAACTGCAACCACTGACGATAACATTGCTAAAGTTCACCAAATGGTGAGTAGAGGTTATGAAAATGTCCAAAGAATGTGTTTGTTACATATTAAATTAAGATTTAGGCATGAGAAAGCTGTCCGCGCGTTGGGTGCCGTGTTTGTTTAAGTTAGATCAAAAACGTGTTCGAATGAACATTTCCAACGCTCTGTTAGGCGCAGTTTAGGCGCAATAAATCCGAGTTTTGGCGCCGATTAATTACTGCAGATAAAACTTGGATACACCATTATACGCCCGAAACAAAAATTCAGTCAAAACAGTGGACTGCAAAGGGCGAGCCGGCTCCAAAAAAGCAAAAACTGTTTTTTCGGCTGGAAAAGTTGTGGCGACTGTTTTTTGGGATAGTAAAGGAGTTATCTTAATCGATTATCTTCAAAGGCAGAAATTGCGGAAAAACAGCCACATTTACAGAAAAAGAAAATCCTGTTTCACCAAGACAACGCGCCGTCTCAAACCTCAGCGGTTGCCATGGCGAAACTCCATGAATTACGGTTTGAACTGCTTGACCATTCGCGTTATTCACCAGATCTAACCCCAAGCGACTTCTTTTTGTTCCCTCATCCAAAAACTGCGCTCGGAGGACAGAGATTTTCGTCAAATGAGGACACAATCAACTTCGTGAACAATTATTTTGCAAAGAAAAACACCAAGAACTATTTGGACGGGTTAGAGAGATGGGAGCATCGCTGCGAGAAGTGTGTAGAGTTACAAGGAGACTATGTAGAAAAATAAAAAAAAATTTTGAGAAAAAATGTCTTGTATCATTGTTCGGTCGGAAACTTTTCAGCCAACCCTCGTACTAAGTCTGAATCTCAATCTCAATATACACCATGACTGACTCGAACTGCAACCAACTTCAGACTACTATAATTTCCAAACCGTTCATGACAGATAATTTTATTATTTACAAGTTTCAGTTGTGTAGAAAAATTTTTATCCGCGATGGAATTCAAACGTGAATTCTTTATATTTGACTGGAAAACCACAAGTAGCTATCGTTAGAGCCCTCCAGCACCTCGACGTGAATAAGTCATGTGTGTCTTGAACCATAGCTCGTTACCGTGATACTGGCAGTGTTGCAAAACGCCATGGAGGTGGTCATAAAAAAACAGCAACATCGGCAGAAATGGTTTGGAAAGTGAAGGCTCGAATTGAGCGAAATCCGCGTCGAAGTGGAAGAAAAATTACTCGTGAGCTCAACATATTGTTGGAGCGGATGCAATACATACTGAAAAATGAGCTTGGACTCAAGCCATTGAAGTTCCAACAAGCACATGATTTTAAACCGCAACAGAAAAAAGTTAGAGTCGAAAGAGCGAAGGAGTTGCTACGTTTGCACGAAAGTGGTGAGTTGCCGAATTTAGTTTTTTCCGATGAGTCGCCATTTGTTATCGAGCAATATGTCAACAAACAAAATGACCGAGTTTACTTACCAGAGAGCTCCTTCGAAAATTTACACCTTCGGACGGCCACCAAAAAGCAGGCAGCACTGATGGTGATGGTTTGGGCCGCCATAACCGCCGATGGTCGCTCTCCGCTCGGATTTTTGGACCGTGGCGTCAAAATTAATGCGATCGTATACCGTGAAACTGTCTTAGAGGCAGTATTGAAGCTTTGGGCAAACAATCATTTCGGTCGGAGACCGTGGACATTTTATTTTTTTTCAATTTCAATTCAATTTTTATTCATACATTAATGGTACATTAAGATAGAAATCTTTTTTAGTACTTAGTAACTAAATATTGGAATTCAAGTTGACTTACGGCTGCTACATTATAATATAATACTTAAAATTAAATGACAAGGTTTGATGGAAGGATGGTATAGGTTTATTGCGGGTGTATGGAGAAATGTCGTAGAACTGCACTTTTAAACAGAGAATTATTACGTATGGATCTGATAGATGATGGTAATGAATTCCACAACCTAACAGTGTAAATGAAAAATAAACGAGAGGAATTAAGAAAATTCCAATGGTGAGAAATTAGGTTAGTTGTTCTAGAAGATCGAGTGAAATTGAGTCGGTTAAATAGATACGGCGGACAGCGTTTATTAACAATTTTGTGTAAAAAAAAACAAAGTTCCTGGCATCGAGGTATTGTTACAAGCTGCACCCAAGCAGTTCCCTGGTGTAGAAATAAATATGTTCGTGCCTACGAATGCCATAGACATATCGCACACAATCATTAAAAGCGACTTGTAATTTGCGCTGGGACAATGAGTCCAAGCTACTATAGACTACTTCGGCATATGTAACCAGTGGCAGAATTAAGGCAATAACTAGTCTGTGTCGCGTTTCAAGTGGAGTAAAAAAAGCGCTAACCCAAAGCTTACGAAGGCAGCCGTAGATACGACCTACGACCATGTTGGTATGATAATAACCCGACAAATCTCGACTAATAACAAATCCAAGGCTAGTAACAGACTCTACGGCTTTAACTTTCGAGTTGTTAAGAAGTACGTCAGGCAGAAGATCTAGGTTAAACCTTATTTTGGATATTGGAATTACTCGAGTTTTAGTCGGGTTCAGTTGTAGTCTATTTGTAACTGACCAAGTATAGACGCATTGCAAGTCATCATTGAGCAATAGGGTCGGTTCGTTGATCTTGCAAAATGGTTTGGCTAGGTGTAATTGTACATCATCAGCATACATGTGCACAAAAGAATGCCTGCATACTGACGGTAGATCATTGATAAATGTGTAGAATTGGACCCAATATCGAGCCTTGAGGAACACCTTGATTGAGTTTTATAGTTTTAGTTTTAAATGCATTTTATTATCTTAATCATTAACCCTTACATACTAACAAAAAATGCTTAAATGCTAGCTTAAAATTACTTAACAATCTTATACTAACTTACTGGCCCCACACAGGCACTCTAAGCTACTCTAAATTCTTGTATTTATGTCTTTCGACTTTATTTACATTTATTTTTTTACATATATATCTTGTATACTTAAGGCTAAGAAAAAAAATTTTTAACAAAAACTTAGCATATGGACTTAATTTTCTATAAAACTTAATATCTAACTTAAAATATACCTTAGTCTACCTAACCTACATACACAATATACACACATATATATAATACACAATTATATACATATATTAGTATATACCTTTGTATATACTAATATATGTATATATTTCTTAAATGCTAACCTAAACCTATGTAAGCTGGCCATCGCTATTCACAGAGCAAATAGATCTGTCAGCTCTGCCCCATTAGTGAGGCTGGTCAGTAATTGACGGAAACGACGACGACGAAACATCTTCTCCATCATTCAACCACCAGAAATGCTGGTGCTGCCGAACGACATCCCTCTTATCGCGATTCCCCACCGCCCTACTGAACCTGAGACGATCCACACTGCCGTGTGCGACGTCTCTGTCGTAGTTGAGTCGCCTGTCCCCAGCTTTCCGAGCGACATGGAAGATTAACGGGACCGCTGATCTATCCTGGATCAACCCTATCTGATCTAGGTAGAGGAATGCTTCCTGTGGAACGAAGCCATCAGAGCGCACACTCTCGTGGTAAAGGTAATTGGGGTAGTAAGCCCCAGATATCAGGTTATTCGTCGAGTTCATTGCTCTTGCAATGTGCCTTCGAGTCAGCTTAATTACGAAGTTGTCCACTCGCATTAGGTTCGCCCTGTTGTAAAGGACCTCATTACGATAAAATTTTTTGTACTCCGACTCTGGTGTTCTGTACAAGCGAAGGCAAGCCCTCTCAAACACCCGAATCTTTTCCATTAAGCTTGCTCGTATATTGAACCACACGGGGCACCCGAATACCAGCATGGGCCTGATAAGGGCCATGTAGCAGATTACCTTTACCCTCGCATCGAGTTGGCTGCTATAAAACAGTCTCTTTGTAAGGGCAAAAGCGCCTTTGGCTCTGGCCAGAGCAGCATCTACATTTTTGTCAAAATACAGAAACTGATCTAGCCAGATTCCAAGGTATCTGACTACATTTCGACAGGCAAGAGGCTGTCCGTGTTGTCCAATGATCGAGAACTTTCGCCAATTTTTTCTGGTATCCCTAGAGGCTCTAGACAACGGCGTCCTAAAGAGAATGGTTTCCGACTTCCGAAGGTTGATTTTCAACTTCCAGTCATCGCAAAATCGTCTTATCTTATCGAAATCACGCTGCAAGAGAGTATTAATGACCTCGATTTTTGTACCTGTTCTGTACGCTATCAAATCGTCTGCGTACGCAATAGTATGGGGAAGTGAACCTATCAAGTCGCTTGTATAAATATTGAATAGGATCGGCGAATTGACCGCGCCTTGCTGAAGACCATTTTTAATTTGAAATATTCCAACAGAAGTCACATCGCCATTTTTCACGATGAACTGTCTGTTGGTTAGCATATTAAAAAGAATGTACAAGAGTGGTTTACTGATCCCCAGCCTAGTCAGCTTATAGAAAAGACCCTCTAACCATACAGTGTCGAAGGCCTTCTCCAAGTCAACAAGGCAGGCACCAGTGCATTGGTTTTTGCCTTTATTCCATTGGATATCGGACACCAGTTTAGACGCGGCATGTGAGATATCATGTCCCGCCTTAAAACCGAATTGATTATCCGGAACTATATGTTTGTCCTCAACCCACCTAGACAGAGCTCTATTGATTACTTTTTCAAACACCTTACTGATATTCGGAAGGAGACTTATCGACCGGAGATTCGCCGGATTGGATATATCCTTTCCCTTTTTGGGGATAGGTTGCACCACCGCCGTTTTCCAATGCGCTGGATAATGTGCATTATTCATTGCATTATTAAACAGGGTGGTGTAAATGTCAACCGCTTCTAGAGGAAGATGTCGAAGCACGATGTTCGGAATACCATCGGTCCCCACTGATTTCTTAGCCCTGATTGTGTCGAAGATCTCATGGAGCTCTTCCTTCGAAATGAACGGGGGTAAACACCTTGATTGAGTTGCATAAGGGATGAACTACATCCATTGGAGAAAAGTCTTTGGCACCTTTCGGAGAGAAAACTATCCAGCAACCTTACCGCACGATTACCAAAACCAAAATAGTTGTTAGCTTCTAACACATTCGAGAAATCTAGCAGACAGAGTAGTGAGACATATTTCTTATCAAAAGATTGTCTAACCTCTTCAAGCAAGTTGACCATGGCTGAAGAACAGCCGTAGTTGGCCCGAAAGCCTGATTGCTTGTCGTATAAAAGGTTATTGAGAGTTAAGTACTCTGTGATTGCTATAATTTTCTCTAAGACTTTCGAAAAGCAGGGCAGAATGCTTATTGGCCTAAAATCGGCAGAAGATGCTGAATGAGCTTTCTTAGCGATCGGCATAACTCGTGCAATTTTCCACAAGTAAACGCGATCCACAGTCTGGTTGAAGTCAAAATCGCACGAGTAGGGAACATCCCCTAAAAAGGCATGATTCAAATCATTTGGATCGAGAAGGCCTTCAGATTTGCTGTTTCTTGAAGTTATACCAATTTTGTGGAGATTACTCCATAACTTCTTTGACGAGAGGGATGGATCTAGCTTAGAAGCGAAATAGTTTTTTTTGCGTTACATATAACTGAGGTGACGATGTTACGTGCCGTTTTGTACAAAGACCAGTTGTAGTGGGTTGGAGAGTGCTTCCATTTACTGTGTAGCTTATTCCTCTTTTTGATTGAGTTAACCACTTGAGTAGTGAACCAAGGACATGCACGGTTTTGAATTCTGACCGTTTTAGTGGATACGAATTCATCGAACAGTCTTACAATCGTTTCTTGAAACACGTTAACTTTACCATTGGGATCAGGTCTGGAACGGCACTGCTCCCAAGGTATAGAGCCAGCAGCTATTTGGAGGGTGTTTAGGTCGATAGCACTGAAATCTTTGTACGAAAAAGTATTTCAACAAGACTCGGCACCGTCTCACAAAGCGCGCGTCAACCGAGATTGGTTAAAAAACAATGTTCCACACTTCATTTCTTCGAAACAATGGATTGCAAATTCTCCGAATGCAAATCCGTTGGATTTCTCTGTCTGGGGTATTTTGAAGGCGAAGGTTGGCACTAAAAAATACCAAAGTTTGGACCACCTCAAACAAGCACTTCGCCGGGAATGGGCTAAAAAAAACCGCAGAGCCACTTGCGTCTCAAGTCCATTATTCGCGCCAAAGGTGAACATATTGAAAACTACTGATACAATTTGAAAATTGATGTATTTTCCAACAGTTTTTGCTTTGGCACAATAAAATTTATCAAAAATGTAAAAAAAATTATAGCATTTTAAAAAGTTGGAGTTAGAGTCATTCACCCATTATATATTTACTCGTATATACTATATTTTGTATTCCTTAAAAATTACATCTCTAAAACCGAACCGAACGACGTGGCTCAGTTCTTGGTAAATGTTAAGTTATCTGATTCAATCTGTATTTCATAAAATTCTCATGGTATAGGTTTTTATGGAGTTCAGTCCCTTAAACACGTCAACTGTCAAATCTCTTAAATACGCCCCCCAAAAAAGAAAAATAACGAAACTTTATCGCTTTCCAAGATCATTTGTATTGTCTGTTTATAGTTTTCACATCCTGCTGTGTGCATTGACATGAATCTTCTGGGAATTCTACCTAAAACTAGGGAATGCAACTACTTTATGAAGTGGAGAATAAAACAGACCCCTCAAACACCTGTTTTATTGTGATTTGTTTATTCTCATGTCACAATTAAGGAGAATGATGATGTATCTAAAAGAAAATCTTCCCCTTAACATCCACTAGCCGCAAAAGCAATTCCCAACAAATTATGAGCGATATTCCTAAACGAATCTTCTAAAGATTTTTATCTGATAAGAAAATTCTCTTTAAGGAGAAAAAAAAAAAAAAAAACCAAAAACAACCTTCTTTAATAGTTAGGCATTTACAAAGCTTCGTGGTTAATAAATCAAAACAATAGATTCACGAAATACCTTGACTAAAATTGGTTGGAAGATTGTTGTGCTTAATTCTAAATAGTGTATATCATGTCGACTGTCCGTACTGCCGCAGGTTATTTTACTTACTTACATATGTACCTGGATATGACTTATGACCCCCCATGTATATCCAATGGTTTTTTTTTTTTTTATGTTGTTCGCTATAGATACCAGATTTTTTTTGTATGTTTACAAGATATATACTTTTTTTTTTTTTTTTTTTGCTAAACACCCCAAGGTAAGTGGTTTTACAAGACTTAGGCAAAACGTATATTATATTTTCTACCGTACTCGCCTCTTCTGCTCGTACTCTGCTCGTTTTTTATGTTTTCTTTTCGAAGAACTGGGAGTAAACGCACAAACAAGATTAATTATATATCATAAGAAAGATGCCTTTCGAAGATATGAAACATGAAAAAAAAAGATAAATAACTTAAAAACACGAGATACAGATGCTAACAGGTACACGAGAAAATGCTCAGCGGGATTAATAAACAATGATTTGCACTCATATGGCCAGTAGAAAACAAAAATCGATGAATAGCATCAAAGTCAAACCACCAAAATATAATGAAGGGAGCTATATACTCGTACATTCATATATATTTACTTTTGTATTTTTTCTAACAAACTTAAAGTACTGTCACAATATTGCAAGGATGTGGCTTTCGAACATTGATTGTTGGAAAATAAATTGCTAAAATTGCAGACAAACGGAAAAGAACAGACGAAATGTTTTTCTCCATTTTTTTGCTTTCTTCCCGATTCGATTCTATTGAGTTTAAGAAAAAGGAAAAATCAAAGACCTACATACATGCATTCATACTCGTACATTCAATAGGTATGAGGATGTCGCAAAGATTTATAAAAATCTGTGGGAAATCTTTCATCGATTCAGGATGTGGATGTGCATGAATAGACTGTGTCTGCCATTAAGTGCCAACGGAAGTAATGAATAAATCTGCTCTACACAAAATATATTTGTTTCGAATTTTGATGATAAATCTTAGCAGAGACAGATACAATATTTAAAGCCACGAAAGTGATGATTAGGCAGAGCAATAAAAAAAAATTCTTAAATTTCTTCTTTTTGTTTTTTTTCTTTACAGAGATCTTCAGGGAAACAACATCACCGTGATATTTGAGTCAGATTTCCAACACTTGACAAAGCTAAGAATTTTGTAAGTACATGCTTCGCTTAAGCTCTATTTTGTAATTTAATTTAAATGCGTCTTGGGATTGCTCAATTGCATAGTGATTTTTCAGATAAAGCCTGACTAAGCGAAGTTCTTCTTTCCTCCGAAAAAGAAAGAGTTGAATACGAGTATTCAACCCCCGGACAGATTTTTTTTTTTATAATCGTCGCGCGCTAACGGGGTTTTATACCCTTAAAATGTTTACACACAGCGTGGGCGAAGGAAAATCAGGGAGGATGAAAAGAGAGGTACCGGTGAACGTTGGTTTTAAATGTTTGTAAATTATAACGACCAGGAAACACAGAGATCGGCAGGGCATTCCATAAGCGAGTTGTACGGCTTAAAAACGAATCACGATATTTTAGAATACGTCCGAAAATGGGCTTGAAGGTATACTGATGAGCATTCATAGCGAGACGGGTGCTACGGTTGAAAGTTTGAATGGGCGGAATGCTACTGGCGATTTCAATAGAGCACTGGTGGTGGAAATAGCGATAAAACAAAGTGAGACACGAGATATTACGTCGGTGTTCGAGGGTGTTAATTGATTGACTGATATTAGTATCACCAATGAGTTTTATCGCACGGTTTTGAATCCTATCTAGCAGGCGCAGAGATGTTTTAGGAGCACCTGACCAGATGTGGGCATTGTACTTCAATTTTGGGCGGATGAATGCCTTATATATTGTGGCCAGATCAGAAGCGATTTCTTACATCGCTTGAGGAAACCTAGACATTTCGCAGCATTTTTGGCGACATCGAATATGTGGTCATTCCAACGTAAGTTGTCATTGACACACATACCGAGAATGAAAAGTTTATCGGTTTCGACGATGCAAGTGCCATCCATGGATAATGGCTGGGTGTTTAGATTTCGCTTTAACGACAGCAAACAGCATTGAGTTTTGGAAGCATTCAATTCCACTCGGTTGATAGTTCCCCAATTGCTTATGCTGTTAATATCAGAATTTAATGAGCTTAACATACACTGCCGTTCCCGTTCTATAGCCAAAGAGCAGGGACGTGAGTCCCAGAACGAATATGAAAAGCAGAGAGTACTGTCGTCAGCAAAGGACTATATTGGATTAGAGGTAGCAAACAAGAGATCGTTGATGAAAATAAAAAAGAGTGTCGGACACAGAACGGAGCCTTGAGGCACACCAGCATTTATTTTGTGAATATCAGACTTGAAACCTTCCAAGACAACTTGAATTGAACGTTCCGAAAGATAATTTCTAATCCATTTTCGACAAAAGAGTCTGATGCCAAACTCTGTCAAATGCCTTAGAAATATCAAGTGCAACTATCTTGCTTTCACCGGATTGATGTACGCTTTGGTTCCACTTTTCGGTGAGACATGCCATCAAATCACTAGTGGACCTGTTGCTACAAAAACCGTACTGCCGGTCATTGAGAAGCTTTCGTGTTTCGAGATATTTCATGAGCTGACTGTTTATCAGAGTTTCCATGACCTTGGAAAGAAGGGACGTACGTGCAATGGGTCTGTAGAAGGAGAGAGAAGAAGATTCGCCTTTTTTAGGGACGGGGTGGACAAATGCTGTTTTCCATCTGCTCGGAAAGAGTCCTAAAGAGTAGGATTGATGAAAAAGCTTACGCAGTGGTTTTGCCAGCGTGGAAGAACACCTCTTTAGAAGAAGGGGAGATATACCATCTGGACCAGTGGATTTATGCATGTTGAGATTTTTAAGTACTCTTGCTACTATACGAGTGCGAAAGTGGATTCGTCCCATTGTAGATTCGATGCACTCAAGTGTAGGCGGGGACAAAGCACAATCTGGGATGGTTGAGCTGGAATGTCATTGTAAATGAGCGTTGGGATGGAGGATGAGGCAGAATTTCTAATATTTTTGACGAACGACCAACAATTTTTTACTACCCTTTGGGACATTGTAGTATTTTTTGCTACATTTTTTTTTTTTTTGTATTGAAATTTCAAACGCTTACGAAAGACGTTCTCGGCATCATATGGATATCGAAAACGCAGTAGAAGCGGTAAATTTGCTTCAGGAGGGCGAGTCTCAAAGGTCTGTCGCAATTCGTATCGGTATATCGCGGCGAGCTATCCGAAACGTCTGGGAACGCTTCCAAGAAACCGGAAGTGTAGCAAGGAGACCTGGATCAGGAAGAATCAGAGTCAAAACTACGCAAGAATACCGGTACGTAAGAATAATTGCACGTCGGAAGTGTACCGTAACCGCCCGGGCGTTACAAAATCAACTGCGGTAATCTACCTAGTAGGGACATAAATACTGTTACACAGAAAAATCAGCGCCAAATGAAAACGAATTAATATTTGTACAATTTTTTTTTGTTTTTATTGGGTTATTCAATGGCTACAAATCTTAGAACAACTTATTCGAATTGACTTCCATTTTCCTTCCAGCACGACTTAAGACGATGTGGCCACTCATCGATTGAGAGACGCACTTCATGCATGGGGAAATTGTCCACTGCACGGACAAGGGCTCGCTTCAACGACTCAATATTTGAGTGTCGAGTAGAGCAAGCCATGCCCTCTAATACGGACCAAAACTTGTAATCCAACGGGTTGAGGTCTGGACTACCAGCTGGCCAATCATCCGTTGATATGAAGTCCGGAACGTTGTTTTTGAGCCACAGTTGAGTCGTTGTTGCTTTGTGAGCTGGAGCAAAGTCTTGCTGGAATGGTTGAAAAACTTCACAATGGGTTTCAAGACGGTCGATTGATATACTTTGGGCGATGTTTTCACTCCTTTCTCGCAAAAAAGGAAGTTTGGTAACGCCATCGTAGCACACTCCCCACCATACCACTACAGACGCGGGATGGTGGCCTCTTTCAACCCTCGGGATGAGTTGGGATGCTTCTCTGGATGACCGAGCATACACACCATCGTTCTGCTTATTGAACGATTCTTCTACGGTGAAGATTTCCTCGTCAGTAAACAGAATTTGTCTGTGAGCGTTCTTCGCGTACCGGCTAAGTAACGTTTTCGATCTTCGCTTGCGTTTTGCCTTCAATGAGACCGTGAGCAGGTGTCCAGTGTGTCGCTTGAACGCGCTGAGTCCTAAATCTTCTTTGATAATGCGAGACATGGATTTTTGCGAAATTTAGATTTCCCGCAACAAGATTTTCTGTTTTCGCAGCGGTTTTCGGTCGATTCGTTTCTTCACGGTTTTGATCGCTTTCGGAGATCTCACAGTGCGCGGACGGCCGGATCTTTGACGGTGTCGTACTCCACCAGTATCCTCAAACAACTTCACAGCACGATACACAAAATTGCGAGTGATTCCAAGCGGTCGCAACGTCCTACAGATATCGCGTTTTACCATGTTGCTTTTAAGTAGGTCAACTACAACAATACGATTTTCGCTGTCGCCCCATTCCATGATTGTAAGCAATTAATGTCAAAAACTTTTTACGTCACAATGAAGCATAAATATCAACTGTCAAATCGCAATCAATACGAAATGGATGCGCCCAGTGTTGCATTCGTAATGAGTGAGTTCAGTTCTGTACCAGAATTTATGACTTGTCTAGGTACTAACAATGAAGGAAGTGATCAAACGGTACGTTTGCCATTCGACCGAAACTGACAGGGACACATCGGCGACGTGAGCATTCGGATTGGACTATGGACAACTGGAGACCTGTACTCTTTACAGACGAATGTAAGGTCAAGTTTTTTAGTGACGATAAACGAGTACCCGTATGGAGAAGACAAGGTGAACCTTTGAACCTCACGAAACTGACCGTTTATTTTTTCAGATGAGAGCCTAAAAACATATGGTACATATGGTACATACTCACACACATAACTGTCGAAAAACATTATAGACACCTTAAATCGTAAAGATATCATCAACCTTTCATTTTCGGATTGAATGCAAGATCTTCCCTATCAGGAAGTTAGAAAACGTTTGAATGATAGGAGTATAAATCCGAACATCACGGCTCCATGCCGCATATAACAATGATGGAATGTAGCTAATCAATTTATCTTCTAAAGGAAAAAAATTACTCTGTACAATCTTAATGGTAGTTATTCAAGCAAATTTCTCTAAATCGTAAGTAATTATACCTGGCATCTACGAGTATCTGCAAATACTGTTCTTCTGACAACCAAACACATGAGCTAACTTAATAGCCAAAGTGTGATCCTGACATCTGGCAAATGTATTAGCCTACCTACCTACCAAAAACCCACACATCACTGTTTGTTTTAGATAAGTTTATCTCTAGTAGTACACCATAATACTGAATGCATTCCTTCTGTAGAATGAAGGAAATCTAAAGCCATACTTGCATATGATGGACACATGTGCACCCAACATGAGGAACTCCCTTCAAGATGTAAAGCTAAGAGCGTCAAATGTTGTATGCCTGTGCGGCTGCTGCCTAATGACTACTTCTCTCGGTTGTTATCTTTATTACATTTTCAGCTTAAACGAGTTTCGTGTTCATAAACATTTGGAAATTTTCAAATCTTAATTAAGTTCGTACTTGGAAATAAGTTGTATCTTTTCCTCTAAAAAAAAAAATGAAAAAAAAAAAACAACAACCAAATGAATAAAACACAAAAAATTACCATCGTCATCTTTTACGGGCAAGGAGCCCACTTTCAATTTTTTTTTTTCGTTGGCTTTAATGTGGCGGTTTGTAGAGATAATCGAGCTAAAGTGGTTTCTTCGTTCATAAAATGTATTTAACATTGAAGATAATTGGCTGCGCTACTCCCTAAAATGTACACCAAAAACCAGTGATGAGTGCACGGTAAAATTAGCCACCCCAACTCAGTCGGCACATTGCCGCAATTTCGAAATTGAACAGGTGCCCGAAGCACTTTGCGATTTACTTATCTCTGCCACAAGAAAGAGAAATGTAATTACAGATACAAACCACAAATTTCTGTCTAGGGGAAAGAGAGAGAATCGTAAATTTATTGGAATTACAGTCACGTCTAATATTCACGATGTCAAGACATACTGTGATAGACGAACAAGTACAAGCACCGTGTTACTCCTCTCATACTTGTATTTCATTGCAGATCCACCCATACGAGTAGGTATTGTCAATTGTTTTACCTGAGAGTTGTTTCTGTCGACCTAATGCATATTATGTAAAATATTGTCTATAAGATTATACAAATAAGAAAGTTCGATGGGAGTGGAGTACATCCATAGTGGCCTCTAAAAGACACATAAAACCATCGGTGAACCAGATTATTTAAACATCTTCCCCATCTTTAAAATCACAGAAAAGAATCACATTATCTGAAAACAAAATTCGTAAAGGTTTTGAGTATCTAGGTATCATATAATACTTTGGGGACTTAAGGTACATCGCCAACCTTCTAGGATGTATCTGAATAAAATACTTAATTGTTAAATGTCATGAAACGACCTCAAATTTAAACAGATTTGAATAAGAACTACGAATCTATGTCGAGGACCGCCTTCAAATTTTTTAAAAGACAATTTGATCCAGATTGCCTAATACGATTTATGGTTTTATCTTTATTGGTTATGAAATACACAAGATAGTCCCATAGCTGAAACTTATTTTATCTTAACTTTATTTGATAATCATGTAGTCGAAGATATGCTCAGAACCACAAGAACTACGAGGATTGTCTGCAAAGATGATACAAGATATTTTTTCTCAAAATTTTTTTTTTATTTTTCTACATAGTCTCCTTGTACGAGGGCAGGTCAATAAGTCCGTGACTTTTGGATTAAAACAGATTTTTTGAAAAAAAAATAATTTTATTTTTCAACGTAGTCTCCTTTGAGCTCTATACACTTTGTCCAACGCTTCTCCAATTTTTTTATCCCTTCCAAAAAAAATGATTTGTCGAGGTCCTCAAAATGACGAGATGACTTCATCAAGACCTCCCAGGTCTTCACAATATAGTTCTTTGCCATCAGGATTGCGTATCTCCGCTTCGAAGATTTCACGAGGAGTGAAATCTAACCTTGTCGTCCTCCAGAAAGACACCAGCGCCGCATCAAACATTGGTTTTGAAGCCATCTTCGCTGGGATTCTAGCCGAAACAATTCCTGGGCACAGGGAAAGTTGACTTTTGGTGTCGTTGCATCAGACGCCGTATCCGTTAGACCGGAGTCAAAAGACAATCGGTGCGCAAGGTAATTATAACTCTAGTGCGGTCGCCCCAAAGATGTTCTATTTAAACGGAAGATGGCTTTGAAAGTGCAGCCCATGATATGAATATCAAAGAGACGGATATTCATCAGTGCACCTAGAGTACAGCCAGGTGTACTAAGGAATATCACCACGACTTATTTTCGTGGCAGCTTATTCCAACAAACAACCGACGCATAGGATATGTAATTGGCCTCATCATAGCTATCTAGATCTAGAGGACCCTTCTCTGTAGCAGGCCCCACGTCTTGCCGATAGCTCTTTTTCACTGCAAGAAGACCTTATTATTATCATAATGATTATCAATCAGCTGTCCACTCGTATCTATAGATTTCGGGGTAAAAGCTGAAATGGACATATTCGACCCAAAATACCGTATCGGTGGACGGTGAGCAGTGGCTAATTAACCACAAGTCACCCATCTACCTAACCAAACTGTCACTGTGTCTATTAGCAGTTGGAAAGTATCATCGTTTCATTCTCAAAATAAACAAAATCAAGTTCTATACTTGCGATTAACATATCCATACTCCCTCAAGAATATCTACATATGCTTGCCCTCTGAATACCAAATGGGACAACTTTACAACAGAGATGCGTAGGAAATGCGGATTCTCGACGTGGCGATGTTACATTAGGAACGATCTTCACCTACATACGAGTATACCTATTTACTCGTAACTCTACACACTTCTCGCAGCGATGCTCCCATCTCTCTAACCCGTCCAAATAGTTCTTGGTGTTTTTCTTTGCAAAATAATTGTTCACGAAGTTGATTGTGTCCTCATTTGACGAAAATCTCTGTCCTCCGAGCGCAGTTTTTGGATGAGGGAACAAAAAGAAGTCGGTTGGGGTTAGATCTGGTGAATAAGGCGAATGGTCAAGCAGTTCAAACCGTAATTCATGGAGTTTCGCCATGGCAACCGCTGAGGTTTGAGACGGCGCGTTGTCTTAGTGAAACAGGATTTTCTTTTTCTACAAAAGTGGCCGTTTTTCCGCAATTTCTGCCTGCAGATAGGCAAGTAATGATGAGTAGTATGCTCCTGTAATGGTTTTTCCTTTTTGAAGATAATCGATTAAGATAACTCCTTTACTATCCCAAAAAACAGTCGCCACAACTTTTCCAGCCGAAAAAACAGTTTTTGCTTTTTTGGAGCCGGCTCGCCCTTTGCAGTCCACTGTTTTCACTGAATTTTTGTTTCGGGCGTATAATGGTGTATCCAAGTTTCATCTACAGAACTTAATCGGCCCCAAAACTCAGATTTATTGCACATAAACTGCGCCAACAGAGCGTTGGAAATGTTCATTCGAACACGTTTTTGGTCTAACGTAAACAAACGCGGTACCGCGGTGATTTAATATGTAACAAACACATTCTTTGGACATTTTCATAACCTCTACTCACCATTTGGTGAACTTTAGCAATGTTATCGTTAGTGGTTGCAGTTTTTCGACGTCCCGAACGTTCATCATCTCCCAAGCTCTTACGGCCACGTTTAAATTCAACTGCCTAAAATTTCACTGTGGTAAATGATGGTGCAGAGTCCCTATTCCCACTCATTTTTGATTTGCGTAGGCGTATTGCTTTTCAAAAACAAGAATTTAATATCAGCTCGATACTCAATTTTTTCAATTTTCACAAAAAACACTCACATCGACTCACTCAAACGACTGTCAACTAAAAACTGCGCATCCAAAATGACTGAAACTTCGGTAAGTAACTGTCAAAAGATGCACAACTAGCATTCACTAGCTTTTACTGACGAGTGCCGCTATCTTTACGTTGCGGTCGGAAACTTTTCAGACGAATGACTCGAACTGCAACCGACTTCAGACTGCTATAATTTCCAAACCGTTCATGACAGTGAGCTCAAATTTTGACACATGACAGATAATTTTATTATTTACAAGTCTTTTAAACGATTTGCGTCTCAGTTGTGTTCACAAATTTTTATCCGCGATGGAATTCAAACGTGACAGTGTGATTGCTTTATATTTGGCTGGAAAACCACAAGTAGATATCGTTAGAGCCTTCCAGCACCTCAACGTGAATGAATCATTTGTGCCTCGAGCCATAGCTCGTTACCGTGATATTGGCAGTGTTGCAAAACGCCATGGAGGTGGTCATAAAAAAAAACAGCAACATCGGCAGAAATGGTTCGGAAAGTGAAGGCTCGAATTGAGCGAAATCCGCGTCGAAGTGGAAGAAAAATGGCGCGTGAGC
Source organism: Volucella zonaria (assembly GCA_963966105.1). NCBI lineage: Eukaryota > Metazoa > Arthropoda > Insecta > Diptera > Syrphidae > Volucella > Volucella zonaria. Next base: position 567,656 of record OZ014533.1, on the reverse strand, counting down.
TCAACATATCGTTGGAACGGATGCAACACATACTGAAAAATGAGCTTGGGCTCAAGCCATTGAAGTTCCAAAAAGCACACGATCTCACACCGCAACAGAAAAAAGTTAGAGTCGAAAGAGCGAAGGAGTTGCTACGCTTGCACGAAAGTGGTGAGTTGCCGAATTTGTTTTTTTTCCGTTGAGTCACAATATGTCAACAAACAAAATGACCGAGTTTACTTACCAGAGAGGTCCTTCGAAAATTTACACCTTCGGACGGCCACCAGAAAGCAGGCAGCACCGATGGTGATGGTTTGGGCCGCCATAACTGCCGATGTTCACTCTCCGCTCGTATTTTTGGACCGTGGCGTCAAAATTAATGCGATGGTATGCCGTGAAACTGTCTTAGAGACAGTATTGAAGCCTTAGGCAAACAATCATTTCGGTCGGAGACCGTGGACATTTCAACAAGGCTCGGCACCGTCTCACAAAGCGCGCGTCAACCAAGATTGGTTAAAAAATAATGTTCCATACTTCATTTCTCCGACACAATAGATTGCAAATTCTCCGGATGCAAATCCGTTGGATTTCTCTGTCTGGGGTATTTTGAAGTCGAAGGTTGGCACTAAAAAATAACAAAGTGTGGACCACCTCAAACAAGCACTTCGACGGGAATGGGCCAAAATACCGCAGAGCCACTTGCGTGCAGCGTGCGTCTCAAGGGGATTATTCGCGCCAAAGGGGGAGATATTGAAAACTACTGATACAATTTGAAAATTGATGTATTTTCCAACATTTTTTGCTTTGACACAATAAAATTTATGAAAAAATAGAAAAATTATAGCATTTCAAAGAGTTGTAGTTCGAGTAAGTCACCCTTTATAGTAGAAATCACAGCCTCAAGTGGATATTTCCATCACACCATCTGACATGTGAAAATTATATCTCACAAGGTCCATCATTATCTAACTATTTTATGTTTTACTTTTTTTTTTCATTTTGCTATTAGACAACTCACTGACAATCAGATTCACACGATAGAAAAGGATGCATTTCAGGATCTCATCTCGCTCGAGAGACTGTAAGTATTAAAATCAATAACCCGTAAACAGTAGCCATAGCATGCCAGTGAGAACGGCTTCCTTATAGGTATTCATACTCACTACGATCTACGCTAATTTGCATGTGATTTTCTGCGATTGAAATTTGTTTTGATTTAACTTGTATTGCTTTTTTTTCTTCCTTTTTTTCGTTATTATATGCACGCCTCAGACGCCTAAATCACAATCGGCTTAAGGCAATTCCTGAAAACTTTGTGACAAGTTCAGCGAGTCTTTTGCGATTGTAAGTAGTTCTGCTTCATATTAGACAAACATTGAAACCTTTTCTTTTTTATTTTTTATTTTTTTATTTTTTTATTTTTTTTTACATTTGTTTACTTCACGTTTTTTTGAAGAAGTATTCGTAATTTTTGCAAATCGCCTCTTCCGAAGGGCTAAGTCTTGATTAATGGAAATACTGAATAAATATTGGTTTTGGGTGAAACCCCCATCTTATTTTGAATTGGGAATTTAGTTTGCAACAGCAAAAGGGTTGAACCAATTTTGGGTTAGTCAATTGTGAAATATACTGAATTCAAAATTGTGTGTCCTTCGGCTGAGGCTGAGGAGCGTGTTCGCTTCCATAATATAAACTTTCAACTTTGACAAATGGTTTTATGATAGGCAAAAAAAAACCAAAAAAGGAAACAAAATAAAAATGTATTTCTAATAATTCTCTTCGTTTGGCACATCTCAGGGACATCTCACACAATGGTATTACAACAATTCCCAGGAAGGCCTTTAAAGGCGCTCAATCACTACGTAGTCTACAATTGGACAACAATCAAATTATGTGCATGGACGAGCAAGCGTTCAAAGGTCTTGTCGACTTGGAAATACTGTAAGGATCCTTGTCTTGTCTTTCTACCTCATTAATAATGTATTAATTTAAATGTATGCCACACAATGATTTCACCACTGACGTTATATATTTTGTTTTTGTTTTTGTTTTTCTTTTCGTTTCTTTTTTTTGTTTGTACTTTAATAGTACGTTGAACAACAACAATTTAACGATGCTGCCACATAATGCCTTTACTGGACTTGGCCGATTACGAGCCCTTCGGCTATCTGACAATCCGTTCTCCTGTGATTGCCATTTATCTTGGCTGTCGAGATTTTTACGCAGCGCTCCACGTCTGGCACCGTATACGAAATGCCATTCACCCAGTCAATTGAAGGGCCAAAACGTGGCAGATTTGCACGATCAGGACTTTAAATGCTCAGGTAAGTGATCTTGGTGGTCGGTTAAATTTCGCATCGAATAGACGACGGTCAATTTGTGATATTGTTTTCATCTCATCGAAAATTCAAAATGTAATTATTTATGTGCAATCGATTCGTGCTGAGTCGCATGAATTTGAAAATTATTTGTAAAGAAAGATATGCCGTTTCTTAAAGAACTAAGTGTCACAAAGCCTACTGGCGAAGTAAAAGTAAATGATGAACATACAGTACTGTGCAAAACCTAAGCAACCATCTGGACTCAGCATTTCATAGTAAATCTTTTCAACTTTCTACTCCACCAAATAAAAAGAAATGGATATATGTGTAATGACGTGTAATAACTTTTTATAAAAGTACTTAATAATACTTCAGATTAAAAAAAAAAAAAAAACGCAAAAACCAACAAAGTAGCCAAATTGAGCTGTGCAAAACCTAAGCAACCTTTTTTAACATTTTGTGTAATATCCTTTATTTTGAATAACAGAGGCGCAACGACGAGGCATAGAAGTAATTAACTTTGAAAGTGTATCCTGGGATATATTTTCACACTCAACTTTCAAAGCATTGAATAGGTGAGACCTGTTGGAAAAGTGTTGTCCAGCGGCACGGCTTTTAAGGATACCAAACAGGTTTTCGATGGGATTCAAGTCGGCTGATTGGGCCGGCCATTCAAAGACTTGAATCTCACGATCTGCTAACTACTCCTTTACCAACTTCGATGTGTGTTTCGGATCGTTATCCTGTTGAAATATCCAACGAAGTGGCATTTCCCACTCCGCATGTGGTAGTGGTACCGATTCTAGAATGGATTTATATTTGATTCGGTCTATGATTCCGTCTATTTCGTAGAATGGACCTACACCTCCTGCCGAAAAACAGGTCCACACCATCATACTTTACATTGGGTGTACAGAATCTAGGATTGAGTCGCTGCCCTTTACAGCTTCTCACATAATATATCTCGTCAGAATTAATTAAATTAAATTTTGACTCGTCGCTGAAAAGAACTGTTTTCCATTTTTCAGGAGACCAGTGTTGGTATTTTCTTGCAAAGTTTAGCCTAATATGAAGAAAGATTTTAGTTTGAATTATGTTTAAAGAATTTAATTGCACTACCTGATCCTTAAATGTCTTTTTGTGAGCATCGGGTTTTTTGCGCGGGCTGTAACTTCGAAGATTATTTTCAATTGCACGTCTTCGCACCGTGCTAGCATCAATGTTTAAATCAAGTAATTTTACGACTTCATTCGAACTTATGAACGGTTGGTTTTTAATTACACGACAAATGTTTCTATCCGTTCGACATGCTGTCTTACGCGGCCTACCACCGACATTTTGACTTTCAACGACTCCTGTTGCATTATGTTTTTTTTTATTAAACTCGAAATAATCATTTATAACGTTTAGCTAATGTTGCCTGAGTATCTCCAGACTTAAATTCATCAATAATCTTTAGTTTAAGAGAAGAAGGGTAACTTTGTCGCGACATTATTGAAAAATATCAATTATGCGACTAACTTAAAAGAAAACTGATCAAAGACAATCACTCAAGATCAAAGACAAAGAGCTTACAACATTTCATGTGTAACCTGACTGGAAAAGTACTGTTAGCTATTTGTTTTACAGTGGGTTACAAAGATTTTGCACAGCTCAATTTGCCTGCTTTGATGGTTTTTGCGGTTTTATTTTTTTAAATCTGAAGTATTATTACTTTTATAAAAAGTTGTGAATTTCAAAATACACTCTATTACACGTCATTATACATATATCCATTTTTTTTTATTTGGTGGAGTAGAAAGTTGAAAAGATTTACTATGAAATGCTGAGTCCAGATGGTTGCTTAGGTTTTGCACAGTACTGTATTGTGACGATGAGATCGGTCATATTGATCGTTAGTACAAATTAGAGGTATTTTACGTATTGGGCTCCAGAAATATAACATAATGAAGATGAGCTACATATTTGAAATTTGTACTGAATGACAAAGAAACGAAACTATTAGTCTCGAAAGGATAAGTACCAGCGTCTGAGCAGTAAAAGAACGATAATCTTCCAGTACTATAAGAATATATAAAAATAAGCTATAATGTTTTACTTATGTTAACAAAGTTGCAAAACATTGCATTGATGACATTTCAATTATAGAAACCAAGTAACTTAGTTTACCTTGATCAAAAGTTGTAAACCTTTCATATATGGTATTTCTTTTAAACGCCCACAAAAGTTGTTCGACTGTAAATACGACTGACATTATCGCCCATTATTCACCAACTATAAAAAATAAAAAAAAAAAATTATATTGAACTCTAATTCTATTCATTGTATTCGTTCATACTCAATGCAGGATTGACAGAAAATGCCCCAATGGAGTGTGGTGCAGCAAGCAGTTGTCCACACCCATGTAGGTGCGCTGATGGCGTTGTAAACTGCCGGGAAAAGAGCCTCACGAATGTACCTAACTCCTTGCCAGATGACACGACCGAACTGTGAGTACATGAAAGAATCCACGTACATACACGTACTCGTATGTATGTAATTTTATTTTTTTTAATGAGCTTAACCATACCATTGAATTTCAGTCGATTGGAGCAGAATTACATCACCGAACTTCCACCGAAAGCATTTGCGAATTTCCGTAGACTAAGGCGGATCGACTTATCGAACAATAACATCTCCCGAATTGCACATGATGCTCTGAGTGGTCTAAAAGCTCTAACGACTTTGTAAGTACAATTTACGGATATGAGCGCATATCCTTTGTTGTGTACAATATTTGCAACGTTAAAGGTTAAAGTCATTTCAGGATATGTACACGTATTTTAGAAACAAAACCTCACATCATGCACTTCGTTTGTGGTTTTATGTAAAACACAGTGTTTTCTAATTTTGGTTTTGTTTTTCTTTTCAGGGTTTTGTACGGTAACAAAATAAAGGATTTACCCTCGGGGGTATTTAAGGGCCTATCATCACTACAGCTGCTTCTGTTGAATGCCAACGAGATATCATGTATAAGAAAGGATGCATTCAAGGATTTGCACAGTTTAACTTTACTCTCGTTATACGACAACAATATTCAGTCACTGGCGAATGGAACTTTTGATTCAATAAAGAATATCAAGACTCTGTAAGTATACGGGGTGTTGCTGGATATTTATTCATGTTTATATAAGTATGTTCGAAAGCGTACGTACGTTTGTGTGCTTTTAGTCGCTCCCCTTTTTCCGTTTTTTTTTTTTTTTTTTTTCATGTTTTCTCCTTTGTTCTTTGATTAATCCCACTGAGGGTTTTCCAGGGAAATCTTTTCTTTGCTACCCGGCTGTCAGGTCGTTTTTCAACTCAAAATTGCTACACTTCCACGCTAACTTGGCAAATGAATACCTCTGCCTAGGCGCTGTCTTCATGGTTGCTTTTGTTTTGTTCTTATTGTTGTGTCGTACATACATTGCTCCTTCGTTGTCGCCTTTAAAGAGCAACAGCATACTGTCGCCGTAGCATCCTTGACATCCTCAATAGGAAGGCTCGTTAGCTTCTATTCGTATTTACCATTTGAAGATAAAATCTTGACATATGCGTTGATTTTCGCTGCTCATTTCAGGAGGAATTTTTGCATCCATTTGTAAATGGGATAGCTAAGCAATTTGATACACAACACGGTCTCTTCTGCAAAGCGTATTCTTATACTCGTAGTCTTATAAACTGTTTTACTTTTACATGTTACATTGTTAATCTTTTCCTTTTATTTATTTATTTTTTTTTTCTTTATTTTTACTTTTATTCTTTCTGACAACAGTCACCTCGCGAGAAATCCATTCATATGCGATTGCAGCTTAAGATGGCTTGCCGATTACCTTCATAAGAATCCCATCGAAACGAGCGGGGCCAAGTGTGATGCACCCAAACGAATGCAGCGCAGACGAATCGAGTCATTGCGAGATGAGAAATTTAAATGTAAGTACATAATCTTTAATAAATACTCGTATTGTGTGTATGAGGAATCAGCAATAATTGATGCTAAAATATTAATTATGAGTCTTACATAAATGAGACAATTTTCGGTTAATAAGTGTTCCACAAAGCCCCTAGCAAGCCATCTATCTCAACTAACATTTTAATTATTCTTTCACGCTCAAACTTTTCAAAAATATTTTTCAGGTTCTGTTGATGATTCAAGATCAAAACTATCTAATGAGTGCAAAATGGATACAGAATGTCCATCTTCTTGTCACTGTGATGGCACTACTGTGGACTGTTCTGCGCGTGGACTTAAAGAAATTCCCAGAGACATCCCACTGTATACCACGGAACTGTAAGCAAGAATTATGCTTTGCTTATCTGGTCTCAATAATAATTTATTTAATGTCAATAGCTTACTTAACGACAATGAATTAGGTCGAATCAAGTCAGATGGTCTCTTTGGTCGTTTGCCGAATCTGGTAAAACTTGATCTTAAACGAAATCAAATCACGGGAATCGAACCAAATGCTTTCGAGGGAGCTTCGAAAATCCAGGATCTACAGCTAGGTGAGAACAAAATCAAACAGGTACATAATAAGATGTTCCTCGGATTACACCATATCAAAACTTTGTAAGTACAACATAATCCAGATACTTTTGTGGTCATCTTCAAGATATTCTCGTACATCTTTCCCCAGATCTCTATACGATAACATGATCTCCTGTGTGATGCCTGGTTCATTTGACTTCTTGACATCGCTGCATTCGCTGTGAGTAAACATAAATAGTACTAATACATATTATCCAATACTTAGCAATGTGTGGCAATTTTTTCTTGTCTAATTAAGGCCAGCTTAATCCTCACAGACATGGGTTATAAATGATAAACAATGATATCTATGTAGAACGATTTTATTTACGATCGCTAGATTGACAGATACTTAATTGGCTTAATCACTTTTGTTTACTGTTAACCGAAGAGAATCAAAATATTATAAATTGATCTTCAATTCTTTATATGTATTTGGTTTTGTAGAATCCTTTTGCGGGATTAAATTATCCAATTACTGAAGTTCTTCCTCTTCACGCCAATTTTATCGCATTCGAATTCAGATCGAGAAGTTTTTATCTATACAAAATTTGAGTTTTAGCAAAAGAGTAGCAGTGCACTCAGATGTATGTATAAAATGAATGTTGCTGCTGCATCAGGGACTAATTTTAACCCATAACACATCGACGCCTGAAACGAATTGCGCTACAGCAGATGATGTATGGGCCAATTTATTATTTTTCCTGTGAATGCTTCATCGTTTCAGTATGATTAATATCAACATTTAAGTGTATTCGCATATTTTCCATTAGTAATCTTTGATTTATATGAAATTTAAAAAAAAAAAAAACCAAAAGACTGCAGACGTTCTAAGAAATTATCACACTTTATAGTTTAGATTAGCTTAAAAAAACATTTTTTTTTTGTCTCGTCAGTTACAGATGTAATTAATATATAACACATGTCTCGTCATGTCTACATGTCTCAAAATCCACGTCTTTCCCTTATTTTAAGCGTTATCTTAGCAACGCTTTAAGTCGGTTCTTATCCAAAAACATGTCGTCAAACCTTAACTACCCATAAAAGGCAGCTTCTCGACACAACCTATTATAAGAAACAACTGGTATGAAAATTCAATTGTAGTAAGTACCCGATATATGGTATTCGTATTCATCCGTTGAGTCTAAATTACGATTGACATTAACTCAGTCTGACAACACCTAATCCCGCATCTTTCTTTCCGTCGTCGGCATCGCCCATTTTCCACTTTACTTATTTTCGTTTTGGTTTGGTGCCAAGTGCATGATGGGCTGTAATTAAATTTTAATTTTTTAATCTATTTGGCCGCTTTGAAGAGAAATTTGCTACTTCGTTTACAATTTAGATACGTGGAGCTCTTACAGCTCGGTTATGAGTGAAGAGGGTTCAAGTTGATAAAAGGCAAACACGTAGATATTTACGTACTCTACTTGTACTGGTTGAACTTCTCCACCTGGCTCCCCTTTATATTATATAATACAATTATATCATTTCCTATCCAGCACAGAGATGAAGAGTCTCTTCACCTAATCGTGTTTATACGTTCCCATGTTGGTTGGTTCTTATGGTCTTCTATTATGTTTTCCCTCCATACATGTACCTATACAAGAAGACACAACATTTTCACATTGTGGTGCAATCTGCATCGTGTGCATGGTTTTTCGAAGCAATCTTTTCAATCTTAAGGATTAAACCCACAGTACCTCTTTTCTCGATTAAGTTGTCCATGAATTAATTTCAATGAAGCCAGGGTCCATGGGAAAAAAACTGGTGTGCACGACTTTTTTTTTTTATTTAAGCAATTTGAATGTATTTATAAGGCTGCCAGCCGCCCACAGGAAGAATTGGAAATTGAATTCAGCACAATACAGAACGGAAATGTTTAAAACTAGATTTTTGTATTTTTTTCTTCTTTTTTAATTTGTTGGCTTTGGCATTGAATTTCTGATACTCTCTTAGGAATCTAGCATCGAATCCATTCAATTGCAATTGTCATTTGGCTTGGTTCTCCGACTGGCTGCGTAAGAAAGAATTGATTGGTGGTGCAGCACGATGTGCATCGCCGTCTAAAGTACGTGATGTTCAAATCAAGGATCTACCCCACAATGAATTCAAATGCACACTGGACAACAGTGAGGGTTGCCTTGGAGATGGTTATTGCCCGCCTTCGTGTACGTGCACTGGAACTGTGGTACGTTGCTCACGGAATAAATTGAATGAGATCCCAAAAGGGATACCACCCGAAACGTCCGAATTGTATTTGGAATCGAACGACATTTCTTTAATCCACATGGACCGCATTGCTCATCTAAAATCATTGACTAGACTGTAAGTTATTTTTCTTTCTTTCTTTACACATGCATACATACGAATATATCTTCGAGTTATTGTATTATTAATCCATTTCTTCTTTTTTTTCATTCAATTGCACAGGGATCTGAGTAATAATCAAATTACAATTCTTTCCAACTATACGTTTGCTAATCTTACCAAGCTGTCAACACTGTAAGTAGTATTATTGAGATGTGGGTTAGATAAATGTGCGGTTGTGGCAAGTTGCACATTTTTCAACTCTTCGATTTCACAAGTATTGTATAGTATCATGCCAATCTGCTGTTGCATGAGCTATACGAATCTTGTGGCACAATTTGTCCATCAGTGCTTGAGCACGAATGACTTCCTATTGTCCGCATTCGAAGACTTTTTTTTTTTTTTTATATTTATTTAGCTGTCCTTTTTTCACCTTCTTTCAGAAAAGAGAAATCTGTGAAGGGGGAATTTACTTAGTCAGAATCTATTTGAGGAGTATGTTAACTAAAGAACACTAATTTTGTTTTCACCCCTTTTCAATAGGATAATCTCGTATAATAAATTGCAGTGTCTGCAGAGGCACGCTTTAACTGGGTTAAACAATCTGCGGGTACTCTCGTTGCACGGTAATCAAATCTCGATGCTTCCTGAAGGGTCTTTTGAGGATCTCAAAACGATAACGCATATGTATGTACTTAAAATGAAATTTATATCAAGATTTTTCATATTTTTGTATGGACTCTTGTGTATGTATTTTGCAGCGCTCTAGGCAGCAATCCGTTGTACTGTGACTGTTCCCTGAAGTGGTTCTCAGATTGGATAAAACTGGATTACGTTGAGCCGGGTATTGCACGTTGTGCTGAACCAGAATCGATGAAGGACAAATTAATTTTATCGACCCCATCGCAACATTTTGTCTGCAGAGAAAAAGTCAGCAATGAGATTCTTTCTAAATGCGATGCATGTTATACGATGCCTTGCCAGAATAAGGGCCAATGCAATCCACTACCGCAACGTGATTATCAATGCCAATGCCAGCCTGGTTTCCATGGTCGTCACTGTGAATTCATGATTGATGCTTGCTATGGTAATCCATGTCGGAATAATGCGAATTGCACTGTACTTGAAGAGGGTCGATTCAGTTGTCACTGCTCACCAGGATACACTGGTGCCCGATGTGAGACAAATATCGATGATTGCACCGGTAACAAATGCCAGAACAATGCGACATGCATTGATGGAGTAGAGTCTTACACATGCAACTGTAAGCCTGGATTTACTGGTAAGTATCATAGAATAAGGATGGTAATTTGCTTTATGTAACATCCCGCAAAACCAAATGTTCTTTTGTTGGAAATAAGTTTTGCAAGTTTTATGACTAGCCTCATATACTCGTATGTACGAGTTCCAAACAAAATGCAAAAGTTTTAAATTGAACACAAACTTACCGCTTGCCCGATGGCTTGTCATAAGCACGCCCTTAGGGGGAAAAATCTTGCATCAATTAGCTTATTGCCTTGTCGCCAGAAGTCAACAACTTTCTCTTCTCACTTCTGGAAAATTGATTTTTAATTAAAACGAGTCTACATGAACCAGAAGTACGAGTACGAGTACAGTATAGAAGCAGAAGTGCTGGTTCAATTAACAAAACTGTCAAAACTAAAAATATGCGGATGCGGCCGGAAAAGGTAGTGTCTTCGCTGCTCAGTGCGAGTATGCTATTAATTATTATTTGCAAAACTTTAAATTAAATTCGCATAATCCTTCCAAACACCTACCTCCGGCAGCCTCAGATAGTTGATATCATTCTGCCACAACACTGCCGAAATAAAAATGCACTTCATGAAAAAGTTACGAAAACTTTTAACAAGATTTTTCTCCCGCTCCGCCTATGTAAGTGCAAGATGGGGAAAAGACTACTCGCAGAACTGCAAAAAAAAAAAAAAAAAAAAACCTGGAAGACTGCAAGAACGAAAGTTGCATTTTGAGAAAATTTTCTTATTCAACCTCTGGCAATAGGGCCGCTGCCAGAACACAGAGCCGTATAGTTTTTAAAGTCATGTTGTAATGGGTTTTTCCCATGGTTCCTTTGAATACGAGTAGTAGCTATCAGTTTTCTTATTTTGAAATAAAAAAAAAGTACGAGTACAGGAGCAGCACACCGTAGGCTAGAAATATTTATCTGTATTCGAGTTGCTATACAGTTGCTCAATGGAGTTTATGGTATTTTACGAGTAGAAGTAGGGAATGTAACAGTGCGAAGTATTCATCCCTTAAACGGCTTGAAGGGATAATAATCGAATGCAGTGGATGGAAATCATTCGCTGCTTTAATTTTCCGTTTTGGTGCTCTATGTACTCTATGGCCCAAAGGAGTTTATGGCGTCACTATTGTAATGTTTCTTTGATGTAAAAAAAAAAAAAAAAAAATAGAGCTACAACGTGATCGGCAAGTACAATAATAAATTGTAAAAACTTCAAATCAAGTTTGTGGCAGAGTTTGCGTTATGAAATAACACCTCATTTTAATTTTAAAATAAATGCATGTATCTTTCTACAACTGGATTTATGATTTATGATGCATTCAACTAAAGAATGCAATTCTGAAAATTTTAAATTGAATTTATCGATTTTCTGTTTTTGCAGGTGAATACTGTGATGCGAAAATCAACTTTTGTTCAGAAGAATTTAATCCATGCGTCAATGAAGCCAAATGTGTAGACCATTTCACCCACTACACATGCGAGTGTATGCCAGGCTTTCATGGTGTCAATTGCACAGATAACATCGACGATTGCCAAAATCACATTTGCCAGAATGGCGGAACTTGTGTAGATGGCATAAATGATTATATATGCAAATGCCCTGAGGAATATACCGGTAAATACTGCGAAGGTACCCCTATGGTAGCAATGATGTATCCGCAGACATCACCATGCCAAAATCACGAATGTAAGCACGGTGTTTGCTTCCAACCGAACCCCTCTGGATCGGATTACCTCTGCAAATGTCATCCCGGCTATTCGGGTAAATGGTGTGAGTACTTGACCAGCATCAGTTTTGTACATAATAATTCTTTTGCTGAAATGGAACCATTACGTACAAAGCCGGAGGCAAATGTTACCATAGTATTTAGTAGTACTCAACAAAACGGTATATTGATGTATGATGGCGAAAATGAACACTTAGCGGTGGAATTATTCAATGGGAGGATACGTGTTAGCTACGATGTGGGTAATTATCCAGTGTCTACCATGTATAGCTTTGAGATGGTTGCCGATGGAAAATATCATATGGTTGAACTGTTAGCTATCAAGAAAAATTTTACTTTGCGCGTGGATAGAGGACTCGCAAGATCCATTATAAACGAAGGCTCTAAAGATTATTTGAAATTGTCCACCCCAATGTTTTTGGGTGGCCTACCAGCGGAACCAGGTCAACAGGCCTACAAAAATTGGCACTTAAGAAATCTAACCAGTTTCAAGGGATGCATGAAAGAAGTATGGATAAATCATAAATTGGTAGATTTTGGTAATGCAGCTCGACAGCAGAAAATAACGCCCGGATGTGGTCTGCTGGAAGGTGACAACTCTGAGGACGACGATGAGGAATCATACTTTATGCATGAAACACCACATACGTATAAAGAGGTATGCCGCCTCATTACATTAAACTCATACTTAAAATTCTTACCTAAATCTATTTATATTAAGGTTGATCCCTGTGAAAATCACAAATGCAAACGAGGAGGAAGATGCCTTTTAAACAGTAGTTCGAAAGATGGTTACACTTGTAAGTGCAAACAGGGCACCAAAGGCAGATATTGCGAACAAGGTGAGGGCGCTACAGAAGCCCCTGCAATCACTGGTACTAATCTTTTACTCTTTGCATTACTACTAAAAAAAAACAAAAAAAAAAAAAACATTCTTTGACTGTCGCTTTATGGAGCTTAAGGTGTTTCTTTTAAAATACACTTTGTGCACTTTTTTTCTCGCCATCAGCTCACAGAAACACATGTAGCTTATAAAATGATATAAGTCAAGCGTATTTGATGCGCAAATTAATTAATTCGTAATCGGTTTAATTCATATTTTCAGTAGCCCCAACTTGTCGAAAAGAACAAGTGCGCGAGTATTACACTGAGAACGACTGTAGATCGCGGCAGCCACTTAAATATGCCAAATGTGTTGGAGGTTGTGGTAACCAATGCTGTGCTGCCAAAGTTGTACGACGAAGAAAGGTAAGTAGTATCGCTTCAAGGTTTTCCATTTTGTCCTAATTTTTACTTAAAAGGTGCGAATGGTATGCAGCAACAACGTAAAATACGTAAAAAATCTAGATATCGTGCGTAAATGCGGATGTACAAAAAAATGCTACTGACTGAAAGATGCGACTACCCAATTATTGAATAGAAGTTTAGATTTAAATTTAGAACAAGATACCCAATTAAGTAGTTATGATAGTAATTTAAAAATAAATATAAATATTAATTATTTTAATAAGGATAGTAAGAGTACTGAGAATAGTGATAATAGGGCAACAATAGATAGTGACGAGGAAACAAAAGATGAGAATAACGATTGGTTACAGACCACCGACAGCTATGCCGACGAAGACGAAAGAATGCAATCGAATCCAAGTACTGACTTTTACGACGATGATGATGACAATGAAGATGACATCGACGATGACGATGACGATGACGATGACGATGACGGTGACGATGACAAATATGACGATAACGAATACGACGAAGAGGCAAATACTGCGGATAGACCTGTTTCAGCAAGAAGAACCTTTAAACCAGACGAAGAAGAGATAGACCTCGGCTATGATGAGGATGATGAACCGCAAAAACATTCAACAACTCATGAGGACTCTCAGGACTTTATGAACGAAGAAGGAAGTGGTAGCCGAGGTAAAGGTAGTGAATACAAGTACCAAAATAGGTTTAGATCAGATTACTTAGATAAATACAGAAGAAAAAATCAAAAATCATATAGAACAGATGGTATTAATTCAGATAATGGGGATAATGATGAGCCTAGACGAGAAGGTAGTGGTAGTTTTGCCAACGACGACGACGATAACGAGGATGACGACGACGATGGCGGCGGTACCAATGACGATTTCTTCTCCAAGAGAAAGTCAAATAGTCGTTATTTCCGGAAGAATACAAATGACGCAATTAAAATTATATCTACACCTTTAGGCAAAGTTGGTATTGTCTACCAACAGACACCTCAAGAGCAACAAAATTCTGAAAGTTCGTCCAGTTCTTCCACTTCGAGTAAAACACAATTCACTGACTTTGATGCTTTGTCACCTGCGGATCCCAATACCCATCGTCGTGCGTCCTTACATCCAAAAATTACACCTGTTCTCACAGCCGATGGCAAAGTTGCCCTACTTTATCGTGGAGACTCGGAAAACACCAAGTACGAACCTATTCTTAACCTAACACATAAGTTTAACCTTTATGACAATAAGACAAGTGCTATTTCAAGTAATAACGAAGACAAAGACAAAAACGATGAAAGCAATCAAGAATCTGAGGCTGATGTAGATGCTAGCTTAGACAGCGAAGAGGAAAATAATTCGGGTGGAGAAGATTTAGTAACAGAACAAGTAACATCGACACAACCGCCTGCCCTAGAATTCGATCGTTCGAACTCGGTATTGCCGATGATAAATCGGCCCTTGTCAGAAGTTTTAGGTATTAAAAAAAATCAATTCCGCCAATTCAGAATTAAGGATTCGGCTACGAGCACAACAACTGAGGCCCCATTCGGACTTCATTTTTTGACAAGAAAAGTCAATTTAGCTGATTATTCATCAAGATCACGTAATCATGATTTTGATTTCAGTCAAGACACTACAATGTTAGATGAGCGAAAGCGACAAAACAATCACGTTCAACACCAACCAACTGGTGAGTCCCAAAGTGATAAAGCTGCCGATCATACAGACGCATCGTCCATTGCCACTCAAGATGTTCTCTCAAGAACCGAAGTAGTAAATCTAGCTATTATTCCACATTTCGACGAGGAGTTTGAACGACAACAACGTTTCCGGGATCATGAAATAAGGCGCCATCATAGGCAACGTCATCGTCACAAACACAATCAGCAAGACTTGTCCAGTATTCATTGCATTATGCAAGCCACTATGGGCATTGCCGCCATTTCTACTGTCTTTGGCATGCTTGGTACCTTTTTTAAGCAAAGAATTCTCGATCAAATCCGACTAATGCATTGGTAGTATCACAAGGGTATTCAATTGTGGGTGGCGCTGCATTGAATACCCACCATTTGAATACAGAACTACCCAGTATTTCAAATTCAAAGTGATCCTCCTTATTCGTATTCTGCTCTCCCTACTAACTGAGTCTCAATCAATTTTCTGAACTGTTCTCTAAAATCGAATTCATTATCTTATCCTTCCGCCTCTACAGTTTCTTGTTCTCATTCTTTCCCTCAATCACTGCTCGTATTCATTGTTTGCCTAATCGTACACCCAAATAACTCACCTTTATTGGTAAAAACACATCCTTATCTAATCGAGTTTTATCGATACAAATTTAAGAAAAAAACAAAAAAAAGAAAAACAAATTTAAAAAAAAAAAAAAACTAAAAACAAAACGAACTTATTAGTAAGAAAACGAAGTGCTCGTGCAATAACTCATTTCAATGGCATAACTGTTGACCTTTTGTGAGCCTATCCATCCTTCCTGCTGTAAACTCTGCATACCAGCATCGGAACCAATTGGAATCACATTCATTCAAGTACACTGAAAAATTAACAAATGACTGTTGTTTTTTTTTTTTTTTTTTTAAATAATTAAACAAATTTTTGTAACTTATTTTGTTATAATAATTGTAATTAGAGACCAAAAAAAAACGAAAAAAAACAAAACAGAAATCGAATAAGATAATATTTATTTAATTTTTTTATTGAATCCTTAACGTTAAATAAGATACAAAGCAAAAAAAAAATCGCGTTCTAAACAGATAAAATAAAATGCAAAAAAAAAAAAATAAAAACAATTTTTAACATTTTAAACATCTAAGCTGGGTAGTCGCATGTAAATCCTAAAAAAAATAAAAACAAAACCGGAAGCAAAAAACAAATTATTTTACAACAAAAAACAAAAAAAAAAACCAACAAAATGCAACTGCAAAACTGAAAATTTATGTGTAAAATGTTTAACTCTTAACAAAAAAAAAAAACAAAAACAAAAACAAATATTAACAAATAGATATGCATAAATATTATATATACATACAAAAGAAAAAAAAAAGTAAATTATTTTATTAGTACATATTGTTTATCTATATATATATTTTTGTGTATTTGAAAATTTTATTACAATTAACTGTTATTTCTTTGCGTTTTAGTCTTTGAAAGTATTATTTCTTCTCGATTCAACGCATTTAAATTATTACATTTTATTTTATTTTTTATTTGCGCGTTTTTTTTTCCTTTTCTTTTCTTTTTTTAATACACAAACAAAAAGTAATAATAATAAATTTAAAAAAAAAATGCAAAACAAATGGTTAAAACAAAAGTAAATGTTTAATAATAAAATGTTTTATATGCATAAAAGTAACACACTTAAAAATGTGCATACATTTTTTGTATAAGAATAAAGTGTAAATTGAATTTATAACGTAACAATAAAACAAATATATAAATGCGTATATTTAAAGTAAAAAAAAAAAAGAAAACAAAAAAAATAAAAAAAAACTGACTGTAAAACGCTTAAGTGTTGGTGTTTTATTGTATATGTGCCAAAATTGGGGATTGGTCATCAATATTTTCGCACTTGGATGATTTTTCTGGACCAGTTTGCGTAAAATTGAACATATGTAAATCATTCTTGTCTCAAGTCGTCCATGCCGATTTTAATGACTACCCCTGGATCTTGTTGGTAGTCGTTGCAAAACAAATTTTGAAAGGGAACTGCAGTCTTCAGAATTTGAAAGGATTGGGAATACCGATTTATTACGACCCGATTGAGATTCTGTAACAACATAGCTAGAACACTTAATAGTTGATTCGAAAAGTCCCGAGACCGACAAATAGATGGTGGCATATCCACGATTTTTAGTTAGTACCAACGTTCTAACAAAGCGTGGCAAAGTTTTGATTCTGGATTTCATTTCGGAAGCAAAGTTTTTATATTCTGGATTTTATGTCGGGGTGGCTAAGCAAAAGAGTAGCCTTCCTGATAATGTCCATGGTAACGTACTCAACAAAAACTTTGTGTCGTATTCCCCTCCGATTGCTTATCCTCCTCCTAATGGTCCCAACTTCAATTTCAGCACCAGTACAGCGCCTTTCGAAACCGTCGAGTTTTCTGCTGTAGAGCAGGCGGGTGTGTTTCCTTTAGTCTGGAAGAAATCCAAAATAATACCTATTCCTAAAAACCCTACAGGTAATGACTTTAATCCAATTGCGATACTTTCATTCCTATCTAAAGTCTTCGAAAAAATTATGCAGAAACAAATAAATATGTATCTTATCGCGAAGAATCTATTGACATCTAAACAATCTGACTTCGGCGCTAAACACAGCTGAACCACAGCTCTTTTAACGGTAGTAGACGCCATAAGACGTAACTTAGATAATGATCAGCTAACGTTTCTAGTCCTCCTCGATTTCTCAAAGGCGTTCGATGCCGTCAACCACGCTATATTATGCGATAAACTTTCAAGCAAATTCCAGTTTTTCCTTTCATCGGTAAGACTTTTGGTTTCGTATTTCGTAGGTCATCACCAAGCAGGATTTGTGAATGGTGGAATGTCCGACTTTCTTCCCAATTCGTGTGGAGTGCCACAGGGATCTATATTGGGACCCCTCCTGTTCTCTTTGTATATTAACGAACTACCCTCCATTGTCACAAGTTCCTCCGTTGAAATGTATGCCGACGATACCCAATTACACAACAGCTGTTCAATTGACTCGATCGACTTTTGCGTTCGCCAGTTAAACTCTGACTTGGAAACAATTTTTAACTGGTTGCAACAGAATATGCTGATGATGAATCCCAGAAAGTCAATGTGCATTGTCATATATAGAAAAGCCATAAACACCCCATGGTATCCTTCGCTCCCTGTGGGCAACTCAAACCTTCACTCCGATAAAAACAAGAATTCTTCTCACTAAAACACTCATCACTCCTATACTCACTTATGGTTGCGAAATCTTTGGAAAGTGCGACTCTATCAACAAGCGGAAACATAATGTCGCATATGGTATAACAACGCCGTTCGATACATTTTCGGCTTGCGAAGGTATGATCGCATTTCACACTTCTTTTACCGGATCTGTAACCTCACGTTTGATAGCTTTTTGCAATACCGTACAATAATTATGCTACATAACATCATACATACGCATCAACCCCGCAACCTTTTTAACAGAATAA
Organism: Volucella zonaria; assembly: GCA_963966105.1. Taxonomy (NCBI): domain Eukaryota; kingdom Metazoa; phylum Arthropoda; class Insecta; order Diptera; family Syrphidae; genus Volucella; species Volucella zonaria. The sequence goes on along the minus strand of OZ014533.1, from coordinate 549,071 downwards.
CACCGTGTGCATCTGTAAGAACAGGGCAACTATTACTCCCGCGATTCTCTTGTTTAACGTCACAAAGCCAATTCTTGGTAAACTCTACTCGACTCTGGAATTCCCTCTGGAATTCAAAAAGAACTCAAATCTTAATTTTTCTATATTGTATATTGTTTATTTAACCTTTTTGATTCCTATGTAAAATTATTATCCATGCAAACAAATATAAAAAAAGACAAGAAGATGAAAGCAGAAATAAATATTTTTTGGATTCTGCCATTTCGCCAAACGAAGAAATTACGAAATAAAAATTTAACATCTAACCAATACATGTAAAAACAGTCAGCAAAATCAGAAGGATTTTCCAGCAATTCCGGAGAGAAACCAATCGGAAACGCCATTACAACAGGTTGTGAAGTTGGTGACATAGAGTTGTGGCGAACTAATTAAGAACGATACACTGGAATCATGTTTTTCGAACATTATTATTCAAATTTTTATTTATCTTGGGTTGTTAAATTTTTTTTTGTACCATGTATCAGCTAAAAACCGACAATAGCAACAAGAGTAGCAAAAAGATAAGAAATTAGCTGGGGACCTAATTAAGATAAGAGAATATGTAAACTTTTCATTATATTTTGCGGTTTTTCCTCAATATTTTGTCGGGAATCCTTTGTTTTAAATTACAGGCATACATCGCCTTGGCATTAACAAAATTAGATCCTCACATTTTTTCGGTGTTATTGCATTCTTGGAATGTCCTTGCGATTTCATAGAAATCATTATTATTGTTAATTTTATGCTTTTTAACTTTTTTTTTTAACTTGTACCAGGGGTTTTCGATTGGATTTAGGCCCGGACTGCATGACGGCCAATCGATGACATCCACAGAATTATTCTGAAACCATGCTTTGGTTGGCCTAGCAGTATGTTTCGGATTGTTGTCCTGCATAAATTTCCACGTTACTGGCAATTCTGCCTCTGTATAGGGCAGCGTTCATTATACCTTTCACTCGGTGTAACAGTACAGTACCTTTAGAAGACATACAACCCCATAGCATAATACTCCCTCCTCCATGTTTGAGGGTATTGTGTGGTGTACTTAGGATTGAATGCTCCATTTTTTGGTCGTCTAACATACTGTTTACATCGGAACTCAATCTTTTGATTTTAGTCTCATCACTCCAGAGTATTTTTTTCCATTGTGAGATGGTCCGATCTTTGTGTTCCTTTGCAGAAGCTAACCTAGCCTTTCGGTTCTTTTTTAGCGAAAGCAATGTTTTTTTTTTCTGGCTGATCTCCTAAAAAGCTGACTTTCATTCAATCGCTCTCTAATGGAGCGTGCAGAAAGTGTATTTGGGTCCTCGCCGAAAACTACTTTCCGAATACCGTTCGAGCTCAAAAAAGGATTTTTTTTGCCGTACGAACTATCAACTTATCTTGAGCTTCTTTCGACGCTTCTTACGTCTTTCTACACTTTCGGTGGTTCGATATACGAGTATTTCGAGATATGTTACGGCGTTAAAAATGATTGTTTTCGAGTAATCAAGTTTTTTTGCGATATCATTATAGGACTATCTTTCAATATTGCGAAGTTTTAGTATGGCTTCCCTCATGCCTGCTGTGCAGCTCTTTTTTTTACCATATCAAGCTCAAAATATCTCTAAACCCAACCAAAACTAATAATATCCCTTTAATTTCAATTGAATTAGAATGTTTACCAAAACTTTTTCTGCGGGCAGCGAAATTCTACAAACAAACCTGTTTTAGTGAAACGTTCTTAATTATATCGCCAAGCGAATACTGGACCAATATACTTAAAAACCGATTTAAGCTGTTAAATAATGTGCAATAACATCGGCAGTTACAGTTTAACATGAAAAGAGACATGACTGAATAGATAGCGGTACTTTTAATTTTGGTTGCAATCTGTCTTATTATTGGAGCGATGGTGTTGCCAGTACTTACGATCGTTCTTAACTAGTTTTCCACAACTATATGTACTCTTTGTTTATTATCTTGTATAATAGTTAAAATCATTGATTCTCCAACTCTATTGTAAGGTCATTGAACATTAACCCAGAACCGAACAAATTATGAATACCATGTCCAGAATTCTATGCGAATTCAACCCTATTCAAATTATCTTTGACTATCACCTAAGTAAACTCTCCTTCAAAACTACTAACAGAACCGTTAGCCTGAGGATTCAGTGACAAATCTCCTCAGTATAAAATACAAAAATAGAAAAATGCTTAACGCTTTTTGTTAAAGGTTTCCGTAGAGCTCCTAAACTTATGAACTTAAAATTCAAACAAAAATTTAGAAATTGGAATTAGGGTACTCGTATTTTGTCCATCATAAGCTTGCTCTCGAATGAATGAACAAAGAATATAATGTAATAAATAATAACGTGTGAATTATTGTTAATTACGTAAAATCAAAAATACACATATATCCTTTATACTCGTATCTTGTGGAGAAACACTCCAGAGTTATAGGGTTTTTGAGGTTAGTCGGACAATACAAAAACGACATTTTGCTTCTTCAAGTCAAGGCGATCGATGCACGGAGCAAAATGCTGAATTGGGCAACTAGGCGCCCAGGCAATGTAGTAGTTTTCTCCACTCTGGCGTTTTCTCATAAAACTCATGGAATTGATTTCTAAATTGTGAAGAGTGGCGGCATCTATTAGGAGGACTGATGCCCTTTCCGCGCTGCGCCGCTGTCCCAACAAACTCATCATTTAAAATGACTCTACCGTTCTCTCGCATGCTTTTTCTTTCTATAAAGATGATCCATTTTGGCGAACGATAAAGATGAAGGGGAAAACAGAAGACTCATACTTCCGCAGAGAATTATATTTTTGAGTCTTTCGTACGTTGTAAGCCCTCCGCTTTGAAAATAAGAACATTCAATCTTTCAACGAGAATTATATTTTGGAGTGGACTTTCGGTAGGTTTTGGGTGCAATCAACACCTCCCTTTTTGACCCACATTAAATCTACCCATCTTGCGCGACACGTCTTTCATTCACATGATAACGTATACAGGCACTAAGGTCAAGGCTTAAGACTCAGAATTGCAAGCAAAACATCAGTGATCACATGCCATTCTACTAAATAATGACGGTGCCTACTGCGCACTTCAAAGTCCATAATGTTATAACAAAATATACCTACAATTACGAATTGTTGATAACCTACTACCACCTACGATATAATTCAGGAATTTTGCCTAATTTAATATAACTAGATATTTGTGGCAGTTACCCTATAAATATTATACAAAGTTCATGATTATTTCTAATCGTACTGCAGCTACCTTCACACCCGATCAGCTGTCATACCACTCGGCTGACACTTTGCGGCTTTTTCAAATACCGCGTTGACAAAACACTCGAGCATTCATTTTTATTCTTTAAATATTTTAATTAATTTTGTTAAGAAACATGCCGAAAACGAAGAAAAGCGAAAGCTCCTCAGACAGTGACTCTGGCCCAGATGACGTAAGTACATTCGACTCCCGTAATATCCACAAATTTTCGTAAACCACTTGTTTTAGAAAAACCCGGCTCCACCCGCAAAAAAATCGAAAAAACCAGAATCCGGCAAAGACAGCAAACCAGATGGCTCAGAGACGCAGTGGACTCTTGAAAAACTGCGTCAAGTTAACATCAATGAATTCCGTGGACGCAAAACAGTCGATATCCGGGAATTCTATGAAAAAGATGGAAAAATCTTGCCAGGCAAAAAAGGTATCTCCTTAACGCCAATCCAATGGCGTCGGTTACTGGAAATTGCCGACGAAGTAACTGCCGCTATAGAAAATCAATAAATCAGAAGGCGTTCAATTATCTGCTTTCTCCATATCCACTGTTATGTTTTATAAGAATTCAGAAACCCAAATAAAAATAAAACCAGATGTGATTAGCTTCTTTATTTGTTATTGCGTACGAGATAAGACTTCTTTCAGGTGTACAATTGGGGGGTCCGGCATTATCTTTCCGCACAATGACTATTACTTACAGATAATACATTACTCATTTGGCTTGTGAGCAAGACTTATGTTCTAGTTTTTTTTTTCGACACAAAATACTTAAAAATTAAAATTCACTATCAATTGCTGGCTTCGTCTAAATCTAGAAGTATACTCCAAGAACAACACACAAGGTGAAGACTATACAAAATGGTAGCCAAGTCTTCAAAAAACCCATAAATCCAACGTACCGTCCGCAAAAGAACATCCAGATGGCAAGAATCAGCATATTCCAATTGGTACGGTTCTTGTATCGCATTCCAATTAAAGCAGTGGCTACGTGCGAATGACAATTATCACAGAACAAGTTGTGCATTCTAGTGCCATAGAGGACGGAAGCTTTAGAAACTGCTTCATCCCATTCGTATTGTCCACCGGAAACATTGTCAAGGCTGAGCACCAAAAAGCGAGTGGGCCGACCAAAGCCCATGTTATCTTCAGAAACGTAATACGAACCAGCAAAGTCTCTTATAACTCCATTGGACATTGCAATGCCCATGTGTCCAATGATGGGGAAGAACCATGTTAAAACTGGTATTGGAGTCCAAACGATGCAATACGGATATCTGTCTGTCGCGTAATTGATGGTGGCCAATTCTGGCGGAGACTCGTCGCCCATTCGTATGGACATTTTTCTCTTCGATTTACTCGTATTCGATGCGGCACTGGCCCGACTTAACATAAATACTTTTCTTTTACAATTGAAACAGCGCACAAACAACAATGTGTGTATTTTTATTTTATCAACTTTTCCTGCAGCGATAAGCGAAAACACCTTTGTCCAAAGGTAAGCAATTTGACGTTTAACAATCGGCCATTCTTTTGCAGGGTGTCACCAAACTAACAGAGGAATGATATTTAAGTTGTTAGGTATTTCTCTTTAAAGAATAAAAATCGGAAATACGTTTAGTTTCATGAAATGCGAGGATGTCTTGTAAATTGACACAATGACACGCTTTGGCAACCTTAACACCACAAAAAAACAGAAATTTGCAAAACAAACCACAGATTGAGTAATACTAATCATTAATAATTCCAATAGTTTGACATTTACATAAAATTATTTTAAAAGTATAAAAACTCACCGACAATCTGACATGGAATTCATTTAACTCTCGATGTTGGCAATGTCAGTCGAATTTGACAGTACGAAAAATGGCTAACACGGGAGTGCTTCCTTTCGTTCGCGGAGTCGATTTCACTAAAAATGACTTTAGTGTAAGTGTTTTTAAAATCCAATTTTAGAATAATGTGAAAATTTAATATCCATGCAACAAGTCCCACTATTTGGACAGTGGTTAGACTTCCACGTTTTGTGAGATTTCGCTTATGAAAATTCACCTTGCATTCGATGTGTCACCAATCACCACTTTATTTGAACCGTCAATGCAATCTGGAATTTTGAGAAGGGTGGTCTAGCATATCGTCTCTTTCCAATTTGTTTGTTTTCTTTTTTTTTTTTTAAATTATTAATTTGCGTGCTCTGTTTTGTTTATAAACAATTCTGACTATTGTTTATATTGTTCTCTTTGCAGGAAGACAAATTTCCGAGTGCTATGCGATTAATGACAAGAGTCCAATGGCTCAAATTAGATCGCACTCACTTGAAAGAGGTACCCGAAGAAATGGGTAACCTTCACAAACTGGAACACCTGTCAATGAAAAACAACGAGTTGGAAAAGCTTTTCGGTGAACTAACTGAACTGGGATGCTTACGATCATTGAATCTTCGACACAATAACATAAAGAGTAGTGGCATCCCTCCAGAGCTATTCCGATTGGATGAATTGACAACACTGGATCTTTCACACAACAAATTGAAAGAGGTACCTGAAGGTTTGGAGCGTGCGAAAAATTTGCTTGTGCTCAATATTAGCCACAACCAAATCGAAACTATTCCAACTGCCTTATTTATACACCTTACGGATTTGCTGCTGCTTGACTTGTCCAACAATAAATTAGAAACCCTGCCACCACAAACTCGTCGCTTGGCAAATTTGCAAACTCTTATTCTTGCGGATAATCCTTTGGAACTGTTTCAACTTAGACAACTGCCTTCGTTGCAAAATCTCGAAGTGCTCAATATGCGAAACACCCAGCGTACTCTCTTAAACTTTCCCACTACACTTGACAGTCTATCGAATTTGGCTGAATTGGATTTATCCCAAAATTCACTTCCCAAAGTTCCAGATTGTCTGTATAATTTGCCAAATTTGAAACGTCTGAATTTAAGTGACAATGGAATCAGTGAATTATCGTCCGGTGTCGAGTTTTGGCAAAAGTTGGAGACATTAAATCTTTCCCGAAACCAATTGACAGCCTTGCCGTCGTCTATTTGTAAATTAGTGAATTTGCGTTGCTTATATTTGAATGACAACAAATTGGATTTCGAGGGGATTCCATCAGGCGTTGGTAAGCTATGCAGTATGGAGATATTTTCTGCTTCAAACAACCTTTTGGAAATGGTTCCCGAAGGGCTCTGCCGTTGTGGATCACTCAAAAAGCTAAATCTCAGCTCTAATCGTTTAATAACTTTGCCCGATGCAATACATCTTTTATCCGACTTGGATCAATTGGATTTGCGCAACAATCCAGATCTGATTATGCCTCCAAAACCTACTGAAACAACTAAAGGTTCTGGCATTGAATTTTATAACATTGATTTCTCACTACAAACTCAGTTACGATTAGCTGGAGCTAGTGTACCTCCTTCAGTGCCGACAACTACAACCGGCAAAGATCCGATTGCTCGGAAAATCCGTTTGCGCAGAGGACTACGCACTGATGGACCTGATCAGGATTCAGCGAAAATTCTCAAAGGTATGAAAGACATTGCTAAAGAGAAGGATTCCTCATCAAATAATACGAATTCCTGGGATGGAAATGGAGAAAAACCAGAAAGTCTCAAACCCAAGCGATGGGATGAGTCGTTAGAGAAACCCCCACTAGATTATTCAAAATTTTTTGAAAAAGACGATGGTCAGTTGCCAGGATTGACAATTTGGGAAATTGAAAACTTTCTGCCCAATAAAATTGAAGAAGTTGCCCATGGAAAATTCTACGAAGGCGATTGTTACATAATATTAAAAACAAGTCTAGATGACTTGGGTCAGTTGACTTGGGAAATCTATTTTTGGATTGGCAATAATGCAACCTTAGACAAGCGAGCATGTGCAGCAATTCATGCTGTAAATTTGAGGAACTTCTTAGGCGCCCGGTGTCGCACAATTCGTGAGGAACAAAGTAAGTAATCTAGATATAAAGTTTGATCTAATTTACTCAGTAACAATTCCCACTGTAATATGTAGATGACGAATCGGAGGAGTTTCTAGCACTTTTCGACACCGATGTAACGTACATAGAAGGAGGTCGTACTGCAACTGGTTTTTACACCATAGAGGACATGTTGTACACGATAAGATTCTTCCGCGTTCATGCAGCAGGTGCTTCGATTCATTTGGAGCCTGTAGCTGTCGACTTCAACTCTCTAGATCCACGATATGCATTTGTCCTAGACTGTGGACAGCAAATTTTCCTATGGTATGGGCGGTGCTCTAAGAACACTCTAAATTCGAAAGCACGTCTTTTGGCCGAGAAAATAAACAAAACGGAACGAAAGAATAAATGTGATATAATAGTAGAAGTGCAAGGTAAGCAACTTCCGACGCAACCAAATAAAAACACATCATACACACAACTCCATATTTACAGGCGATGAAAGTACGGAATTCTGGACACAATTAGGCGCGGATCCCAAGATAGCATCAACATCAAAGATCCCTCAACATGTGAAAGAAAACTTTGCACCAATTACACCACGTTTGTACCAGGTTCAACTGGGTATGGGTTATTTGGAACTGCCACAAGTTGAAATTCCAGAACAAAAACTAGTTCATACGCTTCTGAATAGTAAGAATGTCTATATCCTTGATTGTTATACAGACTTGTTTGTATGGTTTGGCAAGAAATCAACTCGCTTGGTGCGCGCTGCAGCGGTAAAACTTTCGAGGGAGCTTTTTAACATGATCAGCCGACCAGATTATGCTCTCGTCACTCGAGTACAAGAGGGCACTGAAATACAAATCTTCAAATCCAAATTCCTTGGTTGGGACGAAGTTATGGCTGTTGACTTTACGCGCACTGCCACATCAGTAGCGAAAACCGGAGCGGATCTTACAAAATGGGCCAGACAGCAAGAAACAAAAGCAGATTTGGCGGCCTTATTTATGCCACGACAAATTCCCATGGCTCTTACTGAAGCTGAACAACTGGAAGAGGAATGGAATTATGATTTAGAAGCCATGGAAGCTTTTGTCTTAGAAGGCAAAAAGTTCGTCCGACTGCCTGAAGAAGAACTAGGACATTTTTACACTGGCGAGTGTTATGTCTTTCTTTGTCGTTACTGTATTCCAGTAGAAGATGAAGGCGATGACAATGTCGACGATGATACTAGACCACCACCAGAAGAAGAAATTCAGTGCGTTGTTTACTTCTGGCAAGGAAGAAGCGCTGGCAATATGGGTTGGTTGACGTTCACTTTCACTTTGCAGAAAAAATTCAAAGCCATGTTCGGAGAGGAATTAGAAGTTATTCGCATTCACCAGCAACAGGAGAACCTTAAATTTATGGCACATTTTAAGCGCAAATTTATCATACATACGGGTAAGCGAAAGGATAAATTAAGAACGCCAGATGGAAAGGCTCCAGTAGAATTCTTTCACTTGCGATCAAATGGTGGGGCGCTATGCACAAGGTTGATTCAAATTACACCCGATGCAGTACATTTGAACTCAGCATTTTGGTATTATATTAAATATTGCAGTCGGATGGAAAAGAACTCATGTGAACAAATCTTTGTTTAGCTATATTTTGTATGTGCCATTCGAAACTGAAGACGAATCACAATCGGGAATAGTGTACGTATGGATTGGTTCAAATGCACCCGCAGAGGAGGGCAAACTTATTCAAGAAATCGCTGAGAACATGTTTAACAATCCTTGGGTCAGTTTGCAGGTAACGGCAGTAATATTTGATTTCCTTTCCTTTCGAGGTAAGTTTTTAAACTACTTTCTTGGTAGATACTCAATGAGGGAGAAGAGCCAGAGAACTTTTTCTGGGTAGCCTTAGGCGGCCGCAAAGCGTACGACAAAAGCTCCGAATACATGAATTTTACACGACTATTTCGTTGCTCAAACGAAAAGGGCTACTTTACAGTCGCCGAAAAATGCACAGATTTCTGCCAGGATGACTTAGCTGACGATGACATTATGATTTTAGACAATGGCGAACAAGTGTTTCTCTGGCTTGGCTCCAGATGCAGCGAAGTGGAAATTAAATTAGCCTACAAGTCCGCACAAGTAAGTGCCAAACAAACAACATTAATATATGTACATATTTATTGAAAATCTTAACTCCAGGTATATATTCAACATATGCGAATCAAACAACCGGAAAGACCGCGTAAACTTTTCCTCACCCTCAAGAACAAAGAATCGAAACGTTTCACAAAATGTTTCCACGGATGGAGTGCTCACAAGGCTGCCCCTGAGTAGACACAGACTACCGCCTTTAAATATGTTAACCAAGTACTGAAAAAGTTTTATATTTAGCCTATTTTATATTCAAATAAACAATTTAATAAAATGCTTGTGCTTTGCAGTATACATACATATAATATGATATATTCATGTCATGTGCGAGCGATAAGTATTATATTTTAGAATTTTGAATTTTATTTTAATTTGTTAAGATTACGACCTATCTTCGACTAGTACCGTATAATTTATGTACAACATTTCTTTTGTTTTTTTTTTTTTTTTTATATTTAATATTTTAAATGCTAGAAAGATAATTCGTTTTGGACATTAAACTTTTGGCTGCACGGATATATACGATATACGATTGGTATTTCATAACCTATTCGTTGCTACACAGAATTTTATAATAGAATTTTGTATGTGTCTATATAACTAGTGAGTGGAAAACAGATGTACCATAACAATAACACTAACAGCTATAACAACAATTACAATAATTTACATGTATAAGCTTGCCGACATAACAAAAAAAAAAAAACAGATTAGACAATGTTAAAACAGCACCAGCTCTGATGATTCTTATAATATTTAACGAAAATTATATAATTGGAAATAATACAAGATAAATACAACGAAAATAGCGGCAAAATATCAGTAGTCTAGTCTTTTCTTTAGACGAAATATGTCGCCATCTTCAATGTTACTTAGACGGTCCGTATTCAAAATTCGCACCGACGATATATTCATAAGACGCTCCTCTATATCGGAATACATACGCCTGCATCTATACACTGACAACGTCTAAAAAGAGCAAAACAATTCTCTTAATTATGTTAACTTAATATATGATCGATAAACTTACATGTAAAACTTTACAATTAACAACAATCGAATCGAGACTGTGATCTGTTAATTGAGTGCAGCCACTTATATGTAAAGATCGCAGTCTTTTTAAATTACTGGTAACAATTTCAATGGTTTTATCATTGATATTATAGCAGTCCGAAAGATCCAGATCCTCTATGGATGGGCAGTTTTTAACTAAAGCTTCCATTCCTATCACGGAAACTTGTTGACAATTCGAAAGCAACAGACGACGTAGTTCTAAAAATTTAAAGCCATACTTCAACGAAACATCTGAAATTTTATTGCATCCTCTTAAATTTAGTGTTCGTAATCCTTTAAGATTTTGTATTGGGACACCATCAATTTTTGAGTCGTCTAAATTAAACTCATAAACTGCAAGAAGCGCTTTTTTTCGCTCGGCATCTCTTACAATTTCCTCTTCGGCTTTACTACGTAGAGATATTTTTAGAGAGCCACCTTCGGAAATATTATCTGGAGGAAGATGATGAAAAAATTCCATCGACAACGAACGGGGTCGTTCAGATGTCTGACTTTCAACGGAGATGCCGGTGAGTGCAGCATCTGTTATCTAAAATTAAATTGTTGATTTAGATTTTATGAGATCATATTGACCATTTTTAAAACCTACCCGAAAGCATTCTTCCATATTGAGCTCTCGTAACCACACTAAATTTTTCAGCAACACTTGGACGGATTGATCGGTAACACCATTTATGCAGTTACTAATATCAAGTACGCGTAAATTGAATAAATTTTCTCCACACTTCATAACACAATCTTCACAAATGTTCAGGTGAGACATGTACAATTCTTGCAAGTTTGGATTAGGATGCCTAGCTATACCTTCACCAATAGCATCACCCGATATACCATCGCAATGTGAAATATTTAACGATTTTAAACTTCCAGAAAGTTTTGCCAGTAAAAGAGCACCTTCTTTCGTCACTTTCATACAACCTTTTATGTTGAGGGTTTCAATATTTTTAAGATTCTCTACAATCGTTTCCAAGCATTCGTCGGTAACACATAGCGTATCAGAAAGATCTAAGCATCGTAGATTCGTTTGTGCCATAATGAAACCCCGAATTCCAAGCGTATTTAATTGACGACACGAATGCAGCAGCAGTTTTTCCAGTTTCAGATATGGTATATCACAAAGTGCTGACATAGCACCACCCTCAATCAGAGTATTACTGAAATTCAGCTCCTTCAAAGAGTTTTGATGTGCTCGAATCACATGTAAAATAAACTTGAACGTAAGTATTGACTCATTTGGATGATTAGCTAGTTCCTCTGGATAAAATCGTCGCTGTATTGCGCAGTGATAAGCGATATGACAACCAGACATATCTAACGTTTCAAGGTTAGCAATTAATTGGGTTATTCGAAGCAATATAGCATCTGACAAGTACTGATTATACTTTAGCGATAAAAATCGCACTCGTCCCATTGTATCAGCAATTGCTTTTCGATCTGCTACAGATTCTAAAAATTGTCCAGTCATAAATAATGATGTGCATCTTACAATCGAGAGATCATTTATCCCACGAAGATCTGATATAATTGCATAAAACTGCTTCTCCGTCATATCAGTCGTATCGAATGTCACAGATTGGGCTGTCTTCCCCATATGCACAAAGAAATTATCTAAAACACCAAATGTTGCCTCATCCATGTAAATGTGAGCGAAAGGCCGATCACTATTGAGGAAAATCTTTCCTGGCGGCAGTTTGTCTGATACGCAAAGTTTCCTTATTCTTATCACAACATTTGACTGGAATTCACTGTACATTGATGCTTCTAACCAGCGACGACAGGCCAGTGAAGCAGCTTGTATATCAGTGTAATTTAAATAGCGAAAAATATTGACAATTATCTAAAAGCGAAAGGGACTCATATTAATAACTTACATTATCTATTATCTATAATAGTTTCAAATGAATCACATGTCTAAATAAATGACTAGAAAGTATATTTTTTTACGTTTTGCGTTTAGGTACCGATGAAAAATAATCAAGGAATCTCACTTACCTCCATAGGAAGGTCAGCATAACTGGGCTCCAAATCATTGAATACACACGAGGACTCCATTTTTCTGGTGCAAAGTTGTTGCTCTCCTAGACGGGATTCTTACTTTCACTAAAGTCCAAATTTCTTTAAGTCTATCCAATCCCAAAGCACAACGATGAGAGAAATTGGCTTTAAATACCCGATTTTAGGTAAAATAAAATCTCTTCCTTAAAATTACTTATTTCTAAATTAGTTATTACCTACGAGCTCGATTACGTGATGTTTTTATTTGACAATGCAAGCAGCTGATTTCTACTTTTGGATTTTGGTATTTCCTTCGAAAACAATTTGTCAAGAGCAGTATAGCCAATGCGCATGATTTTAAATGTTCTCAACTTGCCTTGCTAGAACGGAGAACCCGTAAATATGGTAAAATAGGTGATGAAAACAAACAAATGAGAGTACAAAGATAATTGCGACTTGCGAGAAGTAAGTTGTTTTACAAATAATTTGCACATTGCATGGCACACAAATGCATGCCACAAGAAATTAGTTTGAAGTGTACAGGGTGAGTAGATTTGGATCGGATAAAAGTATGCGTATTAAAAGTGCGAGAAAACATGTTAAATTTTCAAGTGAAGAGATGTGTTTTTGTTTTTAATTTGATTTATGAATTGTATTTAAATTGCAGCCAAAATAAAATATAATTGGAACTTATTAGTTTGCGAATGAATGGCACATCTTTCTTCACCTGCGTTTATATATTCTCTGAGGTTCTTACGATAAAGAAACACGTCCGCTAAAGTAATCTAAACATTCGCAAGCAATGTGAAACTACCTTAATCGTCGTTTTGTATTTTCTTTATTTTTAATTGACTGCTCCCCGACTCAAAGCACGAAAATGGATTTGAAATAATTTTAAAGATCTTCAAATTTTGGACTATACCGAAAACAACTATGGCATAAATAACCTGTAACGAAGTGAGAGAAGTTTGGTTTCAAAACAGTTCTTCCAAGGATACACTGTTCTCTGCAGTATTACGCTAGGTCTATTATTGCTTACTTTCGGTTATCAAGTAAGAATCGATGGTTTAATCAGGCCGTTGACAAGAATAACAAGTGATTTAATTTTAAACGAAACGTCAAACTATCCCGGGTTAACGTCGAGATTAGGGTTACCATGTATTGCAGCAACCCACTTCTGCGTGTGTGTTCGCTTGCATAAACAGCAATGCACATCTGTTTCACCATTAAAAAATATAAATTAACTTAACTGGATGATAAGCACTAGGTCTGTTCCTGTGAGATTTTTGTAACAATACTCATTAAGATGCGTTTAATAAGTTTTATTGCACTAGGCGCATAATTCGCTTTAATATAAGGCTTCATTTTCTCCTCTTTATCCATGTCCAAGTCATCTTTTGATTGTCGCAATTCGCACAAATTTAAACTTTCACGAATTTGACAGTTCTTTTCAAATTTAATTGATTTGACATTTTTCTACACTCCCTGCCCAAAAAAAATCTCGTGCAGAAATTTGTAAGAATTTGGGGGGTTCTCTTCTCTTCTACATTTTTTTCGCGCGAACAGGATTTTGTACAAATTTGGAGTCCTGGAACAGACCTACTAATAATTTTTAAATTTGTGTGCACCTATGCAAATTGTACACCGTATAAAAAATCACATACGTCTTTGCAGACGAGTGTGTCCCTCAGGAAGGTCGCCTTTATTTTGTATAGCATCGACGTTGTTGGCAATTCACACGTATTTACAGGCAGGTGATAACTCCAATTTGACACAATCAGTGGAAAGTCATGTTTAGAAGGACCGAAATATAGGAATATTCCATTTACGCGTATATTAGTTTACTTTTGCTAAGGAAGTAGCAAGATGAAAAGAAAGCCAAGCCAAAAGCCAAACCCAAGGAAACACAAGGAAGGCAAGAAAGCTAAAAAGAATCATTTGCAGCGTAAAAGTATTTTTTGCGATCACCCCTTTCATTTGTTAAAATACAAATCCAATTACTTCTGAGATAAGCTTCTAAATATAGGAACACTGCATATGTACGATGGTAATACGACTGGATGAATGAAAATGTGGCAATCATACCTGACAGAGATTACATGCAAATCCCTTGTACTTATACCAAATACTTACTGTTAATTCTGAGATTAACACTGAAACTAAGATTGTGATTGTAATTAAACTAAAATTAAGGACGAGCTAATGCAGATGAGATCGCTATCCGAAAGAGATATCGCTATCTACATTAATAGCAAGGCCGCTCTCAAGGCAATGGAATCGACCAACGTCAACACTGATGCAGTCAGGGGCTATCGCACAGTGCTCAAGGCACTATGCAGTCAGCCAGGACGGCAGGCGGACGAGCTTGCAAAAAAAGGAGGGCTTCCCAACAATAGTGAAGTTGCCAATATCAAACCACCCCTTTGCATAGTGAGGGGCACTATCGAGGAAAAAATCACAAGGACTGCCAACCTAAGGTGGTCAAGTCTTGATGGACACAGGATATCCAAGGCTCTTTGGCCGCTTTTTGACGGCAAACGATCTAGGAAGTTTATAAAATTAAAGAGGGATAAGCTTAGGATAGTAATAGGAATCCAAGTCTACTGCAGCAGCACGTAAAGAGACTCAAATCTTACGAATATCTTCAGATTCTGCCGTGATCTGCAAGCTGTTGAGGACATAACACACATACTGTGTGAATGCGAGGCAATATCGCGTAATCTAAGAAAATTTGTAGGGAAATACTTTTTCGGAAACCTAGAGGAAATAGACGGCACGAACTTCAAAGGCCTTCTTGGTTTTTGCTTTTCTGTGTCTCACCAGGGCGATTGTTTAGGTTTTTGCCATTTGAGGATAAATTCAATTGGTTCCACAGGGACCGCGATGAAACCCGATTTGGTGTCTAGTGTCTGTGTGATGGTATATCCATCACACCTCAGTTTAACCTAATCTAACCTAAGGGCGAGATCTGTTTGGAGTTAAGGTTCAAATATTAAAACTAAAATTTTGCAATTGTTTTTAAATCAATCAAAATCAATTGAGTATCTCATTTCTAAATTACAATTATACCGTGTTCTGGATAATATTTAATTCCGCATATTAATGGCATAATAATACGAGTATCATAAAAATGCGTCTTTTTCGTTAAATTCAATCATTTAATTTGTAATCACTAACGATGGCAATAGAACAAGTTCCAATCTGTAACTCATCAACAAGTAGTCCGACATGAAATCTGAACTCTCCAAAAAGATCCGAATTAATTTTGAAACAGCTGTGCTCTGCGTCAAGACGGGGCCTTGATATGCACAAGATCCGGTTTCATAGAAGTTTTAGAATTTGATGTGATTGCTTCCAGTGGCTTATGAATAGGTATTTTTAAGATGCAATAGATGAAATGACCACAGATCTTTTATATGGCATTGATCTTACTGGAAGTTTGTTCGCTGTCCAAGTGAATGCAGTAATAGGCACTTAAAAGTATGGGTGGCTTGACAGTAACCAGAGCTTTGTAGTGAAGGCAATTAAGAAGACTACTGTGCAAGAATCAATCAAAATGACGCATCCTTTCAATTGATGATTGACGTCTGTGTTGTTTAGAGCAAGTATGATACACAGGCGATCACTAGGATGAGGCCATACATTTTGCAATCGATTTTCACTCTTTATACATGTTTGAAATTTTGTACGCGCAAACTTTTACTACCGGGAATAGGTACATATTTTCTCAACAGGAAGTCATAAAATTAAAGGGAGGACAAATAAGAAACGACCGTTGGTATTTCCCAAGAACAAACAATGAACTACTTGAAAAGCGTATAAAAAGATTCACCACTAGGATGAGGCCACATGCAAAATCTTCGAAAGAAAGGAAAACATGAATAAAATGTTTACATTTTATGGTTTTAAAACATTTATTTATTATGTTTTTCTACATTAATAATGAGTATGCCCGCCATTTTTCGATATGATCTCTATAAGATAGTTTGGAATAGAATCATACAGTGTTTTTTTTTTAAATAATCAAGAGAAATTTGGGCCCAGGCATCACGAATAGCTTCGATTAAAGTGTCATTGTCTTCAAATTGTCTGCCGCCTTCATACACTTTACGAGATAACCATACCCAAACATTTTCGATTATGTTTAAGTCCGGTGAATAGGGCGGTCATGGCAAAAGTTCCACGTCATCTGATTGAATTCAACTTTTAACAACCCTGGAAGTGTGCATGGGGGCATTGTCTTGTTGGAATATCCAAGGCAGGGGTCCGAAAATGTTTTTCACTTTTGGGAATGTCCGTTCCAGCAAACATTTGTAATTGTTTCCGTTCATTGTTGTGGACAAAAACTCCAACTCGATTGTGCCATAGTAGGTAATAGCTCCCCACGTTATTAAACCTGATGTACGGTTGTGGTGTCTTGCCAAAATAAGCTCCTCCTTTCTTAGATCATGGAAATAAAAGTTGTAACCATCGGGGCCATCAAGGTAAAATTTTTTCTATCCGAAAAGATCGCGTTTCCATTCACTGCTCCAAGCGACATGTTCTCCTGCAAAATTCATTCGATGCTCCTTGTGTTCTTTTTAAGTTTTTTTCTCTGTATAGTACCACTTTTTCGTAATATCCTTCGGACCGTTGCTATGCTGGATGATACGTTATTTTAGTCGCTGGTAGAGTAGAATTTGAGGCACGCCGTAGAATTAACAGCTTTTCTCGCAATTAAGTTGCTTCTGCCGTGCGTCTTTTTTGCTTTTTCCCACTGTTTTGTGAATCCGCAAGATAACTGTTATCAACAGTCTTACTTCTTTTAAGCCTCCTTGCAATTTCTCGGCCTGACAGTCCTAACTCATTGAAAGCATCTATTTTTCCTCTTTCTGTCGCTGCCAAAGTCTTTCCGGGACCCATTATTTTTTTTGAAACTAAACAAAAACTGTTCTTTTCAACGCTTTTTTAAATATTCTTAACACAACTTTGAAAAAAATTGCTGATGTGAACTCCTGCAACGAAATATTCGCAATGGCCTCATCCTAGTGGCGCATCTTTTTATACGCTTTTCAAGTAGTTCATTGTTTGATCTTGGGAAATTCCAACGGTCGTTTCTTATTTAACCTCCCTTTAATTTTATGACTTCCTGTTGAGAAAATATGTACCTGTTCACAGGTAGTAAAAGTTTGGGAGTACAAAATTTCAAACATGCATAAAGAGTGAAAATCGATTGCAAAATGTATGGCCTCATCCTAGTGATCGCTAGTGTATAATTGTGAATACAGCTTGATTTTGCTCCGGGATACGATCAGCTAATTTTGCGATTTCGGTATATTCGAAGAGTAAAATTTCTTCAGAAATGTCTGCTGGATGGCAATGTCTGAACTTGAAGACTGGCCTAGTCCAAGCACAGCATGAGAAGATGTTTCTATGAATGGATGTATGTAGAAGATGTTTCTATGAATGGATGTATTTACATTCTTACTTGGTAGGCAGTACCAAAAAGTATGCAAATTAACGTGATGTTAGCTAATGTTCATCAGAGCTGCATGATGCCGATGAGACGATTTGATGCAGAATTTGACGGGTCAGAAAAATAGCATATTTGTAGGTGTTAGTTCATTCATACCTATGTGCGTAGGTACATACCGTTTTCTGGTGGCCCAGTACTTTTAAGGCGGAAATCTCAAAAAAAAATTCCGAATTTGAATTGCTAAAGTTGAGCTCCAAATTAAAAACCATTTTTCTAAGAGGTAAGGACCGTCGTCAACATATGTACATATATATGTTACATACATATAGTAGGTATGTTTATTAGTAATATTAGAGCATTGACGGGAAAATTATGGTTTTTATGCGGACCCCAAATAAGCATAATTCAGTCGTCAATGGAAAGCAACATGCCTTGTTTACAGTACGAGGGCGGGTCAATAAGTCAATAAGTTTTTGAATTTCTGACCTCTTTACTGAAACAGCCACACTGCTCCTGTCAACAGGCATCTGTCAGTTGACTCCTGTCAAAATTTAAACTTGCTGCGTCAGTTAGTTTGTGTTTGACAGCTATTTTTATCAGACTACTCACTAATTTGAGGAGAAAATGGAAAAAAGTGAATTTCGTGTGCTTATTAAGCATTATTTCTTGCGAAAAAAAACCATTACCGAGACCAAGGCTAAGCTTGATAAATACTATGGGAACTCTGCACCATCGATTTCAATGGTAAAAAAGTGGTTTACTGAATTTCGTTGTGGCCGTACAAGCACTGAAGATGCCGAACGTCCTGGACGCCCAGTTGAGGTCTCTACACCCGAAACAATCGAAAAAATTCACGATATGGTGTTGGCCGACCGAAGATTGAAAGTGCGAGAGATTGTGGAAGCCGTAGGGATCTCGCATGGCTCAGTGGTTTCAATTTTGAATGATCACTTGGGCATGAGGAAGCTTTCCGCAAGATGGGTGCCGCGTTTGCTCACAGTCGACCACAAACGCAATCATGTAACAACTTCACAGGAAGGTTTGGCGTTGTTTAATCGCAATATGGAGGAGTTTTTGCGCCGTTTTGTAACCGTGGACGAAACATGGATCCATCACAACAAACCAGAGAACAAACAACAGTCAAAACAGTGGGTTTCTAAGGGTGAATCGGCGCCAAAGAAGGCCAAGGTGGGTTTGTCAGCCAATAAAGTTATGGCGACTGTTTTTTGGAATGCACGCGGGATAATCCACATTGACTACCTTCAAAAGGGAAGAACAATCAATGGGGAATATTATGCCAACTTATTGGACCGATTCAATGACGATTTGAAAAAAAAACGACCTCATTTGGCCAAGAAAAAAGTTCTTTTCCACCAAGACAATGCAAGGGTGCACACATGTGCAGTTGCCATGGCAAAAATCCATGAATTGGGCTATGAATTGCTCCCTCATCCACCCTATTCTCCAGATTTGGCTCCGAGCGACTACTTCTTGTTCCCAAACCCGAAGAAATGGCTTGGTGGAAAAAGATTTGACTCCAATGATGAAGTCATCTCGCAAACAAAGGCCTATTTTGAGGACCTCGACAAATCATTTTTTTGGAAGGGTTAAAAAAATTGGAAAAGCGTTGGACAAAGTGTATAGAGCTCAAGGAAGACTACGTTGAAAAATAAAATTATTTTTTTATCAAAAAATCTGTTTTAATCCAAAAGTCACGGACTTATTGATTCGCCCTCGTAAATAGGTATACTCGTATGTAGGTGAAGATCGTTCCTAATGTAACATCGCCACGTCGAGAATCCGCATTTCCTACGCATCTCTGTTGTAAAGTTGTCCCATTTGGTATTCAGAGGGCAAGCATATGTAGATATTCTTGAGGGAGTATGGATATGTTAATCGCAAGTATAGAACTTGATTTTGTTTATTTTGAGAATGAAACGATGATACTTTCCAACTGCTAATAGACACAGTGACAGTTTGGTTAGGTAGATGGGTGACTTGTGGTTAATTAGCCACTGCTCACCGTCCACCGATACGGTATTTTGGGTCGAATATGTCCATTTCAGCTTTTACCCCGAAATCTATAGATACGAGTGGACAGCTGATTGATAATCATTATGATAATAATAAGGTCTTCTTGCAGTGAAAAAGAGCTATCGGCAAGACGTGGGGCCTGCTACAGAGAAGGGTCCTCTAGATCTAGATAGCTATGATGAGGCCAATTACATATCCTATGCGTCGGTTGTTTGTTGGAATAAGCTCCCACGAAAATAAGTCGCTGCTTTTACCAGACTCCAAAGAACGGTTTGTCTCGACTACGTGGTGATATTCCTTAGTACACCTGGCTGTACTCTAGGTGCACTGATGAATATCCGTCTCTTTGATATTCATATCATGGGCTGCACTTTCAAAGCCATCTTCCGTTTAAATAGAACATCTTTGGGGCGACCGCACTAGAGTTATAATTACCTTGCGCACCGATTGTCTTTTGACTCCGGTCTAACGGATACGGCGTCTGATGCAACGACACCAAAAGTCAACTTTCCCTGTGCCCAGGAATGGTTTCGGCTAGAATCCCAGCGAAGATGGCTTCAAAACCAATGTTTGATGCGGCGCTGGTGTCTTTCTGGAGGACGACAAGGTTAGATTTCACTCCTCGTGAAATCTTCGAAGCGGAGATACGCAATCCTGATGGCAAAGAACTATATTGTGAAGACCTGGGAGGAGACGAAGCATTTGCATCTGTAGCGACAGCCAAGCTGCGCTTAAAGCCTTGCTGAACCCTGTTACCACTTCGAGAATGCAAAATATCACTAAACGCAATCGGAAGGCTGAATGCACTGAGTCATGTCTGGGTCCCAGGGCGCAATAGGATCACGGGAAATGAAATCGCCGATAAACTTGCCAGATAAGGCTCAGAGGACAGTTTTACAGGACCCGAACCTACGTTGGATTTTCCTGCATCCTCTGTTAAGACTTTCATTGGCAGTTGGGCTTCACATGAGCACAACTGCTGATGACATAACTCTCCAGTTTGCCGGTAGAGCAAATGAATGCTTCCCTACGTCTTTTAGAAATCATCGGCCTTCCAGTTGCCTCTAAGGTTGCTTACTTGTGATGGTGCATTTTGGTGATCACTGGAATGTACTGGGCACAAGTGACACAACCTCCTGTGACGTTTGCTGATGAACTACACCGCGAAGCACTACCTCTGTGAATGTCCGGCCTACGCTTGCATTGGCAGGTGCTGGTACTGTAGGCACTTTATCACTGAAGCGCCTACTCGTCTTTCGTCGAAAGGCTGAGAATTTCCATTAAAAGGATCTTACAAGGAGTACAATAGACTTGTTCCTTGTCTGCCCTATTCAGACAGAATTTGATACCGGAACCGAGGTAGATAAGGTCCATGACTACTATGTTATAGCTGGTTATTGTGCGACGTTCTGTCAGATTCTTCGATTTTGTGTGTCCGTTCTTGTTGATAGCTAAGTACATAGCTTTGCCCTTTTCCAGTTTTTGCATCTTCTATGCCACTACTTGCGAATACACCTCTGACAGCTCGCTAAGTTTTGTGATGATGATGCCATCAGCGTATGTAAGTAACATGGTTGCACAGATTTTAGGAAAATTGTGCCACTTGTTGTACTCGTAACTTGCGGGTTTCGCACGATTTCCTCAAGTGTGATGTTGAAAAAGTTACAACATCACAACATCACCTTAATCCTTTTTAGATATCAAGGATTTCGGAGAGTCTATTTCCGAACATTACAGAGCAGAGAGTGGTTCTGCATAACCTGACGAGTTTGGCGGGGGTACTAAGGCTAGGCATGGCTCTGTAAAGCTCGTCTCTATAGATGGTGTGATGTGTTTTTTTTGTTTTGCTTTTTCCCGTGGGTAGGTGAGAAATCTTCAAGACATTATAAGCCCGGTGCTTATAGTAGTGTGAGATTCTTAGTCACTAAAAAGCACCTCCCTTATACAGACTACAACTGAGTTCACACTCAACAAGCAGTTCTTCTTTCGCGTTTTATTTTTTGCTTTGATAAGATATTTTGCAGGCGATTTTCCATTGAAAATTCCTGCGTACTTTAAAAATTAAGCGCTGCTGATGACCGCGCTAGATCGAGAGGCTTAGTCCTTTTCAGACGGCGCAATAAACCTGTCTCGTCAAGGATTTGTTAGACAGAAATATTCGTATGTCCTTGTAGGCGATTTTTGTGTTTTCACGCAAACATTTCAATTTCGTTCTGAGCGTTTTCGACTCCTAGGTCTCTGTGGATATCATCGTTTCTAATGTACCACCGCGCGTTAACAAACCCTCGAAAAACTTTGTTTTGGAATGTCTGCCAGACGTTAACGTTACTAATTTTGGTACAACCCCAAAGCTGTATACCATATGTCCAGACCGGTTTTAGCACTTGCTTGTACAGCAGCAATTTGTTTTCTAAACTGAGCTTGGAATACTTTCCCAGAAGCCTGTACATGTCTCTTTACTTAATCTCAAGCTCTTCACGTTTTTTCTTAACGTGTGCTCTCCATTTAAGTTTAGCGTCGAGTGTCATACCAAGATATTTGGCCTCGTTCGCGAAAGGAATTTGTACTGCGCTGATAAACACAGGTAGATTGTCAGTTTTCTAGAGATTGAAGTTCACATGGACAGACTGGTTTTCATTAAGCGTGATTCGCCAAGTCTTTTTCACGGTTTTAGCTGTTGCCAAAGCTGTTGAACCGACCGTTCAAAGAAGTAATCACCCGGAGTTCTTATTCTTCTGCCAGCAAGCACAGAACAATCCCACACCAGGTTACGAACCGATTCGATTTCTTCTTCCACTTGCAACTTCTTCAGCAGTCGGGGGACTCTGAATCGTTCCGCCTGAATAGTAAAGGGATAACCCAGGCACAAATTTGCGTAATTACAGTTAAGCTTTATTATTGATACAATTTTTGGTTTGTCGTAGATCATCTATAAGATTGTAGCATTTAGCATGCACCCATATTGGTCCATTGTATTTTGGCTTTACTAATTCCTTAATCATTGATAAATTTTTGTATAGAGCCTTACCATATCCACAACAAATAGAGATGTGAGATAGTATTGCAAGCTTGTGAACTCTATTGCAGCTTGAGATATTCATATAACTTGATATCTCAATTAAATGCTTTTAACATTTACTTAATAGCCTTGACCTTATTACTGCAAAAGTTTAAGCCAGAGCCTTAACCACTGCAGGGCTATACGAGGACAAAGTAACAACTTTGCAATGGTTTTGGCTGCGAATTAGCTTGGAAAATACTGGTCGTTATTAGTTCTAAAAAAAAACATTGATTTGTAATGCTTCGCTGTAAACACCGCCCAAGCTTCATCTTGGGTCAACCAACACAGAAAGGTAGTTTTTTCTCGGAGATTATGGTAGTGAATAATCATTTAAATGCAGTTTAACCGCCGCATTATTGCAGTAGAGATGTAATAGAGATTTATGTATTATAGACTTCACATGTTGTTCTAAATGATTCAAAGATCCCGATGCAGGCTGTTCTGTGCACTTCGGTGGAGTGAAGGAGATCCTTTTTTTTATTGAATGACTTCGAGTAATTATTTGCAACGTTAGATTTAATGAATTTTGCCTTTTCTATGATAATAAGTTTATTTTAAAAGTATGTACATAAAAAAAATATGTAGAAATAGCAGAATTATGAGTTTCTGAAATCAGTCAGTGTCTTTTCCGCCTCCATGCATATTTACAAAGGCCCTTTAACTTTATGTTTGGGGGTCCGATACATTTTGTTAGATACGCTCCGGATTTGGGGATATCAATTTTTGATGGGGTTTTTGAATGACACCATTCAGAGTTCTATGTTTCACTAGCCGTCATTGTCAGAGAGCTTCATCTGTGGACTATCAAAGTCTGCTTTTGGCGGTCTCGGGGTGACCACTGGTGTATAATTAATTGTTTGCCTTTTATGAATGTTTATAAACTTATGAACGTCAATAGAACTTAAGCAATTTTTAATTACGTAAAACCATAAATAT
This sequence comes from Volucella zonaria, assembly GCA_963966105.1. Lineage (NCBI taxonomy): Eukaryota > Metazoa > Arthropoda > Insecta > Diptera > Syrphidae > Volucella > Volucella zonaria. The sequence goes on along the minus strand of OZ014533.1, from coordinate 525,128 downwards.
ACCTTTTATGTTGAGAATAAAAAAAAATTCGGAAATCTCCAGGGATTCCGGGGTTAGTCGGTAACGAAATTTTGCTTCTTCAAAGTCGAGACAACGGAGGGAGCAAAATGCCAAATGCGCCCAGACAATGTAGTAGATACCAGTTTTTTCCAGTAAACTGATCATTTAAAATAACTCGACCATTCTAGTAAGAATAATGGCATCGATTCTACGAAAGTCCTGCCTGTATTTAACATAGGTATACAAGGCCAGTGCGGCAATAATAAATGGCGACGATTCGACATGAAGGCACATCATCTGACAAAAATTCAAATCGATAGCATTATTTGTTCGCGGGGTATGGTGAGCCAAACAAATTGACACATACGGACGAACATACTCTTTCAGACACGCACACACTCACATACATTTTCTTAAAAACTCTCTAAAAACATTATAGATAACGTATTAGGTGAGCAACTAAGTTCTCAATAGATGGCTCCAGCAGTAAGTGCTGGTCGATTTTGACATATCCATAATGTCATGAGCCGAGCTTAGACTTATGGTAAATAAACCGCGATTTTTTTTTTGGCATCATATACCTTTGGTGAAAATGTCTGATTTTATGTCAAATAATCGTCACTTGCGGGAAGTTTTGATTTTCTTCTTTCATTTGAAGAAAACCACGGCTGAAGCGCATCGAGAGCTCCAGTTTACGAAGATGCTACTCTAAGTGAAACAACATCCCGTGATTGGTTCCGTCGCTTCGAAGACAGCGATTTCGATATTGCCGACCGTCCGCGTGAAGGGGTGCCTAAATTCTTCGAGGACGCTGAGTTGGAGACATTGATCTATGAGGATCCGTGCTAAACCAAGCGATTGCATGCAAAAAAACAGCCACAATACGAGCAGGGGCACGGCAAAGTGATTCTACAGCATGACAACACTCGGCCTCATGTGGCCAAATACGTTATAACCTACCTGGAAACGCTGAAATGGGAAGTCCTACCCCACCCGCAATATTCTCCAGATATTGCGTCTTCCTATTATTACTTTCTCCGTTCGATGGCACATGGTCTGGCTGATCAGCAGTTCCACTCATATGAAGACATCAAAAAATGGCTTGATTCGTAGATAGCCTCAAAAGATGAACACTTTTACCGTAACGGTTATAACTAGCGATGGGCAATACTTTGAATGATTCATTTGTAACCATTTTTTCAAATTGGCCAAAATTTATTCAGAAAATTAAGAATACAAGTTTATTCATCTAAATCCACTCGTATATTGTCCGCATCAAAGTAATCCCCATCGACTACAACACACTTATGCCAGCGATTGATCCAATCCTCGAAACATTTTTTATATTCGGTTTTCGGTATGTCCATCAGTGCTTCCTGCGATTTTTCCATTACTTCCTCTCGGCTGCTGCAACGCCTTCCCCTAGTGGCTTTTTAAATCGATTGAACAGAAAGAAGTCACAGGGAGCCAAATCAGGTGAATTCGGTGGCTGTTGGATGGTATTTGTAGCATTTTTCGTCAAAAAATTACGAAAAATGATGGCACTGTGCGACGGTGCGTTATCATGGTGCAAAATCCACGAGTTTTCTGCCCACAATTCTGGTCTCTTTCGGCGAAGTGCTTCACGCAAACGTCTCATAACGCCAAAATAATACTCTTTGTTTACTGTCTGGCCTTCTGGCAAAAATTCATGATGCACTACACCGTTGCAATCCATGAAAACCGTGAGGGTTGCCTTCTTTTTTGACTTAAAATGACGTGGTTTTATTGGTATGGGCTTATTTGGTGAACGCCATTCTCTTGCCTGATGTCTGGATTGCATGTCGTACTCATAAACCCACGTCTCGTCTCCAGTAATGATTCTTTTGATGAATGTGGGATCCGATTCAGCCTCGCAAAACTTCTCTTTTGCGACGTCAACACGGTCTCTTTTTTGCATGAAATTGAGGTCTTTTGACAACAACTTTGCTGCTACATGACGGAAACCCAAATCATTAACCAAAATGTCTTGGACGGATCAATAGGCAGTGTTCAAGTCCTCCGCTATCTCTCTGATGGTAATCTTTTACTTCATCGGTTTTCGTCAGTTTTCGATGTCGATGGTCTGCCACTGCGTTCATCATCTTCGATTGACTCACGACCACTTTCGAACCGCTCGTGCCACTGGTAAACGACGGTTTTCTTTAGAGAATCGTTGCCAAAACACTTTTCCAACATTTCCAACGTTCGCGCACCATTAAATCCGTTTTTTACGCAAAATTTAATTCAAGTCGTTGTTGCAAATTTAAATCCATTTCTAAAATTGTAAAAAATCACCAACACACACAGAGTTATATGTACTCTTGGCTACGTAACTTTTGCAAATGTCAAGCTATGACGCTAAGATTTAGAGGGAATGTCAACAACAGATTTACCAACTTAACAAAAAAAAAAACAGAACTCAAATCGGAATAATGGTGGTATGTACAAGGGATCCAAACAAATCGGTGTCTGCAGAAGGAGAACGTGATTGTATGGCAAGGTATTTTCGGTACAACGTTAATAACTTTAATTCATAATTCTCAGATAACTTTAAGATAGATTCACTTCTTAGCTCCTTGCCAGCATCTACCTCCTGCAAGATTAAATCTCAACTATGCACCAACCGGACCATCAAAACTCTACTAAACGTTTGAAATTTTTGATTAGAACTCAGCTCCTTTCTTATTCTATTCAACCTTCTTCTTCAGTTAATAAATAAAATGCAAGGATAACCCTATAATTTTTGACCACCTTGATGCCGACAATGCACTAAGGTATCCATGTTTATGCATATGTATGTATGTATGCAGTAAATACTTGATGTTTTCGAACAAAATGAAAACAATATGAATGAAGAGAGAAGAGTCAAGAAAACCTTTATACAAGTAGAATCTGCTCATACTATATTTTGCAAAAGAATTCAGTTTACATGGAAGTATCTACACAGTTTCACATTTTTTATATAAATCCGACTTGTGGTCCATTTAAAAAAAAAAAAATCTTTCTTCGTATATTTGTGAATAACAAATAACATGTGGCCTTGGCCAGCATCTAACAAATGGCACACGCTGCTCCATGGCATCCTCTTAGTTTGCATAGACATCATACCACCATCCAGGGTGGGTAACGAAGTCGAACGGTAGACAACAAAATCATTTAATAAGCTTTTATCAGAACAAGGACGAGTAAAAGCCCCATAAAATTGTTGAGTTTTTTTTTTTTTGTACACAATTAATATTTAATTAAAGCGAACCACAAAAAGTTATTCGCAAAGAGAATTCAATTACGAGTATACTAAGCTTGTTTCAGATTTTTATCTAAGAATAAGGTATGAGAGGAACCGAATCCTCTAGTATGATACTACGTTCTCGTTTGTCTACATATATACCATATGCTGGTAATAACCTCCCAAAAAGTGATATGACATCTTTCCCTTACCTCTGTTGCGTTCAACAGGTTAACGAACCCAAACAAACTCTACGATTCTTCACAGTTATACTCGTATACCATATACTCGTATATGTTATAATGGTTAATGTTCTACATTACGAGCCCTTGCAAAATGGATACGAGTAGAAATTTTGCAAGAGCTTCAACTCATGGCTTCGTATGTGCCTTTCCATAGGCTTACTGCATTTTATAGCGCCAGTAAAAAATCTGGTTTCGGGAGTTCATGGCCTTTAGTGCAGGAAAATTACCAGGAAATTCGTAACTGATGTTTGTAAATTGATGTTGGACATACGAGTATCTATGTATGTACATAACATATTCTTAGACAACAGGCACCTGGGGGTATTAACGCAATTCTGTAATCACACGTTTAACAAATGGCGGATCAGCGCGACTACTGGCCAACGTGGGAGGTAGAGGATGGCGGTCACAGAGACGTGTCTAGCAATTTTAATTCAATTCAAGTAATGCGCAAATTACGAATACTCGTAAGTGTCCGAAACGAAACTTCACGTTCATCGGAGAGCAAAACATTAAACATAAAAGCTTCCGCCACAGCCTGTATGTCGGTAAATTGTTACTTTTCACCTGAAATCGGTGCCGACACTTTTAGGAGAATCCTTATCCGTGGTGAACATCAGATCTAATAAAATGATTTTTTTTTTACGAACGACAGAATAGAAGGAAAATGTGTTTTCTTCTAAATAGCTTGGTAATAAAGGAAACTAACGTCTTTGTTGTACATTGACATAATGAAGTGTCTAAGCAACTTCTTCATTAGTATCATGTGCTATAGGTCATGTATCCATATATAACTACGGTAGCTGGTTCTTTTTTTGTTTTTATTTAAACACCTAAGTGTCATTTACAATCGAGCGTGGAATAATAATGCACTTGGATTGTTTTGATTTAAAAAAGGGTGCGATCACGTTCGCTACCCCAAGCCTTAAGGTCGATCGTAAATCTTCTTTCTTATCAAAAGAACGATTTAGGGTTTTTGAGTGAAAGAAGTAAGTCAGGCAGCGTAAGCAAATATACTACAAGATGAATGCTAAAATGTACAAGTATTTTGGAGAAATCTGAAGGTGATATAGCAAAAAAAAAAAACAGATAATCTTTCTAAAATATTGAAAATTGGGGAAAAAAAAAGAAAATCGTTGTAGCAGTTTTTGCAGAAATGATAATTTTCGGGGCTAAAAGAAGCATTTCGACTTTTCACACTCAACGGTATAACTAACGTACTTACACAGATGTCGCTACAGTCGAGAATGGAAATATTCAACCAACATCGAAAAGAAAATTTTATAAATTCATTGATATTGGGACCGCGATAACGGATGTGTGAACTAGTGTCTTGATTGTCTTGATGAAACAACACTTTCTTTCCGCTGCACGCTACATTGAGTTCGCATAATACTCGCCTTTGATTATTTTTCATTTTTGAAGATAATCAGTAAAAATTGTTTCACGCGCAATCTAAAAAATTGGCAGCAGTTGGAACTATTTTCGCCTATTTTGGAGCCGATTCTCCCCGCTCACTCCATGGTTTTGACTGTTCCTTCGTCTCGGGTGAAGTGATAGGCCTTTGGTTATGAATCGACGCAAAATCTCTTTCTCGCAAAATTTCTCTTTTCATGGTTGCCTTTGGCCAGATTGAGAGATTGCTAGTAGAATGGTAGAGTAATTTTAAACGATGAGTTTGTTGGAAAGAACGGCAGAGTGGAGGTAACTACTACATTGTCTGGGCGCCTAGTTGCCCAGTTCGTCATTTTGCGCCGTTGGTTGACTCGACTTGAAGAAGCAAAATTTCGTTCTTGTTTTACAATTTTAGAAATGGATTTAAATTTGCAACAACGAACTTGTATTCGCGTTGGAAGTGTTGGAAAAGTGTTTCGGCAACGATTCTCTAAAGAAAACGGTCGTTTACCAGTGGCACGAGCGCGAACGGTTCAAAAGTGGTCGTGAGTCAATCGAAGATGATGAACGCAGTGGCAGACCATCGACATCGAAAACCGACGAAAACCGATGAAGTAAAAGATTACCATCAGAGAGATAGCGGAGGACTTGAACACTGCCTATTGATCCGTCCAAGACATTTTGGTTAATGATTTGGGTTTCCGTCATGTAGCAGCAAAGTTGTTGTCAAAAGACCTCAATTTCATGCAAAAAAGAGACCGTGTTGACGTCGCAAAAAAAATGATTTGCGAGGCTGAATCCGATCACACATTCATCAAAAGGATCATTACTGAAGACGAGACGTGGCCGTGGGCTTATGAGTACGACACGCAATCCACACATCAGACAAGTGAATGGCGTTCACCAAATGAGCCGAGACCAAAAAAACCACGTCCTTTTCAGTCAGAAAAGAAGGCAATGCTCACGGTTTTCATGGATTGCAACGGTGTAGTGCATCATAAATTTTTGCCAGAAGGCCAGACAGTAAACAAAGAGTATTACGAGTATTTGGGCGTTATGAGACGTTTGCGTGAAGCAATTCGCCGAAAGAGACCAGAATTGTGGGCAGAAAACTCGTGGAGTTTGCACCATGATACCATAACGCACCGTCGCACAGTGCCAACATTATTCGTAATTTTTTGACGACAATTGCAACAAATACCATCCAACAGCTACCGAACCGAATTCACCTGATTTGGCTCCCTGTGACTTCTTTCTGTTCAATCGAGTTAAAAAACCACTACGGGGAACGCGTTTCGGCAGCCGAGAAGAAGTAATGGAAGCATTAAGCACTGTTGGACATACCGAAAACTGAATATTAAAAATGTTTCGAGGATTGGATCAAGCGCTGGCATAAGTGTGTTGCACTTTGAAGGGGACAATATAGACTTAGATGAATAAACCTGTATTTTAAATGTTCTGAATAAATTCCGGGAAGGTGGTATGGTAGATAAATTTTAGGAGCACCAGACCAAGAGTGGTACTCCAATTTTAGGCGGATACAAATCTTATATAATTAAGTCAGATCATGCGGGTGAAGGTACTATTGTGTTTAGGAAAAATTATATTCCAATCAATTCTTCGGTTAGTATTGGAATTCAATGAACTTAGGATACGCTGCCGTTTTCCTTCTGCAGACGAAAACGAGAATGGATATGAAAGGCATAGAGCATAGTCGACAGCCAAGGACTACACTGAAATAGAATTTGGAGACATGGGATAAAATAGTGTTGTAGATAGTGCCGGCAGAATAGATCACAGGATTGCATAAACATTTATTTTGTGAGCATCAGACTTGAAACCTTCCAAATTGAACGTTTTAATAGGAAATTCCTAATGTATTGCAGAACATATGTTAACGTCGAAAGCTTTGAAATGCCATTGAAATATCAAGTGCAACTTGGTATCGGCAGATTTGTTTCCAATTAAATCACCAGTGGCTCCGTTGCTATAAAAAGGGACAAGATTCACAAATGATGTTTTATATCTGCTCGGAGAGTCCTAAGGCCTGGTCTAACGACAGCTATGAAAAGAAAATAAAAGAAACATTACATATTCGTAACATACCACATATTTATTTTCTTGTTGCACACAATTCTATCTGCTCCATTTCGAAAATCACCTTGACATTTATGTTTACTTGGCCAAATATCTTCGTAGAATCTGCTCCAGATGCAAGATGTGCCCTTAACATGATTGTAGCAGTACAAAGTATTATACCTGGCCGGTCCTTATTGACAATCGGGTGAATTCCGATGCTGAACGGCCATTCGATTAATTTTTTCTGCTAGCATGTGCTATGCTGATATCAAAGTCATGTATATTTCGAAAGGATAAAATGTTTATTTACCGCCAATTTGTCGATCCGTTGAGGACCAGTTGTTGATCCGTTGATCTAGTGGCAGACATCATCCTTTAAAAGCATGCCATCAGAATGCCATTACTTATTCTTCTTTTATTTACCGTTGAAACAAATACGTAACGCATATAATTGTATCTAAAGCTATATAATTCTCTCATGTCTGCATTTTAATGCACTACTTGTGCGGTTGGCTAAATTTGCAGAGCTTAAAAACCGTATACAGCTCGTTCAATTATGGATCCTCTCGTGACTGAGGAACAAAGTGTGCTGATGTTTTTGTCTCTTCTTTGAACCTCGGCTAAGACTTAATCCTCTATTACGTTTCCAAACCCACCGAGTTGCTCAGCTGGGAGTTTATCTACTAATACTTGCAGTACTAGGCATTTAAGGGTCGTTTTTCTATCACAAAATACTGCAGAATTTTCGAGTAATTTAAGCCACCATAAACTCTGTGCGACATCGTCATCGCAATTTTCTTGGTGGTTAACGAAAGAGCCTTAAATGAATTTTCGCACTTTGGCACGATGACTCCTTCTTAATAGATGAGAGCAGTTGAGATTGTGGGTTCGCGAAAACTGCAGTGCAGAAATCATTCTTAGTACGACTGATTCGTAATTCGTTGTCTTCTAGCGTTACAATCTAATTATTAAAAGTTGCCTGAAGGGACGTCGCACCGTTGCTTATAGAAGTCGAGTAGTCGAAAAGACTTTAAAAACCAACGGACTTTGGACGCTGGCTTGCTGTTTTTCAATTTGAACTTGGAATTATGAGGTGCATTTAACTTTCCTGTCGACGTACGTACAGTAATATCTCGGGCAGATTTTGAGAACTTTGCGCTGTCTATATAAAATCCTTAAGAATTCTATGAAACACTTTTCCCAAGCCTGTAAAGACGATATGCAGATCTTTCGAAATTTCACGATACTTTGTTGACTTCCCTCCCACGAATCCACATTGCCTGCCATGGAATTTAATACTATTGAATTGTCGACGGTCTAGACCTCTTTTGTATATTTTCGTACGTGTAGTATGCGACATTAGTTTCAACGATTGGTAGTTCAGAATAATATTACAAAAGTTTGAATAAAAATATAATGGGCATTATCTTCGGTAACAAGTCTCATGTTTTGCCAAAAACTTATTTGCGCTGCCAGCAAAGCGACAGCGCCTTAGAGGTTTTCGACTCCACACTCGTAGGTATTTAGTCCAAAGAATTTTACTTTGTAGAGTCCCTCAATCGAAGACGTCTATGTTCTGATTTTCTAGTCATTATAAATTATTATAAATTTTAGCATCGATGGTACCGAACTCTGTGCTTGCTATAGTTGCGATAGAGCTATCTTAATTAGAGACTTATGAATATAAATTTCTGAATGTTACTTAACTGCGACTCTTTGATTTTCCACTTTCTCGCAAAATCCATTTGCTTTTAGGTCGACTTGGTTGGCAACTTTTACTATAAAAGGATTGTAATTCAACAAAGGCAAAATCAGATAAAGTTTCCAGACGGAGGACAGAGGCAGGTAATGCCTTAGTCACTCATCCATCCACCGACATATTTGTGTACTTACTTAAGCTAAAACGTTCAATTTACCCTTGAAGTCATGCCTTTATTCTCGACATGTGTCGGCGCTCCACAATCCGCGTGTGTCCTACCAAAAGCGGCCTACGGGGTAGTTGAGCCTTATGTTTTCCCGGCCTCATGAGTATTTCCAATTACTTTCACAGAATATTACAAATTATTTTATAACAAAATAGTACGGGCAAGTTAAATTAATCCGCATCCGCATCCAATCATAGGTATAGTCTCTGGTGTTAAACGTAAACCACCTGATGTGTAGACTTATGTTTACGGGTTGCCCATACATCCATGGGGGCAAGGATACGCCTTGCCATCGCTTACCTGCATTAATAGTATAATACCAAAGCAGAACTTGTGTTGGAGGCACAAGTTCCACCCTTGGTATGGGTCGAGGCCGATCTAAAACCTCTTGCTGCTTTTAGGGTCACAGCACCCAGTATTTATTTGCTACTCTACAATGGGTCAAACCAACAGGAAGACCCTACTCGTGATTTGGGCTTAAACCACAGCCACCACAGGTCTACCTCAACAAGTCAGGCCCGGACCGAAATCCGGCGGGCTCCTCACACCCATGGTACCGTGATTTAAGTCCTGGTAGGGACTACCGGTGGTCTTGCCACCAACAAGACCTATGACCGGCCACTTGTAACTGGTCAAATCGTAGCAACCTTCGGTGCCGTCATCTGAAGATGTTTACGATAAGACCAGTAATATGCTCTGCCCCCGCTTTTTATTAGACAACGTCATTGATGGGCGGGGGCCCCAATCATAGGTACGTGGAACTTTTAGGATCATCTTTGCCTTTGTGGAGAATGGTCTCCACGTTTCAAAAAACGATTGTTGTCCGTTTTTGATAACCCGTTGAGGTGCGATGTGCCACTGGTATTCATTCGATTACGCAGTTCATTTTGAATTATCGCACAAGTTGTAAAATATGAGCACTTTTAAAAAATAAATTCATGCGTCGAATCCGCTTTTACCTTCTGTCCAAAATAATGAAGCAAATATGTAAATACAGGAAAATACAGGGTCTTCCAATAGGGACTTCCGAATTTTGACAGTTGACAGCGGCCATATTGTTGAAGCTACATCTGTCAAATTGGCTGTCATTTATTCAGTCTGTTGTGGTATCACCATGGACGGACATAGCGTTCAATAACACGTGCAAATGATAAAATTGTTTTAGTAAAATGAGTGTTCTTTTCAGGCAACCTTCCGCGAGATTCGCCCATTTCATGATCAACATAATGATCCTACCGATAGGACTGGACTAATCGCAGTGTGGTGGATAAATTTGAGTATACTGCTTCAGTGGAAATCGACAAAACGCAAGATCTGCCGAGAAGATCGCCGCTGTCCGCTCACAATAATTCGGCCTTTCGCAGACCACAACTTGGCGAACTTTGCGCCGTACAAAATTCAACTGACCCAGGAGCTGAAAGTAAGCGACCATAAACAACGACATGTGTTCGCTGAATGGGCTCTGGAGAAGTTGGAAACTGACCCTAATTTTCATCGAAAAATCATCTTCAGCGATGAGGCCCATTTCTGGATGAATGGGTACGTCAACAAACTAAATTTTCGAATTTGGAACGATACCACAAGAGATCGAAGAGCGTACAATGCATCTCGAAAAAGTCACTGCTTGGTCTGGATTGTGGGCTGGCGGCGTCATCGCTCCATATTTCTTTGAGAATGACGTTAGCCAGGCCATCACCGTCAACAGCGAGCGGTATACGTCGATGATTACTAACTTCTTTTGGCCTGAATTGGATGATATGGACACCAACGCCATCTGCTTCGCTTACACGATGTTGGAAATTCTGCACGAGCGATTGGAGGGCATGGTCATCGCACGAGATCGTGCGATGTGAACCCGTTAGACTTTTTCTTGTGGGGTTTTCTGAAGTCGCAGGTCTATCCGAATAAGCCGCAAACCACAGCCCCCCTCGGTCAAATTCAGGCTGATTTATACGCCAGAGTCATGGAAAATTGGACATTTCGGATGCGTGCCACCCAGAGAAGCCGCGGCGGACATTTGAACGATGTTATAGGTATTCCATACATAATGGCATCGATAGACCTTTCAAACGAATAAAAAATTTCGATGATATCTCACACACACTTTATTTAAATTTAACGATAGGAAGCACTTAATGAAAGACCCTTTACATCCATATGTATACACATCCATGAGATACCACCTTCCTCGAGATATTTGTATTTATTTTATTTAGCTGAGGAAAATGAATTCAGCTTTTTTTTATTTTATCGGCTTATATGCATACTTATAAATGGTAAACGAGTATCCATATATACGTCACCCACACACGTTTTTTTCGTTTCTCCCACATTAGATTGGCTATTTCATCTTGTTGAAGGGTGGGGTTTAAACACGCATGTACAGTAGGAGTAAACAAAGTATATTATATGATATCGATAGATACATACGAACACATTGCCATAGTATACACTTATGCTCATAGGTCGTAGCTTGTATACACTAGGATTTCAGATTTTAGTGTCTGGCCGGATAAGCAAGCCCAGTGTGTACTTGTCACCGTGCTATCACTGTCAGTCGTGTAAATTTGGTGACAACTTAAAAAATTAACAAATCGAGCTGGTGAAGATTTCAACCTTTTTCCCTGACGGATGTAGATACTCGTACTCTACGTACTCGTGCACATCTCCTTGAAAAGTGACAGTTGAACTCACAAGAGATTACCCTCCTCACTTAATATTGGCTTAAAAGCGAACCCATTAACTAATTATTTATTTATTTATGGTCAACCGTTGACAACCCTTTCCGTTTCAGCAATTTTGTTATCATTGGTATCGGTTGACTGTGGGTTTCAGCGAAAATGTACTCGTAAGTCTTGGCTGTAGGATTATAGATTCATTTTCTCTGTAAGGAATATGTAAGCGTAGATGTTTTATACACACATCCATACATATGTACATATGCACAAGTGTACGTATTTCGATCCCAACGTTTTAGAAATTATAAAAGATTTTTTATTATTTTTTTTTCCCGTGAAAGATTTTTAATAGATTTGTAAATTGATATGATACCTACTACCATAAATGTAGTCCCGTTGCCCCTATATTCGTGAGACTGCGTCGATTCATTAAATCGGCATGAAGACAAGGCGGTCTGTTGTTTATTCCAAACAATCAAGCAATCTGTAAAGTTCCTGACGTTGTCCTCCTACTTCGTATTCATGTTTCTTAATATACAGACAAAAAAGGACCCTCAAACGAGGCTGATGTTTGGTGGCATTATTCGTTCATCGTATCCCAAAGGCCTGAAATTCCAGTGCTCGGTACACAACAATTAACATCCTCTTTTTGTGTGGTTGCAGCAACAATCTTTGGCTTAACAATCCGAGCTTCTCCTTGGTACTGAGGAGACATTACACAATGGGTTCACCTTATCTCGATAAAAGATCATATTTCATAAAAGTATTGTTGGGGAAGAGATCTTCGCGAGCGCAATTTTCTCCGTTCAGTTTAATTTCATACTAAAATGCTGGCTAGTGTCCCGTTGAGGTGAAATACTATTCGTATAGAATTTTGTGTTGCCTCAAATTATAAACAGGAACTAACGACACTCATCAGACAACAAGAGACTATGCTCTGTACGCATTGGCCATACGCCACCAGAGATGCACCAGAGACACTTAGCCAGAGTGTCAATGGCCCAACATTATACATATGGTATTTGTCGTTGATATTTCATGCATTAAGTTCTCCAACCACACCATCCAACAGGAACACACTACTTGTACTCGTATACTCGTATTATGAGGCAGCTCACACGTAAAGCCCAGATTACCAAAGAAATAATACGCGCGTATAAAAACGTCGGAAAATTAGATCGCCATACACAGTAGCCACTGACGGAAGGTAACTTGTTTCACAAATTTTATTACAATTCCCTGTACTGGAGTGATGATGATAAAATCATCTACGAGACGAGCTGACCTTTTGGAGTGAACGTGCGCGGCCTCAAAGTACGACAATCTAGGCGGAGGTCGCGTAGTGTTAAATTTTCGTTCCTCTTGGTTTTTATTTGCTCAACATACGTGTACGTATATTTTGGTTGGTACTTTGCTGTGTGGTGACATGCGAAAAAAAAAAAAAAAAAAACACAAAACACAAAAATAACATAATTTAGGTCAGCGCACCATATTCTCAAATAGGCCGGAATAAGTATCTAAATGTGTAATATGGTAGATACCTTCTGAAAACTTGTTCTATGATAAATTATATTGTAATGTACTCATCAAGATACATGAAATTATGGAGGGTTGTCCGCGTTATTTTCTGTGTCTATCATAAAAGGAGCGTATGTTGGAACTATTTGGGGTTAAGTCGCCTGCTGCGAGGTTTTACTTCAGGGAAATTTCGCATAATAACACGAGATGGTGGGCTCATTTATGCGTTTTCGCTTGTGTACGTGCTTATTCATATATCTGTATGTACAGTGTGATTTTACTGGTTTTTGCATAAGCAATGGACATTTCCTTACACCTTTCATCAGGCCGAACGATATGTAGTTCATATCGAAATTGATCCACTTGAAATGTGACCTTTATTTATTATTATTATTTGTAATAAAACAAGTTGACCAATAAACTTTCAATCAATCATTCAGTATTACAAAAAGTTTCATTGCGATAGTTCAGGGAGAAATAACATACGAGTACATACGAGTATTACGAGTGTGTATCGTACGTAGGTTTGGTGTGCATTCAATAGTTATTATTGAAGCAATTCTTAACTTGACATCCAAACTAAATCGTAAATAAACCTGTGGGTACATACATGTACATTCATGCATTTGTAATTATGTTTGTGTAATATCTATGAGGGCTGTTTGTTGAGTACCCGGATTGGTGGAGCTACTGAGCCAAAATGACCATACCATCATTTAGTATAACCTCTTTTAGCCCGTCTGTCAACATCGTGTTAGTGTTTTTTGCGACCATGGAAAAAGAGCAGTGTCGTTCCGTGATCCGATTCTTGTTTTTGAGTGGCAAAACCTGTGAGGAAATCAAGCCCATTCTCGATTGTGTGTATGGGACTCTTTCACCTTCCCATACAACCGTTTTCCATTGGTTCGCAGAGTTTCGCCGTGACCGCACGTCGGTTTTTGATGAAGCGCGCCCAGATAGCCCAAAAACGGCTACCACAGAGGAAACCGTGGACAAAATCCATGATCTCGTATTAGCGGACCGCCGAGTGAAAATTCGCGAGTTGGTTCAGATAACAGACATCTCAACTGAACGCGTTAGCAATATCCTGCACGAGATTTTTGGCATTAGAAAGCTGTCCGCAAGATGGGTGCCTCGTCTGCTCACACCCGATAACAAGCGTAATCGTGAGACCATTTCAAAGACGTGCTTGTCGATGAGATGTGGATTGGTTGGTATACACCAGAGACTAAAGAATAATCGAAATAGTGGGTTTTACCCGATGAATGTGCTTCAAAGAAGGCGAGGACGGTGCCTTCGGCCGGCTAAAAGAGGTTATAAATGATGGTATACTCATTTTGACTCAGTAGCGCCACCTAACTTCCAATCCGGGTACAAAAATTTACAAAAGATTTAACTATGCTATAACTATGTATAATAACTCAGTTAACAAGAGTGAAACTGGTTTGAGAGCCGTCGGTTGATGGAGCGTATTTTCCTTTTACTTTTGGATTCAATTTTATTTGTTTTATCATTATAACCCTGCATAGAGGAGAAAAAAAATGTAATCATAAATTAATTAAGCACTCTTAACATTGGTTACCATCCTGGACTTCCTAGCTAACCTTAATCTAACTTATGACTAGAATCGCACCGTCTTAGGAGAGCGTGTCGGCTTCTTTCCCTCTGTTAAGCCACCAAGATTCAGTGTGGTGATTTTCGGAATCAACCGATTTCTATCCACGTTCGCGTGGTATACCACCTTAATCAAAAAGTTCTCGGAATTTATTCAGAAAATTTTAACTGCAAGTTTATTCATTTAAATCTATATTGTCCCCATGCCAGCGCTTGATCCAATCCTCGAAACATTTTTTATATTCGGTTTTCAGTATGTCCATCAGTGCTTCCTGCGATTTTTCCATTACTTCCTCTCGGCTGCTGAAACGCGTTCACCGTTGTGGTTTTTTAACTCGATTGAACAGAAAGAAGTCACACGGAGCCAAATCAGGTAAATTCGGTGGCTGTTGGATGGTATTTGTTGCATTTTTTGTCAAAAAATTACGAATAATGATGGCACTGTGCGACGGTGCGTTATCATGGTGCGAAATCCACGAGTTTTCTGCCCACAATTCTGGTCTCTTTCGGCGAATTGCTTCACGCAAACGTCTCATAACGCCCAAATAATACTCTTTGCTTACTGTCTGGCCTTCTGGCAAGAATTCATGATGCACTACACCGTTACAATCCATGAAAACCGTGAGCATTGCCTTCTTTTTTGACTTAAAATGACGTGGTTTTTTTGGTCTCGGCTCATTTGGTGAATGCTATTCACTTGCCTGATGTCTGGATTGCGTGTCGTACTCATAAACCCACGGTCACGTCTCGTCTCCAGTAATGATCCTTTTGATGAATGTGGGATCGGATTCAGCCTCTGTCTCTTTTTTGCATAAGGTCTTTTGACAACAACTTTGCTGCTACATGACGGAAACCCAAATCATTAACCAAAATGTCTTGGACGGATTAATAGGCAGTGTTCAAGTCCTCCGCTATCTCTCTTATGGTTAATTTGCGGTTGTTGACCAATATTTTTTTTACTTCAATCTTCGATTGACTCACGATCACTTTTGAACCGCTCGTGCCACTGGTAAACGACGGTTTTCTTTAGAGAGTCGTTGCCGAAACACTTTCCCAACATTTCCAACATTCGCGCACCATTAAATCCGTTTTTTACGCAAAATGTAATCCAAGTTCGTTGTTGCAAATTTAAATCCATTTCTAAAATTGTAAAAAATCGCCAACACACACAGAAATAGATGTGCACTTGGCTACGTAACTTTTGCAAATATCAAGCTATGACGGCTAAGATTTAGAGGGAATGTCAACAACAGATTTACCAACTTAACAAAAAAAAACAGAACTCAACTCGGAACAATGGGAGCGCCACACGGTGGGTGTGGTCGGGTACTTTTTGATCAAGGTGGTGTAAATAGTATTCAAAACCGTGCAATAAAATTTATACGTTTACTAATATTGCCCAGTCAATTGACAACCTTCAACATCGATATAACGTCTTTTGACAACAGTGCTCCAAAAAAATTGCCGGCACCTTCAACAGAAAACCCGCTTCGCTATAAACTTTCAACAGCCTACCTTTTCACACATACTCTGAAATACAGAAATTTGTTTGTAAGCCGTACAACTAGCTTATAGAATATCCTCCCGAGCTCTTTATTTCCTTGTCAATATACCTAATCTGCAAACATTCAAAGCCAATGTGCATCGATATCTCTCTTTTTTCCTAGACATGGAGAATGTCGGCGAGAAGGGTTAATTGTATCTTAATGGCTGTTATAAGACCAGCTATATCCTATGACTGGTGGACCAAGCTTTCATTTAAATACATTACTCCGAAGAACTGTTTCACTCGAATGCATGGGGGCTTTCCCTTCGTTTATCAAGTTCAATGTTCTTGATACTAAAAATGACTTCCTATTCGAGGTAAGTTTCTTTCATTTGCCCTGTTTTGTAGATGACTTTATTTCGTCGAAAAGGTCTTACATGCTCGTCCTATAAAGGATCCGTGGGTTTTCACAACTGGTTGTGTTGAAATAACACTGTAGGACATACTAATTCATCGTGTTCGCCCATTGTACATATATGATGTCTAGGGCGCCTTGATTTTGTACTCCCAAAATTATTTTAGGAAACTCTGGTCTCAGGCTGGTGGTTGTTTTTTTTGCCTGGCGATGAAAACTGCTCTTCAAGCCAAAATATTATATAATCAAAAATTTAGGGTGGTGGTCGGGCTAACTTCGAATCAAATACATGTCTACATACACCGGCTGTATGCGAAATCTTTAAATCCAAAATATATGCAAACATACACAAACATACGAGAGGAGTATGTACCGGCGAAATATTTATGCAAATTGGCATTAGTAGAAAAAGATATGACCTGCCATTTGACAATGACAAATCAATAATTATCAATCATCATATTGATATCAAATACCTATTACAAAGGTTAACATATAATAAAGGTAATCACTAAAGGAATCCTTTTAAGGTATCATTTATACAAGTTACCCTTATCATAAATTTTCATTACGATATTCGCAAAAAAAAAAAAACATTTTACAAAACGAAAAGGCAAATAAATGGGATGAATGCACGACTGTATAACGTATCAATGCCAAATACGAATATACTCGTACTTGTATGTAGTAAAATAAATATTTTGTGCACCATTTCCGTTGATCATCAATCTCAGCTTCGTATCCATAATAAGACACAATGGGAGGAAAATGAGATAGGAAATCCTTTTTATTGGGTTCACCATAAACACCAACCGGATAACCTACCCTCATTTGTCTTGTAGAGGGCAAAAAGACTCGTGTTTGTCTTCTGTGTCCTTGAGTGCAAAAGCAACCATCAACATTAACAAAGTACTTTCAATATTTGTTTGTAACATCACGCTATCACCATGCTATGTGGGTAATAACTCGTAAGTGAATCGTTGAGGGTTGTTGACTACCTACTCGTAAATACATCCATATACACGTATGAATAAGAATTTCTTTTAACACAAATCTTACATAATATCCTTTGCCAAATAATTTGTATTAATTTATTAGAATTTAGGTGAAGGGAAGTGAATATGAGAAAATCCCTAGCATAGCATCCTCGTATGTGAGGAAATACTATTTTTGACTTCAACTTCTTCTCACATGCAATTACAAAGTAAATATAAATGCGGGTGTTCAGCAAAAGATTCTCCTTTTAGTATACTTATTGGTGATTTTCTTAGAATCAAGAATCAACTTGCATACCACTGCCAGATAGATAGTTGTTTTCCCACATCACCCTTGTCGTGAAAAAATTTCGCACTGGAAAATCGACGTAATTAAGACCACATTTGCGCCTATTATCGCCAATTTTTCGAATTCTTCGTTAACATCTAAGTAAAGTTAGCTTACCCTTCTTCAGCTGGTGAGAAGATACATCGGTATCTTTGGTTAAATCAGTTGCGCTTCAATCGATCGGATTCAATTAACTATCACCAGACATACTCGTACTATACGAATACTATATCCAGTAGCAATTGTTTGGTCAGTAATTGGCCATTGGTCACAGAACAATCTAGTTTCATTTCTTAACTCTACATGAATCTTTGGATTGTATTCGCTAACGATGGAATGATCTTGCGAATATGCAATTGAACAAACTAAGAGTTAAATAAAAAACAGAGTTTTGAGAATGAACAAAAACATTTAGACATCTGTAAGGACGATCTGAGGATCTTGTAAAATCAGCTGAAATAAGTCTAGTTTTTAATATCAACGAATTTTTAGTTAATTTACCCGGTTTTCCAAGGTCAAGTGTGTCCGTATGATGTTTTTGCTCTCTATGTGAGTGGTAAGCAAGTTTTTTGATCAGAAAGACTATAAGGGATATGGATATACACCCTGAATGACTCGACTGACTGCAACCAACTGCTATAATTTCCAAACCGTTCATGGCAGTGAGCTCAAATTTTGACACTTGACAGATAATTTTATTATTTACAAGCCTTTTTAACGATTTGCGTCTCAGTTGTGTTGAAAAATTTTTATCCGCGATGGAATTCAAACGTTAGAGCCCTCCAGCACCTCAACGTGAATAAATCATTTGTGTCTCGGACCATAGCTCGTTACCGTGATACTGGCAGCGTTGCAAAGCGCCATGGAGGTGGTCAAAAAAAAACAGCAACATCGGCAGAAATGGTTCGGAAAGTGAAGGCTCGAATTGAGCGAAATCCGCGTCGAAGTGGAAGAAAAATGGCTCGTGAGCTCAACATATCGTTGAAACGGATGCAACACATACTAAAAAATGAGCTTGGGCTCAAGCCATTGAAGTTCCTAAAAGAACACGATCTTACACCGCAACAGAAAAAAGTTAGAGTCGAAAGAGCGAAGGAGTTGCTACGCTTGCACGAAAGTGGTGAGTTGCCGAATTTGGTTTTTTCCGATGAGTCGCCATTTGCTATCGAGCAATAAGACATGGGCTGAAAAGTCCGTGCCGTTTTATAGTAAAACACAAAATTTTTTCAATATTCAACTTTATTTATCAATATAGTTGCCTTCGAGGGCGATACACTGATTGAAACGATTTTTCAATCTTTCGATACCAGTTTTGTAATACGATTTCGGTTTAGCCTCAAAATAGGCCTCCGTTTCGGCGATTACATCTTAAATCTCTTTCCGGTGAGCATTCTTTTGAGGTCTGCGAACAGAAAATAGTCGCTGGGAGCCAAATCTGGAGAATACGGTGGGTGGGGAAGCAATTCAGAGCCGAATTCATTCAATTTTGCCATCGTTTTCATCGACTTGTGACACGGTGCATTGTCTTGATGAAACAGCACTTTCTTTTTCTTCAAATGGGGCCGTTTTTCTGCGATTTCGTCCTTCAAACGCTCCAACAACGCAATGTAATAGTCGCTGTTGATAGTCTGCCCCTTTTGGAGATAGTCGATGAAAATTATTCCATGTGCATCCCAAAATACGGATGCCATAACCTTGCCAGCCGATTGTTGAGTTTTTGGTTGTTTTGGACGAGGTTCGTCGCCTGCTCGCCACTCAGCTGACTGCCGACTTGACTCTGGTGTGAAGTGATGGAGCTAAGTTTCATCCATTGTCACATACCGATGCAAAAATTCGGCTTTATTGCGGTTGAACAGCTTTAAACACTCCTCTGAATCATCAACACGTTGTTGTTTTTGGTCGACTGTGAGCAAACGCGGCACCCACTTTGAACAGAGCTTTCGCATGTCCAAATATTCGTGCATGATACTTGTATATCCAACACGCTCTTTTGATATCTTCAAAGCCTCAGCTATCTCGATAAACTTCACTTTACGGTCATTCGTAATCAATTTGTGGACTTTTTTGATGTTTTCATCTGAAACAGCCTCTTTTGGACGTCCATTGCGTGCATCATCTTCGGTGCTTGCTTTTAAATTTTTCAATCCACTTGCGAATGGTTCGTTCGCAAGGTGCAGAGCCCGGGTAACACTTATCAAGCCATTTCTTTGCATCGACTGCATTTTTTCCCATCAAAAAGCAATGATAAATCAACACACGAAATTGCTTTGAATCCATTTTTTTTCACAATAGCAAAAGTTGCTTCACTCACAACGCTATATCTCGAGAACTAATCGTCCGACAGCTGTCAATTTTAACCACGTATCTTTTGAAGGTTGGTACTAACTGAAAATGGTATGGATTTAATTCAAGTGTTGCCCTCTCTTAGAAACGGCACGTGTGTTATGTCAACAAACAAAATGACCGAGTTTACTTGCCAGAGAGGTCCTTCGAAAATTTACACCTTCGGACGGCCACCAGAAAGCAGGCAGCACCAATGATGATGGTTTGGGCCGCCATAACCGCCGATGGTCGCTTTCCGCTCGTATTTTTGGACCGTGGCGGTGGCGTCAAAATTAATGCGATCGTATACCGTGAAACTGTCTTAGAGGCAGTATTGAAGCCTTGGGCAAACAATCATTTCGGTCGGAGACCGTGGACATTTCAACAAGACTCGGCACCGTCTCACAAAGCGCGCGTCAACCAAGATTGGTTAAAAAACAATGTTCCACACTTCATTCCTTCGACACAATATATTGCATATAGGTTGGATTTCTCTGTCTGGGGTATTTTGAAGGCGAAGGTTGGCACTAAAAAATACCAAAGTTTGGACCACCTCAAACAAGCACTTCGCCAGGAATGGGCCAAAATACCGCAGAGCCACAGCCACTTGCGTGCAGCGTGCGATGCTTTCTTCGATCGTCTCAAGGCCATTATTCACGCCAAAGGTGGACATATTGAAAACTACTGATACAATTTGAAAATTGATGTATTTTCCAACATTTTTTGCTTTGGCACAATAAAATTTATAAAAAAATAAAAAAATTATAGCATTTTAAAAAGTTATAGTTCGAGTAAGGCACCCTGTATGATTATGTTCCTATTTTACAGTAGAAATGGATGAAGTGGATGTACAATTTGAATGGTTTTCAAGACATGCGCAAGTAGATAATCGGATTTTCATAAACAAAGTCTAGCCAACAACTGTACACTCTGAGATTTGATCGCCCTATTGCAATTGAATAGTGAAGCCTTCGAACGAATCATAGTATTAAGGTATAAACCTGTATCGATAGCTAAAAGGTGATTTGTACTGCTCTCATATCCTCCCATTGTATCTTTGAACAAAATGAGGAGTAAAGGTAATAAAAAGCCATATCTGAAGACTGGACAGACACACTTAACCGATATCTGTGCTCTGTCAGATTTAATAAATTTTTGAAATACTTTCGATTATATTATATTTACAATAGTTCTAGATAGACAATATATGTACCAATATGAATCCATCTGTATATATGTATGTATGTAGGTATAGATAGACGAGTGATGGAACATTCAATAGACGTTATTTTATAGTTTGGTGCAAAGAGCTCGAGCTACTTTGACGACGTAACCATCACATCGTGGCTATTAATTGTTGATTGCCTACAAAAGGAATGTACAAAACGTTCCAAGAAATATTCTATAACGTACGACAGATTCATTATCTTTATTTATTTGGAATAAAACTGTAGGAATTGTGCTAATTGGTCGCTACCGGTCTTAGTGACAGATGTGCAGGTGTAATTGCAATTGACCTGTATACTTATACGAGTTTATATGCATGCGACTATATGATATATCTACATATGCATGTACAAATTTGTTAACTTTCCAGTTTTATCTAAATTAACAAAAATCCACGGAACAACATGTTTGTAGGAGCTGCTTTCGTTTCCACGGACAAAACTACCCGTTTGGTGTGTGGAAACTTGTAATAAAAATAAATCACCCTTTCAGGCCACACAAAACGATGTACAATTGTTGCTATGAATAATTACAAAATTCGTTGATATTTACCACTACTGGTCTTATAAGATACAGTCAAATCTGGTTGAATGCCCGCTATGATGAGTTCTATCTTTTGAACGGCGCGGCGATATGATGCTCGATTTTTCATTAACCCATTACATCATATTTTCTCATTGGTAGATATCTATAGCACATATACAGTATGTACGAGTACATAAGACCACCATTTAAGTCTCGTTTAAGACTAGGTACCCGTCTGTCTGTACGGTATCAACTTTTGTCAACCATATATCAAAAGATTTTGTGCAGCTTTTATTACTGCTACGTGACTTTGGCGAGCTTGACTACATGTTAGTAAATTCCGTAGGCATTCTGTTGTGTATATTCGCCGACGGTCGCATTTAATCCCGCACCAAGGAACCACGTGAACGCATTTTAATCCATCCGCCTCAAGACAGCTCGGCATAATACATATGTGCATACTCGTATATGAAATACGAACTATACGACGGTTGTGAGTCGTTGTGAGTCGTTGTGAGTCGTTGTGAGTCGTTGCTTACCTATCGTTTGGTGCTTGCCGTCGGTCATCCGTTTGTCGCCTTTAAACCATAATAGGATCCCCTTTGCAAATGAATTTAAAGGTTACCCTAGAGATCCCCGAAAGTAGATAGCCTCTACTTTACACATCGCTCATGGGTAAAATGTCTAGTAATTGCGTCCGACTAGTGTTCGTCACAGTACAAGTACTCATATATCCGTAGATGAACTCTTTACCCTATATCGACAAAACTTGCAGTTTTATGGGCTAAAACAAAAAAAAAATTAACATTCTTCTTTGTACTTAGCACAATCAGCGGATAGCACTGTCCAGTATTTTGTATGCAAACAACGACTAAAGCGCTCGGCATCAATATTGATGATCTGGGTATCTGAAGAGCATGGGCGCGGACTTTCATGTCATCAAGGACAAAACATTCATATGTCTGTACATATGTATATATTTTTATTTTCATAATGGTGTATAATGTTTTGTGTTTGGTAAGTTTAGTATTTTATTTGCTAAAAATCATTACAATTGGTGCAAGCTAACTACTATGTAACTAATTGCATAACGTGTCAAATAAATTAATAATACATTTTGGGAACAAACGAAAGGATGTCTTGAGTTATCACAAGAATACTGGTGCTGATTTTAATTAGGTAATTTTATTCTTAATTTAACCTTAAATCTAATCTTCTTTTTCGGTGTTCTCTCGTGGGACTTCTGGGATCGTTTCTACCTCAATGTACTCATCATCGTCATCGTCAGCTGTCCTTTCAGTAGGACCTTCATTCTTAAGTTCTAGCATAGAAGTGACACTCTCTTGGGGAGTTTCCTCGGGATTTTTCTTCACGTCTGTTGGTAAAATGGGCTCCACTGTAGCAATATTCTTTAATCGATCTCTTATGTCATGGTCTACCAAATGATGATCCAGTTCAGCACGGAAGTAAAATTTTTCACTGCAAAGATTACAATCGTACGGCCGAGAATTAGCTCCATGCTCAGTCATGTGTCCTAGAAGACCTGCTGGTGCAGTAAAAACCGCCGAACAGATGTAACATGTGAAGCCCCTATCCTCGCAGCCAGCAAAAGTATGCTCGACCAAGTGTTCCTGCAGTTTTTGTGAATGTGGCATAATCACTTTGCAAAGGTTGCAACGATTCTCTACGTAGTTTGAGGTAGCAGAGTTTGTTTCAAAATTCCGTTGACTGTTGAATTTAGCGCTTAAATTATGCTTGCGACAACATTTCTCGCACACTTTGGCATCCGTTGTATTTGGAATTGTTTCCAAGCAAAGCGCGCATACACTTTCTGACACGGATGAGGATTTAACGTGAAATCTGCAAAAGAAGAAAATTTAAATAAAAACGGACTCTTACATGACCACGTACATATGTACATCTTAGGTGCAAACAACACTTACTTGGCATGTAAACCAATTTCGAAATCCGAATGAAGTGTTTGGCGACAGCAAATGCATTGAACTGGCATCTGTCCTTCAGTGTTATGCTCTAAGAGATGACTCTTAAAAGCTGTAACATCTAATAATCCTTGCGAGCAATGTGAACACTTTCCCGATTGTCCCACTTTAGAATGTTGTAGTTTATGTTCAGCAAGGATAGCCGGCGATGGAAATATCTCATCACAAATGAGACATTTGTGCTTTCCAGTTGAGTTGTGGCATGTTTTCATATGATGTTCAAGCTCACTTCTAGACTTGAAATTACCGCAACAGTAAGCACAACGGAGACTTACACCAGTCTTAAGATTATGAACGATTTTACGATGTGAGTGGATTTCCGCTTCAGTTCGGAAATCATTGCGTTCACACATGCCACAACTAAAGCCGCTGCCCAATCCTCGATCTGTTGTCTTGTTCTGTTCTGGTTGAGGCTTAGTTGCACTTCGGTTACTGTTGCTGTTATTGTTGTTGTTGTTGTTAGGACTATTAAAGTAAGTTGTTGAGGCATTACTAAGTTTCTCTTGTTGGTGTTGGTTGTACATTTCAAGAATAGTTCGATTTGTATCAAAGTAACGCTGATTCAAGCTGGCGTATACTAGAGGATGTTTTATTGAGGAACTGGTATCTACTTGCAGTGGATTATAGAGTTTATTTCCTGAGGCATTGCCGAAAAGATTCTTTCCCAGTGCAAATGCATTGTAGTCAAAGTTACTGTTATTGTTATTTTGAGTCGATGGAAGTGGCTTATTAAACAGAGCGCTCATATAAAGTGGATTGATTGAGGTGGCCGATGGGTTGACAGCAGATGTCGTTTCAACTTCCTTCTGTTCGTGATGGGTTTGCATATGTCTGTCTAGTAAAAATTCCACATGAAAAGTCTCTGGACATGATGGACAGCGAAATTGTCGAGCATGAGCAGCAAGATGAAAATGCATCTCCAATTCTGTAGAACAAACCGCCCTGCAAAACATACACTGAATAGGTGAACCGACTATTGTCTGATGTCGTGTCTTGACATGAATATGAAACTCCTGTTCACCATGGAACGTATCCATGCAAGCTGAACAGCGGAAAATTTTATTCTCTGGTGAATGTATACAAGCAAAGTGTACTTGAACTGCTACTTTCGTTTCAAAAAGATCTGCGCACAGCAGGCATTTATACAACGTTTGTATGTGGTTGTCAAAAAGATGCTTTTGCAGCTCTTCGGGCTTTGGAAACGTTTTGTTGCAATTCTTCTCCGTGCAATTGTACTCGGATGTCGTTATGAGGAAATGAGATATAATATGTCTCTCATATTCAGACTGATCGCGCAGTGTCTGTCCACAATGATGACAAACCAAGTTCAATCCCTGAACTATGTGTGACTTTAGATGGTTGCGGAAGCTATCAAAATCTGGAAAACCGTCATTGCATTGATTGCAAAAAAAGACTCCTGGTTTTTCTGTGACTTCTGTTGACTCATGTGATGGTGTTTGAATTGAACGCTTGTTTTGACTTAAATCGGTTGGTTCTTCGTCAAGTTTTTCATTGTCCTTTGGACTAAGCTCTTCGACTTTAACTTTTGTTTCTTGTGATTTTGGAGTTGGCAATCGTGGACTGAAAGCACCGGAAGCTGCTAGCCTATTGAAATGTTCAAAGTAACTACTAGGACTGGATAACCGATCAATATGAGTGGTTCTCATGTGCTGGAACATTGTTGGGATGTTGGGAAATTTCATTGTGCAGTACTCACAGGATAATGGAAAACCACTGCTAACCGGTTGGTTGGCTAAAGTTTCTTTTTCATGCATCGTTTGAATGTGATTGCTTAATTGTTCCATAGATGTAAAATCGGATTTCGTACAGTACATACAAGAGATATAAGAGCTACGCAATCGCTTTGTATAATCTATTGTATTGGGACTTGGGCTTTTAGCGTTTGAGACTGCAGCATATCGGCGTTTTTGTAAGCTGCTGTTACTCGAACCAGATCCAGTTGATCTTGGACTATAATTTAGTGCAGCTGGATTTCCTCCAGCGGCAAGTAAAGCTGCTTGTTTCTTGTGATTTTGCATGTGAGATGTCAGAGCTGCTGCCGTATTGTATCCACGATTACAGATGGTACATTGAAATGGTTTTTGGTTATCATGGGTTTTCATGTGAATCTTAAGATGATCACTGCAAGGAAAACAAATACATACATACAATGAAGTGAAAATCTATTTTAGAGGCTTTTGATTCATCCGAATGTGCCATTAAATTATGCATGACTATAAATATACGTATGTATGTATGTACATAATTTAAAACCAAAATTCATGAGAGTAGAACTTGGTTGATGTCAGTTTTACAAATTCAACTGTATGCTTACCTTCGCGAAAATGCAGCTTCACAATGTGGACACCTGTATCGTCTGTCGCCAGTATGAAGTTTTGTGTGTCGGTCTCGTGATCTTTTGTGCTTGAATAACCTTGCACAATATTCACATTTAAACGGGAGGTGCTCAGCATGACTCTAAAATGATAGAAATTCCATTCATAAATCTTCATAATTTTTCCAAGATATATGTACATACGAGTAGTTCGGTATTCAAATGCACCATAACAACTTAATCTAACATGTCCCTATCGCAAATGCAAATATTGTATCTCATCCTAGGGCAATGCAAGAATTAAATAAGAAAACATCTGTGACGGCTGAGGTGCTCTTTCACCCCTTATCTACTCAATTACGTGGTTTCTTTTATGATAAAATATTCATATAGTTTATTTGAGATCGCCAAGCCGACCGTACGCCTTAAGCATGTCAATGACAATGATCTTTTTTGATACAACTGACTAGTCCGTGAAGGAGACTGACTAGAGAAGTCGAAAAATATGTTCATGTGTACGCGAAAGTGTGGATGATCGCCACGCATGTTAATTGCCACCACATATCCCAAATGGACAAGATAAAAGAGCAAAAACGACAAACAAAATCTGTTCCTACATGTTCGACTGGTGTTGCGGCTGTCATTTCCAGACGGTGTGTGCTCTTTGGGTCTAAAATGTCAGCAGAAAATTATTATTCCAGTTTATTTAGACCTGGAGCTGGGTTTTTATGGTCACATAGCAAGTCGTAAAGTCGCCGCGATGTGCATATGAGATGTTACTCCAACTCCACTATTCAGATGTTATCCTCGTGAGTGGTTGCGCATTTGCAAGACACTACATATTTAATTGGAACCCAACACTGAACTAAAACGGGGCTACCGTCAAATCGTGTGCCTCTTATGTATTGAGTTCCGGGAAAACACATTTACGAATAAGTACTAAACCAAGTTGGGTTGTGTTGTCTTCTACGATTTTTATGACTCTAGTACAATGTCAATTCTATTAATTCTAAACACCTACTCGTTGGTAGTATCTCAATTGGATTTGGATGTGGACTTGGACTTGGACTTGGACTTGGACTTGGTTTAACACTTTTATGTTAACATTGTTCTATTATGACATCCACAAAATTGAGACATTTTCTATAAGTACGAGTATTTTGCATATTTAGGTGAGGGATATAAGTTCCAATTTTATTGTTTCACTTCTTCTTGGCGGCACTTTTCGTTTGATGTTTGGAAAGAAATGACCAGAACAGATTACCTATCTCTGCCACCAGTTCACTTTGAATCAGCCTAAAATAAGTCAATTTGTATTCAGAGCGTCGCCAGTGTTTATTGCACAATATGAACAACTGATTGTGCTGGTTATCGTTTTTTAACTGCCATTGCAAATCATCATCTCGACACAAGGCAGAAAAGTAAGAGAGACACATACTCGTACGAGTATAAGTCGACAACGACGAACAAGAAAAAGATACGATCTTCATCCTTCAGGTTAAAAGTTTTTTTTTTTTTTTTTTTGGCCCCGACCACGATCACAAATTCTCCAAAAAGTGCTAACCACACTTGAGTGGTGGACGGTGGTGCGGTGCTATGGTTGTTTTGCGGCAAGCACAAGATGCCCAAAAATTTATCATGTGCCCAACTCCCAGTTGTGTCACCAGAGAGATTTATATTTATTGCCACAGAAAATGCAATACTTCACCCTATGATGCGCTCGAGCTCCTTGAATTTACTTCCCTCTTCTGTCTGAACGTGAAATTAAAGCAACAGATCTGTGAAGTGAAGACGAATTCCCTCAGATCAAGAGATATGAACTTTATTAGAGACCGATGCTGGCATTTCTTAGAAACCCGCCATTGGTAGCCGGGAATTACTGAAATTGTACTCAATGCACGTGCACTCGGCCACGTCAGGGTCAACATTGTTCGCGCCGGATCTTTAACGTACTTGTACTCGTACTCGTACTCATACCTACATACATACATATGAAATAAAATCAATACGCTATCGAAAATATGTATTATTGATCTGCCCGCCTCAGTGCGAAATATTCCCGCAATTCTCCTTTAATAAGCGCAAACACTGTTAATTACACCCAGCCCATATAGGAATAGGTACTAGTACTCGTAAAAGTGAATAAAAGCAAAAGAAAAAAAAAATTCTTTCAAAGAGAATGGGGGGGGGACCCAAGAACCCAAGAACCCAAGAACCCAAGAACCCAACAACTCTACACACTCACCTGTTCATGCTTCTTCAGATAACCAAGGCGCGGAAATGATTTATCACAGAACTGACACTGATAGGATCCGTCGCGGTCGGTCGCGCTCTTAATGCCATCACTTGTCAACTTATCCAACAACTTTGCCGAATCCCTATCGATTTTCCGCAATTTCGTTGGAATTTTCATGGAATGTTCGCCGGTTGCGCCACCGATGCTACTGTTGATAGTTGATGTGGTTGTGGTGGCGGCATCGTTGGCACTGCCACCACCATTCGAAGAAAGGAAAACCCTTTCCTCGCTAGAATTCGCGGCGTCATCATCTTCCTCGGCATCCCCATCATCCTCATCGTTCTCATCGTCCTCGCCAACAGCACCACCACCACCACCACCGCCAAGCCCAACACTGGTGGCAGTTGCTCCATTTATGGCTGAAACACGTCGATTGTGATGCCTGTCGCGATTGCGACCACCGGTGCTTTGTTGTTCACACTGATACTGCATGTGGTGCAGTTTCTGATGATGATGATGATGATGCTGGCGGTGGTTGTGCAATGAGTTCGGAGTAATTGTCCCATCCGACATCGAGGGCGAATAGCTGGACGAGGTGTGCGTGGAGTAAAGATCTGAAATTAAGACGTTCGATTAATTTAAATTCATTCAAATGACATCAACAACAATAGAGAACAAAAGAGAAGCTGTTAATTAAAACACCCTCTGTCGTAGGTGTCATGTCATGTTGCAAGTAACTTATATGTAGGATACATGCATATGTATGAATGTATTTATAAGTAAACCCCTAATTAATTAAGTGGCATAATCTGGTGACTTAAGAGGAAGTGCTTCCAAACAATGAAGGCAAATCTTTGGTTCGAGTTACGGAATAATTGAATTAACGCGCGTGGCGGACTTCTCATATCAATAAGGGGCTAACTATGGTACAGCATATACGAATTAATTGGAAGGGGAGGTGTAACCAACTGGCGACATGAAACTACTTCGAAGACAACCATTCTCCCCGATTAAGTGTCGTTACATGACAATTAGACGTAAGGGAAACTTCAATTAAGCTAACGCTACATACAGTTGTGATATTACCGTGCTAGTTGTAGACGACTTGGACTTAAACAGTAAAATTAGCGCGGGCGGTCTTATTAAAAAAAAAAAAAAAAAACAACAACAACAATAACAACAAACATTGCGGCTTAGTGAACTGAGAAGAAAACGTCTTTCCGGTAGTTTCGAAACAGACTCGCATTTCCGCGCTTAGATCATCAATGTGAGATTAAATTTACTGCTCACAGATACTAACCGGCATGAATCACATTTAATTTTTTTTTTTTTCTGTTTGTTCAAAGACCGACAGACTTTTGTTAATTAGAAATAGTAAGAGCTAGTTTTTTTTGTTTGCGCTTATAAACAAACATTTATCTACATTTGTACAAAAATATGACACATACATATCCATCTGCATCTAGATTTGGATGTCCGAAAGAGTGTAATTTTTTTTTTTAACGGCGATCGATTTTGTCATCTCTATAATAAAGGAATGTGTTAGTATCGTTAAAGGCGTTTGACGTACATATGTTCATTTTTTTTAAGTCAAAGCTTTCATTGATTTTACTGCGGGCAGGCCTAATATTGATCAATCATTGATAAAAATAAAAAGTATCGAATGTGAAAAAATCCTTACTTTTCTTTCGACACTTTACCACTGTGTTAGTTGAGCAAATTCGCTACTTTCCCACAACAAAATATGCCTTTCGAAGCGGATCACACTTTTGACCTCCAGCCATCCTGCGCATCATTCCTTAAGCAACCGTAATGTGGCGAATTGCGAAATAAATGCGTTTTTTTCCACACTTGATACTTATCACACTTTGCCCAAAGTGTGAACAATACATTTTGAGATCTGTTTGTATAAATTAGATGGGCCCCCGCCCAATTACCAAGGCTTCGCCCATCAATGACGTTGTCTAATAAAAGGCGGGGGCAGAGTATATTTACTGGTCTTGTCGTAAACATCTTCAGATGATGCCGATTTGATCAGTTAGAAGTTGCCGGTAGTCCCTACCAGGACTTAAATCACGGTACAATGAGAGTCAGGAGCTCCCCGGATCTCGATCCGGGCCTAACTTGTTGAGGTAGGCCCCCTTGTGGGAGCCTCATGGTGGTTGTGGTTTAACAAATAAACATTCATTTCTTGTAAAACTAAGTTGAACCCTATCCTTTGCCCTTGGTTGTTTTAAAAGAGATGTTCATTGTTAATTTATCCAATACAATATATTTTAATTTTGTTGCGTCTTTACGTCTTAAAAGCTTTAAATAGCGACGATTAAGCAAGTCGGTTTCTAAACTGTTAGGATGTCTTCTTATAGCAGGTGCACTGTGAGGATATTTCCGCATTAAGAGTACGAACTTCAAGATTTCTGTGGATGTTTGAGTACTTTACAAACCAGAGTACGCCATTTATGTTTCAAAGACTATGTACTATCCTCCATTTCTTCTCTCATTTTTCCACAACTCTCCCCTTCAGTCGCCTCCCCCCGCAGTTCTATTTTCTTACAATTGTCACAAAGCTAATTTCCGTAAATTTAATACCTATCTAAGTTTACCAATCTATCTCTGGTTGATGCCCTCTCCATTTTTTACAAAGAAATATTCAAATCCATCTCCCATTACATCCCCTCCTTGGTATAATCGTAAACTTCGCTCTCTACGAAATAAAAGAAACAAGTTATGGGCGGTATTCTTTCTCACCCACTCTGCTTCCGACTATTCAAATTATCTAGGTACACATCTTCATTTCATTGAACTCTATAACTCTCTCTATCAGCGCTACCTGAATAGTGCGCAAACCAATCTCATAAATTACCCCAAGTCCTTTTTTCAATTTGTCAATTGCAAAAGTAAGACTGATGGTTATCCTTCCTCCCTCGCTTTCGAAACCAAAACTTCATGTGATCTTCCTACCATCGCCAACTTTTTTGCTACATTTTTCAAGCAATCATTTGCCAACAACTCCTTCGTACCAGATCCCTCTTACTTCAATGATCTACCAAATTTCTCTATTGGTCCCTTTCTCACTCAAAATTTCGATCCTGCAGTTATTGAAGAAAAGCTACAAAATCTTAAGGATGTTTCTTAAGAAATGCTCTTCCAACCTGTTTCTACCCTTTCCTACCTTTTTCGTCTATCGCTTACACAGGGTGAATTTCCCCAGATTTGGAAGACCTCTTTTATAATCCCAATACACAAAAAGGGATCTAAACATGAAGTTACCAATTATCGTCCCATTGCTAAACTCTCTCATATACCCAAACTCTTTGAAAGCATTTTATACGAAGCCTTAAGCTTCAAATGCAAGCCTTTTATTTCCCCCCGACAACATGGTTTTCTAAAAGGGAGGTCAACTACCACAAATCTAGTTGAATTCGTGTCTTTTGATCTCTCAGCTTTAGAAAATGGCAAAGAAATCGATGTTATCGTAACTGATTTCACTAAAGCATTTGATAAGATATCTCATAAATTGATCTTTTTCAAATTGTCTGCTCTCGGCTTTGAGCCTCTCTTTTTAAAATGGATTTCTTCTTACCTGGTAAACCGATATTATAGTGTTCGGTTTAGATCCGCCCTTCCAGTTCCATTTCTGGCCTCATCTGGAGTTCCACAAGGCAGTCATCTTGGCCCTCTTCTCTTCATTCTTACTATCAACGATGTTGAGAGTGTCATTAAGCACTCCTCCCTCTCCCTTTACGCTGACGACACAAAATTTTTTAAATCTATTTCCTCTCCCCAGGACTCTGCCCTTCTTCAAGAAGACCTTGATCGGTTTTCAATCTGGTGCCTCAAAAACTGCCTAAAACTTAATATAGCCAAATGTCAATTTATAACCTTCTCACGTAAATGCAACCCGTCTCCTCCCCGACTTTATTTTCTCTATAGTCAACCAATTCCCCTGGTTCAGTCTTTTCAAGACTTTGGCATTTTATTCGACAGTGAGCTTAATTTCCGTTCGCATATCGATAAGATGATCCTCAAAGCCAACTCATCACTTGGCTTTATTAAATGGTGGTCCAAGGAATTTTCCAACCCGTATGTAACCAGATCTCTCTATAGTACCTTTGTTCGCCCCCTGCTTGAGTATTCCAGTCAAGCTTGGTCCCCCTTTCACCGGGTTCATGTTTCCCGAATCGAGGGTATTCAACGTCTGTGTCTTGGTTTTTTAGCCAGTTTGTTATGTAACAGAATGGTCGTGGCAAGCTGAATATAGTGGCCGAACCTTTTATGGCCAATTCGTCTGCTCTTTCATTACCATCAAGACCACTGATTAAATGGACTAACTATTTATTATAGTTAGTGTTATGAGAATTTTAATGCAGCCACAGACAATTTATCTCAAAAGACTTGATAGCAAGTAGGGCCGCATTGCTGTCAGAGTTTTTTTTACTGACTTCTAAAAGTTTAGAAACCCAGACTTCGTTGTGACGTTTAAGCCACTGCATGTTTGATGCTTTGATTTCTCTAGCTTCTATGTTACTCTGCAACGCCAGTCTTACAACGTAGGTGCAAGCTTATCTATTGTGATTGACTGAGGAAGGGGCTGAAAGTTAATTGTGAGCGATATACCGATTCAAGGTAAACGTTACTCATATGTAGAAACTTTTTTTTTCTATTTATTTTTATTTTCCAAATTGATAACAATTTTTAACGCTTTTTAAATGACGAGTAAAATTGGCTTTGGTCTTGTTATTGCACTTTTTACAAGACCGTATAAATATAAAAGGTTTTTACAAGAGCCTAAGCTTTATTTTTGTAATTTTCGCTATCTTTACACTGAAAAAGTGAAAGAAAATCGTCGAGCATAACATTCACTTAAATAAGATAAGCATATCCGTATTGCCTGCTGTTATTCTGCTGTGAAAAGCGGGACCGCAGTAGTCGTGCATTGTAAATCAAGATCAAAACCCGCATTGTAAATAACAATAACAAGACAACACAGTCTGCTGGCCAACAAATGTTGGTCCCCCGAAGAGTCATGGAAGTAAGACTAAGACGAAGATATTCAAGGGGTTAGGCGACTCTAGAGGCTGTAGAAATAGGCTTTTTTGTGATTTTTTTTTAGGAAAAATATAAAATAAATCAAGTTTATAAAGGTATGTTAGAAGCTTATTGTACATATGATTGACTGTAAAGCATAATTTTTATAATTTATTAAAAATGGCCGCTGTGCAGCGTTTCTCAGATGACCTCTATTTTTTGGAAATGTCTAGGGCAGTACCAACAGCTCCTGTAAATTTTGAATTATGATGAGTCACTAAATTTTTTTTATTGTATTGTACAAAACAACAGCTAGAGAATTACGTAGGATCTTATTTTTGGCCGAATGGCGCACTTCCAAAGTCAAACTTCGCAAAATTCGGAGAAAATTCGCCAGAAAATTTTTAATAACAAATGGACTATGCCATATAAAAAAAAATCCTACATACTTATTTAGAAAATGTATTTTTAAATATCTAGTTAGAATTTGATAGTGAATTGGTAGAAAATTGTTCAAGTTATGAGTGCGGCCAACTTGGAAAATGCAGTTTTGAGATAAACGCTCTTAAAATTCACCGCCTACCTGTCGGCCTTGTACCATACTTTGAACAACAAGTACTTCGATCATCGTTTCTGAGGCACTAAAGAACCATTGAAAGCAGTAAAAAAATATAGATTTTTTGAAAATCCTAGTGTTGCCTAACCCCATAAGCAGATGGCAGCAGTAGGAGCGCTTGATTATTTAGGCTTAACAGATATTTATATTGCTCTTTTTATTTTCTTTCTTCTTCTCCTCTGCTCTAAAAACTACTTGTGATTAGAAATAAAATTCAATTTGATTAGTAGTTCATTTACTGGTATGCGCAACATTATTTTCCAAATGTTGGAGGGCTGAGAAGAAAATTAAAAGTTATTGCCGTCATAAACGTGACGGCAGAGTGTTTCCGGTAGTTTAAAAATTGGGACTGAACAGCATGTAGTCGGTAAAACTAAATCAGTATAATATGTAGAATATCGAAAAGCTTCAGCTCTCTCGATTCAACGTAAATTACTCACTCTTGTATTACAATTAAAATCACTACTCTGGAAAACACTATAGATTTTCTGGTCTATCTACCCATTTGCAACGCTCAGCTACATGTAGGAGAATTGTTGGTGGATGGATTTTACTTTTTGAAAAGTCTATATCTCAAAGCCAAAGCCAAAACGATGGAATTCGATAGCCTTAATTTTCAATCGATTTTCTAAATCATCCGTTAATGCTTTCTCTAAATTATGTATATTTTGTAGAAAAAGAAAATTGGAATTGCAAAAAATATTAAATTCTTTCTGGCCTCGATTCCTGTTTTTTGCAACTTTTGACGACTTTGCGGATAACTTTCATGCTGTTATTTTTGACAGTACATTGTTTGAAAAACCATCATAAATAGGCTCACACTAAAAAACGCGTTCACATCATTTAAACTTATTTTGAAAATCAGGCTTCAATTCGCGAATTGGTCCTCATAATCGACCAATTGGGCACGATATTCGTGATGTAATGCATAAATTTCGTACCACATATACTCCACATGACGCAAAGCCAACAACGCGTCAAACTCAAGCCAGAGTGGAGCACAAAAATTTGGCCTATGTCGATCTACTATAGGCGTGTTTTATTCAAAAGTGCTTAGCCACTTTTCCACACGAAACAAAAACAAAATCAAAAGTGGGTATAATTTAGTTCCCTTTCAGAAGTGAGGATAGATTTACGAAAGATTTGAATTATAGATGTCGCAACCTGATGGTTGGCAGCAGCCCGTTCTGGGATGTGTTCGTGGATCAGCTTATGTTTTGGAAGAGCAAGTCAAGTAAGAACGTTCTTTTGGGCATTTTACACTTGGAAAAAATAGTTATTTTTCTTCTACCCAAAAAGGAACTTGAACCTTTTTTAAAATTAGTGTTTGCGAAGGTGCTTGTTTGCTTTCAAAACTGCTTTCAAAATGCCACCAAAGCTCCAGTTTATCGGAGAAAATATTAAGGAAAAAGTAACTTTGAAAACTAACACTGCGCGAGATAAAAGTGAGTATAGAAGTGAGTTGGAACGCTTTTTGGAAAAGTGGATACGCGCTTTGGAATGAAACACGCTTTATGTTGAAAATTTTGCCAACAAATCTTGGCTTATACTCGTATAAGCGCAGGAACTAAAGTCACGAGACTGGGCTTCATGACGAGGATTCGCGAATTGGGCGCTTGGGTAGCTTTAAGTTGACCTTCTCCTTATGGAAAATTCATATTTAATGGGGAAGTTCACTTTTGGTTCTCAATTACTCGTACACTCATAAAATTGCTCGCCTTAGCCAGCATGGCCTGACAATCATCGGCAACAATATATGGACGGCATTGATCCGGACGGTATGTGGTGCCAAGCAACTGGTAAAATCATTGACTTACTAAAAACTCAACGACATTATTCCATTGCGAATTGGGCCAGAGAATTGGCCACGGAGATCGTACGATTTGAAGTCACTCAGTTTCATCTTGTACGACTATGGAAAGTCGTTGGTGTATACTGATAAACGGCACACTATTCAGACCCTGGAAGCCAATGTTCAGCTCTTTATAATGTATGGAACCATTATTCATAATAAACAAATAAATAAAGAATTTTCAGCTTTTACTGTTTAAACAAAAACTTTATAACTCAATAAATCTTGACTTTCAAGTTCTTCAAAGTCTGAAAAGCATCGGCATAGACACAACACTCCACCTAGCTCCGAAGCAAAATCATCGCACAAATAAAAATAGTTATTTACCATGGGCCTGTAATGCAGGCCAGTGTTCGATCTTCATCGTTTTCAAAAAAGTAACAAGAGGATGACATGACCAATCAGTGGTGTAATGATATGCATGCAACGGTCTTTCCTGAATCACTTGAGGATTCTCATTTCCCTACGTGCTAAGACGAGAAGAAACTACCCTTTCGTAGGAAGAGCCCCAAACAATCTACGAAACATTGAGGAATCATTGGGAATCTACAATATGTTATACCGGACATGAAGCTTCAGCATTTGTTTAATAATATATCTATTGAATAACGTCTGTTATGCAGCGCATTGGGAGACAACGATGGTGGATCCCATTTCCATGAGGGATAAAGACACGTCAAATCCGACGGATTTTCGTTCGGTAAGCCTCCTTCCGAAATGAGTAAGGTTTTTGAAAAGATGGACTAAGTGAGTTGAGAGCAAAAACGTAGGTTCGAAAAATTAATTTGATTTTAAAGTGGGCCAAGATATCCCAGATGCTGCATCTAGACTAATATCCAATAGAATAAGCAACAATGCACAGCTGCCTGACCGAGTTAGAGAAGGCTTTGAAACCGCACGATTAGAGGAACTATGCAACAGCTTTTAATATACTCAGCAGAAGGCAGTTCATTGTGAAGAATGGCAATGAGACTTATGTCAAATTATTTCAAATTAAAGAGTCTGCAACAAAGTGCTCTTAATGCGACGATCTTATTCAACATCTACACAAGCGTTCATATGGAAATACTATGCTACATCGCAGAAAACTTGATCGCGTATAGATCTAGTCAAAAGATCGATGTCATTAAAGTACTCCTGTAGCGTTACTTCGATAAGATTAAGCAATATTGCGACGTCGGGGGCTTCTAAGAATGGAAGAAAGAATTGGCAAACATTTTCGTTCATGGGACAACGAGGGCATCCACCTGCTCGTCGAAATGTAGTCAGATACCTTGGGATCTATCTTG
Organism: Volucella zonaria; assembly: GCA_963966105.1. Classification (NCBI taxonomy): domain Eukaryota; kingdom Metazoa; phylum Arthropoda; class Insecta; order Diptera; family Syrphidae; genus Volucella; species Volucella zonaria. The sequence goes on along the minus strand of OZ014533.1, from coordinate 487,773 downwards.
ATCAATATTTTTTGTTTTAACAAAGGTATAGACAAGCGTCAAGCTAGAGCTAGAGTCAAGGTGCAAGTACTCCTGAACTCGATGCGACGATGAGGGTATTCTGCTACATGGCCTTCATTCGGTTTAAATTTATATTTGAATCCCCCAAGTGGCTGCACGTTGGGCAAGCTTGTTGGAAACGATTTGGGTGTTTTAGAGGGCTTGTCTTCGCTTGTGTAGAATACCTTAACCGGAGTACATAAAATGATATTTTGTACAATAAGAGGAACCTAATAAGAGTGGACAATTTTGCCATCAGCTTCATTCCGATCAGGCGACTCAACTAAGGCAGAGTCGTTCTCTGTCCTGTTCTGTAGTAGTAAGTCATGACATGAGGAATGTTGCTCGGCAGAAACAAGAGTTTTGATGGGTTATGAAACGATTGGTTTCAATTGTGATAAGAGGCTTCCAAGTTGTTGTTCTAGAAGAAAAAAACTGGAAACATATTCACACACGAAAAAAGATAAGTAGGTTGGAATTTATTTTAAGATTGCTTAAAAGTAAGTAAATACGTGGTAAGGAATGTCAAAAGCCTTAGAGAAGGGGTTGAAATTTAAAGCTTAAAGAGCCCGCATAAGGCCAATAATTTAGAATCAAATATTTCAAAACTGCTCAGCTAAATTTGAAGTTTTTGTTTTTTGCAGTTTTTAAGATTCATAAATTACGGTGAATAGAAATGTATTTGATAAAATTGATGTTCTTCTGTTTGTATGGGTGTAAGCAGGGTTTTTGGACAGCAATACAATATATTTAACCCTAACATGGTTTCTTATTCTTATTTTTCCAAACGATGCAATATTTTTTTATGCAAATACTAGATATATGAGTACTGTTGAAAAATTCTTGTTTTCAATTCTTTTTTTGTAATGTGCAATAACAGACAATAAGAAACTATTTAATATCGCTTAAATTTTATATTTTTATAATGAAAATTAGTATTTAAAGAAAAAATAAAGTGAAGAAGAGAGTTTGACATACTAGATGGAGTGAAAAGTTACCTCCTTGGGAATTAAAAAATTTTATTTTGTTAAATGTTTTTTTATATTGTTCAATATAGTACTTTTTTAGTTTGATACATTTATTCCAGCGATTTTTCAACTTCTTGATCCCGTCCGAAAAGTAATTTTCCGGAAGGTCTGCAAAATACTCCTCCGTGGCGTCGATGATTTCCTCGCGTGAGCTGAATTTTTTTATTGATGAGTCATCTTTTGAGGTTTGGGAAGAGATAATAGTCCGAGGGATCCAAATCCAGTTACCAATCGACGCCAAAAGTCCGCCCGATTCCACATCAGAAAGTCCAAACACTCTTTCGAAGTGCTCCCGCGTTCGTGTTTTTGGTCATTCGCGGCACCCAGCGGCAGGATAACTTTTTCATATGAAGAATATTGCCCAAAATATGGCGTGTGCGTTCAGTACTAATCTTAGTGATATCTGCTAGCTCGCGCACCTTCACTTTCCGGTTAGCCAACACCATTTCATGTATTTTTTTGACGTTGTCCTCTGTAACCGCATCGGAGGGCCTGCCGCTGCGGACGTGATCGGCAGTGGAGTTGCGGCCACCACGAAACTCTCGAAACCAATATTTGACGGTGTAATCTGACGGAACATTCGCCCCATAATATTTATCCAACTTTTCTTTTGTTTCCTTCGCCGTTTTGCCTCTCAAAAAATAATGTTTTATGAGAGAACGAAAATCGTTTTTGTCCATACTCAACATGATGTCAAACACGTCACCAACAATCAGCTGTCAAAACAAAACTAAAGACAGTATCGCACTGAAATTTGGCATGTCTGCCCAAATATGAACGGATTTCAAGGCACCATAACCTTTTTTGCAGTAGCAGCGCATTCTGGCGGTCAAGAAGGTCACTTTTGACTCCATCTAGTATGTACTCGTATTATACATCTCAAAGAGCAACGAAGCCAGAATATCATTTAATCCAAAGAAGTGTAAACATATTGTACTCGTATAAACAGCGACAAACATTGTTGGGGGATTAAAAATTGACTTGATCTATTGTACATTAGTACTTTTATATATTTTTGTATCTATAAGGGATGAACAAATTTGAGATGTTATAAATTTGATGGAAAATATTTCAATGAAACGAAGAACACAATCGTAAACTGACTTTTTGTCCAGAAGGAAAACTACGTAGGTGTGTAGTGTTTATTGTAGAAGGACGCAATGGAGCAATTAGTTTAATTGTAATAATGGCCACGGTACCACATATTTAAAACAACACTATGTTGACTACTTCATATACTGCATTTGAATGAAACAAACTACAGTTTAGATAAAGGAAAATATTGATTCGGAAATCAAAAATACATATGTATACATATAGGTACTTATGGATCCAAATCACACACCGTTCGAAAGATGCGACGGATCAATCAATCCGTATTTCCTATGTATCAATATTTAAAAACATAAGTGTAGACCATAGCAATATAATAAATTGGTTGGGCTCTGATGATTTTCCTATTCACACCCTCTTGATCAAAAAGTTCCCGGTATGTGCCGATTTGAGTTCTGTTTTTTTTTTGTTAAGTTGGTAAATCTGTTGTTGACATTCCCTCTAAATTTTAGCGTCATAGCTTGACATTTGCAAAAGTTACGTAGCCAAGAGTACATCTAACTCTGTGTGTATTGGCGATTTTTTACAATTTTAGAAATGGATTTAAATTTGCAACAACGAACTTGTATTCGCGTTGGAAGTGTTGGAAAAGTGTTTCGGCAACGATTCTCTAAAGAAAACGGTCGTTTACCAGTGGCACGAGCGGTTCAAAAGTGGTCATGAGTCAATCGAAGATGATGAAGGCAGTGGCAGACCATCGAAGTAAAAGAAATGTTGGTCAATAACCGCAAATTAACCATCAGAGAGATAGCGGAGGATTTGAACATTGCCTATGGATCCGTCCAAGACATTTTGGTTAATGATTTGGGTTTCTGTCGTGTAGCAGCAAAGTTGGTGCCAAAAGACCTCAATTTCATGCAAAAAAGAGACCGTGTTGACGTCTCAAAAGAGATGATTTGCGAGGCTGAATTGATCCCACATTCATCAGAAGGATTATTACTGGAGACGAGACGTGGGTTTATGAGTACGACACCCAATCCAGACGTCAGGCAAGTGAATGGCGTTCCTCAAATGAGCCGAGACCAAAAAAATCACGTCGTTTTCAGTCAAAAAAGAAGGCACTGCTCACGGTTTTCATGGATTACATGAATTTTTGCCAGAAGGCCAGACAGTATACAAAGAGTGTTATTTGGGCGTTATGCGACGTTTGCGTTAAGCAATTCGCCGAAAGAGACCAGAATTGTGGGCAGAAAACTCGTGGATTTTGCACCATGATAACGCACCGTCGCGGTCACACAGTGCCATCATTATTCGTAATTTTTTGATGAAAAATGCAACAAATACCATCCAACAGCCATCGAACCGAATTCACCTGATTTAGCTCCCTGTGACTTCTTTCTGTTCAATCGAGTTAAAAAACCACTACGGGGAACGCGTTTCGGCAGCCGAGAAGAAGTAATGGAAAAATCGCAGGAAGCACTGATGGACATACCGAAAATCGAATATAAAAAATGTTTCGAGGATTGGATCAAAGGCTAGCATAAGTGTGTTGCAGTCGATGGGGATTACTTTGAAGGGGACAATATAAATTTAGATGAATAAAGTTGTATTTTTAATTTTCTGAATAAACTTTTTGATCAAGGTGGTATAACCAAAAAATTGTTTTAATATTTAATTATTGTCGACAAATGAATTCCACACGAAATACGAGTACTCAACCGCCAGTATAAAAATACCCAAAATATGCAATTCCACATCTGTAGAAAATAGAAAATTTTGGTGTGAAAATTTAAAAAGCTTGCCGTAAGAATATACGAATATGATATTATGTTTTGTAAAAAATGATGTAATGTATACGATTTTTTAAATATAATTTATATCAGATATACTGCTAACAAAATATATAAAGATCTCTGAATATGACATTGTATAAAATACACATTACTGTCTTTATATTTTTGTTTTCTTTCAAAAATTCCTTTACACCAATAAAAACAAAGACAAATACTTTTAGAGAATGTTTGTCAGTCAGATACAAACGGGCGAGATTAAGCTGGATAAACGATGAACGATGAAAAAATTAGTTTTTCAGATTTTTTTAAAGTTTTTAGCAGAGTTTAGTCTAAATGTTAAGAGAATTCAATATAATTCAACGCACTTTCAAGTAACGATCAGTAAAAATTTTTCCTTTTAAATGTACTGCTTACTACAAATACGTATATACAGTGTTGTGCAAAGCCTAAGCAACCATCTGGAATCGACATTAAAACAAATGAATATCGAATGATGTATTTGAGAGTATATTTTGAAATTCACAAGATATAATAAGAAATAATAAGAAAATAATAACACATGAAAATTAAAAAAAAAAAACAGAAAATCAAAAATATAGCCAAATTCTGCTGTGCAAAACCTAAGCAACTTTTTTAATATTTGGTGTAATATCCCTTATTTTGAATAACTTCGGCGCAACGACAACCCATAGAAGCAATTAGCCTGGGATATAATTTCCCAATCACTTTTGAAAACATTGTACAGCTCTATATTGTTGGAAAAACTTTGTCCAGCTACCCGGCTTTTAAGAATGCCAAACAGGTTTTCGATGGGATTGAAGTCGGGTGATTGGGCCGACCAATCAAGGGCTTAAATCTCACTATTCTTTATCCACTCCTTTATCAACTTCGATGTGTGTTTCGGATTGTTATCCTGTTGAAACATCCAACGAAGTGGCATTTCCCACTATGCATGTGGTAGCATTACTGATTCTAGAATCGATTTGTATTTGAATCGGTCCATAATTCCTTCGGTTTCGTGGAATGGACATACACCTCCTGCCGAAAAACAGGTCCATACCATCAAACTACCACCACCATGCTTAACAGTGGGTATGCAGAATGTAGGATTAAGTTGTTGTCCTTTACAATGTCTGACATGACACATCCCATAAGAATTAAATAAATTAAACTTAGAATTATCGCTGAAAAGAACTGTTTTCCATTTTTCAGGGGACCAGTGTTGATGTTTTCTTGCAAAATTTAGCCTAATATGAAAAAGAGTTAAGTTTGAATTATGTTTAAATGATTTAATTGCACAACTTGTTCTTTAAATGCCTTTTTGTGAGCATCGGTTTCTTGCGCGGCCTATAGCTTTGAAGATTATTCTCAATAACACGTCTACGCACCGTGCTAGCATCAATATTGAAATTTAGTAATTTTCAATTTCATTTGAACTTTTAAATGGTTGTTTTTTAATTACACCACAAATGTTTCTATCTGCTTAACTTGTTGTCTTACGCGGCCTACCACTGAAATTTAAATTTTCAACGACTCCCGTTGCAGGATATGTTTTTATTAGATGTGGAATAATGGATTTACTCCTTTTATATCTCTTAGGTAATATTGTCTGAGAGTCTCCAGACTTAAATTCTTCAATAATCTTTAGGTGGAGTATATTTGTCGCGACATTATTAAAGACAATGTGCCACACAGCTAAATTTGGCTATTTTTTATATTTTCGTGTTTTTTTTTTTAATTTTGAAGTACTATTATTTTCTCAAAAAGTTATAAATTTCAAAATATACTCTTATATACATCATCCCACATACATTTCTTTTTATTTAGTGTAGCAGAAAGTTTAGAAAATTTACTGTGAAATATCGATTTCAGATGGTTGCTTAGGTTTTGCACAATACTGTATATGGCAACTGCGTCCGTCCTAGGCTGTTCGTAAGAGGCCTTCTCCCATCTAGCCGCATATCTCAAGCTGAGTTTATCTAACACAAATGAATGAATTATAAATATTTTTGAGTGATCTTTAAGTCTAAACGTTTTGATTTTTTAAACTTTTAACAAAATAGAGACCACTTGAGTGCAAAATACAATATTTCGCTACTTCTATTTTTTTAGTAAACTTCTGTATGTAAAACCGATAACGTTGGTTGTTACCTCACGACTTGAGATCTGAGTAATCATGCCCAAGAATCGAATAAGGAACTCATGCATGGAAATCTACTGGTTTTTGACAATAGCATACGAGTACTTCAACTGCCAGATAGACAGAGATAATTTTAGTATCTGAGAAGAGAAAGTTGTAAGCTGAATTTACTGCTGACAGCAACACAGAAAAAGAATCCTAAGCCATAGGTGCCTACATGTAAAATCAATATCTTATCTCGTTTTTTATGCTGCTTACTAATCAAGGCCTAAACAGGGCCTAGTTCAGATACATACCTTCACCTTTAGATACGAATTACTGTGCAACATACCTAAACACTAGTCAGAAAAAGTCAGGTTTAAAAAATTTAAAACAATATTAAAGAATGTCAAAAGTGCACTTATTTCACGTGATTTTTTTGTTGGCAATTGATAAAGTTATTTGCATATCTACCTGAGTTCACTTCTTTAGTAGCTTGAATTTTCTCAATTAAATTTTCCAGCCTAGAGCTTGGGCCTCGATAAAGCATTTTTAAGGCCATCATCACAGAAAAACAAATTTCTTAACAAAAATTAATTTAATTAAAACCACTGATAACTTTTTTTTTTTCTTAAAATTAGGTAACTATCTACATATGTATGTATGTATGTATCTATGTTTTTCACCACACAATTTTCAATATCTAATATCAATTGGTATTCATTTAAAATGGAATTGATTTCCAAATAAGGATTTCTAAAGTGAGTTTCCTTAATTAAACATTACACACTTTGGTATTCTTTTTTGTTTTTTTTTTTATATATATATACATATATATATATAGATATAGATATAACAATAACAACAACGTGTTTTTTTTTTTTTTATTTTATTCTATTTTGTCGCCTTAAAATTAAAATGATTCAACTAAAAGGACCCCAAGGAACGCGAACGAACGTGCCCCCTAACAGGAAATACGTCCAAATTTGTCGAGCACCAAAGAATAACTGCTAGCACCGAATGCGACGAAAATTAAACGTTAACGCAGCTATCCGAATGAACTGTGACTACAGTGTAGTCGATTCAAATAAAGAACCGCCGCCGCCTTCTTGTATCGTACACAAGCATTGATAAAGCGAGGCGCCTAAACCAGTTTACTGTGTGTACAACAACATCTGATGGATTGGGATTCAACCATGCGGAATTGGGTCCGCAATGGAGCGTGAGCTGGGCGGTAAAAAAAAATATAACACACACAACCTATTATATACCACGAAGCACCGAAGCAGCCAATATCCAGTTCATCCCAAGGCACTTTAGCTGTGCTATGGGAATGGACGCACACATACACAAACACCCAAGCACATAAACTCAAGCAAGTCAAACATAATGTAATATGTATGGAATAACCTGCCTGAGTAGTGGGTACACCACAGTATCGGATTCAAGTTGAGCGCCTTTAACGTTGGCAGTGTGACTACTGCCGTTGATGCTGGGCTTGTAAGCGAAGCTGTGTAATTTATGCATCCGAGGGCTGATCTGAAAGTGTAGGTGTGAGTTGTTTGGGACCTTAGTGTGAATTTGGGCGGAGCATAAAATGTGTGATTGAGGCGCTTATGTATCGTGACGTAACCCACAGGGAGCTAGCTACCCACCCTTACAGTGACTTTCGTATAATTATTTGCTCCATTATAGTGGGTAGGGTGGCAACCCGTGGTGTTTCTGCCAATTATAGTCAAACTGATTGCCGTTGACACTTTGTGGTTTTTTCTATCTATCAACTTATATACATACGTATGTATGCATGAATAAATATTACCAGATGAAACTATGTATTGTTGGGGCCAACAACGAATGATTTACCTATGCATTAACTGGCATCTACTCGTACATAGGTTATAGTATAAATGCACTATTTGAATATGTCCCTGCCTATTTAACAGAGTAATAGATAAATTTGAATATTAATAAGCCACTAGCAATTATTGTCAGTGAAGCTTTTACCAACAGCACATTCTGCTCTTCCGTAACCCCTTTCCATCCAAAGTACGATATTTTAAAAAATTTGTGTGAAGACACATGACAGAGTAAAAGCATTAACTTTTATTTCGCCACCTGGATGGGTCCATTACACCACCGCCACCACTACTCCCGCTAACCGACACTCATTGTCACTATCTATCAGCAGGAATTGTATTTTATTTTTCCTATCCAATAGTCCTACCGAATCGTCCTTTGTCCTTCTACTTCACAGTCATGCATATACGAGTATGTATCTACATAGATGCTAATGGATCAGAAATTAAATCAAAAGAACACCACCGGTCAGGACTGCAAAAACTCGAAACTTGTCCCTTGCACTTTGCTGACATCCATATATACATATGTACATACTCGTATATCTAGATACAACATCCCGAGAAGATACGATTACTAGTGATGGCAATGAAAAGCTTTCTACATAAATAGATACATTGTGAAAACTGTCCATCCAAAAAATCGTGGAACCAAGGGAAGATTCAAACTGTACTTGTCTTCATACGGACAAAACATCATTCCAAGCGGAAAAGGGGTATCTGAGTGCAAAGTGACTGTTAAAAACCTGCGGCTATTGTGAAAGAACAAAATAAATTTAAAAAAAAAAAAAAAAACACAAAAGTTAAGTTGCAAACAATGTTCCAGCTGTCAAAGAATGTTGAAAAGTGCCAAGTGGAAAAGACGTGAAAACAGTGAACACGCCCCTTTTAAAACAATTCCCACAGTAGGTGGAGTTTTATTCAGTCATGCGTGATGATCGGTATATAGAAGAACATCCAGGGTGCTTTTAAACGTCCTTATTGGGTAGTGTGAGTGCGAACCAGTTGACGAATCATATTCGAGCTGAATACAAAATTTCTTTGTATTGAAAGAAATGTAAACGATTTAGCATGTGAATTTCGTTTCGCTTTTTATTTGATTGAGGACTTTTTTGAGTCGGTTCGGTGTCAGTGTGGTGCTGAACGTTATTTGGGAAAGTAGTCGATGGAAAGCTCAGTAGAAAAGATTTTTCATAGATTTTGAAAACCCAAAACAGTTCTTTTCTTACGTTCACTATCTCCACTGGATACCTATCTATTGTTTTTCAACTTTGACTGAATTATCCCACATGCGCTTATCTATGTAGATACTGATGCTTACGTACAAAAAATAAATAATTCAAATTTTGTACGAGATTTACAAATTGTTACTTTAGTTTCATGTAGTTTCAAGCTTTCAGGTCTTACACAAATGCAAAATTTCATTTAATCTTGATAAAGAAAGGGAACGCTCGTGTGGGGTCTATAATATTCGGGATCTCTATCGAAAAATAGTTTACTACACCATTGGTTGGCTTACCCATTGCATAAATTTGGTCAAACTATCCGTTGATATCTCGTACAAATGTACATAGATTCAAGCGGCTACACGCCAGCAATTTTTAAATGTCAACTTCTAGGACGTTTGACTTAAGAGAAATTATAGGTGACTCTACATACGTTCCACTTTATCAGTAGATAGGTACAATCCTGGGTTTTGTTCGAGTTGGTCACCATATTGACAAAATACCGGTATGGCACTAGCTTCATCGGCTCCAAACATTAAAGTTATAAAAAGGAGTTCTTGGATGAAAGATTTATTGTTACTCTTAACAACATCTTTGTCCATTTTTGTATATCTCTATTCAAATAGATTTTATTTCATCTTTAGTCCCAGCTGAATCCAGACTTAATATTCCTTCCTCCTCGTACCTCACTCAAACATGTCAGATGAATACTGATGATGGAATTATGTCAATTTTCCTACACACAGCACAGTTTTAAGTACATTATGGTGGGAATAGCAGAACTTGGACCATCTTCCAATTCGACAGAGCACAAGTTAATTTGGTTACACCTGAGGCAACTTTGGCGATCATTAAAAATTATATGCTAAATATTATGTACGAGAGTTGTCTGAAAAGTTTCCGACCGAACAATGATGCAAGACATTTTTTCTCAAATTTTTTTTTTTTATTTTTCTACATAGTCTCCTTGTAACTCTACATACTGCCCTCAGCGATGCTCCCATCTCTCTAACCCGTCCAAATAGTACTTGGCGTTTTTCTCTGCAAAATAATTGTTCACGAAGGTGATTGTCTCCTCATTTGACGAAAATCTCTGTCCTCTGAGCGCAGTTTTTAGATGAGAGGGAACAAAAAGAAGTCGCTTGGGGCTAGATCTGGTGAATAAAGCGGATGGTCAAGCAGTTCAAATCGTAATTCATGAATTTTCGCCATGGCAACCGCTGAGGTGTGAGACACCGCATTGTCTTGGTGAAACAGGATTTTCATAAACTCTACTATCTCTCTCACTTTAATTCGGCGGTCGTCTGAGACCATATGGTGCAGTGGTTGCAGTTTTTGGACGTCCCAAACGTTCATCATCTCCCAAGGTCTTAGGGCCACGTTTAAATTCAGCTGCCCAAAATTTCACTGTGGTAAATGATGGTGAAGAGTCCACATACACAGAGTTCAACTCATTTTTGATTTGCGTAGGCGTATTGCCTTTCAAAAACAAGAATTTAACAACAGCTCGACATCGACTCACTCAAACGACGGTCAACTAAAAACTGCGCATCCAAAATGACTGAAACTTCTATAAGTAACTATCAAAAGATGCACAACTAGCATTCACTAGCTTTTATTGACGAGTGCCGCTATCTTTACGTCGGAAACGCCATGTTTGTAGGAATTTTTAAGGTCTGAAGCGCAATAAAATATCCAGTCACTATGTACGTACGTATTCATGCCTCTATCTAGGTACCTACTTCATTCTGGTAAGAGAAAAGTTCACGTCTAGCCTTTTCAATTCAAAACAGAATAGATCTAGAAAGCTTTTGGCATCCTAACTGAATTGGAAAACGCAAACATCAGGCTTATAGTTTATTTACCATTCTGGACAATTATCCTATTGGATGTAAATAGGTGGTTAAACGTCCGTCCTTGCGAATGCCAAACATTTCTTTATTATCCTTTTTTGGGTTAAACTATCTATAGACTTCATAAATCTTAATTTTGCCACGGTACACTAATAAAACATCGTTGAAATGTCTACAATGTCCACCACAAATTTGCTAGTTTCTTCTCATCGTATCACCAGCCCAAAATACATCCTATATAGCCAGTTAGACGCATGTTATGGCATTTCTTGGATCACTTATAATGTAGCTATTAATGTGAGCATGTGCTTTATCATTAAAGAAGATTTTCTTTGCAAATTTACTAGTATTCTCCTGCACATATTGAAAAGTGCTAAAATTTAACGAGTCCACTCTGAGCTACCGAAAAACGTTCGTTTCAAAGGCCGAAATTCACTCCACCCTGCTTATAAACTCACTGTACCGTAGATGATTGTCCAAACTTCGGAAAAAGTTTTACAAGCAATAACTGGAAAGTTGGGTGAACAGGACCGACGAGGCACCTATTAATAGCCTAATTCACCGAACTTACAGAACCTAAGTATAAGTGCGGCAGTACCTATTGATCCATTCCGATTTACTAATATCCGTTTTTCGTCACAAGCAACAAGTTTTTTTTTTTTTATATATATATAATTTGCGCGCGCTCAAGGGGTTTATTTTTTAGTACCCTTAAAATGTTTGTACACAGCGCGGTCGAAGGAAAATCAGGGAGGATGGAAAGAGAGGTACCGGTGAACGTTGGTTTTGAATGTTTGAAGGTTATAATGACTAGGAAATAAAGAGCTAGGCAGGGCATTCCATAAGCGAGTTGTACGGCTTAGGAACCAATCATGATATGTGAGAGTATGTCCGAAAGTAGGCTTAAGTGGGCATTCATAGCGAGACAGGTGTTATGGTTAAAAATTTGAAGGGGCGGAATGCTACAGGCGATTTCTATGGAGCACTGGTTTGATTTATATTGATCAGTGAAGTGGAAACTTCCAACCGTCAACAAATAGAATCAAAATCAATAAGAATCAGTTCATGTGGTGGCGGCACCCATCTATCGAGCTTTTTTCACTTTATTCATTACATTATATGCTGTTAGGTGAGGGTTTATGGTTGCTGAAGACACTTAGACTTAGATCTGCTCAAAGAATTCCATTATTAAGAGCTTCTGAACGCCTACCTCGTGGCAAACATTCAAGTCCCACACAAAGCAGGGTTATTAAGTACCTAAAGTCGACTGATCTGTTGATATTTTGCTTTTTCTTGAATGAGAAAATATTGTCCAAAATCTCGTAAAACATTGTACTCCTGCACCTATCTAAACTCGAAAGTTCAGTAACTTTTAAGAAGGCTGCATTATACTGCCTAAGCACCTAAATCCAATTATCATGATCAAAAAGTTCCCGGGGGATACCACCGTTTGGCGCTTCCATTGTTCCGATTTGAGTTCTGTTTTTTTTGTTAAGTTGGTGAATCTGTTGTTGACATTCTCTCTAAATCTTAGCATCATAGCTTGACATTTGCAAAAGTTATGTAGCCAAGAGTACATCTATAACTCTGTGTGTTGGCGATTTTTTACAATTTTAGAAATGGATTTAAATTTGCAACAACGAACGGATTTAATGGTGCGCGAACGTTGGAAATGTTGGAAAAGTGTTTCGGCAACGATTCTCTACAGAAAACGGTCATTTACCAGTGGCACGAGCGGTTCAAAAGTGGTCGTGAGTCAATCGAAGGTGATGAAGGTAGTGGCAGACCATCGACATCGAAAACCGACGAAAATCGATGAAGTAAAAGATTACCATTTGAGAGATAGCGGAGGACTTGAACATTGCCTATGGATCCGTCCAAGACATTTTGGTTAATGATTTGGGTTTCCGTCGTGTAGCAGCAAAGTTGGTGCCAAAAGACCTCAATTTCATGCCAAAAAGAGACCGTGTTGACGTCGCAAAAGAGATGATTTGCGAGGCTGAATCGGATCCCACATTCATCAAAAAGATCATTACTGGAGACGAGACGTGGGTTTATGAGTACGACACGCAATCCAGACATCAGGCAAGTGAATGACGTTCACCAGATGAGCCGAGACCAAAAAAAACCATGTCGTTTTCAGTTAAAAAAGAAGGCCATGCTCACAATTTTCATGGATTATAACGGTGTAGTGCATCATGAATTTTTGCCAGAAGGCCAGACAGTAAACAAAGAGTATTACGAATATTTGGGCGTTATGAGACATTTGCGTGAAGCAATTCGCCGAAAGATGTCAGAATTGTGGTCAGAAAACTCGTGGATTTCGCACCATGATAACGCACCCTCGCACAGTGCCATCATTATTCGTAATTTTTTTACGAAAAATGCAACAAATACCATCCGAATTCACCTGATTTGGCTCCCTGTGACTTCTTTCTGTTCAATCAAGTTAAAAAACCACCAAGGGGAACGCGTTTCAGCAGCCGAGAGGAAGTAATGGAAAAATCGCAGGAAGCACTGATGGACATACCGAAAACCGAATATAAAAAATGTTTCGAGGATTGGATCAAGCGCTGGCATAAGTGTGTTGCAGTCGATGGGGATTTCTCTGAAGGGGACAATATAGATTTCGATGAATAAACTTGTATTTTTAATTTTCTGAATAAATTCCGGGAACTTTTTGATGGTGGTATAGTAAGATGTCATTTATCTTCGTCGCAAGGCACTAGCATATGTACATAAGTGTTGTTGCTTTCCGACTCTCATATTTATTAGAAATTGTAGACTGAAGAGATTCATGTGGGGAGGAAATTATTTTTGGAAATATAGGAGCTATGGAACCACAAAGGAACAAGTTAAGACAAAGGCTGTTTGTAAATATTGGTGCCTGTTCAAACCATACCTATTAAATCTGTCTTCAGCGTATATTGTTAAATCTCAAAAATTATCCAGTGTCGTGAAACTTGAAATAATAACGGCTGTTCTCGGAATTCCCAGAAAATCATATTCAATCTTTTTTTCTTAATTTTTTTTCACCCTAAAATAAACCATGTACTACCTACTCGTACTCTAGTCGCAAGGTTTTCAAAAATTAATATTGAGTGACAGCAGAATTTTCTCAGTCTTTTTCCTTAAAATTACTGTGCTCCTCATTTGTTGTAACCTTCATTAAAAATTCATTTCAGCTCTATGATAAATATCGAAAAGATAACGAAAATAATTTGTTAATTTGCTCGTTTTTCTGTCACTCTGATTGAGGTGCTATTGTGTCACTCATTTAGATTACTTCTTTGACCTTTTTCAAGAATGTCAAAACAAAAGCCAGGGATGGGAGATAATATTTGTATATATACGCATCCAATGAATCACTTTTACCCAACCCCACCATATACGTTGAAGAAAGTTGTACAATAATACCATATGTACGGATACTTCAGTGCCTACCTAATGTTTCAACAGTTAATGCAATAAAATTAGAAGGTAAATGAATAATTTCAAGAATAGATTTTCAATTTATTGTCAACGTATCAAGCTTTAAAAATATTTCTTATATACGAGTACGAGTGTGCATAACACTTTTCAGAAGTTACAAAAAGTTGAACTCTCTAGAGTATCATAGAAAAATTTTGTAGAATTCGTACTTGCTATGTGTGATTAACAGTTTAATTACCTTTGAGTGATAGACGGTGATTGACAAGCACAGAAAAAGAAAAAAAATAAAAACAAATCGCCCTTTTTGAGTGACTTCTGTGAGGAGTACAGTCAACGGACAGAAGGGTTGGGTAAAAGCTGATGAATTATTAATAGACTCGTATACATAAACAAACCTAGGGTGGATATATCTAATACCCATCAAAAGCTTGACATGCCTTTAAATCGTATGCCTGCAACCCACATGACGACCACGGATTAACAAGCTTTTACCTTTAGAGCTTAGAACCAGGCTATTATTCAGAATATCTTTTTCTCCTTTAGTTAAACAGAAATACATACTAGAGATGTAGGTATGTACAATAGAAACATCCCAGTCAGTTTCGAAAAATCTCAAATCTCAACTGCGTCATGAGTGGCTACTGTCCTCGCATATCCTTGTCAACGTCAACAATTTATACCACTATGTCACCAGCCACTGAAGGGAATGAACAAATGATAAGGGAGAGAATTTTAAATCATCATGAGACATCAGTGAATAATCTTTCTACTTCGAGACTAGCTAGGGATATGTCCTTTTCGTTTTTTTTTTTTTTTTTTGGTCCAAAGTGCAATTAATTGTGCCGTGATTCAATTGTGTGTTGAACCCAAGACAAGAATTTATCATTTGTTGATTGTGTCCCATTGAAAAATTAATTAATCTTCATCAAGTTAGATGCGACACTAAGGCACCTTGAACAATTACCCCATATACGAGTACATACTTATGCTCCTTTGGTTCCACTGTTGCTTCAATTGAGAAGCGATCTATTGATTTTTTTTTTGTTTTTGTTTTTGTTTTTGTTTTTGTTTTTAATATTCATACTACAGGTGGTTGTGGTCAAATCAATCAATGACTTCGGTGATTGCTTACTCGTGCTTCCACTTTACTTCGTACTTCTCGAAACCACTTTGCGGAACAACACCTGCTGCCAATGCAACAACTCTAATAAGCCACCATGCTCTACCATCTGTAATGGTTAATTGCTTTTCTCTCTCTCGAAGAAATTATAGATACGATCAACTCGAAAAGGTCAAAAAAATGTGGTAGGATTCTGACACAACTCATGACCCTTACTGCGTTTAGCTGTCCCTAATCTCTCCAATGCATACTCAGGGTGAACTGTTGGAGGAAGCTACCCAGCAATCCTACAAGGAGCACATGATTCCACATTAAGATTAAGACTGCTTGTTATAAATCCTTCCAGACACTGTCAATCGTTTGCTCCCAGAATTAATTATTATCCATCTCACTCATTATTATATCTTAAACGCTTTTCAAAAAAAAAAAAACAATTTCACTGCCGTTGATGGTTAACAATGAAAATCCCATAAGCTGTCCATTTCTCTAATTGAGAACTTTCGGATGTTGATGTATGTCACCGGTCAATGCGTACCGTACCGCAAGCGAACAATCTCATCAAAAGACCATAAAACTGTTATTGGACTATAAGATACAGGTCTCCTTGGTAGATATCAGTAGGTACGAGTAATTTGACATTTGCGAAAGTGGGAAGGAAATGTCGTACGCGGTCATTTTATAAAGAAAAGAACGCCGCTATAGCACGTTTCACAAGAAATCTTGTTTTACCCTCGATTATATCAGATTTGCTTGCCACTTAAGTTCACTGAATAATACACGTTCACAGATATGTACGAAATATGTACATATGTCTATACTCGTACGTAGTTATAAATATGCACATGTTTTGCTGTTCTGTATGGCCGTATTTACAAAACTTGTAAATATAAGGTAAATCCATAAATACTATATAGCCGTGTTGATTCTGGACGCGACCTACAAAAAGTATACATATCTACATACTCGTATGTATGAGTATCAACATATATGTATTTTGTACAATATATCAGTGACCTTATAACTTTATCCACTGTGTATGTGTGACAAATATGAGTATGACATATGGAATACTGTCGCATCAATTAGAAACCAAGTTGAGCTTAGTAAAGGTTTACATCTGCTGTAATTCCTTTTTATTGGCTTCTGCAGCAATTATGATGGGGTAAAACAGTGACCGATTAATTGTTTAGTTTTCATGGTTTTACGTTACTACGAGTATGCCTTCACAGCGCTGCAAATAATTTGCCCATTATTACAACATTAGTATGCAAAATCTAGACAATGTTATTTTATATAAAAATAGGGCCATCATGAACTATGAGTATCATATCAATTGGCTTTAAAAAGTTCATGAAAACAAAAAACAAAAAACAATAAAATAAACATAATTTAAACCTTGTTTGAAATACTTAACACTATTATCTATTTATTGGATTTAGATCCAGAGATTGAGTAGGTCAAGACAACATTCTAAAATGTTGATCCTGGAAAAATATTTTTGTATTTTTGGACATGTGTTTGGTATCGTAATCCTGCTGGATGATCCATTCTAAACGTATACTCTCTTCGGCGTATGGAAACATAGCGTTCTCGAAGATGTTGACATGCTCATAATGATCAATATTGTGTTGTGCCCAGTACATTAGACAAAAGACATAACTGGTCGTTATGTTTCCTCGATAACGACGTGGATGCCGCTGCTGACATGATCACAGAAACTAATCTCTTTCGAATGAGATGCTTTATCCCTCATCGGATGAAGAGTATCAAACTACAACTTGAGCTGTAAAGAGGTTGTCAGGGTTAGAGAATTGTTTTTTCGGTCCTACAAAACCAAACCGACAGAGGAAAACCGAAAATAGTTTAAGCGAGCCAGAAATGACTGCAATGTCTTTCTCAAGCGTGTGAAATTCCAATACGATCAAAAACTGAGACAAAAAATACTACAATGTTCCAAAGGTAGTAAAAACTTTTGGTCGTTCGTCAAAAATATTAAAAATTCTGCCTCATCCTCCATCCCAATGCTCATTTACAATGACATTCCAGCTGTCAGCTCTTAAGACAAGGCCAATCTGCTTACCGCACACTTTGCGGCCAGATCTCACCGAAAAGTAGAACCAAAGCGTACATCAATCTGGCGAAAGCAAGATATTTGCACTTGATATTTCTAAGGCATTTGACAGAGTTTGGCATCAGGCTCTTTTGTCGAAAATGCGTGCTTTTGGGATCGATGACTCTCTTCTTCAATCCTCCGAAATTACCTTTCGGAATGTTCAATTCATGTTGTGTTGGATGGATGGAGCCCCAGGGCTCCGTTCTGTCTCCGACACACTTTTTAATTTTCATTAGTGATCTCTTGTCTGCTACTTCTAATCCAATTTATTCCTTTGCTGATGACAGTACTCTCTGCTTTTCATATTCGTTCTGGGACTCACGCCCCTGCTCTTTGGCTGTAGAACGGGAACGGCAGCGTATGTTAAGCTCATTAAATTCCGATATTAACAGCATAACTAATTGGGGGACCACTAACAGAGTAGAATTTAATGCTTCCAAAACACAATGCTGTCTACTGTCGTTAAAGTGAAATTTAAATACTCAGCCATTATCCATGAATGGCACATGCATCGTCGAAACCGATAAACTTTCCATTCCCGGTATGTGTGTCAGTGACAACTTACGTTGGAATGACCACATATTCGATGTCGCCGAAAATGCTGCGAAATGTTTCCTCAAGCGATGTAAGAAACATTTTACCCCCTCTGGCCACAATATATATGACATTTATCCGCCCGAAATTGGAGTACAATGCCCACATCTGTTCGGGTGCGCCTAAAACATCTCTGCACCTGCTAGATAGGATCCAAAACCGTGCGATAAAACTCATAGGTGATACTAATATCAGTCAATCAATTGACACCCTCGAACACCAACGTAATGTCTCCTGTCTCACTTTGTTTTATCGCTATTTCCACCACCAGTGCTCCATTGAAATCGCCAGTAGCATTCCGCCCATTCAAACTTTCAACCGTAACACCCGTCTCGCTATGAATGCTCATCAGTATACCCTCAAGCCCATTTTCGGACGTACTCTAAAATATCGTGATTCGCTCCTAAGCCGTACAACTCGCTTATGGAATGCCCTGCCGACCTCTGTGTTTCCTGGTCGTTATAACTTGCAAACATTTAAAAACAATGTACATCGGTACCTGTCTTTTCTTCCACCCTAAATTTCCTTCGCCCGCGCTGTGTACGAACATTTTAAAGGTACGAAAACCCTTTGAGAGCGCGCTGATTATAAAAAAAAAAAAACTTTCCAGGAAAAGTGTGAGGGAAGTTATTAACTGACGAAGGTGTTCATTAAAATTTCCCTGCTCCTGAAATTTATTTTCATGTTGAGCTTTACAAGTTTAATAAGAACAATAAATCTAAGTGATTAGAAGCTCAAAATTCACATTTTGATTCACTTTGTTTCGTAAAATAAGGGTAAACCTTCGGTTACCTGGTTTTTTGTCCATAAAAAATCCAAAAAATGGATGAATCTTTCTTCTTTATTTTTTAAATGCCAGAATTATCAGTAAAAAAAACACTTAACTGGGTCTGAGTTACCACACATTACCTTACACAGAGATTTGATACCTTATTGAATATTTTTCTACTGATTTTGGTAATTTACAGTTCTACGAAATAGACCAGTTGAATTTAAATTTTACATTTTGGGGAAAAATTTATATTGTACTAAACGAAAAAATAAATAAATAATATCAATAATTATAATAGAAGTCATTTTAATTACAAATAAAATAATTAAATAAATTAGTTATTTAATGAATAGATAAATAAATATATAAATAAATAATTGAATAAATAAACAGTTAAGAAATATAACTTTATTTATTTATATATGTATATAGAAAAAATGAAAAATAAATAAATTAACAAAGAAATAAGTAAATACATAAATTATCAAACAAATATAATAATTAGTTAAATAAAAGTTAATAAATATTTAAATGAAGCATTCATGAACTCTAAGTGTATTTTTACAAACATAACTAGGACATGAATTATTTTTGCATGAAATTGAAAAAGGATGTAAATAGATTAGGGAAAAAAGTTCATATCTTAAGGTAAAAAAATTTTTATGAAGCCATAAAACTATTGAAAATATTAATTTTTTCTTATTTCTGTCATTTTTATCATCTATATTATGTGCATGTATTTTATCTGCGGACAAAAGAAACAATCTGAAGAAAACAAAATTCTAAACTTGATTTTTCAAATTTTTATGAACAAAAAACCAGATGACCGCGAAAGCAAATAATTACTAAAATAATTACCATAAAATACAATCAATGAATTTATTTGATTTAATTTAATATAAAATACGTACTGAAATTAGAGACAAGACTTTTCCCAATATTACAGGTCATACACATTTAAGGTGATGAGGAATAAAAGAAACAATTTCAAAATATAAATATTTTTCGATATATTCGATTTTCGTAAAGAAATTCTGCTAACGACTACGTGACTGCAAATGGCAATTAAACTCAAAGCTTTGCTTAATATTAACATATTGTACATTACAGTAATGTGTTCGGCACTAACTTACACATCAGTCAACGGCCTCGCCACACTGAAAGCATCGGTTCCCATTACAATTAAAATGTCCATATACTAAGTTTTTGCTTAAAATCTATTTCCTTAGTTTTAGTTTTAACATGTAGATATAAAATTAAATATAGACTGTAATATACGTCGAAAGACTTAGTTTAAGTGTTAGGTTTACTCGTAACTTAGAGTGCCCGCATGGGGCCATTAAATTAGTATAAGATTATTTGTAAGTTTTTAAGCCAATTTTTAAGCACTTTTTTGTCTAGCATGTAAGGGTAAATTAAGATATCAAATAAAAATGTATATAAGTTGAATTGAAAATTGCATCGGTTCCCACTAGGTCACCGAAATCAAGTAATGTTGGGCGCAGTAAATGCCTAGATGGAGAACCACATGGGAACTCGATACACCGCGTGCTGTTGACAAAAAAAAACCGGTCATAGCACCCCAGCGTAAAATCGTAATTTATTTGTATCGATCCTTTGAAAAATAATAAAAACTTACACATCACTTTGTTGGATTGAAATTGCGTTGACGATATCGCACATAGAATCAGTGTAAAGACAGTGTACGAAAAATGTAAATTAAAATGACAGCGACGGAATTGAAAACGTTACGAATGTCAGAAGGTGTTACAAACTTCTTATAGAGAAAGTAGGCGCATCCGAGAAAGGCTCCATATTAAGAAACCGATAGATGAGAAACTCCAGGCTGAACAAATCAGCTAGTTTTGCGATGTTCAAGGAAGTAGAGACTCAAGTTATAGCCGAGTTTTGCGATGTTCAACGAAGGTCCAAGTTATAGCCGATGTTCAAAGAAAAGGCAGAAATAAAAATAATTGGATCCTTCAAATGCGAAAACATCAGCAAGTTCTTGGTCTCACTACCAAGGTAATCCAAAATAGTGTGGCCTGTAAAATGATTCTAAGATCCGCAAATTTAGCCACCCCATAATCGGCGTAGTAGCACAGCAGGTACGTGGGAGAAATATGTAATACTCGATGCAATTATACTCGTAAACATTATTCTTCTTGCACGATTTTTTAGCTTTGCAGATAGAAACGGATTCCAGTTATAGTTCGATAGCAGGTGAAATTAAAGAAGAGCTACGAGTATATGCCTTAGAAGAGTCATTCAGAGTACGAACTGGAAAAATCTTATTCAGATTACTCCAGTTCAGAAGAAGATTAAACTTTTACCTAAGATACCGTTTTGGATTACGAAGAAAGTGACAACAGCCGCCAGTATGATAGAGAATAAGAAGGAAGGGCTTTAATAAATTTACACCGACATCAAGAGGAAATACTGAGTCAGTCAAGAACACCAAATTTCTAAGAAGGCGAATTAGAAACTCTTTTCAAACTATTTCTACTCAGTCTTCTTATATAAACCAGCCAATGCACAATGCTAAAAAACTCAGAAGGTACATACATATGTATTGAAGTATAAAAAATTATTGGATGTCACGGAAATACATATATCAAACCGAAGGTCTTGGGTTGGGTAAATGCCCATTTCTTAACTCTCTCTAACCGAGAAAATAGCCTTCGATGAATGCCTACTTAAATTCAAGCCTGATCAACTAAAAGAAATACCACCTTGATCAAAAAGTTCCCGTACCACACCACCGTGTGGCGCTCCCATTCTTCCGATTTGAGTTCTGTTTTTTTTTTGTTAAGTTGGTAATTCTGTTGTTGACATTCCCTCTAAATCTTAGTGTCATTGCTTGACATTTGCAAAAGTTACGTAGCCAAGAGTACATCTAACTCTGTGTGTATTGGCGATTTTTTACAATTTGCAACAACGAACTTGTATTAAATTTTGCGTAAAAAATGGATTTAATGGTGCGCGAACGTTGGAAATGTTGGAAAAGTGTTTCGGCAACGATTCTCTAAACAAAACGGTCATTTACCAGTGGCACGAGCGGTTCAAAAGTGGTCGTGAGTCAATCGAAGATGATGAACGCAGTGGCAGACCATCGACATCGAAAACCGACGAAAACATTGACGAAGTACTCGTAAAATAAATGTTGGTCAATAACCGCAAATTAACCATCAGAGAGATAGCGGAGGACTTGAACATTGCCTATGGATCCGTCCGAGACATTTTGGTTAATGATTTGGGTTTCCGTCGTGTAGCACAAAGTGGGTGCCAAAAGACCTCAATTTCATGCAAAAAAGAGACCAAGTTGACGTCGCAAAAGAGATGATTTGCGAGGCTGAATTGATCCCACATTCATCAGAAGGATTATTACTGGAGACGAGACGTGGGTTTATGAGTACGACACCCAATCCAGACGTCAGGCAAGTGAATGGCGTTCCTGAAATGAGCCGAGACCAAAAAAACCACGTCGTTTGCAGTCAAAAAAGAAGGCACTGCTCACGGTTTTTTCCAGAAGGCCAGACAGTATACAAAGAGTGTTATTTGGGCGTTATGCGACGTTTGCGTTAAGCAATTCGCCGAAAGAGACCAGAATTGTGGGCAGAAAACTCGTGGATTTTGCACCATGATAACGCACCGTCGCGGTCGCACAGTGCCATCATTATTCGTAATTTTTTGACGAAAAATGCAACAAATACCATCCGAATTCACCTGATTTGGCTCCCTGTGACTTCTTTCTGTTCAATCGCGTTAAAAAAACCACTACGGGGAACGCGTTTCAGCAGCCGAGAGGAAGTAATGGAAAAATTGCAGGAAGCACTGATGGACACACCGAAAACCGAATTTAAAAAATATTTCGAGGATTGGATCAAGCGCTAGCATAAGTGTGTTGCAGTCGAAAGGGGAAAATATAGATTTAGATAAATAAACATTTATTTCAAATTTTCTGAAAACATTCCGGGAATTTTTTGATCAAGGAGTATATGACTAAAACCTGTAAAAAAGGTACAAAGCCTAAGAAAAGTTTAAATTCATCATCAGAATACATACATAGACCGTTTCCTTTCGACATTCGAAGAAACAATATCGGAACTCCTACAGAGCGCACTCAGCCTCGTTGCTAACTCGTGTAAGAAAGTTAGCCTTAAATTTACCGAGATAAACTGAAAAAATCTACTCTGTTCGGTGAAGCAATATAGTTTTCAAAAGAAGTCATATACCTGGCCCTAACTCTAGACTAAAAACTCTCTTGGAACTCTCATCTCACGAAAACCATAGACAAAGCCAGAATCTCCTTATGGACCAGCAGAAGTGTCATTACTAAGAGCTTAGGTATGAACGTCAAAATTATGCCGTCATAACCAGACCAATTGTAACATACATATAGTACTCGTATGTAGCACCGTTTTGGTGGAAAAAAAACAAAGGAAATGTTTAACACAAGACAGGCTCAATAAACTTCAAAGACTAGCTAGTGTAAGCACTACGAGCGCAATGAAAACAACCACTACTGCAGCGCTGGAAGTTATCCTTAACTACAAAGCCACATCCCCGTACCGCCATAACTGGGAGCAGAATAAACCCATATTTGCTAACGATTGTATGGTACACAGATGAATCGAAAACAAATGAAATAGTCGGAGCTGGAGTACCTATATGGTGTTAATACAAAAACATTCATATACTCAAGCTTGGACAAGTGTAACTCCGTATTTTAAGCGGAAATCTTTGCTATAAAATTATGTCTCAGAGAAAATATAAACAGATCTATAATAAATAACAAAAGAACATTTACATATGTATATTCTCAAAAACAAGTCTGTGCTTTTAGCCATTGCGGCCTATCATCAAAATTAGACTCCCTTCAACTACTCATATCATTAGGCACCACAAACAGAGTTCATCTCACTTGGGTGTCTGGACACAGCGGGAACATAGGGAATGAGATGGCAGAAATACTAGCTGGAAAATGATCTGCATCGATCGTCATGATGCAAATACCATTCTGCGGATTACCTATCAGCACTGTAAAATACTGAGAAATAGCCAAATAACCAGAGAAACTGGACGAAAACTGAACGTAACCGACAGGCCAATATGTTCATCCACCAGTTTCGATCATCGTGCGCTTTTTGACAGGAAACAAAATTGGTTACCATGATGAATTGAGAATAATTGGACACAAAAAAAAGACAACAAAAATATTGAATTGAGCTACGATTGTAACCGTAAAAGGGAGAAAGAAAACTGTTGAGATTAGTATATCCTTAGAGATTACATCACCCCAAAAATCCATCCAGCGTTGGTAAAAAATTAAAATAAAATAAAAACAAACAATAGCAATTTCTATCGGGGAATTTTCTGGTCGAAGAGGTTAAGGATGTTTGTGATCCCTTGTGCGAGAGCCAAATCCATATAAAAAATAAAAAAACAAAACAATTTTAGAAGTCATTTGAAAACTGTTGTCTAAGGATCTGCACTCCATCGCTTCAAAGCTCCTGGACAATGATATTGTAGTATTTGATACATATCACATGGCCATATATATGTACACCCTGAATGACTCGAACTGCAACCAACTTCGGACTGCTAACTCAAATTTTGACACATGACAGATAATTTTATTAATTACAAGCCTTTTAAACGATTTGCGTCTCAGTTGTGTTGAAAATTTTTTATCCGCAAAGGAATTCAAACGTGGTAGTGTGATTGCTTTATATTTGGCTGGAAAACCACAAGTAGCTATCGTCAGAGCCCTCCAGGACCTCAACGTGAATAAATCATTTGTGTCTCGAACCATAGCTCGTTACCGTGATACTGGCAGCGTTGCAAAACGCCATGGAGGTGGTCATAAAAAAACAGCAACATCGGCAGAAATGGTTCGGAAAGTGAAGGCTCGAATTGAGCGAAATCCGTGTCGAAGAGGAAGAAAAATGGCTCGTGAGCTCAACATATCGTTGGAACGGATGCAACACATACAGAAAAATGAGCTTGGACTCAAGCCATTTAAGTTCCAAAAAGCACACGATCTTACACCGCAACAGAAAAAAGTTAGAGTCGAAAGAACGAAGGAGTTGCTACGCTTGCACGAAGGTGGTGAGTTGCCGAATTTGGTTTTTTCCGAAGAGTCGCCATTTGTTATCGAGCAATATGTCAACAAACAAAATGACCGAGTTTATTTGCCAGAGAAGTCCTTCGAAAATTTACACCTTCGGACGGTCACCAGAAAGCAGGCAGCACCGATGGTGATGGTTTGGCCGCCATAACCGCCGATGGTCGCTCTCCGCTCGTATTTTTGGACCGTGGCGGTGGCGTCAAAATTAATGCGATCGTATACCGTGAAACTGTCTTAGAGGCAGTATTGAAGCCTTGGGCAAACAATCATTTCGGTCGAAGACAGTGGACATTTCAACAAGACTCGGCACCGTCTCACAAAGCGCGTCTCAACCAAGATTGGTTAAAAAACAATGTTCCACACTTCATTTCTTCGACACAATGGATTGCAAATTCTCCGGATGCAAATCCGTTGGATTTCTCTGTCTGGGGTATTTTGAAGGCGAAGGTTGGCACTAAAAATTACCAAAGTTTGGATCACCTCAAACAAGCACTTCGCCGGGAATGAGCCAAAATACCGCAGAGCCACTTGCGTGCAGCGTGCGATTCTTTCTTCTGGCGTCTCAAGGCCATTATTCGCGCCAAAGGTGGACATATTGAAAACTACTGATACAATTTGAAAATTGATGTATTTTCCAACATTTTTTGCTTTGGCACAATAAAATTTATCAAAAAATAAAAAAATTATAGCATTTTAAAAAGTTGGAGTACGAGTCATTCACCCTGTACATATATACATGTATTTTAGTTTAATAAAATGGATATTCCAAATATTGCACTCTTTTTCAACCGAACTTGGTAAGTAGTGCACATACGTGTTGCATTCATATATATCATACATAGTCCTAGACGCCAATCTTCAACTTCTACGATATATACGATTTGACAGATATCTTAATTAACAACCGCATCGATTAGTACGCTAAAAATTTCAAATAACCAACCACAAAAAAACCTATTTAAAAAAAAAAAACAAAAACTATAATCTTCTCGTTTTTTAAATAAATTATTCATTTGGTAAGTACGAGTATGTTCATATATGCCTCTGTGTATAGGTACAATGTCAACGTGTACAAAGATAATACTCGTAGCAGTGTTCCGCAAATATTTTCAGTATGCGAAAACTCGAAATACTCTCCTGCAGTTGTAGTCGGAAATTCCCTCGGGAGTAAATGGAATTGTTCCTTCGAGTACCATAATGCTTCAAAATGCCCCAAAAGGATACATCCAATTGGAATTTGTTGTACACACTTTTCCCCATTTATATATTTCATAGTGGTACACACCGAATCCCATGTCCCATCGCATAGCCAGCAAAACAAACACACAAATGTGTGTTCTTTTCACTTTTAATATGTGTGAAATGGCACTAAGGAGAATAACCCACCGATGTCGTCGTCGTTGATCCGAAGCACTGAGGAATCCCGACAATGTACCTATACTACTTACAACTGATAATGTTTCCTCTTCTTCTGTGCTTTCTTTCTCTATGTGTATTTGTGTGTATGTTTGTGTGTATTTTATGTGGGTTACAGAGAAACTGGGAGTCTCAGTATCAGTATCCCAGTACCCACTGAGGAATTTCATATCCTTGTGACGACCAAAGTGACTTTCCTCGATTCATTGCTTATACTCGTATGCTGCTACATCTGCCCACTCTAAACCAGCCACCCCATTTCTCGAAAGGATTAACTAAGTTTGAACCTACCCGTACACGTATGCGAGTATGAATTACACCGTGTGGTATCCTCTTCCACACTTAACACACACACGCACACACAGAATTTTAACACTTTTGAATGAAATTCCATCAAAAAATGCCGGCTGTCATACGTGTATTGCAAATCTTCATTCAAGCTAAATTCGACATGCATTTGTAAGAGTAATTTGCTGCAATTCTAAGTGCTTGACTTATCAAGCCTTAATCGGAAATTCCGTCTTCCGGAACAACGAAGACATATATTCGAATTTATGTTATGTACTTAGGTCCTTGTATTTGGTCACGCTATTTAAGAAACCAATACTGTTTGTGAATTACTTCAACTGTCCGCTTGCTTAAAAATGAACAACGAAATCAATGGTTATAAATCTTTTGCAAAGGAACGGTGTCATAACTTTTAGAAACAAAACAACAGAAAAAAAAAATCGAAAACTTCTGAAATCCTTTTACACTCGTTCCTTCTTCGTTAAGCGCGCCCAAAGGGAAGCATGAATAAATGACTCTCACCCCCAGCGCACTTAGCTTACCTTAGACTTTGAGTCCTTTGGGATTAGCAGTAGCATCAACTCTCGAAGGGTACAAAAAGCTGGATTTCCATTCTTCGTTATTCTTTTCTACCACCCAGTTCCCTTCTATTGCATTGCACTACAGAGCTCTTAAAGTTATTCTCATTTTCGTTGACAGAGGCACTATAGTTTTCCTTCAGCATCGTTTCCACACTAGTAGAATTCAAACTTTTGAATGCAAAAGTAAAGGTAAAAAGAAAACTTAGGACATGTAAAAGTTCACCTCGGTTTGCCAGAGGAATGGGTCAGCGACATTGTTCTTCCACAGGCAAGAAAAAGGCATTATCCATTACACCTGAGTACGAATAAGGTTTTTTCAGAAAAATATTATTTATGAGGTTTTGCACCGTGTTGTCTGGAGAATTCAAAGTTGTCATGACTTATAACGCTCCACCTTTAAAGTCCACTACCATTCTTGTGCTGTACAGTGGAAATGCTAATACAATAGTTAGACACGACAACTTTTTCCGACGTGTTGCGTTCAAATCTCATTGTCGATCCTTACAGCAACCAAACTGCAAAAATATTTTCTCAGCAAACGCTACTGTAGACCGAATGTTCAAAGTAAAATAATGCCATCATTATGAGGTAGATTGACATCGCAACGAGCCCAGACTTGGTATTTCTCAATTCAGAATTGTGTCCAGAATCACCTTTGGCTTGCATAATTTGCTAAGACCAAAGACCAAACCAAAAAAGAGGTCATACCTACTACAGGTATGTAAGTAACAATATGTAGTTTTTTTTTTTCTTTTCTTTTTTTTTTTGCAACATGCTGTATCCAAAAACCAAACTAAATGAAACAAGTTATGGACCACAATCACAATCGCAGTCACAAACCTGGAAGACAGAATCTCTCAATGACAATTTCCCATCAGATAAATGAGGCAAACACTAACCAAACCAGAAGCAACAATTACTAAACCGCGCTACCATTTCATATTCAGATGACACATAAATCGGGGGGGAAAAAAAAAAAATTAAGCAAGATGCGGACAATTTAAAACCATAAAGATAAATATCGGTGAGGCCTAATGAAAAAAGACTACTGGCGATAGTGTTACCAGTGCTCATGGAATATACCCTTTTATCTCTAGCGTTTCTCTTTCTTCATTTACCACTAATAAAATAAAGGTTTACGACTTAAGTACGAGTATGTGGAAATGCAGGTCTGAAAAAAATTAAATAAAACTGGTCAAATACAGCATTTTGGAGAAATAAAACTCTTGCACGAAGGCAACTATCAAATTCTATTGTATAAAAAGAAAAGTTCAATAAAAGTTCTTGAATCCAACGAATTTGGAAAAAATTGATTTTTTCTGACATTTATTCCTTTATCTATTTTAATTTCAATTCTATTGAATTAATTTTTAGTATGATCAGTGGACAGTAGAAAACAAAAACTTCAAATTGTTGACTTTTTTAAAAAGAACTTAGAACGTGCTCGGGCACGTGTTAGTGGTTATTTCGCTCTATGGGTGGCATCCAACTTTTAATGGGGAGACAAAATTATTAGGTTAATTGCACTTGTTGTTGTATGCTAGGCAACCACTCATCTGACGTGATTTTAGTTGCCTCAAAGAATGTCTTTCGGGCGCGGTTGGGATTGAACACCGAACCGTCCGATTTGGAAGCCAGTATACCATAAATTGAGCCAGGGCCACCCACAACAGCAGGGAATGCTTTACAGTGAAGCACATGAGTTTTCATACCGACACAGTCTGAAATATTCGTTAAAAACTGCTAAAATGTTTTTTGTTTTTGTTTTTGTTTTGTTTTTTGTAAAATGAAGGAATTTATTATTAAATACACTCATATTATGTTCTCAAAAATTCTTAGAGAAGCGGACCAAGTCTAATTTAGGTACTACAGAGTGAATGACTCGAACTCCAACTTTTTAAAATGCTATAATTTTTTTATTTTTTGATAAATTTTATTATGCCAAAGCAAACAATGTTGGAAAATACATCAATTTTCAAATTGTGTCAGTAGTTTTCAATATGTCCACCTTTGGCGCGAATAATGGCCTTGAGACGGCCGAAGAAAGCATCGCACGCTGCACGCAAGTGGCTCTGCGGTATTTTGGCCCATTCCCGGCGAAGTGCTTGTTTGAGGTGGGCTGAGGCACCCCAGACAGAGAAATCCTACGGATTTGCATCCGAAGAATTTGCAATCCATTGTGTCGAAGAAATGAAGTGTGGAATATTGTTTTTTAACCAATCTTGGTTGACGCGCGCTTTGTGAGACGGTGCCGAGTCTTGTTGAAATGTCCACGGTCTCCGACCGAAATGATTGTTTGCCCAAGGCTTCAATACTGCCTCTAAGACAGTTTCACAGTATACGATCGCATTAATTTTGACGCCACCGCCACGGTCCAAAAATACGAACGAAGAGCGACCATCGGCGGTTATGGCGGCCCAAGCCATCACCATCAGTGCTGCCTGCTTTCTGGTGGCCGTCCGAAGGTGTAAATTTTCGAAGGACCTCTCTGGTAAGTAAACTCGGTCATTTTGTTTGTTGACATATTGCTCAATAACAAATGGCGACTCATCGGAAAAAAACCAAATTCGGCAACTCACCACTTTCGTGCAAGCGTAGCAACTCCTTCGTTCTTTCGACTCTAACTTTTTTCTGTTGCGGTGTAAGATCGTATGCTTTTTGGAACTTCAATGGCTTGAGCCCAAGCTCATTTTTCAGTATGTGTTACATCCGTTCCAACGATATGCTGAGCTCACGAGCAATTTTTCTTCCTCTTCGACGCGGATTTCGCTCAATTCGAGCTTTCCCTTTCCGAACCATTTCTGCCGATGTTGCTGTTTTTTTATGACCACCTCCATGACGTTTTGCAACGCTGCCAGTATCACGGTAACGAGCTATGGTTCGAGACACAAATGATTTATTCACGTTGAGGTCCTGGAGGGCTCTGACGATAGCTACTTGTGGTTTTCCAGCCAAATATAAAGCAATCACACTACCACGTTTGAATTCCTTTGCGGATAAAAAATTTTCAACACAACTGAGACGCAAATCGTTTAAAAGGCTTGTAAATAATAAAATTATCTGTCATGTGTCAAAATTTGAGCTAGCAGTCTGAAGTTGATTGCAGTTCGAGTCATTTAGGGTGTATATACGCGTTTAAAATTTGTCTTGTTATAAACAAAAACTGATGGAGTGAACTGCCAACAATACATATTATGTAAAACCCTGCAGCTAAACTGCCTCTTTCAATACTTGTGTCGCTACAGCTTTGCGTGGACCTGGACCTGCACCTTAACCATGTGCCGTCTCATGCTAACTACCTCTTGTTGTGCATTCCAAGTTGGTTAAGACTTCATTCCGCTTGCGTGCGGCACCTAAGGCGAAGTCTGCCTCTATTTAGTTGCCCCTCCGGGTTTTAATCAAAGACCCTATTGGCTACTGCATTGGTTTTCAGTTGCTGTGCACTTTTCTGACCAGGTCAATGTCACTGTACAGCTCTTAGAATTCGTCGTTAGATCCACTCCTCCAAACCCCATCAACGCAAAGGGGGCCAGAAATCACTGGAAAGATTTTTAAGGAGATTGCTTAAAAGTGCAAAGGAAGGAACAGGAAAACAAAACCACTCTGCACCTGTTTAGTACTTTCCTTGCCACCAGAAGAAAAACTCACCTTGCTAGCGATGCTGAACCGTTGAGGGCATTGGGATTTGATCGTATTACATACATACATATATACTCGCATATGCAGATTGCAACAATTCAGATAAATAAACTTAAAGTAATAAATAATCATGTAAGTATTAAATTATTAAATTAATATTCTTTGCCTATTCTTATGGTTTTTTTTTTTTTAATCTAAATCAAATGAGACCTCCTGGGGTCCCCCCAATCTAAGTATTTACCGCCTACAAGACTGCTTCAGTGTTGTGACTATAGAAAGGATTATTTTAAACGCGTTACCAATTAGTGCAATCGACTTTATTATCTTGAACTTGTCGTTAGTAATCAACGGAACTTCCTGAATTGTGACCAAATTCTCGTGGATGGAAAATGGACAAAATTGAAGCTAAGTTGGAAGATAGAACTTGCTATGAAATCCTCGCTAACTGCGAGCCTTTCCAACTAAATAAACATACATCCTTTGTAACCAGCAATAAAAAATAACAACTTAGTTCAAATGTAAATATACACCTACAGTGTTGTGCAAAACATACCGGATCTTTCCTGAAAATTTTTCATTGAAGAATTCTTGGGAACAGGAATACAGTAGGTACAACTTGTTTGGCAATTTAAGAAAACCTAGTGAATAAGTTTACAAATAGAAAAAAAAAACAAGGGATTGCTATCATTATTTTTAGGGTTTTGTCAAAAACAGTAGCTCAACCCAATGCCATGCCTGTGCAAAATATACCGGATTCTCGAAAGTACTCCATTTTCTTACTCTTTAACTTGCTGATAGTGGTTTTGGCTGTCATTTGAAGTGAGTTATAGACTTAAAGTGGCTAAAAATAAATACAATGTTGTGGGTAAAAATCAGGTGGTAGCAGATTTTAGGGCAGGACTGAAACAAAAATCCATAGCCAAAAAGTATAAAACGACATCATCGACAATGTGTGACATTATAAAAGAGTTTCGGAATGGAAAACCAATCGAACCCATTTACTGTTGAGGACGTACCAGAAAAACTACACTCCGAACCGATCGGCAAATTAAGAAAATGATTATTAACCATACTTTTTTGGTTTCAAGAAAGATTGTTAGTGAGGTCAATCTTTCAATTGAAGCAACCGTACGCAGGCGTTTAAGAGAAATTGGTATTTGTTCTTTGCGTCCTGCTAAGCGTAGACAAAAAAGTTACTAATTGATTACTTTGCTAACGCCAATCGTTTCCTAGACTGGAATTCGCAAGAAACCATTTGAATTGTTCAGGAACGAAGTGGAAAACTGTACTCTTTAGCGACGTGAGTAAGTTCAATTTGATTTCTTCCGATGGAAGTGTTCATGTTAGACGATAGAAGGAGACATATCTTCAGCCAAGCCATTGTCGTCCATCCGTGAAGCATGAAGGATGCTCAATTATGGTGTAGGGATGTTTTTCTGTGAATACATGAGAATACATGAGATTAGTGGTATTATGGATCGTTTTCAGTATAGGGATATACTGGAATCCGTAATGCTGACGAGGAAATGCCACTGCGTTGGGTTTATCAACGTGATAATGACACAAAACATTCATAAAAGTTAGTTAAGGAGTGGTTTGGGCAAAAAAATGTTGATGTGTTAGAATGGCCCTTTCAATCGCCCGATCTAAACCCTATCGAGAACTTGTGGGCCATTTTAAAAAGACGGGTTTGGTCAAATATGCACACATCCAAAAACGCACTTATGACGTCACTAAAGAATGAATGGGAGAACATTCCAAAAGAAATTTTTGAGAATCTAGTGGCGTCCATGCCTAAAATATGCAAGGAGGTCTTAAAAACCAACAGTTACTAGACAAAATATTAAGTATAACGAAAATCCAGTATGTTTTGCACAGGTCGTTACCGAGTTAAGTTAAGTTTTTTTTTTGTATAATAAAACATATTATCGCAAAACCTTTTTTTTTCTTTTATTGGGTCTACAAGTAAGTTTCCAGCGTTTGTCAGAGATGGCGCCACCAGTGGATCCCGGGCAGAAATGTCAGACCCCATGTGTTTTATATGTAGGTTTTGTATCTGTCAACAACTTTGCAGCGTTATATTTGAGCAGTTCTATCGGTGTCGTACATTTCTATCGAGCAAAATCATGGCAAGTTTCCAGCCAAATAAACGTCATTTGCGGGAAGCGCTGCTTTTATTCTTTAATATGAAGAAAAGTGCGCCTGAGGCCTATCGTTTGCTTTCGGAAACTTATGGGGCGGAATGTATTGGTGAATCGACGTGCCGCGAGTGGTTCAAACGGCTCAAAAGTATTGATTTTGGAGTTGAAGACAAAGATCGCCCCGGAAAGCCGAAAAGTTTTGAAGACGAGGAATTGGACGCTTTACTGGATGAGGATCCGTGTCAGATTCAAGAAGAACTTGCTGCATCATTGGGCGTCACGCAACAAGCCGTTGCGTTGCTGCGCCTAAAAGCACTGGGATTCATTCAAAAGGTTGGAAACTGGGTGCCGTACGAATTGAAGCCAAGAGACGTCGAACGGCGATTTTGCATGTCCGAAATGTTGCTGCAGCGGTATAAAAATAAATCATTTTTGCATCGTATTGTCACTGGTGATGAAAAATGGATTTATTATGATAATCCTAAATGCAGAAAATCGTATACAAAGGCCGGCGAGCTCGCCCAATCGACGCCGAAACGAAATATTCACGTGAATAAGGTCATGCTCTGCATATGGTGGGATCAAAACGGTGTCGTATACTACGAACTGCTTCCGAGTGGTGAAACCATCAAAGGACCATTATATCGAACCCAACTAATTCGTTTGAAGCGGGCATTAAAAGAAAAACGGCCAGAATATGAGACCAGGCATGAGTCCGTCATTTTTCATCACGACAGTGCTCGGCCACATGTTGCGGTTTCGGTGAAAAACTATTTGGAAAATAGTGGATGGGAAATTCTGCCTCACCCGCCTTACAGTCCAGACTTGGCACCATCTGCCTACCACTTGTTTCGTTCGATGAAGAACGCTCTTACGGGAATACGCTTCAGCTCAGTAGAGGAAATCAAAAATTGGCTCGATACGTTCTTGGGCTCGAAAGACGAGAAATTTTTTTGGTCCGGAATTCATAAATTGCCAGAAAGATGGGGGAAAGTTGTAGCTTCCGATGGACGATAATTTGAATAAAGCATTGTAACTATGTTTTCATAATAAAACTTCAAATTTTGGAAAAAAAAAACGCTGACCCAATATTTGTACACTTATACAATAAGTTTTCTTAAATTGACAACAGATTTTACTTAGGTTCTTTCTGTTCCCTAAAATTCACTAAAGAAAAATGATTGATAAAAATCCGGTATGTTTTGCACAATACTGTACATACACATTTAAGATAAGGTAAAAATTGTGTACACAAAATATATGGTATATCTGAATTCTTAGAAATGTACATTGACTGGTCATCGAGTGCGGATGTTAATCCCTCAAAATAACTTATAAGGAAATGTGGAATTTAGTAAGCAAACATGTTTTGTGGTATGCTTTTGCTATTGATCTGTATTAGATACTACTCAATACAACATCGCTACGAAGTTTTCTAAACTTGATTTACCAATTTTCGCTAGAGATGGTCGGTGAGGCATAATGGTTAAAATTTTCGCCGTCAGAGGTTTGGCTAGTATGCCCACATCATAACTCTTGGCAAAATTCTGGCTATGGAAAGGCCTGTCATTTTTTAGTTATCTGTGCATAAAGTGACAAGGCGAACAACGCAACACAAAATAAGGCGTTACGAGTATTTCATACCGAACTGTGTTTTTATGAAGTTTTCCTAGGATTGTCCTTGAATTTTTTAATCACATTTGAACAAGTAGGTATGTGCTTATCATGACTTTTGTTCATTTCTCGAATGGTAGTCAAACTTGATTTGCTGGTAACCCACCAATAAATAGAAAATAGGTACACGTTTCATTGGGCTAAGATGCATACATATTGTGCACTGTCATAAATTTGTATTTAATTAATTGTTAGTAATTTTAAATACGTTGTACACATGTACACATAGCTTTAATGTCATATCTTTAATATTAAAAAATGTAACAGCTGGATTATTGCCTACATGCATATCTACATACATATGTATGTACGTTCAAACAAAGAGTATATGTACATCCTCCGTTTAACAAACGAAATCCTTTTAAAACAGTAAAGTTAGGAAGAAGGTACATAATTTATACCCAAATCCATCCGACATGTCCTTACGTAAAGCAACCTTTCAAGACAAATAATTAATAGTTAGCTAACTACAGTAGAAGTACATTTGGTCACATTCGCTAAAATCTACATAGCTACATACATACCATATGCATACGAGTGTACACGAGTACAAGTATGTGAGCCTTAAGTATTATACTCCAGGAAGAAGGACACATCTTAAGTTCATTTGTTTTCGTGTCATTCAAATGTGATTAAGGATTCCTTATGAGCCATAGCAATTCTCTTTTGTTAAAATCCCTCCCACATAAATTTACACACACTATTCCTGCCTCCCACCACCCTTTTGACAAGAAAAAACTTTACCTCAACGTGAAGGCTCTTTGTAACTATTTTGTGTGTGACCATTTGTTGTAAGCACACAACACCTAACCCTAACCCTAAATACAATAAAAATCACATTTCAACCGCTCATCCGCTCTTCCGCGCTGATGTGTTTATTTTGTTCCAGTTGCAAACCAAATACGAGTTGGACTAAAAACAAAAAAAAACAAAAAAAAAAAAAACTTGAAAACACGAAGAAACCTCCCTTAGTTTGATTTTGTTTTTTTGTTGGTCGGCTCCTCTTGCTCTCTGTGTATGGTTCATATCAAAGAAATGTGTGCTGGTGTTGATTGCTGTGTTGGGTTTTTAAAGGCCAGTTAGGCAGTATGGCAATGGCTCCCTCGACTCAGGCGTAGGGCACCCAGGAGTGTCGTGGCCAGTTGAATATAACACCCTAAACACCAATTGTACGATTCTACATTTGTGCTTATTGCTATTCATCGTAGTATTCTCGGTGTGAATTGACGAGGGTGATGCTTTATAGAACCCATTTGAATTTGGGTAACATCGAAATTTCATTGACCTATCAAGTATTCGAAATATAAACTGTGAGTGCTTTATATTCGTTCTCGTATCTATAATATATGTATTCTACAATATACCAATTTTGAAAAATCAATGTAGGTATTCAATTACAATACAAAACGTCGCCGTTGTCATATTATTTATTTACAATGAAAGCCTGTAAAATTTTCAAATGGTAAAACTAACCTGAATAAAAACTGTCAGAGCTATGTTCCTCATCGTCGATGCCAATATTGTCAGTGTAACATTGTTCAGACTTTTTGTTGGCATTTACCGAAAAATCTTCTTCGGTTTGCGGTTTGTCAATCAATGTCGCTTGCTGGATACGACTATCACCAGTGTCGTCTTCGTAATCCTCATTATTCTGAAAGTCATCTAAAAGAGCAAAAAAGAAGGGCAGAAAGTCATTTAGTATTTAAGAAATAATTAGGCAGTAAAATATAATTACGGTTCTATTTTTCAAAATAGTTAGAGAATCTTTATAACGGAAGATATACCTAAATAAATATGTATTGTATCTACCAATTATTATTTTTTTTTTTGTGTATTTTCAAACGATTTAGAAAGCGAGTTAAGAAGCAAATTTTATTGATATAGTCTGCTTCTGAGTTCAAAATTTCTGTAAAATACCTATGTACATATACGTAAAGGGTTTTCTACTGATTTACCAATAGGGATAAATTTCGAATTGCAACGTCATTTCTAAAAGACCTTCCCATTTATATTGCCTTTTTTTCACAAATTATTATGAATAGACTTACACCAGAAGAACACATCTAAGACCACTGCGTAAGGTTTTTCAACAATCCTGCTCTTTAGGACTCTTTCTGAGCAGATGGAAAACAGCATTTATCCAGCCCGTCCCTACAGATCCATCCCTTCTTTCCAAGGTCATGGAAACGCTGATAAACCGTCAGCTCATGAAATATCTCGAAACCCGAAAACATTTCATTGACCGGCAGTACGGTTTTCGTAGCAACAGGCCCACTGGTGATCTGACCGGTCTCACCGAAAAGTGGAACCAAAGCGTACATCAATCTGGCGAAAGCGAGATAGTTGCACTTGATATCTCTAAGGCATTTGACAGAGTTTGGCATCAGGCTCTTTTATCGAAAATGCGTGCTTTTGGGATCGATGACTCTCTTCTTCAATGGATTAGGAATTACCTTTCGGAATGTTCAATTCAAGTTGTGTTTGATGGTCTCAAGTCTGATATTCACGAAATAAATGCTGGTGTGCCCTAGGGCTCCATTCTGTCTCCGACACTCTTTTTAATTTTTATCACCGATTTCTTGTCTGCTACTTCTAGTAATCCAATATATGGTATTTCTTTGCTGACGACAGTACTCTCTGCTTTTCATATTCGTTCCCTGACTCACGTCCTTGCCCTTCGGCTGTAGAACGGGAACAGCAGTGTAGGTTAAGCTCATTAAATTCTGATATTAACAGCATAACTAATTGGGGGACCACTAACAGGGTAGAATTTAATGCTTCCAAAACACAATGCTGTCTACTGTCGTTAAAGCGAAATTTAAACACTCAGCCATTATCCATGAATGACACTTTCATTCGAAACCGATAAACTTTCCATTCTCGGTATGTGTGTCAACGAGAACTTACGTTGGAATGACCACATATTCGGTGTCGTCAAAAATGCTGCGAAATTTCTAGGTTTCCTCAAGCGATGTAAAAAATCCTTTACCCCCTCTGATCAGGCCTCAATATATAAGGCATTTATCCGCCCGATTTTGAAATACAATGCCTACATCTGGTCGGGTGCGTCCAAAACATCTCTGCACCCGCTATATAGGATTCGAAACCGTGCGATAAAACTCATAGGGATACTAATATCACTCAAATGGACACCCTCGAACACCGACGTAATGTCTCGTGTCTCACTCTGTTTTATCACTATTTCCACCACCAGTGCTCCATAGAAATTGCCAGTAGCATTCCACTCCTTCAAACTTTTAACCATAACACCTGTCTCGCTATGAATGCCCACTTAAGCCTACTTTCGGACATACTCTCACATATCGTGATTGGTTCCTAAGCCGTACAACTCGCTTATGGAACGCCCTGCCTAGCTCCTTATTTCCTAGTCATTATAACCTTCAAATATTTAAAACCAACGTTCACCGGTACGTCTCTTCTCTTTCCATCTTCCCTGATTTCCCTTCACCCGCGCTGTGTGCAAACTTACATCCCTTGCGCGCGCAAATTATAAGAAAAAAAAAAAAAAACTCAATTTTATTTTGAAAATCGGTCTTAAATTCGGGAGACGTATAGAAGAATACGTGATTTTATTAATCCTCATGATCAACAGTCATGATCGACTTGCATGCAGGAAGAACTGTAGTGAAAGTGTGCAACAGTTTGGCTTTCGTCCGTTCACTATCTGAACAATTTTGGAAAGAAATCTTGGCGAACAATCGCACAAGAATCAGCTGATGCCGAAACTAAAGCCCTGTGAGCACGGTTTGTGATGTCAGTTCGCAGATTGGGCTGTTGAACATCTTGCAGTCGACCCTAATTGTTATCAACAAATCGTATTTACTGACGAGGCTCCCTTTTTTCTTAAAAGCTAAACTGGCGTCTCTGGAGTGAGACAAATCCAGAAGTCTGTCATGAGATTTAATTATACCCCCAAATATGCATTGCTTGGTGTGGTCTTCACCTGGTGGCATCATCGGTCCTAATTATTTCAAAAATGAGACCAGAGCTCCCTTTACAGCCGAGCAAAGATCAGTGATTATTTTTTCCCAAATATGTTATTCCAAGAGGATGGCGATACATATTCACATTCACTGACTTCTGAGGTCTCGATTCAACAACAAAATTATATTTCGACCCGTGAATTGGCCACAAAGATCGTACGATTGGTGAGATATGTATTATGCCAAACACCACTGAAAAAGCCGAATGTCATAAAACACTCTTCATAATAAATAAAAAATGTTGATTCAAACTCGATTCTCCACACGAAAGGAATATTTCAAACGATCGCTCACAAGTTGGTACGCCTCACATTTCAATGCCTTCCTACATCGAGCAACGTATTCCTTGTCGCAAAATCACCCTTCTATCGTAGTTGACTTGAACACCTCGCCAAAGTAAGGTCATTCACGTCGGCTTTCATTAGTAAATGTTGGCAATTTATGAACGTTGTTTCGGTTTAAAATTGTCAGTAAATTAGCCATCTCGCTGTCTTGAAAAGAAAAATCTCGACTGCTTTTCACTCGTTCGGATATACGAATTTATTTTTTTTTTATATCGTATTTCTCATAGCAACTTTTACTACTCATATTTTGGTTAGAGCTCCTAGTAATTGCTGATTGCTTTGGGGAAGAATAAAACTCTGACAGCTTGGGCTTCATAATTTCAAGCTCAGTTCAAAGTGATGCGACTTTCTTGTCACGTCGAACAACAATCAAAATATCGACCTGGATTTCGACGTCAATTTCAGACGAGACTGTTGGTCTAAACAATGGTGTCTCCAAAATTTCTCTTTGTTTGAGATCGCAATCTTTTTCTTCACAGAACTATGGTGTTGATGGCTCGTATAGATCGGGGTTAAAAACATGGCATGAATAGCTCCACCAACGCGACGCCTATACATATCACAGCGTCGTCTGACTTTTTCCAATTTTGAGAATTGCGACTTCTTCCCTTGTTGCTTGAAAAAGGAATCTGGACGCAGACGTCTGTACAAGGCTAGAATTAAAATAAAAATTTGTTGCTGCACCATAGCATAGAATCCCACATTCAAGATTTAAAAATTGAACTTCCAAGCCATGTTGAAGGTTATTCCAAATAAAAAAAAAACACAAACACCAGCAGGGGAATCGCTTGGGATTAAATCAAATTTTATTTTCTGTTTGTTTTTTTTGAATATATTTTACAATTAGCATTTGTTTTATGACTTAGAATTGGTGGGAACATAAAATTAGGAACCGCTTTGGGCAACAAGCATTCTCGAAAGGCCGATAAATTTCTCACGCCGTTTTATTTATTCTCTGTCACGAAGTGTAAGTATCCGTATTCACTTTTCTGATAAAAAGAGGCGAAAGTATTTGCATATTTAAATTCAACAATACTTTAAAGTAATTATGAAATTATGAGGAAGAGTTGATGACAGTCATTATTGTTTAAAAAAACGTAATATGTCTGTTAATAAACATCTTATACATGTATCAAATGTGTACTGAAGGAAGCCCATTCTCTATAATAGTTCTGTTAAATTCAGTTTCCTTCATTTAACAATTAAAGAACAGACATGTAGTTTTTTTTCTAACTCAATTCTATTATTAACATTTCATGAAGTTTGTGAAATCTTGTGAAAGCATATTTCTTATTTTTATTCGAACACAAGGAATAGATGATCATACAGAATGTAGTTTCGTGCAGGAACTGTTTGAGAAATCTTTTGGAAAACAATAACCCAAGGATTTGCGTGCCGCTTAGTGTCATTCAGCATATTTATCCTCTTAGATCTATACAAAAAAAAAAACATGTCTAGTGAGATTTGCCGGTGGTAAATTTACAACCTATTGTAATTAACCTGATAACAACACGAGTCGAATTTTTTGCAACTGTCTGGTGTTATGAATTATTGAGTCTAATTTTGAGGTGATCATGCGCTCGTAGAAAGTACATATATAAGAAACACAGCCATTTACCATTTCAAAAGTTAATTGAGAAATTTAACTCTGCGAGATGGTCATTTCACCGTCATTTAATTCCTCCTGTACATAGCTTTACACAAACCGAATCACAAAAAAAAAAACGAGAAAATCGAGTTTTTGAGTGATTTGTATTAACCAGATTCGATAGTGATTTTTTTTTTAAGTATTTAGCCGTGCATATTTGGTTATAGCTAATGAATTATTGTGTTAAGCCATGTGGGTCAATGTCATATTAAATATCGCTAGACAAATGTAATAGTAAGATTGCAAGATTTCGTACCAATCTTTTACCACACAATACGGGTATGTTTTGAAGTAATGGGATAGCTTACTATGATATTATTTTATCATATTATTGGATTTCCAGAAAATACAATACAATGGCATTGTATAGTTACATTTTTACAGTAAATTTATAAATTATAATATAATATATATATCATGCCATAATACAATACATCAGTTGTCCTATGTACGAGGGGCGTTCAAGATATTCTCGGTATCGGGGTGAAGCTGTGGTTGTATATATAAATTGACTTATTTATCAAGTAACACTATTATTTTAGTGCATTCGTGTAAAATTTCATATAAATGTGATTATTAATTCGCGTTTTATCTCTAGTTAAACAGAATCATAATGGCAACTGAGGCGATGATGGTGAAAATTGAGCATCGCGCTGTAATTAAATTTCTCACTAAGCAAGGAAAAAGTCAAAAAACTATTCATGAAGAGATGGTGGCTGTTTACCAGGGTTCCGCACCTTCATTATCAACTGTGCAAAAGTGGTCAAGTGAGTTCAAGAGAGGCAGAGAGAGCATTGAGGACGACCCCCGCTCCGGCGCCCCGGCTACTGCTTGTACGGGAGAAAGCATCAAAGAAGTCGAAAAACTTGTTCTTGAGGATGCCCGAATAAAGGTGAAAATGATGGCAGAGATCACCAAGCTTTCAATTGGTACCATTCACACCATTCATTCATGACCATCTTAACCTTTCAAAGGTCAGTGCAAGGTGGGTGCCACGAATGCTCACAGCGCCTCAGATAAAAAGTGAGAATCGCATGCTGTAGAGAGCTTTTGGAGATGTGTAGTGAGAACGCGGACGGTGTTATGGATCGGATTGTTACTGGGGACGAAACATGGGTCCACCACTATGACCCTGAAAGCAAACAAGAGTCCATGCAGTGGCATAAAAAAGGAACAGACCCCCCGAAGAAGTTCAAAGTCACTCCGTCTGCCCGAAAGCTCATGGCCACAGTTTTTTGGGACTCAAAGGGAATCTTGCTCATTGAGTACAAAAAAAAAGGTGAAACCATCAACGCCACATCCTACGCTTCCACTTTGCATAATTTGCGGGAGGAAATTAAAAAGAAAAGACGGGGTAAACTCGCAGCGGGTGTATTGCTTCTTCATGACAACGCTCCTGTTCACACGGCGCGAGTTTCCAAGGCTGCTGCGCGAGATTGTGGTTTCGAAGAAATCCAACACCCACCCTATAGTCCAGACCTTGCCCCTAGTGATTATTTCCTGTTTCCGGATTTGAAAAAATGTCTTCGTGGAAAAAGATTTTCGGATGATGAAGAACTCAAGTCGGTATTTTGCAGAGAAAGAGGAAATTTATTATTTTGAGAGTTTAAAAAAGCTTATCTCAAGATGTAACAAATGCATTGATGTTAGGGGAGATCATATTGAAAAACAAAGACAATTTAAATTGAATTCGCATTTTCCTTCATATCGATACCGAGAATATATTGAACACCCCTCGTATGTTACATATGCATATTTTCGCGAAACAAAGATGGGTTGTTTAAAGATATACTCGCAGATCCTTAGTTTGAATATTAGAGCCTACACAAAGAACTAATCAGTGTCAACGTCGAGAAAATTTGAAATGATGGAAATTTCTCGAGGTTAGAAATGCCTGACTAGATGGAGCTATGGCGCAAACCGCTCGTGCCACAATGGCGAAAGCTAAAGAACATTTTTGGGGACCGAATAAATTTTAAAAAAAAATCTAGGATTTAAGTGGCCTCCGCATTCTTCGGATCTGACAACATCGGAGTATTCTATGGGGAAGACATAAGTAAACCCACTACTATCTCACAGCTAAAGAAAAATATTCTTTCTGAAATGCGCCACTCTGTGTTATCCGATAATTTAGTTACATCTGACAAGACTTCGTACCATGTACAAATGTGGAACACTTATTCAACTACTTGAAAATATTAGAACTTAATATCTACAACATGATAAAGTTTAAGATTTCAGGTTGTAAGAGAACTTATACAAGTTTTTTACAGACCAAAAATCAAAGGAAGAATCGCTATTGCCAAGCTTTATCTCTTTGATCTGTAAAGGCAATTGGAAAACTAAACGTGGTAGGAGCATTACCGGGGAAAATTAAACGTTTTTGAGAAAAATTCAATGAAGTCATCACTTGAAGATTGTATTTGTATTTGTATTTGTATTTATTGATTATGAAATTGCTTATCACAGTAAGATAAATCTTATAAAGTAGTGAAAGCCTTAAAATTAAGTTTACAAATTGAACATAATAAAATAAACATAAGAATAACAAACGAAATTGGTTGAACAACAAGAAATATTTGAATAAAAAACATAAAAAAAAAACGAAAAACAAGACTCAAATAACAAACATGTGAATTTAAC
Organism: Volucella zonaria; assembly: GCA_963966105.1. Taxonomy (NCBI): domain Eukaryota; kingdom Metazoa; phylum Arthropoda; class Insecta; order Diptera; family Syrphidae; genus Volucella; species Volucella zonaria. The sequence goes on along the minus strand of OZ014533.1, from coordinate 444,267 downwards.
AAAAGATCATTAATTAAGAATTTAATCGAAACAAAAAAAATAATAAATAAATACCAACAAATTAAATTGAATATACTAATTAATTATACTCACTGGCCTAGTACCTCAAAAGTAAATTCCTATATCCTTTTGTCTTTCTGACTCCTCTTAGTTCACGGGGCAGGGAGTTCCATAGGCGAGTGGCATGAACGAAGAATTGCCGCTCCGATGTCAGGCAAGAATGTGGAGTTTGCATTAAGGTCAGAGTCCTTTGCGACCGAGGAAAAACTAATCTGGTATAGAGATACTCAGGTTGATGTGTCTGTATGATGTCATGCAGGCAAGATAAGGATCGAAGCACTAGCAGGTTATCGAATGAGCAGCCGACAATACACTTTGAGTAAACTGACACGTGATCATAATTTCGGAGGCCATAGATATACCGAGCAATATTGTTGTTTACAACATTAAACTTCCTTTTAGAAATTGAGTCAACTTTGCCATAGACCTCACACCCATACAGCAAAATTGGCAGTATGAGCGTTTTCGCCAGCATAGTTCTTATAGCTGTAGGTGTAAACATCTGAGTCGACCAAAGCATACGAAGCCCTCCATAAACCTTGCCAATAGCAGAGTTTATATGGTCAGTCCATGTTAGGAAGTCGTTAAAAATAAGTACGAGATTTCTTACAGTATGAACAAAGGGGACGATTTCTTCACCAAGTTTTATCGGTGGAAAGGTAGATAGGTTCTGTGTTTTCCTATGAACCACGAGAGCTTTCGATTTTGCCGGATTCAAACATAGAAAGTTATGTTGAGCCCAGAGAAAAATATTGTCCAATTCTTTATTTATCAAAGCAACAACTTTATCTAAAACATTGATATTTCCACTCAAAGCCAATTGGGCATCATCGGCATACATGTGGATCAGACACCGTTGGACAATTTGTGACTAGTCATTGATGTACGTAGAAAAAAGGACAGGTCCAAGTATTGATCCTTGAGGAACTCCACTCGATACCCCAAGAAAACTCGAAGTTCTATTATTGACCACAACACATTGCTGCCTATCTAAATAAGCTTTGCCGATTCTTTGGAGAAATTATACATGGTCTGAAGTTTTCGGCAAAGAAGGACATGGTTAACAGTATCAAACGGTTTTGAAAAGTCTAAGAGAATTAGAAAAGTAACATATTTTTTGTCCAACGCCTTCTTAATGTCATCGACTACTGACAAAAGTGCTGTTTTGCAGCTGTGTTTGGCGCGAAAACCGTACTGACAACTGCTTACTAGCTTATGTATAGACAAATATGCTTGTATTTGCTTCAAAATTACTTTTTCCAACACTTTACTTAAAAACGGGAGAATCGCTATGGGTCTATAATCGTCATTACCGTTTTTAGGGATTGGGATAACTTTTGCCCTCTTCCATTTACGTGGATAGTCAGAAGCTGTTATTATGATGTTGAAAATGTGAGTAATGGAAGGAAGAATGTAAGGAAGGAGAATTTTTACGAACCGCTTCGACAACCTCTTGATCATTGATACATACGAAACCGAAAGATTCATTGGAGATGGAGTTGTCTGAAGGATCAAATATATTACACTCGTTTTCATTTGTGAAAGGAGATGGTTTTGTGACGAATTTAGCGTTAAGAGTTCGGTTATTTTTGGAATCTCTTTTCCAACTCCAAGTTCCTTAACAGCTTTCCATTTATTTTTCGAAGAACAACTTTGGCTTAACTTATTTTCATAGTAAAGCGTCTTTGCGGACCTTATGTCTAGCACCACTTTGTTCTGCAAACGGCAGTATTCCCGATATAGCGGTTCGACTCTATATCGTCTCCATAGACTATAGGCTGTATTACGTCGCAGCATCAGCTTCTTAATTTCGCTGCTGAGCCAGGCTGGCGACTTTACGGATAACTTTTGTTTTTAGTGGGATATGTTTATTAAATAGGTATTTGATCTGCTCTTGAAAAAACACAACTTTATCGTTAACAGACTGCATGCACCTCAAACTATTCCAATCAGTACACTGAATGTCATACACCAACTCACTGTAGTTCGCATTCTTAAAGTCTCGAAACTGGAAGATGATCTCTTTTGGCCTGTTTTTAAAATCTAAGGTTAAATAAATGAGATCATTTCTCGAGAAACCAGAAGCTTGAACCTGACTATAAAGTAGGATCTTACTAACATCACTAACAAAAAATTGGTCAATCAGAGTACTTGAATCACCTTGGAAATGAGTAGGACTTTCTATATTTACAGGGAATAAGTTCAGCGCTTTATTTAGCAAATAAGAAGAAACATTCACATCCAACAAATTGCAGTTAAGGTCACCGCATAGAACAAGATGGGAGCTACTATAGGAAAGTTGTTCTAGAATGGTTACTAACGGCATATAGTCTACAGATTGATTTGCCCTGTAAGCAGTACCTAGTAGAATTCTTTGACTCCCACATACAATTTTGACGAAGCAATAGTCTAGCCCTGTGTCCTGATTGTATGTGAAAGTTCCTTTGGATGGCTCCGTTCCGAAAAGATAATAAATGGAATAGATACTCGTATAACAAGAAGCGCCTGCAGGAATATGACAAGATCTTAATACTCGTATAAAATTTACCAAAGATTTCAGGAAAACATTTTTAAACTCTGCAAACTCATATAACAAATGACATTTTCAATAAATAAAAAAAATTCTACGTTCCCCAGGGGTCGATTTTGGGACCTCTCTTATTCTCACTGTATATCAATGATATACAAACGGTAATTTTGAAGTCAGTAAAACATTTTTAGTGATTGGGATACCTATGCTACCCTTTTCCGGTAGAAAAGGTAGAGTGGTTCCAATTTTGGCGAGTTCATTGGCTCTACAGTTCCCTGGAACGTCTCTGTGGTCCGGCACCCAACAGAGGTGAAGATTGAACTGCTCTGCCGTCTCCATAAGAGACGATCGGCATTCAAGGGCGGTTTTAGAATTTAGTGAGACTGAGTCCAGGGATTTGATAGCGGCCTGAATATCCGAAAAGATGCGGATATCCTTTGCAGATATCACGTTTTTCTTCAGCCAGGACAGAGCTTCTTTAATCGTCAAAATTTCCGCCTGAAACACGCTGCAGTGATTTGGAAAACGGAAAGAGAGGCTTAGATTCAGCATGTCTGAGAAAACACCGCCACCGGTTTTAGATCCATCTGTATAGAGATGGATTGACTTGTCCTCCATGAAAGCATCTTCCTCCCAGAAGGATCTAGAGGGGAAGCTTACATGGAAGTTTTTGTCAAACCAAAGTTCAGGTGTGGTGCAATCGATGTTATCTGTGAGAATTGCTAATGTATTAAGAATACTGGCGTGGCCAAATGGATTATTTGTCCACTGTTTAGTCGCAGCTATTTGCCTGCTGAAAATATTGAGGGGTGTTAAATGAAGCAGAATGTCTAATACCGCAGAGGGGGTAGACCGCAATGCTCCGCTTATGCATAGACATGCTGTTCTCTGGACTCTGCTTAGCTTAATGTAGTTAACCGCACTTTCTAAGGCAGTCCACCAGACTACCACCCCGTAAGTAAGTATCGGTCTTATGACCGAGATGTACAGCCAGTGGGTTATCCGGGGTTTATTCCCAATGGCTTTTTTGCAAGAGAATAAAGCTATTGTATCTTTATTGACTCTTTCTTTAATGCTAGGTTTCCAGTTTAGTTTTCTGTCAAAAATGAGACCCAGATGTTTTGCTGTATCGGAAAACACTAAACTGGTACCGTTTATTGAAGGAGGGTGTATAGTTGGAATTTTGTATTTCCTGGAAAAGAGGACAAGATCAGTTTTATGGGGGTTTATTCCCAATCCACAGCGATCTGCAGAATGGGTTAATCTATTGAGATTTAATTGAAGGAGTTCTTTAATGGTATTAAGATGCTTACCTGAGACGGCTATGGCAACGTCATCCGCATAGGCAATCACCCTGCTACCACCCGCTTTCAGGTATATCAGCAGTTCATTTACTACTAAGTTCCAGAGAAAGGGAGAGAGGACACCGCCTTGCACCGTACCTCTGCTGACACATCTTTTAGCAGAAGTCTCACCCAGTTTGGAGTTGATTATCCTGCTTTTTAGCATACGACTGATCAGTTCCCCAAGTGAGTCGTCTACCTGCAGAGCTGACAGCGCAGACGTGATTGCGGATGTGTTGACGTTGTTGAAGGCACCCTCTATGTCCAGGAAAGCAACCATTGTGTACTCTTTATATTGTAGGGATCGTTCGATGTGGCTAGTCAGTGAATGCAGAGCCATTTCCACCGACTTTCCTTTACAGTAGGCATGTTGAGCCGTTGACAGAAGTCTAGGATCAATTTTAGCTCGTATATGGATATCAATCAGTCGTTCTAGAGTTTTCAGAAGATGATAGACTTATAAGTCTGAGGTCCTTTGGGACGACATGAGAACATTTTCCGGCTTTGGGGATGAACACTATATTGACTTCTCTCCATGACAGTGGAATGTGGATAAGTTCTACACAGCTTCTCATAATATTTCCTAGCGCAGGCAGAATAATATCTGAGGACCTCTGTAGCCCGGCAGGTATTATACCGTCCGGACCAGCAGTTTGTCTCTTATGATCAGACCAAAAAAACGATGAATAAAAAAAGGAAATCATTATAAGGAGACGACAGTGTAAGACGATATTCCATCATAATGTGTCCCTAAACCCAAATGTATTCTTCAACAGGCACCCACATCTCTTGCCTATTCAGTTTTCTATAATTATCGGCTTAGAGTGCCGATCATATTATCCTCTAGGATAGTCTCTGACATAATGTCATGGCTGATCAAAAAAATTATATTGTAATTATAAACAAAAAATTATCAAAATCAACAAATCACTTTAAACTAACAACAGCACTCAATATATGCAAAACTTTGTATACCTACCGTGTGTAATCATGTGCATGTCAAAAACGCGGTTCGAAAAGATTGCTTCTTTAAGTCGACGACACAGTAAAGAATAAGAAAATCAATATGTTCACACAAAGACTTCAGCAACAGCAGAAGCGGTAGCAGTGGTCCCAGGTGAAACGAATTTTGATTAGTTGATTCCCAAGAGTCCCATATTTCCCCAAATGAAAGATATTTCTATGCACTGCCTTCTGCTGGTTCTGGTGCGACTACCACCGAAGGTGTACATGTATAAAGTCCTATAATACTATAAATGTTTCTTCTAACTTTATCCCTGTCTGAGATGAAAATATTAAAATGATATAAAAGAGAATTTCAGTACTCTCTTCAGTTACTGCGCATGAAATTTTAGTACGAAGAGACATATCAACCACGTGATTCGGATTCTACAATACTAAATGTTTTATACATGACCACCGCGCGTACGATACGTAGTTATTCGTACGTTCGTACTGCTTTGGTCTTCTGTCAGTGCTTAAGAGACAGAGACATTTTCTCTCAAAGAATACTCGTATAACCAACAAAAAAAAAAAACAACAGGAATACTTTCCCGTACAATATGTTACCCGAGGGACCACCATGTGCTCGTTGAAGTCCCATTCTTCGTTGAGGCACTGAAGACCGAATCCAACCGTACTCCCACTTTTAGTTTGGGAAAATCTTTCGGGATGGATTTTCTATCAATTCTTAAAGCTTTTGCATGTATGCGTTTACAGGCCACCTTAGTTGAAGAGTCTCTGGCCTTTTTAAGGTGAAATCTAAATATGTGGCTTTGTCCATATCACATACCACAGCAATCCACTATCCACCCGGCGCTCAGCAATAGAAGAGAAACAGTAGCGCTATAGTTAATCGGAAGGCTTTGGTATACGGCGTATACCATACCATATAGTGTGTACGTACGTAGTGAAGCAATGAAAGGGTTTTGGCATTTGACGTAGTGTCGTGTATTGTGAATGTAGACTTCCAACTCATCAACATCATCTCCGCGCGACTATAATCCTTGTCCTCTAGCTAGGGAATTCCTCATCGAAATTTGAATATTTGTGGGTTCACGTGTTCGGATAGAGTCAAAGTCAGAGTCAGAGTCAGAATTAGTCGATTGATCGGGTATCCTGGTACTGGTATGGTACTGTTTCGTGGCTTGTTGGCTTTTTGGGAGTGAAAAGAAATTTTCAGAGAGGGGGATAGCGCGCGATGATTATTCAACACGTCCTTGCGGGACACAATACATGTTCGCTTTTGTGTCTTATTTGGTTGGTTCTTCATCAAGTGAATGGTATGCGCATTATTTTGGTTTGCATACTTTATTAGCTACACTAGCAGCTAACCGTTACCTTTCTAGTTGTAGTCGCACAACTGGGATTTTCACTTCACTACGAAACCACAAGCCATTTAAATTCTCGCTTATTTTGGGACCACTTCAACAATGAGGAAAATGTTCGTCATTTGATTTGAAGGACATCACAGCCTCACCAATCTAGAGAGATAATATTCAGAGGTATGTACATCTATGTATCTACATATGTATGTACATATTTGCAAGGTTATATTTCTCATATTGAAGAAATTGTAATTAGATAGTTACATATGTATGTCGTTTCTGTCGTCAGTCACCGGTTGAATAATGTTTTGGTTGTTAAAATAGAGCCTTCTGGTTTTTATGCTACGTCAAGCTATTTGTATTTGCATGTGTGCATACATTTGTGTGTTTGGATTCCAGCGCTAGGTACATACAAAAGACTGGGTGCCAGGACACTGCGGTATTAAAGGAAATGAACAAGCGGACGAGCTTGCAAGAAAAGAAGGGCTACTCGACAATAGTGAGGTTGCCAATATCATAGCGAGGGGCACTATCCAGGAAAAAATCACAAGGACTGCCAACCTAAGGTGGTGAAGTCTTGAAGGACGCAGGGTGCCGCTTTTTGACCGCAAAATATATAATAAGTTAATAAAATTAAACAGGGATAAGCTTAGGACAGTAATAGGAATCCTGACAGGACACTGTCTCCTGCAGCAGCACGCAAAGAGACTGAAATTGTCTGATACGGATTTCTGCAGATTGCAAGCTGTTGAGGACATAACACACATAGTGTGTGAATGCGAGGCAATATCGCGTAGTCGAAGAAAATTTTTGGGGAAATACTTTTTCGAAAACTTAGAGGAAATAGACGGCACGAACTTCAAAGGACTTGTTGGCTTTCTTCAAGAAAATTTCTACCTACATCGTCGTTTGAGGCCTTGAAATATAGTATAGAAAATGTACCTTAAAAATTGTTAAGTATAATACATTTAAGTTCTTCAAACAAGAAACCGTTTATTTAGACTAAACCCGTAAGGATACATATGTATAAAGGTACATAGTCACCCCTGTCCCCTTTCTTGCATATTGCAACACACGTACATATATACGACAGTCACTTAACTCATCCATCAATTGCTTTTTTTTTCACCTTTGACTGCCTTGGCTCTTTTTGCAAATATGGTATTTTTGAAACAACATTTTCACGCTTCTTTTCTTAGACGATTAAAACAATGGCAATTGTTTTTAACCCTCACTTAATCCACTTTTGTTGTCAATCTGGTAACTCCTATCAAAGGATTCCCCAAAGCAAACGAAAATAATGAGCTTTGGAAAAAAGCATTTATCAGCGCACCAATATTCCAAAAGTATTCATTTCAGCCATAAAAAAATTCGTTGCAATATTCCCCAAACTACTGCAACTTCAGCACCCACCAACAACCATACCTACATACCAAAGATAATAAAAATAAAAATGTTTTCTCCTGCATGGGAGGGAAATCCTGCAAAAAAGTAAACAAAAACCTTGAGTGCCAAAAACTGGTTCTGTTATCATTTGGAATCCCAAACAAAAAAACCCACCGCCAACATCTTTGCCGTCGTCGGCGCTCAATACAGAGCATAACGCTCTGCTCAGCCATTCTCTGCAATGGTTTGTCCCAAAAGTCCTCGACTGGGGCCATGGAAATGGAAAAACTCGTTATTCTCGGGTTATGGTCCCAAGGGAATTCGCTGCTGTGCTCTTAATTCGATTCGTCTCCTTGGTTACCGCGTCCCCAGAGAATCACAGTTTCATTTCTTTGTAGGAATTCTCTCGTATAGATTTTATGCTGCCATATTCCAATCCAACTCCAAGGTTGCTCCCAATCTCTCATTCTCACTGGGTACTACCACTGGTAGGGTACACGTGAGTGAGTGAATGATTCGCATCCTTTCTATACATGTATATGTCTATATATGTATATATTTTCTTTTTTTTCTTTTTTTTTTTGCGAAAAGAAGAACACAGGACAGCGATATACAGACTTTTGGGAGTATACTGTTTCAGTGCATGTCTCTACTTCTTTACCTCAAACCCAAACTCCTTATTCTGTTACCGACCGTCCTTTCACAAAAGCCAGCAATCCGGCCAACATGCACATGGAGAACAGTCTATAAAAGATACCGAAATTTTACTCTCCAGTGGATTGCTAGAAATTCCCTAAACGTCGTCACCGTCACATACAGAACGAGAAGCCATCGAACACAAAGGGCAAAATGTGTGTGCTTGCCATCATTCACTTCCGAAAAGGGGTTGCTGCTTGATTAAGACACTACGGTTGTTATTTTTCCACCAATATTTTACAGCACCAAATTTAATTTCTTCCATTAGAAAAGCAAGCACTCAACCCGTGCAGCATATACATACGTTCATATGCATGTGTGTTTGTATAAATCCGAATTAGACACCTCTCTATATTATAGTAGATAACAGTTTTCCTAACTTGCCATCTAATAATATTATCATTTCTACCATCGACCGATTTAGATCTAGATCTAAATTCTACACAACTGTTGTAATGGCCAACTTGTATGGTGATGACACAAGTAAATTTTTATGATGAATACGTCTCACTAAGAAATAACATGAACTTGACTTGACATACCATATACGAGCACAGGCAAGACAATTTAGAGATTTAAAGTACAAAGCAAGCCGAAGCATGAGGTTAGGAAAACCAAGTATGTAGGTACTCGTACTATACGTTATTTTTCTCCTTTTCCAGCGTAGCTCCCAGGGCGACAAGCAAAAATGTATATTTATACTCGTATACTATGCTACAAGCTACTACTATATATGAGCAAAGGGAAAAGACAATTTCGGGATCCCCAAACTTATCACGGCCCCATTTCCCATCAGAACATTATACAGTACGCTAGAGAGACCCATATATTATGGGAGAACAAGTGTACATCGTACCCATGCTTGCACACCCTTCCTTCGAAGTTGCTTTATGTTATATGAATCTCCTATAGACACCCAAACTCCTACATGACTCAAAGGGAGCATCTGCCGCCGACGTCACCGTCATCGTCGCCACCGCCACCGTCACCGTCACCGCTGCCATTCGAATACTATGGTGACGCTAAAGGTATACTCGTGCTCGTATTATCACACATACTATAAGCTTCAAAAGCAGCTTCAGCTTTTGCTTCTGCTTCTGCTGCTACTGCTACTGCTACTGCTACTGCTATTGCTATGGCTCCTGCTTCTGCTTCTAGTGCTGGTGCTGGTGCTGGTGCTGGTGCTGGTGCTGGTGATGGTGCTGATGCTGGTTTTGCTACTGCTGTTGCTACTACTGTTGTGTTGTGACGATGATGTTCGGATCGTGGATTTCCCTTGGGACCTCTGTACATGAAAACGGCACCGAGAACTGTACACCCATGTGCCATAATCATCGCACACTGGAATATTTCGTGTAATGTATGAGTATGGGACTATATGGACACATCAAAGTTTATTTGGGGCATACGGCGCCCCATAGTTAAATGCTATTACGTTAGGTATGTACGAATATGTTGTATACACATATCTTTACATATTCAACTTATTGGCTGCCCTGAGTGTTTATGTGTGCTCTGTTTCTGCTGCCTCTTTCAAAAGGTTATCCCTCTGCCCCTATCACACACTATAGAGACGTTCAGTGTATTACGTGTTGAAGGATACGCATGTATCTCGGGTTCCCTCTCGGATTCCTATAATTTGCTGTCGGTCTTCCTTGCCCCTTTAATCTCATTCTATCAATGCAAAAATATTATTACAAATTATTATCCTACCGTTGATCTATTGGGACTTTACCTAGTCGTTTAAGAATGTTGCCAATGCTAATACATACATATAAATTATACCAACACATATCTATGTATGACTAAATCTTATAAATTTACACTTACCACAATTGTCGTCTCCGTCGACGTCACTCTCAATATCGGATAAAATTTCTTCTTTTGGATCAATTCCAAGTAATAGGCAGTCGTCATTAGTTTTAAGAATGTTGTCATCATCTCCAGCTGAAAGTTTTAAGATGGTTGGCTTATAATTTATGCATATCTACATTATTATTTTGTTAACAGTATTCGAATCTTTTTTGTGCATTCGTAGAATCTCATTAGAATGCACAAAATCAAAATTTAAAAAATCAAATCTACTATTTCTAAATGACTTTTCGTAGATTTCCCCAATGAAAATCAACTGATCAAACGCAAACATCAACAAAAAGTAAAATAGTGTATATTTATTATATTTTCCAATGCAATTTTGAATGAGATACATATGCCTTGGTTACTCATACATAACATCAATAATAAAGCCTTTCAATAGTCTGAACTGGTGTCTTTCACACCTCACACCTTAGGTAAGTCTAACATTTCTTCTATCCTTGCTTAGATGATCCCTGCCCTTTTGCGAGACAAGTAACTGAGAAAGATCTCTTGGGTAATGCCTTTTTATTCATTCGCTCAAGGCAAATGGAAGATTTTTATCTTCGATTTATGTATTAAAATCTTTTTTTGTTATGTTCATAGATCAGAAGCCATAAAGCTAGCACCTTCTTCTTCAGGGCGCAGCCCTGTTTCTTAAGACTATTTATGAACCTAACAATCAAAGAAGATAATATCGATCCTGTATACATAATACAATAGCTGACGTACTCGTAATAGCCGGACTTAGAGCTAATAGTGCGTCAACAGCGTTACGTGGATGCACTTCCGATCATTTACCTAGGCTCATTTGAAATTTGCTCATAAATAGTAAAATAGAAGCTATCCTAAGCTAACAATGAAATTTGCAATCCACTACTACCTGTGTATATAGAGTACTGCCTGTTCTTTGTGTAGCAGGAACTTAGCTCATTAGTAGCATCCCATTGGTCTACTTCTGGAATTATCACAATGCGAAAATTTTATTGAACGAAAATTACCGGGCTGGAAGCCACACTGATCTCGCAAAAATGTGTGTTATGCATTAAACTAGATATGATCGCATAAGAGCAGAGTTCCATTCGTTAATAGTTACAAAGTGGATCCTCACATGATCGTCATCTAAATATAAGCACCATCCTTGGAAGAAAAAAATGTAAGCCACGCTTTTTAAACCCAGGAGGAGAGAACTGCTTCGTCGAATGATGTTTTTCTTATTTTCTTTCTTTTTTTATTTTATTTTTTATATCTATAATTAGCGCACGCTCAAGGGGTTATTATTAGTACCCTTAAAATGTTTGCACACAGCGCGAGCGCAGGAAAAATAGGAAGGAAGACAAGAGAGGTACCGATGTATGTACATTGTTCTTAAATGTTTGAAAGTTGCAATGACTAGTGAATAACTCCTTAGAACATGATTAGGTTTTAAGTTCCTTTAAAAAAAAAGCTTGTGGCGAGTGTAGATATAAATTTATTATGAAAGATCTAACACCACAACAAAGTCCATTGTGTTATTTAAACACTTAAATTAATTGTTCAATTACAAATAAATGAAGAACATTTAATGTCTTATGGCAAAGGAGGCGTATAATGAATAATTTTGCAAATTTACAAACACTTAGAGATAAAAAAAAAGTTTGGCCTATAACCTATGTAAGAAAATATTGATAAACTGACACAGGGTGCTTGTGAACATCCGGGCAGCTTACTGGAAATCCTCGAAAAAAGGAATAAGGCACAGTCTCAGGAAAATGGCAATAAACGGTGGAGAGATTGGCAAATGGATGACAGGACACAGTTCGACTTAGTTGGCTTTGTTGGTAAACAAAATAGTTGCTATTTTGGGGCTAAAAATCCTCAATTGGTATACCACACTTGGCCGGCTACACCATTTGATCATATTTATTTGAGGATAATAGCGGCATTTAAGCAATGATTAAAATGTTTTAATACTTTCGACCATTCAAAAAGGAACTTGACAAACGGCGGTTAAGCCATAACGAAACCCAAACAAAATCGGTCTGGAACGTGAAATGCACAATGCATATGTAAACATAATATTTTTTTATTTAAGCTCTTATCCTTATAAGAAAAATAATAATGAATTTAAAAAAGCTTATTAATCACTTCTTCGAAAAATTAGACCCCGATAATTTTTGTAAAAAAAAGTTTATTTGGAAAAAGCACGCTTTAAATCATTTTGACAAATCTATCATTTATGACGGTTGAAACATAAAGTCATATCCGGTGTTCCGGTAAGACGGTAAAATTGTTAAAGTTTTAAATAGCCTTTCTGGTTGTAAACCTATCCCAGTTTTTATGTTCCGTTTTCGTTTCCACATATTGCTGGATTGCTTCCAATGGTTTGAAATTTTGTTTTTTTTTTTTTAAGTTGAATGACCTTAGTTTTGAAACTGAAATTTCAAAGAGCGCAATCGTTTAACAATGAAGGAAAAACTTCATTAAACATAACCCAATTTCGTTTACTAATATACGTACGTAAGTATATGTATTTTATATACACCCTGAATGACTCGAGCTGCAACCAACTTCAGACCGCTATAAGTTCCCAACCGTTCATGACAGTGAGCTCAAGTTTTGGCACATGGCAGATGATTTTATTATTTACAAGCCTTTTAAACGATTTGCGTCTCAGTTGTGTTGAAAAATTTTTATCCGCGATGGAATTCAATATTGATAGTGTGATTGCTTTATATTTGGCTGGAAAACCACAAGTAGCTATCGTTAGAGCCGTCCAGCACCTCAACGTGAATAAATCATTTGTGTCTCGAACCATAGCTCGTTACCGTGATACTGGCAGCGTTGCAAAACGCCATGGAGGTGGTCATAAAAAAACAGCAACATCGGCAGAAATGGTTCGGAAAGTGATGGCTCAAATTGAGTGAAATCCGCGTCGAAGTGGAAGAAAAATGGCTCGTGAGCTCAACATATCGTTGGAACGGATGCAACACATACAGAAAAATGAGCTTGGGCTCAAGCCATTGAAGTTCCAAAAAGCACACGATCTTACAGCGCAACAGGAAAAAGTTAGAGTCGAAAGAGCGAAGGAATTGCTACGCTTGCACGAAAGTGGCGAGTTGCCGAATTTGGGTTTTTCCGATGAGTTGCCATTTGTTATAGAGCCATATGTCAAAAAAACAAAATGACCGAGTTTACTTGCCAGAGAGGTCCTTCGAAAATTTACACCTTCGGACGGCCACCAGAAAGCAGGCAGCACCGATGATGATGGTTTGGGCCGCCATAACCGCCGATGGTCGCTTTCCGCTCGTATTTTTGGACCGTGGCGGTGGCGTCAAGATTAATGTGATCGTATACCGTGAAACTGTCTTAGAGGCAGTATTGAAGCCTTGGGCAAACAATTATTTCGGTCGGAGACCGTGGACATTTCAACAAGACTCGGCACCATCTCACAAAGCGCGCGTCAACCAAGATTGGTTAAAAAACAATGTTCCACACTTCATTTCATCGACACAATGGATTGCAAATTCTCTCCGGATGCAAATCCATTGGATTTCTCTGTCTGGGGTATTTTGAAGGTGAAGGTTGGCACTAAAAAATACCAAAGTTTGGACCACCTCAAACAAGCATTTCGCCGGGAATGGGCCAAAATACCGCGCCAAAGGTGGACATATTGAAAACTACTGATATAATTTGAAAATTGATGTATTTTCCAACATTTTTTGCTTTGGCACAATAAAATTTATCAAAAAATAAAAAAATTATAGCATTTTAAAAATGTTGGAGTTAGAGTCATTCACCCTGTAGATACAAGTACCACATAATAAAGCCTGGAATAGTTTACAATTACAAGCAGATTTTTATTAAATCACAGTCATTAAATCGAAGTATTGTAGTATCTACAATTTTATAATCTTCAAATCAATAATTTTACTCAGTAAATCCTGAAATATTATATAAGACTAATCAGCGGTGGACTGTTTTAAGTTTTAAGTTCCTTGAAAATAATGTGCTTTTCTACTTTTTCTCCATCTAACAGGTTTTTCTGCCCCGCATCCACTTATCTGAAAACACATTGAAAACATCTAAATAGGCCCAAGGCGCAAATAAAATCAATGACCCAAACATGTACGAGTACCTACCATTGAATCCCACTACCAATCGTATGATTGTACCTACATATGTACATAACATATATCTACCTATATTTCTCCATTACCAAAAATTTACTTAAAATATTTTGTCGTTTTATCGTTATATCAGCAGTGGATACATATGGTGTGGATATGAAGAAAATCCAAAATAATAAAAATAGGATCACTACATACGAATGATGTTGGTTCTTAAATATTTTGTAAGTAGAAATGAAATCCCTTCTTTAAACCGCTAGTGAGCCATAATAATAACCTACACACGCCCATATTAAACCCAGAAATTCCAATTAAATTGAATATTTCATATGCAGTTAACATCAAAGCGCGAACATCATAATGGAATATAAGGATCCACTTGCGTTAATAACGAAACCGCATCCATCTCTAACAAAAAGGAAACAGAGAAACGGAAAAAAAAAAAAAAAAAAAAAAAGATGAACCAACTCATACATACGAAACGTAAGGACACATTAAAATCACACCTGGAGGATTTAAAATCGTTATCCTTTTGGTATCACCCGCTCGACCGCCACCGTCATTGCCAACCCCAAAATAACAACTGGCTGGCTGGCTGGCCGGCTGGCCCCATTGCCACACTTAAAGGAGAAGACCAACCGCACTGATATGAAGACTTGGCCCCGTGTAGGGGGCTATACAAATCGCATAAAAATGGTTTACGGGAACAAACCGAGGAAGAGCAAACACAAATGCCATAAAAAGGACAACCAACCAACTTTTTTCCTCGTCCCCCCCCCCTCTCTTCCCTTCGTTCAGCTTGCACCACTCGACATTCCATATCGCCCAGTCTATACAAACCGTTGAGAAGCAAAAACAACAACAAAAACAAAAATAAATTTAGTTGAAACTCGGTGTCCTGTTGGTACGTGTGAATCGTGCGAGTAGGGTTACCAGTCAGCCAGTCAGCCAGTCAGCCAACCAGTCAGTCAGTTTATAAGCGCCCATATGTATGCAAGCGATTTTCATTTTTGTTTAAAGCCCCCCCGGGTGCATTTCGCACTCAGTCAGCTCTTCAGGATGGATGTTTGAAGGTGGCACCATTCTTCCATAGAAAAGATGATAATACAGGGTTCCATGAGCGATATATTATTTTTCGAAACTGCTGGCTGCTTATACATCACACGGTGTGTACAGTGTACAAGCAATACCTATAGTGGGTACAGGCTATAGGAAACAGGGGTACAGACAGCAAAGAAATGTTCCCTGGCCACAAGAAAATAATGAAAAGGACCTCAATGGTACAGTTAGCAACAAAACCATAAATATCCGATAGATGGTCTTCGATATGAAGATATGGCTCCCAAAGATCCAAACAGTTAAGCCATTGATGGCATGGCACACATATGTACATAAGTACCTACATACGGCAAAAACTTGGACAAATGGACAATAATCCTAACAGAAGAATTATCCGATTAATTGTGCATATAGATACTAATGCATGTATACAAGCCGCTGTCAAGATTCACTTTATTCAGTGTCATTTTTACTTATTCAAACATTTTTACTTACACCTTAGCCTAGATAAACATGTCCGAAAAAGGGGTGGGGAAAAAAAAAAAAAACGAAAACAGCAACAACGCCAACGACAACGACAACTATCATACAAAAAGTAATAAAACAAATAAAATAAAAATTAGAAAAGGATTTCCCAAACGAATTGTCATCGTAGAAGCAAACTCCAAGTATAATTATTTGCATATACTACGAGTACAAGTACGAATAGGTACACCCGTACACACACTCAACAGGATAGACAGATACTCGTAATACGTGCGTTGCTGTGTAGGTGGTAGGTGGTAGGTGGTAGGTGGTAGGTTCTATCCCCTCTTGTAGCACCAGGGACGACATTATTGACGTTGTGTTGTGTACATACGGCAACTGGGTATAGAAAGCTAACAACAGCACAACATTGGAGCAATGTGTTGTTGGGGCAGCCAAGCAACCGAACGAAGTAATCCTCAGAGGGAACTCCCACGGGATTGTCAATTCCCTAGAGAAATACCAACGATGGGTTTTCTATGTTTCAGAGAAAAACGGTTTGAATGTAATAGTTAACAGAGCAGCACCGTTCAGCCGATAGCTGAGTAAATGTATATACAAAGTTTAAGCCACAAGGGGGGATCGAATGTAGACTTCGTTATAAAGGTGGGGGAATGTGGTGAATTTGAAATTGGATTAAATATGTATGGTTAGCACCATCAATGTATTCTTGCCATTCACCAGTGACAAGTTTACCTTTTAGGAATGCTCTTGGTTTCGCCTGTTTTCTCCGGGACATTGTTTTGTTTTGTATCTCGTTCTATATTTTATATTTTATATTTTATTTTGTTTTCTTTTTTTCTTCACAAATCACTACATTTAGCACAAGGTAAATTATCATCAAATTCTTTGTTTGTTTGTTTTTTTTTTTTTTTTTTTTACTCCTCTTTACAAACAACTGACATTATTTTTATTTAACTATTTATGTTTCCCTTTTTTTTTTTCAATCTTCAATAACCTACAAACTGATTTGAATTATTTCCGGTTTTTTTTTTTCCTTGAACTGTCACATTAACGCAGCGATAAAAATAAAAACAACATTTCCGACAACGTGCTTATCCTTTCACCATCTTCTACCGAATGTTTTGCTATTTTCAAACTGATGGATAACGGTTTCTCGACGCTCTTCGGCCTTGTTTCCTAAGGGCGCTCATTCTCTTATAGTCAAAAAAAAACTTACCTAAGAGCATCCAAAGAGCAAAAATATAACACATCTTATATAAGACTATGAGTATATTTACATTTGGTTTTCTCAGTAAATTCCATCCCACTTGAAGAGACAAGGGTGTTGAATTAATATATATAAAAAAAAAACACACAAACAAAAAAAAAAACTTGAAGAACAGAATGTATTGCGTTTCAGAACTCCCATGAGGGTTGGTTCTATTGTGTATGCACCTTGTTGAAATATACTCGTATGTATATAAACAACAAAATGTACTCGTATACATATTGGTGTTTGAAATAGGTGTACTCATATATCGCGAAATACGCAAGGGATTCGCTTGTTACCAATTCCCAATAGGGTGATGTTCGTCCCTCGTATGGGGAGAAAAGCTTATGTATGAATACATACTATATGTACGTATGTACATAATAATATAATCTGGTTCTCAGTCGTACGTAGGGGTCCTGTATGTGCATGCTGAGTTGATCTCGGTAGGGATGCGCCCGGAAAAGTAAAGCAATTATAAAGTCAGTCGGTGTTTGATGTAATCGCCATAAGGGTGATGTTATGTCGACAAATTCAACAGTGATTCTCATCCGTGGGGGGTGGCTAACTGCGAGGAATAACCGTGAGAAAACATTTGTTGCACACAATTTTGCCATACCTACCTACCTACCATACTGAATCTGAATGTTGATACACAAGAAATACAACCAATTTCTTTCTTGTAATCTAAAAGTTAACATACGAGTACGAATTGAAAGGATTGTTGTGGAGACTAATCTTGAA
This sequence comes from Volucella zonaria, assembly GCA_963966105.1. Lineage (NCBI taxonomy): Eukaryota > Metazoa > Arthropoda > Insecta > Diptera > Syrphidae > Volucella > Volucella zonaria. Next base: position 426,421 of record OZ014533.1, on the reverse strand, counting down.
CAATGCACAATAGATGCTAGCAGCTCAGAAAAGAATTAAAAACTAAGAAACGGTCGATCACGCCTACTTTCTTTTAGTCATCTGCGTTGGTATTTCAAATTCATAATATCGAATTGAGTAGTATCATATTTATTCAACTCGCTTGCTACGGGGTCCTTTAGGTACTTACTTACTCCAGAAAATCAAGGTATTGAATATGTATAAGAAATCTTATGACCCGGTTAAGATACTTAAAATAAACCGATTGACAAGTGTCTGATGTGACTTTAGCGGTTTACTAAATGGAATGAAAACTGACATCCTTGACTGCCAGAATGCGCTGCTACGGCAAAAAAGGTTATGGTGCCAAATTTCAGTGCGATACTGTCTTTAGTTTTGTTTTGACAGCTGATTGTTGTTGACGTGTTTGGCATCATGTTGATTATGGACAAAAACGATTTTCGTTCTCTCATAAAACATTATTTTTTGAGAGGCAAAACGGCGAAGGAAACAAAAGAAAAGTTGGATAAACATTATCGGGCTAATGCTCCGTCAGATTACACCGTCAAATATTGGTTTCGAGAGTTTCGTGGTGGCCGCAACTCCACTACCGATCAAGTCCGCAGCGGCTGGCCCTCCGATGCAGTTACAGAGGACAATGTCAAAAAAAATACATGAAATGGTGTTGGCTGACCGGAAAGTGTGGAGCAGATACCACAAAGATTAGTACTGAGCGCACACGCCATATTTTGGGCAATATTCTGCATATGGAAAAGTTATCCTGCCGCTGAGTGCCGCGAATGCTCACTTTTGACCAAAAACACGAACGCGGGAGCACTTCGAAAGAGTGTTTGGACTTGCTGGTGCGGAATCGGGCGGACTTTTGACGTCGATTGGTAACTTGGATCCACTATTACACACCAGAGAACAGAATGAGTGCCCGGCAATGGACTGCAATGGGTGCACGAATGCACCCAAGCGGCCGAGGGAGGCTCGATGGATCGGAAAGGTTATGACGTCGGTTTTTTGGGATTGTCATTGCATACTCTTCGTGGACTACCTCGAAAAAGGAAAAACCATCAACTATGCATTATTGGAGCGATTTAAGGTCGAAATCGCTGCAAAACGGCCTCACATGAAGCGAAAAAAAATTTTGTTTTGGCAAGACAATGCGCCGGCGTACAAGGGCATCGCAACCACGGCTAAAATCAATGACTTACGGCTCCAATTGCTGTCGCATCCACCGTATTCGCCCGATTTGGCTCCCTCGGACTATTATCTCTTCCCAAACCTCAAAAGATGACTCATCAATAAACAAATTCAGCTCACGCGAGGAAATCATCGACGCCACGGAGGAGTATTTTGCAGACCTTCCGGAAAATTACTTTTCGGACGGGATCAAGAAGTTGGAAAGTCGCTGGAATAAGTGTATCAAACTAAAAGGGGACTATATTGAATAATATAAAAAAACAATTAAAAACAAAAAATGTAATTCCCAAGGAGGCCACTTTTCACTCCATCTAGTATTTATGTAGTCACAATATTCTACCAAATTCTGCTTACTTTATTCCTACTTCTTGGAAAGTTTTATGACCACATTCTGGTGATGCGGAGCACTACAGCATCAAAGCATGAGATGGCACGAAATATATTGTATATATTTGTTAGTTAGACAGCTGTTTGTCCAGCTTTAACATATCTACGATGAACGAGAAATATAAAGAAAAAATGATAGGGACGAAAATGGAAATGTTACAAATGTCAGCGTTGCTCCAACCATGATTTACAATAATAAGAAGTTCGCGCATTCCCGGAAGTCCTCAGATTTACAAAATGATAGTGGACAATCTACAGGCTGAGAAATTCAGAAGGTTTTGCTGTATTCAACGATGGTCGTCAGAATATCCAGTCCAAAAAGTAATAGAGGCCTAAGTTTCAGTGAGGTTCAAAACACAGTCTGAAAGAAAGGATACGGATCACTCAAAGGCGAAAACATCAGCAAACTTTTGGCTTCAGTGACGAGGTATCCGAAATAGAGCGTCCTGTAGAATGTTTTAAAGTCCGTAAATTTAGGAAACCCTACAAGCGGTGCAGTAGCAATCCAAGGAAAAATATGTGACACTATAAGTTTTTATAAAAAAATAAGAAGAAATAGAACAAATTACGGGGAGACTTATTTTAACTTTAGTCTCTTTTTTATCGAAAGTTGATGCAAAACTTTTGATTGTCAAAATGTGGTAGTGTATTGGCGTCCAAATCGTAAGATTCGTTTTTCGATTCCCTACCTACGATTTTTTTCGAGTAACTAAAATCGTGTGTGATGAGTTGTTGCCAAGAATACATTCCATCAAATGTTGGAGGCCATCTATAGAGCAAAATTACCACTGAGCTCGCACATCTTTCACTCTCTTTCTATCCCGTTTACCAAAAAACTTAACACATGCTTCGGCATATTAAGAATATATTCATACCCTTTTGTGTGTTAAATTGTTTTAAAAAAAAATCTGTTTATCGGCTCAAAATCGGATCTTAACAAATATTTTTCGTATATTTCAATCAAAAGTTATAGCACTGCTTTTCATGATAAATATACCGCCGCCGCCGATTCGCTTAACTTAACTTAAAGGCGACTTTGGGATTTTTATGGCACACAAAGTTCTTCATCTGAGCTTGGAACATCAAACGCCATAGAGGAAGAATGAAATTTATAAATTCATCGTCTGAATAATATTGATCGGGACGAAATGAGGTTTCAACTGAAAAGCGTTATGTGTAATACGGCCACTAATTTATACATTTAAATCACAATTTAGCTATGAGTTGGTTTGGAAGATCTTACCTATCCAAGATCGTGCGATTTGGCCCCTCTCAATTTTATTCCATGGGACTTTAAAAAGTTACTGTTTTATGTAGACAAACCCGCAATAATTGGCTGCCTTAAAGCCACCATTCGTCACAAAAAAACCACATCGGAACAGCGATATAAGTTGAATATCAGACATTCTAAGAAAGAGATTTTTCGCTCAAAAATCTCCACCGAGCTAACTCATCAGAAGCCCCAAATCATTTCCGAGCATCTTCGGAACTACGCTCTGCTTATATATACAACGCTTACCTTGGTTACATATAAGATAGTATATACATCACTTTTCTGCAATCAATAAAAAGATAGAGATCTCCGGATGTGTACCACGCGAACTGACTTCAGTTGATGCCAACATTTGTAGGCCATTGGACAGTGACTGTAGCAAGACCCGACTTCAAAGATCCCACCCAAGCATCTTTCACCCACGTGACATGAAGTCGGTGACGATATGAAGAATTTTTGAGGGAGGAGGGTTTAGTCGTTTCTGCAAAGGGAAGATCAAATTCATATCGCCGAGAAATGAAGGCAATGCATGCAAAAATTGTGGAAAAAGAAACCGCCGTTGGAGAATGGCATGGTATGGATCACGACAATATCCGTATTCATGTATCACGTACTAGATGGAGTGAAAAGTAACCTCCTTGGGAATGAAAACAATTTTTTTTTAAATGTTTTTTTTATTTTATTCAATATAGTCCCCTTTTAGTTTGATACACTTATTCCAGCGATTTTCCAACTTCTTGATCCCGTCCGAAAAGTAATTTTTCGGAAGGTCTGCAAAATACTCATCCGTGGCGTCGATGATTTCCTCGCGTGAGCTGAATTTTTTATTGATGAGCCATCTTTTGAGGTTTGGGAAGAGATAATAGTCCGAGGGATCCAAATCCAGTTACCAATCGACGAAAAAAGTCCGCCGGATTCCGCATCAGCAAGTCCAAACACTCTTTCGAAGTGCTCTCGCGTTCGTGTTTTGGGTCAAAAGTGAGCATTCGCGGCACCCTGCGGCAGAATAACTTTTCCATATGCAGAATATTGCCCAAAATATGGCGTGTGCGCTCAGTACTAATCTTTGTGGTATCTGTTAGCTGGTGCACCTTCACTTTCGTTTTGCCTCTCAAAAAATAATGTTTTATGAGAGAACGAAAATCGTTTTTGTCCATACTCAACATGATGTCAAACACGTCACCAACAATCAGCTGTCAAAACAAAACTAAAGACAGTATCGCACTGAAATTTGGCATGTCTGCCTAAATATGAACGGACTACAAGGCACCATAATCTTTTTTGCAGTAGCAGCGCATTCTGGCGATCAAGGATGTCACTTTTCACTCCATCTAGTAATTAAGCTTAGTGGCTTAGGCTATGAGTTAACCTTTTTTTCTGCCATATTCACCTCACCTTTTACCTACTGATTATTACTTTTTACTGATTTATAAATCGAGAAGAGGTAATTTCATCCTTTGCCTGCTTTTTTAGCCGAAAAATATAAAGACTTTTTTAAGGAAGTCGTAGTTCACTTTGAAGGTTGTGAGCAAAACTAAAGGAACAAATGAACAATACAAGTACTTTTATGAATTTTCATGAATATAATTATCTGTAAAAAGAAATATGTATATATTTTCAACTACGAGCTATAAAATTGGATATTTTATTTCAGTTAACTGATATTTCAGCGTCAAACAACTTGGAGGCGCAATATATTTTACATAATACTACAGCATCGCCCTATTTTAACGATCAGTTCACCTAATTTGTACTACAATGAAGGTTTTTCAAAACAATACTGAAATTTTATTGTTTTATAAACGTTTCCTCTGCATCTGTAGTAAAGTATTTTCGAATTGCCATTTTATTTTGAAGAGACTTTTATCGGTAAGTAATAATTTGTGTTTCATCAGGACTTTCTGTTTATCCCCTTAAATTATATAAAAGTCATGCCACTGCCACACTCTTCATAATTCGTATACTTTTGATATTTTACAGACATGATTTATTAAAACGTATTGTGTTGAACACCTTCTCGTTTTGTGTTTGGTTCTTATCCATTAACTTTCTGCGCTTGCTTAAACATATATGACTGCACCACGTGATTCGTTACAGCCACAGTTTAGACGTGTACGACTATAGTTTACTATAACGTCTCTGGTACGATGTTTACCATGTGACACTGCTTCCAGCCGGCTTCCAAGATGAATTCTAAACATTGCACCATTATGTCGGCATATAATGAGAAATCTTGTAATTAAAAACACGTTTAACTTTACAACTTAGTGCCTTCGTGTAGAAGTTTAAAACATTTCATTGATTCAACTTATTTTTTCCAAACTACAATACATAAATCAATCACCCTTGTTACTACACGACCTCAGATACCGAACTAAAACGGAAGAAAATAAAAATATCAGATCCTATGAAATGCTTGATACTCATGTTGGAAAGATAATAATACTTTCTTTAACTCCTTACTTATGTGGTATAATTTCCTTTGCATTCTGTTCCGTTCAGATCTACACAAATTGTATTTCCGGTCCTGCATAAATCGTCACAAAATATGTGTAAATACGAGTACACCTTTCAAACTTCTATCCTTAGTTGTTTTGCACAGCCTACCATAACAGTAGCACTTAAAACAAAGGCGAATTATCTCAATCCTTCAGATCAAAACAACTACTTGTGCCAACAATAATGCCATTATGACTCGTTGAAGAATAAACGGAAAGAGGAACACTTCAGAAAAGTGATTTAAGGCGGAAGTCTCATAAAGGGCACAAATTCAAATGAAGTAAATCAACCAAATCTTATTGGCTCATGGTCAAAGATAGGACCCGGTCTGCAATCTTTATTGACATATAATAGTAATTAAAAGTAAGTTACCGTTTTATTATAAGATTTTTAATATATGTACTCGTACATAAGTACTATGAAATAAAGGTTTATTTTCAAACTCCACCAAACCAAAGCTTCTTAAACAGTGAATAGTCCTTCCAATCGCATGTATTGGCTAAATCTGTCGAAAATGGTGAGTGTATTCGATTAGTATTATTCTGTTTTAGTTTTAAATGAAGTCGTAAGATAATTACATCTCTTAAGGCGCTTTGTGTTTTAATAGAGTAAAGGTCGGTGCACAAAAAACTCCAGGTGCACATGCGCGTATTAGGTGTGACCCTTCAACTCACGCCAATAACTTCCATTATGAAAATTGTATTCAAGCTGAAAAATTCATACCAAGAATATGTTGGTCAAATCGTTGTACGCGCAGCGAAGGAATTTTTCATTTTGGCGTCTGAAAGTATGCAACGATTATTTAATTTATTATATTTTTCTCACTTTTGCTTAGTATTCGCGATCCTGAGATTGTTGCTGTTTCTGTGATAACTAAGATGGAACTGGGCCGAATTGCAATTAATACTAGATAATTTTGAACAAGTTTTTTGTTTTTTGAGATAAAAGAATTTTATTTATTGATTAACTAAAAAAGTTATAGGCGTTGTAGTAATTGAAAATCTTATTTTTGACTATATTCAGTCGGTTTTCTTTAAAAAGTCTATCAAGCACGCCATCTAGCATTGAGTAAATTAAACCAACCTGACAAGGAAGAACGGCCATGGTTAAGGGAGCAGTAGCCACATAGCCAAATGTAGATATCCCCGATCGAGTCAGACGCGGCATTGAAAAACAGAAAAGAAAATTTAAAATAAACCTAACGAAAGAGGGGCGAGTCCTTTTCGTGTGGTAGAGCGTATTTTGATGAAAATTGAATGGCCACTACGTGCCATAAAGGCCCACCATTTAACACTGCACATTAGAAAAAAAAAATTAAATATCAGCAATTATAGCGGGTTATAAGAAGAACTTATATAAATCTCCGATTTTGCAAAAACTATACGATAAGGCAAACCACTGTGCAGTAAGGACAAATATCTATATATACATATTTATGTAGGTACTGTGAAAAGGAAGAATATAATCGGTACTCAAGCCACCGAGATAATTGCGCCCAAGCCTTCTGCTTTGTTCCTCTATTTATTTTACGAGGGTTGTTTCCGACCGCAACGGACAGATAGCGGCACTCGTCAATAAAAGCTAGTGAATGTTAGTTGTGCATCTTTTGACAGTTACTTACCGAAGTTTCTGCCATTTTGGACGCGCAGTATTTAGTTGACAGTTGTTTGAGTGAGTCGATGTTAAAAAAATTGAGTATCGAGCTGTTATTAAATTCTTGTTTTTGAAAGGCAATACGCCTACGCAAATCAAAACCGAGTTGGACTCTGTGTATAGGGACTCTGCACCACATTTACCACAGTGAAATTTTGGGCACCTGAATTTAAACGTGGCCGTAAGAGCTTGGGAGATGATAAACGTTCGGAACGTCCAAAAACTGTAACCACTGACGATAACATTGCTAAAGTTCACCAAATGGTGTTAGACGACCGCCGAATTAAAGTGAGAGAGATGTTATGAAAATGTCCAAAGAACGTGTTTGTTACATATTAAATCCAGATTTAGGCATGAGAAAGCTGTCGGCGCGTCGGGTGCCGTGTTTGCTTACGTTAGACCAAAAACGTGTTCGAATGAACATTTCCAACGCTCTGTTGGCGCAGTTTAGGTGCAATAAATCCGATACACCATTATACGCCCGAAACAAAAATTCAGTGAAAACAGTGGACTGCAAAGGGCGAGCCGGCTCCAAAAAACGCAAAAACTGTTTTTTCGGCCTGGAAAGTGATGGCGATCGATTATCTTCAAAAAGGAAAGACCAAGAGCATACTACGCATCATTACTTGCCCAGCTGAAGGCAGAAATTGCGGAAAAACGGGCACATTTGCAGAAAATCCTGTTTCACCAAGACAACTCGCCGTCCCACATCTTAGCGGTTGCCATGGCGAAAATCCATGAATTACGGTTTGAACTGCTTGACCATCCGCCTTATTCACCAGATCTAGCCCCAAGCGACTTCTTTTTGTTCCCTCATCTAAAAACTGCGCTCGGAGGACAGAGATTTTCGTCAAAAGAGGAGACAATCGCCTTCGTGAACAATTATTTTGCTGGGAAAAACGCCAAGAACTATTTGGACGTGTGTATAGTTACAAGGAAACTATGTAGAAAACTAAAAAAAAAAATGTCTTGTATCATTGTTCGGTCAGAAACTTTTCACACAACTTTTAGAAACCAGATCGATTGTTGTCATCTTCTTTTCGTTGTAATTGCATTGTTATTCAGTTCATTTCTTTTACTCTTAAAATCAATGCGAAAAAATGCTTGAAAATGTACTTTTACTGAGTTATAGGTACAATCTTATTTGAATTTTCAGGCCTATGCGACATTCTAAGCTAAACCTAATAATTAAGTAGTCTGTGTATTTTCATATATCTTTATTTAATTATTTGTTTAATTGAATAGAAGAAACAAAAACATAATTAAGACTAAGAAAATTAAATCCTCTATACAACATGCATTCATGTACGTATGTAGATTTGTAGCCGTTACAGTGTGTATGATCCTGACAAACTTGCATGGTATCAGGTTCTGTGGTAAGGTATACCTGGTACGAGTATTTACTTATTACGACACTCCGCTGCCCAACGACATGCACATGTGACCAAATTAATAACGCAATTATCTGTACTTCCTCCTTCCGAATTACGAGTATAAAACGAGTAGCTCCATTAATTTGTAACTTGAACGAACGCTACCAACCAGGAGGTTTTTTTTTTACACCTACATATCTTATTACGGCCTAAGGCAATCGGAATCATAGAAACAAAAAACATTTAATAAAGGACATGTATGGACATATGTATGTATGCATGGATGTGTATGTGCGTATTGGAAATTTTTCGGACATCGGTAAAGGTATTAAAAAATTTATATTAACTATGATCCTTTTATGGGTAAACAAAAATGTGGGTACCTTGATCTAGTCATCATGTACACACTTATTTTATTAAAAGTCTTTAGTATAAAGTTTACGTGAAATCTACACAAACATATGTGTGACACATTTTGTCTGCTTCTTTTACATGCATACATATGTATGTACATAGGCATGTATGTACCAGATATAGATGTATACATATGTATATGGATTTGCGTATTGACGAAGCGATTTATTCATATTTTTAACGTCCTGATAGGGAAGCTCTTGCATTCACCTCGAAAATCGAAAATGTGACAGTTTTATATATGTATGTATGTATTTTTTTTTTTTTTTTTTTTGGTTTCGCCAAAAAAAAAACGATTCGCAACACCCGAATATTCGACGCCAAGAGTGCGCCTACGTACTAACCCACACCACTACGTCCTTCAAGCACTCACCCCGAGGGGGTATTACTTCGCGGGGCTGGTTAGCAATTATGCTCTATTCTCCGAGGCCTCCTCTTGAGCTCTTCTTAGGGCTTCTGCTCTTCGCAGCGCGTACTGCACTCGCACTATAAATGAGCAGATCTCCATTCACTTGTCCTCTGACTGCGTCATGTGACTTATAAGGTTTTCTGGACTTGGCAGATTTAGTTACTCTTTCTTCTGCAAAGCGTCTACATGCAACGCATCCTCATTTTGACATTCTGGACACTGGGGCGAACTATCGTGTCCAAATCTATGGAGGTATTTCCGGTATCCATCCGAGTTGAACGCGCTTTTTACGTCGAGCGTTACTACTGCCCAGTAACTTTTTGTCCCCCATTTCCATCTTTTCCCTTGTATTGCTTCAGTTGCAGTATCTACTACCGCCTTTATTGCATCGATGGTAGAACTAGATTTTCTGAAGTTGTATTGGTGATCTGACAGCGCTCCAGTTTCCTCCGCCACCGCAAACAGTCTGTTGTATATAATACGCTCTAGGATCTTACCTAGAGTATCAAACAGACATATTGGGCGATACAATGATGGTTCTCCGGGTAGCTTATTGCCCTTTGGAAGCAGGACTAAGTGTTGCAGTTTCCACGGCGTAGGGAATATACCCTCCTCTAGACACCTTTGCATCGTCGATAAGTAGATGTCCGGTCTCGTTTTAATAGCCATCTTTAATGCCTTATTCGGGATGCCATCCGGTCCAGGTGCTTTGCAGCAAAAAGTTCTTCCGACGTGATGGCCGGGATATCTTCCATATTGATCTCCCTTGTGATGGTGACCATAGCGGGAATAGATGCTCTACTATAGTCCTTAGCATTGCAGGGCAGGTTAGTTTTGGGGACTGGTTGCCTTTAGCTTCTTCATCACCACTCTATATGCTAATCCCCAGGGGTCGCAGAGCTGTCTAAAACTTCTTGACTTACTCTCTTTAATGGCACTTTCCAGTTCCCGTCTCGCCAGTTTAAAGTTGGTTAGCCGCTCTTGGAAATCTTGTCTTCCTCTGCATCTCTGAGATCTTCGTCGTGCTGTTGGCACTTCGCTTTGAGCCGTTTAATCTCGTCGGTCCACCAGTAGCAGGGCTCGCCTCTTTTACTGACAGATCTTCTGGGCATTGATGCGTCGCTGAGGTAATGGTCTCGACTAGCTGATGAGAAAGGGCTTCTGCCGATCCAATGTTCGTTGTGGCGCTAGTGTTTAGCATTTCCTTCAGCGCCACAACGAGCTTTATATATATATGCACGTGCCTATGCGTATATGTATGTGTGTGCGCGTATCTGTGTATTTTTGTATGTATACAGTCAGTATAAGGAATTTACGTATTACCGTAGTGATTTTTGAGGCCTTACCATAATAAACACTTCCTTTTGGCCCTACATCATGCATTCTTTTAACATGGCGATGTCATAGGGAGCAATTTGTATTATTAGCACGCCTTCCTATATCCCTTCCAGGGAAGTGTTAGTTCCAAAAGAAAACTAAATAAGTAAATGCAAGTGTTTCCGTTATAGTGTTTTTATATTCCAGTCTTATGTAATAAAAAAAAAGTGTATGTCAGTTTAAAAAATAAATAAATAAAAACTTAGACAGGCGATTCAATTGTTTACATTTATATAGCATTGTACTTAAATTTCACATTTTGTTTGTGACATTTTTTTTTACCAAGATCTAAGTTTTGTTATATTTGTTTCTGACTCTCTTAAACGCTTGCCTCAAATATGCTTCAAATCGCTCTCAGAATAAACATTTTTCTAAAGAGTTTCTGTAATTAAAGGGGGAAGGAAAAAACTATGTCTAAATATACGCAACAGTATTTTACTTTTGTGTTTCTGTTGCTTACCTTGTATGTGCTCCTTGTGGTATCAGGACACTTATTTTAATTTAATTGTTTTTTTTTTTAATTTTACTGCGCACCTTGTATTTTCTTTGAACGTCAAACTTGAAATGGAAATTGGCGATTTTGTATTTGAGAGAAAGGGATAAAATGCCATCGATACGCAACGTGATTAGACCGTTTGCTATGGATTTCCATTTGAAAATAATTAGGCCTGAAAAAAGGAAGCGGAGTGGTAATACCATCGATGTACAAGTTATTAAAACAGATGCCATTACCAACTCGTTACCCTAACAGTCCTGAGAAGGTGGTAATAGCATTAATGGTCAAGTTTTGAAAGTGGTTGGAATTTTAAAACAAGAGCTATTACCAACTCATTTCTAGGCATGATTTTGGTGAGGCCTTGCTTTTTCCAAGATTTTCATTTCATTTCATTGTAAGTGGACAAGATGTGATGGCAACAATGATGGCGCTTCCTGTCATGCAATATTTCAAACCATCGATTTATTGAAATCACTATTTGGCAAGAAGGTGACTTAACAATAAATCGATTACAACTCTAGTTTTTCGATTTTTTAAATATGTGAACAGCTCTTCTGAGGAGGCATTATATTCATTATAATCGGAGTTTTCACAGCACATATTTCTTAAAACTAAAATAAAATATTGTGCCGACCTTTTTGTGTATGATATTATGTCATCGTAGTACTGGCTTTGTATATGTCAAATACAGGCAAACATTTCGTAGAAGAAGTGGTATTTTATTCTCTATCTTCATACATTTGCAGCAGCAACCAAGTTCGCGTATAGGTAGGAGTTTGTGTGCACAGCGGTTTGACGCATATTTTCTCCCTTCATCGCCATCTTTCGCCACAATGGATCAAGTTAATAGAAAGAGAAAGCATGCGAGAGAATCGATCAAATCGATCATTTTAAACAGAGTGGAGATAACTACTATATTGTCTGGGGGCCTACTTACTCAATTCGATATTTTGCTCCGTACTAATTTATTCGAAAGCAAGCTTATGATGAACAAAATACATTAATATGTAAATTTCTAAACTTTTGCTTGAGTTCTGCGTCTAGTTCTAGTTCCTAATTCACTAGGACCCCTATGGAGTCCTATCACAAAAAGCGTTAACCATTTTTTTATTCTCGTATATTATTGCATAAATCGAAACAATGTAAATAGATTGAATGGTTCTTTGTTGGAAATAACTTCGATATGAAGGTATATCCTAAAAATAGAAATCTATTAACTGTAATTTAACAAAAATTAAAAAGAAAAAAACCTTTCAAAATCATCTGAGTTATGCAAGGGATAGTAACAATTTAGTACAATTTTGTTAATACAAAATATCGCAGACCTAACCTTAATTTCTTAACAAAATTAACAAAATTTTTTCTTTAAATAGAACTGTTTGGTTTATAGAAGGTGATTCATCAGTGAAGCATCAGGCTAGTGATTCTATTATTTTACTTTGCACTATAGTCTGAATCGGGACTCAGGAAGTTACAAATGAAAGAAGAGCATTCTCTTATACTTTCCTCATTCTCTTCGCGCATCGGGCCGTTGGGCAACTGATTTGAATCGAGCTGTATGTTACATACATATATATGTTAGATATCCATCATTTGCCATCTAATTCCCTTCTTAACATCTTTTAAAAGAAACATTTTTTTCGAAATTAGAAATACTATTAGAAAGGGAAATACTCGTAAAGTTGAGTTGCTTCGTGCAGCACTTTTCTATTGGACTTAATTTTAAAACAACCTATACTTGCAAAATTACAGGTTATTTTATATTTTCATACATCCATACATACGCACGTACACACAGTTTTGCAAGCGAGTGTCATTCACGAACAATTGCCTACATTTTAAATATTAAGGGTGAGTCAACAACTAGTGTGGAAGTTTTCATTAAATTAAAAATCAATATAGAGTTTTATTGATTAATAAAGTCCGGTTTATGGCAATTATGAATGGAACACAACATCGTTCATGTGACCACCACGGCTTTTATCGCAAGCGACCATCCGCAAGTCGCAATTATCGATGACTTTTTGAAGAATAAGTGAGTCAATGGCCGCAATTTCAGTTTGGATGTTATGTTTGAGATCCTGAATTGTCGCTAGATTATTGGCATGGACCTTACTCATCAAATAACCCCACATGAAGCAGTCTAAAGGTGTCAAATCGCATGATATTAGAAACCAATCAACTTCTGCTCTAAACGAAATAATACGATCTTCAAATTTCGTTAATAAATTGATTGACTGATCCTCTTGAAACCAGAGATCGTGCAGACCCAATTCATTCAATTTTGAAAAAAAAAATAGCCGGTCAACATGTTGCCTCATCTTCGAAACAGTACGGGCCAATGATGCCGCCAACCCATAGCCCGCACCACACAGTGACTCTTTCTGGGATGCATTGGTTTTTCGTGGACCGTCGGTTTACCGGTCCACAAAAACGACAATTTATTTTATTTACGTACACATCCATTCAAAAATTATGTTGACCGAAAAAATCACGAATTTTACGAAATGTTACTTTTACAGATCGCCCATTTTCGTAATACCTAAGATTGAATAAGAAAAATGTGTTGTTGTGTGGCAAACGGCTCCATAACTAAAATTGCCAAAGGTTGTATGACATCTGTCAAAAAGATCAACCGATTTTGAATCCAGTAAATGACAGTTATTGGCAGCCAACATCCACACCATCTGTTGGGTCACCCTTTATATGCGACGCCTCTGTTGACAGTTCACCCGTATCCACAGACAGCTGATCTTATTACGTACTTGAAGCAATCGGTGGAAAGCCGGTTTTGGAAGAGGAAAATTTTGGAAAATTCACCTATTGTATGATAGTTTAGTTTATTTGCGTCTAAAATTTATTATAACGGTCCTTACATCTGTTCTCTTCTGTATACCTGTGTGCATATCGTTTAAATGAAAAGTTTCATATTCGTATTTATACAATAGTGTTTCCATTGGCTTTTTACAAAAAGGAACTGTAAAAGTCACCAAAGTAACATCACAATTGTTTTTGTTTGATTATTTCGAAATTTCTGAACCAGAATTTCTCTGGGAAGGTACGAGGCCAGCTTAATAGAGCAATGATCCTGCATGTCATGAGGCTATAACATACCGGCAAAGTGTACCGCGTATCGTTTCCAGCTACCTTATTCAAAAGTTTAAATACGATACCTTTTTATTCGGCTCGACCGCCGACTTGGCATACGCACTATTCTATGAAAATTGATAGAACAGCACTAGCATAAACGAACTAACATAGTTCAGTTTGTTTTATCCGAAGAGAAATTGTAAGACGCTTACTATTTATGGCACTCTGCCTGATAATCTATGATTGGCAGCCTGGTACCGCACTCATTACATTATAATAGTAAATTATTTTAATATAATTATTATGAATATTTTGACAAGGTTCGCTGTGAAAACATATGTCGTTCACTCTGAAATGTCCTCTGTTGCGCAGTGAACCGGTTGGAGCTTTTACTAAATGTGTTTACATTCAAAATTTGCAACATCTTTATGAAAACTATATAGTTTACTGTCCAACATAATCATGATCAGAACTAACAAGTAGCGATATGCATAATACAAGCATATATGCATATCCGAAACAATGGGACCGATAGTTTTATTATACGATTCGTTACCTGTTTTACGCAACATTTTTTCAAAAACAAGCATGATTAGTACAATAAATAAAACCAGATGGAGATCCTTTTTTCAATGGCGCAACTTTTCAGAGCATTTGATGTTTTCGGCGACGGCAACACTGAACCCTCACACAAAGATACAAAGGACGAAAAACGAAATCCAATATCCAACCTAAAGCAACTGATGAGTGCCGGCCTTATGACAATCATTTCTAGTGCAACCTTTTCGTGAGTGGGTCGTGTTTTGTAACGTACGACGTCTGCCAAGAGTAACTGTTTTTATTTCGTTTGTGTGTTTTGTGTTTGTTGTGCTTAAGACACACTGCCAGTGCCAATAATTTGTTTTTGTTATGCTTACTTCATTTAGTAAAATGCGTAGTCTGATTTGTTGCCGTTCAAGTGAATAACTTTTCAAATTTTCAAATAATAGTTGCAAATAAAAATAAAATAAAATAAATAATAACAATAACAATGTCCGAGAAGTCATCAGAGTACCATAAGAAGACATGTATTATTTGTGGATGCCATACAAATCAAACCATAAACATCTATGAACCACGAAGTGGGCCAAACATTGTTCGGTTGATTCAAGCAAGATTTAAATTCCAGGTAAGATTTTGCATTCTGTGCCATAAAAGTTTCATCGAAATGGCAAAAGATTTCCGTGTAGTTTGGCAAAGATCTCAGTTCTAGGAAAAATCAATATGTAAGGACGATTATAAATATGTAGGTATACTATACACAAAAGTGACTCATTCACACCCTTAATTCTGTCACCACCACAATGTTAAAAAAAGGATACGCTTATTTGTTGGTCCAACACAATTTGAGAATCTTCTCAACGTGCATATTTGTATTTTATTTAAGGATTGATTCGACCAGTAATTAAAAGTCTGCTAGATTGTACAGGAAGTTACACACAAACTATACGGATGTATGTACATACATATTTGAACATCAATATGTCCGTGGATCTATCATCTTACCACAACCCGTACTCATTCTTAGTTATCTCCGTGGGAACTGGCACTTGTTTTGGGGCAAGTAATTTTACACAAATCCATGAATAGGAAATGCATTATTGATTTAGGAGTACCTACATACATACATTGCACAGATGTGTTATGGAAATTTGAGCTGATAATGGTCAATAACCTTTAAACTTTCCGATGTCCTTCATTCATGTCCTGACAGCAAATATAAAGGGCACTCGTCCACATTGTATGTGATACTAGAAACGTAAAAAACAAACACCTCAAGCAAGAAAATATAAGAAAAAACTTGCGCAGCTGTCTAGAAGTGATTTTTTGAGTGTCTGGTCGTCGTTAGCAGTTGTAAAACTTCACCGAAAGTAAAATAACAGGCGGCAGATGTTCTTCCTTCTTCTTCTTTTTTTTTCCACTTTGTAGCGTCCCATAACCTGGTTGTTGCACCTGGCTCCATTCAAAAGAAAAAATCCTCATGATCTTCGTCTTAGCAACATTATTTCTGCACATATTGCAAAAAAAAAATTTAATAAATTATTGTTTCTTTAAAATAGTGTCACTCGCCAAGGATTAGATACTAACCACTCATGTTCCATTACATACAGAGATTATGTATTATCTCATACTATATGAGACATATGTATGTGCATACGTACCTACATTAATGACTAACATCTGCTTTCCTTTACCTTGTTCCTTCACTCACTGTATTTAGGCGCATTGTATTATTAGGTCGCCGCACTCATAGGGACCTTGTCAGATACTTTAAAAAAGTATTAATGCAAACAGTTGTGGTGGCGGTTTTGTTATTTCGGTATGTGGCTGCCAAAGGCAGTTATTAAGCACCAGCTGATGAAGTACCCAATGAGCAGGTGGTTTATTACTCGTTCCTTTTCCAATGATATATGTAATTGCATGCGTACACCAACAGCTTCTTGTGTTTAGATTAAGTTATGCATACATTGTATGTTTAGTACTTGCGAGTACATATTATGATTCCTTCCCTAGGTTATTCCTTATTTTTGTTTGTGGTATTAAATGTATTTTAGAATGAAATTAGTTAATGGAGTAAGTGACTTGGCTAAATGGATTTAAAAATCAAACCTGTGTTCTTTCATATGTATACATATACTCGTATGTATATCAAATATTCTAAGAGGAAAGATTTTGGTTAGGAAATATCTACTCTGAACAAAAACCATCGTTAGTCTTCAGAGATATGCCATATTTCCAATTTGTTAGAAAGTAGATAGGGTACCTACATGCCATCCGTACTTTTGCCAAAAATGTTCAATTCTTGTTTAATTTTTAATAATTATATGTTTCTCTTTTTATTGTAGCCTCTCAATGAAGACAAGTACCTTTGTTATAGCTGTAACAACTGGCTTATCAATTGGCACTCTCTACAGGCATTAAACAGTAATGACGCCGACAATCCATCGGGTACCTTTCGCTCATCACCCATGAACAACATAATGTTAGAAAAAGATTTCTCATCTCATACAAAATGCACAAAACCGGTCGCACAGGTCCGACCTCAGTTGCGGAACCAGCCCGTACAAAACATTTTAAGTTTGCCAAAAAGAAATGGATACTATTTATCTAGGCGTAGTTTCCTCCGCTGGAATCGGATTAAGAAAAACCGAAGAAAAACATTGTACCGCTGCTGTGTATGTGGACGTTCTATCGTTCGAAAAGTTTCTGTTGGACAGTTAAACTCAAAGGAATGCCGGAACTGTCATGAAATCCTGCAGAGTCGTAGTATATATCTGAAGTCGCCAACGCAACAAAAAGACGAGGTTCCAGAAACGAATCTATCAAATCAAAATCTAGTCAATGAAGAATGTATGGCTACTAGTTACAACTTAACTACGTCAAATTTGCCACATCAACACCAAAGACATCAAAGACCACTAATAGATGGAAAAGTTGTTTCAATGCTACGCCGCTTAGGTACTACCCTTTCCAGAGAAAATACATCAAGCAACTATCAGCCGCCAATCATGAGTCCCACAAAAAAAACACCCCAAAGATGGACAAGAGAGCTTGCCGAAAATGATATATTGATCAACTTCAATACCGCAATAACGGAAGTTCTTCCGGTCAAGTATGTTCGAAGAAAGTTGGCATATCAGGTAACAAATGATGATAGCACAATGGACGCCATAGAAATAAGCAGTTGCAGTGAGGAAGAAGATGACATCACTGAACATATGAGTAAAAAAACGCATTATGAAATTGATCTTCATCATGTTCACAACTTAGTACCGAAGGGGCTTTCTGTAACCCTTATTCCTCACTCGAAACAAATACTCGTTAAATAGTTAATTTAAAATGAAGTCTTATGTTTAATTGCATTGTTGTTATGTTTATAAATTATTTCTGTATTTTATTATTATTATTTTTTTTATTTTTTTTTAAATTATATTTTTGTATGTATGGCTCATGATAGTTAAATGTAAAACACTTTTGAAAGACGATGAATTATACTCGATGTGCTTAAGTAGAAAAATGATTTAATTTATTTAAATTGAAAATGAATTATAAGATGTGCACTAGGTACCTTTTTTAGTTTAAGATATATTCTGCATGCCATATCATGTCTAAGAGAAATGTACTAAAATAAATTTTTTTAAAAGAATTGCAAATTCTTTTTGTTAAACTGTTTTGTCATGGAGAATGGGGTGCTGCAACATTTTTACGCAAAAAAATTTTCATTAGACGTACGTTTGTACTGTATTTTGCTCTATTTTTTTAAACAGTTCACTCACCAAGACGATGATTTGCATTGTAATATTTTTAATTCAGTTCTGCAGACATTGTTTTCGTTGTTGCTTATATTTGATAGTCAATAGAATGTCTCCGATTTTGGCTTCGGAATTTGCAAAACACCAATGTTTAGCACAATAAAACACGAAACGTTTGTAAAGATCAACTAGACCGTTTTCACTGCTATAGCTACAACTTAGTAAATAGTAAATCCTCCGTACTTAATCCACCTCCATGGCAGGAATCCCATTCTCACTTCTTGTCTTTGTTCATGTTTGAAAATGATACATCTTGCAGCAATAAACAAAAAAAAAAATAAGAAAAGCCCTCGGATCAAACAGGATTTTGACCAGCACATAGCATCCAATACCATACATATACAGGGCAGCAGGGTCTAGAGAAAAAGCTAACAAACGACAAAGAAGTCTGCATCCGTTCCATAGGTAAAGAATCCATTTGATACCTTATGCAGAAGATGAGATGAGCCTATGAAAGAAAAGAATTATAAATAAGATGAGAAGACAATTGTAATAAGAACCGGGAGTAGAATGTCAGACAAATTTAAAACATCAGAAACAAGAGAGAATCTGAAATGCCAAGACCTCTCTCATCTGCACCATGAACGACGCGATCAGACAATGTATGTTTGAGTATGTAATGATCTATATAACTACGAGTATATTTAGGCAACGCCAGTAACAATAAGGGCAACTCGCAATGCAAGGAAACAAGTGGGTGGCCGTGGCTCAAGTAGTAGTGTATTGGCTTCCCAATCGGACGGTTCGGGGTTACACTAATAATTCAGTCTCCCCATTAAATGTTGGATGCCACCCATGGAGCAAAATAACCACTGAGCCCAAACATCTTTCTCTCTCTCTCTCTCTCTCTATCCAATTTTCCGAAAAACTTAACACGTGCTCCGTCATTTTAAGAGTAGTAATACCCTTTTGAGTGTTAAGTTCTTCATGAAGTGTGCAGCGCAACAAATTTTTAGATCATGCTAAAATCGCGCGAACGACATAAAGATAAATTTTTAGATCTATGGTATATAACTTATAGGACTAATGTATGAGGACACCCATTCGTCCATTCTTAAATTTATTTACTTAGGTGGCGCTACATTTCAGGGTGAACCTAGACCTCAACTAACTTTCCAGTTACATCGGTCTTTACTTAACTGTCTGCACTTGGAATACACGTCGTTTGAGGGCCCTCCCATTCGCCATCTCTGGCAGTCTTTTAACTAGGCCGATGTCGCTGTACAACTCGTATAATTCGTCGTTGAGTCTTTTCCTCCAAAACCCACAAACGGGAAGGGGTCTTATATAAAATCTCCTTAGTTTTTCGGGACAGGGTCTTACTACTCAATTGCCTTCTCAGCCCAAAGAAACAGCGATTGGCATTATAGGTAAGAGTGATTCTTCATTTTATTTCTGCTGAAGTGTTGTTGACAGAACTTATAGCAGAGCCAGTAGACAAAGACCCTTTCTACCTCGAAACTATAGCTGTCTATTGTGACGTTCTATTCAATTCATCAATGATGTGTGTTTATTTTGGCAGCTTCCGTTTTAATACTAGCGAAAGCACAGGTGACTGCCCGCTCAGTTAATCCGATATTAGTAGTTGTACATACTTTTGAAAGATTGTGCTTCCAGTGTTCGTTGTGAGTTCCGCACAATTCCTTGAAGAATGATGTTAAAAAATTCTCATGACGACGCGTCACCTTGTCTAAAACTTCTTCTTACATCAAAGGTGTCGATTAAGTCGTTACCGACCTTGACGGAGAAGCAAGCTTTCTCCATCGTTATTCTGCACAAACAGACGAGTTTGGGTGCTCTTCATAGGGGCATGGGCACTTATTAGGTTTATGTTTGTGAATTTAGCCTTGATACGGATTGTCATAAAAGGTTTACTCACATGTCGGAAGCTTAAGACTTCTTGCCTTACTCTGCCACATATGACGAATCCACATCCGAATAAGCGCTGATTCTTTTCCCTATAGCATCAAAGTTTTTCATCCTTCTCATGTCCGGCCCTTCCCATCCTACTTTCTGGATGGCGGTGATATCTGCGTGGTGACGTCAAGGGCCTTTGCTAATTGCTTGGCATGTTCTTTATACGTCAACTTACTTTTTATCCGGGGCCTTTATTTGGCTCGTTACCTGAGTAAGGGTTACTTACCGAGGACCACCACTGAGAGGTAAGGCAAGTACTACACTACGAACTTGATTGCTGCGCTGCTGGCCCAAGTCACAGGACAGGCAGCAGTTTCCCGATCACCGGCGGGCATGTACCCTTTGGATCAGATGTCTTAAAAAAGAACTGAATATGGAATCGGTGAAGAACAAGTTTAAGCAGTTTGCATATCTAGTGGTGATGGTAGAATCAAGCAAATTAAGAAAATCCTAGAAACAAGAACTGGGAAAAAAAATAAGGAGATGAAAACCCATGACAACGTGGAACCGCGATTTAGAAAGATTCTAGAAGTTGGCAGAGACAGTAAGAAGTGTAGAAAAATTTAGACGGAAAGGACAGAAAACAGAGACAGGACCCTCGATATTTTTTTAATTTACCGAAACTGAAGACTATGGCCCAGATACGAAACATTTTCATTTGAGCTGCATTTGGATAGTGGAGACGAAAAGTAATAACATACACACTAACCATATTCCAATCCAGCGCGTGTTTATTAGCACAAAAGTCTTCAACTGGATTTTGAGTGATTTTTGATTATTACTGGGATCCTGATAGACATTGTAAAGTTTATTAAAAATCCTAACAAAAAGACACAAGCTTTAGTACAAGAAAGATATATTTTAAAAGACCGTACTATCCAAGTTCGTTTTGCAATTTGTCGACACCGTTTTGAGTAAGTTTATGATAGTTTATACGCCCAGTCTTTTGTGATCAAAAAATGGAACTTCAAAGTTTGCTTGCGAGATAAGTGTTAGCAGTTAGACAATCCATAAAAAAGAATATGTATAAAAGCAAAATAATAGTAGCGCGATTGAAAATGTAACCCTGATATCTACTCAGACGTATTAAGAAATCGAATTGCCTTAAACTCTATTTGTGAAAAATTTCAGACTATGCGCACCAACTGACTTTACGCAGGTAAAAAGTTATTAATTATTATAATTAATTCATAAGTATAAGGAAAGCCAGATTTGACGAAATCAGTTACTTTGAATTTTAATATTGAACGGCAAAGGATTAAACAATTGACAATCTTTATGAACAATATTATTTTAGGATAGGATTGCCCTATCCAAAAATTTATTCATACTTAAGTTCCAGATGAGTTTAGAAGGAGATAGAGATAGAAAGATGATTGGATCACTCAAGTGCAAAAACATCAACAAACTATGAGAGTCCATGGCGAAGTGATCTGAACTAAAGCAACAACAAAAAATTTACTTGTACGCGTCAAATAGATATTTAAATAATTAATGAAAAAGGTTAACGTTTCTTAAATGGACTCCTGTCCGTTATAGATATAGGTACCATATTTTTGTGCCAAAAAACAGAATCTATAAAGCTAGCTACAAATGCCTTAGTCTTATTATTTTTTATAATATACCATATATCGTATAATATATGGTATGAGTACGAGCATTATCAGTATTTTAAAAGAACAAAGTTCAAAAACGGTAACCCGAAATCCGCTAATTTGAAAATCTTTCAAAATAATAGACTTTCAGACGCATATTAGCTGTATTTGTTTATGTAAATAGAAAAACGCCTTAAAGAGTTCAACTTGCAGTTTATAATTTTATATACATATGGATGTAAATAAAAAGATAGCACCTTGCCGTATGTAATACATGCTTTTGTACATAAGTAGCTAATTATGAAAGCTGAGAAAACGCTTGAGAGCAAGATAAATGCATGAAATCTAAATATAACAATCACAAGTTATTGATAGACATAGACACATTTAAAATAAAGGAAGCATGTAATATCTGAACAATGAAATACGCACAATGTATGTAGTAATACAAATTTGAAAAAACTCACATTTATCGCTCTTAAAGAGTGTATACCAATCCTCTTATATATAATCTATGTACTCGGCATAATCTTAATTAATTTTTCTAAATTTTCGAATTGAAAATATCTTCCAAAATAACGTTAGCCACAAGATATTATAAAAAAAAAATATCTTGTCATCTCTTGACCAACAACAAAATCAATGGAAACCCTACTGTAGCATAGTGATGACTGTACTTGCAAAGGATAAAGTATGTAGGTAACAAGAAGTGTGGCCATTTCTCTTGTTTTCACTTCTGAGAAATTGCGCTGCAAAGGAAACCAAATTGCCACGCAGAGAAAACAATATGAAGTCCATTCCCAAGCTAACCATTTTCTTATTTCAAAAAAAAAAAAAGAAAACAAAAAAAAAACTGAAAATGAACAAAATGAAACTACACATGTATTTTTTTTCTATCAGCAGCTCCAGTATTTTTAATTTGCAATTAAAAAACAATCACAGTGATATTTTTAGTTAGTTTTCTTATTTTTTTTTCTTTTGTTATTTGTTTGAAATGGGTACAATATTATAAAGGCGAAGTTCTACTTCGTGTAAAACACTCCTGCCACCAAAAAACCAACGAATTAGTTCCTTCCACCCTTCTCGTCACATTCGCGCCTCAGATGCCCACTCTTACCGCAGCTGTAGCAAGTTTTTGTTGCATCCGGGCAATACTTCGAAATGTGGCCGGCTCTGTTGCATTTGTAACATGATAAACTCGAATTGGAAGAGCGATTGTCGTTCATCTGTTCTGGGCAGTTCCTAGCCCAATGGCCAAGTTTGCTGCATTTATAACATGTTGGATTATCCATTTGGGTGCAGTCTTTGGAAATGTGACCAATTCCGTTGCAGCGATAGCAACGCTCCGATTCCTCTGGGCAGGCACGAGCGTAATGTCCGGTCTGGTTGCATTTATAGCATTTTTCACGATTTCCACCGCCACCACGACGCATGTCGCGTCCATCTCGTAAACCGGAGTTACAGTCACGGGCATAATGACCCGGGCGATTGCATTTATAGCAAGCTGATGATGATGACATTATTTATTCTGTACTCTCAACTTCTTGGAAAAACTTTCAAAAGAATTGCCTTCACTTTTGCTACTGCAACTAATTCAATTAACAGAAAAAAAAACTCCAAAAACTCCCTTCACCACCACGGCACACTAAATGCAAATCGAAATGGCTGCCGTCCGAATAATGCCTCCGACTAGTAAGAAAAGGATAATGCCCACAAATACCGGCTGCAGTGCGCTCATGTTGCCTCGTTTATATGGGGTTGTTAATATCACACTTTTCTTAATTTCAATGGTGGCAAAACTGCTCTTTAACAATCTACCTACATCGCCTGATTACATGAGAAGCTTGCTCTAAGGGTGCAATCACATTAATTTATTTGATACTGCGAACAATGGGGTGTAAATAGGCAAGATTTTCCTTCATTCTACAACAAAATAATTAGTTAAATTGTCAAAAAATTATTGTTATTAATTAACACTAAACTCTGGGTAATTTCAGCTGGTTTTTTGGCCACAAAAATTTGAAAAATGGATGAGTATTAATTTTTTTTAAATGTTTATTTTTACGGCGGATTTATGATAACAAATGCCAGAATTATCTAAACTCAAGATTCCTAATAGTTCCATAGCTTTAAATGCTAAAATAAAATGTTATCCATTTTCTTTGGTTGGCCCGCTTCGCGGGCAGAAAAGATCTCAACTCTCTTTCTGCAGGGTTTAACCGCTCAGGGTATGTCAAGAATTGTCAGACAGGCGCCTATACCCAGAATGCACTCATGACCAAAGAGTGGTCGGCGGATTTAATTCTCATGTGTTTGGTGACATGAATCATCTTTCGCACGAAATCGAAAAATGGATGAATCTCCGTATGTTTTTTTTTTAATTGTTTAAATGTAGATTACGAAAAAGAAGAAGTTGACATCTTGACAAAAAAAAAGTTATTTTTTTATTCGGATGGATTTTTTTTTAATATTCAAAGCCATAAAACTAAAAT
Source organism: Volucella zonaria (assembly GCA_963966105.1). NCBI lineage: Eukaryota > Metazoa > Arthropoda > Insecta > Diptera > Syrphidae > Volucella > Volucella zonaria. The sequence continues at coordinate 401,906 of OZ014533.1, read as the reverse complement.
GTTAGTTATCTCTTATTTCTGTGATTTTTATCATGAATCCAAAACAAACAATTTAAAAAAATAAAAATTTCCGCGCGACAAAAACATTCCCGCGGATGTAACCTCAAAATTCTCCTATCTTGTTCTGTTTTCGTATTCGCAGTTTGCTGAGCTGTGAGTGGACCTTAAGTCGACTTTGCAGAACCGCTTGAAAAATAGTCACATTCTTCTACTGGTTTCACCTAAAAAAGTATTTAGGAGCAGGTTTGATAAAATTGATAATTTTTAATATAGGGTTAGTAATGCAACAAATCATAGCTGTAACTCAGAACAATTTCCTCCCCAGTATTGCCCGAAATGTTAATTTAAAAAAAAATTAATAAAACAACACTATCGAATTGTTGAATTCATCCATTCTTCTAGATGTCAAAAATATTTGCTGTAGCCAAACAACAAACCAATAATTTTAAAATATCGTGATTATTAATATTTTACATTTGAAAATAGTGAAAATTAGAATTTAAACCAGCATCATGGGGAAGAGACAGCATCAAAAGGATAAAATGTAACAAATAACGTAGAAGATGTTAAATGTAAGATACTAATTAACTACTTTGGTTCACAGGTACCTGACCTATACAGAATGGTCTGAGTTTTACGGAGGGAAGAAGTTTGAATCGGCCGAAAATGAGCATATAAAATTCAAGAGACTTCCCTATGACCACTGCTGCATAACAATGATACCCTTCGAAATTCCATATTGTGATAGAGATGGAAACATTTTCGAGCTTCAAGCAATCATAGACTTCCTTAAAACATTCAAAGTAAATCCCATTACCGGAAAGCAACAAGATGCTAAAACACTAGTTCCTCTTAAATTTCATAAAAATGCCGATGATGAATATCATTGTCCGGCACTTTTTAAGCCATTCACTAAGAACTCTCACATTGTTGCAGTCTCCACTACAGGAAATGTCTTTTCATGGGAAGCCGTTGAACAGCTCAACATTAAAACAAAAAACTGGAAGGATTTAGTTGACGATTCTTCATTTCAGAGAAAAGATTTAATAACAATTCAAGATCCCCAACACTTGGAAAAATTTGATATATCGAAATTCTATCACATCAAAAAGAATTTGCGTGTACTCACTGAAGATGAAATTGCTGATAAAGCAAGTGGATCTAAGGGTAGAATAAAGTCGATGAATTTAGAAACTAAGGAAACGTTAGCACAATTAGAGAAAGACTACAAGCCCGCAGATGATACACCAGTTGTTGAAAAGAAACTTGTGGACAAATTCAATGCTGCTCATTATTCGACTGGAGCCGTGGCAGCCAGTTTTACATCGACTGCCATGGTCCCTGTGTCCAATCATGAAGCAGCAGTCATTGATGATGATATTGTTAAATACGAACGTGTTAAAAAGAAGGGCTATGTACGCATAACAACAAACTTTGGACCACTTAATTTTGAAATATTCTGCGACTCAGTGCCAAAAGCAAGCGAGAACTTTATCAAGCATTGCTCAGACGGGTACTACGATGGCACAAAGTTTCATAGATCAATTCGTAATTTCATGGTAAAGATACATTTTCTTAGTTTGCCAAAAGTTTATATATTTTTTTAAAAGGTTCAAGGAGGAGATCCAACCGGTACCGGCACGGGTGGTAATTCCATCTGGAACAAAAAATTTGATGATGAATTCCGGCCAAACCTATCACACACCGGTAGAGGCATTTTATCTATGGCTAATTCAGGTCCCAATACAAACTCCTCACAATTGTAAGCAAATCCAGAGGATCACCTCCTATCTTCATTATGATTGCTCTAATCTTCTTGTTTTTATAATAGCTTCATTACATATCGCTCTTGCCGCCATTTAGATGGCAAACATACTATATTCGGCAAATTAGTTGGAGGTATGGACACACTCAATGAAATAGAGAAAATTGAAGTAGACAACAAAGATCGTCCCATAGACGAAATAGTCATTCAAAAAGCACAAGTTTTCGTTGACCCATTTCTGGAAGCCGAAGAAGAACTTGCTCGGGAAAGAGCTTTAGAATCTCTCAAGCAGGCACAGACTGTTACAGAAAAAGCTAAAAAGAAGCGTCTAAATCAGCAGCTCAAAGTATTCCGAGATGGTGTCGGTAAATACTTGGATTTAAACAGTATTAAAGAAGAAATAGCGAAAGGTCCAAATACAGCATCTATTTCTCTCCGTGCGCCGGCGAAAAAAAGAAAAGAAAACAGTGGCCAATTTGGAGACTTCCAAACCTGGTAGAGAATAAATAAATAAAAAAATTCATTTTTAACTGTTGTTTGTTTATTTCTCGCCTTCACTTTCTCGTTCTTTCCATTTTTCTTTAAGTAGAGATATTTTTTTTTGCTTGCGAGTTCTCTCTGCAGATTTTTTACTATCGATTACTTTTTGTTGCGCTTCAATTGAATGTTCACCATTGTATAGACAGTCTAGTTTTTTTAATAAAATTTTTCGAGCTTCCTCCCTATTGCGGTATGCTGCTCTATGTGTATGACATTTTATGACAATATTTGTTGGGATATGTCTTAAGATGACGCAGTTGGAAGTTTTGTTTACTGCCTGCCCACCGGGTCCACTGCCGCGAACAAATGTTTCTTGTAGCTCGCTCTCTATTAGTTTTGGATAATGAGAAAAGTCGAGAGTAGTTTTGAAGCGATTTTGTATAGAACATGTCATCAATTTGTAATTGACAGTAAAAATATTACGAACAATATTGAACCTAAACAATACGTCCATTTTTTAACAAGGTCTCTCCACGCTGCAAAAAGGCTTTTTAATGATTTTACTTTAGGTGCAATATTAATATTTACCTTAAAGCTAAACTCTACGTCTTTCAGGTCTGTTAGATCTTTGTTCGATCGAAACTCTTTTCGAATTCGTCCTAGAAAGTATGATTTGTCAGTAAAGTGTAACTGGTTACCGTATCGAATTAGGTGTTTGTAGAGGCGTAGTATTTGTTGGTGAGATGGCGGAGACATATTATATTTATTTTAATATAAGAATATGTTATTTAAGCATCAGTTACATGACAGACACGAATAAAATAGAAACGTAACCTTCTTAATCAGCTGATTTACTGTCGAAATTGTATGCTTCTATCTATGGTTTTGACAGTGACGCAGGTATCGTACTGCATACTGAGCGTGTCCAATGAAAGAAATAGAAGAAGATCCTTTTTTGTATAGGCTTTTAAACGTCATTTCAAGCTAACACCAAAATTGCAGCATTTTTTGTCGTTTAAAAAGAGTGTATAGGTAGTCCTGTTTTACTTTTTGATTCTATTGTTTACTATTTCATCAATGCATTTTCTTGTACCTAGTTGTTTTTTTGTTCATTTAAACACTTCACTTACCAAGCTTTATTCTCCTTCATGTTTGCTCAAACGTCAATAAAAACATTTCGTTTTCATTCAAAAAATAATATAATTCTTTAATTTTACAAATATAGGGTGACCAGATAACAATGGTAGTTTTTCCAATTGTTATATTTCAGCAGTTGTCAAAATATTCAGTAGGGTTCGCCATTTCAGCATGCATTGTTTTACGTTTGCCGAATTTGCGGTAATTATTAAAAAATATCGAAATTCTGGCTCAGTTGTAAATACGCAACGTGAACTTCGTCGTGAGGTCGGTCGCCTTCATGGCTTCAGTGTGCAGGCAATTCGTCGCAACGTGGAAAAATTTGAGCGTCCGTATACCCTTTTGGATCTTAAGCCACCAACCAGACAGAAATACTGCCGCCGTAGCGGCCAGTATGGAATAAGACTCAGAAATGTTGATTCGGCGCCGATCACCTGAGTTGGGCACCGCCAGAAAGTCAGCCCGACTTACTTTGCGGTTTAATTTGGGTCTAGATTCGTAAAGGGTTGCGCTGACGCAAGAATTGAAGCCGGACGACCATAGCCGGGGATCCGGATTTTGGCCAAAAAATCATCTCCTCGGACGAGGCTATGTCAACAAGCAAAATTGGCATTATTGGAGCGAACACAAGCATCGATGCATCCACAAAGGTTGACTGTTTGGCGCGGTTTATTGCATGGTGGCATTATCGGACGTTATTTCTTTCGAAATGAGGAAGGAGACACCGTTACCGTCAATGGTCTGAGGTATGGACCGATGTTGCCAGACTTTCAGTGATCCGAGCCCTACAACACCGATATATCCGACCTGGGGTTCCAACAAGACAGCGCTACATGCCATACCAGCGACGCATCGCTCGAAGTCGTAAAGGAGAAATTTTGGAACCGGGTCATCTCACGGCGAACGTTCATCGATTGGCCGCCGCGATCATGCGATTTGATACCACTCGTTTATTTTCTCTTAGGCTAAGTCCTTATTCTACGCTAACAAGCCAATCACTTTTTACGAGCTCAGTGCCAACATTCGACACGCTATTACCGGAATAACGCCGCATATATTGGACCGAGTCATCATTGAAAAATTGCTAGCAGTACTGCCAGCGATACCGAGGCGGTCATTTGAATAATGGCATGAAGGTGATTCGTGATAAGTGATAGCCACATCCTTCGTTTTTGCTCCATGTAAGGTGATAGTTGTTGTGAGTCATTTTTAGTGATCATTTTCTTGTGACAGCTGAAGAGGTGTCACTTTCATACAATTGAATTATTTTTTCGCAATTGTCCTAGGTCCAGAGACCAACAAAATGTTTCTCAAAGAAATTATTTGTAAGTTCAAGCAGGGACGTTGAGGACAAAGAAAGTTATAATAGTATGAGTCTTCTAAAGATCCGACTAAGAAATGCAGCTAATATCCTTAGGGTACCAAATGCAATGTAAGTGCAAATATTTTCTAATTCGTATATTCTTATCATGTTTTTTAGATTCTTAAAACAATTTCGAATTTCAAAACAAGCGATTTTATATGTTTTCTGTGGCTTGACTTGCCAACTGAAATAAATATATAATAAATTTTCTGCGAAACATGCAAAATACCTGGTAGTAGTTTTTTTTTTTAATTTTTTGAATTAACCGAAAGAAGTTCAATTCTATTGTGTGTGTATACATAATTAATATATATAATTTTACCAGCCGAATCAAACCCTTACTTTATAGATAGCTTTGTATAGAATAGCGGCGAATAAATGAAATTGAATTTGTTTACGTTACTTTAGGCGGGACAATGAACAATGACACCATTTTGTTATTTTAAAAAGCCAAGTGCTGCCAGTCCAAAAAATTTTGGAAGTCACTAACGCAGAGCAGATATTTTTTCTGATCACTTTTAATTATCACAAATCATACTATCATCTTAGCTGATTTCACCCCAGAATCAATTTTATATCTCACACCGTTTTTCTTTTATTTAATTTTCTTCTCTATCGTTCTTATCTGGTCAGCGCTGTACCAGTAACGCAATTCTGCCGATACCGCATTGGTTTGGACAGACCTTTGGTCTACTATGTCAAGAGCTTTCCAAGATATATACTGCAATTTTGATTTAATCATAAAGTAGATGTGTGGCAAATACATCTGATCCAACTGATAAATGCGCCCTTGGCTTTGTTGGGACATTTGGTTACAATTCACTCACATTTGCAACCGTGATATGTATGAGTTCCACGAGCAGCTATTTTTGGAAGGGAAAAATTCAAAAAAATGTTCAACGCGGCTTTAATTTATAGTCTTATGTTTAAGTCGAATGCTAAGGTATGGAAGCTAAAGAAATCCTAGAGCAACTAATGGAGGAGTGATTCCAGTTCTTTTGCTCATTCAAATTATTTGAGGTGTTTCTTCAAAACCACCGAGGGAGGGTTATGTCAGACGCCTTTAGCAAATACGTGATCGCTACTGCGTAATACCAAAACAGTGGTTGAGAGGCTAAACGAATTATATAAACAAATTCAGAAAGTTATGTGAACGGTTCAAAAGAAAACTCGTGTCGAAAATCATTGAAACCTTGTTTTCGATACTCACTTTCTGAGATACCCAGATAGGTACGCACTTTTCATTTTTGTTTTCAAGTGTGCCTCATAAGCTCCGATGAATATAAAAAAAAATCCTGCCACATTTATTAAACAGCCCAGGATATAATCAAAAAGGAAACACAGGAAATCTAGTTTAAATAAGAATGTTTATTTATTTTTGTTTGCTATTGAAAAAATCCCAGTATGAAATGCACCCTACTCTAGCAGGATTCCACATACCGACTAATTTAATTACGATGTAATTGTCGCAGCACCTCAAAGAAAACATTTTACCATTTTAAATGTTTACTATTAAAATACTACTGTTTTTATATGTCCAATTTAGCACTTCTATGACGAGGAAAATAGACATAAAAGCGTGCAATATTTATGGACAAAGTACTAGACTGTGTTTATATATTTCCATTTACAATTTGTATATTTATATGTTCCACTTTTGCATAACCGAAAAAGGAATATGGTCCTTATTCAATGAAGAAAATGAATCATTCTACGTCCAGCTAGCACTTCTATGCCTTGGTTGCAAACGGCATAAAAGTGTGCATTAAAATGGACGCTATTAGGCCAAAGGAAAACCTCACTTCAAATGGATTTCTCACGGCGATTACTTTTGAGTAAAATGTATCTGTCGCAGCACCTCAAAGAAAACATTTTACCATTTTAAATGTTTACTATTAAAATACTACTGTTTTTATATGTCCAATTTAGCACTTCTATGGCGAGGAAACTAGACATAAAAGCGTGCATTATGTATGGACAATAACTAACCAGAGCACTGATTTCCGGTTTGATTTCATTATCGCATGACTTTGAAAATTACAAATTACAGTGAATCAAAGAAGCAAATGGCATATGGATGGTGTCTTCGAAAGATTTGTTATTGTCAGGCAGCAAATATGCATCTACGGAAGCACTTTATATATGAATTCTTTTATATTTAAATGTTTTACTTTGCGTCATCAAAAAATAAGGACCATATTCGGTCTTTATTCAATGAAGAAAGTAAATTTTTCTACGTTCAGTTAGCACTTCTATGCCTTGGATATAAACGGCATAAAAGTGTGCAATAAAATGAACGATAAAGCTACGATGTAAAAAAAAAAAAACAATCAAACCCAATCACTTTGTAAAAACGAACTATTTATTTATTTCTTTTTTTGAATTAGATGTTTCTAAGCAACTCATGCTTAACTTTTTACAAGTAGTTGTCTGGGAACTCGAAGGTGACATCTCGTCCAGTCAATTTCTTGTACACTGAAGTAAAGGTGTCAACCTGGAAAAAAATGTACAAATTACAAGAAAGCCTTAGTTTTGATTAATTTTTTTTTTTTTTTTTTCAACTAAAGAATAGCCAAATTTATTGCTTATGTGTTGTTCAGCACTTAATAATTTATACTAATAACTAATATAAATATTCAAAAGAAACTGAAGCTATATTTTTCGTCTGAAATATCAGTCAGGTAATGAATTTTCATCAAAAGACCGTAAAGCGATCAGACGAATATATGGTTTTATAGTGTAGAAAATAAACATGCAGTTTGTTGCTCATAAACGCGAATATAAAAATTAAAAATTTCATTTTGTTTTGTTTCACAGGTTTGAAATGAGTTTTTCTTAAAATTTACAGAAAAACTTATAACAAGACTTGAGAATTTTAATGTCTGTCCTTTTTGACAATCACCAGATTAAAATGTACCACTGGCAAATAACACAAGGACATTATTTTAAGTGTTACAATGACATCATTTGAAGAGAGTATATGTATGTCCTTCACTATATAATCGAACTGACTCCATTTAAATAAAATAGGAGCAAGTTGATACAGTGAAATGTTTCTCTACGCTTATTATGGAAGACCCTTTCATTAGGTAGTTATCATAAAAGGGGGGCAAAAAAGCGCGTGTGTTGGTAACTAACTTATATCACTCTTTTCGAATGTTAGTCACTGTAAATAATAATCACATTATTTTTATTCGATTAGTGTGTATCTAAAACACGAAATACAAGCTCTGACTAAGTATCAAGAATAAGTTTATATCGAGTTTAGAAATTTGATGTCTGTCCTTTTTGACAATCACCAGTTAACAATTTTCCACTGACAAAAAACACAAGGACATTCCAAGCTAGTCTACATCGCTAACTTAGCGTTGTCTGCTTATAAACTTTTTTTTTCTTTATAGATTCATGTCTCCGGCATATGGAATGTGTTTTTCTTAATAAAATTTCGTGAAAAACAATAACGAGTTGCCGACATTTAATGTCTGTCCTTTTTGACAATCACCAGTTTATAAATATTCCACTGGCAAATAACACAAGGACATTAAAATTTAGAAAATAAAAAGCAAAACCATTTCATGTTTGGTTTGCGAACTTACTTTGTGTTCAATTGTGGTTTGTTGATTCTTGTCTAAATGCACCTTAATCAGCTGTGTGCCATCTAGCTTAACACGGATACGCTTGCCCACAATTTCGGCAGGAAATACCAGATCCTCCAAAATTGCATCGTACACCGATGTTAAAGTGCGGGAACGTGGCCTCTTCTGTTTCAAAGGATTTCTTGATTTCCTTGTTGGTTTGGGTAAGATTTTACGTTCTCCAATGAAGACAACATGCTTGCCGGAGAATTTCTTTTCCATTTCACGCACCAAGCGGATTTGGATTTTTTGGAAAGCCTTTTGCTTTGGAATAGGGACATAAATGATAACAGCCTAGAATTCAAATTAAAAGCAAAATTACACCATTTTCTTGCACATCAAACAGGCTTACTTTCTTGTTGTTAAATTCAATTTCCCTAGCGCGGGTAATGTGAAGATCTCTCAATTGGGGCTTCAGCTCAGAGTTCATTTCAAGTTCCAAAAGAGCTTGTGCAATGGACTTCTCAAAGTCATCGGGCTCAGCGCCACCAGGCTTGATAATTTTTGTTCCAATCATCTGCAATTAATACACACATTGCTCGGTTTAACACTGCCAATGTAAATAAGTACAAGAATCAATTAAGTTCCACTGCGCTTTCAATCCATCGAAATCTTTGTTAATTTAATGACTTTTTTTAATTTATTTCATTTAACACACAGCTGAATGAATAAGCTTTCAAATTCACGCATTATTTTAGCTTGAGAACATTGAATACAAATTATTTCGACAAATATTCGCAGCGTAGACCGAAATGTAACCTACCATAGCCGATTATTTTCACAAAAAGGGAAGATTATGCTACACTGAACTGTGAACTAAGTGACTTTTCGAAACGGTTCATAGTGAAGTTGCTCTTAGTTTGTAATGCAAGTATGGGGTTGTTTCACTTTGAAAGTTATCTTAAAAATGTTTTAATAAATATCATATTTCTCCGAAAACTAAATGTGTGATTTGAAATTATTTCATATTACATACCCAATACTTTTGTGGGTGTGAAAATTGTGTTGATTAACGCTTTTTAGATTTAATTAATTGCTCACCAAATATTTTAAGTAAAAAGAAGTGAAGAAGAACAAAACTTCGATGACAAAATTGTAAACAAATAATAAAACTTCGAAAGTTGGCGATACTAAATGCATAAAATTGATCTTTTTTTTTCTTGACTTACGGCCATATTGCACTTGGTAGATAATTAAAAATTAATGTATATCATATACCCAATGTCAAAATCTAAATTCACCAAAAATCGGAACGTTGGAAAAAATTTCTCCAGATACAGCATTTGAAAAATAATTTTTGATTGGTAATGTGATGTCTTCACAAAAACTAAATCTGGGATTTAGCAAGAATTTAATTAAATCCAACCAAATGTGCATTAAATCCCGAAGATTTACCATACAATTTGACGTCTATAAGTCCCATTTAAATCCGAAGTTTATAATAAATCTTACTTAAATCCTCATGCGACACATATCAAACAAACCTTTTATATGTCTGTAAACGTAATTTTCGTGAGAATGAGAGAACTCAACACACAGCACTCCAGACACTTATTGATTTGTTTTTTTCCTAAACATTGCAAACCTTTTTTTCTCCATTGTAGCAGTTTAGTAATTTTTTTGACACCGTCCTCCTGTCCAATCATCGGATTTTGTAACCCTGTATTGTATACAAATAATATTGTAGTTTTGCATCGTATGCATCCATTTATTGAAATTTGTAAAAATATTGCCAGCTGTGATGGTATTTTTGACAGCAAACGTCAATATAAATCCTAAATCCCGGTGTAACCGCTTTATGTAAATATAAATCTACAGGGTTTCTATTAAAAAACTAGTTTTACATTTTTTTTATGTGAAGGCACCCTTAATGTTTTTTATGAACTGTCATTACTATTTTTCTTGTCAATGTCTTCATTTAGGTTCAGTACTCGAACGAGCAACGTTTACAAATTATTGAAATTTATGACCAAAATAAAAGTGTATAGCCCACAGCGTCTCCACTATTTGTCAAATTTATTTGTGAGTATATATTTCCTAGACATGTGTCATGGCCGAAAAATGAGATTTGCTGTAAATGACAGTTATGTCTGCTATTATCGTATACTATATAAAGTATAAAAAATCCATTGAAATTCCAATGACGTGCATAGAGTTTTGAAATCAAATTGAATAAAATTTAGTATATAAGTATTTTTCTCTAAAGACAATTGCAGCTCGTCGACATTTGAAGCTTCCGGTGCATCTCTCGCTGATTGTCTAATTTTACGCCAAAAAATTCAAAACTGGGGTTGCCAAAGAAGCTTTTAGTCTGCGTTTACTAGAGCCTAATTTGCATGCACTACTATAGTCGTTGGACGATTATTTACAGTCAAAGGACTCTGATGCTAAGTAGAACTTTTAACTGTTTATTTACGTTGCTCGTGCCACAGCACATCGAATTGCATCTACAATTATATTTGTTAATGCTTCGATCTGTTGGGTATTGAATGCCGTTTAATTTTATTTCCACCCCAGTTTCAGAAAACTACAATAGTTGCCGGATTATAATATAAAAACATAATACTCGTATCCTTTTTCTAAAGCATATTTTCAATTTCCCACTTTTGATTGGAGTTATACGAGTATATCAGCAAGTTTAAAGGTGGACAAACAAGCTTTTTGAATACTTCGTCTCACGGCAACCCTTTTCTGAATCTACGACAGACGAACAATAGATGTCGCTATTTCATATCTGACAAATTTAAGGAACGTCATCAAAAAGTCAATACTGATGAGCGTTTTGTTTACATTTACATCTCTTGCACATATAGTTCATCGTAAAAAAAGCCGAGTACGTTGCAAAAGCTGATTAAAAAGAATATGATGATAAATCGTGAAGCGGACAAATATGATAGCGGAGCGTTATAAATGCTTACTGTTCCATTAAAATGCGTTTCATTTCTGTTCAAGATAAGAGAGCTATACGAAACTCATACACTATACCGCGGACGGCAACAAAATCATAATTCTCAAAGCAATTCTACAGTTCAGAACCGTATCGTGTAGGTGACTATCGACAAGCGACTACTTCTACAGGGCACGCTGGCAACGTGTATGATAGCAGGTCAGTAGATGAGAAATTTTATGAGCGCAAGGTTATACAAAACATCATTCCACAGGCATTTATTTGTGAAAATTTCAAAAAAAAGTGTATAACAAGAAACGGGTGAGTACAGTATCTAAAATTACTTAATGTGTACCTATTTTACAAAGAGTTTTAATTTCCTGAAAATATTTTATGTTTACTTTAGTATGGCGCCTACAGTTTTAGTTACAGGAGGGGCGGGTTACATTGGATCGCATACAGCATTGGAGATGCTCAATGCTGATTACAATGTAATATGCATAGATAATATGTGCAACGCCTATAGCGTCGACGAACATTCAATGCCTGAAGCACTGAAAAGGGTCCAGGATATAACAGGGAAAAAAATAACATTCCATCGAGTTGACATTACGAACCGGGATAATCTTAAAGCTGTTTTTAAAAAGGTATGATTTATTAAATATTGTTTGTCTGTTACCTTAACTACGAAACTATTATTGATTGCGTACACAATCACGATAATGCTTATCTACTTAAACGGAAATAGGCCAAGCGCCTGATAAAATAATGCGACAAATAACGACAATACTTGAAAGATACAAAAGTAAATATGGTATGATTGAGATAATTTACAAAACACTTGTGTTATTAGCACAGATGGATTGTTAGATAGACTATTTCGCGATAGAGAAAAAAACTACAGAACATATAGAGGTCATTTGGTTTAGTTTTTGAGTCATCTTCAATGTTTCGCAATTTGCAATCGTCATAGTAATAAACTTGTTTATTTTTTGTTTTTCTTACTTTTTTCAGCATAAAGTCGATATGGTGGCACATTTTGCCGCTCTAAAAGCAGTGGGCGAATCATGTCGTTGCCCTTTGCAGTATTATCAAAACAACATGACGGGTACAAATATGCTGCTAGAGGCAATGGCAGAGAATCAAGTGTTCAAGTTTGTTTACAGCTCAAGTGCCACTGTTTATGGAGAGCCACAATTCTTGCCAATAACTGAACAACACCCCACCGGCTATTGTACTAGCCCATATGGAAAAACTAAGTACTTTACTGAGGAGATATTAAAAGACCTGTGCACATCGGATAATGTAAGTATTTAACTGAAGGGATGTATTTCTGTAGGGAAATTAAATTCAGAGAACTCAATTCAAGTAACCTAATAAAAACAAACGAAACAATAACAACTGGATTTTCGAAAGTGCCAATAGAATATGCATTAGGATAAAGCCTCGCTCATGTGTATTGTACAATATTTCTTTTTAAATAATAAATAGTAGTGGAGGATTCAGCTACCTTATTTTCCTTTGGAAAGGTAATTTTGGATCTAGAAAAAGGTGACACTACATACGTTCAATATAATTTTTTTTAAAAACTAAATGTTTAAGGAGTTTACTTTGCTTAAGCAAACGCATGTACAACCAACGTAGGCTAGTTTAAAATTTTACTTGGTACTGACCTTATCAATATTGAAAAATAAAATTAATAAACAGGCGCCAGTGCACTTTGCCAGCGAAACTTTGAGCTTCCTGAGTTCATGTGAACTTTGATAACACCATTTCAATTTAACCTTTCGTACGTACATATTTTTCTTTAAGATTTAATACTTATCTGAAACAAAATATGGTTAAATAAAATCATGTCCCATTAAGAAAACTTTTGCCTAATCTTCCTAACTTGTCAGCAAGTTTTATGCGAATGATAATTTTTATTCGGATTAAATTTCCTATTGCAATCAGAAAAAGATAGTGGAAACGGATACACACTTCATGAACTTTAATCAGACACTCGATTCCACCAGATTTTAACCATAGAAATGCAGTTCGAATTCAGTCTGATAATATTGAATTATGAACATTTTTAATTTGAATTTGATTATTTCGACTATTGCAGAAATCCTTGAACATTGAGATTAATCTTTGTTTGATCACTTCAGTTTCAGCTCAGTTCATAATGAATTAAAGTGCAAAAATGTAGACCGCTTGGTCTTAGCCTTATTGGTGCATCCTTTTCACTTAGCCATATGTTGCTTTAAATGCTGATTAACGAAAACTGTCTTCGGAAAAATTATACAGAATATTTATTTACTCCTTATTTTTTGTGGTTGCAAGAGCTGTTTATTCATTTATATACACAAAATATACTGTATAAAATAAATTGTTGTTAAGATAAGCATTAAGTGCAATTCTTTCATACAAAAAAACAAGAGTTAGCACTTTTATTTTGTTTGTTGTTATCCAGCAACAAAATGTAATACATACACGATGTTGCACCTATCTTGTACGAACATGTTAAAAGGCTTATTTTTCGGCACAGAGAAAATAAATTTAGATTTGTATAATTTTCATTTCTTTTACATGTTTACAAATAAAAAAATTTTAAAAAATAATTTTTTAATTGATTACAGCGATGGGCAGTCGTTTCTCTCCGCTACTTTAATCCCGTTGGTGCACATCCCAGTGGTAAAATCGGAGAGGATCCAAATGGGGAACCAAATAACCTTATGCCATATATTGCTCAGGTAGCGGTTGGCCGTCGTCCACTTCTTAAAGTGTACGGATCAGATTTCCCTACAAAGGATGGTACAGGTGTTCGCGATTACATACATATCGTTGATCTTGCTGAAGGGCACGTTAAAGCATTAGACAAGCTGAAAAATGAATCAGAAACTGGTTTTTTCGCCTACAATTTAGGAACTGGGGTTGGTTGTTCAGTTCTTGAGTTAGTTAAAGCTTTTGAAACCGCATCAGGACAACCAATCAATCATGAACTAGTCCCAAGAAGACCTGGAGATGTGGCAACAAGCTATGCTGATGCTTCACTGGCCACTAAAGCGCTGGGATGGAAAGCAAAGCGTGGTATAAATGAAATGTGTGAGGATACATGGCGCTGGCAGAGCAATAATCCTCAAGGATATGCTAAAAATTAATAAATAATTTAAATTCCATTTAAAACGAATATTTTCGAGTATGATTTTAGCTACGAATATATACAATCTACATATATATTGACTATCCAAAGAGATACATGCAGACATGTATGAATGAAAGCCAGTTATAATTTTCATAAAACAGTAAATTAAATTATCTTTATATGTAATCAATAAATGTATGTTATATATATGTGCATATACTTATATGTATTTACATATATACACCTATGCAGTCTTATGTGTAATCGCAAATGTGTACAACTTGTCAAGTGTTTTCTTTTTTGTGTTTTGTTTTGTTCTTCCTATGTTCGGTGAGGGCAACGAACTCTAGAAACAAGTTTTAATTACACCATTATTATTTATTTTATTAGTCACTGATGCGCGTTTAAATCTTTTGACGTTTGTTCGTATTATGCATTTACTTATTTATCTTGCGAGTGTAGATGTCGATAAATTAAACCGTAAACTTAATTTTTGTTAGTTCCCTTAAGCAAAAAGGGTAAAAAAAAACAGTTCCTGTCTGCAAAGAACTATCGATTAGAATAGATACTTGATTTAAAAAATTAGTCTTAACATAATTAACCATAAACCTGCAATAGAAATGTTTAAATTTGTTTTTAGAGTTACGAAGCCTTGGAATTTTTATTTGTGTTTGTATTATAAAATATATAATTATTGCATTTTGTGAATATAAATGTAATTTACAAATAATATATTATAAACTATGTATGTATATATGTATTCCAACAAATGCTTTTATAAAACTGTTAGAAAAATGGATAATAAATCGTACATTAATTAATTAATGAGAATGTTTTTTTTTTCTTAAACTACATATATTACTATCTGTGCATAATGGTTATATTGATGGTATGGAAAAGGTAAGTTTTAATGGGAAAACCGTTAATTTGTCTAGTAGAAATATCACCGGGAATAATTTTTAGCAAGTATGATTTAAAAAAAAACAACATTACAAACTAACTAACGGTGATCTGTTGAAACTCAAATGTTCCAATAGGAAAATTGGTTTGCTGAAGAAAAAAGCAAAGCTTGAATTCAGATACCTGTAGTAAAATTTATAAAATAATGTAACCAACGTATATTTAAGTAGATTTCGATCTAATTTTAAAGTAGATAGCAGTTGTAAAATCTAACAATTTTGTACATATTTACATTTTTTATTTGTGGAAATTTCCGTTGTATATATTAAAGCTTTAAGCTTAAAAATTATGTTTTTGGAGATTCAAATAATTATTTGAAAGAAAATGATTCAAATCTTAATATTACTTAAAAATACATATTTCGTATACCATATCATGTTTTTAATGACAACTTTTTAAAGCAGAAAATATAAATCCTCGTTTTAAGCTAATTGTCTTCACAGTTTATAGTAATCATAAAACAATTAAAAATGCTAAAAACAATATCCCACCAACTTTCTCTCTGCAGAGAATACATCAGTAACGACCAAATATAGACGTTTTCTTATCACCACGCCAATGCGATTAAGTGCTCTTGGTACAGATAAACACACGAAATAGAACGTCGAAATTGTTCTTCTGAAATTCAATTAAATAACAACTCTAGGAAAATAACAAGCACAATTACTCAAATAAGGAGAGAATTGGGAAGAGCAAGAGCGGTTTAGTATTTATTCGCACTTGCATCTATAAAGTACGATACTATTTAGTGGTGCAGCAAAATAGACGATTTAGAGAAGGAAAAAATACTTGAAATTTTTTGTTATTATCTACGAATTTTGCAAGAAAATGATTTTTGGAAAACTAAAGCTGTCTACCGTAAGGTACGTTAAAATAAATTATAGCACTTCCTTAACAAAAAAAAAAAATAAAAAAAAAAATAACAGAAAAAAAAAACTCGGTTTATTGTGTTTGTATTGTATGTAAACAAAAAAGGGCTTTAGTTCTTTTATTATTTTAATTATTACATAGTTTATTAATTCGATCAGCTTTAAAGTAGTTATGGACGTTTTAAGCAAAAGAACACCGCCCAACTACTTATCGCCGAACTTGTTTTCTATCGATAACGTGTGCGTAAGCTACCTACTACTAAGCGCGCTATCTACTCATATCACAAGAGAACAACTTTGCCATTATTCTCTATGAAAAAGAAACAAAAACGAAAACAATGACTGAGCGCGGCTAGCAACCGAAACAACATAGCAATGTTATTTAAAGATTCAATTTATTATCATATTATTTTTGTGTGCTACTTTATATGTATAATCTGTTTACGACGTTTCAAGTAATCAAGTATTTAGTTTTTTCATCTCACGTCTCTTTGCTGTCGTTGCTCGATCCCCTATGTGACACAAACTTACAAAACAAGTCTGCAAATGCGATGCTATTTGTGATGTCAGAAAGACCAGATAACCCTGATGGGAGTCGAGCCCCTCATATACACATGTGTGGCCTTTAAATAACCAAAAGATCAATTTCTACGTCAAAGAAACAATGTTATTTTTTTTTTAAATATTGTATAGATGCTTTTGGAAAATAATACAGTAATATTGATCTACGAGTATGTATTTATTTAAGGTTTTTTTTTATTGCTTTAAAAATATTTGAAACTTTGTGATAGTAGCAAATGATAGCGTTGACCGAGGAACTGAGACGATTAAAGCTGGCAGCAGGTTTAACATTTGTTATCGAACAAGTTATGTTAACGGATACGCCTACCGCCTGATTGTCGAAAAGAATTTAAAACACTTATTTGGTAATAATGACTTTGTCGGGCGGGACAAATTTTGAACTTTGTGACAAGGCATGTTCCAAATATTTTGTGTTATCAAAAACATATTATATTATATTACAAATGTATGTATGTTTGTATGTACACATATGCAAAAGTTTATACAACTTGTTTCCATCTATCCGAATAGATAATATTAATTTTCAACAGAAAAAAAAAAAACAAAGACAAGGATGAGAAGATTTTCCTCTGGAATTAAACAAAAGTATTTATTATTAAGAGGGAAAATGTGCACATAAAATAAACACCCATGAACATGGACATGAACATGAACAAAGGCATTCTTATTTATAGAAATAATTAACAAGGAAAACAGCAAAGTTGTGGAAACTACAATACAACTTGTGACTTGACTTAATTATTTTGCACTTGCTTATCAACTTAATATATAAATTACAAATAAATCCAAATCTCTATCAAAATGCACTTGACTGATAAATCTTAGTATTTGTCTGCATGATAAAATGTTCAGACCAATTATTGTCGGATGTAGTAAATCAAGTTTTGCTTGAGTATGATCGAACGTTTTACGGGTTTTACCGTTTTTCTATTTTAGGTACGACTCTATAAAACATTTAAATTTATGTCATTAAAAGAAATACCGAAGAATGCTAAAACTTTACGAAAAATATTTTACGATCTTTTACATTTTAGGAATAGGAATTATTTATCAGTTGACTATATGTTATGAAGTACATATTTCCACATGTAAAAGGAAAAGTAATAATTAATAAATAAAAAATAAATATTACGAACGATTTTAATTGAATTTTAATCACTTTCCGATTAAATGATTTTCTGGCTCGTCCATTCCCTCTTGATCTTTTTCCGACCTCTTCAAAAAAAATCAAAAAAATAAATCACATTTTAAACGTTATAGATATATCTATAGCACATATGTTTGTTTGAAAAAAATAATAGCTACGTAGTAATTTTAATTTACATATATTTTTTTTGAAAGAAAAAGGATGATGAAACATTGCATCATATTTAAAACTTTTCCGTTCTAAAAAACTACTTAATCGTATGCTTAAGACGTGTGCTAAAGATATGGACCTATGTATATGTAGGTAGTAAGAGTATTATGGTCGTTGCGGATTCATTCTAATTATAAAAAAATAAATCTGGTGACTTTATTAACCAGCTGATCTTGCTCGTGGTTGTCTAAAAATAAAATTACCTACAAATTATTGTAGTCAATGAGTTCCACTAAAGCTAATTTGAGCGTGAATTTTGATGATTTTGTGTCTCAATGGTAAGTCATTTTGGCAATTAACACGAGTACAATGTTTTATAGATTAGGACCCATACAATTTATCGTTTTAAACTGGCTTTTACATACACATACAAACATACATAGTTGATGATCATGGTTGCTCTGGAAGACAACATTCGGTATATTATGCTGGTCCATTCGGTTTTGGGAGCAACACCTTGCGCACTTTTGTACTTTCAGTTTCGTTTTGGATGCAGAAGAGTAAATACACAACATAAATACACATACGTATGTATTTGTGCATACTAATTAGATGCTTACATTAATTTTTCGTGTAGGTCAAGGTATTGTAGTTTTTTCTGCCACTATAAGCATGCATAGAATAATTATGCATCTATATTTACATATATGTTAATGTATGCATATTCGTGCATAGACTTATGTATATATAAAATATTTTACACTCATGAATTACAATATATCCCCCACCTAAATTACCTAGTCCAATTAGTTTCGTAGCTATGCGCACACATTTTAATGATTATTTGCACCTATCCACATACACATGTATAATATATTTACGTGTATTGATCATTGATTTTTTCTTGCAGAGCTGCGAAAACATTACAAGCATGGCAGGTTCATAAAATACGAGGTCTCACTGCATACACTGGTACTAGCCTCACCGAATTACCAGCAAATGCTGCCGCTTTCATTAAGGAATCTGTTGCACTATGTTTACCGGAAAAAGTTCATATTTGCGATGGTAGCGATGTTGAAAGAAAGATGCTAGTAAATAAACTTGTAGCTCAAGGAACTCTTAGTCCCTTATCAAAATATGACAATTGTTGGTTGGCCAGAACTAATCCCGGCGATGTGGCGCGTGTTGAATCCAAAACCTTCATTTGTACAAATAAAAAAGAAGAAGCTGTAACTGGTTCACTTGGAAATTGGATTTCACCCGAAAACATGCAAAAAGCAATAAGTGAACGATTTCCCTCCACCATGAAGGGACGTACTATGTATGTCATTCCATTTTCAATGGGTCCAGTTGGTTCACCTTTATCAAAAGTTGGCATCGAAATAACCGATTCTCCCTATGTAGTAGAATCAATGAGAATTATGACTCGAATAGGTAGCGATGTCGTTCAACAACTTCAAAAAAATGACGAGTTTGTAAAATGTCTTCATTCTGTCGGTCGCCCGGAAAATGGTATATCGGAATACCCATCATGGCCCTGTGATCCAGCTAGAACAATTATTTTACATAAACCTGATGAAAATTTTATTGCCTCCTACGGTTCCGGATACGGGGGAAACTCTTTGTTGGGGAAAAAATGCTTTGCCTTAAGAATTGGAAGCACCATTGCAAAACGTGAAGGCTGGTTAGCTGAGCACATGCTGATATTAGGTATCACGAATCCTCAGAATGAGAAAATTTACATTGCGGCCGCATTTCCATCTGCGTGTGGTAAAACAAATTTGGCTATGTTAAAACCAACTTTACCTGGATACAAGATTGAGTGTGTTGGAGATGACATTGCATGGATGAGATTTGATGAGAATGGTCAATTAAGAGCAATCAATCCAGAAAATGGATTTTTCGGTGTAGCTCCTGGTACTTCTCCGGATACAAACCCGATAGCTATGCAAACAATTTTCAAAAATACCCTTTTCACAAATGTGGCGGCCACTTCTGATGGTGGTGTTTATTGGGAAGGATTGGAAAAATATCTGCCTGCTGGTACAAAAATTACAGATTGGTTAGGTAAATCTTGGAATAAAGACAGTAAAACTCCGGCAGCGCATGCAAATTCGCGTTTCTGTGCTCCAGCCTCTCAATGTCCCATAATTGATTCAGCATGGGAAGATCCTAAGGGCGTTCCCATCAGCGCCATTTTATTTGGAGGAAGACGACCAACGGGCATTCCTTTAGTTTTTGAAGCACGTTCATGGGCACATGGAGTCTTTTTGGGTGCATCTATGCGTAGTGAATCGACAGCTGCTGCAGAACATACTAAAAAGGTTATAATGCACGATCCGTTTGCAATGAGACCATTCTTTGGTTATAATTTCGGACACTATTTGGAGCACTGGCTTAGCATGGAAAAAAGAGGCAATGTGCCAAAGATTTTCCATGTCAATTGGTTTCTTAAGGGCCAGAATGGAAAATTTGCTTGGCCTGGTTTTGGAGAAAATTCACGAGTGCTAGATTGGATTTTTAGACGAGTTAAGGGAGAAAATTGCGCTAAAGAATCGGCTATTGGATTATTACCTGCAGATGGTGCACTTCGTACCGATGGGTTGAATCTTTCGGAAAATATTGAAAATCTATTTGCACTTCCGAAAGATTTCTGGCAACAAGAAGTAGATGAAATAGAAAAATATTTTAAGACTGAGATAGGTGAACATTTACCAACCGATGTAGCTAAAGAATTAGCATTTTTAAAAGAGAATATTTTAAAACTTAACTAAGATAAATTTAATATTTTTTGTTAGTGAAATAAAATATGTATTTTTTTTTTAAAAAAATTAATGCGTAACTGTTGTTTTATTTTCCACTTTATATGGTATATGCTCACTCGTCTACGAACAAGTATGTATTGTTTTCTATTGAAAAG
The DNA here is from genome assembly GCA_963966105.1 of Volucella zonaria. Taxonomy (NCBI): domain Eukaryota; kingdom Metazoa; phylum Arthropoda; class Insecta; order Diptera; family Syrphidae; genus Volucella; species Volucella zonaria. The sequence continues at coordinate 380,884 of OZ014533.1, read as the reverse complement.
GTTATCACCGAGAGTCAATTGGTACCGGAACTAAAACTTCTTGAAGGAAATGCGCAATAAAGCAACAGTTTACTTCCTTTTTGAATTTAAAAAGAATATTTCGTCTCCAAAAGCTTATAGGCTTATATACAATGTATGCACATGTATGATACTTATTTATCTTTTGTCTAAAAACAAAGCACAATCGACTTAAGATCGTAGTACAGATTTTGATGAATTAAGGAAGATCTCAAAACTTCTTGACCTCCATTGATTGTTGTATTCATTTTATAAGCATTTGCCAAACAGGGTCGAAGGTTAATAAACAGCAGCAATGTAAACTTTGAGACCATTTATTGCAATCGCAAAGTCTTGCTGATAACAGTTGAGTCGACTATCAACAATAACAAATTTATAACTTTTAAAATACCGAGGGAAAACATACGCGAAAATTTATATGAACAATGTATACATAGATATTATATTTGTTATTATTGATTTGTGATATTCGCATCGCAATATTCAACTGGTGTAAACAGGGTGTGACCCAACCACCCTCACTCATACATTGTAATATAGAAATCTATTAGATTTCTTATCAATAATATTTTTGTTTTTTTGCCCTTTGATTATTAAATAAAATTTTAATTAGGTATACATTCTTACTAAAACAATAAATCAGTAAAACAACGACAAAATTTAAAAACAAGCGATTAGATTTGGTTTTAAATTTTTTAAGTTGCCAAAAATATTTTCATATTTAAATGTACATATGCAAATGCGTGCATACATATGTACATAGATGGCTACATAAAAATGTTTGATATTCCGTTTTTACGGAATATTTCGATCATGCATATTTCCAGATCTGCGCTGAAACTGATAAACAGAAAACTGCTATCGATGAAAACACCGGAATTTCCAGTTGAACGAATGACATGTTATGTTATTACTTTATCTTAAGTCAAACTTTTAAGGGCAACACAGGCCAGTTTTGAAACTTGATTCCATATCCAAAACAAGTTTAGCTAAAAAGCTTTTCGTGGAGTGGGTTAATTGAAGTGAGTATCTATCATATGGAAATACATGTGTAGATAAACCTCTTCAATGGAACCACCCAAAACTATATTATTCTTAGGATAAATTGCCAATGGAGATGACTTTGAAATCACCTAGTCACCTGACTAACTACGAACATAGACTTGAAAGGAAGCAGATAAAAATTTTGACTTTTATTTTTATCAGGAAAGAAAATTTCAAAAAAATTAACAACAACAATCTTTTATTTTTAACATGGAAATAACAAGTTTTTCGTTGTCACCCAACGTCGCCGGTGTGAATTTTCTTTGTTTTTTTTTTTTTGTTTTTTATCGTCGACATCACAGCCTAATAAAACAATAAACGACAGCAATTAATAGGCTACACATGTTCTTCTATCATATACTAACACACAAGCAGCCAGTTTATTGCAAAGCAGGCGAGCCCCTTCGAACGAGCCAATCGAGAGCAAGTATTTTCAGGCAGTGTGAGTTTTCGCCTCTCCACACGACTCATGTACGGGACGAAAATAATCTATAATACAATTCTATAGCTATGTACATATATTTTGATACAACTACTGTTTAAATGAAATTCGCATATATAAACCTCGGCGGACTGTTTGGGCCGACAGTTACTTGTAGCTACAGTAAATGGAAAGATCAAGTGATAGAAACAGTGATCTTAAAGTACAACCAAGATTTGATAAAAAATTGTGGAGAAACATAGAATTTTTAGAAATAATTTGAACGTGATCGTTATTTTGCTAAAAGTGCATTTTTGTCATTGTTATTGTAGTTTTCAATAAATCCGTTATATATAAAAGTATCTTAAAATGCCAGAATTTATAGAAAAGTCGAATGTGTACGTATTTCAAACAACTAGTGCTTTGTGCTTGTTACAATGATGTAATTTTTTGAATTTGTTGCATTTGCAGATTGCCTTCAACTTTAACAAAGGAAAATAAGGCCCAGACGAATTTCGGCCTGTACAATCATATCCGTGGTGTTAATATCGTATATGGTGACTTGTCTAATTTGACCCCGAATGTGAAGGCATTCGTGGAGGAGTCAGTGGCATTGTGCCAACCCGATCAGGTGCATATTTGTGATGGCTCCGAGCTAGAGAACAAGATGCTTCTAAAGCAACTCGTTGAGGGGGGAACTATTGTGTCATTGCCAAAGTATGAAAACTGCTGGTTGGCAAGAACAAATCCAGCAGATGTGGCGCGTGTTGAATCAAAAACGTTCATTTGCACTGACAAGAGGGAGGATACGGTTTGTACTCCGAAAGAAGGTGTCAAAGGATCTTTAGGAAATTGGATTTCGCCAACTGATATGGACAAAGCTATACAAGAACGTTTTCCAACATCAATGAAGGGTAGAACTATGTATGTAGTGCCATTCTCAATGGGTCCAGTGGGTTCTCCTTTGTCGAAAATAGGTATTGAGGTAACCGACTCTTCATATGTTGTTGCATCGATGAGAATTATGACTCGCATGGGCACTGCCGTTTTAGACCAATTAAAAAAGAAGGAGGAGTTTGTTAAGTGTCTTCATTCAGTTGGAACTCCAGCTAATGGCGTTATTGAAAAACCATCTTGGCCATGTGACCCCGAAAGAACAATTATTCTACACAAACCAGCTGAAAATCTTATTGTTTCTTATGGTTCAGGATACGGAGGCAATTCACTTTTAGGTAAAAAATGTTTTGCCTTACGAATTGGAAGTACCATCGCCAATCGTGAGGGATGGCTCGCCGAACATATGCTAATCCTTGGAATAACTGATCCTAAAGGACAAAAGCGATATATTACTGCAGCATTCCCATCGGCATGCGGTAAAACCAATTTAGCCATGTTGAATCCTTCACTTCCTAACTATAAAGTGGAATGTGTTGGAGACGATATTGCTTGGATGAAATTTGATAGTAAAGGTGTTTTGCGTGCAATTAACCCAGAGAATGGATTCTTTGGAGTAGCTCCAGGAACTTCTGTAGAAACAAATCCAATTGCGATGACCACAGTATTTAAAAATACTTTGTTCACAAATGTAGCATCTACTTCTGATGGTGGCGTTTATTGGGAAGGAATGGAGAGCAGTCTTGCTCCTGGAGTTCAAATTACCGACTGGTTGGGTAACGTGTGGGATAAGAATTCAGGCAAACCAGCTGCACATCCTAATTCTCGTTTTTGTACACCAGCATCACAGTGTCCAATTATTGATCCAGCTTGGGAAGACCCAGAAGGTGTACCAATTAGCGCTATTCTTTTCGGTGGACGACGACCAGCTGGTGTACCACTTATCTACGAATCAAATTCGTGGGCACATGGTGTATTTATTGGTTCAGCTATGAGGAGTGAAGCAACTGCAGCAGCTGAACATCGTGGAAAAGTTATCATGCACGATCCATTTGCAATGCGCCCGTTCTTTGGTTATAACTTTGGAAATTACCTTAAGCATTGGTTAAGCATGGAAAAGAGTGGACGAACTCTTCCTAAAATTTTCCATGTTAATTGGTTCCGCAAGAGCAATGAAGGAAAATTCCTTTGGCCCGGATACGGAGAGAATTCAAGAGTATTAGACTGGGTCCTTAAGCGTGTAAATGGTGAAAATGCCTATGTTGATTCACCAATTGGAAGAATTCCAACTAAAGACTCCTTGAACTTGTCTGCAATGTCGTCACCAATAGATTTCGACAAACTTTTCTCAATTGAGAAAGATTTTTGGACAGAAGAAGTTGAAGAAATTGCATCATATCTTGAAACTCAAGTCGGTGCTGATGTTCCACCTGAAGTAAACATTGAACTGAAAAACTTAGAGCAGCGTGTCGCAGCCATGTAAAAAAGACAAAGACATACCATTTTATTAATTAAGTTTTTTTTTATACTAGTATTACGAGAGAATTTATCTAGTTTGTAAGATGCTTTTTAATACGAGTATATGTACATATATCATAGTTTTAACGTGCCATTTTTTATATTTGTAAATAAACTGCACATACAGGAAGAGAATGGGACATATATACACATGTATGTATGTATGTAAATAAAATTTAAATATAATAGAATTTGGCGAGTTTCTTTTTCGTATGGTGTACTGGTTTGCTAAACTTATTGCAGAAGGAGTTTTTACAGGAAATACGAGTAAAATTACTTTACAATTGAAAATCAAATTGTGTATGGATTGATAATGATAAATTATTGTGTGCATTTGTATAAGACGAAGAACTTGATTGAAAGCATAACGTAGGTACTAAGGGAATTTTCCAAATACATTTCCTTATGAACGATATTGATTTTTTTTTTTTTTTTAAGTAATATTAGACGCTATATTTTCATACATAAAAAAATGGAATCGTACAAAAAAACTATTGTATTAGTGAATTGTGAAAAGTGAAGAATGGTTATTTGTTTTCTTTAAAAAGAAGTGAAAGGCTATTATGCACATTATTTGAATTTGTTAAGCGATAAAACCGGACATACTGATTTCTGGACTCTTAGATAACCTATTAAAGCATCTTCCGTAAAGCTTAATCGAAATTCACATTATTCGTTATTATTGTTTGTGCAAATTGTCTTCCATGCATTACCGCGCTCATTGCTTTTCCGACTTTTGAGTAAAAAGCCAAAGTACGAAAGTTTCGATTAAAGCGCATGCATTCTAAGAATTTCGATTTGCATAAAAGTTGTCCATAGTACGAGTATCTATTTGGGATGGGAATCATGCTATAAATTGTATTTATTCTTACGCTCCATAATGGTGAGCCGGGTTTGCAGAAAGTCCCAAAGCAACAGCTGATTGGCTCTGTTGTGTATTTTGCAATAGTCTTGCAGATTTTGAGCTCGTGCGACGTTGTGTAAAAAAATTCAATTTTATTCTCTCATTCTGCGATTCACGGCGCAGTGAACCTGTAGAGTTATCTAGAAGAGCTGAAGACGTTTTACCCTCAGTTTTAGCGCTAGCATTCATGGTTGCTGTGGTACAGACTCACATAATGAAGATTGATTGAACAAAAAGAAATAAAAAAAAAATGTTTTTGAATCGATCATCAGTAATTGAAAATATAATTAAAACAAAAGTTAAAAATTAGTGGTAAACTATGTGCAGTCGCTTGAGGATATACCTCTTTGGCATTGTAATTATCAGCGAACCATTTATTTCGTTCATCCAAGGGCAATGGTACGTATACAAGAATATATTTTCACATTTATGTACGTTGGTGTGTATGTATATTTGTAATCACACTTGTTGCATGTTGAAAACTTTGATTCTGTTAAGAGGTTGAAGAAGAAAAAAGGGGATACAAAAGGAAACCACTTTACAAATTGGGTAAAATCAATACCGCATTAACTTAATAAAAATGTTTTTTTGTTCTATCGTTGAGTATCTACTATCTACATACGAAAATGTATTTATTGTACACACATATGTAGATATTTTCGCATTTACAATCCTTTCATGTTTTTTTTTTTTTTTTTTTTTTTATAGTTTAGTGTTCCAGTTTGTGTCTTGTCGTAAGAGATAGGCAGGTTAAATGGTCTGCATTCTGAAAATTTATGTAATCTACATAAAAAAAGCAATTATGGAAAACATTTTAAACTTACATACATACATATACGTATCCATATACATACATAAAAGTGAGTATTCATGGGCATATATGTATATATTTACATATGTACATATATGCACGTATGTATGTAGGTATCTATCTATATATGCATACATAAATATGCAAATATATATGTACATACATATTTATGTTCTTGCATACATTGGTTGGATGTTCTTGTTGGTTCTTCAATTCAACAGTTGGGACATGATAATAGCATTGTGGGAGATTGTGTCATTTCCTTGTTAACAGTTTGTGTATTCTGAACCGCTTATTGCGCTAATTATGGTGTTGTGGGTGGTTAAAGTGCTTTTCGTGTACACATACCCATACCCGTCAATATAGTAGCTCTCTATACCTGTGTATTTATGTATGTATGTATGTACGTACGTACATATCTACATAAATCAAAAAGATTAATTCTACTTTTTTATTGGTCATTTCCAATGCCTAACACTGCTTAAAAGATTATAGTGAAAACTAATATTGTAGATATTTTATGTTGTTTCGACTTATTATTTATATACGGTATAAACTATCACACAATTCCACATATTAAATGTAAGCATTTATCTAATACAGCAGGTATATGTATGTATATAAATAAATTTAAAAATATTCTTTTTGTATAAGGAGTCAATCAAACTTATCATTCGAATAAGTCTAACTAAGAATTAAAGAAAAGTACATATTTAATAATTTTACTTTCAATACGTAGAACACAAATAGTAAAATGTCCAGCTCAAGGAGCTCACCAGTTAGTCCTAGATCTCCAAAATTGCAACAGCAATCCTGGGATACACCAGCATGTTCCCCTATACCTAAAAGCCCCCACAGAAGCATTTCATCATTACCACCCCAGTCATTCAAAAGATCAAAATCCCCAAGGTATCATATCGAAGAAATTTTCAAATTTCAATTTACGATTTTATTCTTATGTTTGTAACTACTCGTTTTTATGTAGACATTTTAAAAATCAGTCATCTTTAAATTGCTATGAACAACCAAGAAGCCCATCAATAGCAACACGCTGCAGCTATAGTTACGATTCGACGATTAGTCGGAAACATGAAAATCCCCCCCGAAGTCCAAAGATTACGACCACTTATGCTAATGATGATACTGAACCTAATTTAAGCTATTACCAAACATCATCACCTATTCTACGGAGTCCAAAAGCTTTTTCAGCTCTGCCAAATGATCCACAGGAATCTAATTACTACTTAAGTGGCCCAAAATCTCAATCACCTCTCAGAAGTCCCCACCTGCCGCGTAAATTTGTCTTCGATACGCCACCCTCTTCATCAGAGCAAACAGGTAAGCTTTACATTATTATTTTTTTTTTTTACTACAGATGTAAATATATTTTGGCATACCTTTATATTTACTCGTATTTGTAAACTGCAGGTAAAAAATTTGAATATTATGAACCGCAAACCCCAGATGATGAGGATGATAGCACTCATAGTAGAATTGATGTGGAGGATGTTGCACCCGGTAATGGGCAATTTCCACACTCCTTGCCATTATCCCTGACAGCATCACCATATAATCAAAGGAGGCATAACTCTTTAAAGAATTTTGGTAGATCTCGTCCAAATGATCCGGTCCATGTTTTTAAGGAAATTGACAATGTCAAAGAACCATTTACATATCGAAAGGAGCATCTCATTACGGATGATGCTAACGGACCTGGCAACAATATCTTTATGAAACGCGATTCCTGTGTTACAGAGTGCACGCAAATATCCATGGATTCTTCAGATACAAATAATACATCCATGACTACAGCAACTACAATCAGTTCTGATAAGTTTGGTGACGAAATGAAGCGAAATGCTACTCAAACTGGTAGCATTGAGGATGGGCAACATATGCGTCTGGGACGACGTCATGCAATTAACATCACTTCAAATCCAGGATATCAGGTATTTCAATTAAATAACATGATTCTTTTATTTCATCAATTCGAATTATTTGTTGATCGTCTATTTGAAGGTATTGCACAGCTCTCATTCCACATTGGACCGAACATGCTCGGATAGTGTAGTCTCATTGCGTTGTCGCAAATCGACAAGTGATTTAACTTACGATATGGATGACATGATAAGTTTAAATAGTAAAAGCACTGGGAAAGCTGCTAATCATGGAAATAGCAATGGGGTAGCATTAGCCAATCCAAAACAGAGGAGACGTGGTAGTTCTAAGGGAGGGCTCGCATATTTGGCATCGCGTAGAAATTCGCGGGAATCTATGAAGAGTGCTTGTTCTAATACTTCAATTTTCTCAAACGATGACATAGGCCCGTTGGCATTTCAGGCTTCTACTAGGGGTCGACAAAGAAGAACTTCCAACTTTTTGGAATTACCTGGTAACTATGAATATTAAAAATGCTGTTATTCATACTTTTTTCATCAATTTAACAAAATCAAAAATAATTTTCAGTTCCAGATCATGTAAGACCAAGAGTATGTTCCTTACCTGATCGAACATATAATCCTCGATTAAGTGATGATCTGTACCGTTTGCGACACTTTTCCATCAGTAAAGGTAATGTAGTTAATTGTGGAGATTCCATCATATCGAGAAGATCAAGAAGTAATACGAGTGTTAATTCAACAAACAGCAGGTAAAAATATATGTACATATTTTTATTTTTTTGAAGATGTATTCAGAGCCGACCTGTCTTTTTGGTCTCAATTTTTATGAAAACTTCATTAAGTATCAAACTAATCTTCTTGTTTTTTTTATTTTTAGAGCTAGTGAGAGGTCACCATTTGATGGATCATGTTGCGGAGGTGGTTATGCCAATGTCGATTCCATTCCACCATCTCCAGACTCAGATGACAGTGAGCCTCCTCCGCCACCGAGGTAATTGCTCTTTGTCATATACCATATATGAGTATGAACATAAACAAATTTGTTTACTATAGGTATAGAATAGTTATGTTGGGGGATGCAGGAGTTGGGAAAACTGCTCTTGTTTCACAGTTTATGACTTCTGAATACATGCACACTTACGACGCGAGCTTGGGTAAGTTTTTATTTATTTATTCCTGTTATTACATATACTATTCTATTTTAAAACAGTTACAAGGCTTAATAATCTTTAGATTAGGTTAAAGGGTTTTACTTAATAATTTCAATTTGAGTTTTAGATGACGAATTTGGAGAAAAAACTGTCAGTGTTTTGTTGGATGATGAGGAATCGGAATTGGTTTTTATAGATCATCCAAGTGTTGAAATGAGTGTAAGTTTTAACATTTTAATATTTTATTGGTTTATTCAAAGCGTTTGCCTCAAAAAAATGTGTCCTAGGTCGAAAACTCTTTAACTACATATGAGCCACATGGGTGTGTGGTGGTTTTCTCTGTCGTAGACAAGACTTCCTTTCGTATTGCAGAGGAAATAATAAATTATTTATGGAATGAAAACATAACCAAAGATAAAGCAGTGATATTGGTTGGAAATAAAGCTGATTTGGCACGGGCCAGGGTCATATCAACACAAGGTTTAGTTTTCATCTCAGAGATTATTGTCTTTCGATTTTCTCATACAAACTTACGACTATTACTGAATTTTTATTTTATAATAAATAAAACAATTTCTGTTGGGACTACTGCCAACAATTTGGATATGTATTAGAAATTCGAAACATCTTTTGAAACAGAAAGGTGCAAAACAAAATAATTTTAATTAATTTCTTCATATTTTAGAAGGTAAATCTTTAGCGGCTTCAAGAGATGCAAAATTTATCGAAACATCCAGTGGAATACAACACAATGTTGACGAGCTCCTTGTAGGAACCTTGAAACAGGTTAATGTTTTTTATAAATGCAAAACTTAAATCAATTACTTAGATAGATGCATATATACTTTTAGATACGTCTAAAGGAAAATCGTGAAAAGAAAGCTACCTCATCAAAGCTAAAGACTTCTCGAACTCACATATCTTTACACTTGGCTAAAGAAATTTTGCAAAAAATTTGCCTTAGCGATATAACTAAATCTAAGAGCTGTGAAAATCTACACGTGCTGTAGACTATAGTAACTTTAAGTAGCTGAAATATCTTTAAAAAGTATTAACTCTGTTATCTAATATACATTTACAAAAGAAGAAATATATATATTGTTGGGTTTTTAGCCAAAACTTACTGTACTATTGAAGTATAGGCAGCGATTAAAGTTTTTTGGTCGGATCTTGCCTTTAAAACTTTCACTATGTTAAAACGTTTAATGCATGTTAATTGTTGTTGAAACTTTTTAAATCAAAAAAAAAAAAAAAAAAATACTTGAAAACAGAAACTGTCAATTTTCTATTGCTATTTTATATAAAAACAATTATCACTTAAGAAAGAAAGAATATGTTATAATGTATGTCTACCATAAATTTAAGGCAAAGAAAACTCTTCCATTGTAGAAATTGAACGGAATGACTGTTAATTGATGAAGAATGAAAAATAATTTCAAACCACAAAAGGTAGTGAAAATGTTAAATAAGAAAACTCAATTTTTATATACAAATATGTATGTATTATGCGTTCTATTGTAATTTCTATTACGAATATTATTCATTGAAACAAACATTATTTCCCAAATATCATCAAAACTTGACAATCAAATAAAATAGAATAAATATTGCAAGACAATTTTTATTTTGTCCTTGTTTTCTACCTGTACTAAATTTAATTTGTGTTTAGCAAGTTAAAAATAATTGAATAAATTGTATGGTTGATGTTCGTAATGGTTTTCTTTTATTTTTCACCGTTAAAGATGTATAACACTACTATCATCAACAATTTAAAGGTATAACAAATTATTTTTTTCGGAATGTAGCTTCATATCCCAGTATATATGTATGTACATATCTTGTACATATGCATATATATTATGAGTACATGTATCACAAAACAACTGCTCTTTTTATTCAAAAGTGGTCGTTGAAAAGTAATTTTAACAATACTTTCCATTACTTAACTTTCTACTTTTGCTTGACATCCTGAGGAAATGAATTGAATCTAACCTTTTAGTGACGTGGATTTTAATAATAAAAATACGTATTTTATAGCGCAGGTAATAGAGAATTAATAATATTTTAAACATTCACTTTTGATTTCAGAATATTTTTTATGGTATCCTCTTTGTGCTGCAATCTCTGTTTCATTTTCTCCATTTCTTCTAAGTGTCGAGTGTGAAGTCCTTTCATCTGGGCTTCCTTATGCTTTACAATTGTCTCGAGTCTTTTGACGGCATCCAATGACTTTTCGAAACTTGATTGTTCGTGTTCTAATTTATGGGCCCAATGTAAGGCAATTTTAAGACGTGCTTTTAATCTGTCTCTAGATTTTTTCAATTTTTCCGAAATTTTTTGAAGGCATATTGTTTTTTGCTTAAGTTCCTCAAAAGTACATCTTTCGACATTGAAATTCTTTTTGAGTATTTCCTGATTATTTTCAAGTTCTACATTTTTGAGTCTCAATTCTTCATTTTGTTCTTTTATTTCATCAAGTTTCGAGACCCAATCAAGTTTCTCCTTAGAATGCTGCGTTTTAAGTTCTTCAAAAAGCATTCTACATTCTTTTATAGATTCTACAATTTCGTCAGGTTGCCCACTTTTTGAGCTCTTGATTGATAAAAGTTCATTTTTGCAACGAGAATATGCAGTTTGAAGATGCTCTAAGTCCAAAGAAAGTCCTTGGGTCTTTTGTTCATAACACTGAATGACTTCTAAGAGTTTTTCTTTAGCCATATCAGCTCGTCTTGTCTGCACATCTAATTTAGTATTAAGTGAATTTACTTGGGTCTGCAGACGCGTTTTAGTCTCTAACCAACCATTCAGTGATTTTTTTATGAGATCACACTCCTCCTGTACTTGCAAATTTTCATCAATAATTTTTTTTAATTCACTTGTAAAATATTGTAATTCATTTTCATGTTGTTTAATAAGATCATCTTTATCTTTGATCATCTCTTCGTAGGAATTTAATAATGGGCCCAGAGTTTCACTATTAACAGAGCCCCAAATAACTAAATGTTTTTGTTTATCAAAATCATTACCCGATGTTACTTTATCCGGGTTCGTATTTACTCCGCTAAGTTTTTCTTGATAACATTCAATTTGAACATTTAATCTGTATACTAAAATTTTCATCATTGAAATATCGTTCTGCAAAGTCTTATTGATATCTAGAAGTGAGTCCTTTTCAGCGCCAAGGCGCTTACATGTACTGCATTCTATTGGATTACCAGCCTTTTGAAGCATATGCATTAGTTTTTTATTTTCCTTTGCAAATTGGTTGTTGTATTTGTAAAGCATAATAACTTTTTGAATCAAATTCTCCATTTGTTTATCCTTTGCCTGCAACTTAATATTTTTGTATAAATTGTGAACTGTCGAATTAGATTTTCTAAAGTTTAATAATTTTACTTACAAGACTGTGCAAGTCGGAAATTGGTACTTCTTTCAGATTCCATTCAGCACTCCGACTTCGGAGAGAAAAGTTCTCAGAAAATTTGTTTAAATATTTCTTTTTATTATAATCTCTACCACGATAGTATTTTCCTTCTGGTATTGGGATTGGGATTTGTGTGTCTGACTGATCCAGGTCCGTTACAATTTTATCTTTTTTCATAGGGGCCATTTTTTAGTAAATATGGTTTTATTTTCAATGTGTAACATAAAATTACTTTTTTATCGTTTTTATTGTAGGACGCCATTTGTAAACAACGTTTGAAGAAATCAGTTACCATAGAAACTCGACCAAATTCGTTTATTAAGGCATGAGCTCATAAAATTGTATACATATATGCACGAGTATGTGGGGGTTGTTCACCAGTTTCTTCTTTTATTTACTAATTACTCAAAATGCTGAGAAAAAAAAATTATTATCATTTCCAGATTAATTAAAACATCAACTTTGGTGTTCAACGAGTCATTTATTAAGAAATTTCTTTCTACTCCATATAAGTATCAGTATATTTTAGATTTATATTAAAAATATATAAGTATAAATAACATAAAAACAAAAGTTGTGTATACGCACGCTAGTTTAGTTATTTAGTTACAGCCTTAGGACTAATCGACAGGTCCAAATAGTCGCTCATATTGGAGAGAACGGCCGAATAAACCGTGTTCATTAAATATTGGTATCCCATTTCACCTAATTGAGAGCGCATCGTGTTTAACTGCCATCCTACGTAGTCTCTTAGCACAATTGTATGCACTGGATCTTTTAGTGAGAGCTGACGGCATCGGTCATAATGATGTGCCTGATATTCGCAGTCATCCGCGCAGTAACTACTTCTATCCGTTCCAGCAATATCTAAATCAGTTTCGTCTTGGAATACAAGCGAATCATAATATTTGCGACCTTCGCCTTTTGTTTCATCTTCCTTCATGACATCCATTAGCACATCAGAAATATTTTGCATCGAGGCTGGAAATCGTTCTTGTATTACTGGATTGTTTACCGTAAACAAAGATGCAAGTGCAAGACTAAGAAGTTTTCTCTTTTCTAGCTCTGATACCAATGGCATTTTTGTGTTCCAGACGTCAATAATGGTCTCCAAGGCATTAGGAAGATTTAACTTGTGCATAACCTCAAAGAACACACTTTGGTTTATGATTAGAACTCTAGCAAGAATCGCCAAACATGTACTCATTACCATTGGGAATTCTTTGTTTTCGTAGATTAGTCGAAAAATTTGCGGAAGTACTGGTTCCAGTATTTGTAAACCATATGCAGAGTCAGCTTTTAAAATAGTTTCAAACACTTTCATAATAACTACGATTCCTTCTGGTCGGATATCTTCTAACATTCCTGAGCACAGCTCAACAAATTGCTTGCCGTATCGTTCGAGAAATGGCCGTGGACTTATTAGAATGTAAGCCTGTATAATAAATAGTATTGTACGGAAATTTTCGGATGACTTCTCAATAATCGGGCATAAATTTCTGCAAATTTCCAACAATTGCGGGGTGATTGCTGTGCTGTTTTCAATTACAGACAACCATAGAGATAGTCCTTCGTCCATTAAATATATATGAGATGGCTCATGAATATCAGTGCTTAGTCCAATAACAACGTAAAGGAACGGTTTCATAGGCTCAGGAGTTTCGTGTAAAGTTTTAATAATCTGCTGCAACGTGCACAATATCGAACATCGCAATAAGTTATGATCTTCACAATCTGCCCACAGAGTTGGTAGATATGCTATCAGATTATCCGCCTGCGACTCGATTCGGTCATTCATTTTCTCGACGATTCCCGCTATTATCGACAAAACATTCATTTTGGTATCACATTCTTTACATTCAGTAAGAAGCACAAATAGCGCGGAAAACGTTTGCTCAAGATATGGATGAAAAGGATCAGGTTCAAATTCGAAACTGTTAATTAGAGCTGCCAACGCTTTAGATGATTCCAAACGAATAGACATATCTTCCGATGGCCTTAAAAGGTGTAAGCATGCTTCATATGCAAGGGGCCTTAGATCACGAGAAAATTTTACGGCGGCCCATTGGGCTGTTAACCAAATCACTCTCCTCCGCAAAATTCGAAAATTATCTGAGTCAATTTTTATTTCGGACAGCAGTTGATTCGTAAACCACATGTCGAAATTTATTTCATCAAATAGGTTAAATGAAACTAATCCAGCTGCATTATATATTGCATCTTTTAGCAAAATGTCTTCTAAATCAGAGCTCGGTGTTAAATTAATTTGCTGTGCTTTTGTTATGTATTTAAGAATTGCTGTTGTCATGTCCGTGCGAAATCTGCCCATCATAGCTTGAAATAGTCTTTCGACAGAAGGACGCAGCGAATATTTCCAACTGTCGCCACCAGCATCGTCTTTTGAAAAACTTTCAGCATCCTCTGCCCATAGTTCTAACTCAGCTTGAGTTAACAAAAAGTAATGGGTAACAATTTTCTCACATATATAACAGATGCGTTCCGGGGTGAAAAACTCTGTTAAACGCACAGGCTTGTCAACTGTGGGAAGTACATCTTTAGATTTGGTTTCATTATACATGCTACTCAATAATATGCCTTTCATCAAATTTATGCAATGTATGGTAAAATTTGGAAAATTAATAACATTTCCATTTCCGAAAATTAGTGCAGTACCTTCATGGAACACGTAATTAAATGAAAATTCAAGTGCAGTCGAGATGAATCGTACAAAAGCTGCTGGATGATGTTCTAGAAATTCGTTTAGCGTTTTCATTTGTTTTAATATAAACTTTTCCAAAAGCTCGATTAAATCATTTCCTGCATCAACGCGTTTCAGCTGGTATCGCCATTCTAGACATGGCTTAAGTCTTCCAAAAACTACCTCGAGGAACTGCATGCATTTTATAGATAACTGGGGCTTCGAATATCCAGATATTGTTAATTTGCGTATAGTGCGTAGTGTTAATAATGCCTTTTCCATATGCACAATTGATAAATCCAGTTGTGAATTTTCTAGACTGTGGAAAAACATATTCGTAAATCCATCCCATAATTCAAAAATATATTCATAGATATTTGAGGTCAGTTCTTCAAACATTTTCCTTTCGCCTAACATTCTTCTCGATAGTAAAGCCTTTATCACATGATGTAATATCAAGAGTACCCTCTTCTGTTCTAAATCATCTGTTTTTCGAACATTTTCCAGTAACACTGAAATCAAATTTGGCCAGTCTCGAGGGCAATCATGTCTAGCAATTTTTCCAATGATGACAGCTATTTGAGCTGCAACTTGCGGAACAGGTTCAGAGAAATTTTCAAGTAAACATCGGCGAATTTCCAATTTATCTGTGGCTGGTAGTTCATTTTTATTCCCTCTCCTCCAATATTTGTTTACACCACTTTTTAGACAAATCGCAGCCATCCAACGAACATTTACCTCAAATTGCTGATTCTGGAAAATTCTTAATAAAATAGGAAAGAATCCAGGCTGCTGCTCCCATTCGATTAGTTTTTGCTCGGCCTTTTTAACTATTTCCACACTGGGATCAGTGGCTGCTTTAAGGGCTTGAGAAACGATTATTTCTGGTGAAGACTCCATTTGAATTAGTGAAAAAACCTACATAAAAAATATACACTCAACATCTTTAGGTAGTAATACTACATATTATACAAACCTATAGTACATTGGTCCAATGTAATTGCTGGAAAACGCAAGCACCAAATTTCGTATATTTTTTTTAAATCGATTTCCAAATAAAATATATAATACCCTGTTTTGAAAAATGTAGAGATAAGCTTGTAGGACGATTTTTATTTTGGGAAGGAAAACACCATTTGGTGAAGAGAATAAAATCGACAAGGAAACCGATTACAAATTCGCTGTCAGATTTTTTTTTAGGTTAGATAGAATACTTTTTTTTATGTTTCAAACAAATGAAATGTCGTTATCGTGAATTAAATCAGCTGACTGCAAAAAACATTTAGCTTAACAATGGAAAGTAATTTATATAAAAAAAACAGTAAGTTGGGTTTGCTATGCAAAAGATAATATCATACAGAAGCTACTATTAAAAACGTTTTCGTACTTCGAAAACAGTAGCTAACTTTATTTAAATTTTAAACATAAGTGTGTACATTTTATCATTTTAAAAAATCTTTAGATCAGGGCGTACCAATCAAATATTGAGAGGAATAATAAATAACAAAGGTTGTTATTTTGGTAAATCGGTACAATAGATATGTTTCATGAATTTGTAGTCTGTATTGTAAAAGTGTCTGTTATTACGTTGTTGAGATAAACTTCATCGAATAAGAAATTGGTTAAAAAAAAAAAAGAGGACAAATAAGGAACTTTACGAAAGTTGAACTAATAGCGTTTTCGATTGGTTACTTTGGTTTATGATTCCAATGAAACATTAAAAATTTCTTCTGACACAATGCTATTTGACGTTCATGCATGTTTATATATTTTAAAATACTTAGCATAGAATGCAGAAGAGAAATTTTGCTTCTGAAACGAAAACCAGAAGCCAAATTTGAATTCTAAAAATGTGACAGTGTAACAGTTTTACGTAATTTTTTCGCCCCGGAGTGCAAAAAGAAATCTTCTGTCCGGACAATCGGAAACATCATAAGTCCTAAAACTATGCTTAAATATTATATTCTTATCCAGTGGAAATTTATTTATATATTTATGTGAGTATGTATTGTATGTTCATATGAGGAATAACTGATACGTATATTTTATATTAATTGTCATGATTGGCTGACAATTACGCTTTGTTAAAGTGTTACAAATTGGCATTCATATGTATAGTATAGTATGATACGTATTTGAAACGTTAAATTTATTATTTCACTTTTTTAATTTTAGATAATAGAAATATAACGTTTTATATACTCGTATCTCTTCTCAGAAAATAATTTCCTGGTTATTTTTGTGTACTCCATTTATCTTTAACTTTTTATATGAGATAATGAATATGAATCAAAAATTATAGTATCAATCCTAATACTGTACATTAAAACAAACAAACTTTCTGTCGTGATGTGTCGCCAACTGTAAACTGACACTTGGCGTATATAGTTTAAAAGGTTGACGTATCTCTGCAGTAAAAACAAATTGTGAATTTTAAATAATGTTTTTATTTTTTATTTTTAGTTGATTGTAATCTTTTAAATAATTGCAATGTTAAAAGCCATTATACTTATTGGCGGTTCACAAAAAGGTTTGGTTTAAACTATATATTCGGTAATAGTCACCTGATATCTTTATTACAGGTACTAGGTTTCGACCCTTATCTCTTGACACCCCAAAACCTCTGTTTCCAGTTGCCGGCCGACCTATAATTCAACACCATATTGAAGCATGTCTTGAGGTAAATGATCTAAAGGAAATTCTTATTATTGGATACTATCCATACGCCCAAATGGAACAATTTGTATCCGATATGCAGAATTTGTACAGTATAAACATCAGGTATAATAATTTAAGATTAACAATTAGTAGTGCGTAATTGTAAGCACTTGTAAACATTATCATTTTTCAGATATTTACAAGAATTTACAGCATTAGGAACAGCAGGTGGTATGTACCACTTTAGGGATCAAATTCGTGCTGGCAACCCAAAGGCATTCTTCATACTCAACGGTGATGTCTGTGCGGATTTTCCATTACAGAATCTTTATGAATTCCATAAAAGCCGCTCAGAAGATGCCTTAGTTACAATAATGAGCACCGAAGCAACAAGGCAGCAATCACTTCAATATGGATGTTTGGTGTTTGATAAGGATACGGGTTCAGTGTCACATTATGTAGAAAAGCCAAGCTCTTATGTTTCAACATTCATAAACTGTGGCGTCTATGTGTGTTCCACAGATGTTTTTGCAAAACTGGCAGAGATTTTTCATTCCAGAGAACAGGGGTATGATCGTTTTGCAAATGGAAATGGAAACGGAAATGGAAATGGTAAAGACCCAGGACACATTAAATGGGAACAAGAAGTTCTTACACCGCTTGCCGGCACAAATAAACTTTTCGCTCTACCAGTTCCAAACTGGTGGTCACAACTCAAAACCGCTGGATCGGCAATATACGCGAACCGACATTATTTAGGTTTGTTTTAAAGTTTCAAACCAATAGACTTGTTATTAATATACATACATACATTTTGTTGGGCTAGAGTTGTACAAAAGCAAACATCCAGAACGGCTTGTTAACGCCGGATTGAAGACTTCTACCAGCGATGGTAGTTTAATTTGCAACGTTTTACCAGATGTTTATATACATCCCACTGCAACAGTGCATTCCACAGCTACAGTATGATTTTTATTTGTAAATACATTTAGATATAATTTTTTGTAATGTCACTATTATCTATAATAGCTTGGGCCAAATGTCTCAATTGGGCCAGGTGTTGTCATAGGACCAGGAGTTCGCATCCGTGAATCAATAATTCTTGAAAACGCGGTTATTCAGGATCACACTCTGGTTTTATATAGCATCAGTACATATTTGTTTCCTCCTGATAGTAAATTTAAATATAATAAGCCTATTTTGTTTAGTTGGTCGCGGATCTACGATTGGAAACTGGGCTCGCGTAGAGGGTACACCTACTGATCCGGATCCAAATAAACCGTTTGCAAAAATGGACAATCTACCTTTGTTTAATAGAGATGGAAAATTAAATCCGTCAATAACAATATTAGGTATGTATTTAGCTACTTTTAAATAAACCACATAACGTTTCTAATAAATTTTACTGTCCTATAGGGGGTTTTGTTCATGTTCCATCTGAAAAGATTCTTCTTAATTGTATAGTCTTGCCGCACAAGGAGCTAAGCAGAAATTTTAAGAACGAAATAATTTTGTAGCAATATATATTTGTGCAAGAGTATGTATGTACGTGTACGAGCACGTATTACATATTTGTATTTGTATGTACATCGCATTTTTTTATTACTTGCAACGTTTTTTTTTTTTTAAATACTTCATTTTCCAAAACCTTTTGGAAGATGTTGGGTACAATATATTATTATAATTATTTTGCTTTTAATTACTTGTTTTAATAAAAACAATATATCTTGTTGCGAAAAGCTTTATACAAATTAATGGCTCTTATTAGGAAAACCTCTTCAATATGAATGTGTATGTGTGTGTCATTTGTTTTCAGCTAATGGTTTTCGTAGTTCTTCACCGATAGAACGGTGTAATTTGGAAATAGCAATAGAACAAAAATAAATAAAAATAAAAAAATAAAAAACAACTTGTTGGCTCTCTAAGGAAAAGAAACGAGCAACTATCTTTTTTTATTAACTGTATGCACCCGCAGTCTACTGTGGCCAGTTATTTTCAATATTTTTCAGTTAAAAATCATGAGAAGGAAAGGGATAGAACTATTTGCTTCTGCCTTAAAAAGAATACAAAAAACGGAAAGAAATAATAATTACACCTGGCCTTGCACTATACAAACAAACCCATTCCACTGATACTGATTACAGCTACAGGTAAACGTAAAACAACCATCGCGATCGCGATCAAAGAATACATTCTCTCTCCCTCATACAGCAACAGCAATTTGTTAACCCAGGTGTGCCAATGTATTCGTGGGTAATAAGCAACAAACTCGATTTATGGAATTACGAGAAGAAAAGTTATTTACTTGAGTAAAACATCAGTCGACGTTTTACCACCGTTCCGTTGCGTTCACGTATTAAACCGTGTTTATTAACCACAGTTCGCTGGTATTTCTGTCGGTAGAAAATATATATATACATATATTTTTTTTTTAAAGCAAGAACCATGTATTTAATTAATTTCTAAATTCTGTCTTAAACTAATTGCCAAAATTTTACATACAAAACAAAGGTCAGTAGTGATTATCCGTTAGAATTTCTGTTTTTTTTTTTTAGTTCTTGTCAACAAATCGCCTAGAGTTATGTGCAAAATATAGTGTTAATTTGATGTTCTAACTAATATTAAAAGTCCCCGATTTAGGTCCAAGTAAAAATACATATATTTTTTTTCTGATTAGTCTCAAAGTAACTACATATATGCCGAAAAAAAAAAAATACCAACGGAAAATAGAAATTTTTTGTAGCTTTTTCTTCACAACGATGACGGTGAGTTATTTTTTTTTATTCTCTCTGAGAGATTTTGTACCTGTTTAGTTATAACCTTTTTTTTTTATTGTTGGACATGCCTACGCAACTTTCTTACATTTTTTCCTCGGTAGTTCGTGTAGCAAACTGTAATTAATGTTGTCCGAAAATATAAGAAGAAAAAAAAAACCGAACCTCTGTGCTTAAGTTAATGAGGAAAAAAAAAACAACAAAATTTTGTTTCCGAATATTATTTCAAGCGACATAGATCATCATAAAAAGCTGTTAAACACCTGAGAGGTGTTTTCTCTCATTTAGCCAGAAAGAGAAGCAAAGCTGTTTTTATTATTGTACCCATACTGAAATCAACTAGTATTTGTACTATGTGCATTTGTTGGTAAAAAAAAGAAAAATTGTAATTACTCCACACTTGCTCTAGAAAGCAGAAAATATCCTCACGTTGAAGGCAAGTTTTTTTTTTTTTTGTTATTTTTCTCTGGTCAAAGGAAGTTTGCAACCTGTTGCAGTTTACGCCTGCAGAGTGTGACACGTGTTACTTTTCAGCGACTAATAAAACAAAAAGTGGCTTAGTCCTACAGGCGTCCTTGTCTTGTATGTGTTTTTGATTTGCATACGTACGTATTTGTTGTTGGACAGGATGAATAGAAAATAACTTGATATAATATGTACTAAAGATATTATCTAAACTTTTTTTTTATTATTACCTTCTTTAAATGATATAGGCATCACTAAAAATTTGTTATTGTTTCCGTCCTTAAAATTAAAAAAAAAAACACATTTAAAATCACTATTTCAAAAGTATTTGTTTCATAATAAAAATGAAGCCAAATAAAATGTCCAACCTATGTACACAAATGTAGAAGGCAAGGCATACCTATAAGGATAAATTAATTAATTTTACTTTTTCTGTTGATGTGAGAAAGAATAAGGGAATAAATATTAGGTGGAACGAACTGCGTGAACTGTAGATCATAGGAAAACCCAATAATACCAAACAATTTATTTTTGGGTTTCATCTTTAGAGACAATACTCAGATTCATAATCTCATCTCACGGAAATGTGATTATTTTATTTTGTTAACAACTTTTATTAAAAGGGATTTAATTTTATCTGTCGTCATCGCTTTCGCACTTTCAGCTTCAAGGCCTATCACTAAAATCAGTTCGGTAGTTTAGATAAAAACTCTGGCTTTATTTAAAGTTAGATTTTTCAAATTGTAAATAGAATTTTATTATCTTATTTTATACAAGTGTATGTAAATATGTACGTCAGAATCATTAGTAAGATGTTTTTTTAATAGGTGCCCCAACAGTGCTCATTTAATGTTCCACTTTGAACCTAATATATAATTGCTTGGGACATTAACTATTAACTATACATAATGTTAATAAAATGGTGATGTCAAGTATACATGAACTCGTCATATACTCATGAATATGTATGTAGTTACATACAAAAAATTTTAACCATAATTAACCAAAATTTAGCAATGAATGCATTGTGTTTTGATATAAAAAAAAGATATATCCGTTCAAAGCCAGATCTAGATTAAAGTTCACGTCGTTGGTTGCTAACTTACATACATATGCGCATACAAAATATACTTGAAAAAATGGGTACAACTCATTTCAAGCATACATTACCTTTTAACTGCTTAAGTTAGTTATCAAATTATAAGAAAACCATATATAATTTTGTATGGCTTATCATGTTACACATATGTATGCATATGTAGGAGGTACCTATGAGGTACGTACTATTCTTTACATGCAGCATTAAATACAATATAAGGATACAATTGAGAAAAATGAGTATTTTTACCATTTGGCGACGGCTGAACAAAAGTATAAAACAGATATGAATTCGAGGATTCTTACTTCCCTTCTTAAATCTTTACAAAAAAAACATAGGTATACCTATTTTATTAGTGTTTATAAAAATGACTTTGCTGTAAGCCTGTGCAAAGAAATTAATTGCTGTTCATTTGTATTATGATGCCAGTTACAGGAGAAACCTTTGCACCTATGTACCTACAACTTAACTTTTTTTAGCTTTTGCATTTTTACGCATGTTTAAAAGTGTATTATGCATATATGAGCAACTGTGGAAATTTATATAATTTTGTATATTTTTTCTTTTTAGATCACCTGCAAGACTACATCACACTTATAACCCTACGTACGAATTTAAACAAATATCATGATGATATTTGAATATACTACTTTATTCTAAACCTAAGGACACAGAAAACAACGTTACTACTTACGAATTTCGTATTACAAAAATCAGAAACAAAATGCAAGGACCTGAGCATCTAGTGTCTATGTATGTAGCGACCTGTGGCCAAAATGGCCCTGGACTTGGATCCGATGAGAAAGAGATTATTCTTCTAGTTTATGTAATTATTGATGCTATCTCAAATCAGGTAAGCAAAATTCAGTTGTATTTAAAACATCTATCTATGTATGTAAAAATCTTTATTGTAAATAGTGTCCCCACCACTTCAGTAAAGTGCTTGGATTTGTGATTATCTCTTAATATTTTTCTGATTTAAGCTATACTCGTATGTATATTTACAAAAAGAAAAGTTTTAAAGAAATAAGTTGAAGAAAATAAACAAATTGCATTTAAAGTTCCTAGCTCTATCATTTTTGCTTTTCCATTTGCACCGCCCCTTTCGCCATATACATATTCGTAATCCCACCTTGGATATAATTATGAGCATCAACGATAGACCGCTGCAAAATGGCACCAGGCTGGCGCTGATAGGTTGCTAATAAATTGTTTGGTCAGCATATGCATAACTTTTAATTATCTAACATTTACATATATACCTATGTATATTTATATGAAATCGACGAATATGTTCAAATTTAAAATGTGTCCGATATGTTCCAGAATATGTTAATTTTTATTTTATATTTAGACATATTAGTGCCCTTGGCAAAGGACCGTTTACATATATAGTGGATATTTTAAGAAGAATTATGCGAAGACTTTCTCGTACAAGATCTCAAGGGAATCCCCGTAGAAAAATAACCACAATCATCATAAGTCAAAGCATAAATAAACTTTGACATCGTATCTACTCAATTCGTGTTTTTTTTTTTTCATAGTACCTATAATAAATAGAAATGAACACAACAGACGTATATAAATGTAAATAAAATAATTTTGTATTCAAATTTTAGCCCGCGGGTTGAAACAAGTTAAAACATTTCGAGTAATGCATTGAATAAAATGCATGATTTTTCTTAATTAAAGAAAATAAACTTTCCATTTTATAGAATACATAGTTGTAAAATTGAAGGAAGTTTAAATGACAATTATAATTTCAAGACTATTAAAATTAAACGGTTTTGTTGAAATAATATACCTATGAGATTAGTAATGTAGTTTCTCTGCTTCAGATATTGACATCTATCGGTTTAACATCTTGATCATCTTTTACAAAGAATTTAAACTCGTCTGTGTACGTATGTATGAATGGTATTCAAGAGAGTTATATTGGTCGTAGTTTGGGAAGATATGTAATATGATTAGAAAAGTCCCGACATATGACATGAATGTCATAAATTTTCTGTTACTACCAACCTTCAAACTATACGTGTCAAAATTTGACGACATTTCGACCACTAGTCATCGAGATATTGAAGGTGTGACGCACCTTTTGATATTTTCAAAACCATGGAAAAACGAGTTTCGTATGTTGATAAAATACTGTTATTTGATGGGGAAAAAATACCGTTAAAACTCAAGAATGGCTTAAAAAGTGTTATAAAGAATCTGCCCTGTCGAAAGCAATCATTTGTTGCTGGTTTGCTGAATTCAAACGCGGTCATGAAGGCATAAATATTGCTGAACGCTCTAGGCGCTCAAATGAGTCTGTTACGCCGGAAAAGATAAAAAAAATCCACAAAATCGTTTCGATCAACCGTAAAGCAAAAATGGGTGAGATAGCTGACATCGTCAAGATATCAATAGACCGTGTACATCATATTTTGCACGAGTATTTGGGTATGCGAAAGCTCTGTTTGAAGTGAGTACTGCGTTTGGAGCAATAACAACAACGTGTTGATGATTCAGAGCGCTGTTTGGAGCTGTTTAAGCTGTTTAAGCTGTGTAACAATGGACGAAACATGGATCATATTACCTGTTCGCAAACCTCAAAAAAAGTGGTCGCCGGAAAGAGATATGGCTCCAAGAAAAATGTGGTCGCTGAAATTGAAGCGTATTTTGAAGGGTTAGACAAACCGTTCTAGAAAACCAGAGAAATGTTAGAGTTGGAATGATTGTATCACTCTAGAAGGAGGAGTTGATGAAAAAAGTCGAATTCTGCCACAAAAAAAAATTTGTTTTTATATGCTAGTCTGGTTTCCGAGCCACCTGTTACATTTGTTAAAAGCCAATGATAATTATAATTGGCTGATTTGTCCAAATCGATATTGTTATTTGGTCTAAGATTTTCAATTACATACATATGTATGCTATTTCTTCGGGTCTATGAACTAACTTCGCACTAGTTGCTTGAAACAAGAAATGACATACAATTTTATGTATATTAACCAAAGGCTCAAATACGAGTATGGATTGTGTTTCGCCCCGCATAATCATCATGGCTAAAAGTTTTTTTTTTTAAGTCAAGCACGTGAAACCGTGTACATACAATACATCACTTCAAGTATTGTTTACACTATTACTTTCTCATTCTCTATAGTTGAAGCTTTTTAAAGGCACTATCTGCTTTGGATAGTCAATACAAGAATATTGATAGATATGCCCATATTACCTGTGTTGTTTACTGACTGATTACGCCAGTGACTAGGTAGATTAAGTAGATACTGATTAACTGCATCCATTCAAATGTTTGTCATGCATTACGCTAGAGAAATAAACAGTAACGTGTGTATATAACTACATAGTAGGATACAACGCACAGGAATATAGACAAACAAAAAACTTGAGAAAAAAACTTTTGTTAATTACCAGTAATCATACCCATGCAATCAATTTCATCGAACTAATACAAATCTACGTTGCTAACGCAAAATAAACAAATTCGTTTACGAGTAGTTGTTAAAAGAAAAATACCTGTCCTAGCCAAAAGTGTAATTTTCCTATGATATCGGTGGGCATAACATGTGCCTGGTGTGGTCATTAAATGTACATTATCTTAAACTACGAGTAACATACCATATATTGTACAATATAACGTTACAAAGAAGAAGTTGTAGTTTTATATAGAGTTCAGTGCCACAGTTGAAGTTGTTAGGCTGACTTGCATGCAAATAAATAAAGAAAATTATTAGAAATGCTGACTAAGTGATATCTCTGGCTATAACCAATATACTCGTACTTGTATAAGTATTATGATTAGATGTTTAAGGGGCATTCAAATATGAAATTGCACATATCAAATGTAACGTTTAATTGACCTGTTAGAACGTTGTTCGGTAAGAAAGAAGTATTTATACATGGCTATATGTATGTGTTTTTTTTTTTTTTTTTTTATTATCTCTCAAGGTTTGACCTGTATTTAATGAGCCTTAGCAACTTGAGCTGTCCAGTGAAAACAATTGAGTCGTATTGTTGGATTCTATAGTATACTTGAATAGTAATTTGAAAACATGAAATTGATAGGTTGTATTGTATAAATACCTTTGCCATCATTAGATATGGTCGCTACATGTTTCGCTTTGGACGAGTTCAATTCATAAAATCTTAAATTTCAAAGCATCATACTATTAGAAATTCAGGACAAATTAAGAAATCTACCACAATTAATTTACATCCGCGCGGATTCTTTTTTAACGTCTTTTAGTCCTATCTTAAGAGCATAGGGGCACAATTAGCTTGAAGATAATTGGTGCTTAATTACATCCATTATGACCCGTCTAGCATCAATTACTGATGTTAATTGTGCTCGCAATTTGTAAATTGAAAGTGATTCGCTGGAACACAAATATAGGACATGTATCTATCTCTGTAATTTTTTTACCACTCAAACACGTGCACATATGTATATATTGTATACACAATAAGTATTAAAAAAAATATATATAAAAAATTAATTTGCATCAAAGTGACAATATGTGCATAAAAACTAAACCTGTCGTATAAGATCTGAACAAATATACAAATAATGTAGTTAATGTGGCCAAAGGTCCCTGTGGAGTCGTATGACTAGTTAAAAACAAACACTAATTGTACTTTTTAGCTTAGTGTTTGAATAGCTCGACCCCATTTGGATGATTATAAAGTTTAAGTCATTTCTTACCGTTTATACATGCATATACTCGTAATATATGTATGAATATAATAATTGTTTACTGTATTAATTTTGATTTTTACCTATTCCGATATAAAAACATGATGTTGAAAACTTATTGTTCTTTATATGGTATTTTTTATGCAGAACAGGTTAAAAAGCTGAAGCATATGAAACGATTTTAACTTTCAAAAATGCTCAATTCCCCGCCAAAAAAGTCGTGATGTCAGCAATTTGTATCTATGTTCTTCAGTGAGCCGTCTGGTTTTGAATTCAGATCTCTTGATGGTATTTTTAGCTTAATAGTAAATTCGTAAATTCAACATTTATTGAAATACAATTCTGTAACACTAATCCGCTTCAAAGTACTCCCCTTGTGCTGCTACGCCTTTCTCAAAACGGTTCTGCCACGGCTGGAATTCTTCTTCTGGTGTGCCGCCCATTTTCAAAGGCATTTTTAGATGGTGGAAAAGCCAGGACTTGCAGGGAGTGAGGCAAGAAGACTAAGGAGGTTAGCGAACCACAGCTGTGTTATGTTTGACTAATAAACTCCGTATCACGAAGAGTTTGCTGGTGCGTTATATCGCGATGAAGTTTCCAACTGTCCGGCCGTTTGCGTCTCCATTCCTTGGTGATATTAGTGCCGTGTAGAGCGTACTCATGATGAACTACACCACTGAAGTCAAAAAAGATGGTTAGCATAACTTTCACATTTCTGTACACCTGCTTTTTTTGGACTTCGGAGATGTTGCATGCTTTTATTGTGATAACTGGCACTTGATAAACCAAACACTTCGTATTTAACATAATGTTTACCGTGAGATGCGTTTGGGTTTTTAGTTGCTAACTGTTTTTTTTTCGTTTTATTAAAAAAAAAACGAAACTTGAGAAAGAAATCCTTCGCCAGCTTATCATTTCCGTTGGGTTTTAAATTTTTCTCCAGACTAATACGAGTAGATCGTAATTCTTGTTTGTTTTCTCATAGCTAGCGAGCACAAAAAGGTCAAAAAAGCTTAATAAAAATGCAATTTTATAATATGATATATGTATCTGAGTACAAAGGCGGCACTTATACATGGTTTGTATACTGGTTATTAATATCTTTGCATAATTTACAAAAATGTAGAATTGTTTTTTTATTTTAGATAGATTTATTATTTTATTTCGGAGAATATTTCAATTTTTTTTTTTTTTTTATCAGGCATTAAGATATGCATACATGCATATGTATATCGCATTACATATTTCTCCCAAGTGGATTTGGCTAAGTTTATTGACTTACATTACTTCTTACATGCTGCTCTATATTGGACCACATCATCAGTAAGGCCAAAAGTTAACTGATATTTGCATTGGAGTAATGTAATTACATTTTCGCTAGCCTCTCTAACGAACCTTGGCTAGAATATGAGCTTCAACTATTTTCGGGATTGAACATTCCGACAACACGAAAACCCACAAACGAACTCTATGTTATTCTGAGTCTGTTATTTGTTTAATTCAAAATTAGATTCTCTTTTTAAGTAGTATTTTTATTTTTGTCGATTTGATAGAGCGAAGTACTCGTAAATGTGATATCGAATTTGTAATGTTTTCTTTGGTAAATACAAAGTATTTGGGAATTAAATCTGCATTACTTTAAATGTAGATCTATTTATTTTTTTTTTATTTCGATTGACGGCAACTACTTTTACCAGGCTTCCGTCAAACTAATCCTTCATTTGCCATTCAGATTACTTTAAGTCACTATGAATAATGAGCGCTTGCGCAGGTTATCACCCCAAATTCTGACCCTTTATTATAATAACCATTCTCGCATAGCATTGAATAACCATGAACTAATAAATATTAATTTCTTGTGGTGCTGTTTAAAACAAACGTGCCCCTTCTTCAAAGTGCATGCATTTTAAAAAAAAAAGCTATATTTACCAACTGTGGCTTCATAGATACATATTGTATGTAGGTTTGCATTAGTTTATTATTTCTCTTCATTCTATTATTATTATTATTGTATTTAATATAATAAATTTACATTTTAATCTATATGATACAGCGTTAGCTACCAAGGCTATCGGCTAGAATTGAAGAAATTATTTTCTTTGTAATTTTCAAGTTTTAGTTTCACTAATACAATAGATTGAATACGTCTTTGATATTTTGAGTAGAGGGGTTTAGTAATAGGTCTATGAATTTTTTTGTTAAATAACTTATTACAATGATGATTACCTATTGGGCGCTCGAGTACGAAATGTTCAATTGACAGGACAGCATCCGATTAACAAAGCTGCCACACAGGACGGTTGCCTTTCATGAGGAGATGTCTGTGCGTCATTTGCATATGCCAAAGTCTTCGTCTCAAAAAACATCTGTTCATTTTGGAGGAGGTATTGGCAACCAAAGTGTCGACAAATTAAATAAAATATATATTCACACATGAAATATGTATAAGCACACGTGAATGTATGTCCTTGATTTATTTCAGATCATTGGTATAAAACAAATTCTTGTAAGACCCATTGGACAATTTGGTAAAGATAGATCAGTGTCAACAAGTTCGGATAACTCTAATTCAACTGCAGTAACTGCAACTACTCCTACAACAACGAATGTTATCGCACAAGTTCCATCTTCACCTTTATTGGGGGACGGTCCACAAATTATAAATGGACCACCGACAGCAGTCGATCTTCCAATAGCTATTGCGCAAGCTGCCGGAAAACCTCTAAGTGAGGCTGTTAAAGAGGTAAGTCTTATTGTTTATTTTTTTTTTTGCCATGCATACATACATAAGTAGGTACAAACATCATCATACATTCATTTATATGAACATTTATTTGTGTGTCAACGTTGACGACATTAATATCTAAGTAGATATGTTTACTACTCTTTTTTTTTTAAGAACAAATCCAAGTAAAAGAGAAATTTAAAACAATTGAACGAAATCTAAAAAAATATAGAAAATATATCTGACATATTCACAGTCATGTATTAAGTTTCTGCATAATGTAGCAAAATTAGTATTAAATTCATCCTCCAATACTAATGCTTTAAAAAAAATTAAATAGAAATATCTCCAAAATTCTTATTTGTTTCAATATGTACATGTACATGTTGTACTAACTTAGATTAACGTAATTAGATTATCAGAGAAATACGTACGAGTACATATGTATATTTATTGTACTCAATATACATAAATATGTATTATATCTAACAAAAAATCTTAAGCTAAACATGCAATACAGTCCTTCGTTTAATTCGGCAGTCTAATTAAAAAAAAAAATCTAAAATGAACAATTTAAATAAGTTAACTTAAATCTAGTTATTTATAGCAGTAAGCAGTGTAGCCAATGTCGATAAGATATACATTTTATGTGTGCCATTGGGAAAAAAACTTATCAACAGATTGTACTTTACTTAATCTAATCGTGGTTTTGCCTATACATGCTTTGAACTTATTTGAAGTACACACAAGGTGGATTACGTGGTATGTACTTTAACCTGACTTATGTATGAGATTTAAAAAAAAGGGAACAAAAAACAAACAACATGACAGTCAAATTTTTATTGATACCAAATAAGTTATGCTGTATAATTACAATTAAACTGATAACACGGAAGTACATATAAATGATTATACATTTGTATAAATTCGCAAAAAATTTCATAGATCTATTGTTGTAAAATAGTGCATTTAAAATTTTGAAATCATAAATGAGATTGCGAATATAAATCTTTTTTGATAACATCTGGACGGTGCTTATATAGATAAACCTATTAAAGCTATGCCATATTCGAGTATTTCAACTTTGGAACTTGCAAATTTAAAACAAACGATTAATCTATACGTGATATACGATGACTCATTTAACGTGTATGGTCTGCGACTTTGAATAAATTTTGGAAGTATACACTTTTGTGGAAAACTTAGCAGTTTTATGCATAAATCTTACTCATAATTTTTGTTTTAATTATTTAATTTGATTTTCTATAGAAAACTAGTAAATTCATGCCCCAGATTACATTGAACAATAACTAGCTCACTGTACTTTTTATATGCTCAATTTTAGGTAGTTTGTCCATCTTGTTCTTCAATAAATAGGATTTGACTACTTTTCTTTCTCGAATTAGATTTTGAACAAAGCCGGTCTTGAGTGGTTGGAAAGTCGATCTCATATTTTTACAGTATCCAAAGTTTTGGTGTCAATGCGTTAGACGTTATGTCTCTAAAACAAGAGTCAAAAAACATTCATCTATTAATATTAATACTATTTTTTTTATATATTTTATGATTATCCGT
Source organism: Volucella zonaria (assembly GCA_963966105.1). Lineage (NCBI taxonomy): Eukaryota > Metazoa > Arthropoda > Insecta > Diptera > Syrphidae > Volucella > Volucella zonaria. The sequence goes on along the minus strand of OZ014533.1, from coordinate 350,108 downwards.
TCATAGAACGTGATAGGGAAAGTTTTTATGCAGATTATTTCATCTGTTTTTTTTTTAGAGTTTTGTGAAAGTAGAAGCGAAATATTTGCGGGAAAGCTTATTCCAAAGCATGATTTACCATTATGCGTAAGCTACTCTTGGATGAATATTTTCCATGCCATAGCGCCAAACAAACAACATTGTTTTTATTGAGATTAGTAAATATGTGTTGTTAGTGTTAAACCTAATCTTATTTTTCGATTTTTTTTTTTGAAGGTTACATGGCAATGATAAGTGTTTGGAGACATATACAATAATTTGTACTCATTGTAATAGTATAATATTTGTAAAAATTACACATTAACATGTGCTATAATCATTGAAGGTACATATGTACATTATATACATATGTATAAAAATTATTTAGAAACCTACCTTAGGTAACATATAACCGTAAAAAATAGTTGTATAAGAAAGTTAAAAGGCAGCTAGAAAGATCAAATATACATAAATACAAAAGTTCATGCGATAAGTAAAAAAAAAATAATATTAATTTATTTTTACAGTTCGACGAATATTTACGCTCTCTCTCTATTGATCCTGATTCAGTTTCAAACTTTAAACTCATTACGGATGGACAATTTCCAATACGACAATGTTTGCAGCCAGAAGCTTGTGCCAAAGACTTAAAACTACCCTCATACTATTGTAGATTTAGTGATTTACGTAAAGAATATATTAAGTATAAGTCAGGAGACTTATCAAGAGCACTTGTTCCAGTAAAAGATATTAAAAAAATTCTACAAATACCCCCTACAAATACACCTCAGTGTATCGCTGATATGGCAAAAGGTAAAAGAGTTTCTTAATTGTATTTTTTCTTAAAAATGTAATTATTTCATTATTTGCAAAAAGAATAGTTTTTTTTTTGGATATTTCATGTGAAGTGCTTTTGTTGTTTTTTATAAGCGATTAATTTACGTTTTTTTTTTATTGTATTTTGAATCGTTAATTCTCTTTAAATAGCATGTTAATAAATTATAATAATAGAAATTTCTTATTATTTAAAATTTTAAAAATAGACCATCTTATATTTTATTTGATTTGTCTGCCTGATCGTCAATTGTGAATAAACCAAATATTCTCTAACATTCGTGTCTTATTAAAGAGCGATTTCAAGAGAACTATACACATTAATAAATGCATACATGTATAACAATTTAAACATTATGTATGCAATCCTTTAAGACTCAACTTTATAATATTTGGCGATTTACAAAATTTAAAATATCGTGTCACTTTGAATTTCGCCATAATGTAATGAACTAATAAGATTCATAGAAAAAACTCGACTTGCTGAATAAAGAGCGTTTCTTTGTGTTAAGGGTTCGCTCTGAATTCCGCGTAAAAATTAAGCAATTGCATTGTTTATTTCGATCCGCGAAAATGGAATGATTGTTGAGAGTTCAGAGCTTTGATCTGTTTTGTCTTTAAACTAGAATATATCTTATAATATTATAATTACTTGTCTTCCTTATTTTATTAAACAATTTATAGAACTCAACATAGCTGTTTGTGATGATACTGAATTTTATGTTAAGGAATCTCGAGATATGGTGTCAGTGATTCAAGAACTATTATCAAAAGGTAATTTTGCATTTAATTGAAATTTAAGTGAAAATAAAAAATTTGTTTTTCTCTAATATGCAAGGTCATAAGTTTGAAAGCAACGAAGTAGTAAATTTAATATTGGAACCAGGAATTTGGTAAGTTTAGTTTGGCTTTTAAATTCAAATGTATGACCATTTATATATTCATATGTGTGTATGTCCATTACTACGAGTATGTGTTTATTTTGCATGTCAAGAATTATTCAATGTACAGTTATTTAAATCATCATTGGCATAAAGGTAAATAAATGTACATACCTATACGAGCAAAAAAAAAAATGCATTTGTTCATTTTTTTTCGTTTGCTTTTCTTTGAGTAACTTTATGGGTCTTATCAGCTTCTTTCGATCGAAGAAAAACAAATGTCTATTTTTACACGTACAGCTCTACTCTGAGTGAACAATTTCTGATTACGAATACGATTCGTGCTCAGTGATATAGATATTCCAAACAGAAACTCAGTTTCAATTCAAACGTTATCCAAATGCGATCGTTATCTTGGTTTGTAAGTGTAAATCGCGATATTAGATTGAATTGAAATTGAATTTTATAAAATATTAGAACGAAAGATTTAGTAAAAAAAAGATTAGCAAATTACTTGGATTTTAAGCTCACACACGATTTAAGTCTGCAGACTAATGATTAATTTAATTAGCATAAACTTTAAGAGTGTTTGTTTTTTGTTTTGCATTTTACGTTGATTTCTTTTTTCTACAATGCTAATTGAAAATATAATATATTGAAACCGAATTTATTTTATTGTCATTATCCTTAAAAAGAAAACTTTCATCCAATCGAATATTCAGACGATAAAGCTTCATTTAAAAATATGTGCTCATTTTGCACTTTACAAAATTATAAATTGGTGTTCACTTTACAATTAGAGTTTAGTTCAAACTTATAACGTTGGAATTTCTTTGAGGGTAAAAAAGTGAAATATACATATCATTCATATATGTTTACAAATGTATAAACATTTTAATTCGTCTGCAATTCAGTAAATAATAATAGCCGAGATAAGCACATGCGAAATGTGCATAGTTCAGTATTATTTAGTGCATGCTCATTGTTTTTCTGATTCATGTTTTTATTATAGTTAATCATTTAAAAATATTGTTCTTCTTGTAGTTCGATTGATGACGAAATTGATGGTGCCTGTATAGTTCGAGCGAGAGGATTACCCTGGCAAAGCAGTGATCAGGACATTGCTAAATTTTTCAGAGGTCTTAACGTGGCGAAGTAAGTACACACGCATACACGTATTTTTATACTTGTATTTATACAATAAATGTACTCCTATGTATATACATATAGTTATAATAATAAGATGTTTCTAATCGGTTGTTTCTTACTCGTAACCATCGAATTCGATTGGTATACATTTCGTTTGCTTCTGATAACAGGGCAAAGGTCTCTAGATTATATTATTAAAAGTCTTTGACTCGATAGAAGCGAAAAAAGCAACGCCGATAAAGCATTTTATTCAAAAGTGAAATTGCAATTTGGGCTAAAACGTTACAGTGTATAGTCTTATTATTCCGCTAAAAAACAAATATCATAAATAAACATATATTATATCTACAATAGTATTGTTATTTCAAGCTGCAATCAATTGATCTGGATTTTATCTGGGAAAATCTGAATTAACGTTCGAGTAGAGGCAATCTATTGAATTAATGTTTTTTGGCATTTTAGAGGCGGCGTTGCACTGTGTTTATCACCGTTAGGTCGACGAAACGGAGAAGCTTTAGTGAGATTCGTTTCCCAAGAGCACCGAGATATGGCGCTCAAGAGACACAAACACCACATCGGGAATCGATACATTGAGGTGTATCGTGCTACCGGTGAGGACTTTCTTTCAATAGCCGGAGGTGCTTCAAACGAAGCACAGGCTTTTCTATCAAAAGGAGCTCAGGTTATCATTCGAATGCGTGGTTTGCCCTATGACTGCACTGCTAAGCAAGTGGTAACTATATTTACTTAAGAAATTGTTTATATATTTTATGTAATATTTTATGTAACCTTCCTTGACAGCTGGACTTTTTTACAGCAGGGGCGGATCCTTGTCACGTTTTAGATGGAACTGAAGGCGTTTTATTTGTAAAAAAACCAGATGGCAGAGCCACTGGGGATGCATTCGTTTTATTTGCCTCTGAAATTGATTCTCCCAAAGCTTTATCTCGACACAGAGAATCTATCGGACAAAGATATATAGAACTGTTTCGATCTACAACGGCCGAGGTGCAACAGGTGTTGAATAGATCAATGGATCCAAAAACATATGAGCCTTCACAGCCACCGCTGATTTCTCAGCTACCCCCAATGTCATTGTCGCTCCTGCCACAAGTAAACCATAAGCCAAATTAGGAAAAAACAAAATATCATGATTCCAATCTATCTTTTCAACAGCACATGATTACTTCTGGAACTACTAAGAGTTGCATTCGATTGCGGGGCCTTCCCTATGAAGCTATGGTTGAACATATATTGCACTTTCTTGATGATTTCGCAAAAAATATTATGTTCCAAGGAGTACATATGGTTATCAACGCACAGGTTAATTATGCTTGATTGTTCACTTACAGTAGATTTATTTTTTTTTTTCTTTTGTAATTTTGGAATATATGATTTTATTTATTTTATTTTTATATTTATACATTTAAGGGTCAACCCAGTGGAGAAGCCTTTATTCAAATGGATTCAGAGGAAGCCGCACGACAATGTGCACAACGCAAACATAACCAGTTTATGGTATTCGGTAAAAAATATCGATACATTGAAGTTTTCCAATGTTCTGGCGATGATATGAACACGGTATTGAACGGCGGTTTGCAATCCCCAGTAAACCATCATCATACAACGAAGCCGTCCTTATTATCACCGGGTATGTTATCACAAACACAGCCGACATCAGCACACTCAAATAGTGCGCATTCTGCCATTCAATCGAATGCACCTGTTGCTGCGGCAGTGGCAGCTGCAGCTATGGCTCAACAGCATAATCATCAACATTTGTCAGGGGGCAATCCACAAGTTGCTGCTGTCGCGGCAGCTGCCGGTGCTGCTAGCCTAAATCCTTATATGACTAGACATCATACTTTTTCTCATCATTCTTCTGCTCCTATGACTGCTACCTTACCTATTCATAATGGACATCCAGCCACAACTGGTTCGAATATAGCAGCGGCTGCATTTCATAATCAACATCATTCCAATTTAACTGGCGCCACGTCGCTGCCCTTCAATCTATCAATTCCTCCTCCATTAGCGGCTAATCAAGCTCTAATTGCTCAACACCAAGCTCATTTCATTGCACAGCAAAATTTATTAGCGCGTCAGGCAGCTGCAATAGCTGCAGAACACACAGCTCCATTATATTCTAATTTAATTAATCCATATCTTCTTTCGTCTCCTGCCACTGCTGTTGCGACCAGCCCATCTTCAGGACAAACTCAATTTGTACTAATGCCCCAAAGGCATCAATTGTTTCAACCCTTACAATTGAGTTATGATCCGTCTACTTTTCAATTTACTGGTCAACCAACTTCAGCAGGTCCTGGGGTAACACCCACCGGAATAGCGCAGTCAATGAAACGCTCATATGAAAATGCATTTCAGCACGAACAAAATCAAGTAAATAATGCAGCAAAACGAACTCTAACCCGTCCGCCAGCTGGCAGCATGTATACATTCTACAACCCTGGGATATAAGATTTGTAAAATACTTATATCCCACGTGTATGTATAGTTTTTGCAAATCCACAGTTCATTGGCAATAATAATTTTAGGAAGAATTAGTATAACTTTTTACTTAAAATAATGTTTCCCTTAGTATCTTGCATAGCGTACTAGCGTACTAGCGTTAAGCGGGCCTTACTATAATTAAAAATTATTATTTACTTAATGTAATTCCTAAAGGAAGGTACTTTCATTAGTTATAAGTTGGATATATATCATCAGAAATTTATAAAAATCCACAGTATAAAAAGTTTCCTACTGCTTTAATTAATTCAATAATGAGTGCTGAAAGACAAATCGAAAAAGACGGATTTCTTTATGTTGATTTGGGAAATAAAGGAAACAATTTTTTCAAAAACAACTTACCAATCATATCTTGGCTAAATTGAAAAAAAAAATGAGGCTAACAAAATTAATTTCAGGAATTTCAAAAATAAAGAAAAATGACTTACATGACAAATATATTTTTACAATATTTTATAAATTTTACAAAAAAAAAAAATCTGAAATTAGTTTTGTCAGGTGTTGGGCTTTATTTATTGGTTGGATTTTATTCGATTTTGGGTACCTTTTTTCGAATTGCAGAAAAAAAATCAAAACAAATAAATAAGAAACAAAGAAATTTTATAAGTTACTTAATTTTGATAACGTCTAAATATTAATTATCAGCCATCGTGTAACTTTAACTTTCATGATTATATATTAATATCTACATACATAAATACATGCAAATTTTTTTTATGTAACAATACATATATGTAATTGGTGGTGTAAGTCGCAAAGTCCTAAACTATTGTCCTATCTGTTCTGTAATGCACACTTTTTTGCTTCTGTTCTTGTACTTTAAAGTGAGATACGCTTAGTTGCTTTAGCGTAGTCGCATTTTTTCGGGTAAACGATTTATTATTATTTTTTTTTTTGTGCAATGTAATTGTAAAAAAATGAAAGTCAACTGGGTAGGTGGTTAACATTTGTGATGGCAATGGTTCAATTCTTTTTTAAGTCTTCCATTTATTGAAAAAAAAAAAAGTTTAAAACAGTTGTTTTAGGATGAGAAAAAAAAATTATTTTATTTCGTATTAAATATTTTTTTTTTATCTTTAGATGTGTACGAGTAAGTTAAAAAATTGAAGAATTTCTTTATTCAGTGCGCAGACAGGTTTAACATTTTTTTAGTGATTTTTATTAAACCGTTAAACGTGGTTATTTTGTCTGTACGTTTACCAGGTTAGTAAGATTTAATTTTAAGTGCACGAGGTCAATTCTAGACTGGTTTTCTTCATGTTCCTAGACTAAGCTGTTAGAACACAGGATTTTCAATAATTTCAACTTTTAACAAAATAAAAAAGATATAGAGAAACCAGTGATACAAAATAAATTTAAATTTCGTATTGTTGATTTGTTTAAAGTATAGGCATGATAGGCAGTTTGCGTGAAAGTAAATAGAAAAAGTCATTCATATTATTTCTCTACTTAAAGTCACACGGTGAAATTTAAAATTTTAAAATATTAACACAACGGAATTATTAAACTTCAAGTTTTAAAATAATTTGTGGAGCAAATTCAAACAATCATCTGCTTCCATTTACACACATATGTACTTGTAGGTCCGCGAAGCGAACCATTGCTACACAGATAACCTTCCTTAAAGCGCAGCAAGCACAAATGTATGTATTTACATTAGCTCTGTGACTTACAGCATCATGACATTTCATTCAGTTTTTTGACTAGTGTGACTGGCAAAAATAGGATATAAGCATTTTATTATATTGGCATTAAAAATCAAAAGACAATCAGATACAAATAATTTGTACTTGAGCTAGCATTAAAGAAAACAAAAAAAAAAAAAAAAAAAAAAAAACAACTATTTTATACATTTATTTTTTACATTGTACGTGTCTAAGTGTATTTTTTAAAGGTGTTTGGTTATCATTTAAATTATATGTTAGTTCAAAGAGAAAATAAAATTAAATTAAAAAAAAGAAAAAATAAATAAATAAAAATATTTTAGCTGCATTCCAATGTAAATTAACACTTAGTTTAGATTAACGAAATGTTACTTGGTTGGCTATTTCATTAATTTGATTGTCATATACATCTGTGGTATTCTGGGGAATCACTGGACGCACATATTTGAATACTGAATTGAGTTTTTCTTACACAGAGATATAAAAATTAAAATATCGTAGATTCAATGAAGTAGTCAAGGGAGGTACATGTAACACTTTTTCCATATTGTTATAATATATACACAGACGATATGATATTATTTTTTGATAACGTATTTTTTGCTCTTATATTTTCAAATAAAATTTGTTTGCTAATAAAATTTTAATATGGTTTCTCTAAACGCATACATAGTGTAAGTGGCGCACTGTAAGCAGGATAAATACCCAGGTGTTATTTAATCATAAGCTGACATTACAGAGTTACGGGTTTATTTAATCTATAAATATTATTATTGTTTTTTTTTTTTTTTTTTAATGGCAAAAACGGAGCTTTAATTTCTTTTTTCTCGCTCTTTTTGTGTGTATGTTCTTTAAGCATTGAATTTAAAAAGTTAACAATTTTTTTATAATTTCATAGTTATGTGTCGTCTACAGCTAGAAGTCAATCCTGCATAAAAAAAAAACAAGAAATTCGTTTATGGTATTTTACTTTCTCCCACATATGAACTGGTAAATGGGTTTTATGTCTTCCTGAAATATCCCGCAGTTGTTATAACATACAAAAAAAAAAAAAAAAAAACAGCGAGATTTATACTACAACATTGCAAACTAATTTCACCTTTGTGAACGTTTACTTACAATCTATTTCTATTTTACACGCGTATTGTGCAGCCAGTTAAGCACACCTGATGTTGCATTCATTTTTTTTTTGTCCTAAACGCATATATTCTTTTTTTTTTTTTTTTTTTTAAATAATGTGGTACTTTAATGGACTTAAATTTTGTTTTGTTGTCCTTCATCAACGAAATCTTAATGAAGAAATAGTTAAAAAAAAAACTACATTTCCATGGTGGTTGTGTGTACTTCTTTATACTCTTGTACTCTTGGTTGGGCAATGGTAAATATTTTTGTACTTAAAATATTTCAAAGGCTAAACGGTGAGTGTTTAAATTTTTTTATACGTTTTATACATTTCTAACAAAAATTATTAAAACTCATATTATGGCGTTACTTTAAAATAAATGTGCTGTTTGGTAAAAAAAAAAAATCATAATTGTAAACAGTTCAAAATATTAAGCTTATAGATTTTTTTCCCGCATAAAACATATATAAACATACAATTTATTTTTAGAAATCTATTTTGTTTTTTTGAAAAATAATAAAATGTCTTCACTTTTTTTTTATGAATTTAGGTGGAACGTTAATTGCTCCCCCTCCATTTGGACCATTTTCACACTTTGGACCTGGAGCGATTATATCACCTCCGTCACATCGTCCACATACTGCGTTTTATAGTACTCCATTAGTGTTATGGCCATATCCAAGTCCACCTGTTTCTCCTACTACTTACTTTGGTCCAGCACATCCACCAACACATATAGCCACAAGCCCAATTTCACCACAGCATCAACATTTGGTAAATTCTCTTCTTCCATTCGAAATCAAAAACAACATCTTACTTGATTTTTTTTGCAAAACCAGTTTCCAGTGGACTTTGTTCCAGCTCCAAGTTTTTCGCCAGCCACAACTTTTCATCCACAAAATCATGTGCAATCGCCACCTCCTTCAGTTTCTGCACCTTTAACAAACCCGACGCAACAAAATATTAAAATGGCTAATTGTACTAAACTACAACACTATCCAAAGGGTGTTCAATCACATAACCAATCGGTATCTTCACAATTACTTACTATAGACACTTCACATACATCTCAATTAAATGATAGAGCTCTCCCGTCAACCAGAGTAATGAAAGCGCCTACAGTTATAAATCCAACCGCAGCACCAACTTACGCTTTAACACCAATTTCATCTCCAATAATATAAGACATTATTTAATCTGTAGTTTAGATTTTAGATTTTTAATTAAAAGACAGACAAGTACTGTTTCCTCAAAGAAATTTTGTTTTATAAAATATCTTAATTGCTGGACTAAAAGTCTTCTTACATATGAGTAATATTTAAATTTTAAATGTAAATTTTTTATTAGCAAACATAATCTTGCCTTCATGCGCAATTATTGTTAAATGTACATAATTCGTTATGCTTCATACTGATATTAAAAATTGTTATCGCAGTGTTATAAATATACCTTTATATACATATTTTGGTTTTGTATACAATTGAAAACATTTTATTAAAAATTGAATCTCGAAATGTAATGTTCTTAGCTTGTGTAAGTAATAACTTTGTTGAAAAAAAACTATTGTGCAATAAAATTAAAAATATTAGCTGATTTAAAGGCAATGTTAACAAATATATATATATATATATATATATACATATTTACTAAGCTCCGGATTGATTTTAAAATGAGCCCTAGTCAATACAAAAGGAATGTAATGATTGTTCATATACCTTGTATGTACGAGTATGTTCTTCATTATATTATATTTTATCCTCGAAATTATTTTTCGAAGGGCAGTTATTAGAGAAATATATATATAAATTTTTATAAATTGTTATAGACTAGGTTCAACTGTTTTCCGTTTTTCTAGTATCATTTATAAAATTTAATATAAATTTAGATAATTCATGCAGGAAACGAATATATTGTAGCTTAGTTACACAATTTTATAATTAAGATATTGTATTACGAACAATTTTTATTTATATATAGAAAAAGACATGCGTACGGGTATATTGAATGTATTTTGCAATATGTTATTAAGATACGATCAAATCTTCTACGTATGCTAGAAAACAAATAAAGCTTTAATGCTGTTTTTAATTTCTGTTTTATTCAACAAATAGAGGGGTTCCGCCTACATAATAATTTCAGATGAAGAAGAAAATTATTTTATTATATAGAGAGATATATGGAGAGAAATATATAAACAGTTGAAACCAAATTGATGACTTTAAAATGGAATTTGTATTATGCTTTCTATGCATTTACTCCCCATTGAAGGTAAATCTAATCGATATATGTAGATTTAAAATAATTTGAAGACATTTAGACTTATATGCAACTTTACACATTCGTTTATTTCAACTTTTTCAAACATACAGAAGTCTTACATTGACACATTGAGTTTTAAAATAAAATATGTTATATACTGATAAAGTGTAAATCTGTCTACATATATATATATATATATAAATATATATTAAAAAATTAAAAATAAAAGTAAAATCTACGTTTGAAAAATGATATTTTGTTGCATTCAGCTCTCTGTGGCGTTGTCTTCTTCAAACAAAGAAATTATCTTTGTACGTTCATCATGAGCTTTCTCTACATGATTGTTATGAAAGTTTGCATTATGTTCTTCTAATGATGCTACACTCTCAAATACCGTATTACAGGTATTACATCGTGCACTAAATTTCATATTGCTGTACATCCTTTGAAATGGAATACTATTTCCATGCATAGAAGTATTTCGTTGTGGAGCCTTATGCAATGAAGATATTGATGCATTTTTTAATTTTTCCAAAAAATTCGAACGTTCTTCCATTGGCATGTCACTTGATTTGGGAAAGTTTTTCATTTCCATTTCATTGCGTTTTGGTAATAAAATACTGCAATTTGGTTGGATTTCACAAATAGTTTGGCCATCAATTAGCGTTAAAATATTTTCAAATTTTGGAGATGTGATGGTAGTTTTGTTTTTATCAATCATTTCGTGTAACAAACTTTTATTGGACTTTGAAATATTTGGCTCTTCAGTTCTCTTAGTAAATTTGCCATCTTGTTTGATGGATGATGTATCTAAGGATCCTTCGGGAACTAATAAGGACTCTGCATCTTGTTTCAAAATGTCTAAAAGTGATTTTTTCCTCTCAACTACTTTGTTTGCTTTTTGTGCAAACTTTTCTGTTATCTCATCAGAATTTCCTCCCGACGATATTTCAGCTGTTGAATTTTTCCCATCGCTTTCGAGTCGTTTTTTTGTTTCTCCATTTACTAATAGATCGGGTAGAAGAATTTCGCCACATGAAGATTTCAACCAATGACATGTTTTACGTAAACAAAATATCATCCGCCGTATGAATTCATGTGGTGAAACTGCTTTGCTACGACGAATATCAAGTAAGCGATTTATTTCCTCTATAAAGAGTAAAAACTTATACTCAATACACACATCCATATGTTCCTTATAGGATTCTTCAAACATAAAACGTCTGAAACACGCTCGACATTTTCTTTCCTTACAAGTTTCTGGTATATTTATAGTAATATTTGCTTCTTTTAATTCGTCAAGATCCATTACGTCGTCTTCTTCAAAGTTCTTTTCTCTGTATGAGAAGAAATTTTTCTTTTGCTCAAATGCTTCGTTTTCATCACTTGAGGCTGTCTGGAATTCCTCACCGAGTGGATCACTCGTTATGTTATTCATGTCGTCGAAAATCGCTGCTAATTTATTATCCCCTGGCAGTCTTCGATGATGCGGCTGTTGAGCTAATCGCTTTATTTTACGTGCGGACCCATTAGTATCTTTGTCAAATAAAAGATTTAAATACGTCATAGCTAAATCATCTTCATTTCCATCTTCTGGTATTATTCCAACGGCGCTCGCTTTGTAATTTTCTTTAATATTACATTTATTTTCTTTACTATCGTTTTCTAATAGCAACTTTTTCATACACTCATCGCTTTTATTGATCTTCGAGCTTTGGTTATTTAAAATATTCACGAGTTTATTCGTGTCAGTCTTTCGTTCATCGCTAAAGTTGAGATCTTTGATGGTTATCAAGACATTTGCCTTTTCATTATTTGAATTATCAATATTTTCAGCTCGATTATGCATAGCCTTTTTCATGTTGCCGCTTAGCGTGGAAACAGCCTTTAAACTAACAGCATTGTTAATAGCTTGTTGGCGAAATGTTGCAGCATGTTTTAGATAGGAGATACATAAAGCACACATTCTATGGGGCAAACCATCATTCTCTTCAATCTAAAATGGATTTTTTTTATATTTTTTGGTTAAATAAAAGTTCGAAAAATTATAATACCGCTAGACCAGTCGTTTCCTCCAGCAATTTATAAATTGGCTTTTGCCATAGAAGAAATTCATTCGAGCTCGCATGTAAATACGATGGAATAATAGAAAAAATATCATAATCGCCCCTACTTGAACACAAACGACATACATTGTCCCACATTTCCTCTGTGTATTGTCTTATTATTATCACAAACTTAATTTGCCATTGTAAAATACGATAAAATATTAAAACTACAAAATACGTGGACAGTCAAACACAAAATAGTCAATTTCTGCAGTGAATCAGCTGTGTATAGTAAATTTGTCAGCTGCATCCCAAATTCGTAGTTGTCAAAAAGAAAGAGACAAAGCATCAACAACTTCGTAGCTATTGTTGTTTCCTGTGTGTATTGTTGCGGCTAATTTAAAAAAAAAATGCTAACCGGTGAGTAAACGAGAAAACTATAGTTTAGCATTTACTAAACTTACGTATGAAGAAAACCGGTATATTACACATAGCCAACCTAAAATTGCTCTTAAGGTGAGTGTGTTTCGTGCATCGATAATGCTCGATTCGTATGCATTTTATGTGTTCAACCGAATTGTCGTATTAAACATTTACATCAGTAAAACAACTTTACAAACTTCCAGGGCAAATAGTTGATGTAAAAATAATCATTCTGTAACCAGTACAATTTAAATTTATTGGTCATCATACATAAGTTCCAGTAGACTCTGCATGGTTTCGATTTAACCAAAACCATTCATCCTGTAATCGCAGTTAACCCAAAACAATTATTCGTTAGTACATACTTACTACATGAGTTTTAACAATCACTGATTCCAGTTCTAGAAAAGATAATGCTTACAAGTTTTTTTTTTTTTTTTTTTTTTATTCGTAGAGCTCATGCCAATGACCTCGGAATGAATGTGTTCATAGAAAGAATTCACATTATCCGACGAGACGAAAATCAGAACTGATGTAATTAGAAAAGATAAACCGTTTTACTTTTATTTTTTTTTAAATCTTTTTTAATTCATTCATGTGTACATCTAGACACTATTTAATAGGGTTTACTGATCGGCAACCATTGTGGATTAACCAATTAGAAGTTTAATTGTATATACCTTATCAAAAACATAATAAAATAAAACATATCATTTACCAATAATATATTCACTTGTACGCACATATTAAATGTGAAAGTACATGTGACTTTTATGTATTTTTTTTTAATTATCACTAGTACTAGTACGTAAAAACAGTAGTTAAGCAATTTATAATTATATACGTGTATATTTATGTATGTATGTATGTATTCGAATTCGAATCAACCCCGGCAAGCTCGTTTTTTGAATGCTCGCAAATGTCTTTCGCCTAGAATCGCGTCCTCGAAGCAGTCGTCTGCAAACACGAGAAAAATATATTTTTATGCGCCAACCAAAGACCACAAGTGCCTGCGCCCATTCAACTACTGTTTGAATCAAAGCTTTTGCCTTATAAATAATAGAAACGAAATGGACAACGAAAAATAAAAAAAAAATAATAAAAATGTAGAAGAAATGACCAAACGGTAAACAATTAACTACACAATTTCATAGGTGACTACGACATTTCATTTGACGCTTGACAAAGCTCATCGAATTTTAAGTGAATAATAGTACATAATTTCAATTTTGACCACAACTCAGTACAATCATTTATGAAGCTTTACCTAACAATGATCAACTCACCCTTCGTGGAACATTTCCGTTTCTTGGGTATGCTACGCTTACGTCTTTTTGCGCCAACGACACTTTCATTTCTTAATAGATTGTTTGGTGAAGAGTTCTTAGTATCCAATGATTTCATTTTTAATTTTTCCGTTGCGTTTCTTGTTCGCTTTGGACTAAATAATAATACATTGTCGCTACAGTTACTAGTATCATCTTCTTCACTTGTTATGTTTAAGGAATTATTTGAACTACGATCTGTGCTTGAACTGCGATCACTGCGATTGAGTTTTCTCCTTCGCCCCATGCCACTTACATTTGTTGATGGTTTTACTTTTTTTATGTTTATTGTTTGATGATTATTTATTGGTATGCCATGTGAATTGATACTACTGCATGAGGATTCATCCGATGTGGTGAAGTCGCCAGTGCTGCCAGTCTTTATAAGACATCGTCTAGTACGACGCTGTCTCTTTTCTGCTATATTTGCAGTGGTGTTTGCCAGATGTTGTGCATGGTCCATTCCCCGTTTTGTACTGGAGTTACCTATCGTTGAGGTTGTGATGAATGTCCTTAGACCTGCTTTTGCTCGGTTAGACTTGGATGGTGCTCCTGCACCATTTTTAGTATTATTACAATTAGAATCTATATTAATTGGCGTTTGTCTTACGACTTCGCTAATTACGGGAAGTATATTTCGCTTTCTCATTGAAGAAGCCTTAGCATTCACAGCTACTGCTTCTTCATCTGAACTAGCTTCATCAGTGGGAAAAGCATCTATACGGTCTTTAAGTTTCAGTCGATTTTGTATTTCTAAAATTGCATAGGTTGGCTTCCCTTTATATCGTATAAGAGGTGTTTCAATTGTTGGCTCTCTATCAAATTCTTTTTCAGCCCGTTCTCTGGCTATTTGATCAGGATCTTGAGAGAGAATTTCTGTCCATGAAAATTTCTTCTTCAACGACTTCTTTTTGGCAGATTTTGAGCGCAGATTTTTCGGGGATACTCGATTTGATAATGTACTTTCATGGAATGGCATTATAACGCTTAAATTTTTCATAATACTCTTAATGTTTTTCATCTCGAGAACATTATTGTTCTCGATTTCTTCCTTAACTTTAACCGACGTTCTAATCAATTCATCAGTACTTAATTGCATTTTTTTTAGGGCAAAACCCAGGGCAATGTATTCACGCTTGAAAATTCGACGACATTTTTCATAGTCTGGTCTTTCATGATAAGCTAATTGGCCTACATATTGCAAAAACTCGCCCAAATATTTAGGAACTGGTTTGCCATAGATGTGCTTCAGCATTTCCTTAACATCTTTCATAAGGTACTCCTTAATCCAATGAACTCTCTCATTTTGATATTGTGCAGCGGCATCCTTCCATGGAAGATAACCTTGCGACCAAAATAATAAATTATAACCCAAACATTCGAGATCACTGCGGCGTGAATGAGCACCCATATGTGCGTCTCGAGATGTGAATTCTAATGTGCCGTCGTGAGCGCGACGCTGATCCATTACAAAGGGTCGATGAATTCCGTCATCCACAAACTTAGAAGCTAGTCCAAAATCAATTAAAAATACTCTTTCCTCTGTAATAGTCTCATCCTCGGCTATAGTCGTATCGAAGAATCCAGACGTTTGTTTTTGAATCCTTTGTTTTGTAGCGGATGCTGCTTGGCGGCCAGAAGTTCTGCATTTACCATTTGAATAAGGAGATCCATGATATTCAGACACTAAATCATCTTTGGAACTATCCTCATTAAAGAACTCAGAATAACTTATTCGTTTTGCTGGTCGTAAGTAGTGAGATTTCACCATTTCGTCGTATATTGAATTTCGCTTGTCTCGCCTACATGAACGCACCTACAATCAAGTGCGCGAAAAATATTTTTTTTATTAGGAAAAAAAGAGAAAAAAGGAAATTGTATAACTTACAGGATTAGATCCACTATATTGGACAACGGTTTTAGCGCGATGCCTTTTATTTATCGGTGTTTTATAAATATCCTGCTCATCTTCATCCATCTCCTCCCCCTCCTCTTCATCATCTTCGCCCACATCTTCCTCATCCGATTCCGTTTCCTCATCATCGTCATCATCTTCTTCGTCTTCTTCATTTGAGCTGTTGCCACTGTCGGAATCACTATTTTCACTTTCTCGGTTGCGTTTTTCCTGACTAGATCTTTTGTCATCATGGCCATAAAGTTTGCTCTTGTTCATTTCAGCACGCTGCAGTTGACTCTTACGAAACGTACAATTTGATATCATAAGATTCTGAGCTTTTATGTCATTATGACAGTATCCCTTGTCATGTAAATGCTCCAAAACGTCTATTATTTGAAGAGCTAACGTGAGAACTGATTTTTGGCTCACGCGCCTGTTCTTGATTAAAGAATGTAAGTCCCGATCAAAACGTTTCAAAACGAGAAATCTGTAACGAGCATCGTCAAAGTAGTGGGATCCTGATGCTATATATTCGGGCATTCCAGGAGGCAGTGGTATTTCATCTTAAATATTAGTTTACAAATTAAATAAAAACCATGTCGTTTATTTATTTATTTTTTTCTTTTCTTATGATAATTTCTTTACAAACTTACCATTATTTTTGGCTGTATTTAGTAAGCAATGGATCTCTACAAAGAGTGGACCATTGGAGTGCGGTTCAATTTTTACCACGTACTTTGCATTTTCATTAGTTACCGGTGCAGAAATATTGTCTGAAGCTAAAAATATTTCGCCGAAATTTCCTTTCCCTATGTAAAAGAGAATTTTTCTTAGAAATGAAGAATAAAAAGACATAATAGCTATCAAAACTAATTAGAACTAAAAATTGCGACTTTTATGTCGAATTGTTTAACTAATTGTTTAGTAAAAAAAATTATCTTCAAATATATACATATATATGTACGTACATATGTATGTTAACAAATTTAATTCCTAAAGATCATTTAAGCTATACGAATTCGACAAAACAAGAAGGCAAACCATATGCCCGATCATACATAACTATTGTAATTACATTGTTTTATTGCAATTTTATTCACATAAATCAACTTCTTAATTTACCTATTGGTTTGCCTATACGCCATTGTTTTTCAGTGAGATCTTCAAGTATTATACCATTAACTATACTTGGTTTTAAATGGTACACTGGCTTTGGAGAATTATTATCGTCAATCGAAATATTTAAAGCATGATGCTTAACAAGAGTTTTTGTTTCTTCAGGCGATTTATTTGTTTCTTCCCACTTTTGATCAGTTTTAACATCCTGGTAATCATTGTACACCCGCTTTCGCTTCCTTATATTGTGAGCTGATGCAGTATGCGACTCCGGTGCAATTCGTTTGCCCATGTTAACTATATAATATGTTGACAATATATTTAAGTTTCAATTACTTGTTCCTGCTTATTAGACATTATTCATACATTCGATCTCTGGAAAATAAAAACAGAGAAAATTATACATAAGTATGTACATAGGCGAACAAGTTCGATTAGTATTTTTTTTTGTTCGTGTTTCCCCCATTTTAGATCATTTTGGATAGATTGTAGTGGGGTTTTCACAGAATTTTACACATTAAACAGGTAAAAAAAATTAAAAACAAATTACCAATCTTTTTATCTGGATATATTTCTTCACTAATTTTGATTTGATTTTTCTTTTATTTCCAGTACCTATGGATTTATTGGTTTTTGCCATTGGGTATACATTTTCCGTTTTCACTCAGATATTGCACCGACTAATTGCCTTTGAAGATTTTCCGATAGCCAATTTAAACGTGATTTTATTTATAAACGATTAACAATTAACTGACATTCCAATTCTTCGAATAATATATTGATTTGCTACAGATAAATTTTATTAAATAACTATAAAAAATTGACTTTACGAAGAGCAATTTGTTGGCTTTCTTTTACTGCATAGCCCACAAGCAGAAATGTCGGTGAACGGCTAGGAATGAAACAAGTTTTTCATTTCTTTCTCATTGGTTATCTCTGTTTATTATATGGAAGAGAATTATATAAAGGTAATATAGTCATCTCAGTTTTCCTATTCAAAAAGCGAATTTTTGTTTCTTAAGTTGGTAAATGGTCCATCATAAATTTTATATATCTTGCCTTTTCTTGCTCTCAACGAATGTAAACAGATTTTAAGAGTTGAAATGTTTTCGATTTATTTTTCAAGAAAATGATTTAATAAACATTAAAAATGATACTGAAACGATAAATTACCTTTGTTAAAACTTCAAGTCTTTGAACTTATGCATGTTAAAGAATCCAGTACAAAAAAGTTGGTTTTCTATCGATTATTTGTGTTTCTCACTGTTCCACTTTCATTGGTTTCACAAGATAGATTCTGTTTGTTTTCACAATAAAAAAGCTACAATTTAACCACTTTGCTTTGACTGCCAACAAAGTCCTTAAATTAGGGGCCTCGCCGAGATTTAGTCATATTGATTCAATACATTTTTATTCGCAATTGCGTAAATGTATTTTTTTTTTATTGAAATCTCATTGAAAATAAGGAAAGCGCTAATAAATCCTGAGATTATGTAATTTACAATAGTGTGATTTCCGTGCCATTAAGTCTACAAATCACTTCACAGTTTTTCTCATTTACAAATCTACGACATTTAGGCGATTACAATATACTTCAGTTCCACATAAACTATAAGAAAAAAACTTATAGGTCATACATATTCGGTACTACAACGGCGTCTGTCAAAATGTGTAATAACCTCTTGCCTGCTGTGATTGCATACAATTGCATACAATACAGCATTCGTTTAATACACTTTCGATAATGATGTTCATCGAATGTGAAAATTAACAGAGAGTTATTTCTTAGAATAATACGAGTATATTATACAAAGATTAGTTTAAAATTTGAATTTGAGAAGTTAGAAGTTTTCTCGGTTGACCTGAAGCACATTACAAATTTGTGCATTTGGGATAAGTTAGTGATATGAAGACTAGAAATCGAGATTGCCGTGTTAGAACAACTGGGTATACTGCTTCCGTTCCTTAGCGCAAAGTGTTGATTCCACGTAGATCTCAGGAATTTGGCAGATCACAAACAACACTCCACTGGATTTTGCATAACGACTTGGGTTCAAAATTTGTCGCAAAAACTTAAGCCTGCCGACCATCAGCAGCGTTGTAACTTTGCCAATTAGTTGTTGGAAATGCATGAAGAATTTAACCAAAAAATCATTTTGAACGGTGAGGCGCATTTCCATTATCAAAACTTTAATAATAAGCAGAATTGTCGCTGAATGAACTTAAAGATATGGATGTGAGCGAAAAAGGTTTCGTAGGCGAGTAATTTGTCCTAATAGTGATGGTCGCAATATCATACGATTAACCACAGTCCCACTTATTTTTTTTTTTTGCTCTTGTAAAATAAGTTTACAGCAACACTCGGCCAGTTGAGGAACCCAAAGCCCGAAGTGTTATCGATGAAATGTCCGAAAATATGATGAATAATTTTATCAAAAGAGCCAGGACGTGTAACAGAGGTCATTAAGGTCTTTTGGCTGATTTTAATAAAATACGAGTTTTCTTGATAAAGCCTTATCGAAAATCCACTTATATGTATTTGTTAAGCACTAAAATAAGCAATTTAGCTTCCCTGTTAAATAAACGTAGGGGAACTATAGTTAGAGCACAATCACTTGACATCAATGTACATTTTTTGCACCTTTTATACAATTTAAATATATTCAATTTGTTTGCTCCAATTATGTGGTGTTTACTGTTTTAAACATTTCTTTTCATCGGAAATTAAATTGAAACTCGTTCAAGTAGTTCCAAGGAAATATGGTACTTTAAAGAAATAAAAGAGATTGAATTTTACTTGACAACAATTTACATTTTTGGCAGCAGGATTATGAAGAGACTGGCAATAAAGCTTTCCAATTTCGTGGCTACTTATGCGGTGCACAAAACTCAATTCATTTTCTTACTGATAAATATAATCAAATCAAAGAAATAAATCTATTTAACGTACTTCATTTATATTTAAATTTTCGTATTTGCAACTTAGTAATTTTTATTCCATTCTTCACGTTCCTCACGCTCTCTGATAACCTCGTTCAAGTATGGTTCCAAGTATTTAACATCTTCTTCGTACTTAGTCCACTGCTCTTTGGGAAGAATGGTTTTTGTCAGTGATAATTGCATAGCTCTTACAATACGATAATTCCTTTCGTCATAAAGGTTTCGAGGTAGACGTCTAATAGCCTCTTTCACGTCCTCATTCTCATAAAGACAATCATCCCGGTGCAGGCCTAGGCAATGATATTTCCAAGTTAATATTATTTATTTAATTATAATAGAAGAGAAATTACCGTATTGATTGAATCCGGAAAGGTTATAGGCCCATTTGCCAAGATTTGCTGCAAATATGTGTTATGTAATGAACAAATTTATATTTTACTTTTTTGAGAAATATTTTCACTTATTATAATTTAAAGTGTTTTTTTCTTTCATTGATTGATATTTTTTTCACTTACAAAACACAAGTGGTCCTTTTCGTGCTATATATCCAGACATTTTTAATCAATTTTGCAGATTAAAAGAGTTATATCGCGCATATGAAACTGAAAAGTCTGACAAAAAGATATGACAGCTGTCAGAGTTAGAATATTTTTAACTTGGGTAAGTTCTTTTTGTGAACTCATATGCTCACTGTTCGAAATGAGCACATATAAAAGAGATTAATTCATAGAAATGAGCAACAACCGTTCGATATATCAAGAAACGCGACTAAACATTGTTAATTATTCTTAAAAACCTGTAGCTAGGATACGTTTTTTACACAGACCCTTTTTCTCTTTTATTTTGATTTGACTGTCATTTGTGAGTTCTTATTCGACAGTCGTTAATGGTGATTGATAGCAATTTATTATGGAGTATCTAACACCGGGACAGCGTGTTGAAGTTATTAAAGCTTTTTGTTTAAGTAATTGTTTAACTGTGAATATATGGACATTTTGTAAATTTTTTGGTGAAAATCATCAATCAAGGGAGTCAACTATCCAACGTGTAATGAATAATTTTTAAAATTTCCGTACACTATGAGATAAAGCAAAATCTGGGGGCGACAACATATTCAATACACATACATACATATATCAGAAATTATTGATGCAAGGAAGCAGGGCATTTGTACACGTCCGGACAGCTCACACCGACGCTGTGCACAGGAATTGCAAACGGCTCTATTATGTACGAATATGTTAAAATTTATCAAAATAGATCTCATACTTGATCCTATAAAATACAATAGACGCATGCGCTATAGGAAAATTGCCATTAAAGGCAGTGAGACGTCCACCATTCTAAACAAAAAACTATCACGAGCCACAAGGTAAGGTTGGACTTGAATGATGTCGTTAAAAACAGAATAACCGCTGTTAACGCATTTAAACTTCCCAAGTGAAACACTGCCCCTCCTATGACCAACAACATTTTTTTCTGTGGTAGTACTTGAAGGAAAACGTTGGACTGGAATATTAAATACACAGAACAAACAGTATATATTGTTTTTTGCAATGAGATATGATTTGATTATGAAAAATGAAAATTTTTTTCTAAAACGAAACTTCTTATGGCTCGTTGGGCAGTAATTCCGAACTCCGATGAAACGAAAAAGCGACAAGAAACGGGCGTCGTGATGCAGTTCGGGTAGAATGGGACATGGGAGAAAAACAAAAAGCGAGTGAGTAACGACCCTTATGGGGCATTAACGGGGCCGGAATGCTCGATGAGTGGTAAAGGGGGCATCCTGGGAGAGTGCATAGCAACACTATCAGGGTTGCACATAATACATAACTCTCGCGCGGAATACCGACGCTCCATCTCGAGTCCGTACTATAGAACGGAGAATAGGTTTATTAAATCTAATAAGCAAATGCTGAGTAAAAGCCTCTTATATACCAACAGTATATGTATCTAAATTTATTATGTTGCTTGCTTTACGATTTTGTTCAAATCAGAGCGGTTGATGATTCTAAATTGCGAAAATTAAAAATTTAATTTTTCATTTCTTTTGCATAAAAACGTAAACAATTTTCAATGTGCCATCTGGATTTGAACTTATTCTTCTTTTTCTATGTATTCCAATTCACTTATGTTAATGGCAACATAAAAAAAAGCCTAACTAACTGGAT
The DNA here is from genome assembly GCA_963966105.1 of Volucella zonaria. Classification (NCBI taxonomy): domain Eukaryota; kingdom Metazoa; phylum Arthropoda; class Insecta; order Diptera; family Syrphidae; genus Volucella; species Volucella zonaria. The sequence goes on along the minus strand of OZ014533.1, from coordinate 327,728 downwards.
TATCTTATTCTGTGAACCTTTTTATAAATCTATCCTGATCCTATCTAAAAAAAAAACGCCGGTCATAATTTCAATGACAAGCAGACCTTATAGGTTGGCCCGAATTAAAGGTGATCGGCGAAGGTGTTTCTTTTGCTTCTGACAGCCTCTAAGCAAAATCGTTCCTAAACCGGTGGCAAACGAGCTAACAACTGCGCCACAATTTTAAAGTACATTTTCCTTTGGAATAGTCCATTTATTTTTAAAATTCATTTTTTTTTCATTGCTCAGATCTACATACCTATCTATATTTCCTACGCAGAAATGTATATGATGTATATTTCTTGTTTTGTATTTATTATTCAGTTTAAAACAGCTTCTTCTTGGACTACAAAAATGTGTAGATAATCTGCAGTATATAATATTTATTCCATTTGTATGATTTTAATAATAATTTGTAAAATCCGAAAAAAATAAAGATTATTGGTCAAAGAAGTTTTAGAAACTTAAATTATAATTATTGTATACATTTACTCTCTGCAAAAATAAACAAGATAAACAGAAAAAATAATATGCAGGCATGCGCAGGAGTTTGATTTTTTATAAATATCTACACGTGTACATATATACATTCATGTGTAAATAAGTGGGCCTTACTGGCGTTTTACGCTTTTTTTTAGTGGACCATCTAACTAACACACCCCTTTCTTTCCAATTATGTAGGGTTAAGGTAGCATATTGGTTTCATCGTTCAAAGTACACAATTTCATGAATATAATCGTTTTTTATAACTCTCAGATTTTTGCGCACATATACACGTACTATGTATACAGAAATATTTAATTATCGCTTGTGATAACTGAATTGATTAAACTAACGCTGACAGTTTTTGTTAGAAATATGTTTGCATGTAAAGAAAATAACATACAGAAAAGCTAGTTTTTAAAATAAATTATTTGATTTATTGTAGCATGTTAGTTTGTAGCGTAATATGTAATATTTAAACAAATCATTCATACGAACATAGTTGTAGATACGTGTATAAATTTATTTGAATTTGAATTCCAGAGTTATAAAAGAAATTACTCCCAAAGTACTTCAAAGGTAAATTGTAACCGATCATCATAACGTGACCATAATATGAAATTTCTAATTATTTGTTTATGAAGACTCATAAATATATTACCTACCATTATGTACTTGTACTAAAGTTAACATTCAAAAGTAATATTATTAGTAATTGTGTCGTTGGACCCCCATTGCAGTATTTTGTAGTATTCGTCATCCTAAACAAGAATATGTACATCCATATGTATGGATACATTTTGGGCGCATTATAATAATTTTACATAGTTTTTTTACTTCGATAAATAAATTAATTAGTTAGGAGAAATTTTTTCACTGTTTCCCGATTTTCAATAAAGAAGGAACATTGTAAGACTCTCAAATATTAGACAAACGTAAACAAATAACAACAAATACTAAAATTTCAAGGTAATCAGAGGTGTTGGCGTTCAGCGACGAGATTACCAGGATATTTTGTAAGAAACCTCTTATACCTATAATGTAATCCATGAAACGAGAGCCCGCAACCTTAATAAAAAATCTAGTTCCTGTGACAAGTCATAGTTACTGACAAAACGATTAAAATTATGGTTAATAGTCCCGAGCGTTAGTTGTAATTCTAGAACTCCAATGTGGCTGGTACCAGGTGTTTTTAAAAAAAAAAAAAACAATACGAGTTTCTTTGTAATACGAGTATAAGGCTGAACTATTGTAAAAATATATAGTTACATTATACTAAAAGAAATTAATGTGTGAATGCGTAGTCATTTCTCCTTAAAAACAAAAATAATCAAAAACAAACAACAAAGGCAGATCACCCTTAAAATCTTTTGGCAATTCGACAAACAAAGTTAAAAAAAGACTACCTACCTACTAAAAAATAAATATAAAATAACTCAACTCGTCGTCTCGGTAAATTGTTTTTTTGTATTGTAATCGTCTATTTTCAGTTTTCAGCACGTAGCGTCGCGCTCGATCTACCAGTGCTCAGTCACATTTTGCTCACACTCGAGGAAGTAGTCGTTTACTTTGCGCTGTCTGGTTTCATCTGTTCTACTTTGGTCGTATATACACAATATTTTTTTGTATTTGTGTACGTCGCTTGTCAGTGAATTTGTTTTGTTATATTTTTATAATCACGGCCGCTTCACATTTGGAACGAAGAAAACAAAGAAAATTTAAGAAGCAAATATTTTTTTACATGAATTATTTTGTCCTCGTTGGATGGGTATCAAAGGAATGAATAAAAATATTAGTAAGGACTGCTTAGGTCTTCGTTTGCGAGTCAGCGGCCTGCATCAAACCTGGAAGTGGCTGCACCAAACCATTGCCCTTCACGAGTACCTTATCTCGGTCACGTCGGCTCATTCTGCACCAATGCAAAAACAGCATTTCTCCAAGTTTTAAATCAAACGAGCATAGATATTTGTTAAATGTTGGCATTGCTTTGATTATTATTTTTTTCTTTTAAATACATTTCTACACATAAGAAATCGATTTTTGGACTAAACATACAGACGAGTTGTTTGCCGTTGTATAAGTGTGTACCTAAGTGTTTGCGTTTAGTGAAAAACAAAAAAGACTAAGTTCTGAAAACGGAAGCGAACTTGCAATAATAAAGTAAAACTAAAATAGTTACTAGTCACCACCTACGATCCAGTTATTAGTATAAAATAAAAGATAATCACATAATTGACACTTTATTTGTGTGTGTATTAACTCACATTTCGCTGATAAAAATATACTTTTGAGTGTGTTTTCTGTTTTATAAAAGTGTGCGAAGTAATCAACTTTACCCACACAAAAAGTAAAAGCAAAAGACAAATCATAAAAGCAAGAAAATCAAAATTCGAAAACAAAAAAAAAGAAAGAACAAAACGAACAGAGGATAACAAATAACAACAACGTACTACATATAAAAAAAAAAACAATACAAAATTAAACAATAAAACATAGTGACCCGTTGATAAGAACACATAGGAAAATCATCATCTTTTATAACCATGTTGATGCACGTCGTGAGCGGAAGGGTAAACCAGATGAAGTTGGCGAATTATTTTTTGAATTTGACTTTGAGACAACAAAACTGTAGTGAAGTGCGCAAGTGCTTCCTATCGACTGATACAACGTCAACCACTGATAACAAAAAGCGATCAGACACTAATAAAATTAAGAAGATTCCGGACTCGCAGATAAAAAAATCGGTCTTCATCTCACAATCGTCTGACATTTTCACCAATTTGGCTTTAGAAGATTGGTTGTATAAAAATTTTGATTTTTCCCATCATCACGTGCTGTTGCTGTGGGCTAATAATCCATGTGTCGTTGTCGGTCGCCATCAAAATCCATTTACCGAAGCTAATGTCTCAAAGTTAGTCGAAAAAGGAATTGTATTAGCAAGGCGAAATAGCGGTGGTGGTGCTGTATATCATGATAAAGGAAATTTAAATTGTACATTCTTTACACCAAGGGAGCGCTATAACCGAAAATACAATCTAAACATTTTAACAAGGGCTCTATTTCGTGAATGGGCTATAAAAGCTGAGATAAATGCGAGAGACGACATCGTTATCAGTAATAAAAAGGTACAATGAGAAATATCTACTCTTTTCTACACTTAAATTTAGGATAGATTTTTAAAATTTTGATTAATTGCTGCCAATGATTATCAACAATTGAATTGCTCAGTTATTGATAGCATAATATGTTTCTTCTTCTATAATTATTAAAGAAGAAGATCTATATGAAACGCGTACAAATACATAATGTACTTCTAATGTTACATACCAACGTATCTGCATTGTTTGGCTTCTCCGCTTATAAAATATTTACATTTGCTTAGCAATTAACATCCGAGTATGTATCACAAAATATATTAATGTATCTTCGTATATATCTTCATATACTCTTCATATACTTCACAATCAATGTTTGTAAGAATAAAATATTTTTGATTTGTAGATATCAGGAACGGCTGCTAAATTAGGTCATCCAAATGCGTATCACCATTGTACTCTTTTAGTCAACTCAAACAAACTGCATTTGAGCGAGGCCTTACTACGTGAAGAGGTAAGTTCTGTCTAATTAATTAACAATCTAATATTTGATGGCAAGTTTTATTTACAGGCCAACTATATTAGCAAAGCAACGGAGTCTGTACGGTCTCCAATTAAGAACTTAAACGATGTTAACAGAGCCGTAAATGTTCCCCAGCTTCTTTCCGCTATTGGATATGAATTTTTACGTACTTCTGCAACAGAACTTTCTGATGGAGGCCGAGATCAAACAATGAAGCAAAGAGGTTTTCAACTCATTAATCCCACTGAAAAATGGTTCCCAGGAATTACAGAAATTCGAGATTTATTCGGATCGTGGGATTGGTGTGTAGGAAAAACTCCCAATTTTAATGTGGAAAAAGAGCTATATTTAAAAGCAGACGACAAGGAACATAAGATGCTCTTACGCGTAGAGGTTGAAAAGGTTAACAAATAAAGATATTTTTATCTTATACCTGATTAAAATATACTTTTATTTCTAGGGATTGATGTCAAAAATTTATATTGTAATGCCTACAAACGAAGTTGTACCAATTGTTTCTGGACTCCAACAAAAGCCATATACTGAGGACAATCTACAGGGTATAATTGGAGCTTTAAAAATGGTATCTACCGATAATGTGAAGCAAGCTATTAATGGAATTTGATACATTGGGATTTAACATCTTATTTAAAATGTCTTCTGAAGCCTTTTTGTGTGTTTTTCGTATGCTCGTAAATGTTTTCCAAGTTTATTAAAAAAAAAAATTGAAATTTTCATATTTTTGTATGCGGTACATATTTTTTTGGTTATAAACAAATCTTGCTTTAAGACTGATATGTGATTTGATCGAAACAAAATTCAAAATTAAATTTTCCACACGCACTTAAAATTACAAGGCTACAAGCGTTTATATTTAAATACAAGTTTTAGATTTATATACATTAATATACGATGTAGGAAATCGATTTGTTACATAACCAAATAACAAAGTTGTTTGAAATAAAATGTTTTTAATATACTTGCATGGTATGAACTTTGTTTTGTTTACTGTTTTGAAATGATCGTACTGTTATCCATTTTCCCAAGATCTATTTTTTCCCACAATGAAACAAGAAGTACAAAATTAACAAAGCATACACCAAAGGTATAAATGATTGGGAGTGTGCGAAGAGATAGAAAATGCCTTATCATCGGAGTCTATGAGACTGTATATGATACTTGGGTAATAATTGCCTCTCCGTCGCAGAACAAGTACATACGAGTATACGAGTAAATGTACGAGTATATACTACTTGTTTTTCAGTACAACTTATCTGATAGCTGACTTGATTTAAAAAGCCGAAAAACTGACAAAAAAGAAAACAATCATACCATTAGCACATGTTATAAAAACAGTATATCCGTAAAATAAAATAATTAAAAGATACATGAGTACATACATACATAACATCATTTATTATGGTTGGTAAATAAATTTTTTTTTTTTTTTTTTTAAAAGATATGTACTTTTTTATTTATCTTTTATTACTCGACTTGCTAAATTGTTACCATTGATTGCGCTGTTGCACGAATGGTGTTTCTGAATTGAACCTAGCACCCACCCATTGGAAATGAAAACAAGTTTTACTACCAATACATTTACTAAGCCGTAGTTATACTTTCATATGGATTGCTGAAAGCTATGCAGATGAAGTAGAGCTGCCGCTATCAACAAAATAACATTGTTAATATATACCTACGGTTTATTCAGGCCAGACAATAATAGATACAATAATTTTACATATGAATACCACCTATAAGCGATTTGTTTTATTCTACATTCATAATTCTTGTCTGAATTTAAATTCAGTTATGAAGTGAAACAATTAATTTTTTTTCATATGTGGTTCATAAGAGTCAGCGATACTCATACATATTTATGTAGGAGTATGCAAGCATAATACCAACACTGAATTTTACTTTTAAATAGAGGACTGCTTTAATATTAAAATGAGTTGAGGTATTGAATTAAGGCTTGCGTACTATATATGTACATACATATATAAATTAAAAGAGTACTATCGACTTGGCAATACTTATGTGCTGCTAAAGTTTATCTTCCTTCGTGATACTTTGGTCTTTTCTTTATGACAAAGACATATCTTAGCATTACTTGTGCGTCAAAGCCGTAAATGTACCGGATTGCACACAAATTTTGCACCACACATGAGTCTTGATGCACCTTGCGCCATTCAATCGCTTCATCACCATTTAGTTTTGAGTCTGGGGATCTCGTTGGGTTAACATGCAGATTTCAATTTACTCTTGCATGGTATTACGAACTAGTTGGAAGTTTTTGTGAACGGAAACAAAAGTTATTTTATTAAAGATGCAGTTTGACTGTTTTTCTTTTAAATAAGAGATAAACAAAAAAAAAAATAAAATCAACATATGTTAGTACCAGATTGAAGTGCCAAGATTTAAAAAAAAATAATAAAATTTACCAGTAACCATGCAGGATAATTAAGAAAATATTGTGTAAAAAGTGACATTCATGTACATTAATATAACAGTGGAAAGGTCACTACAATTTTCTGTTATTCAGCATAACTCTTTGTGTATTTGTTGTTGGGTGAATTATACCTGACGGGGTAAGTCTTTTTGTATGCCAAAAGTCATGACACAGTGATATTTAACATTCTTGGAATTCATAACATTATTGGTGTGAAGTATTGTATTAAACTGTTGCTTTTGTTGTTGTTGCTTTTATTACAAGATTACAGTCGGTAATATGATTTTGTTTTAATCTGTACATTCATTTAAAATTTTGTACTTTTCATGAATTAGTGGCGCGGCAAAATGTTACATAATATCGCTCTTAAGCATCATGTATTTGAATTATTTATTTTTTAAAATTTGTTTTACCACAATATTATACCTATTGTAGTTCAAATTTCTGATTAATAAAAAAACTATATTTTATTTAAAGATTTGAATTCGGATTAAGAACCATGATTGACATGGATTATAACGCAGTTGAGCCGCAAATAAAAATGCCAGTACCTTATTTAAGTCAGGATATTCAACTTCAAGTAGTTTTAAAAAATAATGAAAGCTCACACAGAACAGAAGCCAACACATCACGTTCACTCAATAAAAAACCTAGGATAAATATGCAAGACCTTACCAGTGACAATATTACGTGTATTAGCAGTCAATATGGAAAATTTCATCTAAGTCAATGCAAAAATTATCGGAATGAAATTCAAACTAATACTGAAAATGTAAGTAGGTTTTAATTAGATTTTTACAGAATGCACACGTGTACTTTATATGAATGCTCATAAAAAGTTACTGTTGAGTTTAAGCCAGTAGCTTTACTAAGATTTGCATGTATGTGTGTAAAAATATATGTAAATATATGAATATAAATGTACATAGTTTAATATTTATAATGGGTTATTGAAAACCAACCATAACGTTTTAAAACATTCTGAGTTTTGATTTTAGATCAGAATTGATAGCGAGGTTTGTGGATGAATGCCTTACATATTTTAATATCGCCCATGAGCAGTTAGTTAAAAACACATTTTCAACAAATTAAGGCATACATACATATATATATGTACATATTTGCAGTTTTTGAAATATTGCTAGATTTGAATTCAAAAAAAAAAAAAAAGAAAACCGCTGAGCTATCTGTACGTAATATGTATTATAGTTGCAGATTTGATATTCAGTCTTAAAAGTCGGACGGATTTAGATTATTATTTAATTTCTTTTTATAAAATCGCATACCATAACAATTTAATAAATGCTAATTTTTTTCCCTATAATATCGTTATAATATTCCTGGTTTTTTCACTCACCACCCAGACTTCTCCTGCCCATAACCACAAATTGATTGCTGCTAAAATTTGAAATATCAACTGTTGCTGTTTTGTTGACGGTGTGAAATACTTTAAAAATAAGATGAATTGAATAAGAAATAGATTTTACGCTTCGTGAAATCTTATTTAATGCAACTCTATATACGTAAGGAAATAAAATTCAAAATTTCGAATAATTAGAGTATTGTGCAATGTATAAGTAACCATATTCCTTTCGTATTTCAATCTCTAATTTTTCCATGATGGAGATAATTACAATACTACATTGTCTGGGCGCCTAGTTGCTCAATTTGACATTTTGCTCCGTTGGTCGCCTCGATTTGAAAAAGCAAACTTTTGTTCTTGTATCATCGTCCTATTGACGCCAAGATCACTGTAACTCTGGAGTTTTTCGATTTTTTTTTTCTCAACAAGATATAAAGGGCGTGTGTATTTATCGTTTTACATAATTAAAAATAATTCACACATTATTATTTATTGCATTATAATCATTATTAATTTATTCGAAAGCAATCTTATGATGGAAAAATCACGCTAATGTAAATTTCTCAAATTTTGTTTGAGTTCTCCGTTCAAAAGGTTAGGACCTCTACGGAGTCTTATAACAAAAATCGTAAAGCTTTATTTTTTATTTTTGTATATTATTGTATTTATCGGAGTATATACACTAGGCAGATACAATGTAAATAGATTTAATGTTACTGTTGCCCTCGTTGTGGAAAATACCTTCGACATGAACGATTTTTTCCTAAAAGTATAGGACTCTTTCGAAATTTTTGCTCTACTAATCGAAATCTATTAACTTAGTAGAATTATCTGAGTTATGGAAGGAATATTACCAATTTAGAACCGCGAATGCGGCATAAACTAAAATTTCTTTAATACAAGTTGGCGGAAAAGTTGTCACTTTGTGTTCTTTGGCTATAATTTTTTTTTTATGAATGAAAAACTTTGGTTCTGCTTTTGGATTATGTTTATTTGATGTCTTAAATTTTTTTCCATTAAGTCGAGGAAATGATATCGCCTAAGTGGCTGCCGCTAGAATTGATAACCATTCGGGCCCGATTTGTGGCATTTTCCATCACTCTTGTCAGAACTTCCGGTGGCAGGTCCTCGCCTTCTTGACGGATATTCTCTTTGATGGCTTCAAGAGTATGAGGATTGTTAACATAGACTCGTGACTTAAAAAAAACCCACAAAAGGAAGTCTGGAGCGGTTAAATCAAACGTTCTTGCCGGCTAGTGCAAATCGCCAAAACGAGATATTAGGCCACCCGGAAATGCAGCCCTCAGAATTTCGGTTTTGGTTCGTGCTGATGCACTGTCTGCACTTTGTAATGGAACATCTTACAGTCTTTCACCAAAACTCTTTGTAACGTTGTCTGGTCCATACTCCGGGGTCCTCTGCCACATCGTCAACCACAGCTGCGATATTCTCAGCAGAATGGCTGCTCCGGCGCCAGCCAGACCTGTCAGCATTTCGTGTTGTCCCATACTCTTCTAGACGAGCGGCTAAACGTCGTAGTGTTTGCTCAGTTGGTGTCGAACGACCGGGAAATCTGCGCCGAGATTCACGTTGCGCCAACACCACCGACGGAAAATTCAAACACATTTATTTGCTTTATACTTTAAATTAACTTTATTAAAGTAAATATATTAGTATGCTGTTTCGATCGATACCCTTTTGCAATTCTCCTGGTTAAACCATTATGCTATCACTTTTACACCATTAAGAGAGTTCTGCAGAGAGGAAAAGAAACGGTCGTCGGACGGTCCAATGTTCGGGCTATACAATGGATGCATCAAAGCTTCCCAGTCAAGCGCTCTCAATGTGTGCCCAGACATTAAAGATGTATGTGGTCTGGAATTGGCTTTACCTCAATTCCGCGCGCTTTAATTCCATTAGTTGTTAGCAGTAGAGAGTGGAATGATTCATCTGATCAGGTTGGATCAGCTCATGATGCAAGATTCCCTTCCAATCCTACCAAACACAAAGCAATAGGGCTTACAAAAAACATATCCAAAAAAAGGTTACTCTGAAATGTGATCCTACAATTGGATTACTTTCATTAAATGTGTCATTTTTGGGTTGGATTTCGCAAATCTACACCTTGGTTGGTCTGCTGAAAAGTGAAGGATAGTGCTTTATATGAAAAATTCAGATGGCATATATACTGTTAGACGGAGTAAAAGTCAGTCAATCTGTTACCCCATTTATATGGGGCCCCGATTTAACTACTCATTTCTTGCTGGGCATTTCCTAAAATCGTATGTAAAAAGTGTGGGAAGTGGAGCGGGATGTCAAACGTGGATGATTTACAGGTGTTGTAGGTGGACATACTCGTATATGTATGAATATGTTTGAGCGGATGCAAAAATATTGTAGGAAGGGTTTTTTTTTACTATAGTATAGAAATAAGTGATTGTATTTGTACTTTTGTACGATTCCTGTTGCAAGTAACCTCAAATTGGCTGGTAATTTTTCTTCAGCTTTCATTGCACTTGAGGGATGTGTGTCTTTTCGCTTCAAATCGATTTTCACAGGGATAAAGCAAATTTGATTTAGACATGCTCATTCTTAAATAATTCGGTTTCAATTCAATCGCCAGAAATGATAATGAGCCTTTTGTATCCCGTACTTTTCCCCCATGCCTTTATGCATACTCTTTTCTTATTTTTTGGCATTGCCAAAAAATGTTCGGAACGCTCAAACAAATTTATCACAATTTGTTTTTGCTCATTATTTTCTATATCCATACCGTAATTAATGTATTAGTATTAGTATTAGTATTAGTTAAATCTAATGCGTCTTGAACTAATTTATATTTCTGCTCACTCATTTTATCAAAAGCGTAGAAAAACCCCGCTAACAACCAGAGGAATGGCAAATGGCGAATGAAAAAAACAAAAAGAGCCTTAACATCAAAGCACGAGATTAAGAACTGACTAGTGTAAATGCACCATTCAGGCCCAATAGAAAATTTAGGAAAAATGCCCATCAAAAAATGAGTTGTATAAATCTGGACTATCTGTTATTAGGTAAAGTAATTGGCACTTTTACGTCCGCTGTTAACTAATGCTTTAACGCTGTTAAAGTATGCTTTTTTGACAAAACGCCGTTGTGACCGCTGCCCTGCACTAGACCAGTGAGCATATCCAATATCTATACAATGACGTATCAAGCATTTCCGAAAGGCTATTGGTGGCACTAAAACATAAATGATCTTTCCATAAAGTACCTACAAGTTCTATACACTAGCAGTTGTCTGTTACCTTGACTACTTTGATCACGATTGAAACATGTCTTGGCATATACTCCATGCATATGTATATGAATGTGCAGATCTACCACGCCTTGTATAATGCTATACTATACTACCTCCACACTCTATTCGAATTAAATTTAAAAGCATTCTACATAGATGCATGTTAGAAATGTAGCCAAAATATTTTTTATAAATCGAAGACTTTCCTTAAAGTTCTTATATTAAGTTTTTTTCACACATTTTTTTTTTATTTCTTAGTTATCTGGACCTGTGTTGGAGATTACACAAAACTCTCCGACTAGAATTCTCGCTGCAGAGAGATGTGAAAAAACAGAAAACAATGTTAACTGCTTGAATATAACGTGTTTTCGTAAAACACTCCGTTCCATAATATTACAAAAATCTTTAGATCGTTTTTATTATTATCTCAAATGGCCCATGCTTTTGTTGTTTATAGGTACCTTTATTGCATTCATAATATATTTTTCTGCAAATAATTTGAATAAGGGAGCGGTCCATGAATGCCAAAATACGTCTGACATAGTAGATCCAAGTCTTAAACCAAATGGAAAGAATTCATTGTACTTATCTTCACAAAATGAGACTAAATTCTTAAATAAGGACGTTACTGAACAAATTCTTAAAGAATCTCCAACTGTTTTGCGACCTATGCTAGTTTCGCAATTGATTAAGGCCACCAAAAAAATTTCAAACAATAATGTACTTTCGGAAGAAGAAGAAAAAAGGAATAATGGATATGAAGAAAATACAGAAGAACATATATATTTGAAGCAGGGGGAGACTATAAATCGTATTAAGGATAAAAACGAAAAACTAAATCTCCTTGCTTTTACATCTGGCCACCAAAATAATTTTGGAATTCCTATTGAAGAGGACGAAAGAATATTGCGTCTGTTAAATGAAACGTTTGTAAAAATTGAACATCAAACGGTAAGCCATATGTTACATTGAAATGATGGGACCAAACTAAATTAATTTTCTGTTTAGGAAACTTTAAAATTAATAAGTCCAACGGAGAGCGCTGAAATTGTTTCACCTTCTGTTCCTTTAATATTGCATGAGCTTCTTGAGTTTTCAACTTCCAGCACTGTACAGCCTGATGAAGACTTATGTCAATCCACTTCACTTAGTATTTGCAGAGGCGTTCTGCAATATGATCTTACATCTTCAAAGCTTGAACGCCTATATTTAGATGCTTTAGAAACAAAAGTGTTCGAAAATTTTTTTGAGTCTAATTGCTCTGCACGCGCTGCTGAATTTGTTTGCTCTACCTTGGAACCAGAGTGTCGACCAACAAAAATAGGAACTCTTCAACCATGTAAACGAATTTGTAAATGTAAAATTCATATAGTTTTTAGGTTTAAATTCATGCTATTATATGTAGTCCACTTTTAGCTGTGTTAGAAGCCTGTTCTAGCATAATTGTAAATTCAGATATTCTCACATACACGTTCGACTGCGATAAATATCCAGATTCTGACGATAAAAATGTTTGCGAAGATCCAACTCGAAGGAAGGACTGTTATGAACAGGAATTTAAGTGCGATGATTCATCTTGTATTCCAAATCAGTGGCAATGTGATAACATAAAGGACTGTAGTAAGGGAGAAGACGAAATAGGATGTCTTGATTGTAATGCGGAGGAATTTCGATGCAGATCTAATGAAAAATGTCTACCAGACAATTATAGATGTGATAAGAATCAGGATTGTTTAGATGGTTCAGATGAACATGATTGTTTTTCTGATAAGGATGAGGAAAACATTGAAATATTTCCAAGGATATTTTCCTTCGCCAGTTTCCTTTTGCCTAATTTTACTAGTGAAAACAATTTTACACCAATAACTTATGAAGACCGCATTGCATCTGGAAGTGAACTTAACGAATCCATATCTTTCAATGACTCAATTAGTACGATTGCAACGGAAAAAACAATAATTAAATTGTCTTCAAACAGTGAGCCTAAGCTCTCGGAGAATTTAGGTGAGTGGCATTTTCACTTTTCCATTATTGAAAGATGTAAATTTAGTTCCGTAGCTAAATTTCAGGAAAGCAAGGAAATTATGATGACAAGTGATTCGGAGAATAAGTTAAAAGTTTTACAAATCAATGACACAATTGAAAAACCTTTTACTCAAAGCAAAGTGTCACTTCCTTGTGTGGGAGATCAGCTTAGATGCGTTAGTGGAAAGTGCATCACAGTCCAAGAGCTTTGTGACAAAGTAAGTATTTTATAAAAAAATTTGTGAGTATTGCATTACATTTATTTATTTACATTTGCAAGAAAATAGACTGCCCTGACGGTGAAGATGAATTAATGTGCGTTTACAGTGAACAGTCACAAAAAAAACCTTAGTAAAAGGATAATTTATGGATATGTGGATGCATGCATATACGAGTATATATACAGATGAATAATCGATTATTCGGACTATTCTTGATATTGTTAAAAAAAAGTATTTTTTTTCTGTATAGTATTAACAAAATCAAGTAAGAAATTTTGTAATCACAGGTGTACCAGTATTTTGCTATTGATATAAATTGTGAAATTATTTGGTTGAGGATGAGATTTTATATGCACATATAAAATTAATAAGAAATGTGTTTGTTAAAGTAGCATATAATATTAAAAAATATCAAACACACTAAAATTTAAAATTCTTAGTTAAGCAACAATTATGTCTATATGTACATATGTATCAATCAACTATTATAAAGAAAACATACATGTGTATAAATGAATTCGGAAAGCACTTTTATTAACCTGTTGATATTAAATATATATTGCCGAGGATGGTAAAACAAACTTCATGGAAAACGGGAAAAAAATTAATTATAATATGCATTTGTACATATGTTTTGAAAAACAGTAAGAAGTTTTATGTCTTAATATATATGTATATTTTTTAAAATAATAAGTTTATTACATTTGATTTCAACTTCGTAATATTCGTTTAAATTTGTCGTTTAAAATTGATAACAAATTTTCTTTTTTCAAAACAGTTTTGTGCTTGTAAATTATATTCTCTCAAACCGTAAATATCTTTGAAGATTTATAATAGAGTTATAATGTTTTGACATATCTGAAACATAATAAAACTTTCTTTGAACGATTGTCATTTGTTATTGAATAATTAAGAACGAAAAAATAAGAAGAAAAACCCTTAGAAAAATGTTGATATATTGAACACAACACAAAATTAAATGAAGTAAAAACTCGTTGTTGCATCGCTCATATCTTAGTTTGAATTTTTGCGGCAAATCTGCCTATCACGTAAAACGCTGTTATGTTAACCTCCACTTCCTCCTGATAGTTCATCTTCATACTGTTTGCGGAAGCAATCACCAACAGGAAAGAAGTCCCAACTTCTTTGTTGATACATATTCCACACATATGTTTCTTGTCCTGTATATTCGGTGTCCGGCTTGTTTATAAGATGCATTAAGAAAAACATGTAATTAGCTAAATTATGTTCCTTTTGCACATGCGTATCAAAACCATGCGGTACTATATCGAAGTAATCTTTTCCTATACCACAAATGAAGCAGTTCGATTCCATGTTTTCTTTAACTGATTCCAACTGATCTCTTAACTCCCCGAAAGCATCAATAATTAATCCTTGTATAATAGCCAGCAATATAACAATAACGAAGAAGAAGAAAGTGATATCAAATATTATACGATAAACTTCGTAATCATCACCATCAGGATCACCAATTTCATCACCAATGCCACCTCCAGCTCTTACACCTTTGTATAAGTGGAACACAAAGCAGGTTAACATGTCATGACACTTTTTGTCTACTTCTTCATCTTCCTCCTGTATGTAGAATTTTCGGAAGAAATTAAAAGCAATAACCGTATATATATACACAATAATGGTTAGTAACATAACTGTCAAAACTAATTGTTTGCCATTGTGTGTAACAGATTGCAAGATAGTACGCAGTGTTTTAAATCCAACAGCCACGTCTAATAAATGTGCAGCAAAAAAGAAGTTATTAAAATTGCCCAAAATGGAAAATGTAAAATACCATAAAGAGTAGAGAAAAGCATTGTCAGTTATAGTTACACCAGCCTTCCATACTTGATATCTCCAATCAATATTGAATATATATTTAATAAAGCCACCTTCTTCGCTTTCTTGGGCTGTAAATGCGCTTTTTTCCATTCCCAATAGATTTGATATCGAGTCAAAATCATAAGTTTCACTGTATTTTTGCCTTACTTTTTTCTTAACAAATTTATCCCAATAATTGACTGGGAATGATTTAGCTGATATCACTAATTTATCCCAATGACTTTTAAGATCATCATCCTCAGGTTGTTCGGCAATAAATAGGCCATCAAACTCCAAGCGTCTTGCAATTTCTTTTTCTCTTTTAAAAATGGCCAGAGGTACTTTTAGATGATAGTAAGCAATAAGCATAGCTAATGATACCAGGCTGTGTAACAATGCGGCAAACCTTATAACATGCTCCATATAGAAAAAGTCTTCATCAACATGAACTAACTCGGGGATGTCTTCTGAATTGTCATCATTATCTCCTGACCCTTCTCCTGAACTAAATCCAGAAGAAGAAAGCCCACCTCCGGAACCAGATCCCAAAATCAATTCCTCGTCACCTGATCCTTCTTCATCGTCGCCAAATGTTGTTACTTTATAAAATAATAACATAAAATTAATGCTAAAAGCCAACACTAAAGCAACATATTTTAAATTATAGAAGTTTCTGGCTAAAAAGCTGACCGCTCTATGTGTATACTGTGAAAAATCTATTTGATGAACCGCCGGAGTTTCTTGAGGAGCAGCTGATGATTTTTTGGCTTCAGCTTCAATAGAAGCCATTGCAGCTTCTTGTGCCTTTTGAGCTTCTTGACGTTCTTGAGCTGCTTTTTTAGCGGCATCTCCTCCAAGCAAATCAACTATTGATATCGGTTCCTGTTGCTCATTTTCAAGCATTGATTCGTTGAGGCCTGCAGCATCCTCTGGACTTGATTCACCGGTTTCTTCAATTGACGATGTTGGACTTATACCCGGGGATTCGTGCGGTGCTACTTTATACTGTCCATTTTCCTCTTTGCTTATGTCTAGACCGAATGCCTGAACTGTTCCCGGGGGTTCTTCTAATGGTAAAGGTGGTAAAGTTCTCCCGCTAAACTTTTCTTCTTCAACTGCAACTAAAGGTTCCACTTCTTCGTTGGACGAGCCTCGCATAAGGTTCATAATAATTCCAAAAATATATTTTACAACGCAAAAATTTCCATATCCAGTATAGTAAAAGATATAGAAAATAGTTTTAAAGAATCCTATTATTAACTCTGGTATGGATTTCGTCTGCATAACACCAATTTGGTGTTTTATATTAGCTGGGCTAAGCATGTGTAATCCAAACTTGATACCATCCTTTACCGCTTGAATACTTCGCCTTATTGGATCTCTAGCAGCACGTTCTTCCTCCTCTTCACTCATATAAGAACTATAAGATGTATCACGCTTTATATTCGCTCCACCGTCATCTGTTGCCATTAATCCTGAAGCATGTGTCATTTCAAATATAGCATCTTCGCAGAAGTTGACGAAGGCTTCCAGTTTTTCTTTGTCACCGCCTTCTGTTACTATAGAGTAGAAAAATGCTCTTTTTGACTCCTTAATTTGTGGTTTTTCCCACTGTTCAATATTTGATTCTTTAATTTCAAAGTATACTCTTTCTATTCGCTTTGAACTTCCTAAAATTTCAATGCGTCCTAAAAATGGCTCGAAATAGTTAAGAACCGATCCAGCTGTTTCAAGGAATCTAGCCAGACGAGGTTCATTAGGCATATGTTCACTAAGATTAGTTAAAAGTACAGCCAAGTTGAAACCAATTTCCTTTGATGGTTCATGGAAACGGTCGACGAAAGCTCCATAATCGATTTTTCCTTCGTGATTCCGTTCACAACATGCCAAAAGGAAATCCATTTCTTCCCTATATATATAAAAAAGAAAAAAATAAATAATAAACATAAAATGTTCCTTACATGTGTACGAACACACGAGTCGGCTCTTGTTGACTCGATAACCATACAAAATGTAAACGCAATACAAAGGATGTAATATCCTTACGGATTCGGTGAAAATCCTATGGCAGTTCTACCTTTAAGAAGCATTGCGTCGCGTTGAAAAAGAAAAAAAAGATATACCATATGGCAATTCGTCTGGCTGCCGAGTCGTGTAATGCGAATCATGTGTACGTTAACTTTGACTTTGATTAGCAATTATTGTACTTACGGTGTATAATTCTTAGATTGCTCCATCTTATCTCTAAAATCTTTAGGTGTAACCCATCCTTCACTTTTAATGTCTATTTCTTGGAAACTCTGTGATTCAGTAAGATCTTTTAATTTAAGGAACATATCGAAATATTTCAATATTAGTTCCACATTCGAAGCTGATTCCACTAGAGTGTCCACCATTTGTTTACCAATAGTTCCTATAAGTATAAAATTTTATGTAATAAAATAATATATTATGCCTGAATGAATTTTCGCCCACCATTAACAACATTTCCTTCCAACATGGAGAGCATCATCGTTATCATATCCTTTTGTAAGTTTAGCAATTCTTTTAAAAGATCAACCTGACTGGAATGTTTTGATAGTTTCTCTTGCATATGAGAAAATAAAAACAAAAAACCACCGACAGCATCCCATAATCTTGAGTGGGCCAGAGCCTGTTGATTAAGAGTACACGGCCCTTGAATTACTTCTGTGAGAGTGTTAAACACTTGACTTGCTACGCCAATTGCTTTAAAGAAGTTCGCTTTTCCAGCAGGATCTATGATTTCCTATTTATGATAAATAATGACACAGTAAAATATTATAGTTTTTACGATTATACTCGTTTGTATATGTATGTAAGTATTTATTGAATTATACCTTGCTTGAATAATGCCAATAAAAATCCATTATAGATTCCTGAAGTCGAAGGAGATAATCAACTGTACATATTACGACATTTACAGTGGTTGTGTTCCCTGCCTGGGTTCTTAAGTAATTTTGCCATTCTTTGAATAATAATTTACTTTGTTAAATAAATATGAACGTATTTAAGAAAAAAATTGAAATATTTATACCTAAATTGTGACCTTCGCATGTTAATTGAATAAAGCGAAATAGCGCGCACGTAAACTCCGCATCATGCATATTTTTCTCACCGGCCGCCCCTTCTGAACCGACACCTAAACCTGCACCCGCACTTGGAATATATTCTTTTTGTTTCGAATATTGCATAATACAATTTAAAAAATTTAACGGGACAAGCAAGGAGCTCATGGATTGTAATTCATTATCACAGGATATACGCACATATATGTAATGTTGCATTCAGTTTTGTTTTTTAACAGGGTGTTATATGATTGTTTGAGGACGTTCGTGCATTAGGTAGATATCAGGGAAAGGTTTTGATTGTTGCCGTGGAACATTATTGAATCAGATTGGTAAATGAAAGTAAGAATTAGAAAACAAAAAGGTTCAAATTTGTTTTACTCGAAAGAAAAAGTTTGCAAATAAAATTTTGGAAAAAAGAATGCTTTGGGAAATAAGATGAAGCCATTAAGGAGAATCCTTTATGCATAGCATTATTTGACATTACCTTCTGCCTTTGTATTTCGTTCGAATGCGTCCAGATCAAGTACACTGCAAGAATTCATCAATCCGGCGATTGAAGTGAAAAATCCGACATCCTTTTTCTCTTTAAGGTGATTTAACATGCCCATTTGGATGTCAATATTACCTCCTCTTAAAATTGCAATTCCCAGATTCAGAGTTGTCATAACCATTTCCGATGGTATGCCTTTAGATGCAGAGATATGTAGCAATACCATCTCGGCAACTCCTCGATTAGATAAACGAGCTTGATGAAATAGAAGTTTTTGTTTTTCCATTTCTTGTTCCTTTAACAACAACAAAAAAAAAGTGAGGGGTATAGTGCATGAAATATTTGTATATATATGTACGTACATACATGCATACAAATTAAAAGGAAGGATATCCCTATCTTATATTTGATTAATGTAATTAGTATGTACGAGTAGCATGTATATAAGGTAACAAAATAATATTTTTCCTTTTAAACAACTACTTTTTATGAGGTTCTTACCATTAATTTATCCATTTGATGCTTTAATCGCTTCTTTTAGATATGTTAGTATAGGGGAGAAGCTCAATATAAAATAGACTTACATGGATGCTTGTTCCTTCGCCTTCTTCACCACCTTCAGCACCACCCTCTTCATCACCACCTTCTTCTTCTTCTTCACCACATGACTTGGCTGCTATCTGCGCATAGGACATATAGAGAGCATCCTCTTGTAAGGCACCACTGCGTTCCGTCATAGCACCACGGCAAAAAGTTGTGACCAATTGAGTTAACGGATCTGGCTTTCCTTCTTCTTCCTCAGCATCTTTTTTCGATTTTTCAGATTCTTCAAAAGTTTGTGTCAAATCTTCTATCATAATTTCCTGTCCTACGTTTTCCTCTTGTAACCACTGTTCGTAATAGGTTCTTGCAAATATATTGCATGCCCGGTGTCTAATTCAAAATAAGCATACAAATAAAACATTGTTAAAGTAAAAAAAAAAATATAATTTTATTAGTTGTTAATGGAATCCACACAATTAACAAAAATAATAGGTAGGAAAGGCTTATAAATAAAAGCTTGAGGATAAAATGGTTTAGTAAATATTATTTAACAAAATGAAAAATAAAAACATTGACCAGCAAAAGCACCTGCTTAATCGGTAGAGATGTTTGGCTCTTAAACAGCATATTGCCGCTTGACGCCTTGCCAACGACAATTTTGAGTTCCAGTATTTACGTCTGCATTTAGTACGACTAGCCTAAAGGTACAAAAGGCGATCGTTAGGTTAACCCGTGGAGGTTAATGAAAACATTATGCTTGTTAGTTTAATATCATTAAATTAAATGCAATCAGTTTAGAAAAGCAAGCTTTTTCTTGGAAAAGAACACTCTAACATAGCATTCATAAAATTATTGAAAATTAGCGAAAGTAAAAATAAGAAAACGAACAGAATTATATAAATGAAAAAGACTATAAAACCTTGGAAGAGAATGTAGAGACGTTTGTCGGAAACATGCAATAACAGCACGTTTCCGTTGTATTGAAACAACGCTCCTGTAAACGTTCTTACTCTGTTGTTGTGGGTGATCAATCTATTAAACGTTGTTCAATTCGTCCATTATGAAAAGAATGAATATATGATGAAAAAGAAATAAACACTGAAGTAAGATAGCAACCAAATAACATAATCGAATAAAATTAATAAATAAAATTGGAAAGATATTTGTATAGGAAACTAATTAATAGAAAAACATACCATGTGAAGACCAAATAGAACCTTAGCCATTGCTACGATACGGTCGACTGTTTCCTCAGTTTTATCTTTTTTTTCATTTTGATTAGATTTTTCTACCACAGCAATATCTTCATGGATCTCGTCTTTTTTACCAAGTTTTGAGTAGAGATAATGTTGCCATGACATCTCATCTGATGGATCTAATTTGTCAGGTAAAGTTAGTTGATTCCTTGCAAACTCAATAACTTCATACTCTGGCATTTTTTTAAGATATCTATCTTTGCAATGTTGTACTAATTCTTGCTCACGGCCTGCAAACAAGTTAAGACCTACTGGAAGTAAACGTTTTAAACAAGCAACCATAAGACTAGCTTGCACTTCCTTATCCTTATCGCGTTTCTTATCACGGTTCTTCTTTTTCTTTTTAACTTTTCCTCCAGTTATAGGGGCACCATCAGTAACAGCAGTAGATCTTCTCGTAGCAGTTGGCATTATCAAAGCCATATTATCAATTTCATTTGCTGATATAAAGTTTTGTTCCTCTTTAAGGAAGTACTGACTTTTGGACCATATGTTAAATATATCTGCTACGTGATTATAAAGCTCTTCAGCTTCTGGAATATTGTCTTTAAGCCAATGATTTCGTTGCAAGTCAACATATTTAATAAGTAATGGATAAAATGAATAAATATCTCTTACTAACAATTGCCAATCTTCTTGTAATTGTGTTTCAACTTGAGAAGTATCATCAGTTGCGGATTTGATAAATCCTCGCATACTCTCTTCTTTGTGGAACATATTTTCCGTTCGTTTTTTGACTCGTTCGGCAAGTGGTAAAAACGGATCCTTCAAAAGTTCTTCCGAAGTATTAATAATAATTTGTTGAGTGTATGCAGCGATCCTAGTCATCCATGGAGCGTTTTCATTGCCAATGTTTTTTTTAATCATTTTAAGAACATTTTTAAGCAATGAATTCATGTGATCTGCTGTTACCATGGTTACGTGATTTCCACTTGTTGGACTAACATTGTCGGGTCCTTGTGCCCACCAGAAGGGCAAATAGGAACACAGCAGCGGTAGTATTACGTCAATGATAAAAGGTGCATCAGCATACGTTTTATCAGACTCTACAAATTGATCGACTTCCTGCAAGATTGTTTCTAAATTTGGCATACTGCTTTCCATTTTAACCATAATATCTTGCGCTTCCAGAGAATGATCCGCAATTCTATTCAAAAGTGAAAATTGATTATGTTTATTAAGATGAGGTTCTAAATATGCGACAGGGAAGCATGAGCTATAAGCCCCTAAGCAAGAGCCCAAGGAAGGCCTATGTCGTTCAATTTCCGTTTTTAAATATTTTCTCTCATGCGTCAATGTTGGATCAGTGCCTAAATGATAAAGAGCCGCTAAAATTTTGTATGATGCCACTTGTATTTCGTCTAGCAAAAGATCGCTTCCATAATCACATGCAGCCAGATGATCAAACATGGCAGTAAGGACAGGGAGAATAACTTGATTAACATAAGCGAGTGAAGTAGATGTTTTTAAATGCGTCCCTCGTAAGTGACTGTATTTTCCATCTTGTAAATTTACTATTGTATTTCCCAAATCATCTGCTGTTTGATTGAAGAATGTAAGCATGGAAGTTCTTATAAACTCAGGACAGTTTTTAACTAACGATTTTGCGTCTATCCCTTTAACTAAGACCTGCAAGCAGCGCACTGTTATTCTAACATCTGGGCCAAAAGCTGCCAAACGATTTCTAAGTAAAGATGCTAGTTTACAAAAGATTGATGCCACCATTTCTTTTTCTTTGAGGGAAGCAGCACCAATATTGTTTGTGGCAGTAGCAACTGCGATAAAATAATTCCTATGCGTTGAAAAATATTTTTCCATTAGTGGTAACACAACCTTAGAGAAGAATTTTATATCTCGAGAAGCTGTTTTAAAGGAGCTTCTTCTGCTAAATGTTGTTGAAGGTTTTAATAGTTTCATATTAATTGTTGCTCTATCCAAATATTGTATAAGTTTTTCGAGTAAGGAATATGAGAAACGCAATTCCACAGCTGCCTGAGTTGCACCGCCTTCACCTTCAACGGTGCCCCCTTTTGTGGGTCTATGAAAAAGAACAGAAACATAATATAATTTTTAAATCTAAATAAGTAGACATATAATACTTATGTAATTTGTAACCCTGGTATTGCATGTATTTCAAAAATTCTTGTGATCGTTCTCTATCTTTCCGCTTCTCTTTATCAGTCAATAGATCATATGGAACCAATTGTGAATGAATAATGCCTCCGCATGTATTTAGTTCTTCTTTCTTTTTCTTTGCCCAGATATCATGGGAGTTTTCGGCCAGACGTTCTGCCATATTCTGCATTTCTCTACTAAGCGTCAGATTCGTCATGTCAACTGGGTGTGGATTGTAATTAAACGCATTCCCTTCGTTCTGAAAATCATTCTGTTTGTCAAAAATTTGGAATTGGATTAAGGATAATAGGTGGGACAAGGAAATTTTTAGCCATGTGGAAGTTTTTTGTTTTAGTTTTTATGGACATCACTCAAGTTTACACATTAACATACTATTTGTGGCTTTGATTGGCGCCTTGTTGAACCTCTATTATTAAGTGGAACATCAATTTCAGAGTGTTCTATGGTCCATCCTATAGACAAAAGAGCTTTAAGACTTTCCCTCACGGGATCTCTATATCTCTCCCTTTCCTATGGTGTTAAAAAATACATATATTAAAATATGTATATAAATATTTAAAATAGATTGCGGAATTGATTATTTAAGTTATTTAATATGACATGGAAAAACAATAAACCTACATATTCGCTTAACATGTTGTAAGGCTTTAATCGAGGATGCCTTCGCTCAGAGTCCGAACGTACGTCACCATGTACCCAACCTCCTTCTAATCTACGACTTGCCCAAGCATCGTGATAATGTTCACTAAACTTTTGAACAAGAGAATTAAGGTCATTATCTAAATGTACCGTCGTTGTATCAATCGGGTTGGGGTCATATTGCGGCTGATCGGGAGCACCAGTTTGGCGTCCATAATAATCTTCATCTGTATTTTTCGATAAACTGTAGTCAGGTGGTAAAGCACATCCTATTGCAATCAAACATGGTAAAGCTTTTCCGAATAGTTCGGGGTCATAATCCATATTGCTAAGGGAGTCAAATATATTCGAGAATAATAACATAGTTAAACGTTTTTCCTCATCAGACGATGCACCGTATGAACCTTGACCTTGCGTTGAACCATAGTACTTAGCACATCGGTCAAAGTGAAGTGTAAGGAGCTGAAAGAAAAGTCATATAATTTTTTTTTTTAAATATTTCAAATTAGTATAACAATATGTATGTAGGCTTTGAATAGTTTTTACATTGTCATATAAAAGTAATAAACATATCAGCATCAAATTTATCATATTTTTGATCATATCTACAGTGTACAATACATATGTGCCTGCTACATTCATAATACATTTTCATGCATTTCATATGTACATACATATATGTATTGAAAAAATCTATGTGTTTTCGTTTATAACTTTCAAAGCATAATATTGATGAAGTACATTTGTTTTTTTTTTCGATTGTGTATTAAAATTACAATGACCATTTTGTTATACAATCTTATGTAATAAAAACTTTGCACATACGTAAACGCATATAATATATGCAAGTATCCTGTGTGGTAATTCATACGCTCGACAAAATTGATCATTGTTATTTTTTTTAAGTTTCTTTAAAAATAGTTCTTACTCGTAAAGCCACAGTTGTATATTCAGAAAGTTTCGAGACATCCACAGTCAACTTGCGCAAAAGTTTTAACAACATCGCAGGTTGCATTTGAGATGTCAACGCAACCAGAAAATCTGATACAGCTTCTCTTTGGCCTTTTGTTAACATTCGGTTCTTTGAGAGCCTATAAACTGTATGCAAAGTTGCATCTAATAGACTAGCATAATTTTCAGCTTCGTTGTAGAATTTCGAGTGTTTTATAAGTAGCGGTAGAATTGAATTTCCTATATACCGATTCATCGATAATGCCATGTCACTTTCGGATCCATCGCTCTTATCCAACATAGTTGCAGTGCGTAAATCTGGTAGAAAAGCGTCTTCCAAAAGTTTATAGAAAAGTTCTTGGGTCTCAATTCCATATACCCGCTCTAAAAACAGTACTATACTTTGCTTATTATTGGGTAAAAGACCTGATGGCATGTCCGATTTTGGTTTTTCTTCTCCCGGAGATGTTTGTGAAAGAGTAAACTTTAAGCTTAGTACTCCTTGAAGATCTTCAAGTGGTACCAGAGATCTCAAAATAGCTCTAGCCCTCAGCGATTCGTTTTTGCCCTGTTCGATTACGGATGCATCTGGGGCACATCTGCCAAGAAGATCTACTAATGTGCAATAGAAATTCAAGATAGCTGCACCAGTGTCAATGTAATCTTCATCGTCCTCACTCTCGGGCAAAGGATGTGTAAAACTAAGGCCGGAAATAGTTCCTTCAGCTTCATCTTGTAATTTGCATCGATCGGCGATTTTTTCAGACATCTTATTAGCCTCGACAATCGCCCGAAAGAGACCTTCTCCTTCTCCTCTTAGAGCCGGCCCTAAACATTCTGGACGACGGATAAGAAGACGAATGACAAGGTTTGCATTTTCTTCAACACTTTCTCCATTCACCCACACACAGTAACGAAGGAAATCTAAATAACGTTCACCCTCAACTGGGTCCCAACCCAAGTCTGGATATCCTTTTTCTACAAGTTCCGAATTGCTTTGTAATCCACACCTGGATAGGTACACAGCAATTTTCTCAAGGTAGTGTTCTCTAAGCGCCAGAGCTAATTCTGTGTTCTCCATTAAACTTGAATATGCCACATCCAATGGAGTGGAACCCCTTAGACTGGGACGGGCTAGTAAAATATTTGCATTATCTAATAAGAAGTCAAAATGATCAAACATTGCTTTCTGGTTTTGACGTCCAGTTCGACAGAAATAACATAGGAAGCGACAACAAGCTACAACCATCTCATGGGATGTGTCCTTTTCTTTTGGAGGTGCACCTTCTGCTCCATCCGTTTGTGCAGGTGCATCACTTTGAGCCTGTGCACGACGTCCCAGAGTATTCATCATAACTGCCATAACATTTTCATGTACTCTTAATATTCGGATTAGATCTGGGTGTTGGAAGAATGTGGCATTGTTTACTAATTTCCAAAGCCTTTTCCTCATAAGCTCCTCTTCTTCTTGACTCATTTGTACAGGAAGTAAGGCCCGAATTTGGCTTAAACCAACCCACATTTCAGCAACATCGTCCCTAGCTCGGCTATTTATAACATATGTTTTTTCCAAAGCACGCACTAATTCTCCTACTGTGTCATATTGGCGTACAAGCAAACTGAACATTTCTCGTACGAGTTTCGGATTTTCGATTTGTGACTCTTCTGCCCAGGCAACTATAGTCTTAATTAGGACCTTACGAAAAACTTCTTCGGGGGTTTTCTTTTCTGGCTCCTCAGGCTCTTTAGGGCCTTCTTCAAGTTCTTTGACAGCATTAATAAAATTGTAAATTTTCGTTATAGGTCCAGTCTTAATTTCTTCGATTGCATTCCCAGTTTTTAGATCTTCAGGTTCTTGTAGTGCGTTAAGAGAAACTTTGTTCATAAGATTATCATGAAAATCGCACAAGCTACCACGTAGATCTAGTCCGCATGTACAGTTTTCTTGGTCATCAGGTTCTAGGTTTTTAAAACACAAAACCTGATTCATTTGCTCTCTTGGAGGGCATCTAAATTCTTTTGTTTTTTTAGCAGCTACTGCACTTGGAAGGTCAGATTGTTTTATTTCGATGTACCGTCGAAGCTGATCTGATTGTAAATCACCAACAAAATCGTGTGAAAATGCAATAATACTTTCTACTCTATGTCTTAATTGTATATCATACAAATGGTGAAGTAAATAACACATCTGAAGTTTTGCACCTTCGGCCATTTTCATTGTAAGCAAACCTTTACGATGTTCATCTTTGCCATCTGTAAAATGTTTTAAAAAATAAGACGCCATTTAAATCTTACCCGTAATATGATTTAGATATGAGATATACCTCTTTTGAAAGAACTATCCCATGTTTCTGGATCTATCATAATAAGAAGTTTTTGTACGTCGCCATCTGTTAACACGCCCACCAAAAGAAGACGATCCGTAAGTTTGATAAGTGGTCTTAAATAATGTGTAATAAGATATAAAAAGGATTCTCAATATTAATTAATCGGTCACTTACAGAAAAAGATTTTCATTGGACCAACCGATCGGATCTCTATTATGGACTTGATTTACTTCTACAGCTTCTTTTAAAGCTTCCATCACAAACGCTCTAACAACTTCCAATGGGAATTTTGGAGAGTACAGCTGCTCAATCGTTGGGATGGGTTCACTGGAAGCACTTGGCGCTAAACCAATTGTTTGAGGACTTGTGGGGGGACTGGATATTTGAATAGTTACACAAGTGGCAGAATGTGTGGCATAAAAAGAGTCAATGCATCAAAATAAATGAATAGAGTGAATGATTGATGTTTACCATGATCGATACATGTTTCAAGATGAAAATTGTATGAACCAAAAACACATACATATATTAGTATTCTAGGGGGGAAAATGTTCCATTCGCCAAAACCATGAATTGTCTTTCATATTTATGTATATTAGTATATATGGTAATATATATTATGTATATACAAATGTATATATATGTATATCTTTGCCAATAAAAATAACTGGCTCATAGTCATAATGATTTATATTGCACAGTTAATGTACGAGTAAAACTATAAATTTGAAAGTTAAGTATGTGATTTTTATATATACGAGTAACATATATTGAAATTACAAGGTGACGTTTAAATTTAAAATCAATTTCAAAAATCAAAGAAACATTTAAGGTTTTTGGCGAAGCACCGATCGATAAGGACAGGTTGGGAACGAAATATCAACTATGGGGTTGTCCAAACAAAACATTTTTTTTTAAATACCTACTAAATGTTTTTGAAGCATTTGAAGCTTGTGTAAAGTTTAATTATTCTCATTTGTGAAAATAAAGTTAGTCATATATTCAATGTGTGTTTGAGAAGGAATTAACCATAAATGTAGTACTCACGTTATTTCAGTCATTCTTAGTTGTGGTCTTACTGACTCAGTTATTAGAGATCGAAGTGAATGACACATTTCTTCATCGCTATAAAGTTCTTTAAGCTCAGTTCCAAGAGGTGTGATATATTCATTTTTGCAAACTTCCATAGTTGTAGCGTGTGATTCTAAATGCAAAGCTATTAAAAGGTCATAGAAACCCTGACGCAGAGGACCACTCATATATTCCGATCGAATGGCGTAGAGAAGCTGTTTTTGATCTACATGTTGACATAATGCATGAGCTGCTCGATAATTGGATTGATAACATAAAGCAGCATAAAGTGTGAGTGTATGGGCGTGAAATGATAAGAGTTTATCCATTTCAATCAATTCCAGAATATCTATACAACGATCTTCTTCAGGTATATGTAGAGCTAACATCGAAACAGGGTCTTCACAAAGCATTGACCAACCGCGAATGTCAGATAGTTTGAGTGCATGAACTTGAAGGGCTGTATTTGGAACTCTTGCCCATTGATGAGGCTTAAGACATTGAACTTTTAAGCGCGGCGGCGATTGAGGATTTACATGTTTGTCACTCGTAGGAAGAACTGCTGCGGAAAGAGGCAACGTGGTAGCAGTTCGTCCAAGCTCAATTTGAAGTATTTCCTTGCTTGTGGCTTCCACAAATATGGCTGGAAATAATTTTGTATCAGGTTCCATTAACCATCGATGTGAAGTTTCTTTTCCTTCACAAGTAAATTTTATTATTCCAGTAGCTGTATCAACAAAGCATCCAACAAACATTCCTTGAGATGCGCCTTTTCCAGAAGCATCTTGTGTGACTTCGTTAAATAATTCATCTGCTCTAACAACGTAGCAGCTTTGACGGTCAATATGCTCCAGCGCTTGTTCGTAGTAATCTTCAATTATTACAGATGCACATCGAACCTTGGACTTATTAAATTCTCTGCTATGTAAGTGGTATTGGGTTGTCACCCATCCGACATACACGTGTGTCGGATCTTGACCAGGAAAAATTCTGACACCATAAAAATATTCGTTAATAAGCCGCAGGCATTCTGAATCAAACATCTCGTTTCCAGACGATTCAATTGATGGATTTCCTAAATTTCCACCACTCATTGCTTTTGGGCCAGTTTGCCGCTCAGGAACTGAAGGTGGTTGGATACCTAATTCATTTGTCTAAAAATAAGTGTGTTAAAATAAATTTTACGACAGGCTTAAAAACATACATTCGAAATTCTTACTGTCGGCGTTCGCGTGGTCATTTGAGAATTGACTACATTTCTGCCATGAGCTTTAATACATAAAATATGTTAAAATATAAAAACAAAAACAGTTATTTAATTTTTGGTAAATTTTAATAAAACTTACCGACAGTATTTCGTCTTTCCATAGGTGAAATGTCTCTTCCTCTATTCGGAAACTTTTCTTTACTTTGATCTCGCGATTTCTTGGAGAAAAATTTAAAAGGACTTCGACCGCGTTTTTTTTTCTCATCTACTTCTTCCATACCGTTCATATCCAGTGCAGAAGTAGATCTTTTCATATTATCAGACATAACATCAGACTCGAAAGTTATATTTCTTGTCAGAGAGCCTTTTCTGGGAGGGCGAGATGGCCCATTTGTTACATTCTCATCAGCTTCAGCAACATCACCATAATTGCGGTTTAAGCCTTTTATGTCATTCATAGTAAAACCACTTTTTAGCATATGATCTACATGAGCGGCTTGTGAGGGCTGTACTTGAATAGTCTCTTGTGTATCTCTTAAGAGTCTATACTGTCGAATTTTTATTTCTTCCCAACGGCGAGCTTTTTCATTTTCACTTAAGAAACAAAAAACACACACATAGTTATGAGGAGTTATTTTAAGTCTAGCAGGTTTTTTTCATTTACCTGATAAACTCACTCATGCATGTAACTGGAAGTGATAATCGTAAAAATTCCCAATTCGCCTTTTCCATGGTTTCAAAAGTATTGTGGGAAATTTTTAAATGAGGTGGTGTATCTGCTCCACCGGGTATACGAGTAACATCAATTCGACAATCCGGCATTTCTTCTGTGTTTTCAAATATGGGTTGATCTTTTGTATACCAGTGTGTAACTGGTCGACGCATATTTCTATGAAAACGTAATATTTTATTTCGTTATAATTATAATTTGTTTATCAATGACAATATTTAAACATTATATACATAGTGTAAATGTAAGTTCAAATACGTTTTCATATATAAGAGTATATGTAGGAAAATTTTGTATCCTTACACGCAAAATGGTTCATATCCTTCTTGAAGACCACAAGTAGTAAAAAATTTAAGTGAATCAACATCTTGCCCATAAATAAGACGGGCTTTTTGACCAACCTTTAATATAAATAGTTAAAGAAAAACAATGAAAAAAAAGAATGGTTTGCATATATTACGCCCAGAGTGCATGCTGGTACAAAGCCAACTCCTTCCGCTGTAACATCTGCAAATGTTGTTTCTCCACCTAAGGCATCCATTAGTAATTCACCGTTTAGTGAAAAACCTAGTATTTAAAATATTTACATAAATTACCTTCGAATAATGGTAGAATTATAACGTAGTAACATGTATGTTTGTATTTTAATAAGCAAAATAATGCATGCTTTTATTAAAACTGAATATGATATTTTCATCTCTGTGTTCTTCAGAAGCAATGCTTTTACTATGTACGGTAAAAGTTTTCAAGACTATAGAAAGAAATTAGTGCCACAAGCTGTTAAAAATTTAAATAAATAAGTTGTTTATTCAGAGCACAATTGGTAAATAGCTTTTTGAGTTAATAAAATAATCAAATACATACTAAGTTTTGTGTTAAATCCTAAAAACAAAAAAAAAAAAAACAAGAAAAAAACAAAAACCAAAAAAAGTACTAAGAAAAAAATCTGGTTCTTTCTCGCAGCATAACAATAAAGGCGATGGTATACTAACGGTTTACGAGTACTAGTGGTTGATTATATTTAAAAATGTAAAAACAAAAAGAACGCATGGGTATTTTTAAATTGCAAATATTGTGAAAATATTCCGTTGTATCTTGTGTACCAAATACTTATCTAAAAGCAAAATTATACGTGGTGGTAAGAATGAGGTTGCAAGAACTGTAAAATTTTTGGTAGAAGGATATATGCTAAGCATAAGGATACAAATAAAGGACTCATAATTGTATATGTTTATGTTTATAAAATAATGGTTCTTACTGATAGTGTGATCGGCAAGATCAAGAAATACGCCGACGATATCACCAGGTCCACATTGTTTACCGAAGGACTCACTTGTACCGCCGAAAACCTTTTCTTCCTATTTTAAATATGTTGTGCGGAAGAAAATATGCACATTAAATAAAAATTAGTTACTTCTTTGTTTTTTTTTCTATCTTGTTATACCTAAAGTTGTTTAAAGCAATAATATGCATATTGAATTTTCCGTTTAATATGCACAAATTATTAATAGATTGATGTCCTAAACATCACAAAGTTATGTAAGTATAGAATTATTTTTTGTGGATATCAATAGTCGATGAATTAATAGAAAACAATCGAGTTATTAATCGTTGACAAATAAATATTAATACACAAATTAAAAAAAAAAGACATCCGTTAAATCTTACTTATAGTTTGTTCCTTTACGTCAATGAAACAACCAATAACGTCGCCTGCTTCGTAACGAACACCGAAATGTTCTATTGAACCTCCGTGTACCTTTGTAACCTGTTTTTATGTACGTTGATAATATTGAATATTTTGGTGTTCAATCAGAAAAAAAAAATATCGAATGACTACATAACATATACGAGTATAACGAAACACTGTGTTCGCCAAATTGCTTGTTGCTTGTAGTTCATCTCGGGTAACAAAAAAGAAAAAAAAGAAAGAAAAAAAAAAACTTACATTGTGTCCGTCAAATGCCCAACTATTATCATCGCTTCCCAACATTGTACCAGGATGGCAATCTGCACGCGCCCATCCAACACGCATTGGCCCTGACGTTAAAACTTCAAATTCAAAATACCATTTGCCAGATGTCACTGCATAATTTCGTTCAACACGGTAAGTTCGAAAAGCTGCAAATTTTAAACGTAAAGCCTCAGCTAAAAGGGCTTCATTTCCTTCGCCAGTTGGAGGATCCAAAACATATCCGTATACAAGAAGTGTGCGAACTGTTTCCGATGCGGTATCACGGTTCGCCTTCTTTATAGCTTCATCGACTTTTGAATAGGGAACTAAGTGGGGACTTCTGTGATTTTCAGAATCTTCATTAAGGCCATAAGTCCAGCCTTGTTGTATTCGTTCTTTTGCCCATAAATTGTGTGTATTTTCTGCTAATTGGTCTACCAACTCTTCTAATTTTGGCGTTAAAGTAACAGCACTCAAATCCAATGGAGCTGGTTTGTAGCCATTTGCTTGCATAAATATTTCGTTGGGTAAACGTATTGGTCGTATTCTAGCTGGAGGTTTATCCATTGTTATGTAATATCCAAGTGCAATTATCGTCCTAAATGTATAAAATTATATAGTCATTAACGGATCGTATATACAGATATGTATGTTTATGTATTTAAAACCAAAATTACTTTAACGTTTGAACCGCTAGCTGACTGTCGTATCGTTTTTCAGCAGATGGTAATTTTTCAAATTGTGTTAAACATGGGTGTATGCGGTGATAGTCATCTCTGTGTTCACCCCATGACCATCCAGATTCGATTTTATTAAGTGCCCACATCTCATGGATATTTTCTGCTAATTTGTCTTTGATCGAGTCCACTGAAGAAGGTAAACTTACGGCAGAAGTATCTACGGGATTTGGGACGAATGCTGTATCATCTTCAATCATCCATGGGCCAGCAAGTACATTTTTATTTAAATTTCCGAAATAGAAACATGGATCTAGACTTAAAACTTGATGTGGCATCAAACACTGAACTAATGGAGAAAAACCAATAGGTGGTGAATACTTCAAACGTCCATGATCTCCCCCAAATAAAAACCGACAACTAAAAAAATAATATTAAATACGCACAGACAGCATGATTCCATATTTGTAATATATATAAACCTTAATTTTGACGAACAGCTCATAACTGGGAAGAACATTCCATCCAAATTAAAGCCTCTAAAACTTCCCCTTACTTTAACACCATTAAATGTAAATGTAATTATCGGTATGGCTAAATCAAGTGCCACGCCAATTACGTCGCTCTTTTTAATAAATGGTTCATCTGGCAAATGTTCAACAACTTGTGTTTTTCTACCACCAGTCCAAAAATGTGCCCCGTCGAAGCCAAACGAATAAAGATCATCACCAACTCCATTTCCACCCCATTTTTTACCTCCGCCTGGATACGGCACATATCTAAAGAGAAAAAGAAAAGAGTTCGCACTTAACAAAGGAAATATATATGCATATGTATGTATACTACCCGGCCGTGTTCGCCCAACCTATCCTTAAATGAGGCATCATATGCGTTGTTTGTTCAATATGATCCATTGTTACTTCAAAATACCATTTTTGATACATAGCAGACCCCTCGACGCGTCCAACAAAAATATTTGGCCGAATACTTAAAATACAATTTAAAAATATGAGTAAACATTTATAAAAATATACACATAGAATAAGAACTAAATTATTTTATTTAAGTACCTCGCAACATGGTCCACTAATTGTGTTTGAAGTAAAAGATTTTTACCGGGTAAAAGATAGTCACAAATATTATTTTGTGATGATCTAACTGCAACACCATTACCAACGCATAATGAACATAGCACATCTAAGACTTTGGGATCACGACCATGTTTTTCAAGTAAAGAGATAATAACTTTTATATGTTCATCTCGCATCATATTTAAAGCCTCTGGCGAATCTATTAAAACGCAATGAAGGACATCTAACATACCAGATCCTTCACTTGACGCTTGAGAACCTAAGCGAGAGAAAAGCCAATTGAGTCGATTACTGTTGGCAAATTGGGCACAATTCGTATGGTTTCCCTTAATAATAGCCGCCAACAACTGATAAAGATATGTAGAAATCAAATCCCAACTTTGACCGATTTCATCACCTGCTAGAAAGCTAGCTAAAAATCCTTGTGATGTTATTATATTTATTTTATCAATCGCTTCCAAAATAAGATTCAGAACGCCTTCTTCTTGGAAAAGATCTTGTCTATTACGTAGTGCACGAAATCTATTTTGTTTTTCTTCATGCTCCATATCATCTTCCGGTTGTGAAAAATAATTTATTAAATCTTCCAAGCACATAACCATTTCTCCTAAATTGACTTTTTGAAAAAATATAGAATGTCTTCTATTTGATTGTAGAGTTTCTAGACCACTGTAAAAATTAAGTGCATAATAAATAATAAACATTTCAAATCACTACAAATATATATATGTATACTTAATAAACTGGGTGAACAGGCTGCTGCACTTTCGAATAACTCTCGCCGTTTTTGATTCTTCCTCCTGCGATCTTGAAAAGTCTAAACAATCGTCCATTTTACCTTCTTCGTGTAAAATTGCTTGTTTTTCTTCGACTTTTCCAACTCCTTTTTTTTTGGTTTCATAACTTTTATAACTGAGCCATAAACTAGATTCACAATGTTGAACAATTACTGTCGTATCGCCGTATTTTATAATCGGAGCTCCAATTATTTCTAAATCTTTATCTTCAAGAACTACTTTCTGGTCATCTTTTTCTTGCCTTAAACAAAATGTAGTTGAAGCAATAGTAGCATCATCTTTCTTTACCTATACGTGTATGAAAATGAAAATAATATATATGTATATTACACTAATTTAATTTTGTTTATTTTCGATATATATTACTAGAATTAATTCGTTGTTTTCGTTTACACCTAAATATCTGCCGGTCGTAATGTGTCGTATACGCATTGGGTGATACCAATTTATAAAACCGCCCGTCCATTTTGTTCTTGCTAACTCCAGTCTCCAAAGTGAACGGGCTTGCGACATTACTGAACCTCCTTCGTAAACTACAATGCTGTGAAATAATAAATGATAAATTATATTATTCATTATTTAGTTTTTAATGTTCTGAAGCAGTCATACTTTTGGCCAGCTTCTCGACCCCAAGTACTAGGTATTGTTAAGCATTCATCACCTCCATGGAAAAATCGCAAAACATCGCCGCCAAAAACGTAACCCACGTACTTCATTCTCGATATACCCGTTCCGTATGGTTGCACTGACCAATGAGTAACATGGAAGCTCGCATTTACAATTGACTGTTCATTTTCTTTTGTAGTGTGCTAAAAAATATGGACAATTTTCTGCAACTGCTAATTCTTTTTTGATTTCAAACAATCCTTACTAAATATCTTTCTGTAGCAACAGAAACCAAGATAAGATCATCTCCTACTCGAACTTTTTCACCTTCGGACCGCTGTTTACTTGCAGGGTGCACTGTCCACCAACATGCTTCACCTTGGCTGTGTTCCTGCAAGCCAACATCGAATGACAGTTTGTCATTTGATGAAGACGTTGATAAACACGCCAAGTACTGTTTTCAAACCAAAGCCGAAGATAAATAAATATTTGTAATAAGCTTCTGCTAGATGCGGAGTCTTTAGTAAAATTGCTTACCATGTCACTGTTATGATGACGTAGAAGAATTGCATTTCCATATAAAAGCGTCCTATGCCCACTGCCAGTCCCTTTACCCTGTGTTTAAAAATGATATTGGATTAATTAAAATAATATATTTTTTCAAGCATAACATAATTATTATTACTTTAAACTTTATTAACATACATAAAATATTTAAATTATAATGATTTAAGCTTTTGGGAACAATAAAAAATTAAATCACGGGTTCTAGAATGACTCAGACTCGGAAAACAACATAACCCAATTTTCAATTCTAATTCCGCGACAGTTTTTAGTGGAAGCGGATATTATTTTTGTTTTTTTTTTTTGTGTAGCACATAAAGTTAATGTAAATTGTCGAATTTTGAAATTTCATTACCATACAGAAATTAGTCATCCACAATTTTTTCTTCATACATTTAAATTGTAGATCATACAAAAACTTTTCATACTTACAAAAGTCTTGTCCTTTTTTGCGTAACAGTTTTATTTGATTTATTTTTTATTTAATGATGAAGTAAATATTTGAAAATGCAATGTCATTTAGTTCCAAAAAGAGGACAAATTTTGAAGTTATGTGCAGGTGTACCGCGTAAGGATGAGTTTGAAAATGAAAATATTGGTAAAAGCAACCGGAAATTGGAATACAAACATAAAAAGAAATATAGAGTAAAAAAAGATTTTGTGTACGTATCATATTTCAAAATGGGGGTAAATAATCGCAGTAATTTAAAGTTAAAACGGAATCTAAGAACAAAATATAGTACGGAAAATTTTGGATTGAAAATTGTTAAAAAAAATTATAATAAAAATTCCCAAACCAAGGGTTTCTAAAAATTCTGGTCTACAATTATTTTACAAATATATCAATAAATAAATTAAGATCTTTGAGAAGAATTCGGTAGGATAGAATTAAATTTTTGAAAAAATATAAGCATTTTCAAAATAAATCATATTAAACATACGGTTTCCGACCCAGCTGCTGTAACAAGTTCCTGTAAGGCACGAACGGACAATGCTTGTTCAATTACAAAAACGCATTGTGATAAATCAGGAGGAATATTTTTATCTGCTATATTTTCCAGAAAACAATGTCGGTTACCAAATCCTTCAGCTGCAAGACAAACGCGTTCACCTGTTGCTGTACACGAAAGGCAAACCATGTCTTCCTGTAAATATTGTAAGTGCACGTTAAAGTAAATATTTTATACAATAGTATTTTAAAAAGAAATTAAGATAATATTATAATAAAAGGAAAACCTATGCGAACGATGAATGCTGCACAAGTTATTGATATTTTTCAAATCAACGTATTTCGCGCAGGATGAGAATAAGTAAATAACTAATTGATTCGCCAAGAAAAATTTACTTATATTTTTAAATGAAACACGGGCTATATGTAGCAGGGTATACTCATGATGAACGTACTTGCTTTTTAGGTGAATTTTTTTAATGAATTTCGGGCTTTATCTAAGCCATAAATTAGCGAATGGTGCTTTTAATTGCGTCTAATGTTTATGAATGATTTTTAAAAAATCTCGGTTCATCGAAAATATATGAATAGAAATACATAGACTTAGTCTTTTGTGAATCACCTTCATTTTTATCTATGCCCTTATGCCTAAGTCCATACCACGACACCGTTTAAGATGCAATACTACAATACAAATTTGTTCAAAATTTTCGCCATCACAGTAGATGATTTTCTTGACAAAAGCTCAATACCTTTTGTTCAGAATCAAACGATTTCACAGTGTCACTAAAAAGACGATCAGTCAAAAAAATACACCTACGGTTTATTAAAAAAGGCGGGAAAAATTTGACATGTTAGAAAATGCAGCAGTACAAAACCCGTACGCACCACTAGGATAATTCCATATCTAAGCTATCTAAGCGACAATATATTTTATACACTCGTACATACATTGTGTTGTATTCGTTTATACAGTTCTAGTATATTTATTTAAAAGTTTATAGAAGGCAAGCGTGTACCGAAGAGGTTTTTTCTTATTTTCTTATTTATTATATATATAAGTGGCTGAAAAAATGAGTTTAAAAGAGAACAGTTTTTCCGTATTCAGCAAAACAAAATAAGTTTATTTTGTTCTGCCACTTCTTAAGATTGCTAATCAAATTAGCGACAACTTTCAGGGGATGGTTCTGATAAACCCTCCCCCCCCCCCCCCCTCCAAAAAAAAACAAATTTTGGTTATAGGTGTTGTGTCTATTTTGTATTTAACTTATAATTGCAGACATTATTATATTTATTACTAGGAAAATAGCAGCGATCTACAGAGTTAACTGGCCAGTCGTAAGTCTCGTTAAAAGATAAGATTGATCTGAATATGATATTACAAATTTTAAGCATAATAAAAACATTAAAACTTACCGTGCGCAAAAATGAAACATCATCCTGCTCTGAACTTCCTTCTGCTTCAGCCATATCGGCGACCAATAGCGTAAATGATTAATATAAATTCCACGAAGTTATTTGATAACTTCCCAAATTGAAATAATTTAGAAGCATAACCTGACCAGCTCTCGGAGCAACTTTTTAAGTGTTGATTAAAAGCTAAAAAAAATTATATATATATATATATATATATATATATATATATATATACATACACACAGACACACACACACACACATATATATATATATATATATGTATGTTTTTTTTCATGTTCATGTTAACATTAATTTCACAAATAAAATTATATGTTTTATTGGAAAAAAATAACCAAGCGTAAAATTACATTTAAACATTTGAATGTAAACATATTTAAATTTTTTCAACCATTGTATTTTTCATATTGTTAATTGAACTATTAATTTCCGAAGCCCTCCTAATCACGGTTTCAATAATACATGAACATTTTTAAGTTAAGTATTTATTTAAAGTAATTTCTATATTTCGCTGTAAATAACAACAATTTTTAAAAATATATTTTATAAAAGTCTAAAAAAAATTTTAGTATATTAAATGTAGGTACCCGTTTTGTTTTTCTGCAGCAAACTATATTATCTGCTTTTTCTTCAACTAATTTCAACACATAATATTCGATTAAGATTCGAATTATTTTGTAAAACTTATAGATTCCTAAATTATCAAAACAATATTCACTTTGCAGGAAACACTAAAATATATGAACGATTTTTAAAAGGTATCTATTTATACGAAATCCGAACATTTGCATTTCTATTTATAAAAGAAAATGAGAATACTAAGCACATTTTAAAAACTTTTCAAAAATGATGCACTATCGCTGTTTAATACACCATAGCGAACATATGATTTGGTATTATGTGGATTCGCTTTATTATACATATGTATATAATTTCTTATTGATATTAGCAAAATATGCGTTTCGTATACACAAGTAATAATATAAGAATATGCTAATAAATTTATATACACTCAGTTTTCAACATAGAAATGTTAAACGTTAACGAAAACCGTAGTCCGTGTCGGTTTTCGTGAAGGATGTCCTAATATTAACTAAAGTATAGTATCGATAAATTGCACTGAATTCCTTTGCCATAATATGTATAATTTCTTTATAAAGCATAGCTTTTTGATTATAAACGAAATATCTTGCTTTCTGTAAGAATAAAGTTATTTTGTGTTGTAAAATAAACTATTCCTTGTTGATCATCTAAAATGTGTCCACATTTTTCTTTAAATCCGCACTGAGAGCCAAAAATAACACATTCCCATTGCCTGGGAAGAAATTATATGATTCTTTTCACTCGTACAAAAATTGTAATACAATGAACATATTTTATTACTTTACTTTACTTTACTTTTGAAAAATTGTTAACGTCTGTGAAATACCGATAATTTGAGTTTTTCCACGAATTCGGAGTTTATTAAAATACATATATATTTTCAAATAAAAAATTTATATTTGGCATAGCAGCCAAGTGCCAGACTTACTTTTCGTATCGAAATCTCTTCAAAGACTAAATTCACTTGATTGGGAGAAAATCTTTATTGAAAGCGTTTCCTTTCGTGAATTTTTTAAAAGAGAAAATTCCACCATGCTTATGAATTTCTCTATATGTTTTCCTTCTATTACGCTTGCGCTTAAATTATATACATATGTAGATCAACATTGTCAGAATTAATTGTAAATAAACAAAAATATTAAAAACTACATTCAATATCCTTTAATAATTTTAAACATCGTTTTCAAATTTATTTGATCAAAAATTTACAATCAATTTTAATTTTCCTTCAAAAACCATATGTTCCTATTCATAAATCAGGGGCTACACAAATTTACAGCGATTGCATTGGTTTATGTTCGCACGTTTATAAGGAATTTACCGCATACGAACTGCTTATAAACATATTGTTTGTTTCAACAGAGTGATGCCAAACATACTCATATATAAAGATATTTCCGCTTCTTAAAGTCCGACATTTTTTGTTTATTCTCAAAAAAAAATTTATTTTGTTCGAAATCTTTTGCTTTACGTTTAAACATATTTTGAATTTGAGAATATATATTCTTTGAATAGAAAGGAACTATGATGCTGAATCACTGCCGAAGGCTCGGGTCGTAGCCTGACCTGACATGTCAGATAAACCGACAGTTCCAAAGATAAGTCTACGATTATTATTTGTGGTAAAATTTCCCTGTTATTGTAGATAAAAATTCAACATAACATTTTTGGAATGTGGATGAGAAATATCACAAAATAACATCTGAAGCTGGCAGACCGAGTAGTTTTAAATGCATTCATACCCAATAATTAGTGACCATGCAGCATTATTTGAACAGCTATAAGTTCTTAGTTTTCGTATATGACTTATGAATTATTTAAATAAAAGTTAACGGTAAAAGTAACAAAGTGCAAATGCACCAAAGTCGAAAGCCATAAAATTGGAAATGCTCTCCAATAAGAGGAGGAATAAAAACCAGTAGAGGCCCAAGTTCCGTTTGAATTGGATTACCAAATGAGAAAATAATAATGTAATCAACAACTGACGAAGACGTAGAGAGTGTAAATTAGTAAATCAATCCGAACCTATTAGTTCGTAAGGAGCGAGTCCTTTAAATGTGCATAGATCTTCATTTCGTTGATCATATAACTGAACATTTATTAACATTCAACAACATTGTGTTTTCCGAGAAGGGACATTTTCACGTTAAGGGACACGTTATTGGACTACAGCAAACCTGAAATGCAAGCATCAGTTTCATATGGTTTGGGCTGCAATGTCAGCGCGAGGAAAAGGATGAGCAGAGCATTTACTAAAGAACATGGTTCCAGCAGGACGGAGTCACACAGTTTCAAAACGTTTCTGCCACGTGTTCGTAAAATTTTCCGTCAACAAGTAATATAAAATACAGAAGAGAATACGTAAATTGGAATCCACCCAGCCTCCATTTGACGCAAGTGTGTACACAAATAAACCGGATCCTTTTATCCTGCTGGAATAAAATATCCGACATGAAATGGCCGCAATTACGAAGAATTCATGCCAAGCGGTCCTAAAAAAAATTATTGTTAATTTAGGGGCCTGAAGGATTACATTTAGATCATATTATTTTCATATGAAGGAAAGAATTATTTTAATATAGTTTTGAATAAATAATTTTCTTAAGTGTGCAATTTAATAATTAATAAAAGTTTTTTCAATTGACTTCTCCTATATACATATTCATATCACTACATTAAAAATAAACTTTCTTTTGGGATACCTTGTATGAATGTGGTGAGATTTACATTTAAAATTGTTTTCTGTCAACCCGATGGTTTTATAATATACGACACTTAATTTTTTAT
Source organism: Volucella zonaria (assembly GCA_963966105.1). NCBI lineage: Eukaryota > Metazoa > Arthropoda > Insecta > Diptera > Syrphidae > Volucella > Volucella zonaria. Next base: position 286,526 of record OZ014533.1, on the reverse strand, counting down.
CAGACGTTGAGATGATGTTCGATTTCAGGGCTAACTAAAGCTCGCTATAAGAATTTTCTGACTGGGTTTAAACATTACATACATACATATATTTGAGGTGAGATGAAATTGCTAACTGAGATTCAGACTTACTTTAGTTCTTAAGAGTTGTATAGGCTAGACGATAAAAGAATTATTTGCGAACATATTTTCAAAAGTTATGCCTTATAAAAAAAATGCTTCTTGTGCACACTGAGTATCAAAGTAAGTAAGAATCGAAGGCTAATGATGCGGCGTCAACCAATTTATCATAAAATGTACTGGGTTTTTTTTTGCTAACAAGTATTTCTATTTCAACTTTTTTTTCTCCTTTCAAATTCTGTCAATCGTCTTTTACAAATCTAAAATATAAAAATATTCGTTTAATATGTTCTGAACTAAAACATTCAAAATTTAAAAAAAATATAAATAAATTCAAAAGAAGGTCAGAAAAAAAATGAGCACTAATTTGTCTATTATAAATCAGTTGGATCCTAAATCAAATTCAGTTTTCGAATCATTTTTGGAAGATGGCATTTTTATTCAGGACATGTTTAAAGAAGAAATGGAAAAAAAGGATGAATACAGACAACGAGCTATTAAAGCCTATAAACAAGGAAAGATATTTATTATATATGGTAATTATGTCACCATTCGCAAGGCCCTATTAAGACGCGGCTGGATTGAAAAATGTACTTCTAAGAGAATAAAGCAACTAGAACAGCTTTCACTTATAAAACTTATACGAGCAGCAAAAAAAGGTAATGAGTATGAAAAAGCAATACTTTCTAAATTCGTACAAGCCTACAGTCCAAATTTTATATGGCAACCAAAATATTTAAAAGTTCATTATATGGGTGTCACTCCTTTGAGAAATCGTGTGCATCGGAGTAGATGCATGGACTTTTCCACGAAAGTAGGGCTAATTGGTTGCTATGATGATAGCCATTGGAACACAATAGCAGATGTGGCAGAAATATCTGTTATGCCTTCTCATAAATTAAAAAACAAAGAAGATGAATTAAGTTTTGCTAATGATTTTCGAATTACTCAGTGCATCAGTTTATTACTTTATCTAGTCGAATACAATACACCAAGTGACTTATTTGATAGATTTGGTTCGATTCCAGTCAGTGTAATTGAATTTGCAATTCATAAAATTGAACACAATTATAAGACACTTGAGGACGGTAATATAGAAGCATTCGAACAAAATAATGATGGTAAAGAGTGGAATTTTTTCAAGGAAAATTCACTCTTAATGCTGAAAAATAATGAAAAGTTTATTGGTTCACAAACAGACTGCTGCGATATTTTAATAAAAACTCAGCAAACTATTTCAAAAGCCCTGAAACTAAGACCTTTACTCTTTTCATATGGCTACAGAAACCTTTGGATTTTAAAGCCCGGTTTTCAGTGTCGAGGACAAGGTATCAAAATAATGGACAATCTATATGATGTTTTGAATTTTGCTACGAAAAATTCTAAGTCAAATTATATTGTGCAGAAATATATTGGTAAAATCTATACTCACCCAAATGCATAGGAATATATTATTCACTCGTAAAACAATTTTGTCTTTCAGAAAAGCCATTTCTAATATATAAAACCAAATTTGATATACGTCAATATATCATATTAACTATTTTCGACGTAATTTCTATTTGGATTTATAAAGATTGCTATTTGAAATTTAGCTCGAAAGAATTTGACTTGGATGACTTGAGAGAAGTAATACACATTACAAATAATAGCGTACAGAAAAAATACAAAAATATGGATCGTGATCGAAGATTACCAATGTGCAACATGTGGAGTTTATCTGAATTTCAATCATTTTTAAATGAGCAAGGAGAAGAACAAGCTTGGCGAGATAAAATTTATCCTGGATTCAAAAAAAATATTATATCTATTGTACTTTCGAGTTTAGAGGAAACTGAACTTACTGCAAATTCGTTTGAGATATACGGTTGTGATTTTATGTTAAACGAAAAGCTTGAACCCATTTTAATCGAAATAAATGCAACGCCAGATATGTCTCCATCTACACCAGTTACTGCAAAAATATGTCCTTCAGCGCTTAATGATCTTATTAAAGTTGTATTAGATCGACCAAGAAATTTAAAAACTTCAACCGGAAATTTTGAGCTAATATATCAAATCAAATATAAAATAAAATGCAATAATTCCTCTGATTTGATTGTAACTGGTTGTCCTAAGAAGATTCACACTCTTACTGTGTTACCAAAATGGAAAAATAAACGTAAATTAAGTAAAAGTAAAAATGTAAGAAAATTGTCCAACAAATAAATTCCAAGTGGTACGGTTATGATTCAAAGTCTATTTCTTGGTGATTTTATTCAAGTTTTCCTTTTCAAAAATAAATTATCCAGTTAACTTGTCTCATTACGAGTAAGTTATGAATTTCAAATATGAAATTGTATGTGTATGTTTCGATGTAGATAACAAAAAAATAAAAATGTACATAGTTCACTTACAAAAGAGAGAGAAATGTATATTGTTACATGTCTCGTATACCACTCGTCAATTTATCATTCTTTGGAATTTCTTGGTTTTTAACTGATGAATTAAATTGAAGCTTTTCTATTTAAATAAATACTTTTTATTGTTAAGTGTTACATCATTCAAAAGGACAGTCCGCGTGCAAGGAATTTGTGTGCTTCAACCTGCACTCAGACTAAAAAATGTCTATCTATCTAAACTGGATATAATTTTTTTCTGGTACATATACTATGTATCTCTCCCGCGCAAATCATTGAACAACAATTGAAGTAGCGATCCATATTCAATGTACTGCTTACTGCTTAATGATATCTGCAACCTTATTCAAATCCGTAGGGTGTTGATCTAGTCGATACATGAGCATCCAAAGTGGAAATCTGGTTCTTTATAATTTGAGATGCCTTAAGCGTGGTCTGACATTTGCCTGAAAAACATCTTTAATACCACGTTTCTATGCACTTTTCGCACTTTACGCCTGGGCAATGGTCTTTAATAAGGATTGCTACTATAATTATAAATTAAAGATTTCGATAAATCATGTCGTTTGACCAATATCAACACATTTTATTTTCAATTTAATTGAATTTTGTTTTTAAATAATTTATTATATACTCTTAAATCTATGTTTAAATTGCAGACAATTGTTAAGTTTTACTGAAATAGCTCACGTTTTGAAATAACAACGCACTTGTTATTATTATATGTAATTATAATCATAAAAAAATCATTTTCGAGTTAAAAACGATGTTGCAGTTCTGGAAAAAATAAATCTGGTATATGTTTATATTTCACATATCTATGCAATTTATTATGTATTATGTATTTACAAATGTAATGTTATCTTTATCAGTGAACTATTTGCAATAACTTTGTTTTTGTTTTTTAAATAAACTTTTAATATCTGTAGTTTTTGTAATTTTTGTAATTTTATTATTAATTTTTCTGAGTTATTGTCTTGTAACATTTAATTTTGATGTCATTGCAAATGAATATGATAATAGCGTTGCCTCAAAAACAGGTGATAGGAGAACATAGTAACGATATTAAACAAACGGGAGCCCTTACTACTATAATACTTTAAAATTCTCTTAAATATGATTATTAATCGACCTTATTAAACTACTTATCTACGTCACCTGATTCATTGTTTATTTTTAAAACAACATTTGCACAACTATATGTAACTTACGTTTTCAGCATATGTATGTATATGTATGTACTGTGTTATGTACATACACATTAATATGTGAATGGTGCCGTGAGATTTATTAAGTTACCGTTTTTTTTTATATAATACATTTACATATACAATTCTATAAACTATTCACAGCATTTTGATTTTACATACTCTAAAATCTGTGGATAACATGTTTGTGTTTAAAATATTACAATTCATACACAATTAAGTACTCATTTTTTCACACTGTAAAAATTTAGTTTTGTAAGTCTGGCGAATGAAAATCTTTTATAAATCTCAGAACACCTGATGACCCACTTATGGTATTAATGACAGGTTTTCTTTTGTCAGACTTACTCGTACGAAACTATAGATTTCTAAAAGCACTCAATCTTTTGAACTCAAAAATGAAACCAAAATCGACCATTCTGACTTTAAACCCAACTTTATGTCATTTTATCCAAACATATCTCTTCAAGTTTTTATTCGTATTCATTTTTTTTTTATTTAAACATAGTATATCTTTTGAGCATATGGAATATACTTGTGATTATAAAATACATTGTAAAAAAAAAAATTTTAATTAAAAAAAAAAACATAACTTAAGCGAATTGAGAAGTCATTTTTAGAAAATTATTATGATCTTTTAAAGAATATATTAACAAAAAGGAACAAATAAGTCATAGTAACAATTTTTATGTACGAGTATTCGTATGTATAAATGATTTGAACTTTACACATTTAATGTCTAAGCTTTTCAGCGAGGCTTGTTTGAAAATAAATTTTCATTTCCCCTTCTCTTATACCATGTACTTATATTTAATAGTCAACAATTTCCATTTTGAATGGTTTTTTACTTGTTGGCACTGCCAGGTGGTTACTATTATTAGGAGATTTTAACAATGATATATTTCTCATAGTAACTGGCCGATCATCGTCGTCATCTGAATCATCACTGTGAGTATGTATGCGACCACCCATTGCTGGCCCACTGAAATCGTCGTCCTCCTGCATTTAGTATGGAAATAAATAATATTGTCAGTGAGCTTGATTTTAAAAAGGATACGTAAATAAACATAAAATATGCAAGAAATTAAAGTAGTGTGCAGTAAAATATTCAAAGCTGTGCCATTAAAAAGTGCCAGAAAAAACTATAAATTTTTATAAGTTAGACTAAACTAAAAATAATTGTACTATACGCCAGGATAGAATATTACGCTGCATTTTTGTGCATGCAATGCATGTGAATACAAAAATATCTATTTTTACTTTTATAATAATTATATGTATGAACATAAAATTGCCATGCACAGAACAGAAATTTACAAGTATTAAATAAGCAACACATACATATTTTTTTGTTTTAAGTGTCTCTTATTGTTTTTTGTTTGTTGTAAAACCGTAAACTTTTATTACAATAAGCTACGTGCAATTTTACATTAAACAAACAAGGAAATTATATTTGTTCTTATTTTGAAAACATTTACCTACAATAAAACGTTTTTAGTTGTAATGTTAGTAAAATCTGGTTACAAAATCTGCGCGTATTATTATTTCTAATTCATAGCAGTAATTTGAATATGAGAAACGTTGATTCGAATATTCATCTTAAAGCACTTAATAGTTATAGTTTTTTTTTTTGTCGTTTAAGTAACCTTTTTAATTGAACAGTTTTGTCATTTATTATTTAAATTTCTACTCAAGCGTTTTCCGATTTTTGTATGAACATGGGTACCTAAATATAAATGAGTTGTTGAAGAAGGCTCTGTGTGGTATTTGCAGAAACATAAGTAGTACAAATTTGCCTGTTCTCGAATGTTGTACTACATCGTCTTTAAAGTTTTTTTTTTTTTTTTTATCTATAAGGTTACTGATTGCGATATGATGTTTTATGTTCGCTCCAATAATAATTTGTGCTTGGTGATGGTTGATGTTTTGCTTAACTTGCATTTATATGTATTCATTTGAATGTAACGCAGAACAATAATTGCATTGACTTGGTGTAACTCATTTTTAAAAATTTATTTCGTTGGATTTTGTTCACTTTTTTTGGGCCAGGTATAAGTTACGTATTAATTCTGTTCGATATTAAATAAGAAAGTTTAAGAGAAATAAAAGGATAATTTTAAATTCAATTAAAATAGATACGAGTATACGAGTATAATAAAATTCTAATTATATGATAAAATAGCTATGTCTTTTGGAAAAAATATTCAAGTTTTTATTGATTTGCATAAGTATACATATAAATGTATTTGAAACCTTAATCAATTCAAGTGTACATAGATATGCATCTTTGCACATAAATACGTATGTATTAAGTTCTATAATATTAATAGAAGAAATACCTTAAGCCAAGTCTAGTCATGGTATATCCATCTTACAAGTCTACAGTACAAGGTACAAGTACAAAGGTAACCCTTTTTAGATATCTACGCATGTGTAAAGGCAATCTTGTTTAACATTTTATTATTAATTATTTAAATAATTTTCTTGGTGCAACTCTCACAAAGAGAGTTAAACTTCATCTTTCCTGATATGATTAACAGCAAGTTAGATAGGTTTTATAAATTTATCTATAAAGTTCTGAAGACGCACTTCAGCTAAAAGCACAGATCAACGCTTTTATTATAAGTATCATATTTATATTAATAAAAAACCGAATCTCTCTCTGAAAAAAAGAAATAAATAAATAGATACTTTTTTTGTATCATTGATCTACATAAAGGTCGAAAAGCCATTTACCTTTATACAAAAACAAGGATAAGCAAAGAATTTATTCTCATTCCTTGTTTGCGAATACAATAATGATCCGTATATTTGTATTATGTAAGTTCGGTGTAAATTATGGTAAAAAATCATCTTATAATCAAATTAATGTTTTGTTGAATTTAAAACAGTTTGATCGACTCATCAGTGTCCGTTCTGGGTAAGCAGTATTTTGGGGAAATATATTATGTGTACATATTGTATGTAGACCTCTAATAGACTAGACTGGTTATTCGAACCAAAAAAATATCGAAACTAATAGGTAGTTTTATTACCGGTACGTTGTTATAATAGTTTTTGCTCTATATTTCTAAAAATAATTTTCTCTCTATCTTCCTCAAATATTAATCAATTTCACTTGCACTCGCTCATTCATATAACTTTTTTAATGACCTTGGAAATAACGGGTAGATTCTACAGTCAAAATGTGGTTTTCGTAGCCAGGAAACTTTTCCTACAGCATATTGCATCTACTTTCCATATTTGTATCATTTTTAATAGTTTATGAAAACACTTAAATATGATAAACAATATCATATATGTACATTCGTACGTACAATGTTATATATGTATGCTAGTACCCGTTTTCGTATTATTTTAAACATAATGAGTAGCAAGAGATAAATGGCGAGTATTTTAATCCATCGTGAAACAAAACAAACACACAGTAGATAATGCATTAAATTTTTTCAACAGGAAAACAATGTTGAACAGCATAGAGGGCTTGTTAAGAACAAATATGCAAATTAGTTGAATTTATGGGCCAATCAAATATTTTATAACATTTTTCTAGAATCTCGTTTTAAATTCAACGATAATTTTTAACTACAACGGATTTTAGTAGTGACTTATAAAAATAGCCAATAGATTGAGATGTCTTTTTTATTTGCCATACTAGCAGATGCACGCTTTCGATGTGTAAATTGCCATCCAGAGCTTCTGGTTATGTTTGAACCAAAAACTTCTGCACAGGATTTGTATGAATTAGGCAGTTTACTAGTAGTGAATGTATATATGCATGTATGTACATATAAATGCAAGAATTGTTCGCTGAATTTTGAAAATTTTTAAATATCGTAATACCTACTTCCTGTTGAGAAGTTTTTTTCATTTTAAAATCTTTCTTAATTTTAAGGAATGATGGAATAAGTATTCGGGTAGTTGTTTACTTGAATTTTTACTTTATCTACAGGTACTCGTATTTGTATTTTACTTATGTATATATATTTTTTTGTGCACATAAAAAAGCAAAAAAACTTACATCGAAATCTCCAATTGTAAAGCGTGTTGCTGCTAATGAATCTTGTGGTGGTAAATCCGGACTCATAGCCTTAGTTTTATTTAATAAGATGTTAGCATTGTTAATATTAAATAAATACATTAAATTTAAAAACAAAATTGATCAACGGATTAAAATATATTGCTTTCATAATTATGTATGTATATTATAATGACATGCTCAGTGCAAAAGAAAAAAAAAAAAAATAAAAAAGTAGGTACTATTGGCATAAAATACATATGAGTATGTAATAGGTCGGTAAATAATTTTTGTTCTCGTACAAGATCTTTACTTCGAACATATCAGTACCAAAATATTAAATAAAATAAAACCAAAAAGAAAACATTCTGTCCTCATTTTTATTTAATTTACTACCACTGCACCCTACATATTGCTATATTTATAAGTAATTATATGTATTTATCTACATGAACATATGAACATGTTAAGCGAAAACAGTAGTGGTTACAGCGCGTCTAAAAATGATAATAAATGTAAATACATATATAAATATGTACATCTTGTCTGGACCAACAAACGTTTAAAATTTAAACACAATACGGAAAAGAAATGTGTATTTCAGATTTGCAAATTTAGTGCTATATTTAAAACTTATAAGAACAAGTTAAAAATGCTTTGGTCACCCTGTTTTGAGGAATTTCAAGACGATTTGAAATTTTATCTGATGATGTTTTAAAAACAAAACATCGAAAAAATTACTATTTTACTTTTGTACCGTCTGTGGGAAGAATCCATGATTTTGTTATATACATATGTATGTATTTTTAATGTGTATGAATGTATTTATGTATGCACATATAATTATACATTTTTGTACATAACCAAATTTAGATTTGTACATACGTTTGTAAGATAATATTACGTAACTTACATCATCATCATCAATCATTTCTTTTGTTGATGCCGTTGTTTCATTTCGACGTATAGATCCTTGATGAATATCCAGATCCACCTTCAGACATTGGAAGCTTCTCATAAGAAAGACAATAGGCATTGGTAAAATCCCTGCTAGTATCATGGCTAACGCTATGCCCATGACCCAATTTGGGTAGTCAGTCTGTTCAACAATGCCCTATAATAAAAGTTCCAAAAATACCTAAGGTCAAGATTCAATAAGTATTTACATATTCGTTACCAATTCTTTATTCCAAGCACCATATTTCGGATTTCTTATGACCATGAAAATCACCGAAGACACCAGTATACAGCTCATAATAGCTGGTCCTATGTACCTCCACGTCAACTGCCAATATAATCCGGGTCGATATCCGGTCATTTGATATATATCTTCAGTGAATCTACAACAAATATGATACAAACAAACTCAAATTTTAAATGGTTATCTACCTTTCATGACCATAGATATATACAACTGCTATCATTTCCATTAATGCAACTACGACCAACCCAATTGTTCCGGCGAATGAATCAAACATTTTAAGCCAATACTCTCCAGCTCCTGTACAGAAAATAAATCCAACTAAGAAGCAAAATAGGCATACGATACCCGTGACATGCTGTTTTTTGACCCTTTTAACTATATCGATATCAAAAAGTGTGCAGAGCATTCCTTCAAGGATACCAATTTGTGAGCCTAAACCAAGTGATAGCAACATCGTAAAAAATAGTACCGCCCAAAATGGTGCACCAGGCAATTCAACAATAGCCTGCGTAAAAACAATAAAAGCCAATCCAGTTCCCTCTGCCGCCTGTATAACACATTATAAGTACTTGTTTTTTCATATTTTTTACATATACATACATTGTCTAGTTGTTGGGATAAACTGCATTCCTCTAACTCAAGAATCTTGGATTCACTCGCATTTATCTTTTGCATGGCTGCTTCATATTCCTCCATAGTAACGTTTTTAATTGGCAGGAAAGAGTGCTTAAACAGGATTTCCTTATTACTGGTAGAAAAATAATAAAATATTCAGTAAGTACATACGTACATATACAGGGTGTTCCGGATAATGTGTCGAAGAGTTTAAGGGTAAATTACTTGACATATTTTGAGAAAAAAAAAACGTTTGGGAGGGTTTTTTAAGCAAAATCTTACACAGCCCTGTTTCGACTCCTATCGACGTATGTAATTATGAGTACTTTAATTGTTTTTCAGTAAATGTTGCCCTAAAATTAATGCGCTAAAAGTTATTGAAGAATAAAAGTAATTTTTTTTATAAACAAAGTTTTAACTTTGTCATCATTTTTTTCGGAAAATTATTTGATAAATCCCTATTTTTTGCAACTTTGAAATGTTTACCTATTATTTATTTACAAATAAAAAAAAACAGTCGGGTCATTCATTACATTATTTACATATTTTTCAGGAAAAAATTGTGATAAAGCTAAAAAAAAGTTCTTAAAAAAAATCATTTTTGATCTTCAATAACTTTTGACACATTCATTTTAGGGTAACATTTACTTTGAAAGAATTAAAGTACTCATAATTACGAGTTTAACAATAACCCACTTGTTACCATACATGCATAAATTTGAAAGATGTTATTTTCAGTAGAAGTCAAAACAGGGCAGCGTAATGCTTTCCTTAAAACCACTGCGCCTCGGAGGATATGCATTTCCGACGATTTTTTTTTTTTTCAAAAAATGTCAAGGAATCTCCCCTTAAATTCTTCGACACATCATCCGGAATACCCTGTATACATACTCATAATTAAGACTGTTCATTTATGAGGAAATAAGGCTGATGGAATTTAAATAAAATAACTTTGAAGTTTGATTAGAAGGTATATGTACATATGTATGTATATGCACATAAACGTTGTATTAAATTAATCTGTTATCCTTGTTTCAGAATTCTTACTGATCCTATTATATTTTTTTTTCCTTCTGTGTTGAGATGGAGTTCCTTCGAACTAGCATGAAGAAGTCAAAGTATTTACACTTGTTTTTCATATCATACTCGTATTAATTTCAAAGTGCTACAAAAATGCAAAAAAAACCTAACGACCATTAATGAAAAATATTTATCTTAAATAACATTTTAGCACACACTAAGGCTTTTGATTGTGTTATTTTAAATATCTGTTTGTTTATGGAAAAAAAAGCGCGGAAACAACGGTTTGTGATCAGAACATCAACTAGTATTTAAACACGTTGTTACAAAAATTTTGCTGAGTCGACAGAACCTGCCATTGCCCAAATATGTATGCTTGTATTATGTTAATAGCATTCTGCGGTGGAAGATTTAGGAAGTCATGTTTCAGAGCCGGCTTTTTATTGAAGGATAAAGATTAACAAGCCACGGGAATATCATACTGTGTTTTGTTTTTTTCTTTTTTGAATATGTATTAATAAAAAGAAATAGTTCTCTGTTAGAAATATATATTAAAAAGTAGCTAATGAGTAGTAGTACAAGTACAAGTACAATAGTAAATGAAGTTCATTCTGTACAACAATTTTAGATATTCGGATGGTGAAAATAACAGATTATGTCCGACATAAATAACAAATGTACAATAGGTTAAATATGAACAAGAATCGCAACATCAACTTGATATGAGTATGAACAAAAAGAGAGATTGATACACAGACTATTTAAAATTTGTGCAAAACATCCTGTAGGATTTTTTGAATAATTAAAAGGGTTTTAAATGATTTTTCTTTAAGCGTTCACTGCAATATACATAGATATAGTACTTTCTATGTGCTTATTTACAAACAACATATAACATATGATTTTAAATTAAAGGTACTTATTTGTATTATTTTTGACCAATTTATTACTTTTGGTATTCAATTTACTTGTATCCCTGCTCTTTTATAATTAAAAGTAGTACAATTTCAATAATGAGTTCACATAATTGATTTTCAATTTACTTACACATCAATACAACGATCTACATTTACAGTTGCTTTAAAGCCGAGAATGGCGAAAATCACAACGCTGGCGTAAATTGCAGTTATAGCATTGCATACCGATACAAGTATAACATCTCGCACGCAATTATTTTTAGGAGGATTATAACTTCCGAATGCTATCAAAGATCCAAATGCAAGCCCAAATGAATAAAAGACCTGGGTTGCTGCGTCAAGCCAGACCGTTGGATCAGCAAGTTTCTCTACTTTAGGTGTATACATGTGCATAAGACCTGCACTTGCGCCGCGTAAGGTTATTCCACGGATAAAAAATATTGTTAAAACAATATAGGGGAAAAGAGATGTGAAGTATACAACTTTTCCAGAACTTTGAATGCCTTTCATTACGATGAAAAAAACAATAGTCCAAGACAACAATAAGCACAATACTATCCACCATTTAAGACCACCAGGTTCATCCATGGACGGAGCTGCATCCAATGTGGTACGATACCAAAAATACGCTGTTTCTGATGATCGTGCACATTCCTCTACTTCAAACGTTTCATTACCCGGACATGATGCCCACGGCAACGGGTACTGTAAATTAATTTATTTAGATATTCCAAAAATTATATGATTGATGATCTTACCCGAAAGCTATTAAATAGATAAAAGAAAACCCATGTAATTATAACGTTGTAATACAATGCCACACACAATGTCACGATACATGATGATATCCCAATTCCACCTAACCACGGATGAATAGTATTCCAGACACCTAGTGCACCTAATCGCATCCTTTGTCCAATACCAAGCTCAATAAGGAATAGTGGCACGCCCTCTAAGATAAGCATGATCATAAATGGAATGAGAAATGCGCCTAAAATAGTTCAAAAAGGAAAAATAAATATATATTAATAGCGTTATAAATCAAACTAAAAAAAAGAGTCTTAAAACTTTTTTCAACTGCATGAGTATCTAGCATGGGTTTATTAATTTTTATTGATTTCGTAAAAATAATATTAAAGAATTGTCTTGTTTTCGATACAAATTTATTAAATCGCTGATAAAAAATATTTTATTGAAATAAGACGAAAGCTTTGTTTGTTAAATAAATTGTTCCAAATTGAGTAGGCAAAGTGACATGTCAAAAAATCACCTACATTCTAAGCGAACGCTCACTATTTTAAGCTTACATTAAAACACGAATAAAATAGATGTTAACATATTATTTAAAATAACAAAAAACGTATGCATGTCAGTTTAACGTACTTCGGCATAAATCCAATAATTTCTGATATATTCATTCATAAAGATAACTAAGTACATGTATTGTATACACACAGATTAAATATCTAATTTTAGACAGTATATTATTGTAAAATACATGCATACATATGTATATAAAAGCTTAAATATTTGCTTCGTCTATAGGTTTTCGACGCAACTATTTAAATATCTACCCTCTTCTATCAATTAATCACGATTTGTACTTTTTGTGATGAGTTGAATCCTGTAGGTATTTAAAATTCAAAACGTAATATGTTTGAACTTGAAATTATCATATAATATATTTATGTAAATATTATTATTTCTGACGTATCACCGAACGCATATTTTGTGCGCTTTAATTATTTTTAAAGGGATTTTAGCTCGCAAGTGCATTACTTTATATAATAATGCAGATGGACATACGAGTACGTGTATTTCGGTTTGAAACTTTTTTTTAATATATTTATTTAAAATATTTGTACATACAAATCTGGCTGGTGTGTGTATTCAATCATATAGGTATGTATATATATGTAACAGAAAGATACAAGTCATAATTAATACAATTCCAGGAGAAAACTGTAATTAAATAATTATGTGATTATTTTATTTTTTAAAAAAACAAACAGAAGAATGTATTATGTGGTGATAGGGACTACCGCAATAATACGAAAGTCAATATGAAATATGCGGCTTTTCCATACAAATAACAGTAATGGACACATAAATGCAATTCAATTTATCATTATTTGTTTGTTTATTTTATTTCATACATATATAGAATAACACATTCGTTGTAATTCCCTTGTCATTTAACTACTGCTTCATAGGCACGGGTAATATAATATCCTTAGTATAATATTCAAAACCTTATATATGTACATATGTATTTGTAAATAATTGATATTCATGCATACATGCATATGTATATGTCGACAGAATTGTTAAATATGAATGTATGCGCATATGTATGTATATACTTTTTGTTATTCGCATCTGCTGACCTTTAACAAAATTTGAGATCTCCGGGAAGTAAATTGCTTTTCACTTCATACTTTATTTGTTTTTATTTGAAATAAACTCATTAGAATAAAATTACCTGATCAAAAAAACATTTGAAATCAAGCATGATATTGTACATACCACGAAACATGCTGCTGCTCAACTTTTGCTTAGGAAAATAGATTTGCAATACGCATTTTAAACATTCATCATTTTACCGGTCGGATATTAATTTATTTTATGATAGTTTGCAAATACACAATCCTATTAGTATATTTGCACATGCAAAGCAAATCACTTAGCTCAACATCCATATGTATGTACATGGTATGTATAAATAAATTCGCATGCCATATACCCTCCCTAAAATTTGTAGGAATATGTATGCAGATATGTACATACTTTATAGAATATTGATTGTTACTCTATTGCAATCAATGCATAGACCAAATCTAATAGAAGGAATTGCAATCAAATGAAAAGCGCGTGACGTATTGATAATATATCACATTGAAGCAATAAAAATACTAATACGTACGAGTACGTACACGTATAAACCCATTTATACATTGCAATGCAAAGATTAAAAAAAAAACAACTATATACAAATTCAGATTTTTTTTTTCAGGAGACTGTGCACCTCCATAATTCTATAATAAATACACGTTCGTATCCAGATGAATATTTTGACAATGTGACATACATATACATATGTATAGGCATATTTTTATAGTGTACAATATATTTTGTTTATAAGGTAATAATATTAAATGAACAAATGTAAAACTTACCGCCACCGTTTTGTTGGCACAAATATGGAAAACGCCATATGTTTCCCAACCCTACAGAGTATCCAATAATGCTGAGAAAGAACTGCATTTTTCCCGACCATGCTGCTCTTTCAGGTTCACCAGGAATTTCCACAGAACTAACCGAGTTTCTTTGAGGTGCTGTAAGCACAATTGTCACTCCATGTGTACCATCACCCCTAGCCCTTGTGTTAAGAGGTGCCATTTCATGACCATTTCTAGGCCCACTAGGGACGTCTATAATTTTCGTTGCAGCCATTGTTTTTTGAGAATATCTTCGATCACTACACTTATAACTTTTTTAACAAATTTGTTTATTTTGAAATTTTAATCGTTATAACAGTTATGTATACTACATTTATTAAATTTTTTAACGTTTTCAAACAAAGAAAAACGTTGCATCCAATGCAGATATTAACTTTATTTCGAATTGTTTTTCTCTAAATTCACGGTCAAGCTATACCATTTATGTAAATACAAACATTGTATTTCACAAGAACCTCCAATGGAATATACTATTTATGTACGTGTATATGTGACTATCTAATAAGAACAAAAATAGTAGCAAAAAAGTATAAGCTTATAATACGCTTTTGATCCTTAATCCATTGCTTAAATAAAAGCATTTTTTTTTTTGTTAATTTAAATTTCGTAGCATTGAATGCAAGAATTTTTACAAAAAATTGTTTAATCAATATATGTACATATGTATGTATGTTCGTAGATAAATGAGTTTACGAACTGAACCCATCAGTCCTACTCGATGCAAACAATTTTCACACATTTGCAATTGTATCTGTAGGTGTACATATATAGGTGTAAGAGCTTATATATTATTTGGCTATGAAACTATGAATCTGCTCACTTAGGCGGATTCTAAATTATCTAAAATTGTCAAGGTATATAATATTATCCATCATTAATCGAAATCGATTGTTAGCTTGGATATTGGATACATATCTTATAGTTTATTTAATTTGAAACTCAGATGGGAAAACTCAAAACTGTCCCCTTAAATGAAGAAGTCAGCATGTTATATAAACAAAGTTTCAAATAAGCTCGTACAAATAAACAACTTCAAGTTGTACGAGTATATGCAATATTGAGAAAATAAACTGCTTGTTTTCTCACATATTTCTGTGTTGAAGCCTGTTTAGTCGGTATAGTTAATATACTTTTTTACTTGCGTCACACTGCAGATTTTAATCCAAAAAAGAAAACGTAATGATAAATACGATGTTAATGGTCATAGTTTTAGAGAACACTTAAATATACAGCTTCTGTTGTCAACACCTATGATTATTATAGTTAACTTTCCTAGGTTACATAAGCATTTTCAAAATAATTAATTTTTTACACATTTCGACACAGAGTCTCTGCACACATTTGGCGCTTAGTAGTTTTTTGAGCGTATTTAATTTAATTTTGCTTCCTTTTAATTTGATGCATTATCGGGATTCTAGTATGAATGAAAATGAATGCATATTCTTATAATGATGTGAATTTATCATTCATATAAAGATCCATATGCAGCTTCCCTGTTATACAATTATAAACCTACGTATATAACTGCTTATACATATATATATATACGTATGTTCATACACATATACATATATATATTTTTTTTCAAAAGTGTGATGTAAAATAAGATAGTATCCTTTGGAAATCGGATCGATAAACAATCTTAAAGTGTGAAGCTTTCATCATGAAGGTATACATATGTGCGTTTTCATTTTTCTAGTTTCAACTACCGAAATAACGACGAATTTTAGATTTTAACGGATATTATTTTTATCAATTCGTTGATCGATATAAAATTCATTACTTCTTATTACATAGTAACTGCGAGTGAAATATATAGGTACGAACTTTCACTGTTCTACAACGTAGGACAATTATATATATATATATATATATATATATACATATATGTATATATATATATATATATATATATATAATTTATTTTTTTTGTTTTTAATTAAAAAATTTAAGTTTTTTGCTTATTTTAGATAAAAAAGAGTAAAATACTATTTTTTTGACACACGTATTTCTTTTAATCGACCGTTTTAAAGAACTTTCCGTAGCGGACTAAATGTTAATGCCTCAGATTGCTCATAAAGCGTATGAAGTTCAAATTCGTTGACAGGCGCAATTATGCCGACACATCGCCATTCAAATGTACTCGTATTGGTATTTTTAGGGGTTGCTCAAAGTTTGCGTTTGCGGGGAAGATTTTTTGTCTATCAAAAGTTCTAGCTTTTCTCTTGTAATAAACGATTGCATTAAATAAATTCAACATTCGCAAAGTAAAATAAGTTGTGCTCTTCATTTTCCAGTTAGAAATACATATGTAAGTAGGACGTACCAAAGAACCAATTGAGAACAGTATTACCTACTATGTGCATAAGAGTAGAAAATAGGTAACTTAAAAAAAACACTTCGTCAAATAAATTCAACATTTGAAAAGTACAATAAAAGATTTTGTACTCTTCGCCCTTCATTACAAAAAAAAAAAAAAAAAAAAAACTGTAGTACCGATTAAAAATCTGTTTATTTCAATCAACAGGACAGATCTACCTAATTAATTTTAAAAATCTTGGCTCATACCTATGTATAATTCAGATATAATTATGTTTTTTTCTGTGATCAAAAGGAATCAGATTAAATCCTGTTGGTGTTGATGTTAAAACTTGAAACATAAATCAAGCTAAATATACATAGTCAATATTGAGAACGTTACTTGGCAATAGATTTTCTAATATAGGTAAGAAAGGGGAAAGTTGTGCATGCAATACCCTGAATTAAAATTAATTTAAAAAAAATCAAATATGTTCTTGAAGCCGTGCGGTGTTCAGGTGAGTTTGGCTAGAAAAGAAACCAACTTCGCTTTGAATATGTGATTCAGCCATCTTTTCTTGAAACCGACATGGTTCAAATTTTCAAAATTTCCTCAAATTATCGTTTTTCTTATGGCCCGGTGGTGATTGACATTTTGATGATTGAGACAAATGCTTTCTAAAATATTAAGTTACATTCGACCCATCCATGGCTTATGAAACTTTATAGGTCATGAAAAAGAGAAAAAAAGTTAAGCCTCGCATGTTGAGACTAATGTTGAACTATTGCATAAGAATACGAGTCGTTGACTATGAAAGTTTAGTGGCTGATCCATTTAACTCGGCAGTCGAGCAGGTAAAAACCGAAACAGCAACAAGTGTAAATTTGCATAAATAGATGGGTCCTTAAGTAGCTCTTTGGTAATTTAATACGATAATTAATTTCTTCATGAGAAAACATCGTTTTTATTTCACTAATGCTTGAAATATGTAATGTAAGTGTATAAACTAGAGTGCATTTAATGCTGCATACTTTTTTCACATATCTAGATTGTATCGAATGTCAGCGAGTGTAACAAAACGTGATCTTATAAGAAGTACACGCATTCACTACAGTCTCCACATAAAGAAACCGATAGTTGAGAAACTTCATCACACAAATGCGAAAAAAACCAGCAAAACTCTTGGGCTCACTAACGAGGTGATTCATGTGTACAGTAGATGTAATTATTCCTGTTACATATTTCAACGGGTAAAAAAAGAAGAAAATAACCTACCGTATATCTAATGTTACAAATTTTGTTCACATATGTTTCTGGATTGCTACTAAACTCCTTGGGGTTTTTTTTTCCATTTGCTTAAATGTTTATTTTTATTAATCACACCATTAGAATTATGAGATTAATTGGACAAAAAGACATGCAGAGACAGATTGAACCAATAGTTCTTGATGGACCATTCCATATTAAGGACAAGTACGAAAGTTTTAGTAAGAGTCAAGAAGAACGTGTCAAGAAAACCCGTGCAGAAGCCTGTGGAGATGAAGATGAGTTACAATCGGTGCTAAGAATATGATGAAACTTTTTATGCAGAATGTATAATGGTTAAGAAACGCAACATCCAGCCGTCAGGCAGACCATTCGACTAAGACGATTATAGCCAAAACTTCTTTTCACCTGACCAACATGAAATAAGGATAATAATATCTAAACAACAAAGTATCTGAAACTGACGGCTTACCGGCCGAGGTATTGAAAGCTGCTTGAAATGACTTTTACCAAGAACGTCCACAATCGACCAAATCTTCATACTCTAGAAGATCCTGGAAAAACTCAAGAAGTCCAAATCGATACCCACCCTCTTCTCATCGATTTTAAGGTGGCATATAGTAGCATTTATAGAGACGGGCAGAATAGAGCCATGTCTAGTTTTCACTTCCCTGCCAAACTCGTCCGTCTATGCAGAATGTCGACTGAGAATGCTCGCTTCTTCGGAGATAGATATCCTCAGTCATTTCGAAAGAAAAATCATTCGGAAAATATTCGGTCTTGTTTGCGGTGACGGGCTTTGGAGAAGAAGATTCAACGATGAACCAAACGAGCTGTACGGGGACATCGATCTAGCCAGAAACTGCGCATCAGTCGCCTGAGATAGCTAGGAAATGTAGACCGAATGGACACCAATGCTCCGACCCGCAGAGTCTTCGAATCTAATCCGGAGGGAAACGCAGTAGAGGGAAACCTAGACTTAAGTGGCGCGCACAAATAGAAGGTGCCTTCAACCGACTTGGATTGCGCAATTGAAGGCAGTTAGCTAAAGACCGAGCCAACTAGAGAAGCTTGCCAGTTGAGGCCCAAGTTCTCCTCGAACTGTAGTAAGTTAATTAATTAAGCCAGCTAGCAACGACTGTCAAGTATGAACTTACAAATGAAAGTTATTCCGAGATGAAATCCAAACAGAATCGGCTTGAAACCTAAACTTAATAATCTCATTCAGATTGGTTTCATAGTAGGAAAAAATAAAATGGAAAATAAATTGGGAAAATTAAAAATAGCAAAATTATTGCATCTTTCAATGGAAGGGATAAGTACCCTCATAAAAATTAAATAGAAAATAAAAAAATTCCTTTGTCATTGCAACGTTTTATTTTTATTTTCTTTGTGTAAGATGTGAAATTTCTATTGAAACCTTGCTTAAGATCGCTAAATTTAACGAAACTTGACGAAACCGAGTAAAATCATTAAGCTGGCTTAAGCTCACCAAAGTCCATTTTGGGTGGGCTTTAAGACGCATCTTGCATAAAATATATGCTGTTGCCGTTTTTACTGAAAACAAATGAATATATTTTTTGCCATGCCTGAATAATGAAAATGTACAGTAAAAAACAAAAATCAGCACATGTGCAAATTGATTTAGTCTATCTCTTTCTATACGCGCATTTATTCATAGGCACAGTGAAAAGAAATACAACAGAAAAAATAAACAATCAAACATACATGTTCAGTTTATCGTATGGTCAAATTGGAATACTGTCTACAGAGGAAACGTTGGCAATATTGAACTGTCAAACAATTGTGTAAAAAATCGACAGAAAGGAGTTGGCTAATCCTGGGTTCGGGTAGACTAGAAAATAGTTTAATTCTTTCATTAATTGTACAATACAATAAATAATATTAAAATAATCTTCGAAAGCAAATTTGTGCATAATATAACCCAAGTATTCGTCATGGATGTGTAGGTATCTTACGAAACATCAATTCAGTTTTCCTTATTCTCCATTTTTTAAGGTTGTTTGATGAAATTGAATCCTTGGAAGCTATTTTAATGGATGATGTGCGGATAAGTAAAAACACTGAGACGTAAGTCTGTTATTTTATTAAAATCGTAATCCAAAGTATTTAAAGCATTTTTTCAGAGGGTTTCCTGAAGTGATTGAGACAACCATTTTTCCAGTTGTTGAAGGAGACTCTGAGGAACAATATATATGCGTTAATTTGCAAGTAATTCCATCAGAAGGATATCCGGACATAAGTCCAAAATTTAGTCTGGTGAAACCAAGGGGATTAGATGACTATCGCTTAGATTCAATTCGATTGGCTTGCTTTAACAAATTAAAAGAAACTCAAGGGTTTCCAGTTGTCTTCGATTTGATTGAAGTCGTACGGGAGCATTTATCTGGTAGTAATTTACCTTGCGGCCAGTGTGTTGTGTGTCTTTATGGGTTTCGAGACGGCGACGAATTTACCAAAACCGAATGTTATCACTATTTGCATAGTTACTGTTTAGCACGACATTTAATAGCCGCACGCAAAAATTATCAAGAGGAACAAGATAAGTTACCCGCGTGGATAAGAAAAGCGTCTGAACCGTTTCAGCCAAGCTGTCCAGTTTGTCGTGAGCCGATCAAAGACGAGTCGGAATCTTTGAAAAACTGTTTACCTCCAACTGAACTAACTAATGCTCCCGAATTTCGTTTAACCGAAGAGCTCGTGACTTTACAACAAAAAATGGCAAGTTTGTTTTTACAGCAAAAACAACGAGGCGGTATAATTGATGTGGAAGCCGAGGTAAGCCCTGTTATATCCATTGAGCCTGAACGTTCCGAAGAAAACCAAAGAAAAAAAGATGTAGTAGAATCAAATGATTATTTTAAAGGAGATCGAACACAATTGGATCAAAACTCACTTGTAAGAAACTAAACAGTCAATTTAATCCTTTTGAATATACATACTCGTAAATATTTTAATATATATCGTTTAATATAGAAAAAATCTGGATGCTCGGGAGAAACCAGTGGTCAAAGTCAAAGTCAAAGTCAACGATCAACGCAAAATCGAAGAACAACTTATGCCAGCAATGAGTCAGTAAGGAATGAGACTAGTTTAAGTACTAATTTTGCTCCTGTAGTAACTCAATCCCAACGTCTTGCTTCTGATCCGACTAACAACAATTACCATCACCACTTCAATCGGAGAAATATTAGAGGTAGACGACATCATCATCACCATCGTTCTGAAAATAATTATGCTGGCCATTCTTTACGTCAATCCCAAGCAGTCTCTATGGGACAAGCTCCAGTTGAACCAAATTCTAGTAGGCAACAAAAAGAAGTTATAAATTACAATGCTAGTACAAGGTGACATAAGTGGTGGCAGCCAAATATTGCAAGTTGTTTTAATATCAATGCACTAATTCCTCTTCATTTCTGAAGAAACTTATGGTTAAGATAATCGATATTCAAAATTTAATAAAATAATTGCTATATGTGGAAGAAGGTATGTTTATATTCGTAAACAATTACCGATAAATTATATGATTTTTTGTGAGTGTCAAAAGGTACATGAAATTGAATGTACAGTTATATACTCAACTATCAGATTCTCGGCTTTTATTTAAGTTCATTATAAAAATTTAAAAAAATGCCACTAGTCAATTGTACAATGTAATTTACTAAGTATATAAGGCTTTGTCAAACAGGAAAGCGTTTTTATATCGTATTTTATCATCGCATTGTATTGTATTGTACTATTAAAAAAAGGCGCAATGTCTTTTTTAATGTTATGCCCTATCGTTTACTCTGGCAGTAAATATGCACTTAGTTTGACAGGGCCATTAATCCCCATATTCAGAGTTGAATACCAAATATTTAACCACAACAGAACGTATCTTAATAAAAAAAATACAAAACAATAATAGTGTCAAAGAGAAGTTTACTAATTTTATTTGGCAACAGCACAAGATTATAAATATGAGTAATCAATGTAGTAATCTTTCTCCAATAGTTAATATAGAATTGTGTAAAAGTAAAATAACGTGTGTTTTTCTGTTGTTTTCCATGGTGGTCGTTGATGAGCTCATGAAGCTGTATGAATCGTTCAAAAGATAAAAAGTGAGAACAAAATTTGTAGGTTTATTATTGAATTGGTATCGATTTCATAAGGGAAGCTTTTTACAAAACTTGATCCAAATGTTTAAAAAAAACCGTAGATCCCTAGGTTTTGTATGAATATTTTGTATAGAATTTAAGCTCTAGCACATATATATGTAAAGGTAACCCTGAACAAGCGAATTGAACCAGAGAAGCCATATAAAGCACATTCGGAACGCATGCATGCATTTCATCGCATACCAGTACAGGGACTGCAATCCAAGAATTTAGAAAGGCGTTTTGAATCCTGCAAGTACATTTCAGAAAGGCACTATGAATGACAACTATTGGGCAGATTCTATGAACATATTATTGAATGAATTTCCCATTCTAGCGGATTGCTCGTCCACAGGCAAAGGCCATGCAGTTAGAGTGGTGATGAGGGTGAATGTGCGTAATAGGGTAGCTCTCAAGGTCTGCAGACTTGACCACAATGCACTTTATTTATGTGAACAGATGGAGGACCGTACTACTTCCACCATATAATTGAAGAGGCTGCGGCGAAAATAAAAGAGAGGAATTCAAATGATTGGATATTGTAAAAGCCATTCGAAGGTTAGGTTTGGTGTGCATTCAAGGCAATGTTTTGCACTTTAAAACCCTAAATTACGATACATAATTGAACATAAAAATAAAAGATGAAATTCTGCAGTAAAAATTTGTATTTTTTATTTATTTATTTTATTTTATTTTAATTTTTTATACAATATAAATAAATTTGTAAGGTCCGGGATATTACGCCGGGGTACTGTACTATGCCCATGTGGCCTCGCGGTATTTGTACCGAATTCCCATGCTGTCCCTCCATCTAGGTACTTACCGCGCCAAACGCTGCTTGATTTCGGTGGTCTACCGAACACATTTAGAAAAGGGGAGCTTAATAAAATTTATTTTTTCCAAAAAAAAGTGACGAAATCAAAAGTTGGAGTTTTTGAAAGAAATTCATTTGCCTCAAATAGAGAATCTGTATACAAATGCGCATAAAAATAACTATTCCACTGTGAATTGCTTACGCTGATCAGAGAAAACGATGACACATTAGACACATCGGCGAAGTCCATTCCCTACGCAGTTGGTTATGGAGTAATGAGAAAGCTTTACGAATATAACTCCTACATCCGGTTTGAAGGATTAAGAATCAAATGCTATGAGAATTATCAGAATGTTTTTAAACTAAAAATAAATATATATATATCTCGAAAATGTATTATTTCAATCATATTCGTAATTAAACTTAACTACAGGTGAACTATATTAACTACATACTTCTGCAATCCCATGTCCATTTATAAATTCACTGTAAAGAACATCATGAACACTATATTGCCTCTCACGAAGTTATACCTTAACTTCTAATGGGTGGCATAGATGAGATTTGATACAATCAGCAGAAAATCCTCTGCTGAAATGAGTGCAAAGTGCCCCAATAACGTGTGAATTTTCAGCGTCAATGCAATATATTAAAAGTTAAGGCGGGATTCGTGAGGGTCACTCGCTTGCAAATGTGTGCGTTAGTTGCTTCATAGGGCACGTATAAAAGAGCCACTTCCTGGTAAATTAACTAGTAGAGTCTTCCATCCTGTCTAGTTTACATATTTGTGGTTAAGTCATAATATAATAACGAAAGAGAATTTGATACTTAGCTTTCAAGATCATGTGACTGAAAAAGGAATATGAAATATATCAGTATAATATGAACAGTTATCTGCCAATACTAATGCCAATAGAGTCTTGGTGCTGAAATCTAATTTTCAGTCTCCGTACCATAAGAGACATGCAAGTTCTATTGACAGCTTATGTATACTCATACCTGTAATTTCTATAACTTTTCTTTATATTGTAAGATACATTTGTTAAAAACAAATTTTCCTTTTTTTAATAGTTTTATTAACAGATTTAAAAAATCGTAATCCATTCATTCACTCCATATATTTCTAAAAATTTTAATTAATAATTATCAATTAAGCTAAATCGTTTTAGTCTTATTATATTGAGATGTAAAATTGTTAATAATAATTTCATTTAATATGTTTTTTCGACCTTAATTTTTTTTCGTTTTTTTTTAAGTTGTTTACTTTTATTAAGTAATCAAAAGTATGTATGTATGTATGCACGGTTTTTTTTATAAATAAACCATATATCTAGAAAATGTTCTTATGATTTTAACTTATTTTGTGATTATTTTCACATGATGTTAAAGATTTTGAAAAGTACAGAATGAGCTTAAAAATAATAAGTTTACTTCTTAAAATTAATAAAAAAAATAACAATCAGAGGTGACTTAAAAACAATAATTTCTTTGGCGATAACATTTTAATTTAAACACTAGCATCTTTAATTAATAACGCTACGTTTCTCTCTAGGAAGACTTGATCTTCTATTCATGATATTAAAAAATACACAAAATGCATTTATACTGGTTGAAAATGCAAATTATTGTTTATATATTTTTTTTTTTAATTTTATTATTTCAATAAAAATTTGGCATCGATATTGTTATAATATTTGTTTTGCGGAAGTCTTGATGATGTTGTTTGTATACTAACATTTATATAAACTTAGAAAATTGAAACATTTAAATTGAGGTTTTAATATTTACAATATCTCCTTTAATTATGACAGTTATTTTATTTCTAATTTTTCTTTATGTCTCGGACTACAAAATATGTATTCCAGATTACGGTTTCATATCTAAAAGCCGCTCAATGTTTCATCACATTTAAAATTTGTATTATTGTATCATTAAGCAATTTTGTATTAAACTCTATTATTGGTTTTGCGTGAACTTTGTCTTTATTTTTTGTATTAACTTAACAACTTAAAACAAAAAACATATAAATATAGGTATTCTGAGGTGAATTTTACTGGTGCGGGAAATTTTTTTTAGAATAACACTTAAATTAATTTTACAAAAAAATACTGCATTAATGAAAATGAAAAATTGAAAACAAAATGAAACCCAATAGACTTTCTAACATAAAATGACAAATCTGTACATGAGGGTAAATTAAGCTCAGTCTTCATAATGAGGAGTATTCTTAAGCGGCTATTCTGACTGTATAGAATGACAAGGTAAACTTTATAAGATATGAAAATGGAATAAATCATAGAAAATGGTTACACAAAATGCACATTTACTTTGCAAATATGAAAAATCACTTCACTCGTGAAAGAGTAATATCCACTTATACAAAGGTTGTTATGACATGTATCCACCAAACAAAATGCATTTTATTAGATTCTCCTATTACAAAATGTACAATTCGGCATAAATGAAAGAAAAAAAATCCATTCGAAAGGAAGATCGTTTTCATATTCAGGTTTATTCTTTAAGTTCAAATAAGAAACTATCATAAATGTTTTATGATATCGTTTTATGTAAAATGCAATACTACTCGTACTTGATCAGTTGGTGGTATTAAATAAATTAACAGATTAAATGTACGTATTTATTGGAAACCATAATAAGAGCGAGTGATCTGGGATCGTCTTCCCAAAATATTGTTATTATTTAAATCTATTGGTAAATATACTGAATAAATGATTTATTGATTTTTGAGTTGAACACCAATAATGCAAATACCAAAAATTTTGTACCTAAATAATTTGTTAATAATATTGATGGCTTTTTTCAATAAAATTGTAACTATAAAAATAATATTTTGTAATTGTCTGCTATCGCAAAGGCATACATATGCATGTTTGTATTTGTTAAAATTATTAAAAAAATTAAATTTATTTTTGCTAGCTAGTGCGAAATAAAAACAAAAATGATATTCAAAAAAGTCTAGAAATATTAAGGCAATTAATCAAAAGTGTAGATATTTTTCACCTTTAGAATATTAGAAATAATGAGCGCAAATTCATTTTGGAGTAGAGTCTTAAATATAAGAATCGCTAAAAACGTTTACAATAAAAAAAATCCTTAAGGGTGTCCCCGTTTGAGTATAGGAAACTTAAAGAGCTCATACCTTGAAGTGAGGCATAAAACAAATTATATGAGTCAGGAAAGGTTAATCATTTTTCGACCTTCTCAATGTCAATATTTTCTAATATCGTTATTTATTCGCTATCAAATTTCTAGACTATAACTTCATAAAAAGTTGGAAAATCTGTATTTTCGTTTCGAGTTAAGTTTTCTAAAAAAAAACACCCTAATAAATGCGACCTTTTACGTTAATCAAAAATTATAATCCATTCAACAATTGTTTTATTAATAATGCTAATTTTAGTGTTTTTGATTTTTTTATAGTGCATTTATACGTTCATTAGAAGAGAGGGTTTCTGAAAGAAATTTTATAATTTTAACGAACTTTTTGATAAAAAAGCTTAGACGAACAAAAAACAAGTTTTTTGACCCCCAACTTCTTCCTTCTTTCTTGCCTCACCTCGAGCTGATATTTCTTAAAGTTACCTATTTTCTGGGATACCCTGTATATGTACATATGCACGGTCTTATATTTTATAGAAATAAAAGCTCTAAAGCTTCTTATTACAATGTCAAAACACTTCCAATTACAACTTAGTTAATTTAGCAATCCCTATAAATAAAACTGAAGTCTCGTTTGCACGCGTTTACATCATCTTCCAAGTAAACCGATTAATTGGTCTCTTAAAAAAAAAAGTAATGGTAAGGAGTAAAATAATTTTTGAATTAAATTTAAATTTAGTCTGAAGATAAAATATATCACAATTTTTTTTAATAATTTTTAGAGTAGCGAGAATCATTGCCTATTTGTTTTGCTTTGTATTTTTAAGGTTTTTACCCTTTTTAAGTTGCATTTGACGTATGTTGAACTTAATTCTAATTGTCTTTGTTTTATTGTGGATTCTAATGAGAACTTCACTACACTAAGTGACCATCAGCATCTGTGTAACCCAGTGTCGACGCATTAAATGTACTTAAGTTATGGGAACTGGGGTCATAACCACCTACCAGAAGATTATTGCTAATACCTGATGAATTTTGAATATTAAGTAGCTGCAAACTTCCCGAAGTTCCGCTACTTTGGTGAGAAATAATTGGGCTTACCCCGATACCCATCACTTGACCCGGTGTTGTGCCGAGTATTTGTTGCGAAATTAAATTACGCTTAGGATCTTTTAAGATGCTTTGTGGTAATTTGTGCGTGGGTGTACTTTGTGCCTGTAGCCCTTGTGATAAATTGTTCATCTGCGTAGAGCTATTTGATGTAGGCGTTTGGGTCGATGACGATATTGTGTTGCTTAAATGCATATGATCAAGGCCTGACTGTTGCAGTCCCATATGGATATTTGAAGTGTGATGAGTGACATCTGGAGGTGGTACACCCACAACACCTCGTATTATGCCTCGTCGTAGTGTTCCTCCACCACTTATAATCGTTGATTGATTTGATTGCAGATGAGCAAGAGGTAGCGGCGGAGTAGGAAAATCGACTTGAGGATAGTCCTAAAAATGATTTTATTAAAAATACAAAAATATTTATTTCTCAAACAAACAACAAACTACTTACCATAGGTGGATAGGAAAGATATCTATCGCTGTTCATATTATAATAAGAACCATCTTGCGGTGGCGCCGGAGATGGGGACGGAATATATACTCCTTTGCTAAGAAGCATTTGATCATCACGAGCACGATGATCAATATTCGTTGTATTATGTCTTGGATGTGGGAGTGTCCTTGCATTTGCTAATATAAAGAATTAGTGTATAAAGTATATTACATATATTTGATTCGATAGACGGAAGACTGGATAATATTTTTTTATTTATTTTAGTTGTAAAAAAATCTTTAAACAATAAGTGAAATCTGAAAAGCCTGGATTCAATAGATTTTACTTACTTATATTATTGGGATAAATGGAAGGTAAGGTTCCATCCTTCTGGTACCTGGGAGGAGGTATATCCGCATTTTCTACTAAATAGGTTGATGCGGCCTTTTTTCTTGCTTCATCCTTAAACACACAAGCAAAAGAAAAATAAAAATTAATCAAAACTTTTAAAAACAAAGAATGACGGCAGAACATATGCACATGCATTTGGCGTGGCATGGAATTGTTAAAAATATTTGGCAATAATTATTTAGTAAACCTCGAATACTTACGATGTATTCCGGCTGACTTTCTTCGTTTGAATAAGAATCACTTTTTTCCGAAACGCTGGATAAAGTTTCGCCAGTAACCGTGTCATTATACGAGCTAGGTGCATACATTTCAATTGTAGCTGTTTTGCTCGTTTGGTTAGATGTATCTATTAATTTTGAATCAATTGGAAGTAATGGATAAATTTGTAAAAAAAATTTATTATTTAAATTATAGTAAAATTTTTAATTGAAATAAAATAAATCTATGATGGCATTTTGTTTTACAAATTTTAATGATAATATGTTAACCCAAATCATCGATTACTTTCATTATCCATTGAAAACATAAGACACTACTTTTATAAATTAAAATAATACATATAAACAAATAAATATATAACTAAAAATAAATAAAAAAAAACAAATAAATGAAAAACAAACCTCTTTTACGTTTCTGATGAACAAAAAACCATGCAACTAAGGCAGCATTAACCAGTAAAAAACCAAATGCGGCCAACGAAATACCAATTATAACTAAATCTGGAGTACTTGATGCTCCTGTGAACTCTGCAGTTAGAAGTTCCAATCCTTTTCATTTGATAAAAAATATATAAAAAAATATAACTTTTTTAAAAACAACAAATAAATAATGAAATAAAAAAAAACTGAAATAACAACATATCAGCCAACTATCAAAATATAAAAACAAAACTAATAACTGCCAAATTTTACATAGAAACTAATGCCACTTTTTTAATTTACAGAAATTTTTCATTTTTAAATTTCCATAAATATTTGCGTCTACCTCGTCGTTTCATTCGTTTTTGATTACGCTTATGTAAGCAGCATCCAATTATGAAAACATTGAGTAATACGACTATGACGCCAGATGCTACACCGATAAGCAGAAGCATCCCTGAAGTTCCACCCATAGGAGTGGAACTTGTAGTTGGTGGACCGCCAAGAGATGATGCTGGTTGTGATGGCGGAGGCGCTTCTATTTAAATCCAAATGCGGCAATTCAAATAATTTATAATTTATAATGGAAATATAGGTGATATCTCAAGAATTATGTTCGATTTTTAGTTTAACCTATAAATGTGCATATAGGAAAACCATGTCAAATCGACACACTCTTTCCTTTTTTGAAAGGTTTTACCCTACCGATATATGGTTAATAACTATTATTGTAGATATTTTCATGCATTTTCTAGTGCTGCTTTTTTATTCTCAAAATTATTATTTATTGTATTGTGAATAAAAGACTATAA
This sequence comes from Volucella zonaria, assembly GCA_963966105.1. NCBI lineage: Eukaryota > Metazoa > Arthropoda > Insecta > Diptera > Syrphidae > Volucella > Volucella zonaria. Next base: position 256,723 of record OZ014533.1, on the reverse strand, counting down.
TATGATCTATAATTTAATCCGCGATAATATTTGTGAAAAAAAAATTATTTATTTAACAGCACCAGAAAAAAAGTAAGAGAACAATATTATAATAGTTATTTAATCAGTTACTTATCATATATACATATGTACATGCATATCTACAAAATATGTATATCTGAGAAATAACCAATTAACTTTCAAAGAAGCTTAATGAAAAAGAGTTTATTTGACATGGAATGACCTATTTGTATTTACATATGTACTCAAATGCATGTAAATATTGTATGCACATAATATGTATGTGTATATAAACATATATGGCTCTAAAATTTTTGGAAACCATTTTTTTTGTATACCTTTAGTGTGAGCACGTTGAAGATCCGGCAAGTATTTACTGTTACCGAGCTCATTCATAGCCATAACCGAAAACAGATAAAGGGTATCCATTTTTAGATTAGCTATGGTGAGTTTGTGGCTATTAGGTAGGCCATCTATATAACTGTACTGATCCCTTGTTGCTTCTCTAAGATTTTAAATAAAATGTCACAAAAATTATTCCATCGAATATGGCCTTTCTTAAATTAACACTTTACCTATATCGAATCCTATAAGAAGCTTTAAGACCTCCGTCAAAACCAGGAGTCCATGCAACTGTCACAGAATCATGTGTTATATTTAATATATTTAGGCTCAGCGGTTGTTCTGGAGGGGATGTTATTTCCAATCGAACATTCTCTTTCACTTCACCAAGGTCATTCTTGGCAATGCATTCATATGTGCCATAGTCGGCGGGTGCTACTTTTTCAATAATAAGCGTTGATTCGTACGTCAAAGAGTCGATTTTCTTTTCTTCTACCTCATATTTATACGTTCGATTAATATTTAGATCTTTTCCAGATTGTAGCCAAGAAAATGAAGGTTTTGGCGCCGCTTTTGCTCGGCAGGGCAATTTACCTCTTTCACCGGTTCCACTAGCAGCCCTTAACAAAATCGGCGACTTATCAATTTCCGGAGCAACTATTTATAGCAAACATTTATATATTTTTAATAATTTATTAATTATTTATAAGTTTCATACTCACATTTGACAATGAGAAGTACATCTCTATTTGTTGGATTTGCCACCCTATTGTCAGCAATGCAACGAAAATTTCCAACATCTTCTCGCTGCGCTCCTTTAATATGGAGAAATGATGTCCCATTAGCAAAGGCGCTCGACGTCTTCTGACTCATGTTATAACCCAATCTCTCCCATTTAACATGCTCCTCGCTTAATGGATTTCCTTCAACTGTACATGACAACATCGCATCCTCTCCAGGATTCACAATAATATTCTCTGAAACCGATTTAATTGCGGTCCCATCTAGCAAATAGTCAATTGGTTTTTCAGTGTTAGCAAAATTTTATAAATAACTGACATTATTTTCAGAAATGAAGTAAATGTGCTTTATAAAATAGATATGCACTTACATTCAATTATAACAGTAATATTGATCACAGCATTTCCCTGAGAATTAGAAGCATCGCATCTGTAAATTCCAGCATCATTGCGGTGCAGTTTTGTTATGTTGAGTGTGGATCCATTGGATAAAATTCGTTGATCCAACGTCTCTCTATTTTTAGAAGAAACGGGAAGACCGTCTTTTGTCCAGACGTATGTAATTGACATAGGATTTGCGTTTGCCATCAAAGAAACATGTAAAGATTCACCCTCCACGCCTACAACAGTTGACGATGGTGGAGGAACAAACTTTGGCGCGACTATACAAAAAGTTGATGAAATTTGTTTAAATAATGTATACTTTCTATTTTCATATTTTTCATTTACTTACACAGCACATCAAGACTAATTGCCTCATGCACGCTTCTTTGAAGAACTTCATTTGAACTCTGACAAGTGTAGACAACCCCGTTCATATCTTGAGTAACATTAACTTTAAGTTCTAATGTTGATACCGTTCCTCCCCATAGCCCGGGTTTTGAGTAATTTTTTATTCCTTAAAAAAAATTGCAAATTGTAAATACTTATTTTTACAGGCCTCTGGATTTCTATAGCGCTTATACCCGTATGTGCTAAACACAAATATAACAATAGTATTATTATACGTATAATTATTGCAATATTGCATATTGTTGATATTTTTCAAAATGTTTAATAGATGTAAGTTTATAGAAACATATGGTATTTTCAAAGTAAGCCAAAGGTTATAATCCTTTGCAAAGCTTCTAACGATTTTCGTCGCAAAATAGACCGAAGGCTAAGTTACTGAACTCCTATTGAGATCAAACCATTTGTTTGTCTTCTGGCATGTATGTCCATGTGACTGAAATTTTCTCACTACTATTGGTTAAAAAAATACTATTGGTTAAAAAAATATTTTTTTTAAACAAAATACTAAAAAAGTTATTAAGTTTTTTTGAATGAGTTGTTGTTTGCTAGTTTAGTTTTTCTTCCTTCTTCACTTATAGTATTAAATAATTGCTAAGTCGAAGCCAGCATTACGATTCTACCAAATTTTACATGAGAAAAAAAAAGACATCAATTTTATGGCAATCATTTTTTAATTTGAAAACAAAAAACCGCAATTTTTTTAAATGTTACTGTTAATAATATTGGTATGAATATAGGAAGAAGGCTAATTGTTAGTGAATTCTTTTCATTAGAAAGGATTTAAACTAAAACGTTTACAATGAAAATTTACGAGCGGGTTCTAGATAGTCGTCAATTAATAAATATATTGTATATGAATAAATGAATAAAATAAATTAATGGAGGAAAAATCTGTACTAAAGACTAGGCTCTCACTTTTGTTTGGCTTGCTATTTTCTTCATAGAAAGCGGGACTTATGACTTTATACCGACTCTGAACAACGAAAGAATGAGAGATCTTTAGGGCTTTGTAATTTTTTTCTTCGATTTAACTACCAGTCGGCGTAGCAGTCGACAAATTTAATCACTACGTCACACTTATGCTGTCAAGCTCAGGAATGGTCTACCCATTCGTGTGAAGTCCTTAATCGAACGCCGTAAATTCCTAACAGCTTGTTTCGAATACCTCTCCAGTTTGAGCTGATTTAACTTCTTGTTTTAATAAGTCCTTTTTCTTTTCTCTCTTCCTTGGTTGCGCTTAATTTTTCTTTAACTCAACATTTTGTTTTCTTTTATTTATTACATGTATTTTCTTATTGTTCTGTTTAATTTTAAATAAGCATTCTTTTCTTTAAATGTTATATTATGTTATTTTATATTCTGTACTAATTATAAGTTTACCTTGATGTACAGCGTTGTTCTTGTACTAATAAACTAAATTATACTAAACTTACCGGTGTTCAATACTTATTACTTTCAGGATTTTCTATTGGAGGAACATGTCGATGAATCCGGAAGCTCTTCATCGAAGATAGCGCAACCGCTTGTTAATTGGATATAGCTTTCGTGGATTGATAATTAATGTCATACAATATTGAGGGATATTAACATTTTGGATCACCTAACATCGTTTAAGTTTTTGGTAGTTCGAATAACATGAATATTCCAATTTTTTGTGGAATAATAATTAGATAAAAAAAAAACATATCACCATAGGGATAAGATGTCAGTAGGGACACCAAAGTGTAATTTAATTACGAGTAGAATAAAGCTTATAGCCGAAAATTTCCATGGTGAAAAAACGTGGTGTCAGATAGTGTGATATACCATAAACAAACTAAACTAGAAGAAAAACATCACTTATGCTTTTACAGTCGAGTGTTCGCTTTGCTCATACACTACATATAAAGAAACTCACGCACATACAAGTGCGAGTAAATTTATGGACAGCTGCTTTCCATATCAAAAATTCGATCATAATTTTAAATATATATGTATGTACATAGTTTCACATAAAAATTATCACATACCACGTGTATAACTTCTGCAACCTTGCTTTTTCTGCTACTCTGTACCGATTCACTAGATTTAACTTCGCACCTTTTAGTTCTTCACTCGATACAGATGTAAATGCATATGGACTTGTATATATACACAAGTTGTTCCGGGTAATGTGTCGAGGGCTTTAAGGGGAGATTTCTTAATATATTTTGAGGCGCAAGGGGAAGGCTGGATATGCATCCCCTCCGAGATACAGCGGTTTTAAGCAAAGCCTTACGCTGCCCTGTTTTGATACCTATTGAAAATAACATTTTTCAAATTTACTCGTAAGTGTGTATGCTAAGAAATATGTTGAACTCATTATTATGAGTACTTTAATTCTTTCAAAGTAAATGTTACCAGAATGAATGTATCAAAAATTATTGAAGATCGAAAGCAATTTTTTTTTTTGATAAATTAAAATTTGTAACTTGTTATAATTTTTTTCTGTTTTTTCTGATGAGTAACCAATGTATGTCATCCATCTTCATAATGAAAAATCCATTGGGGTCAAGTCGGGCAACATTGAAGGCCACAGAATTGGACCATCCCGACCTATCCACGAAATTTCACCCAATGTAACCATTCTCTAACTGCATTGCTATAGTGTGCGGGAGCGCCATCCTGCTGGTAAACAGTGGCTGTTCTTTATTGCAGTGGTATATCGCCTAATAGTTCTGATAAATTTTCTCTGTGTTTCATAAGTGGAGGTTGCTCTCTGCTCATGTATGTAAATTGTGGAAATTAATGTTTCATCCATAGAATCCGGCCAATAAAGTTGTCTTCCGCAAAGTGTCTTCCCAGGATGTAATTGTAGAATTCCAAATGCTTCTCTGAGTCCCCGTTGACAATTACCGTTGCAGAAACCAAAGGCTAAGCCATTTTACCTAAAAAAAATGGGTGTTACCTACCCGAGGTGGTCAGTTTTCCCATTTAAAGAGAATTTATGAATCTTAAAAAAAAAAATGATTGGATTTACATTACGCAATAATAAACTTATTTTTCGGGGCAAAAATTGCAAGTTAGTTTTAAAGAGCTATTGTAAAAGAATACCTCATTTTTTAGTTTTATAGTTTAAACAAGTTGGGTCGTACCTTGAAAGCTTCTGACTTGAGATGAAATGACCTGACCTTGTTTTTGTTTGTCAATACTAAGGACTGAAACGAATAAAATCTGTAAATTATAATACGGGCTATACTCCCAATGCGTAGAAATTGCAATCCAATTTTGTACCCAAATTAGCCTGTATATTCTCTAGTTTCAGTTTGTTATTGATTTTAGTTCGGTGCGGTTTAAAATATTGTTAAAATATGAGTCAAGAGGAACGCCGTAAAAAGACCATCGACAAATGGCTCGAAAATACTTCGCGTCCAAACCATTTCATCGCAAAAATTTTAAACATAGCACGCAGTACAGTGGATTCTGTTATTAAACAATATTTGGAGACATTGACAGTTAAGCGCAAACAGAAAAGTGGAGCTAAAAGTGGAGCACTTGATACAAATTTGGACAGGAAAATAGTGGGTACCATCGTAAAAAACCGGACCATGTCGTCCAGAGATGTTGCTGGGAAATGTAATACCAGCCAAACAATGGTACAAAGATCTAAAAAACGTAACGGTCTAAAACACGAAAAAAACAAAAAATACCAAAAATTACTGAAAAGCAAAAAAAAAGTCATAAAAACACGAACCCGAAAGCTATACGAGTTGATCGGCAACAAGAAAGCGTGCTTGGTTTTGGATGACGAAACTTATGTTAAAGCCGACTTTACTACTCTTCCAGGTGCGCAGTTTTACAACTCGTTTGAAGCTGAGATTCTTCCGCAATCAACAACATCGATTGGAATGGAAAAATTCGGGTCAAAATATCTCGTTTGGCAGGCCATTTGCCAATGTGGACACAGAAGCTTATCGTTTATTACAACGGGAACAATTAACGGAGAAGTGTACATTAACGAGTGCCTACAAAAACGGTTGATTTCTTTCTTAAACAAACACGAGGGTTCAACATTATTTTGGTCAGATTTAGCTTCAGCTCACTATGCTCATGCGACGTTGAGCTTTCTTGTTGCTACAAATGTCAACTTTGTCCCAAAAGACATGAATCCACCTAATGTTTCACAGTGCCGTCCCATTGAAAAGTATTGGGGTTTGGTCAAAGCTAAATTGAGATAAAGTGGGCAGTGTGCAAAGGACGTAGAAAGATCACGGATGTAACTGTCACCGTCCTTATGAAGGGCATTCGAAAGAAGTTGAATAATTTTTTTTATTTTTTGTAATTGTGAATGAATTTAATAGAAACTGAGTTTTAAAGTACATAAAAAAAATTTACATGAATTATGAAAATATTTTTTTTTTACTTTGAAGTTTCCAAATTTTATTCGTTTCAGTCCTTAAGTACAGGTTTCAGAGTTGAAAAATGTGGGGATTAATAAGATATTTTTCCGAAAAAAAAATCATAATAAAATCAAAATTTTAAGTTAAACAAAAAAAAATCACTTTTGATTTTCAATAACTTTTGATACACTAATTGTAGTTACTTTGAAAGAATTAAACTACGCATAATAACGAGTTCAAAGATAGGTACCATATTTGTTGCCATACACGCATAAGCTTGAAAGATGTCATTTTCAATAGGAATCGAAGTAGGACAGTGTAAAGCTTTGCTTAAAACCTTTCTTCGGGATGCATTTCCGACCACAACCCCCGCCCCCACAACGCGTATACCATATTTTTCTCAAAGTGTGTTAGTCTTCGACACATTATTCAGAACACTCTGTATAACGCAACCGCATATGCTATTTTTTTACACACCTTTCTAATGCTATTTTTCAATTTGTTTACGACTACACTCTTGTTCACTTGAATACATAAATACATATTTACTTTAAGTCCTTCTTAAACGTTTCGTCTTGAATGTGCCATTCATTTTGGATTTATTCCACTTGCACAAAAACAAAAATATTCTACGATTTTTGTTCATATCAAATAATTCATATAACTGAAATAATTATGATAGCTTGTCTATCTTCATACATACATGATTATAAAATAATTATGTAATATTGTTAATGGATAACCTTCAATGGGAATTCCATCCTTCCACCATGAAAGTTTCGCAGGAGGGTTGCTAGAGCTAGAATCACAAATAAGGGTTGCTTCACTGCCTGGCTTCAATTCGGCTGGTTCTACGCGGATTTTTACAGTCTCAGGTGCAACTACATATGTAAAAAAATTTAAAATTCAAGAAAAGTTTAAGTCGTACTTTTTTTTGTTCTACTTACAATGAACGCTTAAAGTAGTTGATTCAAATAATGGAATTTCCGTTGCACTGTTATGGGCTTCACATCGATAATGTGCTTGATTGTCTGTTACATTCGCTAAAATTGTAATTTCGGCTGAGACTGATTTGTCATTAGTCTTTATTACAGAATTAACCTATAAAAATAAACAAAGAAAATAAGAAAATAATATCCCCTTAATCGGACTGCTATACAACAACATCAAACTTGAACTGCTTAACCTACACTGCCCTCAATTCATACGAACATACCTATATGTATTTACGAAAACTTTTTTTCGGAATGTTATTATTAATTTATTTAAAATGTTATTTAAAATTAATTAAAATATAAAAGAAATTAGAATAATAAAAATCATCATAATTCAAGACAAGCAAGTACGAGTATCTTATGGTTTCATTTGTACATACATATATGTATATTCATCAACGAATTTCTTAATTTTATATTATTTAAGTAACATTTTAATATACGCTGAAATATTTTTCTGTTATTGATTTAATTAACATACTTAAAGGTACATAAAATACTTAAGTGCACAATTACACATCTAACTCCGAAAGCTTACCCTTTTGTCATTTTTGTACCACGTTAGAGTAGCTAGAGGATTTCCACCTGACGAAACGCATAGTAGTTTTTGTACTGAGCCAGCTGGAATAATTTGTCCTTCAACATATCCCGAAATTAAAGGCGGCGATGGAGGATCTTAATAATATAAATATAAAACTCATTAGAAACTCATACATATGTATATGTATTCATTTTAAATCAAGCATATGCAGATGTACACAAAAAATATCTAACTAAATACCATATATAAAGGCTCATACGAGTACACGTCAAAAATGTACAAGGTTTTCAAAGACCGACATGTCGGTTTTATAATATAATAAAAATTAAAATTTTAATTTGTTTAAAATATGTACTTACATAAAATATTAACTGTATGCGTAGAAACTACATTTTCCGTCAACTGCATATTTAATCCATGACATATGACAACTAAGGACCTTTTATTTGGTTCCACAAGTCCAGTTATATTTGAAGTTGTTATCCATCCTCCTAAAAGAGATACTAATTTATTGCATGCAGTCAAATTAAATCATTTGGTAATTTTATCAATACTATGTTATAGGTACACTTGCATAGCAACTTCTTGCTTGTATTTATGCACATACTATATGTATGTGTATATGTATATGTTTTAACATTGACAGAACAGAAAAGAATATGTTTGAAAACATAGATTCATGGACTAAAACATGAATTTGTTCTCTACTTGTAAGCTAATATGATTACAAAAAAACCAAAGAATGGACATACACACATGGCTCTACGTAGCGGTGTACTTACCATCTGGGCTAACAGAAGTTCTTGACGTCGCATTACGTATCTGACGTCCTCCTACCATCCATTTTACTTCGGCTGGGGGATTTGATGGAGCAGTTGTACAGGTGAGTGGCACAATGTCTCCCACCCTTGCTTCAGTTGGTCCTGACACTGACACATGGGTTGGGGCAACTTTTGGGAACAGCAACATTAGAAGAAAAAAAACAAAATGTCCCGCATCATATGCAAAATATCGTAAAAAATTAGAAATTTGTTCGTCTTTCATTAATATTTAAGTAGTATAGGCAGTAGAAAGATTGGTTAGGAAACCCATGCTGACTTGTTATGCTGTTACAAGGACGCTTATAAAGCTATCTTCAGAGCGAAAAAAATTTAATTTTTTTAAAAGCGTTTAGAATATTTTGTTCTAGCCTTTAAAAGAAAAATTGTTCAATACGTGTTTTCTTTTCATTATGTGTACGTGTACTTGTACATACCGAATGTAAAGCACGTAAAAATGATTGATTTTTAGAACTTGAAGGATCTTTGGCAAATGCAATTGTAAAATGTAAAAGAGCAGTCTGTACGTTTGCATAAATAAATTTTTTCCTTAACATATGTATGAACATATTTGAACTAATATAAAAAAAAAGGGAAATCGGTGACAAATTTTTGATTAGATTATTATCAAGTTTGAGTAAAACAAAAAATAGAAGTTAGCCAACATTAAATTATGCGTTTTTTTCTTTTTGATATTCTAGCTAAAAATGTGTGTAAATATGTACATAATATGCATACATAGGCATATATACTCGTATATATTCATGTAACAACAACAGAAATTAATCACGTAAACGAGGCTCTTACTTGAATATGTTTTTATTTATTAATTTAGTTGTCAATCTGTGATTAAATATATTGGTACGTAACATTTGACTTTCATCAAGCATGCTTACTTCAAATTTATTACTTGTTTATAGTATGATTTCGTATATTTTTGTGAGTACTTACATAAAACTGTTAAGTCAATTTCTGCCTTCAGAGCATTTTGGGACATAACATTGCTCGCTTCACACTTAAATCTCGCTTTGTTGTCACTAGCTTCAGCTGTAAATGTGTAAATATTTTCTGATAATCTCCCAGACGTCCTGTAAAATAAAAACTTTAAATCTCAAGTGACATTAACCAAACCTTTATGAGTACCTGTATGCCATCCGCACTTGGGATCCATTTTTGTACCATATCAATTGTGCTGGAGGGTTCCCTCCCCGGCTGCGACATACCAGTTCTACTGTCTGCCCTCGTCTTAGTGTTTCTCCTTGTGTGTAGCCTTCGATATAAGGAGGTCCTGGTGGATCTAAATATATAATTTATATACATACGTACATACATATATCATATAACTTTTTTTTTTCATACGCATAATATACTCTATAGTTTTAATAATTTATTTGATAATTAAAAAAAAGAATCGATAAACCTTGATTGCACAGAAAAAATCTAAGATAGTTGAGTTGATTTTTGGACAATTGCATTACTCCTTCGGCTTTTCTGATAGAAATCGGAGATTTTTCGGGTCGGTTGACCCGAATTCAGGTTTTTATGCTATAGAGCAGGACAGGGATTATGAGGGTCTTATATATGTAGAGTAATTTTTAGAGAAGGCTTATGTAGTAGTAGTAGTAGTAGTATTATTACATTAGTATGTTATTTATTAATACATATAACAATAATACGAGGGCGGGTCAATAAGTCCGTGACTTTTGGATTAAAACAGATTTTTTGATAAAAAAATAATTTTATTTTTCAACGTAGTCTCCCTTGAGCTCTATACACTTTGTCCAACGCTTCTCCAATTTTTTTATCCCTTCCAAAAAAAATGATTTGTCGAGGTCCTCAAAATGACGAGATGACTTCATCATTGGAGTCAAATCTTTTTCCACCAAGCCATTTCTTCAGGTTTGGGAACAAGAAGTAGTCGCTCGGAGCCAAATCTGGAGAATAGGGTGGATGAGGGAGCAATTCATAGCCCAATTCATGGATTTTTGCCATGGCAACTGCACATGTGTGCACCCTTGCATTGTCTTGGTGGAAAAGAACTTTTTTCTTGGCCAAATGAGGTCGTTTTTTTTCAAATCGTCATTGAATCGGTCCAATAAGTTTGCATAATATTCCCCATTGATTGTTCTTCCCTTTTTTCCCGCGTGCATCTCAAAAAACAGTCGCCATAACTTTATTGGCTGACAAACCCACCTTGGCCTTCTTTGGCGCCGATTCACCCTTAGAAACCCACTGTTTTGACTGTTGTTTGTTCTCTGGTGTGTTGTGATGGATCCATGTTTCGTCCACGGTTACAAAACGGCGCAAAAACTCCTCCATATTGCGATTAAACAACGCCAAACCTTCCTGTGAAGTTGTTACACGATTGCGTTTGTGGTCGACTGTGAGCAAATGCGGCACCCATCTTGCGGAAAGCTTTCTCATGCCCAAGTGATCATTCAAAATTGAAACCACTGAGCCATGCGAGATCCCTACGGCTTCCACAATCTCTCGCACTTTCAATCTTCGGTCGGCCAACACCATATCGTGAATTTTTTCGATTGTTTCGGGTGTAGAGACCTCAACTGGGCGTCCAGGAGGTTCGGCATCTTCAGTGCTTGTACGGCCACAACGAAGTTCAGTAAACCACTTTTTTACCATTGAAATCGATGGTGCAGGGTCCCCATAGTATTTATCAAGCTTAGCCTTGGTCTCGGTAATGGTTTTTTTTCGCAAGAAATAATGCTTAATAAGCACACGAAATTCACTTTTTTCCATTTTCTCCTCAAATTAGTGAGTAGTCTGATAAAAATAGCTGTCAAACACAAACTAACTGACGCAGCAAGTTTAAATTTTGACAGGAGTCAACTGACAAATGCCTGTTGACAGGAGCAGTGTTGCTGTTTCAGTAAAGAGGTCAGAAATTCAAAAATGCACGGAATTATTGACCCGCCCTCGTACTTTATTATTATAAAGATAAATAGAATGTCAAAATAATATTATTATATATAATCAGTCTTTGCTGTCATTAGTTATAATAATTTGAATATTTAGTCTTACATATTGTAATTAGTACATATTCTTTTTTTTAAAGAACTCAACACTCAAGTGGGTATGACTCCACTTATGATGCCAAAGCATGTGTTAACCTTTTCGGAAAATGAGACAGAAAGAGAAAAAATATGTTTGGGCTCGAAAATTATTTTCGTTTTTTGTATCATTAGGCAGGTTATTAAATAATAGTATTCATTTGTACAAAAGTTTGTTTTGGGCAGCTGTTTGTCGAAGTTATTGTATCTGTAATCGTTGATGTTGCGCAAATAGTAAGGATGTGACTTTCCTATAGGTCTCATTCCATTTGTAAGTTATCTCGGTGCGGCGGCGTCCTGTTTCATTTTGAAGACACCAATCATTGTCATATTTTGCAGTTTTTGCAGTCTCTCTATTACAGCATGTAAATAAAATCGTAGAGCAATGTTCGAAATGTGGTTTTATTATGCTATTATATATTTTAATCGCTGTGAGACAATCCAATATTTTTCGTAGTCTCTTAATAAAACTAATCAATTTACAAATCTTTTTGTAAATATAATCAATGTGTTTAGAAAATTTAACCTCCTTATCGACAATTATAACACAATTACCTTCCTATGCTAAGGAAACAGCGATTGATAGGTGTTATTTTTCGTTTATGAGGTCTCATTATCAGACAAAATACTCAACCACTTTAAAGCTCTGTCCGATTCTTCGATCTAGTGACCGCTCGGACATTGCTAAAACGATTTAAAATGTTAACCGCTTTGAAATCCGTTCTATATAATCGGCACAAACTGTCCTCTAATAAAGTGCAGATGTAGAATCTAAGGCGTTCGTTTAAACTTATTGGATGTAATAAAATTACGCAGTCAATAGCAGTTACTTAACATGAACGTAACATCTCTTACCTCTGTCTGTTCTATTGCTACTTCCCTTAACAGTGCTCTAATAAAATTACGAATAACATGACGTCTTAAAAATTTCATTACAGTGATAGAAAAACGAATCAAAATTGAATAACACACATACACAATACTACCTGTTTATCCACCAATATTTATGTACAATACAACTACCAATAATTTAATTGGGTTAGATGATTTCTTCAAATTTTGTAACAGGGGCCGGTTGGCATTGATTTTAGTTTTGACGTTATAAATATATCATAGGTACATGCAGTATAAGTATATAGGTACGAGTGTATCGACAAAGGTGGCTCTGTTTGCTCGTTTTAAGTATAATAAACTACACAATTTTTCGGGCATTGATTATGTAACATATGATATTTTTAAATTTAAATATTTCAAAATTTTAGGCAAAATTATTCAAGCAGGAAATTTCATTTAGGAATTTTTTAGTCATCACGCAAGTATATTAATTAACCCTTTCTTGACCGAGTTTTTGAAAAAAAAAACAGATTTTTTTGGATTTTTATCAGGTTTTTGCGCCGTTAGAGAAAAAAAGGTGTACATTGCACTGACTGCTCTTTGAATATGGCTACAATTGGGTTTTTTCGATACTATTGTACAAACTTCGCTCCTTCGAACCCCCGCGCTTCAACAATCTTAGACCATTGCACTTAAATTTTCAGTAGCACGTCCTTTGAAAAGGTTTCTCTTCTGTCACTCCATTTTTTATTACATTGTGGCATTTCAACACTCGACGATTTGTTTTCAACGTTTGTCAACGGCTTAATCGTTTCTCTGATAGAATTTCAAGTGTCACATATATTTTGTAATCAACAAAGATGTTTTTTCGTGCACATGGTAATAAACAATGAAAAAATTTATGAACATATTTCCAACATCTCCGCCCTAGGCGGATCAAAGTACCGTCCCATGTACGTATTATTGCATTTTATGATTGGCACAAACTTTGGTTTTTTCTGTTTTTTAGCAATCACTTCAGTGTAACGTAATTGTCAAAAAAAATTATTTTTTAGTTTATCCACTCTTTTTCATTCAGAGACAAGACAACTTTAAATCACTACTATAATTTATATCATCTTTTGACACGTTGCATAGGATTATACAATATATAGAGTTTCTGCTCTTGAAAGGAATCATAAATTCATCCAGACTCATACCATGACAGGAAGCGCCAAACTTTTCATTCAAAGAATCGATTATTAGACGAAGCTTAATAAGTCGATCTTGATTATCTCTTGGAATGAAGCTATTGGAATGAAACAAGCTACTCAAAATATCATCCAATCTATTAGCGATCATCGTTTTGTTACCAAATGAACTTCCAAGTAATAACTTTCACTCCAAATGTGCCTTCAGCTAGAAAGGTTATGGTTACGGTTATCCCAATAAAAAGCTTATTCCTAAGAATTTACCCTACTTCGAGTCCAGTATCTTGCTTTCTGAACGGGGTAGTGATTAAATTGTTGGACAATATAATCCAATACATTTTCAAGAAAGGATAAATAAAAATTAGTTGGGCAAACGGAGTTCTCAAATAATCTTTCAATAGGACTTCGAGGAACAAGTATTCAAAAATTTTGGATTTAAAATCTTTAGCCTCCCATTGCAAATTTGGTTGTTCTTCAATTTGGATACCTTTCCCATGTGTATTTTGCTTCAAATTGCAACATCGTAAACGATTTATCACATTTTTTGATTTAAGCCGCCATCGCCTAAAAATTGTTTAAACTCCTATTGAGACATACCATTATTAGGTTCCTCATTCATATGAGCAGCAGCTTTGATTGCTTCACAAATTGTAAGCAAACCCAGTTCGTCGATGGATTCGAGGTCGATATCTGCATTATCAAAGGCAATTCCTTAAGCATAGCCAAGATGTAAACATCATTTATTACAAATTTTTTGACGCCCAACATAAAATAATCACACAACTCAACGGTACACTTCAATTTACTTTTGTAATGAAAAGATATATGTATAACAGAAATAACCTCTTTATTCAACGGACTTCGTGTTTTCTCGATAGATCAATATTCAAATAAACATAAAAGTTGCAAACAATTTATGAAAACGTTCCAGAACTCCTTTAGTTAAAAGTAAAACTCAAAATCAACTAAGGTTAGTCTCTTCAAAAAAGTCGTTATATATGTACGAGTATGTGGTTAAACTAAGGTACTCGTACATTAAGTTAACATTTTACTTGAAGGTCTTGTTGTGAGTACCGTCGGTCAACAAACGGTTGAGTTTAAAAAAACTCTGAATTTCATAAATTATTTTCATCTTCTTAAATACCAATTATCATTCTCATACTTACACAAAACTGATAATTGTACTGTTGACCGCATAGGCATATCTGGAGGCAGTGCTTTGTGCTTCGCCTGACATGTGTATTCCATATAATCATCCTCTGAAGTCGGCTTCAACTTTATATGCGAGGTTGTTGTAAATCGTTTTGAAGAAATTTCCTCGACTTTGTCTTCGCGGTTTTCTAATGTAAAATAAAAACAAATAAATATTAGCGAAAATGATATAGATAACTCTTAATGGATTGTTTTATTACTTTTTAAAAAAAATAAGTATATATCTATAAGTAAATATGGTATATTTATCTATTTAAGGGTTGAAATCGTATTTCACTTTTCTATTCTTAAATGACAATGCAAAATTTGCAAAGTTAATAAAGACACGTCAAACCTAAACTCAATGGTTTCAAAACTTAGCTTTTTGTTGATTTTTTGACAACCATGTCAACAATTTCCATATGACAAACTGCGTTTCCCGTTTAAGTCACCGGAAATCTAAACAAATAAAGGATTTGAAAATCCTTATATATCCAATTTCGTTCGTTAGAAGTGCAGTCCCTGCTGGTTTTGGCATCTGTTTTACGCAGATCTCGAACTAAGTGAAAGACGCCTCCTTTGTTCTTTTTACGTCTTTAGTCGATTTCCTTTCACTAAAACCACGACACTTGTTGATTGGAGTGCCGGGTTATCCAGAACATAGTTTCCTGAAAATGCCATCTACAGATGTCTTCTTAAATTTTGAAGAAGAATAGATTGATTTATTTCAGCTGATACCAGCTTATTTCTCTTTATCGTCGGTGTTGAGGGAGCGTGCATTTGTGTCTCCGACTGTCATTCTGACGTCACAGACTTACTTCATGCTTTCATCAGTGCGATTTTTAGACAGTGGGTGTTCAGAACAAGCCTGCAGGGGTTTCTCGTGAATCGAACCGCCAGAAGAAGAATCATTGATGAGCCGTTCTAGTAACTGGCTGTCAGCACCCAAATGCGCTTTTTATTTAAGCCCTGTGTGTTGGCTGAAGTCTCCAAAATAGAGAATATCGGAGGTGTGGTTGTGAGTAAATAAATCGCTCGTTTATTACCCATATTTTTTTATGTCCACGACTCTATGTTATGGGTATTGTAAATTGCTTAGTCCTTTTACTAATCATGTAAATCAGTTTACAATTTTATATTTATGTGTTTATTTAAATTTTTTATTATTTTATTCAATAAATAACTGAGTTTCGGTGCAATAATTAATGTGTTATTGTTTTCAAATAAGTACAACGGGATTTTTCTTATTATGGCCAAATCTCTTGAACTTGGAGCATTTTAGCTGATGCAATTAAGCGGACCTTTTTGTACGTAAAAACATTGTACGTCGATTGTATATATTTTCATAATTATACAATCTAAAGATATGTCTTAAAAACTAACACAATTTCAATAACTGGCAAATTACTGTTATATAATGTGATATTTTTTTATGTTCTTCCTTACACTTTTGATAAAATTACAAGATTTCTGTAAGCTAAGTCTATGGTATAGGGGTGACATGGCGTGACGTGTAGGAGAGCCAATTTAATCACTGCTAAACTCGTCCGTTTGTGCAGGATGACGATGGAGTAAATACACTGAATCATCAAGGTCGGTAAAGAACTCACCGAGCTGTCAAAAAAGGATTTAGACAAAGCGATGCGCTGTCATGGTATTTCTTTAACATCATTCTTTACAGAAAATCACACGCTAACACAAGAAGCACATTCCTTCAAAAGTCCGTCCATTTACTCACATACGCCGATAATATTGTCATAATCGGAAGAAAGCAGCGTGATGCCAGTGGCGCCTTCGGGAGTATTGAGACGGAAGCGGGGAAGGCGGAAATATGTCACTTTCAGATGGTTAAGGACTTTGTCTACGTAGTACCGATATCGATTCAGACAACGACAACGGCGCTGCAATCAAGCGAAGAACGACTCTTGCCAATCGCTGCTTCTTTGGGCTAAGAAGGCAATTGACCAGCAAAGCCCCTCTCGAACTACAAAAGTGACTCTATAGAAGACCTTAATAATCCCAGTCTTGCTCTATGGATGAGGGTGCTCTTGACTGTTTTGAGAGGAAAATTCTTCGTTTAATTTTCGGTCCCGGCTGCATAGGCGGTGACTGAAGAAGGAGGTACAATGGCGAACTGTACGTGCTATACTGCGACATCGACTTAGCCAGAAGAGTGAAGGCCCAACGAATAAATTGGCTGCGATGTTGTAGGCTTGGGGTCACTGTAGGATTTGGAGTGGGTGCGAGTTTTGTGTATATACTTCCCATATATTTGTTGTTTGATTTGTTTGATTTGTCTGATTTGATCAATTGGGAGTATATACATAAAACTCTCACCCACTCCAAATCCTACAGTGACCTCAAGCAGAGGGGTTGCAGGGGGCAGAATGCCCCCCCCCCCTTACCTACCTCAATGTTTATATGCCACTTTCTAAACGAACTAACACCATATGATTTAAAATCTATGAAAACAGAATCCTCTCTCTAAATGTGTGAATAAATTCAAAGCGAAATAAGGCCGACTCGGCTTTATTTCACTTTAGCAAAGTGAAATAAGACCGAACATAGAAATTCGGCGTTATTTCACGGCACAGTTTTCTGCCTTATTTTTTTTAATGTTTTTAATCACCACTTTGGCATTAGTTGTTAGCATCTCCAGTCAGTTCTAGATACTCATTTTTTTGCCAGAAGATCTCAAAAAGATTTAATTTCGGCAAAACTGTTAGGTTATGATCCTGAAGAAACGTCTTTGATTTATTTGAAGTATTGTATATTCGATCATTTTCCTGTTGGCAGATCTATTTTAATGGTACATTATCGTCTGCAAGAGGGAGCAATTAATTTATATGAACATCTGCATATTCGTTTTAATCCATTACTATTTTTATGCAAACAATTTGTGCGAAACCACGATAAGATAATTATGACCAGAACATTATATTCCGACCTCCATGCTTCACTGTTTTTTTTTGTACATTTTTGTGAAAATTCTTAATTTGGCTGTTCTCTGACAAACCTTCTACTATCAGGGCCGAATAAATATAATGTTCGCGTCCCCATAGTGTTTGTCTCAATTCTTTGATTCCTTCATAAGGAGTTGAATGAACGTGGTAGTTTAGAAACTGTCTTTGCGGAAAAATTACAATTTTCTTGCGTTTCGCCCATTAAGGATAGCTTGTTGAAGTCTTCGTAAAATTTTCCTTGCATTGGGTTCAATGCCAAATTTTATTCAACGTGACAAGAAATATGGGTCCATTTTAATACTACGAATGAATCTCTGATCAATTTGCGGAGTCGTTTTGCCTTGAGTTTCTCGATTCGCTTGCTGTTTTTTTTTTTTAATTTCATCACATTGTTTACCATCTTTAGCACTACTTTATTTTTGTAACCAGCTGAATTTATACATAAATACATATAGACACTATCTGCTCCCAAACAGAGCACACAGTACACAGTTCTTTCATATGCTTTTTTACACATTTACTTAATAATTCTAGCTACTACCTGGCGAAAGAGAAAGTTAGAAGAATAATAAAAGTAAGCACAATAACTCATTAGTACATATAGATGACCACCACTGTTAAAATGTTAATATATATACTAAAATAATAATATCTTATTTTTACCTGTTTTATACTCAATATTTCCGCGATACCAAACAATTTGAGATGCAGGTTTTGCATTTGCTACAGTACATTTTAACGTCAACTCTTTATTTTCCCTTACTTCTACTTTAGAATTGTGTGCATATCCCTGTATATCGATTGATGAAGGGGGTGCTGAAATATACATAATTTTTCTTTTTAATGTACAAAATATATTTAACTTAAATGTGTAGTTAAAATACCTACACATACTAAAATTAAATTATAACGTATGTCCACATAATGATCATAATAATAATAATAATAATAATGATAATGATAATGATAATGACAATAATAGTAACTGAAGGATTCACCAAAGCCATCGAAGATGGAATAATTGCAAAGAAACTATACCGTAATTTTTTACAAAGATATGGATAACATTTGCCGCTGATACCATCAGGAATTAGATTCAATCGACTCCATAATAAATAGCTGTATTGCATAATGTTGACGAACCATTTTTATCTGAAGTGACATAATGATGCAGCAATAATCATAAATCAGGACCTCGTCGTGAGTTCATAGAAGTAAAGAGAACATGCTATCAATATGAGATACGTGCACTAGTCAATTCCAACTATAAACTTTATTGGGACGATCCATGGTGCTTAAATATATTTAAATACCGAATAGATCAGTTTCGATCAGTAAGGCTTCAATTAGGACCAACCTTAACTGCGTCTATGAGAAAAAAAAATTGGGGAAATATATTGATCTCCCACATGAAATAAGACAAAGAGAAAATCTGATCAGCATTCGTATGCATATAGTAGTCCCAGGCATTATATCCGGCACCGAAATAATAAAGCAAACTGTTATTAATCAATTGGAAAACATTCATTGTGAACAGCTGTTACATGAGATGTCGAAAATGGTAACGTTTCTTACATTAAAGACGGAGCAATCGTAATCCGCATAAACAAATAAACATAAGAATAAATAAAAAGAAGATACATATGTCCAGTAAACTGCAACTGCCGTCATAGTCGATGAAAATGGGCCCCAGCTCGAGCGTGGTCTGACACAAGAAGTGTCGTAGTAAATAATAATAGTACAGGAAATAATAATAATATTACTATTTTTGTGGCAATAAATGTCTACGTAAAATTTAAGGCTTGTCATACATAATCGTTTGTACGACCTTAACATGCATATTGGACGAAGTACGAGAAGTATCATATACAATAAAAACAAAATGATGGTGACGGAAATGAAAATGTAGTCAATGTCAGTGGGTGTGACAAACGTGATCTATTGTAAGTAACATATCCGTGAAAGTCTTCACATTAAAAAACCGATGGAGGAAAAAGATCAGGCTCAGAAAATAACTGGTTTTGCTATATTCAACTATGTTTCGGTCCTCAAACCAATAGAGGCTCAAGTTCCAGTCATTGTTCGTAGAAGGGATCAAAAGAAAAATAATTGGATCACTCTCAGCAAGCTCTTGGTCTCACTAACGAGGTGATCTGAAATAGAGGAGTCTGTGAAATAGTACAAACGTCTGCGAGTTCAGCTAAGCCCACAAGCAGTGCAGTAATACACGTACGTGGGAGATATATTTCATTATTTAAAAACCCATTGACGGAGACTACCGGTACAACGATAGTATTGATATGTTTACATATATGCGGTGTTTTCTCTAGGCGATCTGAAAAGTAGCTGGTTTAGCTAGCAATTGCGTATTGAAAACCTTCAGAAACATCTTCAAATCAATTATTAACATAATAAAAGATGTTAAAAATCAAATTCACGTCATTATTATAAAGTGCATAAAATTAGAAACCAAATATTTATATAAACGCTGTATACATATACACATATCTATATACTCGTATACTTATATTACAGTTGATATTTCTTTTTTTATATTGTATATGGATGTGTATGTACTTACATATGACGGTAAGCTTTGCATTTGCACGTATTGCTGAATTAAGTCGCGCTGGTCCAACTTGGCATTGAAATTCGGCATCGTCCATAATGGATGCATTAGATATTCTAAGATTATATACACCCTGCTTTCGATCTCCCAAAACTGAGTACCTAGGGAATCCGGGTATAACTGCGGAGAATCCTAATGCAAATCCATCTTTTGTCCATTGTACCTGCCCAGCCTGATTAGTTACCTCACACCGCAAGAGTGCTTCAGAACCCTCCAACACCTGCAGATCATGTGGAGTAACGCGAAATTTCTGCTGTTGGGCATGACTTTTAGTTGATACGAAAAGTGTGATTGTTGCTAAAAGAAAGCAAAATAATTAATTATGAGTTATGCTTTGAATTTTTATATACATATATACATACAGGCATTGTATATTATTTTATAAACTAATTTTTATTTTATATAAAATAACTATTTGTTGAATCTAAAATCTAGTTTAAAGCATAAAGTAACTATCTCTTATACTTTTGCAATAAAAACTTAATTCGAACCCTAACCTGCTACAAGATATCATTTCAACGAAATGCACTTCGCTTGTATTCTACTGTAAACGTGACTAATTTAAAAAAAAATGTATTTGCTTAAGGCGCTTGCATTATATTAGGAGAAAATAAATTTTCAAAGGCTACATTGAAGAGGTTTAATGAAAAATAAACACATGTCTTTTTCAGCGAAAACCCTTTATTGTGTAAAGACAAAGGGAAATATTCAGCTTTGCAAAAGGTGAATTTGAAATAACAGTATGAAATTATAAATGCATGGTTTAAGAACTCACATACTGAAATCCCATTTTGGAGAAGGTTGTGGACATATACATACATATACACATATATATTTTAACTAGCGATGCTACTCGTTGTATAAGAATCTATTATAATAGAGAAATTTATGTTTGGTGTTTCAATTCGTTCGACACTGTGTCGGCACCCCCTTCCACTGTTATTTTAACATTAATTTTCCAATTAAAACAATGATAGAATTACATACACATATAGGATGTAGAAAGTATGTTTCCAAAAGTAATTGATAATGTTAATGATAAAATATTTACCTACATTTTTTATTTTATCTATTAAAACACCTCCGAAATCAAGAATGTTTAATTTCTTAGTACTCGTATATGTTTTGAAATTATAGTTACTCGATGGTTTTATTTAATTTTTTTTTTTAAACAAACCTTCATCAGATTTTTTAAGCAATAAACCATTTTCATTTTTAGTATTTTCTTCTAGAGTTTCTTGTTGAATCTCTTCTTGCATTAATGTATAATGAACTAATGGAAGTAATGCTGGTAGAAATCCACCAATTTTCTCATTATACTTTATAGCTGTATTTTTGATAATTATAAAATGAATAGACTTTTCAAATCATTTTTCATGTTTGTTTGTTCATTACACTGATTTGTTTTTGAGATAATGGTAAATAAGTTTCTATCACAATACTTTCTCTAGTTTTTCATAGTTAAATTAGTACTAATTTTACTTCAATAGACTTTTTATTTTTGGTCGAATCTTATATTTTGGTTTGCTGATCGTCAGATAAAGAAATTGGATGTTTACAATGTTTTCCATGTTTTTGTTTAAATTCCATTAACTCATTCGATTTAACACTTAAATCAGTGTCATTTTCCATACTTAGTTTTCTTTTCATTTTCATTGCACTGACAATTAAATAAGCATTCATTTTTTCCTCCTAAAGAAGCATCTTTTCATAGTTTTTTCTTCTACAATTTTATTGGCTTCATATCTTTTATTTAAATCTTTATGTTTTGAATAAGCAATAGCTGCCTCATCTAATTTATTAATTGGTTGTAAGTATATCCTTTTCTTCATTCAAATGAAGATTAGATCCTGGTCCTAGATAATAGCATACACTATGTAATTCAAAAGGAAGATTGTTTATAAACTGTGGAGTTTATTAAAAGGGGTATTCTACACTTGGGTAATATCCGACCATTAAATTAAAGAACTATTTATTATTTATTTCATTAATTTGTTCTCCAGCTCGTTCTATAAAATTTGGTGTTTTCGAATATTCAAATTGTTTAACTTCTTTATTATAGGAACTCATCTTGTTGACTTTCAAATCCTTAAGATATAACTTGACCACTAAGTGAATTACCTGCAGTTATCAATCCCGAATTTTTTGTATTGTGTGGTATTTTATGTAAAACTAAACATTTTTTGTGCAAACATTATTTATACTACAAAAAAAAAAGTGTTAATCCATTTTATCCATTTATTTAAACATAAATACTCGCTTTGTATTTCATTCCATAAAATACGGTACGGAATATGGCATGGAATGGTATGGAATATGGCATCGAATATGAAACATAGCATACAATTTGGTATGACATAGAATAATAACGAAAATACTATATTATGATAAATGAATGTAATTTTAAAATATACTAATAATAAAAATACAGACTTATATCAATCAGATAAAATTGTTGAAAAATGTCTTAGATGTTAGTAATAATAGCATTGTAAAAATATTTTAAATTATTGAAAATTCCGAATAAGAAATACATTATAAATATACTTATAAATTATAATGAAAATTAATTAAAAATCAAATGAAAGGCGTTAAGATAAAAAAAGGGCACAACAATTTCAGAATGAAAATAAAACACTCGGAGATTATTTAAACAAAACGAAGTAAAGGAGTGAAATCGCTAATATTGCAAACAATAAAACTCCTAATGAAATAGATTTAATTGTAAAAACAATAAATAATACAGCGATTTCAAAATATATAGCGAAGGGGTTAAAGGAATTATTTTTATAGAATGATGAGATGGATAATTTTATCTTTTTAGATTTAAAAATATTGAATAGTTTAAAAAATAAAAAATTAAATGATATTGAATCCGTTAGCATTAAAAAGATTAGTGACTATTTTATATTAGTGACAGCATATATTAATAAATTAATATTTCTCTGTCTCCATTGTTTTCAATTAATTTAATAAAGCAATTGCATTAGTCTTTTATTTATGAAATTATTTGTATGTTCACCTATTCCAATTAGTTTTTCACTATTTTTGGGTTCTTCAAAAAAATTGTTATGGTTTTACTAAATTTTATTTCTTATGTACTAGCTTTTGTAGGAGAAGCAACATTTTATTCTCCATCTCCATACGTTTGCAGATACAACCAAGTTCGCGTATACGATTATGTGTGTACGATCAGAGATTTGACGTATGTTTTCTCCTTTCATCGCTGCCTTTCGCCACAATGCATCATTTTGATAGAAAGCTTGCGAGAGAACCGATCCCATTATTTGTTGCATATCGTGGCGGCGCGCGGGAAGGGTGACAGTGCTCCGAATATATGGCGCCACTCTTCACTATTTAGAAATCAATTCTAAGAGTTTTGTGAGAAAACACCAAACATAGTAGAGATAACTACTAAACTGTCTAGGCGCCCGTCGGTCGCTTCGACTTGAAGAAGCAAAATTTCGTTCTTGTATCGTCTGACTAGCCCCAGCATCTCTGTAACTCTGTGGTTTATCTTCTTTATTTTCTCTCAACAAGATATGAATTATACATATATGCATATTTATCTATGTTGTTATGTAATTAAAAATAATTCACACATTATTATTTATTACATTATTTTCTTTATTAATTCACATTAATGCAAATTTTTAAAGTTTTGCTTTATAACAATAAAGCGTTACGCATTTTTTGTATTTTCGTATATTATTATATTTATCGGAGTGCATACTCTAAGTAGATACACTGTAAATAGATTGAATGGTAATACCTTCGATATGAACGAATTTTGTCTCAAAAATAGAGGACTTCCTTCGAAATTATTGCACCACTAATCGAAATCTATTAACATAGCACACATTTAACGAACATTTAAAAAAAAACGGTCCAGAATCATCTGCGTTACGCAAGGAAAATCGTTAAATTTACTCAATACAAAGAAATATATAAATTCAGCTTAGAAAATTAATTGAAAGTCTTGGTTAAAGTCCTGTAACTTATTTCCAATTCACTTCAAATATATTATGTCCTCGCATTCAACCCTCGTATTCAATTCGGGAGATATCCCCACCTGCCACACTTTTTTTTTACATTTACCAAAACCTTTCAAATTTAACCGGTCAGGCTTAACCTGAAAAACTATTGGAGAATACTACAAGCCCTTGGCGTGAACCGCCGGTCGCACCGATTTGGAATCTTACGAATTCTTTATATTTTTTGGGGAAGTATTGGACAATAGCTCAAATATTATAATTAGTATAAAAGATAGAAATGATGAAATTTATTAAGAACAATTTCTGTGATGAATAATACAATTCTACTGCGCTGTATTAAGAATGTTTTACTATATATTATTGAGGTTTTGTAATAAATTTAAACTTAAAATTTGACTACGACTTTGGTTTTTTAAAGGCGGTTCTTGTTGTTTAATTTTTTAGTTATTTATCTGAATTTCTTTGTGTTCTGTGCTGAGATGTGAAAAATTGCGCTGAAGGCATTGTAAAAACTGCTGGTTATTGTTTTTTTTTTCTTGTTAGTTAACCGCATTTTTACTTAAAACCTGTATTGTAGGTGAAGTAAATCTTATCAATTGTTTTGGTAGTATAACCCAATTTTTGATGGAAAAATCTATTCTGCGCTGCAATCTAAAATAGTTCGCTCAAAACAGCATATAACATACGTATAACATACTACTACTACAATAGCTGAATAGGAAAACGGCGCAACTAATGATATTTCTATTGCTTATTTATTTTTAAAAAAGTATCCGATTGATCAGATTTTCTTGCATCCGTTTTATTTTTGTTCTACGAATATATAATATTTTTTCGAACAGATTACATAGGTAATATAAAGTATTTTGTAGGAAATATTAATAACATCTTTTTTTTATAATAGGTGAGCGCTCAAGAGATTTTGCGTACTCTTAAAATGTTTGCATACAGCACGGGCGAAGGAAAGTTAGGGAGTAATGAAAGAGAGATGCCGATGTACGTTGGTCTAAGTGTTTGGAAGTTATAATAACCAGAAAATAAAGAGCTCGTCAAGGCATTCTGCAAGTAAGTTGTACGGCTTAGGAAGGAATCCCGAAATTTCAGGAGATTGTTCTTCATACCCAACAATTGACACATGAATTTCCAAGTAAAATTTAGATATTATAATAAATCATATAACTCAAATATTTAGAATATTTGGCTAAATCTTAAGAGCCGTAGCGCATCTAAATGGGACGGGTTTGCGCAACCAAACCAAATATAAATAAAATTGTTGGTTTATATGGTTTGCGATTTTTTTGAATAACATTATGAAATAAAAGATTGAGTGCCTAAGAACGGAGGGAGACCTTTCTTGTTTAGCAGAATAAAGTCAAAGACGATATGATAAGCTAAAACAGTTATGATAGTTGAATCTAATATAACATACAATGAAAATTAAGGAGCGAATTTAATGCAATACAAGATAATTAAACTTCTTGGCAATAATTGGGGCTTTGTGGGTGCCAATTCGATAATGACGGCTCGTTTACATCGAAAACCATCTCGACGAAAACTTTGAAGATCTGCAGAGAGGGTTCAGAGAGGTCTTCTATGGGTGGCGCTATTACCCTAAACATACCAACAAGGTTAAATGGTGCATACGTACTATGGTCTCAAATTACTTTTCAATGTCGTGCCAGATTCTATTCCAGCAATGAATCTGGATCAAGACTCAACGATCCAACCACAAGTTTTCGGGCTACATTAAATAATTTTATTTTTAATGCTTTTTTCAAACATTGAAACATCTATTCTACACACCTATTTAGCTCGCTCGCTACACGCCTAACTCTCACTTCTTCATACTACAACCCTTATTCGAAAACTGTAGGCTGATCCCATTACCTAGTGTAATACATATTTACTAAAACACTCGTCAAAAAAGCAGGCCAGAAATTTATCATGCCAGGTCCGAAGAATGGGCTGAGGGAGAATACATAAATTTTTATTAAATATGTGATCCAAAAGTATGTCGCCAATAGAGCGGCACGGTTCCAAATAAAAATCAATTTGATGCGTTGCTATCACTTACAAAACTCGTCTTGTTGGTCGATTTTAGGTGAGGTATGGACCAATAATCGTTTAAGAGAAACAACTTTTCATCCTAGTATAGTGTATACTAAAAAATACTAGGACACTAAAAAGTTTATTGGTTATTTTCATAGATCTTAATATACTTCATTAACATTTTCAAGTTTCACTTAAAAAAATATACATTTGCCTTTACGACGGCAACGAGAGTGCTTCTATGATTATCTTGATTCATTCAAAATTCGACAGGCTTTGTTGTGAAGCAACCACTTTTGTACCTATAGTATATTCCTTAATTAGCAAAATTTTAGTTGTTAATACTAAGATTCCACAATTTTAAATCATTAAAAAAAAGTAGATAATTTTCGAACGACGCCACAAATTTGCTCAACATAAAGTTAGAATTTACTTTAAATAACTTTACCATCAAGTTATTACATATTTCCATCTACCTACATTAAAATGATATTGTCCAATACATCTATTTATGTATATACATACGGCCATTTATAACAATGAATAATAATACAAACCAACGCATAAATAAGACAAACGGTAATTTCAAATTGGCAACTATCCATTGATTATGGTATTCCAAGAAGGATTGAAAAACAAATATGTATATGAACCGAAAGTAAATGTCTTCATGGTGGGTCAGACGAAAAATTGATGATAAACGATTGGGATAAGATAATTATTGGTACTTCAGTATAGGGACTGATTTTTTTTTCAAATGAACTGGATATAATACTACAGCTTTTTTTCCACAATCTTTAGTGTATGTAACTTTCTTAAAAAAAAAAAAAACATGTTAATAAATATGGCATTAAATTACGCTTTAAAACGCAAAAAAAAACTGTTGATCTTTTATCAAGACAATATTGGTATAGATACCAAAGTACTGTGACCTGTTTGACATTTCAGAAATTTGTAAGTTTGGTTTTATACTTTTCAGATTTCATTGGGATTCTACCCGCATTACATTTACGTATTATATTACCCCGAGTATAATGTTTATACGTATACATGGTCATATATTTATGTATAGAATGAAACGAAAAAGTTTTGCGTTAGTGGAAAAACTTTATTTCGCAAGCACTGATAGTTATATTTATCCAATACCCCAATACTATATAAAATGTACAACTTAAAGGACACGGAAAAATAATGCAAACGTGGCAAATTGGTCTTATACAACATAACACTAATTACACATTGTAGTTTATTAGATATTAACGAAACTGTTGCTTCATATGAAATAGTCTACAAAACTCTACCACTCAATATACATGACTACATAAAAATAGAAATAAAATTACCACAAATGTTAAAAGGTGAAAATTAATATGAAAACTGAGTTAAATTTTTAAATAAAGAAAATTAACTACAAAACTTTGAATAAGTTACCATATGTACATATGTACTCATGCATACGTATTTTCACAGATGTGATCCTTTCTCATGGTTGTATAACGTCGATAAGTATGTACACATAATATGTACATATATACGAAAATCTTTGCTTGCATTCAAATATGTATGGTACTCTTACATGGTTCTGGACATTTCAAATGAAGATGAAAAGAGCAGTTTTTTTTTTGTCAAAATAATCCCAAGTGACTGGTCATTAGCTGATAACTGTTTTATTATCAAAATCCTTTTTATATTTCAAAATTAAGGAAGCCCCCCTTCGCGGTTTTTTAGGGAACAGAAATAAAATTTAATTGAAGGTTAAGGGTTTGTTTAATAGTTAAATATACATATATACGACTTTGTTGAACTTACGCAAAGCCTAACATAAAACATTTGGATAATAAATATTGTTTTAACTCATTCCGATGAGCTGTATACTGATTTTTATTACAAAATTTTGTAATCTTCTATCAGCCTTGGAGGCGTTTTGTACCTATAAACTATTTTTACGCAAAGGAAATCAAAAAGGGCCAAAATAAAAAAATCGTAAATGAAATCCATTATTTCACAAGGTCAGGTCATAAGAAAAGTATTAATTAGGTAGTTGGATTTAGAGAGACTAGGAGTAAGGTATAAAGAATGGTTATTAAAATGTGTTAAGTTTTGCTCTTATAAACATATACTTATTGTGAAGAGCAATCTAATAATGTTTATTATACATATAATTAATTTAGCTTAATTGAAAGCTAAATAAAAGAGTTTATGTTACAATTACTTAATTCAGGTAATTTTAAACATCTTCTGAATGACTTTGTAAAACAAAATAATCCCAATTGTAATGAATCTCTCACAGAGAGCTTAGTAGAGGTTTTGACTGCAGTACACATGTATTCTAATGTGATTACAAACACCAGTAGAAATAACTAAACATGTGTATTCAAAACATACGCATACGTAAATTTTTGCTACGACAAATCTACATCTAGCAGAATTTTCTGCAATTGAACCACCTAGAGATTGATGATTCCATTTTCAATGCCAAAAGAAACAACTCTGTGATATAACCAACTACAGGGGTTTTTTTTATCAAGAAAAGGAAAATGTGTCGTTACCCACACAATTTTTATATATTTTTTTAAAGCATCTTCTTTTATTTGATGTGCAGTCTTTGGTAGCATTTTGCTGTTGCAAAATAATTATGACTTCTGGGATTTTTGAACGCAGGTTTAAATTCACATAGGAATACAGGATTACCTTGTGGTTAAGTGTAGAATGTGTGTTTTTTTTTTATTTTATATGGACAGCTTCTTATGTATGTAGATATTTTTTAACATATACAAACTAACACACATGTACGCGCAAATTCTTTGCAATTGCAGAGTTCACACTCTGCGAAACACAAGCGACGTCGACTTCAGATTTGTAAATTAGACTTTTAGTAAACAATATGATACATAATCCATTGCAATAACACCTATACTATACAATTTAAAGTGTAGCAAAACAAATGCAGCAGAATATCTCTCTTATTATTCTTCTTATGATTTCACGTTTAACCATGTCGGTAACCTTCCACATAGCTTTTTTTCTTTTATCCAAATATAATTATTGAGTTCATACAAATAAATGAATTCCTGAAAAAGCAATATATTGTAAATTCTAATGATGAATTGTTTAATTTCCTCATTGTTCCTCATATAGATGAAGCAATTTTCATATACAATTTTCATGTATTATTGCATGGCAGTGCGAGATTATAACAAAACATTGGAAACCTGCTCGCCCCACAAAGCCGAATAATCCTAATCAAGTGGTAACAAGTCGATCGACATTATTGAATAAAGGCAAGTCGAAATAATCGTCTTCTGGAATCCTCGATTTATTTATCTTCTTAAATTTAATGTAAGTGAACACCATACATTTTGAAAATGTTAGTTGAATTGTCAGACTACTAACTACTCAAGGTTTTAAATCTTACGGGACTTGAGTTTTTACTTATAAGTTTTTGGCGAATACATTTTCAAAAGTTAGCTTTTTTTTTAACAGTTATAAATTTACAGTCGATGAACCGGGAGAATCCCAAAAAACTCGTTCAAATAGTACATAAATAATTAAACATGCTATACGTGGTAGACGAATAATTGTGACCAAACGAAGGCAATGGTTCAAGGAGATTTATTCAAATGAAAAATTAACAATTTACAAATTTTCATTTCATTCATGATTATAAGTAAATGATCATCAAATATCCCTTATTATGTACGAGAATCTTCTTCTTTTTTTCAACAAGGCGTCCAAGTACATATTTCTTCCAAGGTCCAAGTTTTTCTTCGGTTTTCTTTTCAAATCTCGGCTAAAACTTGAACGATAATTACATTCAGCGAATGATTTTTTAAGTGTTCTTCATTTATGGCAGTAGCAGCTAACTAGCCTGAAATTTTTCGATTACTGCTAATTACTTTGTTTTAATGCACCGGTAACATTTCAATTTTCAGCCTTAATAATATTTTTCTTTATAAATTTGTGTACCAATGTCTAAGGTGTAAAAGAAACCTTTGAGTTTTAGCGACACTTTTCCGTCACAAAAGACTGCAATCAGTCTGGCGATCGCAAGAACGTTTAATATCAAATGCTTGAGTCAAAAACATCTAAGCACCATGAAAATTGCGGTTAAATAAAAAGTGTTTTCAGAAGAGTATCAAATAAAGCTGGTATTCATGAATGGTGAATGCATTAAATATGAATGTGAAAAAAGGGAAGAATTCACTAATACGACGGTAAATATAATATATAAAACCTCACAAGGACGTGCTTGAATAGATCACGTGTTTAAGTAAGTATATGGTATACTAGATGGAGTGAAAAGTGACCTCCTTGACCGCCAGAATGCTCTGCTACTGCAAAAAAGGTTATGGTGCCTTGAAGTCCGTTCATATTTAGGCAGACATGCCAAATTTCAGTGCGATACTGTCTTTAGTTTTGTTTTGACAGCTAATTGTTGTTGACGTGTTTGGCATCATATTGAGTATGGACAAAAACGATTTTCGTTCTCTCATAAAACATTATTTTTTGAGAGGCAGATTACACCGTACAAATATTGGTTTCGAGAGTTTCGTGGTGGCCGCAACTCCACTACCGATCA
Organism: Volucella zonaria; assembly: GCA_963966105.1. Lineage (NCBI taxonomy): Eukaryota > Metazoa > Arthropoda > Insecta > Diptera > Syrphidae > Volucella > Volucella zonaria. The sequence goes on along the minus strand of OZ014533.1, from coordinate 225,639 downwards.
AGTCCGCAGCGGCAGATCCTCCGATGCGGTTACAGAGGACAATGTCAAAAAAATACATGAAATGGTGTTGGCTGACCGGAAAGTGAAGGTGCGCGAGCTAACGAATACCACAAAGATTAGTACTGAGCGCACACGCCATACTCGTATTTTGGGCAATATTCTGCATATGAAAAAGTTATCCTGCCGCAGGGTGCCGCGAATGCTCACTTTTGACCCAAAACACGAACGCGAGAGCACTTCGAAAGAGTGTTTGGACTTGCTGATGCGGAATCCGGCGGACTTTCGGCGTCGATTGGTAACTGGATTTGGATCCTTCGGACTATTATCTCTTCCCAAACCCCAAAAGATGACTCATCAATAAAAAATTCAGCTCACGCGAGGAAATCATCGACGCCACGGAGGAGTATTTTGCAGACCTTCCGAAAAATTACTTTTCGGACGGGATCAAGAAGTTGGAAAATCGCTAGAATAAGTGTATCAAACTAAAAGAGGACTATATTGAATAATATAAAAAAAACATTTAAAAAAAATTTTTTTTGAATTCCCAAGGAGGTCACTTTTGACTCCATCTAGTACAATAGAAAAATAATTTACCATATATGATAATGAAATTAGAAATACAGACCAAAATTTATCAAATGGATAAATCGAACGCCCCAATAAACAACTAAACATTGTAATACCATATACTCGTAGTGGCGGATTTTTTTCTATTTTTCAAATTTAGTATTAAGCAAATATTCTGAGGAATTTGATAACGCAATACCAAAAAAGCCTATTAGGTTGACAATCATGCGAATGACACAATTCGCATTAACACCAACACCTATTATAATTTTATATTTAAATATTCCCTTTTGTAACTGATCTCTCCTGTTTTCTAATATTCTCTTTTATATGAAAACATAAAAAACATAACCTGATCTTCTATTTCTGACGCAGCATCAGTAAAAGTTGGCAAACCCGGTTAGACGCTAACAAAGGGTTTTAATATAATAGAAAGAAATATATACTTAATAAGCCATTCAAATATATTTACAGAAATTCTTACTCCAATTTACTGGCCCTTATAAGTTCCTGATTTATACTGTTAAACATATTAATATGCATCGCTATGATTATTAGGTACACAGTGTACGTATGATAATTTAAACTCTATACAGTATTATGAACAGTTTAAATAAAAGAACTCAATTCCTGCTTCAATTAATTATTATATACAATATAATTATTCCACATCAATATCTATTGAGCTGGGCTTGAGCGATTAATAAATCATTTCAATTGACTAAATTTTATAATATATCTATTGAGCTGGGCTTGAGCGATTAATAAATCATTTCAATTGACTAAATTTTATAAAAGCCAATTTTTAATTCAAAAGATTAAATACATATTCATATGCATATGTGTGTAAATGGTATATCCATTTAACCAAATGGATTTTGTTTTGTTAACCAAAATAAAATAAAACAAACAAAATTTGGTTTTTAATAGTTCTTACATATGTCCATAATGCTTGTATTTCACGTACATACGGTACATATATTGCAAAAAATTAAAATAAAATAAAATTTAAATTACGGAACTTAATTTTACAAATATTCATACACACATTTACATATATATATGCTTATGTACATACGTACGCATGTAACTATAAAAGGAGTTGCGCAACAAGTTAAATAAAATAAAAACACAACTTTCCTAGAATACTTCTGCAGAATTACCGCAAGGCTTGTTTTTCTGATCGTAAATGTTTTGGTCCTTACAAAGAAATGCGTATAAGGCTTTTTTGAGTCCAAACGAGTGCGTACGGATGTTTGTATAAATGCAGGTACATCCATACATCCATACTCGTATCTATATATGAATGTATTTAAACGACCAAATTAGAATGACAAGTTTAGGGGCGTATGCAGATACATACTCGTACATACTAACTTATATTTTTCAATATTTTTAGTAAAGATATGCTATTAAATTAGCTTCAGCTTCCGCAATTCATCGCAAGATGAATAAATACCATGTTAATCGTTAGTGCATTGTAAATGGATTAACGCATTTCTCTTTAAATATGCAGTACAAAGAGTTTAGGCCAAAGTACATGTAACATATTTAGGTATATTGTACATTCGTGTACAGGTACAATAAAATATGTTTGAAATTGCTATAAAGATTGAACTCTCAATTGACCATTGCCTTTTAACAAATGATATACGATACATATATATGTATGTATGTATATTGGGGGCGTAATTGCGAATCAAAAATCGTGTCAATCGTGTGTCATATGTATGAGTGTATGTAAATAAATTAGTTATGCATATATATTCATATATATGGATACATTAAAACTTCCGGAAGGTAATATATTTACAAATCTAGCAATAAAATCAACAATTAAGAGTAGGGGTTTGTTATTATAAATGTTGGTGTATATACAAACGTACATACATTTGTACATATTTACATACATATGTATGCATATAGTGCATATTGAAGCAAAGTGTTCAACAGATGATATGAATTCAGTTTTGTATCTAATAGAAATTACAAGCTCCTTTGTATACATTGTTGTACATTTAGGTACCTATATTATATTGGTAAAAAGAAAAGAAAAGAACAAACTATCCGACTTACCACAAAAAAGTAATTTAATCCAAGGATTTTGATGTTTAAATTCCATATTTGCTTATACATATATCCTTATAGATGAAAAGATGGGGAAAGTGAAATAATTCACCAATTGCTAGGATATTATCATGATTAAGGATTTTTTTTTAATATATTTTACACAACCACATTTTTTTCGTATATTCACATTAGCTACATTTATTTACATGTACATATATTCCTATACATACATATTTAATTTCCCCTGTATTATTTTTTTATATTATTATTATTATTTACGACGAAAAAGATTGGAACATTTTTTTTTTGGATGGAGTAAAAACAAAAGGATTAAAAAAACTTATTTAATTTTTATAGATAATTCAATTAAACATTATTTTAGATACATTGATAAGTACTACGAACACCTAGCATCAGAATTAAATTGAAGTAGTTGTTCTCCACGGCCGCCATAAAACACTTCTAAATATCCGGGCACTGTATCCTGTTTTTCGCGTCGAAGGCAATAACTTTTCCACATATCAAAATAAACTATTATAAAATAAGCATCCTTTGTGGGGTAGCTTTTGGCGTGCCCTTGTGGCACTTTAATATTCACAGCGGGAGGTGTGTATCCAAAACTGAGTTTCCGACCGTCTTCGAAGAAATTTTATTACAAAAGCCTTGGATTTTTCTTATGCTCGTCATATCTATACATTTGCAAAGTTAAAACAAAAAAAAACACATTTGAAGATATTTTAACATTATTCACAAATTTTTTGAAGGGATATACATATTCTTCAAGAGTGAGTCTTGTATCAAATAAGGTGTGTGAGTAAGAAGTATTAAAAAAAAAAAACAATTATGTACATATATTTTTTTATTCCTTCTTTTTTGTATCTATGAGATTTAACAGAATATACCCGCACAAAAACGTCACAAACGTCTCAAAACCAAAACCGTACTAACATTAATTTCGAAAGAGGCAAATAAAACTGTGGGCGCTGGGCATGCAGAGTTAGGGCTGGCTATCGGTTTGTATTATACTTTGTATATGTGCGCCGCGCAATGTTTTCTCCTTCGCATTCAAAAGGCCAGACCAGACCAGACCAGACCATCTGTGTGTTCTTTTCTTATTCGAAAATAATAAAGTTAAAGAGATTCATTTAGAATGCTACTCTTTTTGTCAGCAGTCGACACAGAAAATCAACAACGATACAAAAAACCAAGTTCGAATAGCTATGATATGATGTTGTTATTATTACTTTTTTTTTTAATTCAGTGTATTTTCTGAACATATATTTACATACATATAAGTAAAAATTCATCACATGTTTTGTTTATCCATTAATAAAATGGCGGAAATTGTTTAACTATTCTTTCACTCTTGTTTTTCCAGTACGCGGAATATGAGGATTCACATTTGCTCTCTTAAAACTTCAAAACCTATGTTGCACTTGCATTGCACACAGCATAGCGGGAGGTAGCCATCGAATGTGGCTCAATGCTTGTATAAACCGATGAGATATACATGCGTATATATATATATTCATCTAAGGCATATGAATAAAAACGATTTTCCTTAGTCATTTGAGTGTGTAAGTAGTGATGCAAAATAAGAGAGAGTCATGAGTAAGTAAATTCTCTTTGATGAGTTTTTCTTCAGTTTTCAATCCAAATGCTCTTGGCAAAACCAAGGGGTACTATATGTATATATTCGCCAATGCAACACGATAACGAATAGTCTTATGGGCATAGTTAATTTGTTTGTAAAAATACATATTTTCGCTATATAATTTCGGATTTTTGCAACTCAAAAGGCTTACAGTATTTAGTGAGCGTACCTATGCATATGAGTATGAACATGTATACATGTACGTTTTAGCAGTTTTTTCTTGTTTTGTTTTATTCTATTCATGATTATTTATCTTTCCGAACATGTCATTCAAATAATTTACTAATTTAATAACGAAAACTGATCATCTACAGATTAATTTTTCTTTTAAATGACAATTTTCTTACCCTATCCAGCTTAAATTTTCACACCAAGAAAGTAATTTTCCTTAATATTTGCATTAAATATGTATTTACTTTATGCTATTTGATGCTAAAGATACGATACCTGAATACCCTCATTTTCGGACTGCGCTTAGATCGCGAAATAGGAACTATTTCATTGGGCCATCGATGAAAATCGAAGCTTTACGACGACGGGGCAAAAACTATTCTGATTTCTGAGATCGTCGAAGTGGGGTTGGAAACCATCAGGTCCATCCAAACTACTGTTTTTGTCTCACATAAAAATAATGCCAAACAAAAAGTACGAGTATTTCGATTTTCTGAGATCGTCGAAGTGGGGTTGGAAACCATCAGGTCCATCCAAATTACTTTTTTTGTCTCACACAAAAATAATGCCAAACAACAAATTGAAATGTCCGTATAGGTAGATGCTGACGTTCCAACTTTTGCCTTGATTTTAGTGACTGCATCTGCAGTTAAGGACACAACAAGTAATGTTAGTTGAACTTCGTTTATTTAATTAAATTCAGTTTTCTAGAAAATAAATTTACACTTGTTTGTTTTAGTTTCTTCATTTATGTAAATATGCACACATTTTTAAAATCCAGTCCAACTAATGATTGTGCTTTGCCTCCGCCTACACTTGAGTGCGTCGGATCTACAATGAGACAAATCCACTTTCCCACTCGTGTAGTAGCAAGAGTTCTTAAAGATCTTAACATTCACAAATCCGCTGGTATACCTCCCTCCTTCTGAAGAGGTGTTTTTCCTCGCTGGAAAAACCACTGAGTAAGCTTTTTCATCAATCTTACTCTTTAGGATTCTTTCCAAGCAGATGGAAAACGGCATTTGTCCAGTCTGTCCCTAAAAAAGGCGAATCTTCCTCTCTCTCCTCTTACAGGCCCATTGCACTTACATCCATTCTTTCCAAGGTCATGGAAACGCTGATAAACCATCAGCTCATGAAATATCTCGAAACACGAAAACTTCTTAATGATCGGCAGTACGGTTTTCGTAGCAACAGGTCCACTGGTGATCTGATGGCATGTCTCACCGAAAAATGGAACCAAAGTGTACATCAATCTGGCGAAAGCAAAATAGTTGCACTTGATATTTCTAAGGCATTTGACAGAGTTTAGCATCCGGCTCTTTTGTCGAAAATGTGTGCTTTTGGGATCGACGACTCTCTTCTTCAATGGATTAGAAATTACCTTTCAGAACGTTCAATTCAAGTTGTTTTGGATGGTTTCAAGTCTGATGTTCATAAAATAAATGCTGGTGTGTCCCAGGGATCCGTTCTGTCTCCGACACTCTTTTTAATATTCATTAACGATCTTTTGTCTGCTACTTCTAATCCAATATATTCCTTTGCTGATGACAGTACTCGCTGCTTTTCATATTCGTTCCCGGACTCACGTCCCTGCTCTTCGGCTGTAGAACGGGAACGGCAGCGTATGTTAGGCTCATTAAATTCCGATATTAACAGCATAACTAATTGGGGAACTACTAACAGAGTGGAATTTAATGCTTCCAAAACACAATGCTGCCTTCTGTCATTAAAGCGAAATTTAAACACCCACACATTATCCATAAATGACACTTGCGTCGTCGAAACCGATAAACTTCCCATTCTCGGTATGTGTGTCAATGACAACCTACGTTGGAATGGCCACATATTCGATGTCGTCAAAAATGCTGCGAAATGTCTAGGTTTTCTCAAGCGATGTAAGAAATATTTCACCCCCTCTGATCTGGCCTCAATATACATATAAGTCGTTTATCCGCCCGAAATTGGAGTACAATTCCCACATCTAGTCGGGTGCGCCCAAAACATTTCTGCACCTGCTAGATAGAATTCAAAACCGTGTGATAAAACTCATAGGTGATAATAATATCACTCAAACAATGGACACCCTTGAACACTGACGTAATGTCTCGTGTCTCACTTTGTTTTATCGCTATTTCCATCAACAATGCTCCATAGAAATCGCAAGTGGCATTCGCCCATTCAAACTTTTAACCGTAGAACCCGCCTCGCTATGAATGCTCATCAGTATACCCTCAAGCCCACTTTCGGACTTACTCTAAAATATCATGATTCGTTCCTAAGCCGTACAACTCGCATATGGAATGCCCTGTCTAGCTCTTTATTTCCTAGTCATTATAACCTTCAAACATTTAAAACCAACGTTCACCTGTACCTCTCTATCTATCCTCCCTGATTTTCCTTCGCCCGCGCCGTGTGCAAGCATTTTAAGGGCACTTAAATCCCTTGAGCGCGCGCAAATTATAATAAAAAAAAAATAAATAAACTTGGATAGAGACTTGAAACTTGGAGAATATTTTTTTTAGTTAATTTGAAACCAATGAGCCCCTGGGAGTATCAAAGTTCAAAAATTGTGAAAATAAGGACCACCTTAATGTCCATATGCACATATTTAAATAAACGATCGCACTAAGGGCACCATTAAATAAAATTCAAAATCTAAAATCTATGTATGTTAAATATATTTAATACCGCCGCGCTCAACATCTTTTAGAATATTCAGTCAACTACTATTCTTACATTTACATATTGTTATTCATAGCGCCACATGGATGAAAGGAGTATAGCACTAACGTACGGGATAAACGTATTTATATAGGAATATACTATCCTACAATACACGGAGCAAACAGAAATATTCAGGTTTCTAGAGTTTGATTATATCCGAGACTCTCTAGTATACTTCGAACTAGAAAATGTAATACGGCAACGTAACATCGATGCCTTCAAGAAACAAAGTGGCGAAATGTCAGAAACATATCAGAAGATAAGGCAAAGAGCGGTTTCGATGAGCTTTTAAATAGAACATCAATGTATGAAAGATATATCATCGGTTAAAAACTTATACAAAGCGGATTCGAACTACAAATACGTGGACTGCCATGGAGATAACGGTTTCAGAGTTTCAGAACGAGAAACTCAGTAGGTAAAGATATACATACAAACTACACGATCTAACTAACTACTAAATGATGGGCATGAAATCCAAATACATATATTACAATTTAAGCGAGCTACTACTGAATGAAACCAAAGATGAAAGGCGGTTGGCCCCTTACCAGTGGTGAGAGAGTTTTTTGTAAAAAAAATACTTCAGGCTGCGAAAATAGCTAGTTGCTTTTGTGTTTTTGTGTTTTTGTGTCTTCGGAAAATTCAGCCTGAAAAGAAGCTAAATTTCTAGCCGAGATTCTAAAAAAAGACAAAGCTACTGGCCTCACCAACGGGGTGATTCAAAATAAAGCAGAAGAAGATAAGTAGGGGGAAATATGTAGATACATGTAGTATGTATGTTGCACTTATAAACGTTACACATTACGACGGTTAATAAAAGAAGATGTAGTTTATATCTATGCTCAATGCATCGAACTTAAATACAGGTAAATATGTAAGCGTTACACATTACAACGGTTAATAAAAGAAGATGTAGTTTATACCTATGCTCAATGCATCGAACTTATATTTAGGGAAATATGTATGTATATATGGTATGTACGTATGAATTTCATCCTATAGCAAAACTAAAGTAGCCAAAACCCATAACAAACACAATCATAAAATACATAATTAAAAATTGAGATTCAGTTTATGTGATTTTGAGAGCTAGCAATACCATAACCGCGTTTAAACCAAAATCATACCTACTTTTGTGAAACCGCAATAATATTTTATTTCTTACAGAAAAATTTTGTTCCGCTGCCAGTTAGCAGACCAGTGCACACACACGGTGCCCACAATAACAAAAATAATAAGTATACTTAAGTTCACCAACAAAATGAAACTGCAAACACCTACATACGCACATGTATGTATATACGCAAAATGAATGAAATCCCTGCTGGACATAATGTTCGGGTAAACAGTCCATTGCGTCACCATAAACGCTCTATTTGAATGAGAGCAACGGCGCTGATGTACAGCCAAACATATTGTACAATGCCATAAACTCGAATATTCTGACCGAGAAAACAACCAAAAATAGTGGCCAGTCGCACATATCCTGCCAGCAGCGTATTATGGTGTTGAGCTGAAGACCTATTTGGTTAGTTGATATGGCCAGGTTCACTCTACTGATGGTGAAATTTAAAAAACATACATAGCTTTTGCCTTCCAACAGCAAGTGTTTTATGCGGCTATAATTGGATGCCAGTAGGTAGCCCATTCGAGTTGTTATATATGTTGTAGTAGTTTTTTTTTTTTGTTTTTAGTTGTTTGAGGTTTTTATACTTATGCACGGATAAAAATGGGATTTAATTGTTAGATTAATAATTATTAAAGAGATAGCTTGACTTTTAGCGTACTTGTATGTAGTTTTGAGCATTTAAGAACACTGAGGAAATAATGAAATTTAAATTCTACTTTGAAGCTAAACACCTTATAAAATACATGTGTCGATACTAGACATTATTTACATAGACGCGTTAACATTTAAACCTAGGAAGAACTATTGGATTATACAAGTTTTGCACACAAAAATACATAAATACCTAAATAATGGAAGCAGAAGCTCAACAAATTTTTATTCATTAAAAAGGGAAAAATAGTAAACATCCAATTTATTGCTCTCCGGATAGGCTATGAATATCAAAAATATTGAATGGCAATGATACTCAAAAAGGATATTTACAGGTCAAAGGATAAGGAAATCGAATCCATAAATAAGTTTTGGCAACATATGGTACCGGCAGCAATATACACGCGTTGTCAATACAGACTCAAATAAACATGTATAGCATAATATATACATACATACATTGTATACCTAATGAAAGAAACTAAAAGAAAGTGAAAAATTGTGAAAACAAATCAGAATCGGTTTCTCTTGGGATCAAGATCAGGGGATCCATCTGCTAAACGATTTTGCCCCTTTTCAGTAAGGTTACATTTTTTAAAATGCTTGCCATAGTATTATACATATAAATCCATACATTCCAGTGTATGCCCCCATATATACATGGATATGTTATGTTGATGGCGAGGATAACAATATGAATACTCTCAAAAGAAACACATTTGAGTGGACCCGAAATCATTTCTGCTAAGAAAATACTCAAAAAACGGAAAAACGTTTTTCATTTGTTTCTTACATGATCCATAGACATTATGAGTGCTGGTGCCAGCAAAAAGTAATATAAGACATTACTCGTATTTCTGGTAATCACGTTTTCCTTTCGTCTCAAAACTACAATATGTTATCAAGGACTAAATTCTCTAAAAGTGTTTTAGATTGGTGATAAGATAACTATTCTTGGGTATGTACATGCATTGAATTTTTAACCTCATTTTTCAAATTAGATCATAGCAAAATGTACATGTGTACATATGCACGTGTGTATGGATTTATTGTATATGTTTCTGATAGTTGGTGTTTATATCTTTAGTTATAAAAATGAGTAATGTAGATGTTATGTAGATATGGCTTTAATAAGCCCATCGATCTATTATACTATGTCAAAGTTTTTGGAACATTGATATGTTAGAAATCCGAAATGTTCAAAGGCAGATAATATGTAGGCTCTCCAGCAGGACAGCCCACAGCTCCACACAAAAGCCCTAATAAAATCTTGTATAAAGCAAATAATAAGGACATTTTTAAAATCTCTTCCGATCGAAAAAATTCAAAAATGTTTGCGGATGGCTTTGAAACAAAAAAAAAAATACAGAACAACAGTAATTTCTTAACTGTCCGCACCTGATCAAAGGTAATGAAGATATTTTTGGAAAAAACGTGTATTAACTATTCAAGGAAGTTGTATAAATCTTTTCAAAATTGTTTTGAAATTAGACGAAAACCGATCGAAGTACAATTTGTTTTATTTCGTTTTTTGTTCTGAGAATGAAAAATTGCCTATAGATAATGTCAGAATCTTCATAAAGGAGTACCTATTTCGCGAACTACGCGTAATTATAAAATAAGGGTAACCAAGACCGTGTGGTTTTTTTAAACTTTCGTAGAAAGATAAGTATAATTGTTTTCGCCAATCTCAAAATGAACGCCTTCAGTACCCCCATGATACCGTCATTTAGAGTCATTCACCAAGATTCGACTACCTTCCTTTGGTATCTGTCAGAAGTCAGTCCAGTACAAGTAAGGGCGAGTTGGTATTCTCATGATAACTGGTAGGTTTATCAATACTCAAGTGCAAGTTGTACGCAGGCCTATTTCTGTTTAATATTTGGCAGCTAAAACAGACTCTGTATCCCTTAGAATTAGCCGAAACATGTAAATATTGCTTATCTACAAAATTTGTACAAGATATTGTAAATAAAACTAAGTTTAAAAAAGGTATGTTCAAAAGAAGATAAACTCTTAAGCTTCATGGGAGAAGTTTTAACAGTTCCTTTGATTTTAAAGCAAACCCAAATGTAGATAAATTTCTTTAATACTCGTTCATAGTTGTGACTATTGCTTAATTTTGTCATTATTTTCAAAAACTACCCTGAAATTTAAATATAAAGTCAGCAGGTTTTGTTTAGAAAATATATTATTTTTTTTATTCAGATATACGTGTACATAAAGAATGCGTAGTATAAATGCTATGCACACACCCCTTCGAGATTCCTTTATATACATACTCGTACATACCTGATGCCTCAAAAGGGATATCTCTCCGAAAAATGATAAATTACAAAGTTAACGAAAGAATTTCAATATTGTGCTATGTGCTTTTTGAAGAAGGTGGAAAACGATAAAATTGAACCTTGCATACATCTTCGCTGACAACCCAACATAACCACGAGCTTTACATTTATCCATTACAACGGACTTATAGAACGCTTTGCACATCCCCCAAATTTGTTGGTTTTAGTTGAAAATTCATATCATGCTTTATTTTTGTTTACCTCTAACAAGTATTTTGATTATTAAGTTTGTTCAAACAGGACAAAAAAGCACACAAATATGTATTCTATAAGCGCTCCCTGGGTAGCGTTTTATTATTTTGCTATGATTTTGGTTAGCACATTAAACTGATGTCTGCTCGTTCACCAAAATCTCGTTATATCTTAAAATGTCAAACACTTTTCTCTTGAATGCATTTTAATTTGAGACGAAGTCTAAGCGTAGCTATTACTCGTATGTAGTTAATAGTAAGAATGAACACTAGGTAATAAACTTCTTCCGATTTTAGTAAGCAATTATACATATGTATGTATTTCTTCAAATATTTTATCGTAACCACAATCTTAAAAATCTATTGCGCCTAAAACAATTTTACTGTAACAGTTGTTTGAGCAGCTTATGACTAATTGCAAAGGGAGGCGCACAAAGTTAAAAGGTGTTTTCAAAATTCACCTCAAGAATTTCATATTACCCATACCATTCTACACTCATTTGCCTTTAACTAGCAAAGACAACATAAAGATGATAGTAAAGTTTTGTCTAACTACAAGTAAGTGGAAGGAGATGTGTCTAAAAGTGTTAAACGCGCACCGTACAAATGCCATACATTGAAAGGGGTATTATTTAGAAGTATTTTCAGGGTTATATTAAACTTATACATTAATTCGAGGGTAAGATATTTATACATATAACTTTATCTTGGGTTGTTTGAACAATTCTGAGTCTCCAACGAACAAATGAGTGTTGCTCGTTATTTATTGTCTAGGTATTTTGCTAGGATCAACCTTAAGTTTAATTTTTTAGTAAGAATTTAATCACTCAGATAACGTGCATACCGTTAATAAAACATTTATTTTTAATCAACGTGAATAAAATTAATGAAGATTTAACTACATACGTATAAACCCAGAGTAAAGGCACATGTAAACCTTTATAACTCTAAGCCTAACATGAAGATACTTTACAACTGCTTTCAAATTATTATACAATTTTTAATTAACAAAAATACGAGTAGGAGTATAACAGCCTTTGTACTCTAAAAATCGTTTTTTTTTTGTTCTTTAGATGCACGTTTTTTCTGGTAAATGTTTTTTTTTTTTGTAAGGAAACTGACTACATGCCAAATTCTACCAACTAGTCTTTTCGTTTGTTAACATATTTATAATTTGTAAAGTTTAATATTTAACTTTACACAGTTTATTGGTAATTGGGAAAATCTATGGAGTTTTCTACAAATTTGTTGATGATGTTTTTTTATTATTATTATTACGTTCATAAGAAAAAAGGAGTAACATGTTATATTTATTACACATTTCCTGGAGAAAAGTGTCCTCATAGTCAAAAATCAGCATGGGCAGGAAAATGGAACAGGCTTAGAAATTAGATATCTAAAGATTCACATAAGATATTAAGTTTATTTAAACGCAGTTACAAAGGCTGGTTTTTCTTCTAAAAAAAAAGTCCTAAACTAAGTTTCTATCATTCGTATCAACAGAGCAATTTCCGTTAACATGGATCAGGGTACACCAAAGTAAGCCTTTTTTTAAGTCCTCGATAAATGATGTCAACATTGGAGATAGACTCTTTCTAACAATATACCTAAGAATCATTTCCCAAATTATCCTCGACGAATTAAGGGACACCCTGTATGTGACAAATTGTTTATTATGGCTTCTTCTTCTATTTTTGACAAAGCGTATTTTGGGTCACTCTTTCGACGAGTGTTTGGGGCTCTCTCTTACTAATTATGCACTGAATGTTATCTTCCAAGGCCTGAAAAATTTGCGGTTTATCAGTAGACATCAAAGTAACGGCGAATTGAAAATTGAAAAAAACCAAATGAACCAATGATGCCATCAGGATAAAGAACACACTACTGTGGGTGTAATTGAACCTTGTGAGTCTCATCACTAAACACGATTTTTAGATAAAAATAAGTATCGACTTCAAACCGTTCCAGGGAAAGATACGGAAGATTCTTCTTGCTTGAGTCTAATCATAATGTTTTGTCAATAATTTAAAGCCAAAGAACTGTTAAAAATAATACCACGATTAAAAAATTATCTCCATTGAAAAAAAAACTTTATTCTTAAGTTATTTGAGTAAAGTAAGTCCCTTAGTAAATATTGGGAAAATAATGTATTTACATTTCAATAATATTATGATCTGACGTACCTGTTTTTAAAATATATTTTTAATAAGAATGAAAATGTGCCTACGTATGTACATATGTAAAAACCCACGTTGGAAGTCCTCTGAGGCTGTGATAGTCATACCTATATAAATAAGGCATATTACGTTGGTTTGTTTTATAATATCATATAAATATGATTATACTCGCACGTACATGATACTCTCAATTAAATGAGTCTCTTCAATATTTGTAGTACCACAGAGAGCAATTGTAATGAACTTTCCTTACTTTCACTTTATTCACAATTGATTTTTTAATTCATTGAATATTGATTGAATTAAAATAATAACAATAAAAAATATAATCAACGAAAATCGCCTAAGAAGAAACGGTGGGATTTCGTTAATTAAAATCATGTTGATTATGGTTAATGATGTGATTTTAATTACAAATTTAAAAGATTTGTATGTACTTTAAAAAGGCTTTTTAGTTTTATTTAGCTAAATATACCCCACAAGGTGATAATTATGATCAAGAATAAGGAGGTTGTGGAAGTCTGCTTAGTTTGGCTCTTTATAGACCTTGGAATTGGTTTTGGATTGGTCCTGACCCATTAAACGATCTCTGTTGGTCTTTTGAAAACTGTAAAAATAAGACTCAGACCACCGACAAAGGAGCTTCGTATTAAATATTACTAATTAGGCTCTTTAAAAATCCTGGTTTGATCCAATTTTACTAATACGTGTATACATGCATAAAACAAACAATTACATATTTAGTAAGAAAAATATGTCCACCTGAGAGGTTGAGTGGCAAAATGGTGTACTGTAAGTCGTTTTTTATAATTTAGATTTTCACCAGTTACTGCCTACTATGCCTATTTAACTAATAAAGTATATTTTTAACTAATAAAGTATATGTATGCAGCACATATTTTTCAAAACTAAAATAAAATATTGTGCCAATCTGTCTGTGGATGATATTATTTCATCGTCGTACTGGCATTGCATACGTTAAACACACGCAGACGTTTCGTCGGAGAAGCGAAATATTTATGATATTTTACGTCATCGTCGTATTGGCCCTGTATATGTTAAATACAAGCAGATATTTCGTAGGAGAAGCGACGTTTTATTCTCTATTCAGGTTTGCATATAACAGTATGTGTGTATGACGTCTTTCGCCACAATGGATCATGTGGATAGAAAGAGAAAGCATGCGAGAGAATCGATCCCATTATTATTACTAGAATGGTAGAGTCATTTTAAATGATGAGTTTATTGGAAACTCGGCGCCGCTCAGCAAAGTGTATCAGTGCTCCCAATAGATGTCCCCACTCTTCAAATTCTATGATTTTAGTGAGAAAACCACAAACAGAGTGGAGATAACTTTTACTCTGTCTGGGCGCCTAGTTGCCCAATTCGCCATTTTGCTCCGTACGTGCGTCGGTCGCCTCGACTTGAAGCAACAAAATTTCGTTTTGCGTGACCACATGGGAACTCAGTACTCCGCGTGCTGTTGACAAAACGCACCACATGTGCATAGTACCCCGGAGTTAAATCCCGGGCACTACAAATTAATTTGTATCGTTCCCTTGATAATAATAATAATAATAATAATAATAAATAAAATTTCGTTCTTGTGTCGTCCGACTGACCCCAGGATCTTTGTAACTCTGTAACTCTCCAGTTAATGGTTTTTGTTTTTCTCAACAAGATATGAAGGGTATATGTACGTGTATCTGTGGTGTTCTGTAATTAAAACTAATTCACCATTATTATTTTTTACATTATATTCTTTATTAATTTATTTTAAAGCAAATTTTATGATAGACAAAATACAAACAATGTAAATTTTTAAATTTTTGCTTGAGTTCTACGCTCTTAAGTTTAGGACCCTAATGGAGCCCTATAACAAAAAGCGTTAAGCGTTTTTTGTATTTTTGTATATTATTGTATTTATCGGAGTATTTGTTGAAAATAACTTCGATATGAACAAGTTTTGTATTAAAAATAGAGGACTCTTTCGAAATTTTTGCCGCACTAACATAACATAACACACATTTAAAATGATTCAGAATCATCTAGGTTATGCACGTAACAATTTAGAACCGCGAATGCGGTGCAACCTACAATTTCGCTAATAAAAAGTATCCCACACCTGACCCTAACTTCTTAACAAAATTGAATTATTTTTTCTTTAAATTGAACAAGAACTGCATGTTTCGTAGAAGGTAGAAGGGCCAATATGACGTAGAAAGCTAACGGCTCTTTTATTTTATATTTTAAAGCCACTGATTGCAAATCTTAAAATCTTACAATATATTTCTTTAATCAAAGAAGATTGAAAAAAAATTACTGGACGCAAACCAAGGGCTAACGTTCCAAAAAAAACTGAGGTTTTACGTATTAAAGGAGTATTGTAAATTCAGCTTAGATCATTAATTGAAGCTTTTGGCTAAAGTTCTGTAACTTTTTCCAATTCACTTCAAATAATTACTTATCGATCTCTTTTTTGCTCGGCAGAAAGGGGAGATAAGCCGACCTGCCACACCTTTTTTTCTTAGCTTTACCAAAGCCTTCCGACCTTAACCGGTTAGGCTTAGCCTGTTTTTTTTTTAATATTTCCTAATACAATAGAATACGAAATATCAAAAACCGCTGGAAATATTACAAGTTCTCTTTATCAGCACCCATTTCGGCTAGTTAAAAAAAAACACTTGTTATCTCCTAATGTTAGCTTTGCTGAGTATACAAATGATGCATTACATTATACATTACAGTACATATATACATATCTGGGTCATAAACTTAACTAATTTGATAAATACACTTTTAAATATAATACATATTGTGTTGTACCTTTGATTAAACCCTTTATAAAAATTAATTTACAGAATACAACTTTATACCAATAATAATAATAATGTTATACAGTTAATAGTGTTGATAAGTAAAATATACATATAATTTAAGAAAAAAGTATAGACATAACATATAGTGCTGTGTAAAAAAAATATTAAAATCTATTTTGGCTTTTTAGAGTTACAATCATATAGGAAAGGTACAATTAGTACAAAAACTATGCAATACGGTACGAAGTCAAACTAAAAACTGGGAAAATGTTGATCTAGCGTTAAATGGGCCAAGCAAACTGTGGCATAGAATTGGAAAAAATTTTGAAGAATTGGGTGTACCAGTAGAAACAAATTCTTTAAGATACTAACAAAAGCAACATTCTTGTAAATCGCTTTTTATAATTCTAAAGCTGGCATGGAAGGATCTTTAATAAGCGATAAGATAAAATATACAAGAGGCAAGAGAGAAAACTTAATGAGATGAAGACTGGTTAAAGCAATCTTAATCCAGTACAAAAGCCAGATTTTGCACTACGTGTAAGACAACGTGTGCTCCGCGTTCAAGGCGCGTTTTTTGGACTCAAGAGATGCCGAATAATGTTAGCTTCACCAACGAAGCTCAATTTAAGCTATATATCGGGGATGAAAAAAATCCTCGTATGTAGACAACGAATAGATAGGCTCAGTGATAATGGTTTGACCAAGAGTAACGCAGCAATTTATCTTTAGGTTCCCTTCTTTCGCCATACCGCTGAAAATGTAAATAATAATTTAATAATAGGGGCTTTGATTCAAATGTTATGCATTTTATTTTTAAATAAGCGAACGAAAAAATCCCCACAACTCCGCTTTTCTTACAATTAAAAATAATTAGTAAACAAAAATCAATTGAAGCTTTGAAAAGTTTGCTAATCCTGGGACACGATAGCAACTTCAACACGGAAAAACAAGAAGTTATAAATATAAATAAAACACCATTATCTAGTTTAGTTCTCAATTTTTTTCAAAGCAGTCCATAGCCGCATGGTGTAGTTTAAGAGCAGAGCACTTGTTGGTCTGGTCCCAGAACTAAACATCTTTGATTGCCGGAAGTTCATTGGGAAGTGACCGTAAAGACACGAGAGCTTGACCAGAAGTTACATATATTCTTGCACTACGTGATTCAGGAATCTTTGGAGGAAGCCCAATGGAAGCTATGGTCTTCCGGCTTATTCCATTTTTTAAAACTAATGTTTTTCTATATGAATTATTTAATTACGTAAGGTGTTTATAACATTTTCTAAATCCACGCACTAAATTTATTTACACACATACGTATGTTTGTATTATGTGTGTACAACCATACTCGTGCATTGAATATGCCATTTTTATGAGTTTAGTCAAATAAAATTTTAAATTCAACCATTCAAATAAATATGCTGACAGGCAGTAACGAGTTCTATTTTATTGCAGGTATGGTTTTCATAGCTTGATTTCATTATTTTTCCTGTTATTAAATTCAATTACATGTGAATTCTATTTTATAGGTAATAACTCAAATTCAGATACCATTTTTTTCTTTATTACTATTTTTAGTACGAAGAAAAGATGAAAACCGAAAACAGTGTTACTAACATCGTATGCATACATGCATGACGACATACCTGCGTATTTAGTATGCAAAATAGATATTTTCGCAAATATTTTTTTTTTGCATATTATATTTGACTTTTTACTATCTGCTGAAACAATCAATCAGATTGCTTCATTGGGACATATTCCAAATAGATTACATGTCTTGATTTCAAATATTAGGAAAATAAACAATATAAACATGTAATGTACATACATATGTAGGCGTGTGACCCAATTTTGGCATCGATTTTATTCCCTATCAACTTTTGGCTATTTCTTATGAAATTTTAACTGATTTTTCGTGTTCCTTATGAGAATTTTATGCGGGCAATACAGATTGTTTTCACAAAGCCGACTGTATTATAATAATAATTTTTTTCAAGACAAAACTGAGAACGGGATGCGGCAATGTTAATTGTCAATGCAAACAATTCGTGTTAAGTGGTCCGTTAATTGAATTTTATGAAAGCGTTTTTTCTTTTTGTTTTTAAACGTCCCCACGGACTGCTGGTTCATGTTCTGCAAAAGCGCGAAAAGAATATAAAAAGAGAAATATTTGTGCTTCCGACACAGGCTACGGAGCTTATGGCAGTTATTTCTCCGCATAGTGCCTATTCATTTTTTCCTATGCAACACTGTCTTCATTAAACGCAATTAGTCAAGAGCCGAAAGTCTGCCTTATATTTGGTCCCTAATGAATGGTTGTGGATCATGCAGTCTTTTATATGACAAATTGAGTATTATACTGTCCTTTTTTACTCCTTTTATTGAAGATTTCCAGCCTGTATTTTTACATCTCATTTTGAGTTTGATAAATTGAATGTGTGTTATTTGTTTATCTTCCTTTAGTCTATTCTCCACCAGAATCTCAATCGTGGGGTTGATGTTTACTCCACAAAGGGCAGAAATTCCTTACGTATGTATGTACCTCGAAGTTGCTCTTATTAGCAGTGATTTTCTTTTTCATTGTATCTGTCTGCTGCATAAAGGCTCAAATCGTTTATACAATGCTTTAGAAATTGTACCATATGCCATATTTAGCAAGGATATGTGTCTATAGTTAATATCAAACATAGGATCGCTTCTTTTCCACTTATGTATTTAATTTAATAAAATAACTTCTGTTATATTTTCTTCAAAATAAACAAACATGGTCACTTTCTATTAGTGACGAACAATATTGCACTATGACATGTTAATACCTATTGTTTCATGGCTTGATCATCTTTAACCAAGCCACATAAAAAAGACGACAGCTCCCAAAGTCTAGCCTGATCAGTTGTAAAGTAAAGCCCGTAAAAATGATTTTTTTATTTTTCGGCAAAGCTATTACTGTTATACATATATTATATATATAATGTATGTATGTTCATATGAATATTAACAATTGCATCACTTAATCTATTATATGTAGTTATACACATATGTATGTAGATAGCCAAATATGTAGTTATACACATTATTTAGATGGCAAATAATTACTTATCATTGTAATCATGGCTTATAATTTATAATTAATAAGCAGGAAGAATATTTTTGATACGTTAAATGTTAAATACATTGAAATGTAGTATAAATTCATTGAAAGTTTGTGACATATACCAAAAGAGTTTTGAAAATACAATATATGAATATGCATACGCCAGTACAAAATGTGTACATATGTATATATGTATGTAAATCAAATTCGTTAAAAACTTACTCCAGAACACTCATTTAAACAATGGTAAACTTTTTTTCATTCGCTTTCTTCCCCTTTCCAATCATCTTTATCAATAGTAATCAATGGAACCCCTTTATTTTGCGCATCGTCGTAATCGCTGTTGGCGTATGTATGTATGTACTATGTATATTCCAATTAAATTCAGGTACGGGTTTGCTGGAGTGTTGAATTTCAAACGATAATTGCGCGAATTGTTTGCTTTGAAATGGAAACTTGTTTCAGGCAATCTATTGACGCGTTCTGAGTCCAATTAAATTGACAAGAAGACTATCTCCCCAACTCACATCAAAAATAATATCAGCTTCTACAATATATTTGAATCAATTACTAAAAAGGTTTTCAAAAGGGCGAAATAAAGGAAATAATATGAAAATATTTTTACAAAGTTTTCTTTTCTTATACATATTTAGTATAAACATTTTTTTTACGGATGTATTGCATAACCTACTTAATATAAAACAACTAAAAATATTAAAACAAAAGTAACATCAAAATCTATAGTTTGCTTAATATGTTTTTAACTATTCTTCTATATACCATATAATACATATTATAATCTTTTCAATAAAATCGAATTAGGTATAAGATTTATTTCAACCAACGCAGACTTCACTGGTGGTTTCTAGCTGATGTCAGATTTTGAATTTGCTTTTACGACTCACTTTTTGGAATGACTTTAACACAAAGAAACTTCGCCAACCAGCATAGGCCCACGCTTCTCGAATCTAACTATTGCGCCCACATTAAGTTTTATGTAAAAAGTTTTTTATGAATGGATGGACATTAAATCGGCCAGGTGGATAACTTTTTGACTCGATTTTACAGTACGTCTACGCTCATGTGGACCAACCAACGCCATATAGTGGGCTTTCGAAAGCACAAACACTTAAGCGTTCAGTCTAAAGATTTGTGAATGAATTATCACTACATTATACATACATATGTATGCATGTACATATGTATGGTTGTAGGTCGGCACTAAATTAATGCGGATTTTCAAACACAAATATCAAATTGAAAACTGGGTCTATTAAAATAAATTATTGCATCGAGCGCAGACAAAAGGTATGATATGTGTATGCATATGCCGTAGATACATGTATATACATGTATACAGGTTAGTATATATGTGCATATGAATGTGTGTTCTTATTCAAATGAAGATAAAATCAACTTGGGTGATTGTCTCCTCTTTCTAGCTAAAAGTCAGATGGTCTTCAGTCATTTAGTTTTACTCATTTATATTTTCTTGGGGAAGATAAATTGTTTATCTAAAAAAGTACCTACGTATGTATATATTTATAAGCATATGTAGTTTCAGCAGATAGATATAACTATAACAATAGCGAAGTATTGTAGTACGAATAGAAATGCGGTAAAATATTTTGTTTCCCATGTTTGAGCACATCTTTTCTTGTAAAGTTCAACGCTAAATGGTAAAGTATAACAATTATGAATAAAGTATAAGCGAATTTAAATTATATTATCTATTTATAATTGTTTTATATAATTAAATATTTATGAATATTTGTACAAACATATTGTATGTATGTTTTGAGAAACAAAGCCAATGAAGCGAAATTGGCTCGTCTTCTTCTTGTAAATAATTACTACACCTCAAATTGTGGCACTGTCTATCCCTATTAATAATTTCGTATAACATTGAATCTTTACCAGGACATTTATCAAGGATGTCCAGCCAGACAGTATGTATTCATTAAACGCATAAATATGTATCTCACATGTGGCTATTCAGTACATAAATAACAGTACGCTCGAAAGGTACATAGGTATGTATAAACAACCCACCGCAGAACAATCAACATAATATAAATTTAGAATAGACCCATTCGACGCCAAGTTCAACCGCATGCTTCTTTTTCTCAAAAAAGAAATTCATAAGTATGATAGATACAAATGTATGTATATACATACATGTGTCACTAAAAGGCTATAATTTACCATATCTATTATTAAGAACGTGTATTTTTCTTATCACTTGTGAGTAAGAAAAATCTTTACTTGGTAGGTATCTATGATGTAAATATTGTAAGTAGATATATATGCATACAATGTATGTGTGAATAGGTATATTGATGTATCTTCAATGACCGAAATAACAAAACATTGCTTTAAGTGCGGATTAGCTGGTGCATTATTTCTACTTTCAAACATACGTTCGTACATACTTGGAAACATATTTTTGTACATGTTCAAAAACTACAAATGAATACCACTGTACAATTGACTAACCGAGGGGCATTCGAAAATGCTTTGATACATTTGACATCGTCTGTCAAGTAGACGAGAATACACGCTCATATGTAGTACCATGAGTATTTATAGATCTACCTCTATCAGTAGCACAAGGTATAACTGCCACATATTTCTCTGTTTACATATATTCAGTTACATTCATATTACCATAGTTTTGTTTGTTTCATGCCCCAAAATCGGATGCTGATCCTAAGGCATGTGGCATTGACAAAAAGAACCAAATTCGTTACTTTCTTCTAGGAATATGTGTATGTAGGTATATGTAGTACATCATATTTTATTTCCTATGGCTTTTAGTTATACTCAGATATGAAGGTATACAAACATACCATATTACTCGTATCAACGACTATCTGGATAAAGTGCATTTGAAATAACTTTTATTATCCGTTTTAATAAAAAATACCTACTCACTTCCATACATATGTATGTATGCATGTTACATATTAAGAAATATACAATTATGGATGTAAGGTGACCTGAAGAAAATGAAAAAAAAAAGTTTTATGAATGAAAGAGTAAGACGCGAGGCCTGCGCACCTGACTTTTATTGAAAAGCCTGTTGCCTGCTCAAACCGGTTAGCCAGCAAACGCGAAGAAGTAGTAGAACGGCTGTGTGCATCGTTTTCTGCTAATGGTAATTGTCAGAAGAAGTAAAAGCGGCCATTTATTATAGTGGCAATTTTTAGCGAAAAAAAAGCCAAATGCCAGACTGTTGGCTGCACCAGTCAAAAGAAACTGGTTTCCAACCGGCCTTTACAAGTTTTTTGCACTTTTAATATGATAGGTAGTAAATACGAGTGTGTATATGCATATGTTTAGATACATACTTATGTACATATAAATATGTATATATATTCGTATGCACGGCTATATTTGATTGTATAGGCAAAGGAAACTGGACTGTCCATTTTTTCTCCGATGCGAAATCTTGTAAGCTTGGTTCGCAATCTTGTTGATGCATGCATGTGAAACAGGAAGTAGTACCCCTCTACCCTTTACTGGAGTATAAATCTCAGCAGTATAAATAAAACAAGTTGATAATTCGTCTTAAGCTGGTCCTCGGGAACTGAGCAAAGTAATGCAAGGAAAGTCATTCTTGATATGTTCTAGTACTTCTGTAGTAGCCGTAGTTCGCAGAAAATGTAAAGTATCAATTGTCGTATCTCGTGAGAATTAATTATTCCCACATGTATCGTAGCGTAATATGTATAATATTTGGCTTCTTCGTAACTTTGCTTTCTTAATGATAGAATGCATTAATGAGTCAAGTGCTTGAAACAATAGTTTCACATCAAGAGTTTGTGTATTATATTACATATAAATTGTCACAAAGTCGAGTGTATACATAAAAGAATCGTTGGGAACTTTTTGAAATACATATGAAATACTTACGATTGAATCAAAACTGTCTCAAGTTTCTACTAGTAGCTTCTTAAAAAATAAACTAGGTAATTGATAGTTAAGCTGATTCTCATGGATCTTCACATCTAATAGGGATTCATAAAATGTACATATCGATATAACATATGTTCGTATATGTATACTTTTGATAAGATAAGGTATAATAGTTGTTGCACTATTCAGATACGTAGTCTTAAATTATTGAACATCCAACAGCGTAGAAACTATATAAAATATTTATTTAAACACAATGTTTGTTAAGATATACATACATATATACATATGTATAAATTAAAGTCAAATGAGCCCACCTCGTTAAATGGCCGAGTTGGGTTTCAGATAAACTGCAGAGTAGGTAAGCTGTGAAAAAAAAACATAAATTGGTAAGCTTGCTCACAAAAAGTGGAGTAACATTTTACGACAGCTCTTACCAGCATTTGTCGCAATGCTTTTTACACATTGGGTGCCGACTAATAAATTATTTTGAACTACCTTTTATCACTTACTATGCCCTATGCCCTACCGGGGATGGACCAAAACCTTGTCTCTTCCGTTCGCTGTGCTATTCATCTTCTCATTTTCTGCACAAGGAAAGGGGTTAGTTAAACTATTTTTTTTGTCCATCTCCGAACGGCGGAAGAGTTAGAAACTTTTTCATACACAGAATATTTCCATTTCGGAGGTTTGCCTTTGGGCGTCGAAAATACGTATTGTGACGCCCAAAAAATCTGGCCTGAGCCATGCAAGCCAGTCAGGGCTTAAAAACTAAGCAAATCGATCTTTCCTCAAATATAAAAGTACTTCAATTGAAAGAAATGACAAGAAAGCTTCCTGTCCTTCACTACGCCACAGAAATTCTGAGTGCTGCCGCAGTTCAGTGGCTTGTCCGCAGCTATTCGAGTGGCGTGGAAGTTTAGCGGCACCGCTTGTTCGGCCCGGGTCAGGAACGTTTCTATTTGAAGTCACTTTGCATGGGTATATCAATAACTTTATCTACACGCAGTAAAGTTGTCTGCGTACTCTAAAGCATTATGAACTGATCCCAAAAAATCGCTTGTGCAGATATTGGAGAGAATCGTTGAACTAACCGCACAATGATAACTTACAAACTTAAGCTACTGCGCCTTTTATAACTGTTAAATGCAAATTGACAATTGCCAACCAACATAATGAAACTTTTCGAGTAAATGTGAGAAAAAGTTAGCTTGCAATAATAAATAGAATAAATTAGGAAATGCCGCGCTGTAGTCCACACAAAAAGAAAAACGTCTGTAAATTTCTTTCTTATACTTGCAAAATAATAACTTAGAAGTGAGCGGGTTTAATTTAACAATGCAGATAGCCAGGGATAGCCAAGCAAATGATGATGAAAGTTAGTCGACTCCAATTTTAAAATTTTGTACGATATTTGGCATGTCGATAGAATTACGTACTTAGTTATTCACTTACAACTTACATATGTACATACTTACTTAAGGAAGTTACGAGTAATTATGCCGACAGAATTACGTATTTAGTAATTTACTTAGGACTTATTCACTAACTTAAAGAATAGTTATGTTCTTTAAGGTTGGCAATATCTGAAACAATGTCGAAAGGGTTAGAGTATTTTAACAATTGTGAATTTCCACAGCAACTCGTACGTAAAGCAGAAGCCGCAGAACTTTATATTAAAGATTAGCTAAATTAACAATTGTATTCCTGTTTAAAAAGGAAACGTAAATAAATTATAAAATTTTAATGTGTTTTTTTTTATCCCTGTCCATTTACCCCAAATCATTGGAAAGGAACTACGTTCTTCAAATCAAAATCTCTCTATCTAATCTATACCAGTAAATCTAAATACATTACGTATGAATAATGCTGCGTAGTACGCCTATTAGATTGTGTATACATACGTAAGTGAATATCCTAAATTTATCAGGTAAAGATTTTCAAAATAAATTAAATTTTGCATCCCATATGCGTGCCATTCCGGCGAAATATAATTGAAGAAATTGTTTCATTTTTGTTTCAGTCACAGCTCTGGGAGTCCTGCATGCAAAACATCTGTTAACCATACTTTACGTTCCTCCACTATATTAATTTTTTAAAGCATCTTTGATGAGATTTCTTTAATTTTTTTTTGCAAAATAAGTATGAGTAAGTTTGATATGTGATAGCCGCTGTGAATACGTGGGAAAGTCAGTTCTTTACAGTTCCTTGCATATACATATGCGTAGTGTTGTATATTTAGAGCTTGCTGAATTGGTTTAACTCGGTTTTAGTCCAAAAGATGTTATTTATATATTTGCAGATTCACATATAAATATTAAATGTTGTAATATAATATAATCATATCTACGAGTATGTATATACCCATGCATATGTGTTCTTTTGCAATAAAAAATATCCAAGCGTCAGAGATTTAGGTAGCGATTTGAACTGTTTCTCGAATTTACTTGTTATGTAAAAATTAAACTCTAGCTGACATGGTTTGTATATACATATACTTACGTATGTAAGTAAGGAGGATGGGAAATCAATCAGTCATTTATATTTCAACTCTTAAATTCATGTTTTAATATGGAACACTTTTATTTTATTAATGCTGCTTTATTTCACTTCGGGTATTTTTCATATGAAACTTACAAAAGTTATTATTTTTCTATTTTCCCTTAAACGGCGTATACAATATTTTGGAAGCGACAATTTACAAATCATAAGTAATAAAATAATAGGTTTATCAGACGTTCAGAAGGCTTTGTGGGACATTCCTCTATCAGGACAAAAAAGGGCTGACCCAGGATAGACTAGTGTTGCCGTTTATATTCCACGTCGATTGAGCATCTGCACATAGTGCGCTAAACTTCACACCCGGCATTTCGAAGCGGCTAGTGGGGCTGTAGGTAATCGCGATATGAGGGAAGTTGTTCGGCAGTATCATGTGAAGGAGAGGAAACTCCCTCGTCGTTTCATGGGTAGCCCCACAAGGGCCGGGTCGGTTCGATGTGTACTTAAACCATAACCGGCTTGTAAAGTATTGGTAAAAAAGGAAAAACTTTCCAAATTTATTAAAAAAAAAAAAAATAATTAATAATCCCTAACAAAAAAAAAATAAAAAATATACACGAATGTTTGTGTAAATATGTAATATGTTACTCGTCGTTTAAGTAGCTTAAGTACCTACATACATATGTAAAATAAATAAGTTTGTGTAGGAAATTACCGCATGGGGCCAACAAGATAGAATAATAATGCTGAAAAATGCACTATGTAAAAAAAATTATGTCGAGTAAGATATTAAGTGAAATATTTGTACAATAGATCTAAGAGCATACTTATGTTCCTACAATACTTAGACGCACATACCTATAATAATGTATTTTCGGTTATACGCGTGTTTTGAACCCTTTTGCTGATATCGCTTATTGTCATTTTAAAACAACGGATGTTTATACAAAATGAAATATTTAAGGCATACGAGAGACCATTCATTGCGTTTATTTTACAAATGCATATGTAGAACTTCACAGACCTCATCATTAACACGGTACGTGCTGAGTATTGTTTCAACGATGTGAAGTTAAGACATAACAACCCCAATTAGCAGTGTTAATTTACACTTATAAGTCAATTGACTATTTCAGAAGTTCCCGCCTAGTAGGATGTATGTTATAATGCTTAAACGCTATTGTTATTCGTATATTAAGCCCCTAAACTAATCGCACCAGAAATCACGTTTAATTTCAATTGCGCAAGTCAACTTCTAAAATAAAAAGTAAATGGGGTGGATGAAATACCCTCTTTTACGCTTTTTGTATGCATCTTGCACGACCTCTTTCATCGATTTGAACTATGTTTCATGGTATGACCAAACAGCCGTACGAACATTCATATTTTATCGAAACACAATCTTTCAATATAACAACAAAAACTTAATAAATGCCCAAACCATTGTATCGTGCCACTTCCGCACTTAAAAATTCTACAACTGCTAGTAATCTCAACCCAGTCTCTCATCAAAATCAAGTCAGAACTTTATTCATATATTTACATAGAAGAGAAGTGACTTTAACCCCGTACTTGAGATTTCATTCGTATATCTTCGATCGTATCTCAGACGACTTTTGATGTGTTTAACACTCATTTGACATGTATGCAAATTACGGACAAATATGTGCGTATGTATACAGATTTACAAACACGTACATTTGTACGTGTGTGTGACACTTGTATTGACGAGTATATCCAATATGTGAATAGGAATAAATTATAGCTAGATCCTTTCCTTATATAAAATATGCATTTTCTTTTTATTCACGATTCACAATGTTTATTCATAATAAAATATAAATCTACATACTGTTTCTTTGTTCAAACCCCTTAAATGCGCTTATTTATTTTAATTGTATTTAATGTTTACACTTCCATATAATTACATATAATGTAAACAGTAGTAATAGTAGGTATTTTATTTGGCATTTGATTATTATATATTTACCAATATTTACCAGTTGAAGCAGAACCAGAACCTAAAATCAAAATTTCAGAAAGGCACACTTCATTAAATATCGGTATCGCTCTTCACACTAATGACCAGAGAAATAAATAAAACCATTTTTTTTATAAACTGTATTTATTTTAAATACTCGTAACTTTAATTTTTCTCAATATATGTATAATCTTATTGTAATAACATGCATCACGTAAGATAAATTTATGCACGTTGAGATTCTACGATACTTATTGTCCTTCTTACTGATCATAAGATCATCTTATTGAATTAAATACTCGTATATGTATATGAATTAGAAAAAAAAATATTTACAAACATACTTATCCATATATATGTATGCGTACGTATGCCAATATAGACATTTCTACACATGTTCGAACGCACTATGTACATCAAAGTTAAATAGAGAGAAATTCTATAAAAAAACATTATAAATAGATATTCTTTAAAATGTTGATCTCTTAGAACAGGTACAAATCACAGCCGTTAACACAGGTTTAATATTCAGGTTTTAGGTCTTCTGCCTGTGTATCTTAGGGCATTGTCAGTCTTTACAGATGCAAGAACGCATGCTATATTTTTCATTTAATAAACCTTAAAAAAAATCAGTTATTGAGAAATCAAAAAAAGAAGATTTAAGTTGCATGCTTACCACAGGAGGATACGACAAATATTTATCGCTCATATTAAAATACGATCCGTCAGGCGGCGGCGCCGGAGATGGTGAAGATATGTAACTTCCTTTTATTACCAACGACGAAGCGGGTGAGGGTGACGGAATATATAATCCGTTTGATACTAACATTTGATCATCTTTTGATCGATTATCGTTCATAATTTTAGCATGACGTTTGGGGTTCGGCAATGTTTTCGTATAATCTTTAATAAATTGGTTTTCATTAAGAATGGGTATAAAGAAATACAAAAATATAGAAATAGATAGTTTGATTAAAATACAAAATTTACGAATAAATGCTAAGTGGTCAAACATTGTTCTCTAGCCCTAGAGTGTATTCGGATTACCTGCGCTTATCGTATACGGTGGTGAACTTAAAGAACTTTCCTGATATTTTGGCGGAAATGATGCTGACTGAATTATATCAACATTTTCGACTAAATAAGTTGAGGCTGCTTTTTTATGATTGTCAATCTATTATATATATAAAGAGTTTTGCAATGATTTTATTACCAAGATTACCATTATAATAAAATTACCTTGTAATCTGAATGATTGTCATCCTTAGAATACGCATCATCGGTTTGATGATCACTTTCAGATGAATCCTTATTTTGACGTCTAATTACAAACCATGCTACTAGCGCCGCATTTAACAAGAGTAATATTAGGGCAGCAGATGTTATGCCAACAATTACCAAATTTGGCATTTCGTTTTTTTCCATGATTTCAAGGGTAACTACGTCTATGTTGTCCTTGAATATGGTTGTCCTAACATCTGGTAAAAACTTGCTTCCACCAGCTTCATTTGCTGCCATTACAGAAAATACATATTCCATGTTTTGTTTAAGTCCACTTATAGTAGCATTTAGAAAATTTGCTCGACCTTCTACATATTTGTATTTTTCCTCATTCACTTGCCTAATTCATAGGTCAATACTTTATTTAAACAATACATTTTTTATAATTTTTATTAAACAAACCTGTATCGTATCCTATAATGTACAGGTAGTCCACCATCAAAACCAGCTTTCCATGATAATATAACGCTATTTCCCGTTGATTTTTTAATAGATAATTTTTGTGGGCTATCAGGACGTGTGGGTTTATTTAACTCTAACAGCGTACTTGATTCGCCATATATGTTTTTAGCGACACATTCATACATCCCATAGTCGTCACTAGAGACTTGTTCAACGTAAAGCTTGGAGCCACTTGAAAGTTTATCAATTTGATACTCTTCGGTTCTGATTTTATTTCTGCGGTACGTTTTAACATCTTTGCCGTTTTTTCGCCAAATAAATATTGGAGCTGGGGAGCCTTGCGCTGTGCATTGTAATTTGCCACGATTACCCAAATGTGTAGCAAATCGCATTGATAATGGAGATACATCGACTTTAGGTGCCGCTTTGAATAAAATTAAATATAAATTTTATTTAAATATAAAAAAAAAATTAAGCAGATTAAACTTACATTCAACAATAAGGAGAACGTCTCTTTGAGCCACAACACCTCTTTGATTATCAGCTGTGCAAGTAAAATTTCCTATGTCCGAAACTTGAACATTTTTAATATGCAAGTTTGAGGTTCCATTAATGAAAGTTGTGGTCGTTCGAGAAGCCATATCGTAGTCGGATCGATTCCATCTAACATGCTCTTCCGTTAATGGTTTGCCGTTAATCGAACAAGAAAGTACTGCATCCTTTCCAGGGACAAAATTATTTTCCTCAGAAACTGATTCGATATCTGGCGCATCTGAAGTGAAAATTTTTATGTTGATACAGAACACACTCATCAAAGATTTATATAAGTATCCTTACATTCGACAATCACATGCACACTAATTGCCGTTATTCCTTGTGAGTTCATAGCTTCACAGGTATATCTACCCGCATCGCTTCTCTTCAATTCGATTATATTTATAGCCGGTCCTTCCACAATAATCCGTTTGTGTTCACCAATTCTGTTGTTCAATGAAATCGGAAAGCCATCCTTAGTCCAAGTAAATGACATTGTCATTGGATTAGCAGTCGCTACTAAAGGGATTTGCAATGAATCACCTTCAACCCCAGTAAAAGTCAATTTCTGAGGTGTTACAAATTTAGGAGCATCTAAATGCGCACAAAAAACAAATCAGATAAAATTATTCAAAATAAATTTTAGAAATGCTTATCACTAACACAAAATGTCCAGGGAAATTGTTTCATGTACACTGCGTTGCAACGCTTCGTTAATGCTTTGGCATGTGTATACCACATCATGCATTTCCTGAGTAATATTAATATATAATTCCAGCGTAGATACAGATCCACCCCATAGACCAGGGCGAATTGAAGGATTTTCTCCTATTAGTAAATTATTGAAAACATTTAATTTTCTATATAGAACAAAAGTCTGTTACCATTTACTGGAATTCCATCTTTCCACCACGAGAGTAAGGCTGGAGGATTGCTGGAGCTTGAGTCACAAATCAATTTTGCAATTATACCAGGGTAAAGATCTTTTGGTTCAATTCTAATTTTTACAGTTTCAGGCGGAACTACAATATTATATACGTAAATAAAAACCCGGAAAAAAGAAAATTACAACTTACAGTAAACTTGTAAGTTTTTAACTTCAAACAGAGGAATATCACTAGCTGGACTTTCTACACTACATTTGTAACGAGCCTGATTGTCGGAAGCATTTGCTAAAATTGTTACCTCAGAAACAACTGTGTTTGCATTCACCTTAGATGCAGAATTCAACTGATAATGAAAATAAATTCAAATGCAAAAATGAGTAATGTGAACCATGTTTGTATTAACTTATGAAATTCATTAGTCTTATTACCTTTTTATCATTTTTATACCAAATTAAATTTGGTGGAGGATTTCCTCCCGACGATGTACAAGATAATTTTTGAATTGATCCAGCCGTAATTATATGTCCTTCTTTATACCCTGTAACAATTGGTGGCAAAGGTGGACCTATGTATATAATAATAATTAGATTTTTTTATATTGAATTACAACTATTACAATAATTATATATATAAACATAATAAATCTGTGAAGAAACCTTTCTCACGAGGCCTCATTCAATAATAAAAAAGGAGAAAATGAATCGTATGATTCGAATAGTTTATATTTATATATTCGAACGATACGATTTACCTTCTATACTGAAAAAGTAACTGCTAAACAAAATAACTGGGTAGCATTAAAATTTGTCTTCCTTGTTTTATCATATAAGCAGCCATAGTAGCCATATAAGCAGCCATAGTAAAGTAACCTTTTTTTTAATTACATAAGCTATTTTTATTTCGACTTTATCAGAACATCCCTGTACTGTAGATAGATGACCTATTGCCTTCGTTTATATATCAACAAAGCCGTGTTCATTTGTAAGCAACGAAAATACATAAAATATTTGCATGCTTTTACCAAGCCAAAAATACTGCTAATTAAATGTCTACCAATATAAACGATTGATTAATCAGAATCTGTTGATTGCTTTTTTTGCGATCGTTTATTATAATACATTACTTATGTACATATTCCATTTTATCGCTGAAAAAAATGCTATAGTCATATACTAGTCTATTTCAATGTGTCTTTCCAGTGAATAAAACACTGTGATATGTTAAAAATAAATAAATCGAAAACATTCTGTCAGATGTAACGAAAACATCTACATGTTGATTAAAATGGTAACAATTCCCTGTTTTTATATGCAAAATGTGCTTTAATTTCCTTGAATATATGCTTTATATATGTATAGATGTACACTACTTACGTAAAACATTTAAAGCATGTGTCGCTACTACTGCTTCTGTAAGGGCTGCATTAAATGCATTACAAACAGCTAGCAATGATGTTTTATCTGAGGGAATGTTGATAGATAAGTTTGATGCTGTTATCCAACCACCTGCAATAAATAAAAATATATTTCGCTTTTGTTATATTATGCTCTTATTTTAAAGATTAATTTTGATAGACTTGCCGTTGGCATCCTGTACTTCCTTTAAATTTGTGGCATTCATTTGCTGACCATCAATACTCCAACTTACTTCGGCTGACGGATTTGAAGGGGCAGTAGTGCATGAAAGTTGAACAGTTTCTCCTCCTTTAGCTTCCGTTGGCCCTGTAATCCTTGCTTCTGACGGTGAAACTTTAAAGAAAAATTTACTAAAACATTCAAGTCTTAGACATATTTTTAAAATTACATACATATAACAGATAAGATAAGATCTGCCTTCAAACTTCTTTCCGCAAGTATATTTTTTGCCTCGCAAGTTAATTTTGATCCATCATCATCCGGTTTAGCTACGAATTTATACACATTTTCTGAAAGACGTCCCATATTCCTAATTAAATAAGTATATTAAAAATATATACACGCTGCTAACATTTGAACATCTGATATTTATTTACTTTTGTGGTGAAGATATAGCGACTCCATTTTTGTACCAAATTAATTGGGCTGGAGGGTTTCCACCCCTACTACGGCACGCAATTTCAACTTTTTGACCTCGTCTTAAACGTTCACCCGTATTATATCCCTCGAAAAAAGGTGGTCCAGGTGGATCTAAAGTGTTAAAAAATAACATGCATATGTATGTTGAAAAAAAAGCTAAATTATGTGGAAATTGGAAACCTACACAAAACTGAAAGGTGAATGTTGGCACGCATTGGGACGTCTGGTGGAAGAGCTATGTGTTTTGCCTGACATGAGAAGTCCTTGAAGTCATCATCAGCAGTTGGTAAAATACTAACTGTTGACGTGGTAGTAAATGTTTTAAACATTGTTTCTGTTATTTCGATTTTCGGCTCGAATACTACAATTATTCAATTTTAATATAAGTCAATTTAAATGAAAGAGATTGTAATCACCACTGGCGAATTCGATATTTCCGCGATACCAAATAATTTCGGCAGCTGGTTTAGCATTTTCCACTATGCACTTAAGAGTCAGATTTTGTTTTTCAATAACCTCAATTTTGGATTTAGAGGAATAACCTTCTATCTGAATTGAGGTGGGAGCAGCTAAATAAGAAACAAATCCGAAAAAGTAAATTAAAACATATTATACCTACTTAATTTTGTAAAATGGAAATAAGTTTTGATTAAAATACTACTTCGCAACCCAAACCATCGGCAAGTTTCAGTATCAGTATTTTCTTGTTAGGTATAATCTTTGCAATTATTATGAAAGACAATTTTGACAACCGACAACACATCTATTGTTCATGTAAAATCGGTAAAGCGATCCATTGGAGTACAAAGTAAAAGAGGACAGAAATAAGTTTTTGCCTTACAGAGCATCATTATCTTTATGTTAAATAGCTTTAATTGCATAACTTCGAATCCTTTTGCTAGAGGCTAAACGACTAAATAATGGTATAATGGCATAAGAATCCATTATAAGTTGCTCAGTGATTACCACTTTACTAGGTAAAATCCAATCTTATTGACTACAGTAAATATACAAGTAAAATATTTAAGGTTTGTAATTTTGAAGAAAACTATTATTGCATTGACAATTTAAACTTTTGTTACGAAAATATTTAGGATTTATTTTAAATGATTAAAAATACAAATATTTTGTTTCAGATTTAATAATTGACTTTATTTACTTACCAATAATGTTAAGTTTTGCGTTGGCTCGGATAGCGGGATTACCTTGTGCTGGCCCTACTTGGCACTGATATTCTGCATCGTCTTCCAAAGTGGTGTTCGATATTTGCAAATTGTACACACCGCGTGTAAAATCACCAATAACTGAGTACCTTGGATACCCAGTAATAACTGATGAAAATCCTAGTGCGAAACCGTCTTTTGTCCACTGTACTTTTCCGGCTAAGTTTGCAATTTCACAGCGTAGTAGAGTATCAGTTCCTTCAAGAATTTGTACGTCATGTGGCGTGACTCGGTAATTTTGCATTGTGTTGTTTGTTTGTCCTTTCACCACGGTAATTACAACGAGAACTGACATTTAAAATAAGAACAAAAAATATTTTCCTGTATATTTATTACTTTATATTTTTTTAATTGATAATACTCATATCCCATCAACAATTAATTAGAAATGTATGATTATAAGTATGATACTCTATTGACTACACTTATTTAACCTATATATTATCTCTCTTAGCCAGAAGTGAAAGCAATCCAATTCGTACCAATTGCATTTATTAATCATATAGAACCAGCGGAAAAAGGAGTCATTGTATCATTATTTTGTGTTTGAGAAGTCTTTGCTCCATTTTATTTTAAATTTCGCTTTCCAAAATTGTAAAATTTGATGTTGTGAGAGGCAGCATACATACTTTTAAATATGATTGAACAAGAACAATTCCAAGAAGTCAATGCACCCTATTTCTGAATTTTCTACACATGTGTAACAGAAACTTGAAAATTAATTACCTTACGCCTTAAGCACATATGAATGTAGCTATGTATTGTATATACTTACGTACATACGAGTAGTACAAAATTTCATGTTTCCATGTCAAATTTTCAACCAATTATAAAAATGTAAGACCAAACTTTAAGACAATTTATGTGATAATATCTATACATACATATGTACATGGATATGCTTCAACCTATATACCTATGCACACTCGTATAATATCAATAAATATGCATTATTATCTAAACATACTATATACGAATGAAAATGGTTTTATCTCACAGAGATACCTACATTGCCCTTTAAAGGAATGCCTAAAGAAGTCAAGAACCATGGTTTTGTAGCACCAAGCCGAGTGACTAAGAAAATTCGTATGACACACGCATCCATACTACTGCTCAATTTAAAATGGATAGGCAAACGATAACTCGCAGGAAATACACTTCTTGTTTCCTTTATTTCGCTTTTTTCAAAGTGCACTTAATACTCGTATATGTACAAGGAAGCACTTTGCTGACCACGGGGAATCCTTGAAGTGTGACCAAAACCGGTCGAACGAATTACTTGTATACGGCAAAAGTTAAGGTGAAAGAGATTGTATACTTGTATTTACTCGTATGTACAATAGCTACACAGGCAAACACTGACCGGATGTCGCACAGAGTTCTTCTGTTAACTCAGTTTTTTTTATGTTCATAGAAGATTTTAAAAATGTTCCAAATAATGCCAACGCGAAAAAGAAAATTATAATACATACCTAATAATAAAATTGCTCTTTGATGAACTCAGATGTATACGGACAACTGTAACAAAGGCACTCTCCATTGAATTACACTCATTTAATAACTGAATATTTTACCCTCATCATCTTAATGAAAGAAATTGAAATCGTAAAATTCATTATTAAATATTTTGTAGGGTTTAACCACATTATTTTCTCTGTGGCGTGGTGGGACGCGAAATTTCGTAGAAAACGAATAATTAACACCAAAGGCCTCCTACAATTGACTGGCCACTGAAACTAATTGAATTAAATTAGACAAAGACGCTAAGGTCACTGGTGATGAGCGATTTATAATGCATTCATAAAATCTTCGATTTCAATAGTAACATTTCACGTTTGAATAATACAATAGAAGTAGGTATATACCCATAAATACATAAATATGTATTTACTTAAAATTAAATGCAAATACATATGTATATATCGGTATCTACAAGTGTAGATATGAAGGAGAAAGATGTGAATACCAATTGAGATGCTCGAGTGTTGAGCTTTATTTTATGAATATACCTACAATAATTCCAATTCAAAACAAAAAATGAAACAATATTTGCAAAGTAAATACTTTAAGCAGTTGAACATAATATCAGAATTAAGCAAAAAAATATAAAATGCACATGCACATGCACATGCACAACAAAAGTTGTACCCATTTTATTGTAATATACGAGAACATATATATAATTTAAACTATAATATATCCAGTCTTAGCATTTTTGGCTTTTTTATCAACTACATATTCCATTAGGCACTTTCCGTTTTCAGTATTAATAAAATTACTTTACGCTCCATAAAAATCACGCTTAATTGGACGGTCCCGAACTGTGACGATATGATATACACGCAGAAAATATGTAAGTAGTTCAAATGATACCCAAACCTGACTTGAAAAAAATATATCTATGTATGTATTTATATATCTACAAGTCAGCACTCAACAAGAAAAAAGTTCACAGGAGACAGTATAAAGGAAAAAAAAAACTTTCTCAAGGAAGCCAAAATCCCCTTTCCCTCTATAAAGAAGGGAACAGATCAGAATGCACAGGCAAAGAAGGCCATGAAATTCGAGCAGGTGCGCAAAGTCTTCTTTGGGGCTATCCCTTAGCAGTTAGTTGCTTCTGTTGCCTGTAAAAGTTGAACCCACCTGTATCAGACATATGCGGGTCTTAAATTAAATTTTGCTACAAATGGGAGGATATTACCATTCTGATGTGTAGCTCATGGTAGTTCCGAAGAATAACTAAGGAACTAAATTTGTCAATTTAAATGGCGGAAGAAATGATATGCTTTTCTCACCTTTCATTTGTATACGCATTAACTACTGTTTACTTGTATATTTAACTTAGCAAAATATTTACATAAAATGTAACAATAAACATACATGCTTCATACAAATTAAGAAGGATACTTTTCATAAATATCTATTTCGATTATGATACATTAAAGCGAGTAAGACATAAATATGTAGGTATGCATGGAAGTGCGAAGGTGCGTCAGCTATTTACAATAATGTCACTTAATTCATTAGAGAGTTAGACCGGAACGTTAGCAGGTAGGGCCATTAAACTTTCAATACAATAATCGAAAATATGAATGGAAAGACATGAATCGAGGGAATCAAAGTCATATCAATATTTATACACTTATATATATATATTTTCATATATGTGTATGTATATGTATA
The DNA here is from genome assembly GCA_963966105.1 of Volucella zonaria. NCBI lineage: Eukaryota > Metazoa > Arthropoda > Insecta > Diptera > Syrphidae > Volucella > Volucella zonaria. The sequence goes on along the minus strand of OZ014533.1, from coordinate 188,073 downwards.
TATACGCATATAAATGTGTGTAGAATCAAATTAACATTTATGAATATAGAAACGGAAAAAAACATTTGGGTACTCTGCATACATTAGTTTGTAAATTTGAAATAAAAAAAAAAGAAGAAAAAAAAAACTAGAAAAACACGTTTTAGTCCACAATGATCCCACGGTAAAAATATCAGTGGGAACAAAATTACACAATGTTTCTATGACATACTAATGAGGACAAGCAAATTAATCACTTGGAAAAGTATATTTTTGTGTTTAAGTGATTTGCATTGATAAAATAGTAAATTAGACCATTAGAACTACAATACAGTAAGGTGTTTAACTAGCTTAATCTTTGAGTTTCTTAACCTTATTACTAATGTGTTTGTTAGTTTGTATTATTATAAAAGACTAGACTTGGTGGGTATTGTTCAGCTATTGAAAAAATATATAAATTATAGCCTTGGTTTTGTAATTTTTATAATTAACAACAGAATTATGAATAAGAATTTACCTGAAACATATCCAAAAAAGAAGTAAAATCCTTTAAGCGTAGTATAGGCCATATTATCCAATTTTATATCATATAAATGTATATTATAAGAAGTATGAAGAAAAACTTATAACACGTAGTTAGAAATAGAACATAACTTTAGGCACATATATCCATTTTAAACAGTGCACTTAGTTTACTATATGCCATTTGTTTTAAATACTCAAATTTTAATTAAAAACACTACAATATATTTGTCTGAACTTAATTTTATCTAATAACTTTACCACCGACCGGTATAAATACAAAACATCAAAACATAAGTAATTTTGTCTTTAAACGTTGACTCAAAAATACAATTATTGTTGTAATGTTTGTCCACTTTAACCACCACGAACTGCGAATCCCGCACCCAAACACCTCCACAACGCTACAGATGAATTTAAACTGACGAATGCGGCAAAGAATAATAGCGTCTAAGATGGTTTGTGCTCGTACTCGAAAACCGAGCTCAATCCCAGCCCCAACTCGCACAACCTCTGTAGGTAGAACTGGCTTAAAGAGGTTTTTCTTGTCTTTTTCACATTTCTGTGTTGATGAAAGAAAATGTATCAAATGTCGCCACATGCAAGCATGGTGTTTAAAACTCACTAAAGCAACAAAATTATATAGCTGAATGAAGAGAATAGCTACGAGTATAAGTATCTGACAAACGAAAACAAAAATTCGAATTCGAAATTGTTGCTCACAAACACTTGCTCTTGTGAGTTATTCAGTTGTTCGGATTGTTAATGGTAAGGTTGAGGTGTGACTTGTGAAATGAGTGTAAACCAAATATGGTCGCGCAGAACTACAATATTATATATTCTCTTATGTGTTCCTCTCAGCGTCTGAAAATGCGAACTTAATTCTCTTCTCTACATTAATGGTCCGAAGATTCTGTGCACCGTGTGCGCGTACTGTGCTAAGCATCACCATCATCATTGCTTAAGATAAACTTAACGAAGCCACTGATGCATTTTAAATGCGTAGTAGTCCCATGCTCCATCAAAGTTTATAATACAAGAAAAATGTCAGCACATCTCCAAAATGCAAACATAAAACTCAACCATGTGTATGTAGAAGTTTGATATCAACTTTTCTGTTACGTTCTATACGTAAATGTTAACATTTAATAGACTGAAAATTTATCTTATAAAACTTGTGTGAATTTTTTTTATTTACAAATTCTCGTGCATATACCATATGCACACATACACATGTATACCGGTAGGATGCATATCTACATACTTACATGCATGCATATGTAGATTCATATGTATATATGTGCCGGGTATTATGCTGCTTTTAAAGCTAACTGGATGCTCTGCGTATACTCGTATGTTATGCCCGGCCATGGCATTTTGCTTTCAATTTATGAGTGCATTTTAGCACACTTGTTGTTAAACGCAATTCAATTATATTCGTTGAGTTTGCGCCACACTACAATTGCAATGTTTGTTTGCCATTTGGGTGCGGATATACACAAAACACAAATTTTTGTTTAATGATAAAATGTTATTTTAACGTAAAGTATGATTCCAAAAGGACATTATAAACAAATATATGTATGAATGTATATTGTATACAGTAGTATGTTAATATTCCGGCATTTGTGCGAGAAAGTTTTTCTTTTCTTTTCCGTACAATTTAGGTTTTTATAAATGAATAGTAAAAAATGCAAACAACGGAGATACATATTTATATATACTGTAGTTTATGTACAAACCTACATATATGTATGTAGACATGTTTCATAAACATGTGAGTACTCCCTTCTACTCTTACGAGTACTAGTTTTCGAATTAATATTCAGAAGCAACCAACTAGCATTGATTGTCAAGAAACCCTCAATTTATGTATGTACCAAAGTAGTGATTACTCGAACTAGTTCTGGATTAAGATAGCTTCTTTCCTTTGCACACAATTTCATTCAGGTTATGAGTTAGCGCTTTTTCACCAACATTCGTACGAGGACGTGTTTGCTATAAGAATCGCTGTGTGCAGTGTACAATTGTGGGTAGGTACGAGTAGGTAAGGTATCCGTATATTGCGAGTGCATTAGTGAACGTCTTTCGAGCAGAGATCTTATTTATTTCACTGGATAGTGGTGATTGCCCTTTTCCGGTCCGTCGTCGAACATGGTACAATTTATATTTTTATTGGTAGATACTATTAGCGCATCTATTTCATTCATAAATACATTCTATCTTCGCTTCTGTAACTTGTGCGATTTTAAATTGCCTTTTTATACAAGAGAAATAAAATTCATACAAGACACGTGTGTGGCGCCGGAAATTGAATATTTTCATTTCTCTTTTAATACATTTTACATATTTCTTTTCCAGTTATTAATACTTGCCTATTACAAAGCATATATTATGTATATAAATTCATACATATCTGCATATTTGTGTACATAATATAAAGAAATATTTGTTATTACATATTAGAAAGCATTTGGCTGATATTGGTCTATAAAAGATATGTACATATTTGTACGTACATATGTTCATAAAAACACATATCATTCACTACTTCAGCAGAAGATAGACTATTTGGATAATTTACTAAAAATGGCCATAAATGCAGATACCTACATATTTATAATGATTCGTAAATATCCTGCCCTGTGAACATTGGATGCAAATAAATATCATACACGAGGTACAGTAAAAAATATATTGCTAAACAATTACGCTTCCTGTAATAGTACGTACATACAAACAAGGATATGCGGGGATTTAAATATACATGAGCATTGCATTACAATTTGTTATAGTATAGTATATCCCGATCTACATACCTAAGCAATCGAAGCTATTGCAGTTGTCAATATTTTGGTTTTGCTACAAGCGTTATTGTTACTATAATATTTCCTCGGTTTAACTAGAATTTTTGTAGTTTTATCATTTCAAACAATGTTTCAAATGCATTTTAAATACCAACTTTTATTAAAGGTTTTTCTATATACAATGCAATAGATATGTAGATAGATATATAAAGGGTCCGCCAAACAATTTTTTTTTTGAAAATGCTATAAAAAAAACTACTGAATATTTTCTCAAATTTCTTTTTTTATTTGAAAGTACAATCCTTCCGGTTAATAATTCGGCTGGCCATGCAGTAGCCTACACGATCGGTCCAATTTTTAAGCACATTATCGATTGTGTGCAGCTGTATTTCACCAATGGCTTCACGAATATTGTCCTTTAAAGCGTCAATTGTCTCTGGCTTGTCGGCGTAACACTTATCTTTTACGGCACCCCACAAATAATAGTCCAACGGCCAAACGACATCAGCTCTGCGGCTGATAATGCGATCTTCAAAAACAGGGCGCAAAACATCGAGTGTAGCTTCGGCTGTGTGGCACGTAGCGCCGTCCTGTTGAAACCAAATGTTGCCAATATCCACCTCTTCATTTTTTGTGAACAAAAATTCGTCAACATGGCCCGATAACGATCGCCATTGACTGTAACGGCCATTCCTTGCTCATTTTCGAAGAAAAATGGCCCAATTATGCCTCTGGACCAAAATCCGCACCAAACAGTGACTCGTTTTGGGTGTATCGGCTTTTCAATGTATGCGTGCGGGTTTTCTGTGCCCCAAATGCGACAATTTTGCTTGTTTACATACCCGCCAAGATCAAAATGAGCTTCATCTGAAAAGATGATTTTTTTTGGCAAAATCGGCATCATGATTTTCAAAGTAATGTCACAATATTTCCCAGCGTTGTTCAAGCGTATACACAACCATATTCGTTCAGCGGAAGGATAAAACTAATTATCTGTCAAATCAGACATGAGCTAAGTGTTACCATTCACGAAATAAGCACTAGTTGAAAAAAAAAAAGTTAGATGGCGGACCCTATACATATTTCTAAAATCTATTTTGTATTTGCTTTATCATTCAATTTGTTTATCATTAACGCCTGCATTTAACTAATAGTAGGTTTGTAGGTATATACATACATACGTAAGCATATCCATACTGACATTTATTAAGTATCGAAAAGTAAATACCTATTGGAATATAAATGCCAGCAAAATTCACAGAGGTTTTAGATAATTATTAAGAACTGATTATTTGTAGTAGGTATCAGTTTATGCAATATATGAAGAATATGTGAACCCCGTTAACATCAAATTACAATTTAATCAAAATCTTATAAACATTTTTATATGCACACAGATAGCAGTTTGTGTATTCATGTGGGTAGCATTCATACTTGTACATATGTATATTCCGCACAACTTTTCAACTTTAAAATTAGTACGAAAAAATGATCATTGAGAAAATGCTAAACAAGATAATTTGAAATGCAGTAATGACGTATGGTATTTAAAAGGAAAGATTAGGGTGAAGAAACAACTTGAAAAAAAGAAGAGCCAATTGGTAATACTCCCAGTCATGACTCAATCGCCATGCTACAATCGTTGGTCGAGTCATTTACCTGGAAAGCGATCTTATTGCAGACAAGCCTTTAAGCGGAAACAAGAAAGCTAACAATGGGCTGCCTCAAAATTTTCCCACTATTGTCCCATGGGAATAATTAAATATTCTTAAGCGTGTGGCCCAAGTGTATTCTCCTGAGTTCATTGTCTGTGCGAAATCTTAAAAATATAATTTAAAAAAACCACTTTCGTTCCTCTTTTTTATTGAGTAAGCCATGCTGCTTGTTAAGCGGAAGGTGGAACTTAATACATGGCATATAAGAAGGGAAATTGTGCTACATTTACATTTATGCCTTACAAATTAAAATGTATACACTGCAATACAAGTACAAACTTTTCACATCCTTCTGACAATAAATTCAGATTGTGAATACTTTACTACAATATCTTTATTCGTTGCGTTTAAAGGGACCAATACTGCAATACTGAGTTGCCTAATGATATTCATACATATCAACAAATCGCTAAGAGATCACCCCATTCAACAGCAAGTTGCCCACGAGACATCAGATACAAAATAAATCTTAGATTTCAATTATAGATAAATCATTATTGGTCAAAACTTCCGTAGGGATCTATCTAATCCCGATTGAATGAATGATTTTTCGGTCAATTTAACCTTAGCGAAGGAGCGTCCCTTAATGAAGTGAAGAAATTCAACAAGACACATTATGCGAGCACGAATTCTCTATCGAATTTTCTTTCCATCTTTCAGTAGATTCAATTAATGAGTCAGCAATCAAAACAAAAAGCAAGGGATGAAGAGAATAAAGATGGGATAAGGGGTCCATTTCTATGTAGTGTAGGCGATGATGATAAATGATACGTACATATTTAATACAATACATACAGATGTATGGATGTACAACATAACTTTCTACATTATGGTACCTTGTACAAGTATATATACATATAGGTATTATATTATACTATGAGTAACATGAAATAAATGTAAATAATGTTTTTATAAAGCTTATTATCCTCCAAACGTATTGACTGGAACCGCAATTTCAATTAAAAGGGGCAACATTTTACAAACTTATAAACTAAAATCTTAAGTTACTAAGCCACACCCAGTGATTTGGATGCTTGCCAATATGGATGGGCGGATATTAAATATTAAAAATATGCAGCAACATTATTTTTTTTACCCTGCGCATCGTCAAATGTACGTATATACATACTTACAATATGTACGACTATGCCTTTAGTATACCATAGGTAGAAAATCGGTCATAATAATAAATTTGATCTAGAAGTAAAAAATTATTTTCATGCCATGACCGCGGGCTATAATTTTTAAATCATCTTGATATCACTTGAGCTCCTTATTTTTATTTCTTGGCAACTGCCATTGACAACTTGCTGCTTTCATACATACGAGTGCAAATGCATATCCAAAAAATGGAAATATATATAAAATATTTATTTTTTAAACCACTAGCCCTTGCTTTGTCGATTCTTTTATATTCACTTTTACTATATAGTTGACGAAAACTAAAAATTCGGATGGAGTTCCTCATTATCATCATTAAGTGTAGTATGAAACTTAAAATTAATAGAATTCATTTTTCCTTCGAAAAGAAAAATGAGGTGCTAGTGTACAGAAAATGTTAAAATGGAAATCTATGATTGCAACTATCAAGACACAAAATGGGAAGGATTTTTTTTCTCTCAAAAGCGTTCATACTTCCGTTTGGATAAAGCTCTAGCACTTAGGTGGGGCAACTTTAAAACGAAGCAAATTCGATTGGAAAGGCCATGTTTGTGATCATCTGTTTAAAGTAATCTGCGCGGCTATTACTAAAACGTAATTAATTAGGAGCGATTTTGTTTTTGTTTTTTTTTTTCACCCCGATAGCTTAATGTACGATTTAATGCACGATTTGGTTTACTCGTGGTGGTCAAAGCAAAGCTGTTGATGACTAAAATATCCATATGTGTAGTACGTAGTAATTCTAAGATTGAAACATTCATTACGATATTTTCTTACAATTTCTCCACTGACATACATACGGGTTTACTATTAAAAGGATTAAAATGAGATTGCCCATGCTTAAAATGGTGCTATTATATAAGTATCCACTCAAAACAACAACACACCTTTTTCAAAGTCTAGTCGATTGATTTTTTTGGCAATTGGCTAAGAAACAGAAAAAATAATATCTTACATTATAATATACAAATATACTACCCAGTACACTAGAAATCGTGTTATTCCAAAACTTACACCACAAATCATATCTCTCAGATTTGGCATGCAAAGGAAATTAAAATATTCTATTGTATGTCAGATGTCCATTTTCAGAAAGAATTATAGCAACCCGAACGAACTTGCGGGTATAAGCTAGTACCACATAATATTTCCTAATCGGTAATATGTAGAAAAGTGGTTCCTTTAATTTTATTAAAAAAATGTATTCTGTACTCCTTTTAGTCAATTTGAACTTCTAATCTACCCTTTGTTATAATTTAACTTAGTGCATCACCCATGAAACGAACGTTACAGCACTTTTGATTGTTAATTCAGCAGTAAGCAGAACAGAAGCGTATGTAAATTGAAGAAAGAGTGCGTCGTTAGCTAATTTTCTAAAATAGGGGATCTGGTTGATTTTGGCTGTTTCTATTAGTGATGGGAATTACCTCGAAAGATTCTGGCCTGGTCTATTGTTATTCTGATGGTCACTGGATTGCGCCTGCACGATAATGTACAAATGCCTTTATGTAAGTGGTTGTTGTAAGGACGATAGTTAAAGTTGCGATTAAGACGAAATTAGTTTAGCAGCTCGTTCGATCCCTGCCTGGTGCTGCTAAGATAGAGCTCTTTCATGAATTAAACTGTTAAGAACTCTTCATAAATTTTAAAGATGGAATCAGGTTGCATAATTGGAAGAAGCAAACAGTGCTTGTTTGGATTGTTTTAAGTATGGCGGGAGCAAGCATATGGTAAAATACTTATACTGTTATTTATATATGTATACTGATTGTTAGCTTATGAAGTTATAGATATACATTAATTTACAAGTCTTTAACCAGGCATACGCTTTCTAAGTCGGATACAATTAAGTTAAATGTGACCACTTTCAGAATAAGGGATAATTACAGACTGGACTATACTTCTGATATACTGGACTATATCGTCTGTGGTGCCTGGTCAAACGGTAGTTAAAATATTTTTTATTTATTTTTATAAAAAAAATGTATTCTTTATTCTTTTAACCTTGAACTTTATAGAACTTTTACAAATTCTGAACTCACAATCTAACTTATGCTAAAGCAATTGCAATGCTTCTACCGTAACTAACGTCAGGTACAAGGTTGCACCTTCCATTATCGACTCAAACGTATATTATTTGAAAAGGCATGTTATCGGGTATGAAAATTTGTATGAGAATTTTATATAGTATGTTATGCCGTTAACTCTTGTTTCAGAATACAAAAGAAAAACACAGTCCTATACGTTCAATCACTCAAAACTACCAACGTTTCGATTTCGACTTTGTATCATATTTTTAAGTGCTTTAGATATTCTTTTTTTGCCTCTGGGCGAAGAGATCTATTCCCGAATGATTGACCTGGCCAGCAGTACATTACTTATACAAAGAATAAGTACAAAATGAAAAAATTGAATAATAGTGTTATGTAGACATATTATGCAAATACGTGTACGCATAACTAGATGCATTAGAATATTTAATTTTCGTTGTATCTCAAACGAAAACAATTATAGGTGGGTGTGAAATAATTGTAACGTAAGTACATATGTATATATAATGCATTGTGGCATGTAATACACACATACAAGAATACATATATTTATATCTCTTAATGACTTGTTTGGCTACCTAAACCACCATCGTCATTCACTGGCTCTTTTATGACAAAAAGCATAAAATCTCCTCTTGTCCGAACAGAATCCTTCTCCATTTACGACTCCTAAACAAGTTAAGAATATTTTGCATTAAGGACAAAAAAAAACTATATGTAAACATACATATGCGTGGATAGGTGCATTGTACATCTATGTGTACACGTATATACATTTTTAGTTTTAATGAATGAAAATATTAAAATCAAGTTTTTCGCTTAATTCATGGCGTAGAAGTCGCACCGGATACAGATGACATAAACTAATCTCTTGGATGTGAAGAAGAATGTGTAAAAAGTAGGTGCAGCCCGGCTGCACAGCTAGTATTCTTATCGAAACAACTGGCTACTTATATGGTAACGTGTTTCGACGCAGCCTCCATCGCAAGCGATAATAATTTCAGCACTTAATTACCACGTGTAAACCTGAATCGTCCTTTCGCTCCAAGGTCTTGTTTGGATTTCAAATGTAAATTGCGCACTTACGTTCATATATACGTTATACATATAAGCTCAGTTCTAAATATATGTTATATACATTTAGCTCCAAATGTAAATAGAAATAAAGCTAATTCTACAATATTCACCATCGATGATGTAAAAAAAATCTTAAATGTACGAAAATACATGTTATAATGATAACTTTCTTAAATAAAGAGCGGTTTTCGTTTTCTTTGTAATACATTAGCAAATACCTATAACCTTATTGATTGTAACCTTAACCAGTATGCATATACATATGTACGTTTGATTAAATAAATATAATAACATTGTAATCAAATAAAGGAAAATGTAACTTGAGGATATATGTATACCATATAGTATGGCCGTATGTACATACGTACACACATGTGTGATTCTACCAATTTCAAAAATGTATCAACGAAATTTTAAAATAAAATTCTTGACAGATTTGCCAATAACCATCATTTGAATAGGCCTTTCTATTATGTATACAATTGTATTCGCTTGCATTTTTCCTTTATACTCGTATGGATACGTCCATACAAACTTATGTGCATATGTCCATATGTACATGCAAAAAACATATGAATATGTGTTGTATTTCTACCAGATGTCAATTGCGTTTCCAACTGAATACAAAATGATGTCACATACCAAGGAAGAGTCACGTACTCCTCCACGCCATATTCCAAATTATACCCAATTTCCAATAACCTTACAGTCAATAACTCGAATCAGACAATTTTACATTTTCCTCATCCCTTGTCATGCAGGAACTACAGCACTATCCAAGCCTTTTGATGCATAGTGATGGAACTGAAAACTTGTTTGGTTAATTTTGCGGCATCAAATAAATATATCTACATTTACGTAAATATATATGTACATAACATACCTATGTATGTATTGATGTGTCTTTATTATTGTTTTGAATCTACTACTTTTATTCTCAGGCACTTACATACATATAATGTCGTCCATTGGCTTTTGTAATAATTTGTAAGATAATTAACATACTTTTGCTAGCATTCCCCCGTCCGATAAAGTCTGATGAAAAAGGTTAACTGGTACGTGCAAATTTGCTACTACTCTACATAAAGCACAATAGTTACAATGTTACGAACAATGAATGTGTTTAAAAAAGGAGTAGATAGTTTTATGTATCATATACTTATGTATATATATTTTAGCGCCAAATTAAAAGTCCCAAACTCATAATAATACAGACATCGTCGGGTATACCATATGTACAAATAATTAAGTGTTTATATTCTGAATTATATGTATTATTTTTAATAAATTAAAGTTTTTAAAATCCACTTTAACATTTAAAAAAACATCCATTCTTCTTTTTCTTTTATTAACCTTTGAAATATGTAACGCGTATAATTACATCCAATATTGCATATTTCTACCACGTATTTGCATTGCTACTGCGCCGCTTGTGGGGTTGGCTAAATTTGCGGACCTTAGAATACTATTTTGGATAACCTCGTCATTGAGGTGAAGCACTTGCTGATGTTTTCGCATTTGAGTGATTCAGCTGATTTTCTCAGCCTGAATTTTCTCTACTATCGGTTTCGTATTGTGGAGGACGCGCGTACTTATAAAATCAGGCTTTGTTAAACCCGCTGACATTCGCTACATTTTCATTTTCCTTTATATTTTATTACGTACATTGTCCAGCATTGTGATGCGCATGTTAAAGCTGGACTAATAACTGTCGTATATAACAATCAGTAATACAGATATTTACCAATTATTAAGAGTTGTTTGAAGGGCTGTCACGTTGTAGCGTTATCATCGGCGAAACGAAGAGAAGAAAATCTTGCACAACATTAAAAAGCAACGGAATTTGTACACTGCATTGTTGTACACCAACCTTCACCTTTTATTTCCAGTGTGCATTTAACTTTTGTTTTAACATCATCGTACATATCGCGTAACATTCTTACATACATACGTCTCGGGTACATCTTGAGGCCTTAGTGCCGTCCAAATGAGATCTCTGGGAACTCTGTCGAACGCTTCGTCTAAGTCGACTAAAACGATATGCAAATCCTTCAATGCTTCGCGATGTTTTCCCATCAATATTCGTAAATTTTGAGAGGAGTCATATGGCGTCCTGCCTCTCACAAAGCCCCATTTACTTCCAAGGAGTTTAATAATATTCCGTCGTCGGCTATCTGGAACTCGCTCGTAAATTTGCATAGTATGGGACATTAGTTTCACCGATCGGTAATTGTAATTTCTAGTGTAACTTTTGCTTTATAGAATGAAACCAGAAAGCTCTTCCTCCACTTATTAGGTATTCGATCACCTCTTATCCTTTTATTGAATAAAATCCCAAGACACTGGCATCCATGTGAACTGCAAATTCATACAGCAGAATAACTTTCTTGATTTATTGTATAAGTATATATCTTCTAAGTTCATGCTTAACGCATTCATAAGATAGTATAATTTTTTTTCATACAAATGTTGCCTTTTTAAATAAGTAAATCGCGCCAGAGTTACTCAGACATTTCTTTCTTAATGTTTAAAAACAAACCAACGAGAAAAACAATAAATTTAATTAGAAAATGAAGCTGCTGCAAAAGCACAAAAAGACACCGGAAAGGGAATGCTAACAGGAAGTGCAGCCATATTCACATAGTCCATATATGTACATACATACACATGTGTGTAGTTATATTACGTATCCTTAAATTTCTTTAGAAATAAACAGACAATTCTTGAATAAAGAGCAAAGTATGTATAAAAGAAACAAGCGATTTTTTCTTTTCTTGAAAACGAGCTTTGCTCCTTACTTATTTATTATTATTTTTTGTTTTGTCTCGTTTTTCTTCCTTTCTTTTAATTTTAGCTAGAGGTACTCGTAGTTTGTGTCTTTTAATGCTATACCTATTTCTTAGTTGACTCCCTTAACATTGTTTCGTTTGGTGTTATATGGATAAGTATGCACACATGTATTATATGAAAATAGAGTTGAAAAGCATTCATTTGAAACAACCACCACTTGGCCACAGGAAACACGTTTATTTGGCTCCGAAATATGTATATATATCAATACAAGAATAATTTTGTTTAGCTGTACATTATGCATATCCATATGTGGATACATGTGTTCATACATACATACATATATAATTGTATTTAGGTTGATATAAGCTCTTAGAGGGATATTATGATTTTTTTTTTAATTAATGGAAAGTGTGTACTAATCCGTAAAAGGTATTTCGCACTAAAATTGTGTTTCTAACGGTCTATTGACAAGCTTTTTTGTTACTTGGTTAAAGTTTTACATATTTCTGCAGAACAGTACCAATTAACTATGCACAGGTTTTTAAAACATAAAAAATGACAAATAAATTGTTGCATTGAAAATAAACAACGAGATTTTAAAAATTGTTTTTAAAATTCTGATAAAATGCTATTAGAAATTGTCCACATGAACATGTATGTATGCATTTCTACAGAGCGTTGATAGTAAATATACCCCTATCTTTCATTTGTTTATCTCCCTTAAAAACGGTCCATTGTTTATACTCGTAGTATACTGATGTACGGGTACACACTCAAGCGGGGGCATATTTAACCTAACGTGAATAATGTTAAAGTTTAAATTTACCCATCAACATCTTTAAGCATGGATTAATTTTGATGCCGATGATTGGTTCGCTTTGTCTCCATCTGCAATACAACCTACACACTTTGAAAGAAGTTAGATAAGAAATAATATAATACTTGGTGGTCTTAATATCGATTAATTAAATCATAATGATACATATCGATGCAACGTTGCCGAAATAATTAATGATAATGCGCTAGTAATGCTAACTCCTATTTCAAAAATATTGATAGATTATGTATTAACAAATAGTGTCACAATAGCAAAGGCTACAATTAACCAGAATCTTAAAACTAGTGATCATGAACCTATTGAAGTTTCTCTAAAATGCCATTCTAATTCAAAAAGAAAAGTTATAAAATTCCGCAAATACAATTATGCACAATTCATAATTGAAAAATTTAAAGATACGAGTAGAGCTATATAAAAAAAAATTATTAAATGATATTTTGCATTGGGAAACATATAAAGCAGGTTAATATTAGTGAAATCACTTGTAATAACAATAAATTTTTAATAAAAAGGAAAAATGAAAACTCCGCCTCACAAAAAGAGATATGGAGGCATTTGAAAAGATACGAGTATTTGCTTATAAAAAAGGGAGACGAAATAAATGAAATAAGACTGGATAAAGAAAATATTGAAAACAATAGTGCAATACTATGTAATGAACTCAATAAATTTATTATACAAAGTATAATAAATATAACTGCAATAGATAATAAGAAATACTTATCCTGACTATACATGAGTAAATGAGTGCAATATACAATAGTATTTAAGTTTCATGAAGTTGATATAGTAGATATATATTGTATGATAAAAGATGTAATGACAATAATCGGCCCTGTATTTATTCCCATAATTAAGATCCCATTAAATGCTGGAAGATTCCCAGATTCGTGGCAAGGATCACTAATTGTAAAGACGAAAAAAATAGACAATGCAATAGTTAATAGAGATTATAGACCAGTTAATATGATTCCTCTGTATGATATGTTGAAAAAAGTAGTTACGATCTAATTGCAAGAACATTTCCAATGTATAAATTTATATATTTTTATTAATATGTATGTATATACCCATGGATAAGAACACATACCCATATGCATGCATATAGATGTGTGTATAATATAATATAATAGGTTCACCCGGCCTAAACTCAGATTAATATTTTTTTTAACTGCCTTAAAACGTGCATGCTGCAAATATGAATGCATATATTTATATATTTACATACATACATTTGTAGGAATATAGATATCTCCAACTATATTTAGGTATGTACATCGTGTTAAGTATAAAATTCTCCAAGGATTCCGGGTACTCGTACCATCAGACAACTCCTTCAGTGTTGATAAATGATTCGTGCGGTGAGCTATTTTGATGAAATGGAAAACAAATTTTATAATGTACACACACTTCCATATGTATAATTACTACAAAATGTAACACTTGCATATACACACATGTTATGCACATACGAGTAAGTATGTATGACTGCAAGCAAAATCGCTTGCGGCACTCTCACTTTAGCCTTTGGTGTGGATGTGGAATGCAGGATCAATCCAATGTACAGTTTTCAGGTGAATGAGCTTCTGCATCATGTAGCAAGTTTCGTATTATAGAGTTTTACCTCTCCATTTTTACCTCCAGATTTAGATCCATTCGGAATTAAAAGCATCAATTTTCTGTTTGTTGTTATTTTTGCTTTCTCTGCTAGTATTTGTTTGTCTTCCTTTTCTTACTCAAAAAAAGAATAAAATAAAAACCCTTAAAAGGTTCAACGTACCCACTTTAAAGCCAGCCACTGAACACTTCTGTACTTTGCACATGAATATATATGTATATGTATTTTAAGTGGAGATGTTTGCCAACGAGGATTCGGAAAAGGATTTGCATTTTGAGGAATATACACAACAAAGAAGTACGTGCATGCTTCTTTCTGGTTTCATTTAAAATTTTTAATAATCTCGCATTTGAGTGAATAATTTTTTCAGTGGGGGTACATCGGCTAAAAAAGTCTATAATAATACCATGTCGTTAATTGAAAAAGAATGTCATAGGAGTTTGATAATGATGCAAACATTTTTAAAATGCGTTTGTTTACAAAAACGTACATATGTACGTAAGTTTGTATGTGAATACCTCGCATATTTACGTATTTATGTATTTGCCTAAGTATATGCGAGTACGTTTATAAGTATTTATGCATGCATATTTACGTGTATGTTATAATTTTAGGTATATGATTCTTCAAAACATACCTGCATATGTAAAAACATATGATTATTTTTTTTTAATGGGCTTACATCTTAAAGCTAACCCTAGAATAAGGAGTAGAGGGAATTTAAACAGCTATCGAATAAACAAGGCAAATTGTTTTCACTTGCATTTCTTTCATTTGGTAACTTTTATGAACATATACTCATATTTATGTACAAAAAATAAGTGCCTACTGCATTAAGCTTAAGCTTATGGATTTTCCAATCGGCATTTTTTTTTGTAATTTTTGAATTTTTAGATTTTTGATGTCTGTAGATTTTTAAATTGCAAAGTAAAAAAGTGAATGCGCAGCTTATTCAAAAAGTTCCGGGAATATTTTTTTTCAAAAAAAAATCAAGTACGACCAAATCTTTTATTCAATTTTTGAACATAGTGCTCTGGAAGCCGCTAAGAAGTAAACTTCCGGAATGATTCGCGGCACGCTCGCAGCATTTTGTTGAACAATCTAATAACGACATCTTAGCAGTATTCAGCTTAGAAAGTAGAAAAAACTGAAATTTTAATAGTAACACGTACATAAAACCGTAACTGCTGGTTACTTAATCAAGTTATCGCGTTGAAATTTTTACGGAGGCTAAACAAAGAACTAAACAACATAGATTCACCAAAGTCTAATAGAGCCACTAGTACATTTTATATAAAATCAGTTCCGAAACTTTATGAACAAATTATTAGGTACAGAAGCCTCTTGATTTTAGTGAGTAACAACGGTGTAGTAAAAAATTTAAAGCTATCGCATTAAATAATTTTTAATTCTAGTAATTTCAGTTTAGTTTAATTTTAAAAAAAGTTTATCTATCCTAAATACATTTTCTGAATTCATAGATTCTTGTACGTACATATGTGCACGTATACATACGTATTTACAAAACATACTTTCACTCCCACATTCTAATGTCTAATCACTATGTTAAGCCTTCAATCATCAGTACAGCAATTAGGTTCAATTGAACTTTTATGAACTTTTGACAAAATTCTTGGAATGCCAAATGCAAGTCAAGTTTGATTCGATTTCATTTCCGATCGCGCATTTCATCATAATTAGGCTATGTACTAATTTGGTTTTTTCCTCTATCGAGCGAAATATATTGATATTCCGATATTCCGGTACAAAGAGTGTAATAATGATGAGTCAAAATCCAATACGAACAATTTGCATGTGGAAAGTACTGACTGGCTAAAGTTCAAATTTGGAATACAAGAAATAAATAGATACATATGTACATATTTGAGTACAGAACCGTGTAAGAATTGAGATGCATAAGCCTACGATACATTTTGAAAAGAATAATAAATGAAATAGCTGCAGTTACATGTATATACATACTTATATACATATATTTATGTATGCACACATATGTGTGTATATTTTTATTATCATATACACATAACATACACCTTCCAGATCTATAGCATTACGTATGATTATATGTATATTATGATGTTGGTCCCCTGGCTCTAACCATTAACATTGTGGTTGGTTTAATGGTATACACCTCTTCGTTCACGTGCCCACATAGGAGAAAATCAGGACGGTGTAATCAGGGGATCGTGTGGGCCAGTGCATATCATCACTTTTTGACATTATTTGGGCAGGAAAAGTTTTTCTCTAAATTTTCATCGTAACACAAGCTGTGTATGGAACTACATGTACTGTCCTCCCAATTGGTCTAATTCGAGTAAAAGAAAGATTTCCAACATGTTACGATAGCAATCGTTTGTAACTACCTTTGCCTTTTTCAAAGAAATATGGGCCAATGATGGCGGCGCCAATTTAAATGACGCAAGACCACTCTACGGATTTTTTTGCATATTCACAAGTGAACAATTATTTAAATGAAATATTTTAACGATTTCAGCACTTTGAAGCCTCATTAGATGCTCCGCAATAAATTCTTACTGGCCACTATTCTGGAACGTTCAATATGAAGAAACCAACAAAAATGACAGCCAATAAAATCGGCCTGAAACATAAAACGCTCCCTCTACACACTACATACTTATGACCTAAGTCAATTTCCTTTTTATTTTAAGAATAAGAAAAGACAAAATTATATTCATTGAATCGACTGCAAAATAATTATTTCCCAAACGTTGTAACAGAACTGTTTCGTTGACCTAAGCTCATTTTCTTGTTGAAATGTGAATATTGCATCCGAAGCCAGAAGTTTAGATCGATGCACACCACCTCTTAATCGATTTTAAGACAGTATATACACGGCGAGATTTTCACATCCCTACCATTGCGCAGAATGACTATGGAGAATGCTCTCTACCCCATTATGATTGGAAACAGTCTCACTGAGATTTTCGATGCTGATTGCATTTATACCATTGGCAGAACACATTGCACGGCCCCAAACGTGGATTTTACTTCGAATAAGGATAAACGCCAGTGCATGCTGTCAACAAACAGAGACGCACAACATCGAGGAATCGGACAGAACGTCATAATATACCTATAACTTTTTGTCTAATTCGGCTTTAACTCTGAGAATCACATATAATCAGAAATTATGCGAAGAGTTATGAGTACACTTGGAAATTGCTACTTCTTGGCCTAAGGCGATAATTGAGTTATAAGGCCTTTTCATTAGACCCCAATTATTCCAGTCCTGCTCGGTGAAAATATGCTTTGGCATTTTCAACCCAAGAATCGTCCAAAAATTGTTGGTCTCGGTTGTGTTCACGGACCTTGGATGAGGAAATAGTATAACAGCGAACTCTACAAGCTACACAGCAATATCAACCTAGTCAGAAAAGTGCCCATCAGTCACCTCCAATAGCTAGGACAATACATATATTAACTTTTCGGCATGGAGAGACTATGATTCCTGTTGGGATGGACGACGCATAAGAGAAAGATTTCGCCTTAGGTGATGCACACAGCTTCAAGGGGAGCTCAACCATCTTGCAGTGCGTTACTGGAGGCAATTGGACAAAGACTGCGGTAACTGCAGAGGTAAGTATCACACAATTTACAACGCTATTGCACCGTAACACTACCATTTGAGGATACCCAAAACGTTTCCATTATTTTGGTTTTGTAGATTGTGACAATTATATTATACATTTCCTAGAGCAAAATTCAATCCAATAATAAATCATGATATGTAAAGTATTAATCTAATTGAAGGAAAAGGAAGTCGTACTTACTGAAGTACTGTAATTATAAAATTATATTTTTCGTTTCCTAAAACTAAAATTTAAGTTTGGCCGAGCATTTTTAAAAAGTATTTTTACACGTACTTGCAATTTCACTGTTGTCTTACTCTATACTCGTATGTTGATGTACTGAAAGCTTAAACGGCAAACAAAAGATATATACACGCTCGAACTTCACGGCTCAAAAAATTATATAATATTGTATCTTAATTAGCGTAATTAAACAGTAATTCCAACGGATCTTTTTTTAAAAGTCAAGTAAACTATGCCTATAATCCCAACAAATTTTCGATGCTACGACATATTTTTCGAACGACAGGCCTGGTGCTAATTAAATAGAAATTTGGAAAATATTATTCAGATAGCTCGGTACACGAATTTTCACAAATCTAAGTAAGATTCCTCTATTCTATGCTCTTGTTTCATCCTACTTTTCTCTTCTCCTGAGCATCTTAATCTATTTCACTTGTAAGTTCTGCCCTCTTGATGACAGTTCATTGCAAAAAATTGTGCGATTCGGAATAGTAAACATTCCAAAAACAAACAAAACATTTAGACAAATGATAGTGACGCAATTGGAGTAACATATGTAGCCGCCCGATAATTGAAGAAAATTAAAAGTTTTTACTATGCCAAATTGAAGAAGTATTCAACAAAAAAGTCAATAGGTGTGCCAAATTAGCTTATAAATCTTGATAATACTCAAAAGAATTAATACCATATATCTATGATTTTTTCTAATATTCCACACTGTAGTTTCAAGTAAACAAATAATCCTGCTGATTTTGTAAGAATGAAAATCAGTGCAGTGTTGAGTTTTTTCCGCATTTTTCATTTATATTTGTGTTGGCTATGAAATAGCAAATCAATGTGTTTTTTTTAAGATAGTTTGTATTTGAGTTCTGCTGCAAAATTTCACAAACAAATCTTTTGATATGCAGATTAAAACGTTTTTGGAAACGTTATTGAAAAACATCATATTCTCTGTGAGTAGCCATATTAGCATTGGAATAGTTAAGGAGAATAGTTCCTCTGACCCCAATCCTGATTATGCAAATTATACGAATCTTCTCAACTTGTGTGTGTGGTTTTTCTAGCGCTTTTGCAAAATGAAACATCATTTGACGACAGCTGCAGCTTGGTAATCTATTTTATACCCAGTAGCCATTTGCCCAGAATCTGTCTGACCATCACATGTCGGTACAGACATATTTATGCATACGTGCATGTGTACACACAAATATGAATGTTGTTCATATGTATGACCATTGGACAAATATTTATACATGAATTAACCTATTATATTTTTATATTATAATAACTTTCCTTATTTGGGGTGCCTACTTTGGAGAAGCAATTTCAAATGCAAATTCCAGATTCTTTTATTTGTGCAACGCACATTCAAATGTATGTATAGTGGTGAGTAATACTGGATACCTAATCTGAGATTTTGTGTTCCTTTGTAAATAAACCACATTCCTTAAGGCCGATTCGAAAGAAATTCAGAATTTTTTATTAAAAATATTTGCAAATATTTTTTTTTGTTTTTTCGCTTTTCTTTTTATTTTAATTTTTTCTTCTTAATATGCTATGCGCTTAAGAGTGCATCAAAATTTGTATAAAAAACTACCATACATCTTGGTATGAAAACACATATTCGAAGTCAAACTAAGAAAGATACAGCAAAACATAATTTTAAAAATTCATGGAAATTGATGGATTTCTTATTTAAGCGTTCTTTATTTCAAACACACATTCCAGAGTGTTCCTTAATCTTCTCCCTCTGTCCATAGTGACTCAAGTGGTAGTGGACTGGCTTCCATATCGGAAGGTACGGTGTTCGAATTTCAACCACGTCCGAAAGGCATTCATTTTTTTCAGTTAACAAAAATCAAGTAAGATGAGTACCTAGTTGAGTAGAAATTAGCAACAAACAAACTTCCACTAAGAATTAGATGTCACTCATATAGCGAAATAACACTGAGCCCAAACATCTTTCTTTCTCTCTCTATTTCATTTCCCAAAACACTTAACAGATGCTTTGGCATCATAAATGTAGTCATACCAATTTGAGTATTACTATAAGTTCTTTAAAAAAATAAATAAATAACAAAAGAGCTCAATTCTTCTGAGCAATAACATGTGAACACTAACATCTAAGTTGAGTTATTTATAAATAGGAATTTTGTTTTCGCCTATCCCTCAAAAAACAGAACTGGGATAGTAGCGAGTTTATATAATCACATCTAAGTTCAACTTAAACAAAGAGTAGTTGAAAACATTGTATTTAATTTTTATTTTCACGCAGGTAAAGCTTAGCTATCAATGGTGGCGACCTTTTTGAGTTATGTGTGTTTTCTTAACAGCATATTCATACTTGTAAGTATAAACTAAAATTCATTCGCTGTGTAACAGAGTTTTTCTGCTTCTGTTGTCTTCTGTGTCAGTGTACCTACTCGTTAAAATAGTAACTACACAGACAGATTAAAAGTGCTAACGATAAATTAGTCTTGTTAAAAAAAATTAAAAAATCGGTATCGCACAAAATTGTCTAAACATATCTCTTGATTGTTTATTTTTTGATCTCAAGACTGATAAACTGTTCTAATAAAAAAATTTAATTACAAATTAATATAAAAAAGGGTGTGTAAAAGCTTACCCAACAACCTTGTAAAAGCTAAAGCTAGCTAAAATGTTCACGATGGGGAAGACTATGCAAACATAATCATTTAAAAAAGATATCCATGATTTTTCTTTGTTCCATTTAGAATATT
Organism: Volucella zonaria; assembly: GCA_963966105.1. NCBI lineage: Eukaryota > Metazoa > Arthropoda > Insecta > Diptera > Syrphidae > Volucella > Volucella zonaria. The sequence continues at coordinate 166,917 of OZ014533.1, read as the reverse complement.
TTATCTTTCAACTATTTACAAGCCCACGAGCTCAAGAGAAAGGAAAACTTAAAAAAAAAATACCCTTTCGAAATAAGAAGTTGTCGTTGTCCTTTTTATGTCCTTTGATTTCCCCAGATACCACTTTTATTTCACGCCCCCATAAGCATGTCCATTTAAAGGTCCTGTTAGGATAATGTTTTACATAAAAATAATAACAGAGTTGACGCTGGAAAACTGAACACAACAATTTCTAGGGCGCAACAAATCCACCCCATTATTCTCGTAGAAGAATAGTAAAAAATCCTAATAGCTTATTTTGTTAGGCCATTTAAATTGAAATTTCTACTTTAATATGTACTTGTATCCTTTTGATACGTTCTTTCTTCAGGCATAAGTTGCGTATTTTTTTCTTTATTTCATTTTTGTTCTATCATATACTCGTACTAATTCTATTAAAAAAGCCTCACATTTTTGTTAGCTTCGTTAAATACAAAACGGTTCATAATTTGTGTATTTTCATATTTCTTAATATCAAGTCATACTGCGATTTTAATATGATATTAAGAAGATTAAAATTATTGTAGACGTTAACATTATGCAATCCTTTAAGGACACGGCATTCAGATATGGTATTTAACTTTGAACTCAAATGCTACATAACAGTATGCAACATACACATACACGTACACTGATTTATTTTTCTTCTAAGAAATCAAAATGAGTTGAAATGTAAAAATAAGTTTGTTTCTGAATTATAAAAACATTTTAAAGGAAATATCATACAATATATGCAAACACGTTATATTGCAATTGAAGATAATATCTGTCACCTGCTTACCGCATCTGCTGTGCAAGCGGTTACTAGTCAAAATCGAAACTTCAATGCTACTGAGAATACAGAGAATAGAATAAAAAGTTCATCAACCCACGGAAAAAGGAAAAGGAAGATTGGTCCACTATGTTTTATAGGCGAGTACAATTTATGCAAAATGTCAGTATGACTGATTAGATTTTGAGCTGATTGGACAGATGGCTAGCCTAAATGTTTGTGATCAATAAGAACTGGAGTTATTTTTAACGATTTTTTTACGACTTACCGTCAATATTTGAGTATATATGTTTATATATTTATATATAATACATGCACATAAACATAAATTCCGAACATATTATTTTTATTCGAGATATGGTTTTATAAACCACATTATGAATGTTAACCAAAATTTGGGAATACCATATAGATATAGGTACATATGAACAAATTAAATACTCCAATATGTTGTAGAATAATATTACAATTTAATCTTTTGTCGGTTTATTTTACTCACGAAACTTATGTTTTTGTTTAATCAATCATATATTTTCCAGAAACACCGTGGACTGTCCAATCTCAATAGCATGTCTGTATCGCATGTTTCTATTTTAGTCTCAAATGTTAAGCTTACGCATCACAAATCTTAATCATTCACTGAAAAACTTACGCGGAATGATACGAAAAATAATATAAAAATAATTGGTAGATGATCTAATTTTATTGATAATGTATGTGTTACCGAATTGATTGTTTTTAAAAAACAATCTTTATAGGGAATTGTTCTAGCATTCACCCTAAACATCGAAAATGAAAATTTGGTGATATTTTTACGATTTAAGGTGTCTATAATGTCTCTAGACAGTTTTTGAGAAAGTACGTCTGTTTGCGTGAAAGAGAGTAGGTACGTCCGCATATCGAACGAATAGTGCTATCGATTTGATCTGTCTTCATGCCGAATCGCGGCAATTAGATTTTTATCATGCTGATGACTTTTGAAGCTATTAAAAAACCTACACAAAATACAATTGTTTTCTTCATAAAAATAGAGGACTCTTTCGAAATTTGTACAATACTAATCAAAATTTATTAACATTGCACATATTTACCGAAAATCGGGACAGAATCATCTGAGTTACTAAAACAATAGCAAACATTTTAGAACCGTCAATGCAATACTGGCAGTCTCAGATCTGATCGGACAAACTTTTTGGGTGATAGATTTTGGGGAGACAAAAATGAACTAGCTAATAAAATAGAAAAAACGTCGTTCATTTCGATGGTATCATATTTTCAATAAATATTGCATCTATTTAGTGTATGTACTCCGATAAATACAATAATATACTAAACTATAAAAAATTTATAACGCTTTTTGTTATAGGACTCTGTAGCGGTCCTTAACTTATGAACGTAGAACAAGCGAAAATTTTAAAATTTACATTAATGTGTTTTGTTCATCATAAGTTTGCTTTCGAGTAAATTAATAAAGAATATAATGTAATAAATATCTAATAATGTGTGAATTATTTCTAATTACGTAACACCATTAATACACATACAATACATGTGTATATCCTTCATATCCTATTTCAGAAAAGCAAAACCCATCCAGAGTTACAGAGTTATAGAGTTACACAGATCCTGGCGTTAGACGGACGATGCAAGAACGAAATTTTGTTCTTCAAGCCGAATCGACCAACGGAGCAAAATGACGAATTGGGCAAACAGGCGCCCAGACAATGTAGTTTGACGTTTTCTCAACAAACTCTTAGAATTGATTTCTAAATAGTGAAGAGTACCGGCATCTATTGGGAGCATTGACGCCCTTTCCCGCACCCGCATGATGTCACACAAAATCGTTTAAAATGACCTTACCATTCTAGTTTGTACTGTAATAGTAATGGGGTCGATTCTCTCGCACGCTTTCTCTTTCTATCAACTTGATCCATTGTGGAGAAATTGTATGTAATTTCTGCTTTGAGGGCTCTGTTTGGTATTCCTGATAATATTTTCCAGAATTGGTGGGAATGTTAGTTGAGGTGCCCAATTTCCTCCAGTCACCCAAGGGTTTATATCGACTTCGTCCAGTAACTTTTGAAGCTCCATGGATTTGTATGGACGTACAAATGCATGTACGAGTATGTGCATAATTATTTGAGAATTATAAAATTAATTTCATACTTTTTGCCTGCTGTATTCCGATTAGTTTCTCAAAAGTATGCAGCAAATTGTATGCGCGATTTTCATATGTCCATATAAAGGTAAAAAATGTGAAATTTATAAATATATATCCAATATATTTATCCAGATATACATATGCATACACATACGTATGAATGTTTCACTTCTGCTTCTTAATTTGATTGAAATTTACGGATAGCATAACACCGATAGTTCCACCATTGAGGGGAATGTGCATAGAAATAAGAAGTGACATTGACGATAGCATCTAGTGCAAATAGTCAAAAATCCTTTAAAAAAGGGCCAGATGAATTTTGAAGGTAATTATCAGTTTAAATTAATTATTTAAACCCCTGCCCCAAAGATTAAGATCATGTTCAGTCTTCATTTCAAAAGAATTCTCTTGAAGTCATATACTCGTATGTACATACGAGGGCGGGTCAATAAGTCCGTGACTTTTGGATTAAAACAGATTTTTTGATAAAAAAATAATTTTATTTTTCAACGTAGTCTCAGTTGAGCTCTATACACTTTGTCCAACGCTTCTCCAATTTTTTTATCCCTTCCAAAAAAAATGATTTGTCGAGGTCCTCAAAATGACGAGATGACTTCATCATTGGAGTCAAATCTTTTTCCACCAAGCCATTTCTTCAGGTTTGGGAACACGAAGTAGTCGCTCGGAGCCAAATCTGGAGAATAGGGTGGATGAGGGAGCAATTCATAGCCCAATTCATGGATTTTTGCCATGGCAACTGCACATGTGTGCACCCTTGCATTGCCTTGGTGGAAAAGAACTTTTTTCTTGGCCAAATGAGGTCGTTTTTTTTTCAAATCGTCATTGAATCGGTCCAATAAGTTGGCATAATATTTCCCATTGATTGTTCTTCCCTTTTGAAGGTAGTCAATGTGGATTATCCCGCGTGCATCCCAAAAAACAGTCGCCATAACTTTATTGGCTGACAAACCCACCTTGGCCTTCTTTGGCGCCGATTCACCCTTAAAAACCCACTGTTTTGACTGGTGTGTTGTGATGGATCCATATTTCGTCCACGGTTACAAAACGGCGCAAAAACTCCTCCATATTGCGATTAAACAACGCCAAACCTTCCTGTGAAGTTGTTATACGATTGCGTTTGTGGTCCCATCTTGCGGATAGCTTTCTCATGCCCAAGTGATCATTCAAAATTGAAACCACTGAGCCATGCGAGATCCCTACGGCTTCCACAATCTCTCGCACTTTCAATCTTCGGTCGGCCAACACCATATCGTGAATTTTTTCGATTGTTTCGGGTGTAGAGACCTCAACTGGGCGTCCAGGAGGTTCGGCATCTTCAGTGCTTGTACGGCCACAACGAAATTCAGTAAACCACTTTTTTACCATTGAAATCGATGGTGCAGAGGGCCCATAGTATTTATCAAGCTTAGCCTTGGTCTCGGTAATGGTTTTTTTTCGCAAGAAATAATGCTTAATAAGCACACGAAATTCACTTTTTTCCATTTTCTCCTCAAATTAGTGCGTAGTCTGATAAAAATAGCTGTCAAACACAAACTAACTGACGTAGCAAGTTTAAATTTTGACAGGAGTCAACTGACAAATGCCTGTTGACAGGAGCAGTGTTGCTGTTTCAGTAAAGAGGTCAGAAATTCAAAAATGCACGGAATTATTGACCCGCCCTCGTACATACGTCTTTGTACGTTTATTCAAAAAATTTGACTCAGATATACAATTTTTTTTTATAAAAAATTAAAAATTATTATTCCCGCGCCCAACATACATGTATGTATTGTATATTCAAGATGACGAATGCTATTACATACGAAAATTTCAAAGCCATCGGAGCTGTGGGGTTTCAGCGACATAATTACCAAGAATACAAAATAGGAATATACCTACATATAGGCCTATATTTATGTAGTAAACAATGTGCACAATATTAGTTTAAGCTAAGCAGTTATATTTGCAAATAAATCATTCAACTATTGATATTGTTACATATTATATAGGTAAAGACGAGTACACAAAATAATTCTGTGGACTACCGACTTTTTTATCGTTTTTGTTTTAACTTCCCTTTTGGAGCATCGTTCTTTAAGCTACGAACTAAAGAGAAGTGCTTACATATATTCCCACTCGTTGCGAATGAACTGTTTAGTACAAACAAATTTACAAAGATTCACTTAGCCCAGTCCTCTGCCAAAGTTTGGGAAATCATTTTTTTATGGAAATGTGTAGATTTTGATATCTGCGTGTATGTACATATTACATGTACTGTATATTTGCACTAAAATTTGTTAGGTTTGGGAACTTATATCAAGTTGCTTGAAATGAAAAATATAATCTGCATGCATTGATAAACATATGCATATATGTGTGTATGTAAGTACAATACATATGTTTACCCCGAAAGGGTTTAACTGTTTCAGACGTGTGTTCTTAACATTTTCAAACATAATAACTCGCCTTCAAAGTTTGTTCAGAAACAGATTGACTTTATTATTCTTATTAGATTTCCAACTTAAATAACGTTAATTGAATTTATCTTTTACTTTCTGTATAACGGCAAGTGATACTATCTTACAAATCAAATATTAGAATCAATAATCTGTTGCAATGCTTTCCCATCAAATACCATTAGAAAATAATTTATTATTTTAAGATTTATTTCTTGACGCCCTTCAGCATTCATATGTGAAACATCACTTACGAACCGATATGGGTTAGGCACAGCCTCGAAAGCAATTGTGTACAAATACGTTCATCGACCGCACCCGGCTCATTCGCAAGTCATCCTATCTGCCTAATATCACCCTAAAGGAATATATTCATTTATAAATTGTGCCTTTGTTTTACCCAATCCCTCGAAATTTAATAAAAGATTCGGGGCGCCCTTTAGGTTGGGTGGTTTAAATCCTAGTTTGGCGGAGGTATGAGTTTACCCTGCGTGGTCGTAAGCAATTTTTCTTTTCGTTGTTTTTGTTTGTTTTTTTTTTTAAATTTATTTTCTATAAGCAGAGTCATATATCAAAATTTCAATTTTCTCAGAAATGAAACAGTAAACCGGCATGTGTCAGCTAGGTCTCAAGGTAAATGGTTATGTCTAAAATGTACCGAACTTTACTCGGGCCTCTGAAACATACGTACACATGTATGTATGTACATACTCCTACATATGGTTTTTACATCTTCTTAAACAGATATACCTTTTCTCTGGAGAAATAAAAATTTGCATTGTTCGCAATTGTAGTATCATAACAATAAATATGTTACATTTTTATTATAAAAGTTATTGAAAAACGAGATTTTTAACGAGAGATTGCCGCGTAGTTAGAATCTAATACCCGTTGATATCCCCTCAAATAAAAGGAATCGTAGTATAACAACATATTTTTTTTTTAAATCAAAAGTTTTCGCGGATTTATGTTGACAAGCAGTCAGTCATCTAAAAGTGACTGGAAAGCTTTCATAATAGGAACACTTGACTGATATGACAGATTTTAATACTGCTTGTGTGCCTTTCAGAGAAAAAAATATTTTTTTTTATTTAACTGATAATTTGTCTTCTTCTATGTAGGTATTATAGATGAAAACTCCAAAGAGAAAGAAATGTTGAATTATGCTTAAGTAATCGCATTGATAGGATATGGCTCTCAGAAAATGTATTTCTAGCATTTGCCTTTTTTTTTGGTTTCCTGGTACAGCCAAGATATGAGTATACTTGAAGGGAAAAATTGTCCACTTTATATAAAATAGAGATTTTCACATCTGATTTTATTGATACATTCATGATACATTCATGTTAAGTTAACTTGCTTTGCCAGATAAAAAAGAACAAGCAATTTTAACAAAGAGCAAGGACAACAGCGTTATTGCTTGTGAGATCTATTGAAAGAAAAATATTTTTTCTTCAGGTGTTAAGAACTTGTGTTATTTTTGGCTGTATACTGGTATTATTATTCGACATCGGATTTATATATTTAATAAATAAAGATCTACAAACAACAATCGCAATTGTATTGTTGCTTTTCAAATGGAATTGATGCCTTTTTAAGCTACTATATCTTTCCATCTGAGGTTTTCTGTATCAAAAAAAAAGCGTTGATGACGATAAATACTATTCAATATCCCTTCTTTTTGCAGCGCCATTAATGATTTGTAGGGCTTATGAGATTAAAATACAAAATAAAATGACTCGTTTAAAAGCAAATTTTGGATAACAAAAAAGATCATTAAAGCGAGTTAATATAATTTAAGGGATTAATAAAATTGCTTTGTAAAATTTATAAATTAGAAGTGAAATAGGGTTTCAATTTTATACGATTTTGTACAAAAGGAAAAAACAAATAAATGTCTACAATAATATAATATGTTGCATATACTGGATGTATATGTTTGAACCTTATACATACATTTATTTCGTGGATTTGCACTTAAATAAATGTGGGAATGTATACATGTGGCTAGAAGTGGTCTTCAAAATATGTGTTCTTTTACGCTCGAAAGTTATCGCTTAGCTGTTTTTATTTTAAATTCAGTAAAATTGCCAAAAGCAGATATAGCAACCCATCAAAACATTTCGTTGGCAATCGATTCCGCCTCGTCATGCAAGATATGTATGGGGTAAGCCAGGAAAACAAAAGTAGCAAAACATAAATTCTAAAGGAGAAATAATGATGCCGATGACAGCGATAACCCCTTTCACAAATATTGATTATTTCAAAGGCTTTTCGTTGAACTTTTGAAGTCATGTGGCCCTACTTTGATAATACAAATAGCATTTCATAATAGAATTATTGAAATGCATTTGTATCTTTCAACTTGAAAATTTTTAAACTTTTTATTTTCTTTTTTTTTATTTATAAATTCATATTCAAATTTAATTTTCAGATAAACTATATATAAGTATAAACACAGCAATCAACATCACTAACTTCTTAAGAACAACACGTATAAATGCAGCGACATAAGAGGGTTACATTGCGAACATTTCCCCATGATTCCCAGAAGGACAATCAATAGCAATAGCAACTTGTTGCTCAGGGATCTAAGCAACTAGCCTCAAACACTAACTTATGCTCGGGAGCTTGACCATTCTGTGTATACATATGTATATAACCATACACGCTTTTAAGTATGTAGTATGTATAGAACAACCATCAATTACCTTTCTATTGATGTAGGACTTCATACAAAAGTACATATAACATATACGATATGTAGAATATAATTCTCGCATGTACAGATACAGTATGTATATGGTATCTTTTTTATTTGATATTTGTCTGTGTCGCGTATTCTTCGGCGAGGTGGTAGCTGGATACGCCTTTCACATAGACCCCAAAGAAGAACGAACATAATAAATGAGTTCTATTAACACGTAATCATTGCCTTTGCCGTCTAAAGGGGTGGCAATTTCTGTATTCGAATCGAAGAAATATTCATGGGCTTGGAATATTCAACTGGCACTATTAATTGCTCTAATTTGTCACTTAGTATCATCCATAGATAGTAGCAGTGATAAAGTCCACAAATTGTTCTTAAGGGTGCCATACGATTGGAGGGTTTTCTATTACAGGATTACAGAGCCATTGGATAAACTGCCTCCTTAAACTTCCTAAGCTCTACGTTATTAAAATGAGATTAACTGTTTTCCCAATGATACAATATAAAAAATTACCTTCTGCTATCAGAATCTGGTTGGCATGCAGCACGACATTCAGGTAATACCTTCCTGTCCCTTTTGCTTTTAAATCGAATTATAGGATGAAATTGAACTGCCCTTTTGCTAATTTTAACTTTTAACATTCAACAATTACTCAGGTTGCGATCTATTTTTATGATTTTTTTAATTTCTAGTTAATCTAGTTCCCATTTTACTGTATACAAATAGATGTACATACATACTCGTATGTAAATTGAAAACCTTAATGTTGTTTTTTCTTAGTGCTTCTTGTAGGAAAACAGAAGAAGATAATTGATTTTATCTCTGTCGGATAGAGACAATTTATATAGTAGCAAAAGAAAATATTTTTACTAAATTCACAAAAGATTAAAAATGTAATATCCACCTATGTACGTCCGAGGGCGTTTTTTACCTTCAACTGATTCCAAATAAATAAAATATTAAATAAAAATATAAACGGAAATTCGATTTTATCTCTGTCGGATGAAAACCATATTTAAAAATACGGCTTTCATTCAAATTTGAAAGGTTTAACAATGTAAGATGTAGCTTTATATGTGCAGGGGTCTTTTTAACTTCCCTGTTAGGGAAGACTTTAAGAAAATGTGTGTGTGTGTGTGTGTGTTGTTTTTTTTTTAAGTTGCTCCATAGGGTGTGTAATCTTCGAAAGATACTAGTAGCCCGAGCCTCTAGCATGCACTGTTCATACCCCTGCATGTTTCAATGTCAGGAGTATCCCTACGTACTAAACCATGCCCTGAACACTTCAACCACTCTCCCCCAAGGTATCTGCCTTGAAGTTTTTTGCAACTCGTATCTCCTGGATCTTTGCTGTCTCAGCACGTCGTACCTGTTCGATTCGGCAGAGTTATTTCTGGACACCGGTTATAAACTCACAAATTCTCACACAGTTTTCCTCTGATCGTAACATATGGTATATTCGACAAGAGACTGTGAACTCGGTACGTTTATTCTTACAAAATGTCTAACAACAATCACATACAATTTCAGTTCGACAATAAAAAAATAACATATCCATAGAGATTGGTACAATATTTTATTTCAGTTATTGCGTTAGTTTAACACCATTAAAAGTCAGATTATAACACATTCTAATGCTTCCTCAGAAGAGCTGTTCACGAAGAATATAATTGAAAAAATCGAAAGACTAGAGTTGTAATCGACTTATTATTAAGTCACCTTCTCGCCGAATAGTGATATAAAATTGTATTTATCGGAGCACATACACTAAGTAGATACAATGAAAATAGATTGAATGGTTCTTTGATGAAAATACCTTCGATATGACCGAATTTTCTCCTAAAAATAGAGGACTCTTTCGAAATGTTTGGTTTACTAATCAAAATCTATTAACAAGGCACAAGTTTAGAGAAAATTTGAAAAAAAAAAAATTGGTCCAGAATCATCTAAGTTATTCAAGGGATAGTAAAAATTTAGAACCGAGAATGCAGTACAACCTTCAATTTCGTTAATACAAAGTATCATAGACCTGACCTTAACTTAACAAAACTGAATTATTTTTTCTATAAATAGAACAAGATTTTTTTCATTGAAGGAGATTCATCACCGAAGCATCAGACTAAGGGTTTTATGTTAAACCCTAAAACCACGGTTAGCAAGACTGCTATCTTAGAATCCCGAATCTTACAAACTCCCATACATTTCTTTTATCAAAAGGAGACTGAAACAAAGTTACTGGACACAAAGAAATATGTAAATTCAGCTTAGATCATTAATTGAAGCTTTTGAATAAAGTCATATATAAATCCCAATTCACTTCAAGTATGTTAATATTCCACTTTATTAAGAAGGCTTTAAAGTACAATACATAGGGTTTTCTCATAAGTTATTTAGAAAAGAATAATACAAGGTTTAAATTGTAATATATATGGTATGTATAAGTAAATATATGTACATGTTTGTATATATATATGTATAAGGGTGTGTGTGTGTGTGTGAGTATGTGCAAAGGATTTCACTGATACATATTGCTTTAATTAAATTAAATATTCCGCTTAAAAAATATGCTGAACAATATTAGCAGAATACCATATGCGTAAATTTCTGTCAGAAGAGAACATTTAGAGAAAGAACAAGCGCAGTGTAGATACTTCTTATATGTCTTTTTAAGTGTTTTTATGTAATTTCTTAGGGATTTGTAATGATTGCATACAGTACCAGCATCCGCCATCAGCATCCACCACATGGCCGGACAACCGGACTCTCGCAACGAGCGTGACAGGACTTCTTATGAATAGCACATTAAGCGCAAAAAAAATCATTCGTTTATGATGTCTTATTTATTGTAGATAACTTATTCTATTATTCAACCAAACTATGGCGGTTCGAACCCCAAAGCTTATCGAATAGTTTTCAGATATACTACCTTGATCAAAAAGTTGTATTCAGAAAATTGGAAATACAAGTTTATTCATCTAAATCTATATTGCCCCCTTTAGAGTAATCTCCATCGACTGCAACACACTTATGCCAGCGCTTGATCCAATCATCGAAACATTTTTTATATTCGATTTTCGGTATGTCCACCAGTGCTTCCTGCGATTTTTCCATCACTTCCTCTCGGCTGCTGAAACGCGTTCCCCGTCCCTGTAGTAGTTTTTTAACTCGATTGAACAGAAAGAAGTCACAGGGAGCCAAATCAGGCGCATTCGATGGCTGTTGGATTGCATTTGTTGCATTTTTCGTCAAAAAATTACGAATAATGATGGCACTGTGCGACAGCGACGGTGCGTTATCATGGTGCAAAATCCACGAGTTTTCTGTCCACAATTCTGGTCTCTTTCGGCGAATTGCTTCACGCAAAAGTCTCATAACGCCCAAATAATACTCTTTGTTTACTGTCTGGCCTTCTGGCAAAAATTCATGATGCACTACACCGTTGTAATCCATGAAAACCGTGAGTATTGCCTTCTTTTTTAACTAAAAACGACGTGGTTTTTTTGGTCTTGGCTCATTTGGTGAATGCTATTCACTTACCTAATGTCTGGATTGCGTGTCGTACTCATAAACCCACGCCTCGTCTCCAGTAATGATCCTTTTGATGAATGTGGGATCGGATTCAGCCTCGCAAATCATCTCTTTGCGACGTCAACACGGTCTCTTTTTTGCATGAAATTGAGATCTTTTGGCACCAATTTTGCTGCTACACGACGTAAACCCAAATCATTAACCAAAATGTCTTGGACGGATCCAGTACTCCGCTATCTCTCTGACGGTTAATTTGCGGTTATTGACCAACATTTCTTTTACGAGTACTTCATCAATGTTTTCGTCGGTTTTCGATGTCGATGGTCTGCCACTGCGTTCATCATCTTCGATTGACTCACGACCACTTTTGAACCGCTCGACTCGTGCCACTTGTAAACGACCGTTTTCCTTAGAGAATCGTTGCCGAAACACTTTTCCAACATTTCCAACGTTAGCGCACCATTAAATCCAGTTTTTACGCAAAATTTTATAGAGGTTCGTTGTTGCAAATTTAAATCCATTTCTAAAATTGTAAACAATCGCCAACACACACAGAGATAAATGTACTCTTGGCTACGTAACTTTTGTAAATATCAAGCTATGATGCTAAGATTTAGAGGGAATGTCAACAATAGATTTACCAACTTAACAAAAAAAAAAAAACAGAACTCAAATCGGAAGAATGGGAGCGCCACACAGTGGTGTTCCCTGGGAGCTTTTTGATCAAGGGGTACATACTTAGTCCAACGAAGTTTACTATCCAGGATAATATTAAGATATGTACATACATATGTACGAGTATATACGTACTTTCATTTTGAAAACGGAAGGGAACGCCCTTTCGCCCTCTATGAATCCGATCAGTCCAATTAATCCTTCTCGTGAAGACAACAACTCTAGTTTTAAGGCATATGAATAAAAGGCAGTTTTCAAAGCAGGTCATAGGAATGATCCGCAGCATAACCGTAGAGATACAAAGAAATGACCTGCTGACATATGTACATATGTAATATTACCAACATTCTGAAAGTTCATTTTATAAGCATACAGTGTTTAGGCATGATCCACATCACAATTGTGATAGAAGCTCTCTTTATATTATTTTTTCTTAATCCGAATAAAATTCCAGTGTTTTTCCAAATTAGTATACATACCCAGTAGTGTTCTGTTTTCGTAATGAAGTTACTGCACTTCTTTATTTCAGCACGAAACAGGAGATTTGCAGGAAAGTTTTCTGAAAGACAATGTCAGTTCAAAGGCTATCCACCATTCTTTTGTCTTCAACATCATCAACAGTTACCTCTCGGATTGCATACTACTTAGTATTCTATTGGACGTTTATATAAGAAATACGAGTACAATAGTATTATTCAAAGTATTGCCCATCTGAAGCTATGACTTTTTCCCATCTTTCTGGCAATTTGTGGATCCCATCCCAAAAGAACTGCGCCGGCTTGGCAGCCAAGAATGAATCAAACCAATTTTTGATATTCTGCTCTGATGTGAACCGTATTTCAGTGAGGGCGTTCTGCATCGACTGGAACAAATGGTAGTCAGAAGGTGCAATGTCTTGGCTATAAGGCGGGTGGAGTAAGACTTCCCATCCTCTGGGATGTGCGTTGTCATGATGGAAAATTATTGCCTAGTGTCTGGTTGCATATTCCGGGCGTTTTTCGGCCACTGCTCTCTTCAAACGGATTAATTGTGTTCGGTAGCGTTGTCCATTGATGGTTTCACCCGTTTTTAACAGCAAACCCATCTGATCCCACCAAATACAGAGCATTACCCTCGCGCCATGGATATTCGACTTTGCCGTTGATTTGGCTGGTTGGCCGGGTTTCACATATGATTTTTTGCGCTTGGGGTTGTCGTAATGGATCCATTTTTCATCACCAGTAACAATCCGATGCAAAAATGACTTCCTTTCGTGGCATTCCAGCAGCATTTCGGACATGCATAAGTCAATAATTATTAAGTTATTTGGAAGATTTGTATTGTATTTAGTTAACATTAATATGTTAACTAAAAAGAATAAAAATACCTTAAGACCCAATCTTTTGAAAGCAAATAGATACTCGTAAATATAAAAGTAACCAAATAAGATTTACGCTAGGAAAACTTTGTACCTTTTATCCTATTATTTATACATACATACCTATCTATGATGTATGTTTTTTGACGGATATATGTACATATGGATGCAGACGCTACTTATACATATATCCACATTTACATATTATGTATGTCTTTTCAACTAAACGATTGTATGGCTTCAGTTTGAGAAAAAAAACTTAAAGTGAGTTTTATGTTGAAACTTTCACCAACAATAAACGACAGAGGCGGAGGAAAATAATGGTAAATGCAATACAAAAGTTTTCCTTCATCAAAGCTACAAACCGAAAACAAAACACTGTTCATTCGGTTCCGATTTTGTTTTGTATGCCTTGTTGTTCGTACAATATATGTATATTCATATGTACTTAACTTTGTATACGTACACATATGTATGTATGTATAATTTTCTCAGCAAAAACTTTTCACTGTTAAAAATGGATTTGTATTTAACGAGCATACTGAAACAAAGTTAAATGGTTAGAATAGCAACGATAAAAGTTGTTTAAGGCTGAAAAATTAATTTTCAACAAAAAGGACTACCGATTGAACATGTACGTAAATGGATGATATTTACGATTTATTACATCATATTATATGAACAAAACAAATACCTATATAATGTTTTCATTCAACTTATCAAAAAGTTATTTGCATTCTCATTTAACAGGCAACATGAAGTGCTGTACATAAATACATAAATAGGAACTTAGTGTGAATGCACGCCGAATTCATACATATGTACTGTAACCGAAGAATTTAATTTCATTTCATTAATCATCTTCTTTTTTAACCTAGGGGTATTTCCTAGCATGTATGAAAAATTACATCTTTTTGGAACGATATTAAAGAACTCTATAGATTCCTTTGAAAATCAAAAAACAAGGACGCGAATTTCAATTAAACAAAAAATGTATATTATCTTTTTATTTAAACTGTAACTGATTTTACATGGTTATGGGTTTGAGAATTATTACAAGCGAGCAAAGAAATCATAAAATAATACCAACAAAGTAAAAATACAACAAATGTTTTTCCATTTTAGTTTGAAAAGCATTTAGATAGTAATTAACCTTCTTCTTCTTTCATTAACCGTTGAAATGCGTAACGCATATATTTGCATCTAATGGCACATATTTTTCCCATATATCTGCATTGCTATGATACTTCCTACTGATTACATTTTCGGATCTTAGTACTATTTAACAGGGAACTTTATTTCGAAGAACTTATTGGTAAGGAATTATTTCTCCTCGACCCGCCCTCCGAACTTTAGATGATGGTTAACGAGTATTTACATATTTCACGATGTCAAGTATCACACTTGCCGGTCGGGAAAACTGCAATTCAGGTATTCGGTTCTAGTACGACTCGTTCGTAACCCCCCTATTTTCTAGCGCGTTCATCCAATTATTAAGAGATTTCTTGACTCGACAATATTTCAGCAATTAGAAATATTAGATGATTTGCCTGTGTCTTGACGCTGCACTTCGCATTTTGCGTGCTGCCTTTTCAAAGCTACATAATAACAAATCATGTCTGAAAGAAAATAAATATACAATTATTGTATATAAACATTATATGTATGTATATAGTACATGAATATATTCAATATTATAGAGTACTACGTACATATATTTCAAATAATCTATGATACTATCGGGTTTAAATACATGCAATCATTTTTCATTATTATATCTCACAATTTTCATTTTGCCATTGTCAAAGTTCCCTGAAAAATCGGAAAGCATTCTAATAAAATCAAACCAAGTGAAAAGATAAATTTAGTGAAATATTTAAGGGTTCGCAAGTAGTTCAATGTTTGTAAATCTATGAAGTAGCTTACTCATATTTGCATGAAGGCAACCGATTACCCACATCGCATAGTCCTCACAATGGGAATTGCTACGTCACTTCACTTCACGTTATTCTCTCATCTGTACAGACTTTGTGATCACATAATAACAAATAGCATCCACTCAAGTATGTCGGACTCTCAGTTACCATTCAAGCATCCTACACAAACACCTTCACCGCACCCGGACCTGATGCCAAGTCAACCGAATGAACAAATTGAATAAAAGATTCAAGGCAAATTGAATTTTCATCTGAATATTGTGATACGCGTGAAATAGCTAGACATGAACTAAGAATGATTTAAATATTATTCATCGTAATTCTCTCTATGTGTGACATACGTACATATATGTTTATGTAGTTCTGAAGTTTGCAAAGTGTCCGATTAAAGTAACCGAATTTTTTCGTCGGAGTTATATTGGTTTCTACTAATTATGTTTAAGTAGAGCAGGAGAACATCTTCTTCGATTTTGGGAAATCTAAATGAGACATTTCTTATCCATCTGATTGGTCTAATGATGACTTTCAGACGTCCAAAAAAGAAGTTGATAAATAATTAAAAGATCCGTATTGACTCATCTGCAAAATCGGGGAGATAAGAACCTTCCATACGAATATAGTGTCAGCAACAAACACTGGAATTTCAAATAGATACTCGTATGCATAACTTTCAAGACCATTTATGACAAAGTCGATGGAGAGAGCTTTAAAAGCCAATGCAGAAATTCGACTTTATTACAACGTAATATTAGATGGTGCAAGTTTAATGGAAGAGACACAAACCGCAGGTCTACACAAACTACAGTGCCATCTAAATAAGTATGATAAATGTATTGTAGATAAGACCAACATTTAATGCATTTTTATTTGTTTATTATGCATTTTATTTATTTTTACACAAACTACAGTGCCATCTAAATAAGTATGATAAATGTATTGTAGATAAGACCAACATTTAATGCATTTTTATTTATTTTTTTTTGTAATATAAAATCAAATCTTTGCTCAAGTTTCTTAATATAATCATAACCTACTGAAAGATTTCATCGACAAAGGTTATCGCTAGAGAAGCCAGCAGTAAATATGTTCGATAAAGCTATCCTGTTCTTACCCAACATTATGCAAGCTAAACGAATGAATTCAATCTTACAGAAACTGATGCCCCAGAGAATAACTTTTTTCCCAGCAGTAATAATATTTTTGAATCTATAACTTTTTCTTACCTGGTTATTGCAGCAAAACGAAGATGCCACTGGCAACTTTCTTTCATATTCAGCTAACTTTTTAATAAAATAACATCCTTTCAGACAAATTTCCATAAACTTTCATTATTTTAAGAAAAGTTTCTTCTGTTCTTTGCAGTATTCAACGCCGCCGTCTATGCCACTGAATACCTTACTTCAACTAATTTTTTCGATTTTTTAGAAATTCCTATTCGCCTTAAAAGACCAGAACAACTCCGACGTTTCATTGTTGGTAAAGTGGCATATTATCTTATAATGGCGATTGAGGGAAGTTTTTTTTTCTTTTAGATTTAAATGTCATTAAATAAAATTTAAAAAAAATAAGCACTGAACAGATACAATATATTGAAATATATACACTATATTTTGTTGTTTACCTTTTTCATCAGTCTTGATTCATTTATTCCGTTTCTACGATGTGTTCAACGGAATTTGTTATCATATTAAATTTGTGAAATAAAGCCTGCTAAGGAAGGGCGGGTGCGACTACAAAGTATCTACTTTTTTTACTTCGAACTTATATGTATGTGTATGAAGAAAAAACCTAAAACATATTAACTACATATTTTCGTAGGAAGACTTTCTTGAACACTTTCAATTCTGTTGTTATTATACTTGTACGAGTATATTTCATTTCACAGAAGGGCAAGTTACGTACAATATATATTATGTATTATACACATATAACATATTCATAAGGATTTTCGATGTGGATTTTTAATCAAGGGATGCAAGTTTTTTCGTTTATTTGTACGGATAGGTACGAAGTGCATGAAGTATAGTTCATGCAATTTGGAGAGTGTTAATTGGTCATGTATCGTCGACGCTTAAATAACTAAACTAAATAGTAATCCATTGTAGTCACTTACCATATACCTACCATATGCATAAATGTTAGTTTAGTTCAAGAGAGATTTGTGCCCAGACCTTGATATATATAGCCGAAAATATTTATAATTTCTTGCTCTTGATTTATATTCTTAATGCATTGAAGTGGCGTGGGAGGACGAAGCCTTAGCTATTCCCGGAACCAAAGTTTGCTTGATAAATTTTGTCAAGAGCGATAATCTTCATAAAGCAAAAATAAAAGAAGCTACCATGGGATCCCTGGGCTTTGTGAGATTCTAAGCTCTGTAGATGGATAGATTTTCTCAAAGAATGTTTGAAGTAGGTTGCTGAAGTTCGACGAGGGAAGTGGGTGATCATTAGCAGATCCAAGGACTCATCCTTAGAATCTATCTAAATATCATACGGGTGCATAAGTTTGCTCGAAATTCGAGGTGTTTTAGACAGAGCTTTCCTTGCTCTTAACGATTCACTTGGGCTGGTGATCCTTTAGCAAAAAAACGTTTGGCCTTCCTTATTTCTCATTTGTGGGTCTTTAAAGATACATTGTAAATTTCCTAATCACGTGCTGACCTAGATAGTTTGGTATAGTTATACAGAATTCTTCGTATTCTTGCAGCGTAGTTCTTGAAGGTTATGGTAGTACATATTAATATTATTTGAAAAATAAATAAGTTAAATTCGATTTGATTTTTCTGAAAGAAGCAACATGTACTTCAAATTGATTACCATTGTTTAAATAGATACGTAATAAGCTCTGTACTACGTCCTCGTCCCAAAAATGCTTGTATATGCATAAGTAGATTCATGTCCGAGCATACCAACGGAGCATACAACGGGATTTTATTGGAAGAAATGGAACTTCACTCTCATATACCTATTCTCAAGTACACGTTAACTGTTAATTACAAAAGAGTTCATACCACTACCCATTGACCATAATCTCGAATCACCAAAATGAAAAAAACATAAATTCGGTAAGTTGTATATTACTAATACAGAATCTACATACCTACGGATGTAGATATATAAAGCAAAGTACGAATAAATACATATACATACATGCAATATAGACAGAATGATTGTAGACTTGTTGCCAGTAACTTCTGGTTTTAATCAAAAGATGTCGATGCTAATTGGCAATCGGCACTCACCTTAAAATCTGTAGTATTCTACAAGCGGCAATTAACTATTTTCTTCGTTTTCTTTGTATTTGCGTTAATATATAGTGCCGGACAAAGGATGATTCAGGAATTAGCAAACCACTGTGATACGTGATCAATACCAAACCACGAACGTGACTTATCTATATGTTGCTTTGAATTAAATGAACAAAAGGATGAGTTTCCCTCGTGTTTGCAACTATATTTGACTTTATATATGTACATAGGTGCAAGCTTATGAATGGAAGTAAGTAGCAAGGAGTAAGAAAGTTCATCTGGTATTTGAAATACGAATCACGTTTCCTTACTTATAGCATGATTAAATACCAACAGTGTGTAGCTTTCAAATCCCGTTTCCAGAATAAATGTAAACTACGAATTTTACATGCCGATTATAGGTATGTACGAGTACATACATTTATTTTGACCACTATCTCTATGATTCTACTATTTGTATGCACGATTAGACTTGCGACACCTGCAACTGGTAATATTTGTGCACCTATCATCATTTTGTTAATTTAATATTAGTAACAGAGAACCACAAAGTTTATTTAATAATTGTTCACTGGGATGAGTACACAATCAGCCTCCCATTTGAGCGCTTTTATTACATTTTGCATGAAGCTATTTAAGCACGTAAAAAATAACACATTTATCTATATACTAACTCAAAGGTATTAAGAAATACATAAATACACATGTGGATACAGCTCGTCTGTTAGCTAAAACATGGATTAAATCAAATCACCCTTTCCCGGTATCAAATTTGCTTTTATTCTTGGATGAAAAGTTGGCATTCGTTCATATGACCACAAAAACCAAACATATGCATGGAAATGCTTGTGTAAATTACAAAAACAAATAATTTAAGTATTTCCATATCATATACTAAACTAAATTCAAAAGCTTACAGTTATTAATTGAATCGCGAGAGGATATCTAACCAGCATCAGGCCTCCTACATGAATTTGCTTGCATACATACATTTCCATAGCTATGTATTGTAGGTATCTGCATATGCATGCCTGCATACTATATATAATACATAGTATGTTATGTTCAGTAATCCTTTTCACGATCTTATGATTGTGATAAAAAATAATTTGTTCGTGTATATGTGTGTATGTAGATTATATCGTTATTCTGACTTCGGTTTAAAATTCCACAACACTGTTCAACAAGAAACTGACACTGGACCTTTGTTAAAAGCCTTCGTGTCCATAATAAGTAGTCAACAAAGCACTAAAAGGGTACCGTTAATAATTCGTTTTTTTTCTCCTTTCAGACAATTTTACTCTCATGCATTTTCATTTTTTATATTATTTTTTTCTTTTCTAGCAATTTAACGATAGCAACAGTGCTCGCCACAACCATTCAGCAAATATGCAGAAAATGCATAAATCACTGATAAAATAAAATAAATAAAAAATTAATCATTAAATTGTTACGTTGCAGATGCCGAAATTGTGAGTAATTGCAGCTATTTGTTGCATGCAAAATAAATATATTCATATGTACATACATGTGTCCGAATGGCTTGGAGCTGGTCATACATATGTACATAAACATTATTTACAACGTAGAATATACATACATACAGTAATATCCAAAACTAATGCAACAAAATCGCAACCCCAATACACATGTTGGACACTTATTATATAAAAATGTGTGTATTTTATAATACTTTTGTTCATAACATTAATAATTACCTCCAAAAGTAAAATAGTTATAGTTATTCAACAAAAAAACCAACATAGCCGATAGCCGTGGTAGCTAGTGCTATATATTCTTTTTTATATATAATTATTATAATTTATTACTTAATAATAAGAATTAATAATAATAATAAAAAACCAACATATACCATGAATAAAAAATACTGTACTCATATTTATTTTAAGCTATTAAAAACTAAATCAACTCCTTTTAAAATTCATATATTTTTCTAATTTTTGAGCAACAGGTAAGGTGAGGGTAAATAGACATACAAGGGGAGATGGGAATTGCGAGACCTAGCAAACCCCGAAGCGAAATTGTCTGCCTATTTAAAAATTTCTCATACTGCCGCATACTTCGGAGTTATGAGAAAATCATGGATACCCTACTCCCCTGTCACTGTGCAGAAAATGGCAAGGCGAACAACACTGTGAGTGGGAGAGGTTAAGCCCATACCCATACCGTCGACGACTGCATTTTGCGAGCTGTGCGATCTTGGCATTCTTTAGGAAATCAAGTAAAAAATGTCTGCTTTCTAACCAGCGACATCAAAATGAAGCTCCCAGTTTCCTGTGAAATATGTAACAGTTGCTTCCACAAGTCACCTAGTTTTTCCACCAGTAAGAGTCAGACGACTGCAAGTCACCTTTTGATTTATAAGGTGACGAGAAATATCATTTGGGGGATTCCATAACGAGGATTCCATTCCCGCACTTCTACTCCCTGTTTTTCCTTTTGGTTGATCTACTATATTGGTCCCAAAAGCGACCAATTAGCCTGCACCGGTAGAACAGCTATTCCGATACTTGTTCTGGTCCTTAGTGTGAATTAGGTACCTTTAGAGTACTGGATGTACTTCGCCGTCAATAATAAGAGTTTTATCAAACTTCTCACCAAAACTGCAATTCCTTAATGAGGAGGAAGTTGGATGAAGCCGCAGTTCAAACATTTTTTTTTTTTTTTGTAATTGTTCTATGAAGTTTAGTAAGGAAGACTGAGCCAACCATTCCATTCTTATCTTTTTTAGTTTAAAACCTTCCTTCTGAATATCGGGGATTAAGGGCTTCGTTGATTGTTCGGCAGTATGGTGAACCTATCCGGTTCTTTCAGGCAGTCTTTGTATTCTTAATAATGCAGTTCATGTAATCATCTGCAAATTTTTTGTTCCCTTTCTCTTTCTGTTTGGAATAAATAGTTTATTTGCCAGTCAACTGTCCTACCATACGCTTCTATATTTAATTCATTTCTACATTTCCGAGATGACATGAAACATTACATTTGATTGGACCTGTATATATTGTATCTTTTCGGAGTTGTTGCTATTTCCAGCCTGCCTTAATAAATCGTTTCCGCAGAACTTTTGTGCTTATGTTGTTTTACCAAATTAAAAATCACTAATTTTGGAGTACCCACAAATAGATATATAGAATAACTTGGCTTGTGTAGTTTCCTTTTTGTATTTGAAAACAATTTTCTCCTTGTACTTGTTATTGGCAAATTAAAAAAACGAGAGACAATTCTTTAGACGTTTAATTTATAATTTTTCCTTGTCCGCCTTTTAAAACATTTAACATAATTATGTTCAAACATGGTTTCCCTGGCTTCCGTAACAGAAAAATAATTCTTCAATAAAAAAATACCCCGAAAAAGTCGCTTTAGTTTTGATCAGCTAACAAAATACATATGGGTATGTATTTCTCGTCATTATTTGAAACAAAGAAATGAAATTGTATTTTCTTAGTTTCTAAAAACAGTTAATACTTTTATGGATAAAATTATAATGTATTATATGTATACTTTAATTCAATATGTTTCACACACGTGACTTTCTTTCGACTTTGTTGCTTTAGTTTTACCCAACAGTGTATGAATGTACACATGATATTAATTAAACCTCGACATGCATTTGATTAAAGATAAAATATAACGTACCTACCTATAAACATACAAATGCGCAAGTACTATAATAAGCAATTCAGACTCAAAATAATTCAGTAAAACGTGGGCCTTACCTTACAACATGCTTTTAAAACAATACTTACGAGTGGATTTGCACATCTAATAACATATAGATCCGTATATGCATACACGCATAAGTATATCAATATGAAAAATTGTAACCGCTTACTATGTATTGTTTGCCCAAAGATTTAGCCGTAAAAAACATTTTGCAGTAAGCTTTATACTATATGTTTATATTGCAAATCTTCAAATAAAAGTTCGCTTTAAATAAACTTTTTTAAGACTTCAATGTTTTGCTTTCTCATCAAATGACAGTACATACATATCTTGACCCAAAAATCTGTCTTTCTCTTTGTCCATTATCTTAGTGCTGGCAAGGCACTTTTATACTTCTTGAAGAAATACATTTTTCGCCGGAC
Source organism: Volucella zonaria (assembly GCA_963966105.1). Lineage (NCBI taxonomy): Eukaryota > Metazoa > Arthropoda > Insecta > Diptera > Syrphidae > Volucella > Volucella zonaria. The sequence continues at coordinate 143,925 of OZ014533.1, read as the reverse complement.
ACTTCTGAAGAGAAGTTCATAAATAATTCCAGAGGGTAATATAGTCATGAACTTGTGCGCGCAACCAACTCCCATGCCAAAAGTGAATTCCTACCCACTCGACAGAAACACTTCAAGCTTGTTAAAAAGTTTCATCGGAAATACGAATCAGTGCTACCAGAATGTATTTCCAACTGTGGGAAAACTTAGGCGCAATATCCCGATATGGAATTTTATTCCTTTTACTTGTATCGTTCTATAGGAATTGTCTGTACTTTTATGAACAATGTTTGGATAAGTATGTGCACACAAGTTTATACATATACATATGTTCGTATGTATATAAATATGTTTTTCCATTTCACCAGCTAAAATTCCTCAGTAAGGCTTTCACGTGCTGTGAACATAACTATAAGAATCAATGGTGCGTCTCTATAGAGAAGAGCCCAAGCTGCAATACAAAGTAAGAAACGTTATCCTATAATACACCCGTCACCCTATACCGCTTTTTTCTGTTTTTGCCTTTTCCTGCTAACCATAAACTACCATTTTGGAAAATCAGAATTGATAGAAAGTTAACCCATAAGTTCGGACAAAGCCTTTATCTTCACAATTTTGGCGACTGACATAGAAAAATAAAATTTTCGAAACGGAAAAGTTATAGAATGCGAATCTGATCGTCAATGCTCTGTGTATAGAACGGAGTACAGAAAATCAAATCATAAATATAGCATTATGTAGGTATTATGCAATGTCCTATATGCCGGAAAATCACTGAAAGGGACTTTTCAACTCTGGTAATAGTCATGTGCAGTGCCTTAGTCACAGAAAAGTTCAATAAATTATTTTTACTTTGACAATGTCGGTACTGCCCTACAATGATCTATCTTTGTCTCGCTACTTTATGGAATATCTCTCTTCCGCTTCGGGTTTCCCATCCCAAAAAGGATGATGTTAATGTTATCTGAGAGTGGAAAGCAGGAACTTGTGCAGCAAATAGATTTTTTTTAGTTAACTAGGTATCAAAACGACCGGTATAATTTATATATCATATTGTCACAAAACAGAAAATATAAACAAATACTCGTAAATAAGGGGAGGTTTTTTATTAGTTATTATATACGTATTAAGAAGATGAATTGGTTAATCGGCATTAAGTAGAGGGTGTTAAGAACCCTTATTTTCTTTGGTGCATATACAATATTTACAAAATCCAAAATTTTAAATTATAAAACTGACTTTTCTGTATCTCATTTCATATGCATATTGTTTTAGATTCCAAGAGTCATATTTAAATTATATTAGTGTCCACACTAGTGAGATAAGTGGTGCTAGCGGATTCATAACTAAAGTTAAAATACAAAAAAATTCATAAAAGTATATTACGATGTTATCTCCAAAAATAGTACTCGTATGCATATCTATATGCATAGTTTTGTTTTTACGGGTATATTAAAGTAAAAATTTGCTCTTTGAGTTTTCTTTATTAAAATATATATGTATAAAAAAACATATAAAATTATCTATTATATCAATTTAATAAAGTATGATAAGTGTATTAAAAATACCCTGCTTGGCAAATAGAAAATTCACAAAACATATACATACCATGCATAGGTACATATGTATCAAATTACAAATCGTAAAACTCATATAACTTGAGGTGTTTGTTTTGTGTTGTTTCTTAATTTGATTAAATTAAAATATTACCAATTATGTAGTTCTTTTCGGAACATTGCACTCCGAAATTGTATTATACATATTATACTGTATTATACATATATATGTATAATATATGTATAATACATATGTATGTACGAATATATTAATTAAATTTGCGATACTCATACATACATACACACATGCATACATATCTGTATATACACTATATTGTTTAAAGTGTGATTGCAGTTGATTAGAAAGATCTATATGCATACATACAAATGTGTGCAATGAAATGTCTTCAAGATAGGCAATAGACACAAACCTATGTACATATACAGTATACATATATACTCGCAATTTAAAGCTAAAAGAATTTTTTAATGAAGAATGTTGGTGATACCAATTTTACACTTTTATTTGGTTTAATTGAACAATAGTACATATTTCATAAGCGAGGGGTTATTATTATCATTGGGCATCTATGGGGAATTTTATAACCATGAATGATTTAACTATTTTAGAGCCCCTCGTGTATGTTGTATATTGTATATTCATAAGAATGAATAGTTTTCAGAGACAAATGTACTATTGAATTGAAACGATGGCAATTGTTTCACAACAAATTACGTACTTTCATATGTACATACATGTGTTAAAACCTTCTTACGAGTACATATGTACCTATGTATATAACCTAAAGATACCGTCAGTTGAGATTATACCAAATATACATACATATAATTCGGCAAGTGCATATCTAAATCCAAAGTACAATAATATTAAGGCTTTAATTGAAATGTTTACATTTCATTTTACGCTTCGAATTTTCAGCTGGTAAACGTAAATGAATATTTATAATTTAAGAATGAATATTAAATTGCGACTAATTAATGGAACTCCACAATTAGTTTACAGAAAATTTTACTTGCATTATTTTGTACTCAGTCAAAATAGGAATTTTTATGGCACAACCTTCGCTTAACATTATTATATCCTCGTTTAAATTTCAAAAAGGAAGTGTACTTTAGACTTTAAGCTACTTAAGTGTTTCTATTCTATTTCGTCTTTGTCATTTTCGCGACATGGTGTTGTATCCCAACAATCTAGTTCCATCAAAAAATCCATTATGTTAATTTACCGTGTCAGGAAGATACATCCCTTAGTTCTCTTCTTCTACTATTCTTCCACCCCAAAATAATTCTGCTATAGAAAAACTGATAATAATACTGGGTAGGATGGCAAACTGCTTTTGTCCTTTTTATGGGTAAATGGGCTGCATGTCGACGAACCCTTTTATCGGAATTAAAAAGTCCTTAAAATCCACTATTATCTAAAATGGTAAAAAAGTGATGCAACCTTCTTTTTTTCGCTCATGTGGCTTAGATTTAATGTAGTTATGACTTATGAGTGACTCCCAATGATGCTTATTCCATTTTTTTTCTGATTTTAAAGTAAGGAAAAGGTAAATATGATAAATTGGTTTGTTTTTACTTTGATTTCTGACAAAATTAAACAAATACATATCATATAATAAATCGTTCCAGTTTAATCGTTGAAGTATTAGTCGAAAGATGATGAAAGCGTTCCTGAACTACAAGTAACATAAATCGCTCAACGTTAAGTGTTTAATTGACTACATTTGGTTGAACATATCAAAAACATTTATCTAACATGAATGACGGTCCGACAGTGCGTAAAGGTAGACACATTGTATCGGGACTTAGAAGACGTAACCTCACGCCGGATAAGCTGGTGATCAGAAATAAAAGAAGTGCAATCCTCAGCGTTGGTAGAATCGTTTTCGGTACAACTTTTTTCGTATCATCTTAGGAGAGCGCAGACGTTTTGTACAATATAAGAATCTACATCAACTTGGTGCAATAGCAGCGTTGTACTAAGTCCAAAACATGGGATTTAAATAAAAATATATATCCGATACTAATCCTTTTTTATGTACTCGTATACATTAATACCGTTACTGAGTCCGAAATGAACCAAATAAAAATTAAGAACTTACAGAAACGATTGTACCATTCCAAAACGGTATAATTTCAGACTCGGCACGTAACATATACTGAAATTTCAACCTGTGAATATACATGTGTACATAGAAATAACTTCAACAATAATATTCAAGAATAGCTTATTTCTACAATTTACGAGTTTAGAGAACTCCGGAGAAGATACTCTGAAAATAAAACCGCACTAATTGTCTGCGAACTCATTAAATCATTTTTGAAATGGCAAGACAGGAGAGATAGTCAAGTGTCAGCCTTAGGCAAATAAGCCTACAATTTAATTTTAAGCATAACTTACATCATTCTACATTCAAAAGGCATCCATTTAATCACTAAACATGGGCCTTTGGAGTTTATAATTACATTTTAAAAGATATCTTATGGTGAGATGTAATTCATCATTGATAGCATTTCTTATATTCAAAATTTGCACAACATCCACGGCAATTTGTAACCCAGGCTCGATACCCTACGATTTGGACCAAGCTATTTGTAATCACAAAACATTTATTAAAAATCTCTACATATCGGAGCACGAGTTGCTATGCCAATTTTTTGGACCCTCGAAAAAAAACTGCATTTCCGATTGGTGGGTAATACCACCATTGCCCCCTACAAGAACTTCTAGGACGCTCACTTTTAAATATGGAAACGTTAGAACAATCTAATAATGCTCATTATTTTCAATTATCATTCACATCCAAATACATATTTCTGTGAGTGCTCGGTCTAATACTGTATTCACATACATAGGAGCATGTATTCAAGTATTTTTTCAACGATCGCCAATTAATGTCGAAATAAAATGCAGCATAAACGAATACATATATACTAGTTTTACATACATAATCGACTTCGACGACGTTGATGATTTTTGCCCTTCCTTACTAAGAATGAGGCTATTAAACAAAGGATGTTCTATTCGTTTCTGTTTTCTTGCCAAATCTGTGCGCAGTCGATCCAACCAAATAAGTCCTGGTATTTAATTTTGATTCTAACATATTGGTTTATTCTCATATTGGTCATTTTAGTTACATCAATTATATTTTCTTTATTACAAAACTCAAAACTTCTTCAAAGCAAAAGAACAAAAAAAAAACAGCCGTAGTTGGTGTACGCTCTCAGATCAAAAACTTGCTTATTGTATACATATATTGTTTGTATACATATATTGATCAAATCCTTTTGCTACCATTGATTAATACAGAAAAATATCAAAAATTTGAAAAACGAAAAATAAAGACTCACCATTTTACAAATATGTACATATGTAGCATTGCACCATTTTTTTCGAGGGTTGAAGCAAATACGAACACAAATCGTGCACGAATATGCATATGAATAAAGCGACATTTTTAAACATTTGTCAAAAGTTTCAATTCTGATTTTTATATTTTTGATACATTAACTTTCTTGTGTAGAAAGCTTAAAAAAAACATAATTGAAGCAAAATAATTAATAGACCACGTAAAGCAAACAGCGTTTCAATTGAACGATCAATTAATTAACTAAATATTTAGTGTATTCTTATTTCGTCTTTAGTTTTTCAACTCGTTGGTATTGTTTATCTTTTGAAATAAAGTTTAAGGACCAAAACAGTATCCAAATAGGAAATAGAACTCCTGTTAATGCTGTATATAACCAGTTACTGTAAATCTGAAAAAAATCGAAAAATATGCTATAAAAAAAGGAAAATATTTACATTATACTTACTATAGAATCAACTAATCCATATGTGATGGCATCCATCGATGCATTTACAGCTTTCAGCGAAATATTGCTTAGCGACAGTTCAGGAAATGATAAAAGCGTAAGACAAAAGACTTGCAAGTATATAACGACAATAGGATTCAATAGGAATGTATATAAAACAGTAAAGAACTTTAGCGTATAGCCTTGTTTAGTACCTAAAAGAATTGCTAAAGGACAGCTAATTACTGCCGCAATAAATCCCAAAGAAAAATTTAAGAGACCTATAACTAAAAGAGCTGAACCCAGACACAAAAGTGAAGCTATATGTAAAAGTTCTATACCATCAATACTTAAATTTATAAAAAATGGCAAAAACATTCCAAGTACCATTACAAACAAGAGGAAAAACGTAACAGTGACAGGTGTAGATATATCATGTTCAGCAAAATACATACTAAAAATCCTATTTTGTGGTAATATTTTAGCAAGAACACCAAAAAAATATGCCAGCCCTATGAAAACTATTACCTTTATAAAAGGAAGCTGATGGCCATAATTATTTATTAATTTAACTTTGCTTATATGATTTTTATTTTCCTCTTCGATACTGTTTATGCTTAGCCAAATAAGGAATGCTTTAATGTATAATGAACCTGCCATCAAAGCAAGACTTGGCATAAAGTCTCCTATTGAAATAAACCGATCGTTTTGCACTAAAATATAAAAAAAGTAGCTTTGGTGGAAACGTTCCAGAAGATTGTTTAAGCTTCTAGAAATTCCCTCAACCGTTTTTAATAATATAACTGCAACCATGTTTCTGTTATTCGAATTTGCTGAAGTGCGTTTAACAGCTTCAAGGGTTAATGATTCAATTCGGTGCTTATGGAAAAGGCCATGATTGCCAGTAGGAACACCATTTGCTTGACTTATAATCATGGCAATAATATTTTTTAGGTTCTCTTTAACGGTTTGAGAGGATTTACGTTTTTTTTTTATTATCGATTTATAGCCAGACGATATTCCTTCGCGAACTGATAATCGCTGCACTAGATTAAACATATCTAAATTTGGGAGTTGTCCATTCAATCCTTCTATTTTAACATCAATGTACTCTTTAAATAAAAATCATTCAATTTAGCATATTGGAATATTGTTTTAAATACTACCAGCATCAAAGTCTTGGATTTCTAAGTTGATTGCAGCTTGAAGAGCTCCTGCCCGTGCGGGAAGATTGCCACTATTTAACACATTACTTTCTTTTAAACCTCCTTCATAGTATGCTTCCAGCCAAGCATGTGCTCCAAGTTGCTCTTGCTCAGTAACCAGAAATATCAAATCCTTGGCCCAGTAATTTTTTTCTATTTTTTTTTTGCAAAGTTATTATTAAATGTAAATTTAATCGAAAAACCCTTAAAATTATCAAAAAATGTGAATATACATATAACATAGGAAGTCATGGAATGCATAAATGAAATATTTCCTTATATTCTTACTTCTTGCAAATTCAGCGAATGCCAATAACAAGGGAACACTGGCCGTTATATCTGTATGGACAGAGTTAGGTGGACGATAAGGCGCCGAAAATACAATACCCTCAGTAGATCCAATACGCGGAGCACGAAGTATTCCATAGACATTCTTTCCTTGAAATACTTTACCACCTCCAAAAGGATAGTTCAAGGTAAAATTGTGAACATACGTCTCTAGGCCGATTTGTTTCATTTTAGTTTGAACCCAAGAATATGGCATGTTTGTTCTATGGTTTTCCCGTTCTTTCTTTAATTCATCTAAATACGTTTGTGCCAGACGCCCGGAATCATGCTTCAGCTCAGAATAAACCAGACCTGCACAAAACATTTTATAGATTATTATTATGAAGATAGCTCTATTTTCGAATACCAGGTGACAGAGCATTCTCTGATAAATAAGTGGAATGATTGAACTCAGGATGGCCCAAACACACAAACCAGACAAGTCCAACAATATACAATAAAAAGCAAATTTTTCTACTGTGTTTTATTAAACCACGTCCAAATTTATTTCTTTGGGTCAGCGATGGATTTGTAAGTAGACCCATTTTAATAGAACTATTTGTTTTCCTCCTACAAGGTTCTTTCCAAAGCTGATTTAATGCCTTTTCAGTTTTTGTTTATATGGAAGATGTCCAATTTGTCATAAGTTGACATTAGTCAACTGTCAACGTTTTAAAACTGAATAAATGTCAAAAACATTGGGAATTTTAACCCTAGTTTATAAATAAATCCGTTCATAAATGCTAAACATCGAAATTAACAAATTTCTGACTCAAGTAAAAATATGTAATGAAAACGGGTTCTTTAAACTGCCTTTGTGTTAAACTGTTTATCAATATTTAATATCCTTCCAATCTCACACACACTTACGTAAGTACAATTTATTTATATATATTTGTCCTTTAGTTACTTATATTTTTGTTCAGTCTAAATAGTTCATCTATAACTATGTAGACAACAAACTCTATTAATATTTTTGCAATCCCTTAAACTTTTCACAAATACACTGTAAATGAACTATCAACTAAATTTTTCCTCTTGCATTAACAAATCTTGAAGACTGGTATTTCCTGCACGAAATACTGCTACGCGCTTGAATTATCTGGAACTCAGCCTGAAAGAAAATGATTCCGTCTCTGACAAAATTTATTTCTTTCTTTGAGCAACATTCCGAACGCAGTTTTTGGTTTCCTGTTTCTGTGGCACACGTCAGTTAGGCGCTACGACGGTTAATAGAGACCATACTTCCTAGATATAATCTAGATATGATTCGTGTTTATTTAAAGGTTTGATTTTGAGTTGGCAATACATTTTACAGCTACAGTCAATTTGACAGCTGACAGCTATATTGTGTTCAGTTTCACTTGCCTTTTCAACATGAAACCAAAATAATGCTAGCAAATTGTATAGATTTATTTCGAAAATCTTCTCGTGCCGTCCGTTTTCGCACCACGCATACTCTAATTGATAATACGCATCCGCAGAGATGTCGTACATTACGAACGATTCGTCGATTCGCCATTGTACACAGTAAGACCATCCACTTTAAGGAAGATTGGATCTTACAAGATTCAGCTAGTGCAAGAATTAAAGCCGCGTGACAGCAGCGCGAATCGTATATTTAGTGAACGTGTTGAAAACGAGATTGCTCTTGATTCTCTTCTTCATCATGAAATTCTGTTCCGCCATGAGGGTGATGTATGGTTGAACGGCTACGTCCACTTGCAAAATTTCCGAATTGAGAATGAAGGAAACCCCCTAGCCATTATTGAGACGCCGTAACATACACAAAAAATCACTGTTAGGTGTGCCTTATGGTCTGGTGGAACAATTGGCCTATATTTTTTCAAAAATTTTGCAGAATAGAGCGTTACAGTCAATAGTGAACGCTACCGATCCGTAACAATTGCAGCTTTTTTATTTTAAACAGTGTGCAAATCCGGACCTAGCATAGTGTACAAAACCTTATCAAATAAGTATCAAATTCACTTTATTTTTAACTGTCGGTAAGAAGGTAGGTATGGAATCGGAAAAATAATACAAATTACATACATGGCTATATATCAGTCTTATTTCTGAAAATTAGAATTTTGAATTATATTTTGTTATTAATTAATTCAATTATCAAAAGTTTTTTCTAAAATCCTTTCTTAAATTCTATTTAAAACTAGTTTTCCTTTAATTTTTCTTTAAAATATAATACGTTTGCATTTCAACAGTAGTCAACGTTTATGTCACCGCACCACTGATGACAATCGGTCTGATTCGACAATTAATAACGAAAGATTTCCCATTGTTTGTGCACAAACACATACATATATACACTTTTTTCTGCGATGATAGCTGTAAAACCATTTCATGGCGTTTTGGTGGCGATAGTTTGCAATTTGACTTGTAGTAAGAAAAATTTTCGATTTGATTTACTAACAACAAATATCGTCAATTTAATTAAAGTCATCGACAAAAACGATTAAAAAAATCAATAAAATAAACAATCAATAATTTTATAAAACAATACTAAATGGCTGAAGTCGTTAATTTGCCACAGGCACCAGCTACTGAGCTGAGTTCTTCGGTATCTGTATCCCCTTTAGATACAAATGTACCCAACAAAAATCTTAAAAATGAGGTAATTGAGAGTATATTTTTTCTTTAACAAAGAAATCCTTTAAATTGTGTGTGCTAAAAGATAAATATTTAATGGGTTGAATTACAAACGTAGGCATAGGTTAAAAGTACTCACATATATATTAGAGAATTCGAGAGAGTACACAATTAAAATGAAAGTTTGGCGGTGGCTGGCATTTAATCACTGGGCTCTATGACCTCGTTAGCAGTCACTGTATACATGGAAGATGTTGACTTTTTTATTTTCTCTGAGGTGAAAGATTTTTGATCGAATGTATTAAACTGATTTGTTGTTGTTGCAAAAGAAAAGGTGCAAGTCTAATTTGCTTCCTAGCGACGTTGATATATTATTTATGTCATTCTTTAATATAGTTTTGACTTTGCTTTTTAAAGGTTAACGATTTGTCGTCGGGTGTTCAGCTAGGAACATCTCCAAATCATGAAAAATCCAATAATTCTCACCATCACGACTCGGAATACGACACAGCAAGCGATCTGGAGGGTGGCGTCCATGACGATTATGATGACGAAGATGATGTCGACGAAGAAGATGATGAAGATGATGACAGCCTTGAAGATGGGGGAAATACTGATACCGATAGCGTGGAATTTGATGCTGAAAGACAACGTGGAGATGGACAAGAGCAAGCAGATTACAACAAGAAAGTAGATGAAGATCGAAGCAATCCACAGTATATTCCGAAAAAAGGGACTTTTTACGAACACGATGATCGAACAGCTGATGAACCGTAAGGAGTTTTATTTGTTTTTTGTATGATAACAATTTTAAAATAAGATTGTGCAGGGAAGGCGCACAGCCACAATCAGCTGAAAATACTGATCTAGGTGAAAACAAGGCAACATCACCAACAACAATCTCTCAAGCTTCCAAGACAATGAAGAAATGGCAGCCGGCCTCAGGCGTTGATCGGTGGTCCCATGATCGTTTTGATCCAAATGAGCAAGCACCAAAATCGAAGGCAGAACTTGTATCCGCTTATGGGTAAAAATTATTTTACATTTGTATTTTTCAATATCTTTAAATTCACATATAAATATATATATATATACACTTTTTTTTTTTTTTTTTTTTTTTTTTTTTGTGTATACAAGATATGACATAAGGAATGAAGATGGACCACCAAGAGCTCGCAGGCGTCGCCGTTATGCACGTGGTCCTAGTAAGTACTCCCGAAATTGGGAAGACGAAACGGCGTATATTAAAGCCAGCAATGCTCAACGAAAACCACCTAAACCAGAAGATTTTCCTGCTTTAGAAGAAAGGCAAAAGACACGTAAGTCTCGAAGCTATCGCGATGAAAAAGAAAATCGATTTGAACGGCAATCAGAGCGTGGGCGAACGGCAGTGCAGCAAGCTTTTAATAGAGATAATAAGGATAATGTCAGGCGTAGCACCGGAAATACAAAAATTTTCCGCACTGGAGTAAGGCAACCTGCAATGGAGTTTAAAAACAAAAGTCGTCCTATTGCCACCCCTAGCTCTGGTCAAGTCAATTCCAGCCGAGGAAATAATATAGATAAAGATGTTAATATAACTATGTCTATTGTCAATCAAGGTTCTACAACTAATACTGAACAACACAATTTCCAAAAAGCATCGAACAACAATAAATCAATAAATATGCCGCAAACAGTTAAGGTAATTAATCAACATGCGTATAGTTATGATCCCCAATCGCAGCAACAAATCAACAATGCGAATACAAGTGGATATAATTCACGTGAAATTAATGAAAAATTCGTTGGTAACCAGAACAATCGACAATTAGTAGCGAATACGAATGGATCAAATTTATCAGCCCGTTTGCAGCAAGCTCAAAATCGAAACGACCCTAGTCATGTTGGAAGTGTGCAAATGCATACTTTAGCGAATCAACATAAAGTGCAAGTTACTAATCCAAGTGCTTTGCAGAATTCTATGTTAGATATTCAGCAACAGCAACAGCAGCAACAACAACACCAACAGCAGGCGGTTAGTCAAGAGCATGCTCGAACAAAGAGATACTCAAGCTTGAGGCAACGATCGCAGCATGATGCCGCTGGTAATCAACACCTGGATCAGCATACCCTTCAACAATTGCAAATGCAGCATGAGGTGCAACAGCAACAACAAATAGCAACCAATGTGCATCCTTCCCAACAGCTAATGCTGCAAGAACAGCATTTAATTCAGGCCAATTTAATGCAACTTTACCATCAGGAAAATCTTCAGGCCCAAATGCAAGCTTTGCAGGTATCGACGTTACCTCAAACTGCCTCTCCACAACCAAATGCCGCAAAACCACCTTACAATCCAATTCAGCAGCAATACTCGGCGGGATCATCTGGTCCTCCAGCAGCTTATTATACTACTCCTGCATCTGACTATGGCTCTGCAGCAGCTACAGCAGGTCCTTCCCAACCTTACCAACAACCGAACGCTTTTTTGCAAGCTCAGACTCCAACAGCTCCACTTGCATTTAACCCTACTCCGCCTCAGCCTGTTACTCAAAATGCAATGGCGCCCCCAATAGCCGCTCCAGCTTCAGCTCAGGTTCCAACAGGAGCCGTTAACTATGTACAGAACTCTTCTCAAAATCCGTCAGCAACACCGACTGCGAATTACCCTAATTATCCAAATTACCAAAATTTTAATACGGTTGGTGGTACAACATATTTCGTGCCTTCACCTCAGACAACTGCCAGAGCTGTTGTTTTACCGCAAAGGCGTCCTACAAATGCTATACCTATTTTACCGCCATCAGAAAAGACAAAAAGACCGCAAGATAATAAGGAAGGAGAAACTAAAAATGGCACCACCGCACTAGGACAAGCTGCCTGTTCTGCAAATGCGCCAATTGGAAGTGCAGAAAATATTGATCATATTTTGGACAACATGTTTGTTCAGCGTCCGCCGTACCAACCGCAAACAAGAAAAAGTTCCTCTCCGCCAAGCGAAGACACGAATAAGATGTCTACTTCAACATCAGGGACACAACCTGCGCCTGATTCTACGCCTCTCGTTAAACCTCGGTCAAATGACCCATCTGCTGTAGGTATCCCATGTTTAGCTCAACGTGTTAACAGAAAATTAATTTATTACTTAATCCTTTTGTTTCATCTAGGTTGCATCTCTTCCGGAAACTGAACCATCCACAACCCAGTCGATCGTATCAGAGGTTATCACTCAGAATGCAGTCGTGGGTGCTTCACCTCCAAACGCCGAGCAAGGGACTACTTCCGAAGCGCCTCCTTTGTCTGAATCTGCCGGAAAGCAGCCTGCGATACAATAGGGACTATTTTTGTTTATGGAGCATTTTAATTTAGATTTATTCAGCAATCGTTAAAACAATGAAATTGACTTTTTTTTGTTGTTGAATTTAAACTCTTATTTGTGCTATTGGAGTTATTTTTGAATTAATATTTAGCAGTGAACAAATTTGGAAACACTAAATGTTTTCTTTCTTTATTATTTCTTATTTAAATTTCGATTATAGAATCTAGGAATATTCCGTTTCGTTTTTTTGCATAATTTAATACCATCAAAAAATTGTATCATTTTGAAATATGGAAATATACTTGCTTACATATATTACAATAAAATCATCCACATACAAATGTATGCGTGATCAAGATATAAAAAAAAAGTTAATCAAAAGGCGTTTAGTTGTTATTTACTTCGCATAAAAACTTAACTAATCCTAACTCTTCTACATTGGATTCTGTATCCAATAGTTTTTATATCGGAATAGAGTCCAATATAACCACACCAGTGGCAATAAAACAAAATTCTTTAGAAAATGTGTGACGTATATTTAACATTTACAGAAATAACTTGGATAACTTTTTTGTATTCTTTAAATTTGAAATTAATTCAAAATAAAACAACTCAAACTATTAACATAAAACATTGTCAATTATATACTTGTTCCTACATCTCGGTTGAATTGCTGTTCAAAAAGACGATGTTTCTCAAGTCAAGAGTTGTTCCAACACCACTGGCAAGCGACCTATTTGCTCTTTGGAAAACGTCCTCATTAACGCCATCTGATGTACCGGGTATGCTGAGTATGTACCTTGCAAGAGCCCTTAGATTTGGAAACAGCGTTATTTTCTTCCAAAACTCCAATAGATCTTCATTGGAAAAATCAAAACTTTTAGTAATGTAGTATTTGTTGATTTCTTTGTCTATGGCGTCTGTTTCCCCGTCACAGTATTCATTTGTAACATTGAGTAATCTAGTTAGGAAAATTTCTTTTATAGATTTAAAAACTTCCTGTCGTTCATTTTCTGATAGAAACTTGAGACTCTTGAAATTTGGATTAAGAAAAAGAGCAATCTTGTATATTGGATGGTCTACAACGAAACATTTTTCAATGAGTTCCAACGTATGGAATTTCAAACGGGCGTTTAAGCGATGCTCATACAAAACGGGTGCATATTGCTCTACTAATTTTTTTTTCCATAACAAAATACCACTTATTGAGATTTGATTTTGCCTTATAGTATCCACGCACAATTTAATTACTTGAAAGACATTTAAAACAGTTTTAACAGTATGTTTGGAAATATCAAACAATACAGTATGATCTTTATGGCATGGTCTGGTATGCTTTAATAACTTTTCAATGGGTTTGTTCATTTCGTAGAATTCTTCTAACAAATCTAATAGGCACTCACCTTTACTAATTGAATAATTGTGCTCTGTTGTTATGTGTTCAAAAAGTTCTTGTATTTTCACAACCGTATCTGAAATATTCAATTCGGGATCTTCAATTTGTAAAACCTTGTTAACGATTGCTTCCAAATTGTGTGTTACACTTGGTAAACGTGTGTAATTTTTAAAAGCTTTAACCAATAGTTCATTGCTTTCATTTAGCACAATATTAAATTTTGTATCGCCTGTATCTGTTTCAATGTATTCTTTTATTATGCTTAAAAAAGTTTCGTGTATTGCCTCATGGGAGATATTGCGAAATTCATTTGTTCCCAAAACAAATACTCGACTTTCAAAGTTATTTGTAACAATATGGGCTTTTACTGTTAAGAAAGAAATACTATTTGAATGTACAGAACTTTCTGTAATAACGTCAACACTAAGGTTCAAATTTGGTTCATTTGTCAACAGTGCAATTATTTCCGATTTCAATGTACGCACTCGCGAAGGTATTGTTTGCTTTAAAATAGTTTCGCTGCTGGGAAGGAAAGCAGTCGCATTTCGTTCGCCATACCTAGCTCCAAAATGTATAAGACTCTGAGCTAATGTTCGAAAGCTTGGGTCTTCGATAAAATTCAGAGATTGCCCAGCAGTAGCAACAACGAAATCAATTAGATTGTTTGTCACAGTATTTCCAGCCTCTGCAATGGTTTCGCTGCTTACATCTGCGGCATTTACGTCAAAAACTTCCAATTTCATTGAGGTATTACTATGCTTTTTCAAATACAGATTTTTCGGTGTGTCAGTTAGCATCTCTGAATACTTTTCTTTTTTATTTGGTGAAACTTTTTTTTCATTTTGGTGTTTGGTGTTGTGGCTACTTAAATGCGTGGTAAGCTCGTTTTCATCTACACTGCTAATAAATATGTCATTTATATTGCATCTGTAACAATCTTGCTTCATATCTGTAATTAAATTATTGTAAATATTTCGTTTGAGTATTAATTTAAATCCATTTGTATGTTTGGGCTTTTGTAGTGAGAATAGTGAGAATATTTCTCATTAATACATAGTTATACATATATGCAGATAATAAATGTTTTTTTTGAAATTTTATATATTCCCATAAGACATTATAAAATACTAATTACATATGATGTATACATAAATCCTCTTATTATATATGTACAAAATTTAGGTTTGTCGAATTTTAAAAAAATATCTGCACATCCATACACTTAGAAGAACGCCATAACATCGTTCAGCTGAGCAATTTGATAATACAAATCATTTTAAAGGATTAATTTGATTAAATGTGTAAAGGTCTTCATATGTATGTATATAAAAACCCTTAGTATTTACTTACCCTTATAAAACACTGTTTCTAGACAGTTTCTAAAATTATGCTTGGACTCCCTGCTTTTAGATTTTTTAAAAACAAAGTTCCTTGAATTTTTATGATTAATATAAATTTCTTCCAGTTTAGCGCGGCTAAGAATACCATTACTCTGTTTTTTCATTTTAATATCATTGTAGTCATCTTCGTCATTGTCAGAATAAATTTCTATTTCGGGAATTAAAGAACTCTCAAGCTCATTGCTTCCTTCTAAAGTCATATTCCACTTATTTGATTCATTAGATTCATACAAAGATTTTTCTGAATTAAAAGATGAAGTTTTTCGCTTTTTAGGGTCACACTTAGCTTGCAGAATATGCGGACAACGTGAAGCATGTTTCCTTATTGAAGTAGTACCATTTTTATTAGTGTATGTTATTAGCATTTCGCAATACCGGCATCGAGCAAAAGGCTGTTTTTGTCCCTTGTAAAACACCACATCTAAAAATTGCCACGCAAAACACTTAAAATTTGATTTCTCTTTCGTAACAATAAATTTCCGTTCTTTGGGATCACAAAAGAATGCATTCAATTGTTCGCGTGTCAATATTCGAGGTTTTTCTCCCTTTTTGATTGGCTTACTTTTTGATCTTCTTGACCGAAGAATATCAATTTCTTCATCTTCATCTTTCAGCTCTATTGTATTCTTGCAGTTATGATTTCTGAGCTGTTCAAGTGATTTTTGAGGATCTTTGTCAAAGATTTCATTACAATCCCGACATTTGAAAAAATTTTGTTCTACACCGCCATATGTAACTGCTAAGAAATTATTCCAAACCGAATTGTTGTGTGAGGCGCTGCCTACAAATTGGAAGTTCGCGTTCTCACTTGGATCAGCAAGTTTTTCCTGTATGGCTTCTTTTGTTAAAAGTGCCTGTGCCAACATATATTCATAATTTTGAGCAGTAAATTGTTCCGGTTCTTCATCTATCTCATCGTAAATTTCAATAACATCGTCGTCCATCGCTTTCTTAAATTTGATCGATAAAATTAATCAAAAATATTGTACGTAGTCTTCTTTTTATAATATTTAATCTTACTTGTTGCTTGATAATATGTACTCAATACCTTCAGTCCTTTAAAGGTTTCTATGTTAAATGCTTAATATATACTATTCATTTGTAAATATTAACTTCGCATTAAAAATATAAACGAATATTGACACTAATATTCAGAAATTAATATAAATGCATTTGAAAATCCGAACCAAAACAAATATTTTAATCGAGTTTGACGTTTTACAGCAACATTTTCTCATGGGCGTGTTCGCTAAATCAAAGAAATTATTTCCTGAACCACTATGCTCTTTGGCGTTGGTATTCGAGAAGTTATAATAATTATGTATGGCCTATTTCAGATTTTCATTTTAAATATTTTGAAAAGTACCATATGTAGAAAGAGCTACTTTTTTTTTTAAATATTTTTTAAAAAAGTATTTGCTACACATACAAAATAATTACAAATTTAATTTAATTTAATTGTTGCCCTAAAGCCATCTACCAGTTTAAATATTGTTAAAATATAGAAATATGTGTATGTATGTACGTCGTTTTAATATATGTATTATTTGACTTATATTTCATAAAAAAATGTATTTGCTTTATTAGTCTCATTACGTTTGCCTTTAAACCGTCTTCCATCTAGATTACAAATGGATATCAAGCAGCCTATTAAGGAAGAATATATATTATACGTTCAACTAGGATCGCCAAAGACTAAAATAAAATATATAAAATATATAGATGCATTAAAAACATAATAAAAGAGGAAATACTTAAGCATTGCGATTTGCAATACATTTATTTTTATATTAACCCCTGAATAATTTCTAAAATGCCAATTACGCCAATAGTTTTCTAGAAAATTTGAAGTCCATATATAAAAACGCATCAATACCTCTTGCAGTCCCAAACTTTTGAGCGGCCGTATATATATTAAATATGAAGCAGGAAATAGTGAGTGTTTTCTAAACATGTCTTTTCTATTGCAGAGTGCATTAATGGTATGTATGATATATTTACATTACATGTCTCAAACATATTCTCCATTCTCGTCACTTCAACTGGTATACATCTTTTCCATCTTAGAAATTTGTCGACATATCTTAAATATAACGATATTCCCTGACTTAAAATTCATATTGAAACTTTATAAACTTTACAATTGCACAAACGATTTTCTGCTTTGAATTATAAGTTATATATTTATTGTTTATGGAGCGATACAAGACTGAATATATTCGACCATAAGGTCTATCATCATGAAACAACATATATTTTTCACTTTAGCTTTTGCAACTTTAAATTAAATAAAGCCAATGATTTTTTTTTTACTAAATTCTTTTGATTATTGGTAACAGTTTTGACATAACGTAAACACATTTATACCTACATTAAGGAGTAATTAATAGACATGGTGAGTGAATTCCGGAAAGAAACCAATGGAAAATGCCACAAATCTTTGTGCAGGGTGTCGTACAAAAACATAAAATAAATAACTATTATACTATTATGTGAATACTCATTCAAATTAATGTTTGCTCCGCTCTTGATTTATAAAGCATACCTTCAGTATTTTTTTTTTCTTTATTGAAATATTGTACTACTCATGACTCATGACTTCAGTTTTATTAATAATTGAAAAATAAGAATTCTAAACTAAAAACATTCTGCAAGCATTTTGTATGGAAGGAGTGCATATAACAGTTTAACATGTATTTTACGAAAACAATGATCTGAAATGCTGCTAAGGAATGTGTGAGATCGCTGACCATTAAATACTTCAGTAATACACTACCTGAGTACATACCTGCACTTATATACTTTGCACCAGTAGTTTACCAATTTTTAGTGGAGTGTACTTTAAAGTGTCAGATCTGTTTTTATTTCTTTGCTTTCCTTAAAAATAATTCATTTAATTATAGTTAATTTCAATTATTATAAACAGCGCTACTATTTTTGAGTATAATTTTAAAGCATTTGCTAAATGATATCATCTTTTACGCGAGAGAAAAAGAAAATTATCAATGGAATTCATGCAGTAACAATAAAACCCACACATCAGCAGCAGATTGTAAAAAAAAAAGTTGATCAGATTTTCGCTGCACCGCATTCCAATGGATATTTCCTCGTGTCCGTTGTTAGTTATTGAATGATCCTAGATACATGTAAGAATTTATATTTATAACTGATACGAACTTTTACAAAAAAGAAACCAACCAAAAACAAAAGACTTCAACAAGCGACGAACTGGAGAAACCATAATTACAATTCAAATGGGTCATCGGAGCATTCAGAATTTGTTAACTAACTCTCTTCAATAATGTGACATTTTCAACGATTTAAAATGCTACCACTTAAATAATGAGCTTAGAGAGAAAAATGAGACTGATTTAAATTTAATAAAATAACAGCAGTTTTGCTTCGAATTACTTCCTGAATAGTCACAGCAAACATAGAATGACTGAATTTTTGCCTCTGTGCGATGTTCTTTTTAATGTTATATCATTAGCTGGGTACTTTTGTGATGTTGTTTTCGACGTCGTGTTAGGATATGCCCTTTTGGAACGTGGACGGATGGGTTACTTCATTGTAGTAATATGCCTGGTTCTGGTGTCGTTACTTGTTTCACAAATTGTTTCATTTCGATGGTACTGCAACAATACGAAGCGCAAAAAAATGGATTTCGATATTCATGCTATCGACACGAACGACAATGCAGAGTGTGCGGTGCCAGTAAAGAAAGACTCAAATGAAGGCAACGACTTTAATGTCATATGGTTGAAAACATATGCCATCGCTGCAGTGCACATCATACAGTGCGGAGTTCTGTGGCGTTATGCCAAGCTATTTGTTCCAGTTAACTTAAGACGTGTGAAACATGAGGTTCGAGATTTATGTATGCTCCGACTGGTTCATGGTTTTTGCGAAGCTGCTCCAATGCTTCTCTTGCAGATGTATCTACTTATAACTATCCAAAACGACAGCAAATTTCTTTTGGAGGGCGCTGAAATAAAACTAAAGACTTTAAATGGTAAAACTTATTCCTCGGGAATGGTTGTCACTAATCAGCCAAGTTTAGAACAACAAAAAACTGACGCATTTAAAGATTTGAACATGGTATCGGCTTCGCTATCCTTGTTTAGTGTTTGCTGGGCACTAGCAAGCTTCAGCAAAAATGTTCGCTTACAAAAAGTACATCGCCTCGTTCTTACATGGTTGGGTGTAATATTCCAGTTTATATGGCGTCTGGGCACAGTAACGTCAAGAATTGCATCTCTTACCGTTTACGCTTCAGTGTACAAATATTGGGTATTCTTAGTTATTATTTTGCATTGGTTCTCTATGCTTCTTTGGCTAATATCTCCAAAAAATGTTTTTCATGGCGAACGAATATCGAAAGTTCGGAAAACGTTGCTTTCTGCAATGATAGCATTTGTTTATATATTTGCTTATATTAACTTACAAGAAGTTAAACATCGACAGAAAATGTTGACTTTTTACATTGTAATGTTTCTTGAGAATGCATTGTTGGTATGCCTTTGGCTGGCGGGCATATGGGATCGAAGGACTGAACAGTGGCATGTCACACCGTTGCTTATTGTCGGAACATTCTTAATAGGAATATTTTTTATGCTGCTCTATTACAGGCAAATATGTTTTTCCTAATTTCACTTAAAGTACTGTTAATAAACATGTTTTCTTTTTTATAATGTAATGCAGGTTCTTTCACGTTCGACGTTTAAACTGGGAATCTGGTGGTCGTTATCCCTGCAATGAAAATGAAGTAAAGAGAAATTGCAACAAAAAAGGAGGTGATGGTAAAATGGATGATTTAAATGGACAACCCACCATTGCAGGAGTTTTTAATTGTAGATTTACAAATCCAGTTGGAAAGTAACCTACTTTCAACTTTCATGAAATTTCATCTAATAATAACTTTGCATATTTTGTTTTCTTAGCGCGGCTACAAAAAGAAAGAAAAAAAAACCAACAACATTTATTCCACCTCCCAATTTAAGGTATACCCCTCAGCTGGGCTCTGTTAATTCTATAATTTCAAGTAATGGACCTATGGTAATGACGTTCTGGCGAAGACCTGCGTCACGCTCTCAAGCAGGTTCAAGTGAAAACGAAGGAAGTAGTGCTGGCTCACGTGTAAATATTCAACAAAAACTTCAAGAGAAAAAGCAAAAACAACTAGCCGAATTGAAAATAATTGAGGAGGAAATAAAACAGGGAAAACTTGGGGGACCAACAACTAATACACTGAGTTCTGGAGAAGATGGAAGAACATCGCTACCCAGACAGCCGATCCCAAGAACGAAAAAACATACAAATCTTCTAGATCCAATGGAATGGTGTGCAGTAAATCCCGGAATTTTGGAAAAGAATTTTAGTGATTTTGATGAAGCAAATAATCTTAATAAATATTGCGCTGATGAATTATATTCATCGTTTGGGTTGAGTGGCATCAATATTCCAGCACTGGAACAGCAGAGTCCCTTACCGAAACCAGTAGGCTCTTCTATACCTTCATCATCGCAGCTCTCAGCTACGGAAAGTAATTCTCTAACGCGGCATACTGTTCATGCTAGGACAAAAATTCCACATAATTTACCGTTAAATCCACTTCTGTTTGAAAATTATCGCAGCAATCAAACGAGGCATGTAAATGCTGGTGGAAATTTTGACCACATTGCTCGTCAAAATATATTTCTAGAAGTCAATCATCCACGGCAGATATCTGGTACGTATAGTAGTAGCACTGCCGAAAATCAAAAATGTGGCATCGAAGGTGTGTTACCGTTTCCATACAATGTATTGCCACCACCTAGATCTAAACTTGACAGTAGATCAACTCCTCCAACGCCGTCGATAACAATTAACCAACAACAGCAACCTCAGCTTACGCAAAAAGTTAACACCATTGAGTTCTTATCGAAGTTTTCCCAGCGGCAATATCAGAGAGCTAAGACACCAGAGGTACTTTTGGCACCACATTATCTAGACAATTCAAGGGTTTATTATGATTGGGTCGGTAGGGAACATCCATATAGGTAGAAATTAGTTGAATTTATATATGTATAAATCTAGACCTTGTTTTAATGTTTAAGGTCTAATCAGAATGTGGATCGTGTTAGCAGCGGTGATGAAAATCTTGATGTATCTGCGGCTGATGACAGTGTCCTTGGTCTAAATGAGCCTATTAACCACAGACCACCATCTGATATAGATAGCCAGGTATAAATATTTATTATAATTATATAGATTAAAAAGTACAGAAATTATTAATTTTTAAATATAGGTTTCTCTCCCTCGATCTTACACCCTTCCACGGGAATTCAAGTATTACCGGCGTAACAAATCAAGAAAAATAATAAAAACTGAAAATTTTGTAACAAGCACCAATAGCAGTGATGGTAAGGCTAAAGAGAGATTAATGTTTTTTTTTTAATAAACAAAACTTACATCAATCAATAGGCGATGTTGATAGCTGCGATGAGAACGAATCTGAACGAAATTCTCATTCCGATAATTCACAATGTAAGGCGGTACCACCGCCGATTACAAGAATTGTTTCACACAATTTCCACAATCATAGTGGGCATAATCGAAGTCAAAATAGAATATTAACAGTTAGTGGAAATCCGAATCAACAGCCACATTTATCGCCACAACCGACAAAAGCTCACCAAATGAGCAGTATTAGTAGCAAAACTTCACCTTCTCTAAATGAAGGTCCATCAATTGCTGTAAATAACTTAGATTTGATTAGTGGGGTTACCGATGGTGTGCATTTTAGTCAGTTTCCCAATCGACCACGAGTACGGACCTACGCTTTGTCAAAGAACACTGCTTCCCATTTGCCTTATTGCAGACACGAGACTAAGCTTTAAAACAGCCACTACTTTACTCCTCATTTTATTATAATTTTTCGCTTACGTAATTACATGTGAATGGCTTTATTGTTTATCGCTGTAAATGATTTGTAAAATTAAAAAGAAAAAACAAAACTTTATGTAGATCATAAAAATTTATTTATATATATTTAAGAAGTAAAAAGTAAAGAAAAAAATTAACAAATTAACTTTAGGCTGTATATATATTTATATATGTATACATACATATATAGGTATATATATATATATATGTATTAATACATATTCATACATATGTAATCATATATATATATATATATATATATATATATATATATATATATTTCTATACATGCATATATGTATTCATATATATATATTTCATTTTTGTTTAATGATAATGAAAATATATAATATAATGACATTAATAATAAAAGTAGTAGTAAAAATGTCCGTCAGTATTAAATTAGCATTTTCTGCACATTTTCTTTAAAAATACTTTATAGATCATCGTCACCGATGCCTTCGAATGCTTCATTGTGCACTGACTCCCGACCATTGCGAAAGAATACCGTAGTGGACATTTTGTTTTTAATTTTTTTTCCCATTAGTAGAAAATTTGACTGTGAATGAACCGGCATGTCGATGTCGTTATTCTGAAAATAAAAAATAGAAATTATAACAATGGTTTCAATTAATTATATAAAAAAAATACCAAGCTAGAGATCGTATCTGATGAATTGGAATCACAAATTTGGTTAATTGAGCAGCCATCTCTTCTCACATAGCACATTGGTTGATAAGGTACTCTTTCAGACTACAAGAAAATAATAAAAATAATTTATAGTTAAACAGAATTCCAGCGGCATATTTCAATATAAAATCGTATAATTTTTAATACCATAATTTCGTCTTACATGTTTGAACGTAAATTAAATAACATAACGACACTGTACATGCATACTTACTTTATATATATATTGGTTACCGTCCTTTTGATGAATTAATTCATCTACCATTCCCTGAAGGCAAACAGACATTAACATTGCCTGTTCGCTAGCAATTGTTATCCACTTTAGACAGTTTTTAGACATAAGATATTCAAAGGACAGTTCTAAAGTTTGTGACCGATTATCGAATGAGGGAGACACATCTTCACTCTAAGACAAATGAAGATGTAAGCATAAAAGAATAGGCATTTTGATATGACAGACATGAAGAAGCAAAAACTCACATTGTGGATGGTTGTTACTCGCCAACACCGCATTCGAGTAACACGAAATTTAGTTTCTTGTATTTTTTGACCTAAATGAGAACGGATACTTAATTCTCTATTGCCAATTACTATGACTGCAATGTGGTTTTGGTTAGGATAGTCAACAATCGCATTGGAAAATTGCACGCATGCATATGACGGAAGATTCCTCGCAATTTCTATATACTAAAATTAAAAGAATAGATGATGTTAGCTTTGCCAAAATGTCACCTATAGTTTTACCTCTTTTTTGTTTCCCCTTTCCTGCAAATTACGCAGCTCTTTTTTAATTTCAGGACTAACTATTATCCAATCTTTTTCTATATCACTTATTGTTTGTATAAAAAGTAAATTTAATGCAATCTTATCCTGCATTAACTGCGTATCATAGCTCGAGTCCCAATAACTAAAACAAAATGTATGTCATTTACATATTTTACAAATTTCTCTCTACTTTACCTTTTGCGTATAACTATTTGGCAATCGTCTGCTATTCTTTGTGATATGTAAGGGGATTCAAAGTCCATTAATTTCCTGATAAGAACAATGCCATCATCATTGTCTTTTCTCATGAGAAAAAGTGAAAAATAATTTATGTAATTGCACGGTAAGTCTATATTTTGACACGCTTTCGACAGCACTTGCATGGAATATTCATTTGTATTACAATTTATTGATATTCGATAACCATTCATAAGATGAACATCAATTGTAGTCTCCCGTGCATCAATGGACGAAGATTCTAGCTGTGCACTCAAAAGAAATGTCCGTAACAATTCCGATTTCGAGATAATGGGATCCTGCCCGATAATTTGCACATAATGCTCTAGTGCTATTCTCCTTTGTTCCAATTGATTATTTGTCAAGGGAAGAAGTTTCTTTGGAGGGAACGTTGGGAGCAAAATATTCGTCATGGAACTCAGGGATCGTTTTAGTTGCTCATGAAGGCTATGCAGCTGTTTAAATCGCAAACAGCAGTGGAAGCTGCCATTTATGTGAATGTTAAATCCCTTAAATGAACAAATTTATTTACTTTAACTCAAGCACTTTATGTATTTATCGTAAATTCTAACTTACTGTGTAGGTTGAACCAGTTGTGTCATTGTAAAATTCTTGTGTATCCGGGATTGAGAAATGCATATTTGGTAATTTTTCTTTCTTTTTAATACGAAATTGTTGATATTTCACTAATGCGATTGCGACTTTAATTTTAACTTGATTCTAATCACTTAATAACATTCCGTGTTCCTTTTTTTTTTTTTTTTTTTAAATGAGTCGTAAAGTTTGAATCCTCTTTAAAGGCAAGTGATTAATACAAATTATTTGCTCCGCTGACAAATTGAGAACAACCATACATGTCATAAATCAACGTTTCAATTAAAGTTAATACATATAAGTGCTTTCATTTCATCTTTGTTGCAAATGAGCTTCTTTTTTTTATTCAGAGAGAGTCAGACACTAAATGATTCTATCGATGAAATCTTATCAGCTTCCTAAAAGTTGTTTGTTTATAAAATATTATATTTCACCGAAAGTGAACTTATTAATATTTAGAAGTTTAGCAAAACAAAATAAAAAAAACTTTGGAAAAACCCTCCGGCGGAGGTATTTGTGTTTTGTGGCAAACAGCTCAATATCTAATGCAAACGCCTTCAGATTTGACATTACAATTAGTTTTGTCTGATTTGCGTATTGGTTGTGTCATTTTATAAAAAGCAATTCCTTAAACCCAATCTTTCTTGATTTAATCGGTTTCAATTTAAGTATGCGTACATTTTCTTAAAGTTGGTTTTGGTTGTTTTCTATTTTTTATATATTTAAATAAAATAAATACACAAGCTAAAGTGTTAAAATAAAAATTAAAGTAAACACACTATTTAGCCAAATTTATAATAGCTCTATGTGTTAGTTTTATAGAGCAGAATTTAGTACTTGGTTCAAATCTATTCTAAAGAAAATCGAACATAACTAAAGTTGTTTCTTTTAACAGTTTACATTTCATCTCTTTAGAATAACTCTCTTCTAAAGAGCAATTTCTCCCCACGAAAATATTTTTTATATGATTCAAAAAAAGAACACGACAAACTAAGATAACAGTGCAGTTAGTTCGGTGTGACAGTCATAGTCGTCCATCTTGAGTTGTTGTACTTGCCAAGGATTGGTTGAAAATTGATTCCGGTTGTGCCGTTTTGAATATAAGAAACGAACAAAATTATGTGAGAAAAAAGTGTTCATTTTACTAAGTGAAATTTCTATAATTTAAATCCCTGAATCAAATTAAACATTGCTTTTAAGAAGAATGTTTTCACCTTACAATTATATAAAAAGTCAGATGACTTGTGCACGATATAATTAGTGTGATGCAGCTTCTTTGTTGCTTTTTTCGATCTAATTTGCAAGTGCAACTGCAAGCCCTGTCAGTCGAACTTTATTGAAAATTCATTGTACATACCTACGGATTACATAAAAACCTAAAAAATAAATATTGTGAACGAAATTACAGCTAATTGTAGCGTAGCGTAGTTCTGATAAGCTGTACACGTTTAAGTTTTTATTTCATTGATAACGTTGAAAATAAATAATAAACCTTCCATCTGAATTAATTTCCCTATACTTTTTTTTTTGGGCATTTCCCGTGTTTTCTTTCGGTTTTTTTTATCGATTTTTCTGCGAAAGTAACAGCTTATCGATCGGGGTAGCATGATACCATTTAAACTCGGCGTTAAATTTAGTACCCAGTTACAAACATGCATACGTATGTATGTATCTATAATTATTTTTTTTTTTAATACATTGGATATAGCGGAACCACGGGCAGTCGGTAGTTTTAGCTCAAATACCGGAGTTAATTAAGAGCTGTGGAAACATTAAAAGATGGAATTTCTTAGCTTTTCTCTTACTTATAGCTAGACATATATGTATGTATTCGCTTGTATGATATTTTTTAAAGAACAACAATTACGTACTCAAAAGCTGCGAAATGTGACAACATGGTGAAAGTAATTGAAAGTGCACTATGAGGTAGCGAGATGGCTAGAAAAAAAAAAAGAAGGGGTGTAGTTTTACAAATAAAAGGTTGATGGCTTCGTCATCCTGCACCGTTTTGATGACTTCAGAGTCCGATTTTTCTTTTACATTCAATATAGGGTTATTTATTAATTTTTTTTTTTTCTTCTTATTTGAAGAAAACATTTACTTGCACGTGTGTGCGTACATGTTCTATATCAATGTACCTGGTTGCAATTTAGTTATTTAAAAGGTGTACAAAAAGCCAAGAATATTTACATGTGTATGTAGATATACACTTAGATTTTTTTTCTTTTAGGCCGCATAAGGAGGTACATATTAGAAATGTCTTCTATGCGTTCGAAAACGCGATATTTATATTTTAAACAAAGTTTTCTATTGTTATCAAATGCTTAAAAACCTATCAATGAGTACGATGTTGGTAATGACATAAACATATAAACACCAAGGGTTGTCTGCAAGATCAGTAAGCTCAGTTCTGGTAATATGCAACTTTTGGGACAGGTACCACGCAATACACAAATCACCGTTCCATTTGAAAATCTTCCATCCCCACACAAAATTTGTCAAGAAGTTGGGAAGGGTTGACCAACGACTTTCAAGTATTGGGTTTTTACGTAATTTTTGTGGATTTTTTTTTTCAAATCTTATTTAAAAATCCGTAACTTTTGTATAAGAAACTAACCGGCATGAATGATTAAAATAAGATACAATTTGAGTATACACATCTCGTATGTATGGATTTACGTATGTAACTATGTCGATAGTTAGTTTCAAGAGGTGATATGTACATATGTACATATATACAGATATGGAAGAGGAAAATGGCCACTGAATAACGTCAACAAGTTTATTTGGTAGGTATATGGTATTACTGCCCCAGCTGCGAAAAGTGTTAGTCGATATGGCCTATCACGCTGTATGTAACTAGTCTGCTTCAGAAACCTTCTTAGTTGTTAGATTTTCCGGCTCTAAGAGGATGTTTACGATCGCCTGGATATTAGGAGGGCCAGGGAAAATGATCTGTAATATACCTATTTTTCCAGTCACCTTTTTACTTTACTGGGCATACGCTTCGGATCGCTTTCTTTCATAAACGTGAGTGGCAACATCCATTCAATACACGGAAACATTAAATTTGCTGACATCATGTGCATAGTCTATTTTGTTCAAACATTGGATCAACATCATATTAATGAGAATATCCCGAAACCGTACGGGCTGGATTTGTGCATCATGTTGCGGCATAAGAAATAAATTTGTTTGATCTCTTTATGAGTCGGGATATACCTATTTCTTTCATGCGTGCGCTTCATATTTAAATTCCTCGGGTTTGTGTATAACAGCACAATGTTTCATATAGATTGTTTTCTTAAATATATTGTATCTATGTACTACTGAGGTTTTTTTTTATTTCTATTATTATTTAATTTCCATACTTGAAAAATAAAATTAAATTTAAAGACTCGCAACCAATAGAATACATGTGTTCAAACCTGTCTTATTGTTTCATCTACACTACATGGAAATTGCTTCACGATTGTTAACATCTTTTCTTCGTTCAGTCGATTGGTGTTTTCTTGAAAGGGAATTAAAGTACCTACCAAGAACGAAAAGCATTCAGATGAGAAGACTACATTCAATTTCATTTTACAGTAGGGAATGATTGTTCGAGGTGTTATATACTTTGTCCGTAATCGTAAGTGGGAAAAGATAAATAAACAACAATATGATAATAATAATAACAATAATAAGTATAATCATGTAACAGTCCGGTGTGTATTTTTCCTACAATTTTTATCCGAATCCAAACGGTGGAGGAGAGGCATGGTAGAGGATTTCCCTTTCCGACGTCGGAAAAATAACTTTATTTTTATTTTAGGGGAGCTATAATTTGAAACTCAACCCTTTGGCGTAGGCGTTGGCGAAGTTAAGGTAACAACTGTGTTACCACCAACTGCTTTTATTGTTATTATTATAAAATTACTTAAGCCATCTTTCAGTGCATAGGAGATTAGAACCTCATTAACGACGGACTTGTTCCTCGTTTTAATTCGTTTAAATAATTACTCTTTCAAGTTAACCATACTCAAACTCGAATATTTTGTAAATATGAAATAGTTCGGCTTACATAGATTTCTAAAAAGTAAATAGGTACATAGGGTATAAAAAACTGCTTCCTTTCCCATTGGAAAACAAAATATTATCGGTGTTGAGAAAGAACTCTAATACCATTAAAATTGATTCAAACCCTGCCAAACGGATAGACAACAAAATTTCTAGAAGCTATTTCTTTAGGTTTATAAGATTAAACTTATATAATATATTTAAAAGTCACATACATATACTTTAATTTCAGTTATGTATATGTAAAAATACAAAATTTATTTTCATTATTATTAATATCAGAAAAAAATTAAAGAAAGTGTCTAAATGTCAAGATCTACACGAAAATTAGTAATAATGCGAATAGATACAAGTCTATATGTTCATATACGTACATATACATATATTCATGGAAGTGAGCAATCGAAATCAACTACAAAATTTTCATTCCAATAGATTTTCATCTTAGGGTTAGTATTTTACGTGTTAAAAAGTTGAGCTGTATAGTATGGTAAATGCCCGAAATAAATATGTAAATATAGTATATACAGCAGTTGATAAGCTATGATATGATAAATAAAAATTGTTTAATAAATAAAAACGCCTGTGGCTTGGCGTCTAATTAAAAGCCTTAAATATATAAAACGTATAAGAAAAACGGTTTAAAATACAACTTTGAACAAAAATTGTTTAATCACGGCGTCCACACCGCAATATTTTCGACGAAAGAGAAGAATATATGCATCTACCGGGAGCACATCCAACATTATGATGGATCGGGAGAGCCTTAGCGAGTGGGCTAAGGACAAACCCTTAAGTATTTTGCAACTGGATCCAGCTGATCGCGCAGTCCTTCGAATAGCGGGTAAGTAACCTTTTTTTTCTTTATTGCACACTTTGCAAAATATTTTCCCACCATATCTAAAAAGTCTGATTTTATCTGATACATATTTACGAGTATGTTGAGAATACAAACATGTATAACAGTTTTGTTAGTATTATGTAATAGTCGTAATCCTTAAATGCATGTATAATATGCAAATAATATGCATAGATATGTATATGCAAATATTCAAATGCTAGTCCAATTAAACAATTTGATAAAAATAAAAATAAAATAAAATAATACTAATAAATAAAAATAATAATAATGAAACGACAAGAAGTGGATTTGTGTTTACGATTATTTACTCGTATATGTGATATGTATTAGCAAAAATTTATCGAAATGTAAAAATTCGCACTTACCTACACTTGACAATACCAAACAATTCTCAGCTCTTTGCGCAGCCATTGTATGATTAATTGAATGATATAAAAATAATTTTTTAATGCATCTCTGCTTTCGAATGATCTCAATTTGTTTATTGTAATCAACAGTTCTTGAGTTATGGCTTAACTTTAAGAGATGACTAAAGTCTGAAACCTAAATTATTGAGGTATTTTGTACTGCATAAGATACTAATATAAGTGGCGATCTCTTAAACAGGGTGGTTATTTCAGTTTCAGTGACTCAATTTGGTTTACACACGCAGATATGTAGTCTGGAAAAATATTTTAATTGGCTAAAAACATACATTCAGACATGTGGCATATATGAAAATATGTATGTTTGTCGTATATAGATAGAATTGTAACATATTTATAATAAAAAGCGTATTGATCAATTTTTAAGTTTTGTTAGGAAAGTGAAATGTTTATTTTTAGATATTTTAAGGCGGAAGCAACCAGTAAAGAAGTTGCATTCAGTAAGAATGAGGCAAGAGAGTACTAATTTAAGAATGTTATAAACACGTTTTCGTGAGGCAGTACGTTTTGAAATATTTTATTTTTGTTTGATTTTTATGTATGTTGTTTGGGCGTGCTCATATATGATATTATTTCGATGATATACATATCTTCTTTATTAAACTGAACAAAAATAAAATTTCTAGTAGCTTGGCGCATTTTTACATTTGTTTTAAGCAAGAATTTGTCATTAAATAGGTAAATCTACGCATATCTATATTATATATTGTACGTATGGATATCATAAATATGTTTGTTAAGAAGCCTCGATTAAGCTAGTATGATTTCTGTTTAAACTTTGTTTGTGATAGAAAGCACAGGTAAAATGTATGCACCTGTGTATAGACTGGTTTGTTTTGTACTGGCCACAGCTTTCCAAGAAAATTGCTCAAATTAGGTTTCTTGCCCTTTTTGGTCTGAAAAACTGAGTGTTTTTGAAAGATAAATCACTTCCCCTTCAGCTATAAAGCTACCCAAGTATTTCTCTAGTGCAATTTCTACTACTTTATACAACCGCTAATTTTTAATTCTATTATAATGGATATTTTTCGTCAAACTTTGTGGAGAGGGCAACATTTTGTAATTTTAATTCATTGCTTTGAAATTCAGGTGCAATTTGGCGATGTCATTTTTTTCTATTTCCCACCGACAACAACGCAACCGTCTTTTCTTTACATTCAGCTTTTGGTTGAAAGGTACCACCACTATATAGTAAGGCTTTGCCCAAACCTTAAGAGACTATAGTAGTGGCGTGAGGCAGCGGTTATGTTTGTCGACTACTCTTCAAAATGGTCTTGAATCAAACTTTGTTGCGTTACTATCCTTTCGGAGAGCAATGGCAAACCTCCGAAAGTAAATTCTTATACCTATTAAAGCATCTCACTGTAGCGCCTTTGGGAACAGCTCAAAATTCTTGGAACCCCTGCCACTAGGAACAAAAAGTTGAGATGAATAGCGCAGTAACTGGGAGAGACGTGGCTTTCGTCCATTAAGAACTGTTGCACCCACAAAGAAATGAACCAGCGTTTATAAAACCAATATTCATGAGCAACGCGAATTAATAGAATTTGTGAAATTCCTATGATTTTTTTTTAATTACATCATATACTTATTGGCTTTCGTTTTGGAAAATGGTTAGTCCCAGGTAGTAAATACTATTAATATTTCCAACAGGTACAAAAACGATAATTCAGTGTGTAAATATGTAAATATGTCAATTAATAAATATAAGACTGCGGCAACTCGTCCTTCTATTTACTTTTCGAAAAGGTAGTAGAAAAATGAAATGGAGAAAACCGTAACCTAAAACTTTAACACTGAAAATGTGCCTAAAACGAGACTACCCAATGTATATATACGTGATCGAGTGCACACGATTGGAAAACTAGTTGAATTTGCACTTATACTCGTAAAGGGTACTTTTTTTTAGAAGTTTAAACTTTTTTGTTTAAATAAAACCCAAAGAAATTAACTTGATGACGTTTTATTAAATTTGTTCGAAAGATTATTTCATGCCATTTAATATTTGAAAATAGTTTCAGGCATATGTCCACCATGGCTGCCTCGTACAAACTGCATTCTAGAGCGTACATTTTCGACCACTTTTCGTGCAATTGCGTATATTGGGTATTACTCGAACAACATTTTGCTCAAAAGCCAAATGTTGCTTGTGTATCGGCATGAAATAATGACTTGTCGTAGCCCCACAGAAAATAATCCAATGACGTCAAATCGCACGATTCGATCATGCTGGCCAATTGACGGGTCCATCTTGAAACGACTATTGCCAAATCGAGTTTTCAGTAAAGTAATGTTTTCGTTGTGGTAGTAGTAGGAGTAGGTAGTAGGAGCGCTATCTTCCACATTAATGTCACGCAAATTTTGGAACAAATAATTGTTAATTGCATTGTACCGGTGCCTGTTGCCAGTAACTTTATTCCGGCATCATTTTTGAAGAAATAAGGATCAATGGTGATACCGGCGTACAATCCGCACCATACGGTACATACGGATGCTATGGCATCTGGTGAACTTCTTAAGGACTACTCGCTGAAAATACTGCAATTCGGTTTGTTTTCATAGCCGTTTAACCAGAAGTGAGCCTCATCACTGAACAAAATATTACGGTAAAAAACTGGGTCAACTTCCAATTGTTTTAAAGCCCAATCACTGAACACCCGACGCAATAAATGGTCGCCCGTCTTTAACTATTCCACGTTTGGATTGGATCGGATCTTATAAAGCTTGAGACCAAGATTTTTAGACAGAATTTTCCAGATAGTGGATGGACAAGGGCCCAAGTTGCTGCGAACGACAACGAATCGACAAATTGAGGTCGTGATCATCAACACTAGCTTCCACAGCCGCGATATTTCATTTCGAACGGACTATTATCGTTCTTGTTGGTGTGTGCGAATCCAACAGCGTCGATTACTATAGGTGCGACATTTTTGTATAATTCGTTAAGATGGCCTATGATGTCTACCGTAAATTTAACCTAGGGTTCTATAAGTTTCACGAATAGAACTTTGATTTTGGAAATAAGCATCGATTAGAAATCGTTGTTGTGGCGCAATGCAACATGAATGGGAGAAAAATAATTCGAAAGTTTGGCATCATGGAAGTGTGCGTATATGAAAAGGCTTTCCCGTCGTGTTATTTTGTCTAGTGGAGGAGTGACCCTTTATCATGTGAGTGAGAGTGAGTGAGAAAGCGGTAGTGTATTGGTTCCCAAATCCCAGCTGATTCCGAAAAACCTTCTTTTTTAGGGGTAGTTAAAATGTAAGATGATAAAACAACAAAATAAATAATAATTATAACAAAAATATTATAATATAATAAAACATTATATATAAATATGGCACTGATAATTTAGTTTCCGCAATAAATGTGAGCATAATAACCACTGAGCGTAAACATCATTCGTTCATCTCCCTATCCGGTCTAGCTATCTGGTTTTAACATACATACATACATATATACTTTACTATTGTATTATATCAATAATCAACAACTTCAATCAGTCGGGGTTATCTGAATTTAAAGCGAAAATACCTTCAAAATTGGATTATTCTTGCAACCATGCTTACCAGGATATTATAGATCCACATAATTTAGTCAAAGATTCTGTGTTTATATTCATCATATGTCCCTAATCAAACAATTACATATATACATATATCATAATGTCATGTCTACATACATATGTGCATATATCTACTCAATTTAATATACAAATTCTTTTCCCAATAAAAAAAACTGAAAATTTATATGTATTTTTACTTAATTTTAACATACCGAGTATATACGTGAACTTTAACATTGACATGTGCTTTTGCAATTTTCTTGGTATTAAATTTTGTAAGAAACGATAATTTCTATGTATCATAACATGATAAACTATTTCAGCACAACGTGCGCAATGAGTGCGAGAAATTCAATGGTAAAACAGAATCTCTATGAGCAATTCTACGATGACTGTATTCGCAAAAGGAAAATGACTCATAGCTGCTGCGGTGAAAATGTTCACTATGACATAGTTCAAATTCAATGTTAATTGAAAATAGCTCATAGTAATAAATTGAAAAAATTCAATTGATTGAAAGAAATGACAGATTGGGTAGTTTTAGTACAAGAAACACATAAATCGTTAACCTTGTACACGACTTAGGAAATTAAAATATGTTTTTATCCCCATTAATAATCATATTAACATTCTTTTAAGTTTAATACACTTAGAAATGTTGGGTTTATTGGAGCCAGTTATCGTTCACCTATACGATTGCTGTAAGTAATGGTCCTGAATTTGTGGGTAAAAACATCGCATTGTTTTTTTGTTTTTGTTTTTTTAATTAATAATTAAGAGTACCCGTATATTGTGTAATCTTAATTGCGTTGTATTGTGTTTAACAAAATTATGCTTGTAAGTGCAGTGTTTTACAGTGAGTGTTGTTCTGTGCTTAAGTTCTGGTTAGTGCAGTGAAAATGTAATGATGCATTAGCATTTCTTTAATTTGATTCGGAACTGGCGGTACCGCCAAAGATAAAAGGAAGGACTTGAAAGCACTAACGGTTGTTTCCATGTCAAATTATAGATACATACATATGTATATTGGATTACGAATCAGAGTAGGTATCCAAGAAAAAAATTACCAAGACAAGCTTTAAAGAGGAGATTGGAAAATTTATCAAAACTCTGCATAAGCCAAGAATAAGAGGGAATCTTAAGAAGATGCTTAGAGCCTACACGCCGCCCTCACCACATGTTTTGAATTCCCTTGTTTTACAGAAAACTACTTGAAACTAATTTTTAGGAAGACTCCAAATTTTATGGAAGACAAGAATTGGAAAGGTTCGAATTTCAACAAGTGCTTCCTGCTTCCTGTGTAGGCTTTCAAAAAGCTGGAAACGCTCGTTGAAACCAGTAGACTTGCCAAAGTTCTAAAAAAATAAAAATATGAAAGCCAAATGTAGAACGAAGTCGAACCTGGCTTGAAGCTAGTTCTAAGCAGCATGAATATACCACTTCCCAATGCTTAATTGAGTTGAAATTTTATATAAGGACTGATGTCGAGTTGGTGTGTGTATTTCATCCACGTTTATATTTCTATGAATTCAACCACGTTCGGTATAATACACAAAACCAATCGATATTTTTGCACTTGTAGGTAATTATCTTTTATTGTACTGATAATAACCGAATGTGCACATGAATTTTATTTCATATGACTGATTTGAATGTGAGAAAACACAACCATAAATTCTTTATTTTAAAAAGTTACTGCGAGCCCTGAAGACGCTTCCTTTTACTTCCTTTTTCATAGCTGTGTGTTCAACTACTGGTTGGGCACAATAACCTGAGTTGAAATTTTAACTCAATTTTCCAACTACCCTATGAATACCGAGTAATTATGTATGTTAAAAGTAAAGACTCTTAATTTCATGGTCGAAAGCCATATGACAACCGGTATAAACTTATTTCACAGGAAAAAAAACATACAAAACGGCTGTTAACTAGTTAATTTTATATTTATAGGGCTTTTGTAAAAGAATACTCTATTGTTGAGTTTTATAGCTTGAACAAGTTGGGTAGTATATTAAAAGTACTGACTTGAGATGAAATGACCTGATATTTTTGTTGTATATACCAGGAACACGTTTCAAAGTTGCAGAAAGTGAAGGTTAATAAGATTTTTTTTTTAGAAAAAAGTGATAACAAAGTCAAAATTTTAAGTTTTTAATGAAAAAACAACTTTGTTAATAATGGTTTTGGGCTTAAAATGTCCGAAAATATTCAGTTTTTAGTGTCCAAAAAATGCGATTTGAACTTAAACTTGTTGCTATTTATGCCTCTAATCTAGATTAAGATTTTCGACGTTTACGCCCTTTTTGCTTAGGATTTCAGTTTACATGATAGCTTTGTTCGGCTCTACGTACATAACATAGTCACGTTTTTGTATAATGTACGACAAATATACATATGCACAATATATGTATGAAAAATGACACCGACGAAGATGAAAATGTTACAAATGTCATATATTGTATTGTAATGTAACATACGTTACTCGTATATATAATGCATTGCCATACTAAACGAAGATCGTAAAATATTAATTCTAAAAAGCAATGAAACTCAAGTTCCACCCTAAGTTTGAAGAAGCATCCTAACAAAAATTAATTAGATCATTCAAATGTAAAAAGCTAGTGCTTATTTACGATGTGATCTAAAATAAAGCGGCCTGTGGAATGGTACTAAGGTCCGCATAGGTGGAAGAAATATGTAGCATTCTAAATATTTTAGTAAAACGCATTGCATATTCCGACGGCTAATAAAAAGATTTTGCTTAGAGAATGATTTTCGTTTTCGGTGTTGCGGCCCTTTTAAATTAAAAAAAAAAAAAAATTTTCAGACGTTCGCATATTGGAAAGTGGCCCTTACTTGGTATAAGGCATAAATACATTTATACCTATGAATGTATGTATTTTTATCAAATTTTTGCACACTTTATCTTCTGCTTCAAAATAATAAATACATTGGTATATATTTGTATGATTAGTCTATTTTCTCCTTCCACATACCGACATACATGTATACATATAAGTACATACAATACAATATATACATATAATGCAAATCTACCTTCCCGTTCCTTATTCCTGATAAACTGGGCTGTTTTTGTTTACATATTTATAATTATTTTAATTAAATTTTAACTGCCTAGTAGCGTGAATGCATGAACATACATATGCACATATTTATCCATATATATGTATATGTACGTCCTCGCGAGCCTGAATATTAAAGTTTTTTTAAATTGTCATCAGATGCATACATGCTATGAATTTACATACAATATATGTGACATCATATCGTATAACAGTTTTTAGGCATCGGTCATACACATATGTACATATATACATGAGTCAATACCTTATTGTACCTTTTCAAACCAGCGGAACATATAATTATGATCTCATTCTGCATATACAAGTGTACTTTTATCTATATACATACGTACGTAATCAAATATATGCATATTCATACAACTTGAACGTGACATTGCCCCTGAACCTATCCCAATTTAAAGAGTTTCTTGTTTTGTACTTTTTCT
The DNA here is from genome assembly GCA_963966105.1 of Volucella zonaria. Classification (NCBI taxonomy): domain Eukaryota; kingdom Metazoa; phylum Arthropoda; class Insecta; order Diptera; family Syrphidae; genus Volucella; species Volucella zonaria. The sequence continues at coordinate 106,688 of OZ014533.1, read as the reverse complement.
ATCTACAATCTTACTATTCATAAGAGTACCTACTGAGGAGAGCCAGTCGCAAAAAAAAAAACAAAAAAAGAGAAAAAAAAAGAGATTAACTTGCAATTTTTCAATAGAAATAAGAAATAAGAATGACGATGCAGAGAAAAAAAAGTTCATTGCCCTGAGTAAGAAAACAAAAAAAGCCCAGACCAAATAGATTCAGGTTGTAATATCAAACATTCAACATATATATAGCGACATACATATATGTATATGTATATGCATATTTTCATACGTATGCATGCATGTACATATCTATGTATGTAGTTGGGCACGATGTACTCAAGTTGCCGGTGCGTTTATAAATTGTAAGCCTGCAGTTAGTATTTATGTATTTATGTACATGTGTATATATGTATGTTCAGCACTGCACGTACATTTGTGAACTAGAAGGGGTTGTAAACTTGCAGCTAAACTTTTAAATGGTTCGTGGTCTAATGCAGTTGTTGATTGACATAATGTATACGGTGTTCCATATCTGAGTGGAAAACTTTTATGAATGTTATGTAAGCTTTGGTGCGGCAAGAGATCTACGCTAGATGTGCCGGTCGGTTACTGGATCTCTCGCACGTTCTTTAAGTTAAAAAGAGACAAAAAACAGGTTCAGGACATATATACTACATATATATACATAATATATAAACATATATACATACACACAAATGCATGCGTACATATATGTACATATAAAGCTTACTTTCTGCAATTAAAGATTTTTTTCTCTTAATAATACGAATGATCTGCCATTAGTGCATGAACAGTTAATACTTTTTACATATGAATACATATGTATGCACATATGATACATTATAATCTTTTAGTTTAAGTCCTGCGACTCTTGTCTACTTTCGATTAAAAGAATGGGGACTCGTATATGGGAGAGCGTTTATAGTATAAATATAAATTTTCAAATCAATTTGAGGAGTATTCAACTTATTCCATATCTTAATTCTTGATTTCAATTAGAAAGTGTGCAATATTATCTTAGATTTTATTAAATTTTAAATTAAAATTTGAGACAAAGCAAAGTAGTTAGGTGGCGCAAAAAAAACTCATACACTCGGCGGTTTTCGCCTTCACATCCAAATGTTCAGGGCTTTGGTACGCCGCCGTTTGTGCTTCAATAAATTCCTGTTACCCGCGTCAGGTATTCATGCGGTTATGAATATACAAACGTAGATATGTATGTATATTTTTTTGAAAACTATTTCTGTATTTTTTGGACCCTTGTTCATTTGGGAGCTTTGGGCGATTATGCCATGTCTAAGATTTTTATTTATTTTTTAACAAACTTTTTGATCGATTTTTCATTCTATTTGGGTGTTTGTGGCACAATAAAAAACTTAATTGGGCATAAAAAGTTTTCTTGATTTTGATATTGCAATTTTGGGCCATAATGCCTGTGAAATTGTAATATTGCCCAACGTGAATATAATGCCGCTTATTTAAACGCAAATTGTGCAATTCCAATGTTTAATGATTTGTTGGGCATGCTCACATTTTTCGGAAAATGGCTTAATTTAAATTTAAGACGCTTACGAAATGAAAAAATTCAACTATGACAAAGTAACTGTTTCTGGTGTAAGTCGGAAATTCATTCACAATTCGCAATAAGAATCAGACGAAAGAATTGAGTGTGTAAAAAGTATTAAATATCTTGGTGTAATAATTGACGAAAAACTTAATTTTAAAGATCACTACAATTAGTATGTTATGTACAATATAATAGTAAAATTTCAAAGAAAATAAGCTTCTTAAAACAGTATTACCATTTCATTACGCAACAATTTTGTACATATGCAAACAATAATTTAAATATCGACTTCCGAAACTACAAAACAAGGGTATGCGAATACTTCTAAAGCTTAACATTTATATTTCAAGTAAGCCTATGATTGAATTATTAAAATGGATGAATATCAAACAAGGATTGACATACATACAATGCAATGGTCTAAGTACACCGCAATCAATTTTTTATCGGGGAATATTATTTTTTAACAAAACACGATTACCAGAGTTTCAAAAAAAATGTAAATTTATAAAAAAAACACCATTAAAAGAACTTATTTTTTAATTTATTGTAGTTTAGTTTTTATTTTATTTCATTTTATTTTGCAATCACATTAAGACATAAAATTACCTTATAAACTAGTGAAACTTTGATATGTTCAATTGAAATTCAGATTCAAGCCATTAAAAAAGATGATGATAATATTATTACTAATATACTAATAATAGTGTATTTATATACTCGTATACATTATTATTATCTCAGCTACGTACATGTATGTATGTATATCCCCAAATAAAATTGTGCAATTTTCTAAGAAACAAAGAAAAAAAAAATCAAAGATTTACTTGTTATTGTTCATGAATGAAGAAGGACTTAAGTTCATTCATAAACCTGCTGGTTCCCACAAGACCTTCGGACATGCCGTGGTAAGGAGGTCAACAGGCGAATAGGCTTAGGCTCAGATATTAGGCATGAGTAACGAGAATGAATGATTTGTAGAGATCATTCAGACGTGGTACGAGTAAATCGTATCTTATTGAAGGCGGATTGGTTTAAATCACATTGGAAAGCAGTATAAAAGATCGATAGCGCATGAGATGGTCAAGTGGCATGTTAAAGAGCATATTTTGTCGAAGCGTCGGAAATTAAAAACGTAACGCACGTAACGTTAAGTTTTCTTTTACTGTTAGCTTCACGGTAACAAAATATTTCTCACCTATAACAGAGAAGCTTCACGGTAACAAAACAGAGAACTGGTACAAGGAGTGTTTCAGCTAGTAAGAGGCTGGTTTTGAAAGGGGTGAAGTAGTGTGACATCCAGAGCTGGCGTAACTTTACCAACTACAGTGTTGATGTGGTTATTTCACTTAAGTTTTCTATTAAAAACGACTGCTAGATTCTTGGCCGTGTCCAAAATACTCGATTTTTGAGCCATTAAGCACAATGTCTGGGAACTAGGAGATATCAAGCGGTTTATTATAAAAGACGATACATTTAGTTTTGAGTTTTTTTTCTGACAAGCTTGATATGCGCTCCAGATCAGTGTTTAAAGCATTTGCACAGTCATCTATCATACCAAGGTGGTAACTTCGATACAGTTCAACGTCATAAGCATACATTTGAATAGATGCGGTCACGAAAGTGATATTACATTTACGTAATGTATTATGTATGATAAATTAAAAATATTAAAAATTAATTGTACCGACTTTTAAAAGTTATTATACTTCTGACTAAATAATTATCTATATCAAGGAATATGTGTTATGTATGTTATCAATGGATCTACAGTTCGAAAGAATTATTAAGATCTACTCTTAGATACACACACATATATATATGTACATATTAACATAGATATGTATGCATATAAATCATTTGCACAATAATTTTCCTCAATTTTATAAACTAAAAATATTAAAAAGTCCTAATTGTACCGATTTTTAAAAGTTATTATATTTTTGACTAATAAATTATCTATATATCAAGGAATGGGCGTTATGTTATCAACGAATCTCCAGTTCAAAAAATTAGTAAGACCTATCTCTTGGCCACATACATATTATGTACATGTATGCATATAAATCATTCGTACTATAATCTCCCTCAATTTAATGGTACACAATTCATGATTCTGCAATAAATATATATACACAATAAAGTATATATGGATGGATCTAACTATGAAAAACGAGCGCTATTAAAAAAAATAATGTTTTTATATTATTAATTGTTATGAATATTATATTTCCAAATTTCCAAAACTAGTTTTCATAAAAAGTTATATCCCAGACGAGGTTTTTCTAGAAATATTCGGATCTGTATCTACGTATGTAGCCAAAAAGCCATTACTCGTATATATTCACTTTAAAAATAATCGATGTCAATCGAAAAAAACCTGTGACTCCCGAAGCAATGATTTTGCTACTATTTGTTTTTTACCTGATTCTTTGGTTAAATAAACTAAGGTATTACGGTATATCTGACAATTCGAAGTGATGACGAAATTAAATTTAGATATTTTGTCTTTGTGCAAAAATATCCGGATTTTGAACAAATATTTGAAATTTGAATTTTGAAGCGATTCCTCAAATGTTATAGATGGATTTTCGGTTTCAATTCGGGTTTTGTGCTCGGTTTTCCATGGAATAAAATCAATATTTTGAAAATACCTTTGAGAAATTGATGTTTACTTGTCATGTGAACATAGTTCGGATAATTTTTTTGAAATAAAACATTGAAATAATTTTGCTCGGAAATTTATTTTAATTAAAAATAGGAAATGATAATTTATAATTTATCAGCTAATCTGATGATTTTTGATGAATTACACATCTTATTTAAATTATTATTAATAATTTTATCCGAAAGTAGCACATTATTCATGATTCTCACATTTTTACTATTTCTTGAATAACTCAGATGATTCTGCAGTTAAGTATGTGAAGTAACTTTGGCAACAATTTGGTTTATATCTGAGCATAATTAAATTTTTTTCCCATTAACAAAAAAAGTTTTCTGTGAAACTTGATAAAAATTGAATAATTGAAAATTTATTTTTTACATTATTTTTTCGCCAATTTTCGTGGGCCATACATTTGGCAAATGCCCACATTTAAACATATACATGCATATGTATGTACATATAATATACACACATATGCATTTATAGATTTTTGTCTAAAACTATTGTAAAAAACGTATTAGCAGGAAATTATCATTCTATAAACAAATTTTCAATTTTGATTATCGAGGGAAATTCATTAATTTCCTTAAGGTACCGATTTTGTTAGCCCAGTGGTTATTTCGATCCCTGGGTGGCATCCAACATATAATGGGGAGATTAAATTATTAGTGTAAATTGACTTGATGTATTTAGGCAATCATTCATTTCACGAGATTTTAGTTGCCTGAAAAAAAGTCTTTCGGGCATGGCTGGTATTGAGTCCCGAACTGTCCGATTGGGAAGCCAATACACTACCACTTGAGTTACGGCCACCACTGTCCATAGAATTGCAAAAGAGTTCAAATAATTTAATAATAACGTGGCTTTAAAACATATGCGAAATGTATAACTATTGTAGGAATAATACAATGTGTTATTCAAATTATCTTCAATATTCACAGAATGATATGTGGTTGTTTATTGCAACGGATATTTTAGTGAATGAAGTACATATGCTTAACTGTTACTTTACAAGAAATTTATTTAGTTCAAAACAAGACGTAGTTGCGCTGAATTCCAATATGTATGGTATATGATATTATATATGTATGTACGAGTATATGTATGATTTCTGTAGGATTATGTTCATTTCTTAAAACTGTGATATTTATTTATCTCTAAATTCTTTGGTGGTACGTGCAGGGTAGATACATCTGAGGTTTTTATTGCTTCTGTCACAACAATTTTAATAATTTTTATTTTATTAATATAATTTTCATATTTAAAAATTAGTTTTTCAATATCCCGTGAAAAATGTCTTGTTTAAAAAATTCATTGTCGGAAAGTTGCTGTCTACGAAGATCATTTTTTAAATTATAGAACAGTCGATATGAGTTAGTTGGGATCAGCTCCGAAACATAAGATGGGTTGAATGCTCCGTTTATAATTTCACCTCTTTATCACCCCACGTTCATACATATGTATGTTATGTCATAGTCAGTATCGATCCAGTCGACAGTGAAACGACGAGCTCCAAACACTCCCTCCCTCCCTTCAATATTCGACTTGCTTCAAAGTTGCCGTTCAGTTATTATGGTTGTTTTTCACAGGATAATTAGAAACGTAATAAACACATGCAAGTACATATGTATAGCGAATTTTGTACTAATACCCTCAGATAACGTTATTACATTAGTTAATTATGTAAATTATTTACATCATTTACTAATTACGCCGATATCAAGATATGTATATCGTACACCCGTTGTACGCATATATATATATACAAGTATGGATGTATGAATGTGTATGCACAATGAGGCTCGGAGTTCAAGGCCATCAAGATCGGAGCCGTAGCACTATCCAATACGTGCATATTGTATATATTGTATGTACAATTATATATATTACGTGTAAGTACGAGTATATATTTACTGTATATGCATGCATACATACATACCTACATATGTACATAACATCTACTTATTGTGTATGCATCATATTGTACCAAAAACATAATCCGTACTAAAGTTATGCTAAGAAATATGTTTATGCTCAAAGCGAAAACGAGGCTACTTGAGTACAACACACACATTATGTTACAAGACGTCTCATATTATATTATCAAAGCCCATAGCCAGACAGCAGGCCAATTCATTAAACACATTTACAGTTTCTAGTAGCTTGTTGTGTTTGTTAACATTTTAGTCTCTTATTTTATTAGCTTTTCTTTAGCGGTGAACTTTTAAGAGAAATTATGGAAATTCTCTTAATATAAAGAGAGGGGTGGTTCATTCTCAAAAAATAAGTTATTTACCGGTTTTTGTAGGCACGTGATAGGGACTTGCAGCATTTTCCACTTGCATACATACATATAAGCGTTTGTTTTTATTTATTTTTACTTTTTTGTTGTTGCTTAGGTATTTGTTTATTAATTTTTTTTTGCATTTTTGTATAAAACGTATTAAATTAAAGGATTTAACAAATAATAATATTACATATGCAGAAAGACAGATGCATACATTTATATAAACATATACGTACATACTGGTAAGTACATTTATATATACATATAGGTACTTATTCTGGATAATACACCCTTTTATTGCCAAAATTAAATCAAAGTGTATTCTCGGTATCGGCTAATAGGTAAATGAAATATTGTGCATATGTTAAGCATTATGTAATTTAATTATGTTATGACATTATCTTACTTACTTACTTAAGTGACGTTACAGTTCGGGGTAAATTTGGGCCTCAACTACCAAGCCTCTCCACTTAGCCCGATCCTTAGCTACATACCTGCCTCCAGTTGCGCACTCCAAGTCGGTTGAGGTCCTCATTTACTACGTGTCTCCCGGTTAGGATCGAAGACTGAGGTGTTGTTGGTAGAATTGATAACAGAGCCAAGGTAGGCAAAGTCCTTTATTACCTCGAAATTACAGTTGTGGACTGTGACGTTCGTCGATGTTGTTAACAGCATTTTGATTTTGCTTTCATTTACTACTAAACCCATTTTAGCAGCTTTCGTCTCAACAATACTGAACACACAGGTGACAGCCCGTTGAATTCTGCCAATATCATTGGAGTATGCTAGTAGTTGCACAGACTTTTAAAAGATTGTGCCTCCAGCGTTCGCTTGTGAGTTCCGTACAATTCTTTCAAGTATGTTGTTAAAAAAGTAACATGATAGCGCGTCACATTGTCTAAAACCTTTTTTGCAAGCAATGACTGATTGCTTTGTTGAAAGAATATAGAGATTTGTCGACCATTTCTGATCGAATTTTTACTGATATAACTATGAAGTACAAAATGTTTTGGGACTTAAATGGAATTTCGTTGATCGAGTACACGAAATGAAGTGAAACGCAACTTCTTACGCAAGCAGCCCGTGCAATTTAAATAAAGCAATAAAAATAGCCGAGGTGTGTTAATTCTTCACAAAAAAACATCAGCGCGTGTTTCCACGTTGAGAGATGTCGATGTCGCGAATACATTGGCGCCCCTTATAGTTATTAACATCATTATTAAGTGCCTTTATGTCTCACGCTTGTTTTCGTGGTAGGGCTCTGGAAATAAATGAACTAAACCAGATCCCCCTTCCAAAAACTGATTACTTTAAATTAGTGTAATCACTTGCCTCTGAGTGAAAGAATACAAAAGTACGACTTGCGTAAATATCCCTATCACTGAACTCATTTTTCACCCTTTAATACGTAACAAGAGTTTAAAGGTTTTTCGAAGGTTTAAAAAAATTAATTTTAAATTACATCGTAATGCACGTATTTGCAATTGAACGATTATTATTCAAATAAAATATTTTAAAAATCCAGCACGTTGTTGCGGCGTTAGAAGCTCCAAATTGAATAAAAATTAAAGTGAATAATTGAACCGACAAGTGTTACGAGTAGTTAAACCAAACAAAATCGCTCTGAAAAATAAAACACATCTCTCAAAATTGTTGAAGCTTGTCGATGATTGTGACTCTTATTCGTTTCTAAGTCTTAAGGTTGCTTACAATACGATTGCTCGGTTTGTCTTTGACCTGCGCCGGTCCGATCATGTGTCAACGCAAATGCGTCAACTTCTTGGGTATAGCTTAATAAATTTTTTTAAATATCGGTGCTGCGTTTAGTTTAGTTTATTAGTTCAAAAACAACACTGCACATCAAGGTAAACTTATAATTAGTACAGAATATAAAATAACATAATATAACATTTAAAGAAAAGAATTCTTATTTAAAATTAAAGAGAACAATAAGAAAATACATGTAATAAATAAAAGAAAACAAAATTTTGAGTTAAAGAAAAATTAGCGCAACCAAGAACGAGAGAAAAGAAAAAGGACTTATTATGCGTTCAACAATTTAAAATTATTTACTTGAAGCAACCTGATTATCTGTCCACAAAATTACTTTCTCTGTATCTACATAATCGCTACGTCATTTTAAGACCACTGAATACATACCTCTTTAACATCGCGAAGACAATTTTTCATATATGCTGTCAAACTGTTTAATAATAATCTGCCAAATCATGTGAAATCAGGCAGTTTTTCTCAACTTGCCGCTAACACTTCTTCAATCTTAGCTGATCTTACTTCTTCTTTTTTTTCTTCTATTCTCGTTATATACCATAATATTGTATGTATGACTTGGGTGCACTCTCTTAAACTCGTCTTTTTTCCTTATAATTTTTATCTGTTCAAATTTTGTATTAATTTGTTATTTAATTTTTAAATTTATATCCAATGAACTGTACAAAGCTATAAGTGAACCTTAGTACATATACGGCGATTGCTTTCTCTCCATAAGTAAATAAAAAGCATCTATTAAATACGTCTACGGTTCTAGATTTAGTTATACACCATAAACCATTAGATATGTTTAACATGTTGCTACTCATTAACTTACGATGTTAAATACTTAACGGGAGCCGAAACCATGTAATATATATATCTATCTAATACCAAAACCAAGGTTTTTTTTACATATATTGTCGGTAATGCAGTTTCCGTGTTTGCCATTTCAAAATTGTTCCAAGGTGGCAGCACTATCTCAAATGATCGTATTTTACTTGCCGACGATCTTCGTTTGGCTATTTAATTTAATGAGCAAGTGATACTCGGTATGAATTCTTCCAGTTAATTTATCGAAATCATAGCTCGAGTGAGGTTAATTTTTGGTCAAATGGTTCTATAAAAATTAAATTATAAACATAATGTGGAGCATAAATATGTAGTTTACTAATATTTATAATAAATACTCATAGTGACGCGCTAATAAGTGCGAAATGGAATAACCTTGCCCTCGAGTTTTTTTTTTGTTAGTAGTAATAAAAAATTGTTTTTAATTATGACTCATGGCCAAATGTAAGGTAAGGTATTCCAGGGCGCATCCTTCTTCTGGAGCTACCCAGATTGTGGATAAATTAAATTTGGAGTATGGTGATTATCTCATCAGGAGACGCTTTAAGGAACAATTTGAATGCTCTCAGCCTATATTAAGTTCCACTTCTCACCAAAATCAATGTAACCTGGGGGCTGAAATTTGCAAGAGATCATTTGTCGTGGTACCCGAAGAAATTGATGTATGTTTTGTGGACTGATAAGAGCCAAATTATTCTATATGGGCGAAAGGGGTCTCGGCAATATTTAACACAGAATATGCTCCTAGATTTACCACAAAAACTATAAAACCTGGTGGATGTAGTATCATGGTTTGATGATGATTTTTTTCATATTGTGTTGGTCCAATATGTTGGATTAAGAATATAATAAACCTGCACTCATACGTATATATGTGGATATGTGATATTGTAAAATATCACGCTGCCATAACAATGAGTTGTGGGCGGCACTAGAATCTGACAAAAAGATTTCACCGTCTGACGAATGAAATATTAATATACCTCTCATCAAGTAAGCCGATAAAGAAACACCACTGCTATTTTTTGGTTGGCTGTTTTTAAAGATCTATTGGATCAAATGAATGTACAATATATTTTAAATTTATTTAAATTAGAATTAAATTAAATTGGAGACATAAATATTGCTGTTTATGTTACCCATAAGAATTTTGAGAAAACCTGCGGAAACAATACAGGCATTTTTCTAGCATTAGATATATTCATTTACATATATGCGTTACATACTTCAACTAACCGTTTGAGAAGGAGAAAAAGATTACTGAACAAGTTCAATTTCAATGAATGAATTATGACGTAAGTCTGAGCGCTAGATCATGTTTGTATAGTTTTCATGAGTAATGATTATTACTTAAATGAACAGTAAGAAATGAAATCATTCTCTGTAATAGAATGTAGAAGTTGTATTTACGGACTTATAAATAATACATATGTATATAACAATCTACGCGTTTCTTTTCTTGTCGCACAGAAATACCCAGATACATAATACATATGTAGTATTCATATATCCATAAAATATGTACATACATATATGCGTATATAAGTATATACGGGGTATATAAAAGGTAATTTTTCCATTTACACTTTAATTTCTACTCAGAATAATTTATCTGAGTAAAAACATGTATGGAACCTTTTCTTATTTTCTTACCGTTAAGTAAATAAAACGACTTCAAAATGTAGCTGGTTAGTATAGAATATTAAAAGTACTATATCACAAGTCACATTGAGCTCAGTGACTCAGAGGTTTGATGACGTTTGATCAAACAAACATCTTCATTGTGTTGCCACTCATAAGTTTAAAATGCAGCTTAAATCAAGTCATAACTTTGTCGAGAGGGGAATCTCCAACCCTTCCATCTTCACTAAGATAAGACATGGTTACAAAATCGCCTAACGAAACCATCAAAGTCCCTAAGTAATATTGAATTGGAATTTCAACCCGAATTCGGCTAGGTGGTTCCAGCAGCAATTACCTGAATCATCATACCCAGGCGTGCATTCAGGAGCGTCCTTAGAAAGATTTTTAGTCGGAGGCATACAACAAGACCTTGAGAGGGCTTACAATGCAACGTGCGGGATGAGACTGCTTACGAACAGCCGCTCCGAGCAGATACGAGTACGTACATAATATTCATACATTCATAATACATACTCGTATTCCCTTTGGAGAATTTAAAAATGCAAATATCAGGATTTCGTCCGATATGGCACCCATAACTTTGCACGAGTCTAGAATTTGAAACACCATGATAGGTATTTTTGGAAACCCAAGGCTTCAGAGCAGCCAACGGAATATAAATTTTATAAAAGCAAGTCACTTGTGGAACAGCAACAGTACGAGGGCGGGTCAATAATTCTGTGCATTTTTGAATTTCTGACCTCTTTACTGAAACAGCAACACTGCTCCTGTCAACAGGCATTTGTCAGTTGACTCCTGTCAAAATTTAAACTTGCTGCGTCAGTTAGTTTGTGTTTGACAGCTATTTTTATCAGACTACTCACTAATTTGAGGAGAAAATGGAAAAAAGTGAATTTCGTGTGCTTATTAAGCATTATTTCTTGCGAAAAAAATCCATTACCGAGACCAAGGCTAAGCTTGATAAATACTGCACCATCGATTTCAATGGTAAAAAAGTGGTTTACTGAATTTCGTTGTGGCCGTACAAGCACTGAAGATGCCGAACGTCCTGGACGCCCAGTTGAGGTCTCTACACCCGAAACAATCGAAAAAATTCACGATATGGTGTTGGCCGACCGAAGATTGAAAGTGCGAGAGATTGTGGAAGCCGTAGGGATCTCGCATGGCTCAGTGGTTTCAATTTTGAATGATCACTTGGGCATGAGAAAGCTTTCCGCAAGATGGGTGCCGCGTTTGCTCACAGTCGACCACAAACGCAATCGTGTAACAATTTCACAGGAAGGTTTGGCGTTGTTTAATCGCAATATGGAGGAGTTTTTGCGCCGTTTTGTAACCGTGGACGAAACATGGATCCATCACAACACACCAGAGAACAAACAACAGTCAAAACAGTGGGTTTCTAAGGGTGAATCGGCGCCAAAGAAGGCCAAGGTGGGTTTGTCAGCCAATAAAGTTATGGCGACTGTTTTTTGGGATGCACGCGGGATAATCCACATTGACTACCTTCAAAAGGGAAGAACAATCAATGGGGAATATTATGCCAATTTATTGGACCGATTCAATGACGATTTAAAAAAAAAACGACCTCATTTGGCCAAGAAAAAAGTTCTTTTCCACCAAGACAATGCAAGGGTGCACACATGTGCAGTTGCCATGGCAAAAATCCATGAATTGGGCTATGAATTGCTCCCTCATCCACCCTATTCTCCAGATTTGGCTCCGAGCGACTACTTCTTGTTCCCAAACCTGAAGAAATGGCTTGGTGGAAAAAGATTTGACTCCAATGATGAAGTCATCTCGCAAACAAAGGCCTATTTTGAGGACCTCGACAAATCATTTTTTTTGGAAGGGATAAAAAAAATTGGAGAAGCGTTGGACAAAGTGTATAGAGCTCAAGGGAGACTACGTTGAAAAATAAAATTATTTTTTTATCAAAAAATCTGTGTTTTAATCCAAAAGTCACGGACTTATTGACCCGCCCTCGTATTTAGCAGAAATATGTAATATTTAATTCGTATGTATTTATAACGGTTAATTATAAAAGTAATTTTGACTTCGGACTATTTCCTTTAATTGACAGTTCTTTCTACTATTCATATATTGTTGACTCATGTATATTTTTCGGACTGACTTCTAATGATATCAACTTTGCTCGTTTATGTTAATGTTAAATAATTTTTGCATATCTATGGGAAATACTTAAGAATGATTTTATCTATACTATTTTTTATCTGAGGAAGATTGTTTTTCGAAAAACAAGCTAGAGACCATAATAATCAATCCTCTCCTCTCTCTGTATGAACAATATTAGTGTAAAACACGTTAATATTCTGAATTGATATTTACTCATATTGATACAATTATTAGAGTATAGGTACTTATAAAATACAATATATGTATGGTATATTATGCAAACAAATGTATGTGCGTACACAAAACTAAGCACATTTTATTTGTTATCAATCAATCAATCAACAACGAAAAATATAGTTCCTTTATGCGTTATCATATGGATTTTTAAGTAAAATGCCACCGGGAAGATCACACCTATTTTTGGAAACTTCATCATAGCATTTGAAACTTCTTTCTAAAAACAAACCCTCTGTAATTGAACCTTTTTTTTTATTAGGTAGGTCAGTTCAGTCGGCTGAGTAGGTGTTATAATCGCACTGACTTATTTTCAAACACATGTATGGGTTGAATTGTTTTTCTTGTTCGAGATTTCATGTTTATAGTGATTAGACTAACCGAATGAAAACCGAGAAAAATATTAACGGACACAAACGCATGAATTTATTTTATATAAGCAAAAAAGATTGTAGATGTAGAATTGTATCCAATAAAAGATAAACTTTGTTCGTATTAGCCAAATTAGGTTACCCATAAAGCCACTTTTATGGTGACTATTTGCCCAACGTTTGACAAAAAAAAAGTTATATTCGCAAAGGATTTTTGTGAAGTGATTTTATAATTTTTGGAGATTTTTGTGGGTTGATTTTTATTTCTTACTACTTATTATTGTAGATACACATATGTATATACATACGAAGGAATAGTTTATTTTCTTATTGGTTAAACAATTACACATAGTGGATATACTCGTAATTTCATTTAAAAATTGGGAATTGAAAATAAATGAAAATTGGCCAAAGGAATTGTTTGAATAGTGTTATTAAATAGGTCTCAGTAATTTTTGTGTATATATGCATACATATGATATACTCGTATAACAAAAAGGCTTCATATTGTTTAAACAATTACACTTAGCGAATGTAATTTCAACACATTTTTTTCAATTCAATTATTATTGTAAATATAAATAAATATTGGTAGACACAACCCCGTATATTGGGTAAAAGAATTGTTTATAATTTCCAAAGAAATAACGTCATAGTAATTGAATATTCAAGCATCGTGTTAAGGGAGCGTACATAACCAGAGCGGTGACTTGCACCGACACACATTTGTGGTAGTTATTTCTGATTTCAAAAACGAGCAAACACTTTTCGTCTTGTGTGAAGAACGTTGAAATGCTCATGTAGAAGTGTGGAGCAGAGTAGGTTTTCTGGGCGATCTGCGGTCGGCAATAGACAGATGTAGATTTGGAATTTGTTAGTTAAATATGTTTAGTAGTGAAACTGGTTTATACATGGGCGGATGAAACTGACTTGTGTTGTGAATGACTCAAATAATACTAAAAAGTTCAGTTAATATTAGTCTGCCTTCTCAACGCATTGTGTTTAATCGACGTTTGTTAAATTTGTATAAATCTCCTTTAATATTTTAAATTTGTTTTAAATTGATACATATATCAAAAGTTTTATTAACAAAAAGGCTTAAAAAAAACCCAGAACCAACACAGTAGATCTTCGATCGGAAATTGTTATATTAAGCTTATGTTAAGAAAACAATAATAATAATAATAAACTCCTATGTTCATACTCGTTTATATAAAAATGGCCATGATTGGGCGATTAGTTTGATTGAAAAAAGTTTTATTTCGCTGTTATTGCAAGCCCTTGATAAAATAATCACAAGTTAGTTAATAATATATATTTTTACCATTTGGTGTTGGCATGTAAAATGAGCGATAATGCCTTGTTACTTTTCACCCAGCTGTCGTTGATGTCATACTCTATTCTCACGAAATTAACATATCGTCATCAATGATTGACAAATCTTAGTTCCCAGTGTGCAAATGTGCATGTACATATACATATGTAGATATGAATCAGTTGTGCACTGAATCACGGTTTTAACTGGAATGTCGCAGAGCTTTTTTGTGCTCCGTAATTTGTTTTTTGTTTAAGCTGCGTACGTTTACATGCAGGCAGAGAGATATTTTCTATGTGGGGTGGTAGAAGATTTAATGCAATTATTCCACGTGTTTATCTTTAAACCAAAAAATTATTTTCAAGACATATTTCAGTAATAAATAAAATTCAGATTTTTTATTTAACATAAATAAGTGAAATAGTAAAAAAATATATAGGTTTTTTGTTGGCATTCAAATATACATATGTATGTGTACACGTAATTAAGATCTAATTTGCAACAGAGGTTTTACGTAGGTGATGTGTAGTTGCCCACTCAATTACCAAGTAAACGTGAGTAAAATAGGAAAGGCTTATGCCTAGGTACCAATTTTGATTATAATATTCATATGTTTGTTTTTCTATGCCTACAGCAATACCTGTGTACATATGGTACATATGTGTATTTGCACATTATGTATGAATATATGCGTATATATCAACTTTTTTGTAGTCGATTTATGTACATATATGTATATTTTTGTGTTATTTCAAATAATTTTTTTTTTTATATTCTATAAAATATTTCAAATTTGCAATTGGACATGTAAATATGTATAAGCTTGTACATTTAAATACATACATACATTGATAGGAATTTGGCTTGCATTATTTCCAGGGCTCGAAGTGGTGCCTGCCTATTTACTTGTAGAACAATTCTTACTACTCCTATTATTTAGTTAAAATCTCAATGTCTTATTAAGATTTTAATCAAATTAATGGTCAGGTGTGGTTCTTAAACGCCTATAATATTTAATACATACATGAGTACATACATGCATACGCCCAATCATGCATGTGCTTATGTATATTTTAAATGAACAATTTTTCAAATCTAAACAGGATTCTGACATGTAATTATTGTACCCATATCATTATGTGACTATTTTGTGTGATAATGCCATTTTTTGGTTCATCCTATAGCGTGATAATAAAGGATTTGCATTTTTGTTTTTTTGTAAATAATTATGTTAGGGAATTTTAACATTTCCCAAAATATATACCTATTTACATATATGTAATTATTATGAATAGGTATATAGCTATAAACATAACCACAATTTACATTAAAATCATCACCGTTTGAATGTGAAATCTAGCGATGTTTCAGTAAATGTAGGATAGGATAACGCCTACAAAAGTCTGAACATTTTTTGTTTAGGCGTCAAGCAATTGCTGAAACTGCAAATCGATAAGTTTACATACATCATACACATACTATCATATGTAATTACTCCGTTCTACGATTTACTTATATTTTCCGTACATTGCTGTTGCTTTTGCTATTTCGGATCCATATTACTATATAAAATACAATTAAGCGCTTTAGGGAACCGGATTTAGCAGCCATCACAGCGAAAGGCGAACATCGTGAATGGATACATTTAAAAGTCGAGCTAAAATAAAGTAGGCAGGTTACCGCCGACGTCTTAACACCTACGTACTGTTAAATATTGTCGCATTACCTAATAAGCCGAAATGAGATCGTTACTTTCCATTTGCTTCATTGACTGAAGTCGTAAGCATTGTTTTTCTGTGTCTTAATGTAGTTTGGTAGCATTGTTTTCGACAAAAAAGGTAAAATTTTAAAATTGAAAACATACGTGTAAAATTAAACATGCATGCCGCCTGCACATGTGTAATGTGTATATACATATGTACATTGTCGTATATATGAATTCAAATAGTGTGTATTCAAATAGTAAAATAAATCGAAAAATTGTACTAATTTCTGCTACTTATACATAGGTATGTTATGTACATCATGTATATAATATGAATCAATCAATTGTGATTCATCAAATAAACAACCTTGAGATTATTTATAAATTTATATACCTACATGCAAATGTATGCATATGATGCCATCGTAATTATGAATAAAGAGCTACTTCTTCTTCGAGTACCTTCCTTCACCTTATAATACAATTAGTTTTATTGTTAGTTAAATCCGCGTAATTAGAAAAAAATATATATTACATACCTATACATATGTATATAAGTTAGCTATTTACAGTTTTTTTTTCATACCTCCAAACATTTCTCTCTATCAGCAATCATTAATCTAAGAAAGAAACATTCATAGTATCCAAAAACTAGTTAAAAAAGGATTAGAATGGGTCTATTTAGAAATTGCAACAATGTTGTCAAGCACGGTCGCATTTGAACTCATGTAGATTTGTTTTAAAATGTGCATGCGCATGTATTTATGTGTGTTTTAATAAAAATTGCTTTAAATTTAATGTTTTTTTTTCTAATGTTCGCTATTACTTCTGTCTCCACAAATTGTAATTCATATTCAGCAACAGGTGGTCTTGAATGTATGCATCAAACCCTTGCCTATACATATGCATGTCCACATCTACATATATATGTTCACATCATGTGCATACAAAGTATGTATGAGCGTTTCTAAAACAAAATATTGGCAAAACAATCGATATCGACATATTTTTGTTGGAAAATTTCTTCAGGTTATAGACTTTTTACTTGCTAATTAACATTGTTTATCAAGCGGTATGTATTACCAAAGTTTAAGAAAAGCGCTCTGTCAGTGTTCACATATCTTTAATTCAGATGTACACATTGTGTGCCTATGTAGGTACAACGTTTTTTTAGAGATGCTTTTTGTTGATTAAAAATCAATTACGTTGGGAACATTTTTTACTATTTTTTTTATGTGTTCCTTGTAATTAAGATTGAAAACGACTTTTGTGTTCTGATATCAATAATAGCCTAATCGGAGGTATATTTTTTGTTGGGTTTGAGCTTATAGGTACCTACATATGTATAAACATACATATTTACAAGTGCATAGGTATGTTGATATTGATTTGCTTTGTGACATCATTTGTATGATATTACTCGTGCAGTTTTACATATAAAACTATAAAGAAGCATGCATACATACATACATATGTATGTGCATTTGAATTTCGCCTTCGCAGTTCATTAAAATCACAAATTTAAGGAGAATGAGTAACTATAAAGTTAAGTTACATTCGTTCAAGGTATAATTTCATATCGTAGTTTCTTTTATGCCCTTGTATGCGAGAAACGAGATTTTTGCGATGGTATTAGTGTATCTTTGCGTAGTTTCTGCGATCAATCTGATCGTCAGTGGACAATCATAGTCATTCGCAGAGTTGTTGAGTTGAATAAATTTTACCTTTGCACAGGAACTCTCACCAGCGCAATCCAAGAAAAAATGTATTTATTTTTTTTTGCGGATTAGCTGGTGTAGTAGCTATAACCTAAGGCATAGCTCTTCATTCATTTGATTTCTTATGGTTTCTCCGCGCACACATACTTGTATCTTAACAGAACTCAATCTTCACATTCATTTGCTATAGTTTGTATAAGATGTATGTGTTTGTACACCGTCATCATATTTGGCCCACTATAGGTGTACGAGTATGGCGACTTTTAGATACTGTAGATGTGAAGTGTGGACTCAGTTTTCTTGAATTAAAGCACTGTTGTGTTTAGTCCCATTATAAATTCGATGCCGAGCAGTTCTGTTTTCTTGCACTCGCGTTTATTGTATCATACATTCGAGTATATATATGTATGTACATATTTTCAATAAAAGTAGAAATCATAATTTCAAATTTCAATTACCTGCATGTGGGAAAGTGACTATTTAAACAAGTTAAAAAGTTATTTATGTTTTTTTTTTTTCTAAATATTCTTAATATTTTTTTCATTCGTTGAGTTTTCCCTGATATCTTTTTTTAGACATAAAAAATGCATTCTCCAACCTGTTTGGTTAGCACTAGACAAAGTAAAAGTGTAATCTCTGTGTACCTAAATACAAACATACATACATATATTGTGCCACATGTATTTGAATGAAAAATAAGAATGTATTCAGTGATATTTTCTCTGTTTTGTGATAAGTGCTGCTCTATAAATGCTTTTGACGAGATATATGATAAGTTTTTGAGATATAGAATTTCTAATAGGTTAATTTACATAATCCAACTGGCTCAATCAGGACTTAATATGTTCTTTGTCTTTTCTAATCATAAAAACTACCGTTCGGCCTTGATTTGCGGCGTTAATCAAATAATGGAGGAAATGTATACATGTATATTCATATGCCATATTCTTGTACAAAGCTTAGTCAGATGGTAGTAGCTTTTATCGAGAATAAATAAAAATACACGTAATCTTTTTTTTTCACTCTCTCACACTTAACTACCCCAGTTATAATTACTATATAACAGATGTTCAGTAAACGCTTTGCAAGGCAAAAGTATATATATAATCGCCAAACAGTTGGAAACTTATTTTTTTAAATCATTGAGTGTTACGTTCATTTGTATCTTGTGATGACAATTTAAAATCTACATATACGCTCTGTTAAATTTGATTAAATCAACAAACGAGCTGAGATACGTAATTGAAGACACAATCAAGTCTTTGCAAAGCAACAATCACAGTCCGGTCACAAGAGGATGTACTTTGTAAAATATTTTCAAATGGGGTGCATTCATATTTAGATCCAAAAATAAAAATCGTAGAACAGTACACAAGCTCTATAATGGCTGCTTAATTTTGTTTTTTAGTTCAATAACCCTTCGACCGATGTTAAGAGGTCTTTCGTCATCGCAAAATTGCATGGTTTGTTGTGTGGCGAATAAATTTGTATTTTACAAAATACCTGCTACAGCATTCCTTTAAAAAAAATAAGCTGTCTGCCTGTAACCCGGCAGCGAATATTCAGTTTTATTGGCATTACGCCAATGTTTTTTTTTTTTGAAAGTTAGAAGTGTAGGAACATAATATTTGAATGTATTTGGTCGAAGTCCCTTGTGATATTGTTTTTAAAATTAAAAGGGATAATTGGTCTAAGTTTAACATAATATGAATTGCAGATATAGGGTTAATCTCAATAGATAGCCTTTCCATATATTTATATATGTTAATATATATGTATGCATATTTTGATTTGTTTTTACAAATTTGTAAACATACATAAAAATAAAATAAAATAAGTTATATATTAATTAATTAATTAATACAACAGGAAAAAAAATAAGAAAAAAGTGCCAAACGACTTTATGTGTGTGAATATAGTATTGTGTTAACTGTCGAGTCGGGAAAAAGAAAATGAATTTAAAATTTTAAAGGTGCCATTGCATGAGTGTATGTATTTATTGGAAACATACATTAATATATGTATGTATAGGCGTGTATTTTGGAAAAAAAATTGCCTTGTGATAACAGTTAAAGAGGTAAATAATAAGAGTGCCATTGGGAAAGGAACAGAGGAATAAAAATAAAATAACTTAAATTCACGATGACCACTCAGTCATATTATAAAGATCGTTTGGGATTTGATCCCCGCGAAGCACTCTATGAGCAATCCGGTCCACTGGAAAAAAACAGTCTTCATCGCCACCAACAGCATTACCAACAACGGATCTCCGTCGCGCATGGAGTTAATTACGATCAGCAGTATGAAAATAGTCCTCCAAAAAAGGCAAAACAGGGAACGCCTCAAGGAGGCTACGAGGATGCCTTGACACAATTTAAAGGTACCATGTCTATTTGGGAGTATTTTATCGAAAACTGGGACATCGTATGTAAGTCGCCAAAACTCAAATTGTAATCAGTATGATATATTGTGTGTGTTGCTTTGAAGCTTGATGTTTTTCAACATAACACAATATACTTAAGCATGGAATTCGTTTTTTATCTATATATATCATGATTTTGAATGAATCTATATTTATTTATTTTTAATGTATTTAAAAATATATGTACACGTACATATACTTTTTGTATATGGAAGTATATACATCATACATATTGATGTGTGTATATATAATTTTTATATTTATATATAAGTATATGGGTATAATGTAAGTACGTAGCTATGTATGTGCATATCTCCAAAGCTACTTTACCTAAATATAATAAAGTCTAACTAAAAATAAAAGCGTTCTGCAACTGAAATAAGTTGAGTATTAAACAAAATTCCGAAAGTTACTTCACTAGATATATTCACTTGTGCATACATACCATACGTACATATGTTTGCATATTTTTTATAACATTAGATGATAACATTATCCATATATCTTTTAGGAATTTCTTACCGGCGAAATTATGTAATACCTATATATATACTCATATGTATTAATACTTATTGCTTTTATGTAATATGTAATCCTTATAAAGATTGAAAATTGGTCTAGAATTACTGACAAATTTTAGGGTAAACATCTCAGATTTGGGCGAACCTTACCGAGCGGTAACGTTATTAATAGCCAGAGAAATTTATTTATTTTTAAGGCTTAACATTTTGTTTTTTGACATTCCCCTTCTTTATAAAAATTGCTACATATATGTATATGCACTCATACTATATATTCAATAGAAAAACTTTTAACTTTTAGTTTTACAAAGCTCTCCGATGTCACGAATCCTGTATTTGTCTACACGATTGTTGCAACAAAGTTGTTGTCCAAGATTTGAATAGACCGATTGTTTCTCGACGACTTCGACAAACCTTGGGTAAAATGTGTAACGTAAAGCCTGCACTAAAGAAGAATTGCAAAACCAAGAGGATAAACTTCCTTAAAAAAAATGGATGTCTTCGACGGCAATTAGTTTTATTTGCGCGACCTATGTAAAGAATCGGAAACTCGTTGGAGTCGAAATTTCGGAGGATAATCGTTATGGTTTTGGCAAAATTTTACTATATGGATATGAAATCCATATGTTAGATTGCAAAAAGAATGAACTCTTCCAAGTATATTGAGCTCTTGGAAGAAAATTTATTAGAATTTGGAGACGAAAAATTCGCCGACGAGTCGATTTTGGACGATTGTCGTGGTAATCCATTTCTCTCGTCAAACCAAATGGCTTTGTCGAAGAACATTGAAGTTCTATTCACATCTCAATTTAAGCCTTGTTTACCAAAAAGCTCCACGTTATTCATGAACTTCAAAGATGACCTCTGCCGAGCTTGTATATAGTTATATAAATTCACTTTGCAAAACCTCTCTGACCTCTTTGCAAAACAAATTTTTGAAAAGGATTATAGCTATTTTAATATATTCTGTGTTATAATTTAAAGCAATTATTTTTCATAATTTTTTTAATTATCTTGCAATAACGAGTGTTCATTTTCTTAGTTGATTAGAACACAATTACGTATATTTTAGCCCCTTTTAAAGAAAAATTATTAATAAAAGAAATAAGTTTCAAACAATGTTTATTTAGATTTATACTTATTTTCATTAAGCATTTGCTTAAGTAAAATAATATAAATATATTGTATATATACATATATGGACTACATTGCCCAAATAGATATTTAAATGCATTCTAAGTGTACTATGATGTTTTAAGGAAAGAAATATCTTTTTTCCTAACATTTCAAAATATTTCTTTATTGTCAAAACAGTTTTTCGAATCATCAACATTATAATAATTTCATATTATATTGTTATTTTGCATAAATAATAAAAGGTTTAAACTAATTGGTATCGACAGTTAAAAGATTAAATAAAAAAAAATAAATGCAAATAAAAATATAGTAATACAAATAAGGGTTTACGATTAATTAAAAACGATTTCATGCACTGATTGATTTTTTCATTAATGTAAGAGTTTTTGTTTGGCTTACATATATATGTACTAAAAGAATTATATGCTTTTTATATTGTTATATAATTCATAAAACCAGTTCGATATTTAAATAAAAATAGCTTATTACAAATATCAAATTAAATCGATATACTTGTTAGTAAGTACTAAGGCTTTATAAAAGAGGATACTGGATTTTGTTTTTGACATTAATTTTTGATCAAATATTGAGTGAACGAAATTTTTGTGCTTTCGATTTAAAAATTCATGTAGAGCGTCGACTACCCAAACCTAACTATGCATGTTACTAAGCTCGGAGTTAGCTCGCATATACAAATTCATTTAAAGCATTAGGTTAACCAAACTCATACGTATAACATATCATATTTATAATTTCACATTAAAACCGAATGTAATTAAAAAAAGGAGTAGGTACCTACTTCTGTTTATAGTTCTTTTTACAAACCATAATTATTTACACTTTCGTTTTACGTTTTTTTTTTTTTTTTTTTTTTTTATGTTTTCTTTTTGTATACCTTCAAAACCTACGTATTTTACTAATGTTAGTTTTGATGTCAATTTTCAAATAAGGCGCTTTATAGTTTCTAACTTAGAACTACAGTTTGCCAATAAATAAAATTTCTGTATGTAATTAAAAAAAGGAGTATTTCCGTTATATGGTACATTTGTTCTTTTAGCAAATCACTATTAAGTACACTTCCATTTTAAATTTGTTTTAATTTTTTTCGGTTTTAGATTGTTTTTTGTATACCTTCATAACTAGGTAACGTATTGTAGACCTGTGGTGTGTATGCCAATTTTCAAATAAAGCCCTTCTAGTTTTAAACTTAGAAACCATAGTTTGCCAATCAAGTAAAGGTTATTTTCATAATTTTTTAGTCTACTAATAATTTCAACTTGGTTTCCAATCAGTTACGATTCTTCTTACATCTTGACTTAATTTGTTGAGGTTATTTTCATCATTTTTTAGTTTACTAATCATTTCAATTTTGTTTCCAATCAGTCTCGATTCTTCTTACTTCTTGACTTGATTTGTTGAGGTTATTGTCATCATTTTTTAGTTTACTAATAATTTCGACTCTGTTTCCAACCAATTTCGATTCTTCTTACTTCTTGACTTGATTGATTAGGCGGCAGGATTTACTATATGCAACATCTTAACTGATTTCCGTAAATTATACACGGGTGCGTCTATCAAGTTTATTCCACACAATATATTGGGTTGTACGGGTATAAAATTTTATTTTGGATAAACATTATTGCAGCTTCACAGAGTTCTTATAACTGATTCCCAATTGCATGTAAGGTTTCGTCTAATAACTGATTTTTTGGATAATCGACGCTCTACAAAAGTGCTGGCAATATGTTTGTTATTTGTTTATAAGAAATAACAATTATTGAATTACAATATATTAACATATTAACAAAATTACAATCAACAACATTTTTAAACACAGATAAGCTCTACGAGCTTTAATAGATGACGAAACGATGTACTCGTAGATATGTATTTAGCTTCTTTTTTTTGTATTTTATTTTGCAAAGTGTGAATTTAAACGGCTTAATATATTAATTTCGAGATATATTCTAATAAGATCTATACAATATTTTATCTCGACAGATGAGCGCGATGCAATACAAAAAAAAACCTTTACGAAGTGGGTCAACAAACATCTAAAAAAGGTAATTTTCGATATGTTTCCAATTTTTAAAACTGTGTTTCTATAGGTTTTGAATACAAATGCTTGAATGTACATTGTACATACTCGTACATACATATGTATGCATATACTTACATATACGAAAAGTAAACTTTTAGTTCTTTTTTTTCGTATATTATATTTTCTTTATATTATGTGAGTTATCATATGTATATATTTGAATTGTGTGTCCATATATACATGTGAATCCATGTAATACGAGGCGTGTTTAAAAAATAACGGGAATTTTAGTTTTTTGAAAAAAATATTTATTTATTCGTCTACATTAATGTTGTCGCCTTCAAAAGAGTCCTTATTAGATATTATGCACTTGTGCCAGCGCTTCTTCCAATCCTCGAAACGCTTCTCAAACCCGATCTTTGGGATCTTTCAGGGATGCGCTTTTAATGTCATCTATGCGAGCCAGAATGCGTTCACTGGGACGACTTCATATCCGTAAACCCATGTTTCGTCACCTGTGATAACACGTTTTAGTAATTCTGAATCGTCGTTGACTTCATTTAGTGACTCCTGAGCAACTTCCATTCGTCGCTGTTTTTGTTCAAAGTTCAACAATTTTGGAACAAATTTTGCTGCCACGCGTTTCGTACCCAAAACGTTCGAAAAAATTTCATGGCATGAGCCAGTCGATATGCCAACATCATCAGCGACTTCTCTGATTGTGATTCGGCGATCGTTCATAACCATTTCGTTCACCTTTTCACGTTTTCATCGGTTGTTGAAGTGCTGGGGCGTCCGGGGCGTTCGTTATCTTAAACGTCTTCACAGTCATCTTGAAAACGCTTATACCACTCGTAAAGTCTTGTTTTACTCATAGCAGACTCACCATAGACTTTGTTAACATTTCGCATACTTTGTTGCACTTTATTTCATTTTTTACGCAAAATTTGATACAAATTCTTTGATCCATTTCTTTTTTTAATAAACGAAAATCGCCGAGCTCATAAAAACACGTCTGACCTTAGCGGCTGCTACAGACAAAGTAAGCCATGAATATACCTGAAAATTTTAACAATCGGACTCTCCAAAACCGCGAATCGAAAAATTCCCGTTATTTTCTAAACACAGCTCGTATATGTACGAGTAAATGTATTTATTGTACGTACATATATGGTAGTGGACAGAAAAGAGTTACCACGCTGACATTTCACAAAACCTTAAAGTAGCGCACCTGATTTGTTCTTTCAATTGCCTCCATCTTCATAAATGTCCATGGAAAAAAAGTAACAGTTAACAATTACATTTTGTGTCCCTTTTCATTATTAGAAGTTTAATTCCGTTCAGTTTCGTTTTTAGTGCAGAAAAATCCGCAAAGCAATTGAATTCATTGTTTTTTGAAAAAACACAACAAAAAATTAGCAAATCGTACGGTCAGCAGAAGGCTGAAAATTGATATAACAAGTGAATACTGTCAATGTCACGAAAAATTCAAAGCTCGCGGTGGACATAGGTACAAAGTATTAATCACTTTTTTATTCTCCGCTTAGATAGTTCAGATAGAAAAACTTAAGCCGAAGTAAATAGTTTTTGTTGCAATATATTCAAATTTGTTTAAAATGTTTATCTTTAAACGTCACTTTTTGCATTACACTAACACATTATTGTACTGCACTAAAAGTATTACTGCAAAAATCCCCAAATTGAAAATTTTTATCGGAGGATTATTCATTAATAATTTATGAAAGCAATTTCGGTCAGTTTGATCCACTTATAATATTAAATCATATGTTATATTGAAATGTTTTTGAAAATTCGGAGGTGGTAGCTTTTATTTGTCCAGTACGGTATAAATACTCATCCTTGTGCTCTAATCCTATAGTTACACAATATGTATGTATATACATGTGATTATGTAGATGTAAAGAATGATTTTGGAATATTATTCCTGCGTGTGGCAGTGGGGAAGCTACTTAATTCATGGTGAAACCTAAGCCATATGTTCTTTCTGTATTCTTTATTTTTTATTCCACACAATATCTTTTGCTTTTAAAAAATTAAAAACAGTAAAAGTCAGCTTAATCCGTGATGAAACCTAAACCATATATCCTTTCTGTATTTCTATTTTTTCCCCCTTTTAAAAAACTAAAAACAGTTCTTATTTTCATACTCCCGATTTCGACAAATGCTTTTTATATTTTTTGGAGCGGGAGCAATTTATTTCTCTCCCAAAATGTTGCTTTTGTATATAACTAAAAAGCAAAATACAATACGAATACAAGTCAAGCTACGCTCTACAAAAAATGAGTTTACTTTGAGCTACTCTGGCCGATAAATTTATTTAAAGAATGTTTTGAAATACTTAGTGGTGAAGGTTTGGTGAACGTTTAGTGAAGGTTTGGTGAAGGTTTGGTGAAGGTTCTTGTCACTATTGATGTAAAATACAACGATGCACAGAAAAGTTTTGTCGATTCCTCCAGAGTGTGCCTCTTCTGGACCTCGTTCGATGTTTTCGGTTTCAAGGGCCAAGCCGTCAAAAACAACACTCTGACCAGTCGATAGATTTGGCAACTCATGGTTCAGCGCCTGAATCCGGCAAAGAGCTTCTTTTGTAATTGCTAGCAGCCTACAGTATCCAGGCCCTGACCTCTGTTAAAAATACCACTAGTGGATTATCGCAATTCCGAACACCACCTGAAGTATAAACTTGTTTAAATTACGTAAAATTATGTTTGGTCTGCACGTCTTTGGCACTTAGCTTGTTTTCTCACCTGAATTGTTTTCAGAACATTAGGGTAGAAGTAAAACAAATCATAGTTTTCTCCCATTCTACCAAATAAAATCATCTACATGCATACTCGTATGTACAACTACCAGTACATAAACATATAAAGGAAAATAAATCAACAAGGAAAATGATAGAATTTAATTTGCATTGTATATTTTTCCTGTTGCCATAAACCGAACAATCGTTTGGTTGTAGCACTAGTACTAGAATAGTTTGCTTCAAAATTGAATGCAAATAAAATAAAATAGGACTATTGTAAAAAAAAGAATATTTGCGTGCAATTTCGCAATGAGACATTTTTATAACTTATTGAATGAACTTTAATTGTGATCAAGACTGGGTTCCGGGCGAATCTGAGCCCTCATATATGGCTCCAAAGCAGATCACGAATGCGCCGCAATCGTCTTCATTAAATACGGCAACATGCTTCAGTCACAGTTAGGTAAACATGTGTTTTTCAAGCAAGATATGTAACGCACCCAATCCTTATGAATTTGAATAATTAAAATAATAAAATTTTTGCGTCTGTAGCAAGAGTCAGGAAACGCCTAAGTCGTCGTTAAATCTCTAACCACCTTGAATTTTATTTAAGAATTCAAGTCTTCTCTGAACGCAGTCGGAAGGCTTAAATCACTACTCGTAACTGGCTCTTAAGTAGGCTACATGGAAACGGGGAATGAGATCGCCAATGAATTTGCGTTTTGATCGCCAGTATCTGCGAATAGGTCTTCAATTAACAACTGCAATTCAAGCATAATTAGAATCTTGCAGAAAAGATTAAATATTTACGAATTTGAACTTTAAATACGAATATATGTAGTCACTTTAAAATACACCAGTTTAGAGAAAAATCTTAATACAACATGGTATTAAAAAAAAGGTCGAATTGCAAAGGATAAATGAATTTGTTTTATCATATGAATGGAATTTTGAAAAATTCGACACCCTTCAGTTCCTACAATCGCGTTTTCCTATTAATTTGCTTATAATATTAAAACAAAAAACATGTGTATATATATATTTATATGTATATTCATATATTCGTATTGTTCTTAAATCGTATTTTACCACAATTTCATGCAGCACTGGAAATATGCAAAGGTACTCTCTTTTCTCATATCAAATAAGTTCATAGTAAGATTTGTTTAAAGTTTATAAAATATAAAAAAAATTATACATTGCAGACATACACAATGTTACATGTTTGTGTTTATATTAATGGATCTCCCTGTTGTCCACAGTCCGTAAGTCTGTAGTAAAATTATTGCTTGTGTGAATTGAAACAGTTTGTTAAATTCCCCACTACTTATATTAAAAATCTGGCTTGTCTAAATAAACATGCACTAAATATTAATTTAAACGTTTGCTTAAGTTTGGATAGTTAAACAAATCTTGCATGTTTACCATATTTCACCAGGTTTAATTTTATACTTTACACAGTTAAATAAAATTAATAAAAATAAAAAAAAGCACAGCGTCGTATAAATATTTTTACTAAAGACCATATTACTGTGTTCACATGTTATAGGCAAATCGACGCGTTATTGACCTTTTTGAAGATTTACGTGATGGTCACAATTTGCTTTCTCTCCTGGAGGTGCTGTCTGGCGAACACCTGGTAAATGGAAACATAAACTATTTCTATATCCCAAATAATTTGTTGTTATTTTATTTAATAGCCCAGAGAAAAAGGAAAAATGCGGTTTCATATGCTTCAAAATGCTCAAATGGCGCTAGATTTTCTGCGATTTAAAAAAATTAAACTGGTTAATATTCGTGCAGAGGATATAGTTGATGGTAATCCAAAGTTGACTCTCGGCTTAATCTGGACGATCATTTTGCATTTCCAGGTAATATAATTTTCCTTTAAATGTTAAGAATAAGTGGATTAGTTTTATTAGTAATTTTAAATATGATTACATTTTGGTACGTACAAAGTAGGAAAGAAACAATACCGTAGAAATTGGATATATTTTTTTAAAAGAAATTTTAAAAAAAACGTCACAAAAGATATGAGTATAATTATAAAACAACAAACGAAAATTGTTTGCAACAGCGCCTTGGACGTAAGACCTATGGCCAAATCACAATGTCGCGTTCGGGCGCTAATACTTTGACATTTCAAGTAGAAATAAGATAAAAATATTGGTTAATTCGAAATGCGACCTCACGGGTTGCGTCAGCTTTATATCGTAAATGTCGTAAACGCAACTAAAGGGTGACCAGATAAGAACGATGATAACGATAAGAACGTCACCTTCCTTATTTCGAAAAAAATAAGTCCGATAATTCCGCCATGCCATAAACTGCACCAAACAGTCAATCATTGTGGATGCATTGATGCTTGGCCGAAATGTCGTAAACGCAACTAAAGTGTGTCCAGATAAGAACGATGATAACGATAAGAACGTCTCCTTCCTCATTTCGAAAAAAATAAGTCTGATAATTCCGCCATGCCATAAACTGCACCAAACAGTCAATCTTTGTGGATGCATTGATGCTTGGCCGAACACTTGTGGATTGTGTTCGCTTTTATAACGGCAATTTTGTTTGTTGACATAACCGCTGAGCCAACAATGGGCCTCGTCTGAGAAGACAATTTTTTGGCAAAAATCTGGATCTCCGGCCAACATTTCCAGCGCCTAATTAGCGAACTCCCATACGGCTTCAATTCTTGCGTCAGCACAAGCTTATACGGATGTAGGCCCAAATCCAAATGCTAAATAAGCCGGGTAGACTCTCTGGCTATGCCTAATTCAGCTGATCAGCGCCGAATCGACATTTCTGGGTCTTCTTTGATACTGGCCACTACGGCGGCTATGTTTTCTTCATTTCGCACCAATCTCTGTCTGGTTTGTGGCTTAAGATCCAACAGAGTGTACTCACGCTCAAATTTTTCCACCGTGCCACGAATTGCATGCACACTGAACCCGTGATGACGACCGACCTTACGAAGAAATTCACGTTGCGTATTTACATCTGAGCCCGAATTTCGATAATATTTTTTAATAATCTCCGCACGTTCGGCAAGCGTTAAATGAGGCATGATAAATGACCTTACTGAATATTTTGGTAGCTGGAAGTCATTGGTAAATTTCACAACTGCTGAAACATAACAATTGGAAAAACTATCATTGCTATCTGGTCACCCGTTACAAAGCAAAAGTAGAGCTGTTCGCGCGCCTATGACATTGACATTTTTTTTTGTGTGAAAAAGAATTTTATCCGCTAGATTTTGCATCACCAAATTCATATCTATAAATTATTTTTTTTGATAAATGAAAACAATATTTCGACACCTCACTATTATGATTTCTTCGATTTGAAGTAAAATGAGACTCTTAAGGTATAGTGACATGTATTTACCAGTACTCCAATACGAGTATATAGCATTTTTCACCTAATGGTTTTTTTATTCTTTTGTTTATTTATTTTAAAACATTTTTTGTAAATTTATTTTAATATAATTAATGTAATTAATTACAAAAAGAGCAAGATTCTACCTCACTTCGTGTTACAAATTTGTGTATTGATCATTTGAACAAACAATACTTATTCTGTCATGTTCCTTGCCCCTCAACGACTAAGCAACATTTCGCTTTGCAAATTTCGAGGTCGCGCTTTGGATAGAAATAATAATAAGTACGACATAAAGTTGGTATAAAGCCTGCCAACGCACGCGCGCGCTAACGCAACATTGTGATTTGGCCATTAAGCTTTAACATTTTTTTATTCAACATTCGGTGTTTATTTAAGAAAGCTTTTTCAAACTATAATAAATATGTAGGTTCCTATATAAATACAAGTGTAATGATAAGGAACTATTTAGAAATGCATATTCCTATTTGTGCCTAATTAAAAGTGAATAAAAACCAAAACCCAATTAGTTAAAAACAAACCGCAGTTAATTCACTCCCGTGTTCTGTGTGCTAACGTCTTTTTGCGCGCGCCATTTATAAAAAAAACATACGTAAGTATATTGGTTAAAACTATGTATATACTAATTCGCGCAATTTATTTTCAA
The DNA here is from genome assembly GCA_963966105.1 of Volucella zonaria. Taxonomy (NCBI): domain Eukaryota; kingdom Metazoa; phylum Arthropoda; class Insecta; order Diptera; family Syrphidae; genus Volucella; species Volucella zonaria. The sequence continues at coordinate 75,497 of OZ014533.1, read as the reverse complement.
TTCCGTTGTTTTTAATTTGAATTGAAAGCCGAATAAAAGCAGATGGTCAAGAATTCGCGTCTACTTGTATATTATTATGACATCAGACATATAAACAAAAGACTTCAGGGACACCAACATAGAAAACAAACTTGTTTCCTCTCCGAGAATGGTTACATTTTTGTTCATTTTTTTTTTCTTAATTATAATAAAGGTAAACAGAAAAAAACAAGATACAAAATATTTAACAAAGGGAGTAAAAAATCGTATAAAAACGCACACATATATGTATATTGCTGCGATCATTAATCTACTTCGCTTGTCATCAGTGTAAGGCAGTGTAGCGTAATAACTCTTTTTTTAGATATGTGATACCATGGTAATATAAGAGCATAAACACCCACCACCTGCTGCTGCAGTTATGCCTGCCACACAAATACAAATTGTGTTGGTGGTATAGTATACATTATAGATCCCACTTGCTTATGTAAAGGTATTTTTGATGTGTTGTATGTAGATAGAGACTCACCTGAGAGGTATTTGGTCAGAGAATTTGCTTTAAAATTATTAAAGGTATTCCCGTTCTACGGTTGACTGAGTTGAACTTAAACTTTCAAGTGAAAATGTGACGGTGGAATCCAACTCTGTTTAAGCCCAGATAATAGTCTTAGTTACCGCCACCATACATTTTTTTTACTACGCCAACTGAATGAACCGACACGACGACACACCTGAGAGACTTTAAGCGAGTCCAACGTGATGATCATATGTTAGTCGTTGTTGAGACGCCGAGAGTACATTTGAACAGTTTGAGTTGCTTAAGTTTCAAATAAAAAAAAAAAACAATTTAAATCTTTCTAGCGTTTTTCCTAATAATTGTTTTAAATTTGTTATTATTTTTTTCGAATTGATTTCATATAAAATATTTCTAAAATATATACAAGAGAACAATTGGTGCTGTGAAATTGAGATTTGAAAATACACATTTCTTTGATAAATACACTATCATTGTTGTTTTAAAAGTGTTTTGTAAAAACTGCCTTGCAATGTTGATGGCATTATTTTTTTCATCGTTTTAATTCACTCTTAAAATTTAGAATAGCCGGAAAAATCGTTTGAAATTAGTTCTCCATTGAATAAAAATTAATGATATTTTTACGGAGTGCAAGAAGTGGACAAATTGAAGTACTCGTAATTTTAACGTTTACATATGTGTTCATTCTTATAAGAGTAGTAGTTTTTCTTATCTTAATGTTAAAAAAATAATAAAATGTTCGATAAGTAACATCAATAAATGATAAGTAACAGACCAACCCTTTCTGAATATTCCGTCAAACATTTCTAATTAATAAGAGTTGATTTGCTTAATTTTTTTAATTCACGTATCCGGTCATAAGAGTTCACAACAGTTTAACACCATACAAACTTTATTTCTTATTCATAACCCATCGCCAATTGGACCCATAATTGTCATATACATGTACACATGTAGGCAGTTTGTGAAAAGTTCTACAAATTAACACGCAAAATAGGCGAGTCTATACATATATGCACCTATTGTCGACCATTTGCACGACGTGTGTACGTATGTATTGTCGTTAGGTGCGCTAGGAGCGTTTAATTGTATATTTGATGTGGAAAGGGTGCAATTTTCGACATATGTTACTTGCAGGAGTTTAGTTAACATAATAAACTTTAAACATGTATAAAATCGATGACGAATTCCAACCAGGGGGTGGACGGGTGTTTGTTAAAGCAACTCAAGAAGGTTTTGGTCAAGGAACTTCAAACTTTGGACAGAAGTCGAATATGAGAAAAGGCTCAGCCATTACCACAAATTTAGATGACAGAAATATATGCTACAAACATGAAATCAAGCGTGAAAAAACTATTGAAGCTATTATAAGAGATTATCCGGATGTAAATGTAAAAAACAAAAACGATACTCTTTTACCGCCTACACCTTCAACACCTTTAATTCAACAAAATCTTATAGTTACCGATAACCAAAATGATTATATTCCTGCAAATATTCCGAAAATGAATAGGAACGTGGATTCGTTTCATTCGATTTCAAAGAATAAACGAACTTCTACCGAGGTGCTTGGTTCAAGCATGGAAAGTACGAAATTATCCCAACGTGCACCTGATGGCCATCGGCGGATTACGACTCACATAGTTCGTAAAGTGACAACTTTAAGCCGAGCAGAAGAAAAAGCTCATTCTAAAGATTTGCTTCACGCCTCCAAAACAGTTCGCACTACTGAAATTGGATATCATACATCACAGCCTATTGAAGCAAAGCGCCCTAAGGTATAATGCTACATTTAAAACGTATTTGCAAGAAAGTGTATCACAAACAGTTTCTTTATTTAAGAAAAGTCAAAATTAGGTCTTAAATCTTGCTCCATTGATTTAAAGAATTTAATTTATATATTTATGTGTTGTACGACATATATATTGATACAATTTAATATTAACGTTAGCGGAATTCAACCTTCCTTTTGTGCTGTGGTCGCTGTCAGCCAGTGTTACCCTAAAAGCGCACTGACTTATCTTTTCGCGTACTAACTTATATATATATACATCCCATAAATGCGATATACTTAATAATATAGCATCTTTGTTGATGAAGAAAAATACATACATACATACATATGTATTGAAATAAAAACATAATTTTAATCCAAAATATTTGCAAACAACAATATTGTGCTTTTTTTATGACAATTGTCAGAGCGAGTATTTAGCCCTTTTAATAGTAAAAAAACTGTAAAATTTGAAATTTTGTGTTTTAAAGTTAGAAAGAATATATTACGAGTATTAACATTTGTATGTTCAGATATGCATAATTTATGTATTAGCTATGGTGGATGTGAAACATCATATTCATAATAATAAAAAATAACGCGATAATGAAGTCAGAGTGTAAATCGATCCCTTTAGTTGTATTCAATTTTAAGTATGTAATGTTAATTTTCACTAAGTAGATAAAAACAATTGTGTTTTACAATTAGATTGGATAATGGAATTTTTAAATGTACCACATATACAATTGTTTTGATACAAATTTTTTTTCTTTAGAAATTTAAAGTTACATCAGCGTTATTGCGCCACATGGCAAAAAGTATGTTAGTATAGTTAGATTATATTTCTGAGGAGGCGCAAGATTACCTAATTTGAGCAGATCTATAATACGTGGGAACATGCCTACATACTGCATCATTGAAGGAAAACTTCAATGTAGGCGATAATCAGGTTTTACTTTAGAAAAAAAAAATAAATGACATAAAATGTGGATAAATAAAGAAATAGTAATAAATAGTTAAATATAATTTGTTGGATTTTATTCACAGATCTCCGATATTGTTGTTGGTAAAGAAGACAACGTATCAGCAAGAGAAGCTCTTTTACGATGGGCGCGACGTTCCACTGCTCGGTATCCTGGCGTGCGGGTAAATGATTTTACGGGCTCTTGGCGCGATGGTTTAGCATTTTCTGCTTTGGTGCACCGCAATCGGCCAGATCTGCTTGACTGGCGAAAAGCAAGATCTGATCGACCAAGAGAACGCCTGGAAACTGCGTTCAGTGTTGTCGAAAAGGAATATGGTGTCACGCGTCTGCTTGATCCCGAAGGTAGTTTTTCGCATATTTTGCCAATAGCGTAATACAATACAATTTTAATATATTGTTTTAGATGTAGACACAAACGAACCTGATGAAAAGTCTCTGATCACGTACATTTCTTCATTGTACGATGTTTTCCCAGAGCCACCGTCAATCCATCCACTTTTCGACATGGAATCGCAACGCCGAGTTCATGAATATCGGGATTTGGCTCAACAATTTATATACTGGTGCCGCGAGAAAACGGCTTATTTGCAGGAGCGTTCATTTCCTACCACTTTAATAGAAATGAAGAGATTACTTAACGATCTTAATCGTTTTCGTACTGATGAAGTAGCTCCTAGGAAACGCGAAAAGACTAAACTTGTTCAAATTTACAAGGAATTAGAGCGATATTTTGAAAGTATTGGTGAGATTGAAGTTGAATCTGAGCTTAGGCCTGATGCTATAGAAAAGGTGTGGTATCGCTTGCAAACAGCTCTATCCGATAGGGATCACATTTTGCAGCAAGAAGTTGATCGATTAGAGCGTTTGCAAAGACTTGGAGATAAAGTACAGAGAGAGATAAAACACGTTGATATGAAAGTAACTGATTTAGAAACACGAATATCTGAAGAAAGTCATCGTATCGAAAGATTGCATCCAATTGATGCCAAGAACGTTGTTGAAGCTCTAGAGACAGAAATTCGACATTTAGAAGAACCAATCCAAGATATGAACCAAGATTGTCTTGTATTGAAAGAAGGTCGCTATTCGCAAATTGGAGACTTGTTGAAGAAAGTTCAGAAATTGCATCAACGGTGGTCACAGTTGCGATCAATTTTTCATTCTTCATTGGTGCAAAAATTATCTGGACTAAAGTATCCTATTCATGAGACAACAGTTACTCGTCAAACAAGAATGGTAGTCGAGTCTAGGCAAATAGATACAAATCCTCTATTCCGAGACTTACAAGAATATACAGAGTGGTGTCAAAATAAATTGGTAAATGTTATTAGTAGGTAATATGTATATTTTTAATAAAAAACTTAATATTTTTGTAGAAGCAGTTACTTGCCTCAGATTATGGATCTGATTCGGTATCAGTTAAACAAGAACTCGAACACCATCAACAAGAGCACAAAACTATCGATCAGTTCCATGTTAAGATCCTTCAAGCTGAGCGCCAGCAAACTAAGCTTAACGGAGATGAGCTTAACCTGTATCAACAACGCTTAAATCAATTGCAAAAGCTATATGCTGAGCTGCTCAGTACATCCACCAAAAGACTTTCTGATTTAGATTCATTGCAGCACTTTTTGGCACAGGCTTCCGCCGAATTACAGTGGTTAAACGAAAAGGAACAAATAGAAATTACTCGTGACTGGGCCGAAAAAAATTTAGATCTATCCTCAATTCATCGTTATTATGAGGTGAGTACGTTTTAATTTGGGATTGCCTTATAATTTATAACTAAGTATATCTATAATACGAGAAAGCTAAAGGTAGAAAAACAAGTATTTAATTATAAGTTTTCTTTCAAGCGATCTTTTGGCAATGGGGAGGAGGTAAGTTCAAAATGGTTGCCAACTTCTGTGTTTAAATTGCAGTATATGCATTTTTAGATTTGCTCTTTTGTTCTCATTATTTGAGTGCTTTAGGCATATAGATGTTATGCTTTTTCATATGAAAAAAAAAGTTGGTGTTAAATATGTTAAATAAAGACAATGTTGTGTTATCTTATTTCAGAATTTAATGTCAGAGTTGGAGAAACGTGAACTGCATTTTGCTACAATTTTGGATCGCGGAGAGGCATTGCTAAATCAACAGCATCCCGCATCAAAATGCATAGAAACACATCTAACTGTGTTGCAACAACAGTGGGCATGGTTACTCCAATTAACTCTTTGCTTGGAAGTACATCTTAAGCACGCAACAGAATATCATCATTTTTTTGCTGAAATAAAAGATGCTGAGCAATGGTTAGCAAAACGCGATGAAGTGTTAAATACTACATACTCACAATCAGATTTTGGGCTAGATCAGGGAGAAACCCTTCTTCGAGGAATGCAAGATCTCCGCGAAGAGCTAAATGCTTTTGGAGAGACAGTACAAACTTTACAAAGTCGAGCACAGACTATAGTGCCTTTAAACAAACGTAAGCAACCAGCAAGCCGTCAGTCTCAAGTACAGGCAATATGCTCTTATAAACATCAAGGTCAGCCGGTGAACATCGAGAAAGGTGAAACCTGTGCATTAATTGATAATTCTGGACGTGTTAAATGGCGTATCCGAAATAGCGGAGGTGCTGAGGGTTCTGTCCCAAGTGCCTGTTTGTTAATGCCACCTCCAGATCCAGAAGCTGTAGAAGCAGCTGATCGTCTTAAACGTCTTTTTGACCGTTCAGTTGCACTTTGGCAGAAGAAAAACCTTCGTCTTCGCCAAAATATGATCTTTGCTACAATTAAAGTGGTAAAAGGCTGGGACTTTGATCAGTTTTTAGCGATGGGCCCAGAACAAAGAACAGCCATTCGTCGTGCACTCAATGATGATGCTGATAAATTACTTACTGAAGGTGATCCCAATGATCCACAGTTAAGGCGACTGGGAAGGGAGATGGATGAAGTAAACCGTCTTTTTGACGAATTTGAAAAACGAGCTAAAGCTGAAGGTAATAGTCTTTGGTGGGAGTATATTATGTTGGTAATTTTTCAATTAATGAGCCTTATGACAACAAGGCTCTTTAATTGAATAATAGCTTTAGATGATCAATTTAGAAATAATTTGATAAGTTTTCTGTTTTTAAAAGTTAGTAAGTGCTTAGAGTCTAGAGAGATCGGATCATTGTATTTGTATTGCATAATGAAAAAAATATTTTTAAGTCGAAAAGCTCGGGGTAGGAAAATATTTTTAGTTTTATTACAATATTGTTTTTATGAAAACTGTTTGATATTCTAATAATTATTGCAGAGGAGAGTAAGCAAGCCAGCCGCATTTTCACTGAAGAGTGTATTTTAATTAAGGGCAAACTTGAAGATATGGCCCGTGAATTAGATCAGCTTCTTTCTTCACCTCTGCCCAGAGATCTTGATTCTTTGGATCACGCAATGCAAACGCATGATGATTATCGTCGGCGGTTAATAATTCTTGATCCTGAACTAAAACATCTCCAAGAAACATTCCGCACGATTGCCCTAAAGACGCCAGCACTTAAAAAAAGCTTGGACAATCTGTTAGAATTGTGGAAAGAACTTAATACTCAAAGCAATTTGCATGGCGATCGTTTGAAATTGCTTGAAGGTTCGCTTACAGGTTTGGAGGAAAACGAACATGTTATTTCAGAACTTGAGAATGCTCTTGCTAAGCACGTAGACTTGCCATCTTCGGCTGAAGGATTACACATTGTATTTAAGCAGCTTACCAGTATGCAGGATATTATTTCACAGCACCAACCTTCGATGGATAAAATGAATGATTCTTCAGATCAACTTGGACGGATGGGTGTTCCTACCAGAGTGTTAGGAGATTTGAAACGCTTACATTCAAATGTAGAGCGAATAAACAACAGGTGGATAACCGTTTGCACACAATTAGCAGAAAGGTGAGAAAAAAAGTTTTGCGATTTGATTCGCCTCATTAGGTTTTCTTGTTTATTTTATTTGACACCATTAGTCTCCCCACTTAAGTGCTTTATTCATTATTATGTGTCGACTGATTTGTTTGTTTCTCATTATTTCAAAGACTCCGCTCATGCGAGACAGCAATTGGCCTTTTAAAAAATCTCCAGTCTGGTATTCAAGTTGAAGAAACATGGGTGGATGGCATGACAGAAAAACTCTCAGCAATGCCAACTGCTGCATCAGCGCTCGAATTAGACGTAAGTTTGACTCCCTTGTTCGATTTATACATTTTTCTTCTGTTGAGCGACTTTACTACACAAGAGGTTTTCTCTCTTCGTAAGACTTGTACAGACCTGTACTTCATCAGTTTCTTGATATTGAACATTTGAATGCCTAGTTTATAAATTATTTTCAGCGGCTATAATTTTGATCTACCTAACTTTTTGATTCGTAAGAAAAAAAAAATTAATTAATCAAAACACAAAATATAAGTAGAGGTAATTGGGGTGCTGGGTGGATGTATTGTGGACGTTGTTTCTTCGGTGCTAAAGTCAAATTGCGCGTATGTTATATGTCTTTAAGTAACATGTGTATTGAATACTAGTTGAAATTTTATCTATTTTTTTTTTGTGGGACAGCAATGGTGGTAAAGTGGCTGTAGTATTTTTGTCGCTACTCAACTTAACTTCGACTGTTGCACTATAATTTTTATACAATTAAAATAAATTGTGAGTCTATATTACTTTTGTATATCGTAGTCGTGATTCGTTAAACACAGTTAATATTATTACAAAAAAATCTGATTTGTATTCAGGACTAATACTATTTTTGTTTAATCCTCTTTTTGTATTTTCACCAAAAACATTACACACCAACAACACCAATTTACAAATCAAAATCTATAACAATTCAAAACTACGACGTTATTGGCAAAAAAAACCTAAAATACATCAAAATTATACAAAAAAAAAAAACAAAAAATGATAATATCATATATATATATTTATATATATATATATATAAAATATATTATATATTTATAAAAATGATAGAATCTTCTTGGCGCTGCAATTGAACGAAAACCAAAAATCGAAAACGTAAACCTCACTGGAGGACGAATTATTCGAGAAGCGAAGGTAATTAGAAAAAATTGTATATTTTGTTGGAGATATGAGTGTGATGATTGATGATTGTTATGAATGTATGAATGTGACCTAAGATAAATAATATTTAATGCTTTTTATACTATTGAAACTTAAAGAGTAATATTAAGAAAAAAATGTCTAACTGAAACCGGATGAAGGTATTATAAATCTTATCATATTTGATTAAAAAAAGCACTAAATATTTAATCAATGAATTTTGCCATACAAATTGCTTTAAAATAAAAAAATACAGAAGTTTAATAAAAAATGAATTAAACACATTAACCTGATCACTAACCTTTTAACTTAAAATAAATCAATTTCAAACACATATAACAACAATCATAAAAAGATATACGATGGTAAATGCCTACACTTTATCGACTGGCTTGTGGATGCCAGACCATCTTTTTCACCGCCACGACATGATCTACGACCTGTTGATGCAGATCCAGGGGCAACACAATATTTCACCCAGCGACTAGATAATCTAAACAATAAGTACGAACGACTCCTTCAAGCCCTCTCACAACGACTTAAAACTGCTATTGAAGTAAATGGAGCTGATGGATTGGTAATTTGTTTGTCTTTATTTATTTTTCTTTGTATGGTCGAATTGTTTTGGATATCGCCTTATACTTAGCTTTGGTTAAAAATGAAAATATTTTTACGATTTGATGTAGAATTACTAAATCCTATAAGATGCATCTCATCTCAATCCTACTTCATCTAGAATACTTATTTTTTCATGAAAATTAACAAATCTTAAGATATTTTTCAACCCAAATCTTGCTTCAGTGGCAATTAAAAAATGTGTGCGAAAATATGTTTTCAGCTTTGTAGAGCAGTAATGTGGTTGAGCTTATTTTAGAGGTATTCCTGTTTATACTTCTTTCGAATACAAAAAAAAATTGGGTGAGAAAAAATAATTCAATTAAAGTCTCTTTTATATTCGTGTTTACCTCTACGACAACGAATAAGAGTATATGGTATCTGTTAACATATCTTCAAAACCAGTTTTTCCACTCGTATATTACGCGTACTTTAGCTTTTGCATTTATTGTGGTTGTGACCTCTGAATTTTAAAAAAAACTAGCCACGACGTTATTTATGAGACTGAAAGGAAACAACTACTGCCATAGTATATAAAATGAAATAAAATAAACATTCAAGTATATTAAATTAAGCTTAGCAATTCAGTTTATTGGTTAAATTAACCTGATATGATATCATAAATAATATATTTACTTGAATCATTTAAACTACTCAATGTCAAATGGTTCTGAGAACTGACGCATAATATCAATTTGAATTTAAGTTCCAGAAGATTGAATTTCGATAGGTTTTATTTTTTTATAAATACTCATTTCGGTTTAGATGAAGCAATAATAGTCAAAATGCGTTAAAACTTTCGGTTTTAAATGATGATGTGACTTGTGAATCGATTATAAGCAAGGTGTATTCTCTTTATTCGAATGACATCAGTTCATTGTCTTTCTGTGACTGGCCTTGTTATAGTGTTGAATATTATTTGCTTTACACTTTTGCACGAACATAAGTTATAATTTATAAAAAGAGCGGACAATTTAAGTTATTTTTTTACAAATATATGTACACATATATACCAAGTACATTATTATAATAAATTATTCTACCGGCAAATGACTAAAGCTCTCACTTGTATGTAATTATTTGTTTTCTATACATGTGCTTAAAGCTTTCACCCCATACATTGCCGCTAGTAGATTTGTCAGATACCATGTATACTTTTAAGCTATGAGTAATACAAAATCACTTAGATTTCCGGCTAGAAGGCAATTGAAATTGTTGTTTCGTTTAGTTTTGAATAGGTCGCCGTTGCGGGATGAGCTTTTCCAGTAGCACCTGTCTGACGTGGGTTTTTGTTCCGTATAACATTTTATGGTTAAAAATAGTCCCATGCGTTCACGATTTATAAAACGTTTTTTCTGTGAATTTTGATTTAAATTAATTTGACCTTGGAAATAAATATATATATGTACATAATCGACTTTCACGACAAACGTTTTGTGATTAGAATTTGAATAATTTTATTTATGATGTCATAACCGAGACAAATAAATATATACATATATATCTTTTAGTTAATTACTTTCTAGTTTGTTATCAGTAAATTATTGCGGTTAAGTGTTGAATTTTAGTGCACTGATAATTAAAAAGCCTATCAGAATATGTTCACAAAGTAAAAAAACTTGTTTAGTTTATAGTTTGAGAAACAATTTTATATTAAATGTTAACAAATTACATTTTATTTCAATTCAAAATAAAATTGAACTATTATTAAAAAAAAAACATTGCTTCTGGTTTAAATCAGCTGTGTCAATCGATCCCTGTGTATATCCTGCAAATATGTATATGACTGTTTAAGCTTTTGAAAAAGATATGAAAGTTCAGTGCATGTAATCTTGCAATCGACGTCAATTTTCGAAATACCTTTATATTTTAAATATGTTGCTTTTGCCATCACACATACATAATATACACTGAAATGTTTGACGCATTATTTTTTTTATGAATAATCAAAACGCAAACTTGGAAAGATTTAATCATTTGATGAGGCAGACACATGCATTTAATTACATCATCATTGGATGACGGCATTTTTAGTTAGACACGTACATACATATGTTTGTGTGTGTATGTATAGTAAATATATACGTATGTGCTTTAATTTAGCAAATATGCATACTTGGGCGTGTTATTTGTTGAAATAAAACCGAACAAACCAGTTTAAACAAATGATTTCATTGTTTATAAATACGCAAAAAAATATTGGCAGTCTAATCAGTAGATAACACTTGACGTACCTATGATCAATTATTATTTATTTAATGCCGGTAAATTATACTTCCTTTTGTGGGAATACAAAGAGGAACATGTTTATTTCTTTAATTATTTTATATGCCTCTCTTTTTACAAAACATACATTTTTCTGATATGTACAGCTACACTTTGCTTAAAGATAAGGTATCTAGATTGAAACCAAAAAAAAGTACATACATATATTAACTGACTGAAAAATAAAACTTGTTTAGCCGGTTGTCAATAAGTTGCATATATTAGGTCACCGACTAGTTAAAAATAATAATACGCCGGGAAGAATTATTCATTCGCACAAGAACAAAAGTTTTTAAGGCCGCTTTTTTTTAGTTTTTTTTTTTTTTTTTTAAATTTAGATATCACATACGATTTCAATAAGTTATTTTCAACTATACTCTAAAAAACATATGTAGTATATATGTATGTTCACTAGCTGATATGTACATACAAATATATATATTTGAATATATAAATGTTCATATGCATACATTACTATATAAATAATTTTATACAACTACGTCTTCACAAAATGTAATCAGATTCCATAATTTTAACGTTTTCAAGCAATTGCTTTACAAAGGACTTTATAATTGTGAATAATATGGCTTCTTATTGAATTAGAAGTTGTAAATTATTTATTTTTTTTTTACGTTTGCTGTGTTAATTCAAATTAAAAATGAGTTCAGACAATTATGATTTTGCCTATGAGTTCCAGGTAGTGTATCCAAACCAAATTCGCAACGATATGTTTTTAGCACGTACATAAAATTTAACAATCATTTTGCTGTTTGCAGCGATATGCCGAAAGTTTACAAAGACCCCTGAGAACGTTTAGAGTTGAATTCAACTTGGGTAAATCAACAAACGATGGTCACACAGCCCAAGATGAAGAACCCTTATATACGACATCGTACAGTGCAACAAAGTAAGTTATAAAGCCTTTAATAAAATATATTCAATTAGCACTTAGCACCGTTCGATTATTTTTAATAATTATTTTTTTCAACTAACATTGACACAAAAAAAAAATAGATTCTGTTCATCATCAAAAGTTACTACTACGACACGAAATTCATCGAAAAAAGTATTTGATAGCACAGATCACGCCAGCTCAACTAGTCATGAAGTTAATCCAATAATAGCTGGACAAAGCCCGAATTCTGTTCAATTTAGTGAGATTCGCAGCCTGAAAAGAGTCCAACGAAGCCATGAAAATGTTGGTACAGATTCACAGGAGCTATTAAATATGCCAGGAATTGTAGACCCTCAAACCGGTCGCATTTTGACTATCGGTGAAGCAATTCATTTAAGGATACTTGATGTGAGGTCAGGAGAGATTTTAATTGCCGAAGGACGTTGTGTGAGCTTGGAAGAAGCTGTTCAAAGAGGTGTCGTCGATCCCAATCTCGCCGGTAACTTGTTAAAACCAGGTGCCGCAAAGGATCAATACGGCCATGATTTGTCGCTTTTGGAAGTCATTCAAAAGGAAATCATAGAGGCTGAGAATGGCTACGAGAAAGCCGGAAAAATGAAAAAGGTAACACGCAATGATGGTGAAGATGTTAATGATTTTGATGAAAGTCCAAAAAATATTGCCGATGCCATTTCTGCTGGAACTGTTGACGCAAAGACCGGTCTTTATCATTCAAAATCAGGAAAGACTATTAGCATAGCAGAAGCCTACGAAAAGGGCTTTCTGATTCGTCACGAATCAGTAACTATAAAGTCTAACGCTCTTTGTCTATCAGACGCAATTGCTCATGGCCTAGTTGATAACAGCGGTTGGATATTGGACAGAAATTCTGGTGATAAATTTAGACTTGATTCAGCAATTGCTAATCAGTTAATTGATCCTAATGTACGTGAAATTGTCGACGCAAAGAATGATGTAAAGGTAACACTAAACAACGCTCTTAAATTAGAAATATTAAATGCTAAAACTGGTCGATATGTTAATCAAGTGACAAAAGAAAAATTAACTTTTATAGAGGCTAAGAATAGGCAATTAATTGTAAAACCTTTTACGCTGAAAGACATTTGTGATTTTAATTTGCTAGATAAAAAGGGCCGCATAACTAGTCCGATGCGTAGAGAAAAATTAAGCATTATGCAGGCTATAAATTCTGGTGTCTTAGATGAAAGCAACTTGAAATGTGTCACTAAACGAAAAGGTGAACTAATTACATTGTCTGAAGCTATTGCCGATGGTGTAATCTTACCATCAGAATCTAAATATCGTGACTTTGTGACCAGTGAAGTGATAACAATACCGGAAGCGGTAGAACGTGGCCTTGTAAGTTCTGTTTCACAAAAACCCATTTTTAGTATTGACGGATTTAAGGATCCTTATAGCAATGATTTTATTAGTTTTAACGAAGCCTTAAGTAAAGATATTTTAAGACGCAAAAATGGTGAATTCTTTTTAGATTTGGGTAAGGGTAATTATTGTACTTTAGAAACAGGTGTACAGGATGGTCTTGTTCGTCCAGAAATATTTGAAATGTTTAATAGAGGTATAGGAATATGCGATGCCGCTGGAAAAGAATTATCCGTTTTAGATTTAGTATATTATGAACTTATAGATCCAAAAACAGGTTATTTGTTAGATAGGAAAACAGGTGCTCCTCTAGCTCTTGATATTGCTATTGAACGTAAATTCATAACACCGGAAGGTGCCTTACTTTTGAATAGCCTCTTAAACATCACACTTACTACAGAAACCGTAACTAAGACAATAAAGCGATATGTTACCGTCCGGGCAACTTCACAAGACTCAAATGAACGAGTTCCGCTTACATTTACTGAAGCTGTGCGACTAGGTTACATCGACGAGGATCGTCAGTTATTTAAAGATCCATCAACAGAAAAAGTTTTTTCGGTACAACAAGCTCTGATTTATGGTCTACTTTCTCCAGATAATGATTCGGAAATCATTCCAGAGCAAACGAGCCGTAAGAAATCAAAATCAACCATAACTATTGTAACAAAACAAATTATTCCTGAACCAGATCCAATTAGCATGAAAACGAAAGAGTTTCTGGAAAAAACCGTGGAAATTCCAGTCATTGACAACAAAAGCATAAATAAGCAGATTTATACTAATACTTCATCAAGGAGTAATATCTCAAGGAGTATGGTGACGGAGTTTTTAAACACAGAAAAGCGTGATGCAGTTAATCAAAGCGTCACGGAGAAACAATTATTAGAATTACCACCTGATGGCTGGCCACTTTCTACAGCCATTTCTCAAAAACATTTCGATCCAGAAACAGGGCTTTTCCTTATACCAGGAACCGATCGATTAGTAAGCTTCCAAGAATGCATTGAAATGCAAATAATAAATAAAGATTCGTTGTATGTTATTGACCCCAAAAATGGCAGAAAACTAACTCCATTAAGAGCTTTTGAAAAGAAAGTTTTAGACAACACTGGGAATTACATTGACGGCATTAAGGTACAGAATATGAAAGTTGCAATTGATGCCGGCAAAATAGTTTTAGAATATCCTATGAATGTGGATGAGTCTAACCAAAGGTTGATCAAAATTACAAAAGTAACAGGTCAACCAGATTTGGTTGAAGTGTCGTCACGTCTAGGAGGTACTTCACCACATTTTATTGAAATAAAAACATTACAAAGGGAAGTTATTAGCCCAGAACCTCTGCAAATTGCACCAGGTGCTATATATGACCCATCCACTCTACTTGTTATATTTACACAAAATGGAAAAACTGAAAACATACTTGCTGCTATCACCCAAGGACTTGTTGATGAAAACCTAGTAAGAATAATAGACCCTGAAACAAATGAGCAAATTTCAGTTTCTCGAGCGGTAGAACGTAACATATTAGATCCTTCATCAGGAACCATAAGGGACGTATCGGGTAATCAAATAGATCCAATTCTTGCAGCACGAAAAGGTATTTTAATAGTACAAGGAGCTCCCTTAGTTGCTTCGGAAGGTGCCTTACATATGGTGCGATTTGTATCTGATCCTCGAACTGGTGAACAAATTCCAGTAGAGGTAGCTTATGAACGTGGCATTGTATCACGGGATCAACTTTCTTTTGACTCGAAAACCTCTACGCCTAGCAGCATTAGCCCTCAGAGGCAGAATGTATCACAAATTGATGTACAGCGACTTGTTGGAGATAAATCCCTAGTCTCAGAACAAACATCAAAGGTTATAGTCCTTCAAAAAATGAGAAAAAGAATATTAAAGCCTAAGGACGCTCTCCAAAAAGGACTTATTAATGAAGACACTTTTAAAATATTGGAAAATAAGTCTAATTTTACGAATGAAGGTGAAATAGTTACTTTATCAGAAGCTCTAAAACTAGGTTTAATTGACGGTAGTCAGGGAAGAATAGTAGACCCACAACGCGGTACCATTTTGAACATTCAACAGGCTGTTGAAAGTGGAGTTATCGACCCAGAAGGTACAAATCAACTCCTCATTCCATTAGCCGCAAGTCTTTCAATTCCAAAACTTGAAGAACAGGGTCTAATCGATCAAGATGGTATAAACATAGTACATCCGGAAACAGGTGCTCAACTTTCAATAAGAGAGGCAATCATTTGTGAAGTTCTTGATACTCAATCGAAGCTTGACAAGCCAAGTAATATAACTGTTGAAAATGCAATTGAGAAAGGTATTATCGATGAGAACAAATCAGCAGTTGTTATTGATAACACGCAACTAACTCTATTTCAAGCACTAAATGAGGGAGTATTTGATAAGGATGACAGTTATAAATTAACTGAAGACATTCCACCAGCTGGCATGACTTTCCCAGTTGCAGTTAAAAGAGGACTTGTGGACATAAAAAATAAGGAAATTCGTCATCCAACCACCAATCAGGTTATACCAATTAAAAAAGCTATTGATGACAATTTTATCATGTCTATACCTTACCCCCCTGATGCAGATGCCGTTCAAATAGAAGAAGCTATAGAAAGGGGTCTTATAAGCTCAGAAAAAGAAACAATGATCCATCCGGTTTCTGGGGAAGAAATACCCATTAAAGAAGCTGTCGAAAGAGGTATTCTAATAGTAAAACCCATTCCTGAATTTGTCGTTTCCCATTCGACAGGTCCAATAACTTCTGTTACTGAAACAGTAACGTCAGTTCACACTGTGACTACAAAAACAATAGAATTAATGCAAGGCTATGCATTAATATCAAGTAACGAAGTGCAAAATATTCAAACTGGTGAAATAATATCAGTAAGTGAGGCAAAGCAACATGGTATTCTTAGAGAGAATGCCGAGTCAAAAAACACTTTGGCTACGAAAGAAATAAAACAAAACTTTTCTGACGCTATTAAAAAAGGTCTTGTTAACGTTGCGGATGGAACATACATGGATCCCAATTCTGGTGTAAAAATTCCAATTCAACAAGCAATTAATGACGGCATTCTAGAAGTAGATGCGGATAGTTCTAACAAAGTCGCTACCAAAATGACTGTCACAGATTTACAAACAATCTATGATGAAAAATCTCAACGTTTTCGTGATCCTAAAAACCCAAACAATTTACTAAGTCTTAATGTTGCTATAAAAGAAGGAATCATTGACCCAAAAGCGTTGGTTTATAATATATCATCGGGGAGTGTTCAAACGCTGGAAAAAGGTATTACTGACGGTTTAATAGATGCCGAAACTGGGGCAATGAAGCAAAAAACCGGTCCTTCTATTAGCATATCAGAAGCTGCTAAAATGGGTCTACTTGCTGTTGTGGGTGCACCGATATTAGCCGGAATGGCGGTAACAAATACAATAAAAAAAGTAACAGAAATGTCAACAAAAACGCAGCAAAAAACCGAGGTAACTACTTTCTCTCCATCTTCAACAACTAGATTTGGAAATCACGATGAAGTACTGAATACAAATACTGACAAAGGAATTCATAATCCAAATACCATGTTATCTGAAGAGCCATTTGATGTAAATGTTATCCCGATAACTTCAATTGCAGCGAACGTGAAAAATGAGTTTGAAAACACAAGAATTGAAGACACTGATCAAAGCATTGCAACAACGCTTTCCAAACAAATTGAACAAGAAAACATAAATATTGTCTATTCACAAAGCCAGGAATCTAATAGTGTTGAGATTGCTACACTTTCACCTGCAGGCGGAACAA
Organism: Volucella zonaria; assembly: GCA_963966105.1. Lineage (NCBI taxonomy): Eukaryota > Metazoa > Arthropoda > Insecta > Diptera > Syrphidae > Volucella > Volucella zonaria. The sequence continues at coordinate 58,142 of OZ014533.1, read as the reverse complement.
TGTCTCAATTACCAACCTCAACAAAAACTGCCTTAAAAGTAGTTTCGGAAGAGGCAATTCCAGAAGAAGCAATATATGAGGAAATAAATATTTCAACTGATAAAAAATCTAAAGTCAAAGAATATAATATTATTAATGAAGGCACAAAAGACGTCACTACCACCAATACTTCATCAATATATAGTTCAGCCCCACTTGAAACAAGTTTAAGTTCAGTTGAAATCACAAAACATGTTATTGATATATCTTCTGTGGAATTACCCGAAGTTCAGATGTCCCGCAAAGAAGATTTGCCAACTCCGGTTAATATAGCTGAATATATAGAAGAAAATGTTGTAAAGGATGTTCCTTCGACTTTATCAATGAATACTACAACTGTAGCAACTACGATTACGTCCGTTGAAAAAGAGAACATTGTTACAAAACCTGCTTTAAATACTACGCAATCGCAAGAAGCTATTACTAACCTGAAAGAAGATAGATATCAAGATTTTGAAAATGTAAATGTCGAAAATAATAAACAAACTGCGCCAGTTAAAGAACATAATGATAAAAGAAAAGATCTTTTACCAGAATCTAGTACAGGTAACCTTCAAAATAGTATGCTACGTCAAAACGACGATCACAATAACGAAACTACAACATCTTCAAGAGTCTTAGAATCAGACGCACTTTCAAAATCAAAAATAATGATTTCTGATGCCAAATTAGTCTTCGAACATAATCAGAATGCTCCCAATTCAAAAAGTGTTATGGAAGAAAAGGATAGGGTTCAAAATAAAGTTGATAGTGGAAAGGTTTTAGATACGATAAGTGAATCTGCGAAAACTGGTTTATTAGCAGTAGTTGGTGCTCCAGTTCTGGCCGGAATAGCAGTAGTAGACGCTTATAAAACAATTGCAAATAAATTGACTGACGAAAGTGAAAGCAAAACTTGCAATGTTAAAGGAGAAACAGAAGTCCCTAAACAGGTTATTATTGAGAGCAGTCTTGCACAAACCGAAGTTCCAAAAAGTTTGCCAATTGGAGATGCTATTTCTCACAATATATTATCTCCCTCTGAATGTAATATCATTGTAGATGGTGAACAACAACCACAAAATGTCCAGGAGCTTTTAGATGAAGATCCACTTATCCCATTAGATGAAGTTAAGATTATAGATCAAAACTTGGTAGCTTTGCAAAAGTCTCAGTATCTTATAGATGTTGATGATGAATTAAGCCCTCAAAAATTAAATGAATACGGAATATATGATATTGAGAATGAACACTTTATAGATCCTTCCACAGGTCAAAAAATTTCTTTTCAAACAGTTTTATTTGAGATGAATATTTTTAATCCGGAAACAATTCTTGTCAAAAATTTTAATAGAAAAGAGTATGAACCACTTAATATTGCACTGGAACGGCCACTTTTAGATAAACATTCTGGTCATATGGTTGACCCAAAAACTGGGAAAAAAATTTCATTTTTTGAATGTGTTGCTCGAAAATGGATTATCAGAGCTAACCCCAAAAAAGAGAAGGTGGAACACATTGAAAATGTTATTAATGCTGACACAGGTAGGGTAGTTCTTGAAGATGGAAGGCAATGCACTATTGCAGAGGCCATAAACAGTGGCAAAATTGATATACAGTCGATTTCTGTACGTGATCCTGTTAGCGGTGAAGTAATTCCCTTGCGTATGGCAATTGAGTTGGGAGTTGTTGATCTAAAAACCGGTACTGTCATAGACATCCAGACACTTCAGGAGATTTCAATGGAAGAGGCTTTTATAAGAGGATTTTTGGTGCCGGGTTCACGAAAGCCGATTTCCCTTGAAGCCGCTGTCCGAAAAGGATTGTATGATCCCAATACTGGAAAACTTTACGACAGTGAATCTCAAAATCAAGTCGATGTACAAAAATCTATTGAAATTGGTTTAGTTGATCCTAAGATTTCTTTGATTATAGATACCATAACAAACAAAACGTTATCACTCGACAACGCTATTGAAGATCAACTGGTTGTTAAAGAAACTGGGCAAGTTAAAGACACTAAACTGAATGAGCTAGTTTCATTCGACGTGGGAATCGAAAAGAAACTAGTTCAAACAGATCAAATTACGTGGAGCCTAATCGAAGTACTTCAGAGAGAATATTATCTACCGAAATTGGGAAAGGTTCTAAACCCTTCATCTGGCGAAGAAATGACATTGCAAAAGGCTATTGATAATAAATTTGTAGAAATCGATTCATGCTTAATCAAAGACTATGATAAATCTGTTATTGTGCCCGCAACCGTGGCTGTAAAAAAAGGTCTGCTTGATACAAACAAAGGAAAACTTACTAAACCAGATTTGACTCTGGATCAGGCTTTCGCAAAGGGTTATTTAATAAGTACGAAGAAACCACTGTCTTTAGTAGACGGTTTATTAAGAGGCCTGTACGATCCACATACTGGTCTTTTTCAAATTGATGATAAAATTGTAAATCTCGAAGACGCTATTGCATCAAAATTAATAAACCCTAATGAGTTAGTCATTCTTGATCCAAAAACTAATTCTATCATTTCCACAGCAGATGCAATTAGAATAAAACTGGTTGATCCAATTCCTGGTTTGATTATTGATCCATTAACTGGGTCGAAACAAACGTTAATAGAAGCTCTCGACAATAGAATTCTAATTCCTCAAAAGCGAAAACGCAGTCTTCCTGATGCTGTGTATCGTGGCCTTTACGATCCCAAATCTGGTCAATTTAGCAATACAATTACTCGTGAAAAACTCTCTACTGAAAGTGCTATTCGTAGGGGAATTCTTGACCCTGAATCGACTATTGTTAATATTGATGGCAATATAATACCCTTTGAAAAGGCCGTTGAATCAGGCGCCGTTGATGGTAACCGAGGCATTGTTTTTGATTCACAGGGCAATAGCATTGATTTTAAAGAAGCCTTTGATCGTGGAGTATTGGTAGAGGTTAAAAAACCTCTGAGACTTTTCGAGGCTGTCGTCAAAAATATTTACGATGTAGTAGATGGACAATTTATTGATCCAAAGACAGGCAGTAAGCTTAGTTTTGCTGAAGTTATAGAACAAAAATTTATTGATAATGAAAGTGTCCAAATTCGTGATATAAAGACAGGCAAATATAATAATATAGAGCTAGGTCAGGCTATTATCACGGGTGTTATTGATGGTAAATCTGGTAAACTCACTTATAACAATCAAAGAATTACTTTAAAACACGCCTTCCATGTAGGTATTTTGGCGGACAGTCATGCTCCAATCAGTGTTCAAAGAGCTATACATCAGGGATTGTTTGACGACAAAACAGGCAAACTGCTTGAGCCGAATACCGAGCGAAGGATAACTTTACTTGAAGCAATGAGAAAATTTATTATTAACCCACAGCTTCCATGTTATTTCGACGAGCAGAATGAACAATTACTGTCCTTATCAGAGACATGTCGCTGTGGTTTAATTGACAGGCGAGAAGGTGTCTTCCGCGAACCTGGTAGCAATATATTTGTTTCATTAGGTGAGGCAATGAGCTTAGGATTATTGGTAGATATAGAAAGTGCAGGCTTTGGATTATATGAGCTTCTAGCAATGGGATTCTATGATAAAGAAACAAGACAAGTTATTCATCCTGTTACAGGAAGACAATTAAGTCTAAGAGAAGCGTGTGTTGAAGATATTGTTAATTTATCATCAAGTTTAGTTAAAAATAGAAAATCGGGAAAATATGTGAGATTAAATACTGCTATAAGTGAACAGATAATTGATGACTTAAATGGCAGCTATATTCTTTCGGGGAGTAAAATTGATCTCCAGGAAGCTAGGGCTATGGGTTTTATAGTTACAAATCGAAAACTACTTAGCTTAGAGTTAGCGATTCGCATGAAATTATTTAAACAGGAGACTGGTAAGTTTTCCGAACCCGTTACTGGTGAATATTTTGATTTGGCCGATGCGGTTCAAAATGGTTTTATAGACTCATCTACTACTGTATTTAAGAATCTACTCACAGGGATTGATGTACCTTTAAATGTTGCAATTGAAAATGGAGACATTGATACTCAAAAAGGACGTGTTCTTGACCCTAAATCTAAGAGCTCTTACAACCTTGACATTGCATTCTCACGGGGACTACTTGTAACAATTAATAAGCCTATTACAGAACGTTCAATGGTTAGACGCCAAGATAGCATAGAAATGTTGGGTCAATCGCCAGTAAGTGTTTTAGTTAGGAAACCTCGTGAAATGACTTTAGATGAGGCAATCCGTTATAATATAATCGATCCTGAAACAGTAGTAATACGCGATTATCAAACTTTTAAATTTATTTCTTTGAAAAGTGCCATTGAAAGTGGTACAATTGATTTAACTAAAAAGAGCTTAGTTGATCCGAAAGCATTGTTCTTTGTGTTCGACCAAACGCTAATTGTATATCAACGAGAACCAATATCTTTCGATCAAGCTGTTGAGAGTGAAAGTCTTGATTTATCCACTGGAATGCTGACCATAACCACATCGCAATTTGGAGACGGGGACCAAAGCTCGGTCGAGCAACCTGTGACACATACGCTTCGGGATGCTGCAACTAAGGGTTTGATTGATCCTGATTCCGTGCTTGTTAAGGATATTTTAAAAGGAAAGCTTGTGCGTCTCACAGAAGCTTTCCGCAAGGGGCTTATGGATGCGAGCAAGGCTAGCGTTCTAGATACAAAGAGTTCCAAGTTGTGTTCTCTGCGACAAGCATACGATACTGGCTTAATTGTAACACCCAAACGCGCCTTTGGGCTTGTTGAAGCTATTAACTTCAATCTTTATAACCCGACAACTGGATGTATCGTCGATCCTTTCCAATCTAATCCTGATATAATTAATAGAAAAAAACAAACTATCGCAGAAGCTATTACAGTTGGACTTATTGACCCTACTTCTACAGTAGTGCGCGATCCTAGTACTAGTGAAATTGTTCCACTCATCGCAGGTATAAGTAGCGGCCTAATCGACCCAGTAGCAGGCCGTCTTATCGATAAAAGTGACCCCAAAAATACTTTTGATCTTAACAAAGCTAACGAAAAAGGTTATCTTCTGCCTGCTGAGCAAAGGGTAAGTCACTCTAACACACGTCACCTCTTCTGATTTTCTGAATCTTTTTATCCATATGAATTTAAACATTTTTTTCATCATTTCTGTATTAAATAAACGCCTATTTCGCGATTGATATGTTCGCCAATTCGACGAATTTAACATTAATTAAGCATGTTTCGTGTCTTTTTTATTAATATTTTTTTTTCTTTACTATCTTTTAAAATTCATATTTCAAAATTGATTTGCATTAAAGTTTAATTTATTTTGGCAAGAGACGCGAACGAATTTCGAGCATAATCGGGTTTAACGCATTTGATTGATTTCTATGTAAATACATATATACAAACATAATAACATGACATTATGTGAGAATACAACAAACAAAAACAATAAGTGTTTACTCCTTGCCTTTCATCACGCCGTGGGAATTACATAAATGAATATTTTAAAATAAACATTGTCATTCAACACATTTTCCAGAGTTAAATCGTTCGCGGCCCTTCATTGGTTTTATGTGTCGTACGTTTTCATCACTAATGGCTTCGGCATAATTACAAATCAAGCCGGCGTTCCCCATTTTTTCTTTTTGCTTGTTTGTTATAGATTAGCCTTTCCTTCACACTAACATATTCCATTTTTGATCCAACTTGTCATTTACATATACACTTTTATTTAAAAACAAAAAATCGCATGCATTGAACAAAAGCGTGCGCATTGTGTGACTTAATTTATATTATAATTTAATATTTTTAATTTATTGAAACAATTTTGTGATTTTATAAAAAAAAAAAAATATCGCAAAACGTTTCAGTGGAAAAGGTAAATAAGCGTTTTATTATTTTCTTATTATTTTTATTATTCGCATTTTCTGTGTTATGCTTCATGTTTTTTGTTTTTTTTTTCAGCTTTAATATTTTCGGCTCTTGTTTCAGGTTTCTATTTTGATTAAATAAAAGAAAAATAAAATAAATATTTTGACTAACCTATTTAAAAGTTTAACTACTCAAGGTAGATGCTTAGTAAAATTGGGTTACTGCTTTTGAATGGAGTGTGTTACGTATGATTTTGAAAATTTATGTTTTTCATTTGGGCTTTTATTTTTGCATGCTTTGATTTATATTTTGTGTTTTAAGAAAACCAAATTCTATAGAATTACATCAAAAATCATAAGAAAATTTCCTTTTTTGTACATATATACAAAATTGCTTCCAATATCCTTCCCCCTAGCTATCCTTATTCAAATTTGTATTCAATTGGGCTGATACATATATTTTTTTTTATTTAGCAAGCAGTTTTTGAGAAATTTAATTTGTGTGAAGAGAACGTCAATGAACTTCTAAAATGGGTGTCTACGCTTGAACTTAAAATCGGTGGTGTTGGGGGACCTAAGGAAAAGATTGATGAACTCCGTAATCAAATTAATTCATTAAAGGTAGGTTAATTTGTTTTGTTAAGTATTTAATAAGACATATACATATATATTTCATTTCATTTAGCAAATAAAAGATGAGATCGAAAGTCAATCAAGACCAGTGGCGTCATGTTTAGAGCAAATACGCCAAATAGTCCTGACAGGTGGGGATGTACTTTCTGCACCTGAAGTCACGACTTTAGAAAATTCTGGTCGAGAATTGCGGTCGCGTGTTGACCGTGCCATTGATCGAACTCAACGTTTATTGAAACGTTTAGAATCTGGTAGAGATGAATTATGTAAACTATGCACTGAATTAGATGCTTTCTCCAGCTGGCTACAGTCAGCAAGAAGAACTCTTGAAGATAAAGAAAGATCGCTGTCGGACTTAAACCGACTCTCAAGTCAATCTGACTCTATAAGAGAATTCGTTAGCGATGTTATTGGGCATCAAGCTGATTTAAGATTCATTACAATGGCAGCTCAGAAATTTGTAGATGAGAGCAAGGAATTTTTAGGAGTACTAAATGACTTCCGAACATCACTGCCTGAAAGATTGCATCACATTGAACCGTTGTCTAGTGCAGAAAGTCCAATTCGTCAAGAAGTTTCGTTAGTCTCGGCACAATACAAAGACCTTTTGCATCGTGCTAATGCACTAGCAGATCGCCTTTCTGGATTAGGAGGTCGTCAGCGGGAATACCAAGATGCGCTTTTAAAAGTGAATGAATGGCTACGGGGCGTCCAACCACGTGCATCAAAAATTCTCAATGACCCAATAGGTGCTGACCCACAAACAGTACAAGAACAGATGAACGAAGCAAAGGCATTACATAATGAGTTCATGTCACAAGGAAGACTGGTTGAAAATGCGCAGCAATCATTGGCAGCACTCTTACGGTCATTAGGTGGTGAGTTAAGCCCAACAGAAGTAAATGCATTGGAAATGCCAATTGAAGAAGTTGTTGATAAATATAATCAACTCCTGCAAGCATTAGGTGATCATTGCAAATTACTAGATACGGCTTTAGTCCAATCACAGGGCGTGCAAGATGCGTTAGACGGATTAGTAAGTTGGGTAAATCAAGTTGAGGATAAATTTAAGATTCAATTCCGTCCAGCTTCATTAATTAAAGATCGTTTACAAGGACAAGTGCGTGAACATAAAGCACTGCTTACAGATCTACAATCTCATCAAGCTAGCATTGACAGTGTATCAACTTCGGCTCATCATTTAATGACAACTGCATCAAATGCAAAGATTGCTAAAAAGGTAGAAATAAAACTCAATGATGTCACTGTGAAATTTGAAAAATTACTTGATAAGGTAATAAAGCGTGGAGAGTTTCTTGATGATATCCTTCAACAGCTAAACAAATTTGATAGTGAAATCACAATTGTCGAGCAAGAAGTTTGTACTCTGATAGAGTCATTAGATAGCAGAGAACTTGGTCAACTAAGCAATGAGGAACTAGCACGTAAGTTGATCGAACTTTCAAGGAGGAAAAATAAAATAACTCCTGAATATGAAAATGGCATGCGCGATGGTAAAGAGCTTGCTAGTATGCGCGATGTTACAGATACGGGAGTAGTTAGAGATCGCATTAAGACATTGGAATCACAATGGCGAAACTTAGATATTTCTCTAGAAGAGAGAACAAAACTTTCGAAACAGAAAGCCGAACAGCAGATTGCATATGAAAATCTTAAGGACCAGGTGCTGTCTTGGTTAGCAAGCATAGAAGCTAGAACTAACGCTTTAGTTCCAGTTGCTGTTGATTTAGATATGATTCGTAATCAAATTGAAGAGCTTAAACCTATCGTTAGGGATTATAAAGAATTTGCCCCTATTATAGATAAGGTAAATGATTTAGGTACTCAATATGATGCACTGATTCGTCCAGAAAGTCCGGGAAGAAAACGGTCAGTCTATAGTCCTATTAAACGTGTTAGCCCACTTCGACGAATGTCAGGAGATGCCAGAAGTCCAAGTCCAACTAAGGGAGGCATACTGTCGCCACTATCACCTGGTTCCAGTGGATTTGGTAGCCGCAGATCCTCCCAGGATGGATTTCAGCTTTCTGAATTATCACCCATTCAGCAGCAACTAAGTGAAATCAATAACCGTTATAGTCTTGTTGGAGTTCGTTTAAATGACCGTCAAAATGAGTTAGATGGCTTAAGTGACGATATAAAAAAACATAATGAAAATCTTAAGAACTTATCATCATTTTTGGATAGAATTCAACGCCAAGTACCTAAAGAATATATTGCAAATAAAGACGAAGCAGAAAGGACTACCAAACAAGCACGTAAAATTCTTGAAGATATGTATGAAAAGCAAAACTTATTGGATTCAATGAAGGCTCAAGTTAAAGATCTACTCCGTCGCAAACCTGATGTACCAGGAGCTGAGCAATTGCGCCATGAACATGATAATATTGTTGAAAAGTGGAAAAATATTAATGATCTATGCAAGAGCCGCATAAATTTCTCTGAACAGCTTCGCGATTTCTTAGATACACATGACAGTTTGAAAAATTGGCTTAACAGTAAAGAACGTATGCTAACAGTCTTGGGACCAATATCTTCAGATCCGAGGATGGTGCAGAGTCAAGTCCAACAAGTTCAAGTACTACGCGAAGAATTCCGTTCACAGCAGCCACAGCTTAGTCATCTTCAAGAAATTGGATTTGAAGTATTAGATCATATCAAAGAATCATCATCAGAGGGGCAAGCCATAGTTAAAAAGCTTCAGGATATTCAGAAGAAATGGGAAGAGCTAGTTACACGTTTAGATGAACGAGCTAATAGTCTAGGTGGAGCAGCGGACAGTAGTAAGGAATTCGATGCGGCTATAGGACGTTTACGGGAAGCATTGCACAACATTAGCGATAACTTGGACGGTTTACCAGCTGACGGAGAGCCCCAAGAAAACTTACGTAAAATTGAAAATTTGGAAAGACAACTTGAAGGTCAAAGACCCCTCTTGACAGATGCGGAACAAACAGCAGCTGCCCTTTGCAATATACTAGGAGATCCTGCATCTCGGGCAGATGTTAATGGCCGCGTTTCTGCTCTTGAAAAACAATATCAAGCGCTGCAAAAAAAATTGGATACTAAAAAGGCAGAGACAGAATCTGCAATTAGGGACAGTCGTCAGTTTGCAGAAAATTGTTCGAAAACACTTGGATGGTTATCAAGTGAATTATCTAGTCTAGCCGATCGTCTTTTAGTTTCAGCGCATAAACCAACACTTCACCATCAAATGGATACGCATGAGCCTATTTACCGTGAAGTTATGGCTCGTGAGCATGAGATTATCATGTTGATCAACAAAGGAAAAGATATGGCCACACGTCCTGGGGTTACTCAAGATCGTGGAGTGCAACGTGACCTGGAACGTATTCAGCAACAATGGGATAAGTTACGTCGTGATGCTGTAGATCGTCATACCCGTCTACAAACCTGCATGGAACACTGCAAGAAGTATACTCAAAGCTCAGAAGCTTTCTTATCGTGGCTACGTAGTGCTGAAGATAAGCTATTAGAATTGAAACCTGGTATGCTTACTAAAATTCAGCTAGAGCAAAGACTACGTGATTTGCAAGCATTCCGGAGTGAAGTTTGGAAGAGAACTGGGGAATACGAAAATACGAAGGCTTTGGGTGACACATTTCTGTCCAGTTGCGATGTCGACAAGGATCCAATTAAAGCAGAACTCCAGGATATTCGAGATCGGTGGGACAAATTGAACAACAATTTACTTTCTCGAACTCAAGAAATTGAAACTTGTTCTCGTCGACTCGGTGATTTCAATGACGAGTTAAGAAACCTAGACCATTCTGTTGGCCGTTGCGAAGATCGATTAGCTGCTCATGATGCATTGGGAGGGGCAGCTAAAGATCCTAAACTTCTTGATCGTGTCAAAGCTATTAGAGAAGAGGTAATCAATTTAAAAAAACCTCTTCAGTCTTTACGCGCCCTGGCAAAGGATATTTCATCAGAGGCTCGTGCAGCTGGAGGTGATGCTAATCATTTAACTGATGAAGTAGATGGCGTCGAGGATCGAATATCAGATTTGCAATCCCGTTTGGATGATCGCTGTGGAGAGTTGCAGTCGGCTGCAACCGCTGTTTCTCAATTTAATGATCAAGTTAAGATTCTAGGTACTGATCTAGCTGATTTAGAAAATTTGGTTGATAATCTGTCCCCACCTGCTCGAGAAATTAAAGTAATAAAAACGCAGATGGATGAAGTAGCAGATATTTTAGGAAAACTAGATCGGTCAGCTGAAAGATTGTCTGAGGTTGAACGAGCAAGTGATTTCTTGGTTGATTCTGGCTTCTCTCCAGATACTGCTCAAACAAGGGAACAAGTTGTTTCCCTTAAAAAAATACTTGGACGCCTAGATAATCGCGTTAGGGATCAAGATGAAGCATTGCAAGCAGCCCTGAAAGACATAATACATTTTAATGAATTGCTGCTACGTGTCATCGATGATATAAAAGATATCAGTGATGAGTTAAAGAGAATGAAACCTGTAAGCTCGGAATTAGAACAAATCAGAAAACAGCAAGTGGAATTTAGGAGCTTTCGCGATCGGAATGTTGAACCACTAGGTCAAAACGTGGACGAAGTAAATAGGTGTGGCAGAAATCTGGTAAGATCAGCAGCAAGTGGCGTTTCGACAATAACTATCGAAAAAGATTTAGAGAAACTAAACGACCGTTGGAATGATTTAAAAGAACGTTTGAATGAACGTGACCGACGTTTAGACGTAGCTCTTCTACAATCTGGTAAGTTTCAAGAAGCTCTTGATGGTCTATCTAAGTGGCTTGGTGACACTGAAGAAATGGTTGCTAACCAGAAGCCCCCAAGTGCTGACTACAAAGTGGTTAAGGCTCAATTACAAGAACAGAAATTCCTAAAGAAAATGCTTTTAGATCGGCAAAATTCTATGTCGTCTCTTTTTAATTTGGGGCAAGAGGTAGCCGGAAATTGCGAAGCCTCAGAAAAGGCAGCGATTGAAAGGCAATTAAAGGAATTAATGAATCGATTTGAAGCTTTAACTGATTCGGCTCAACAACGAGAGGAGGATCTTGAACAAGCAATGGAAGTGGCCAGACGTTTTCATGACAAATTTACCCCATTAAATCATTGGTTGGATACCTCAGAAAGAGCAGTCAAAAATATGGAATTGGTACCTACTGATGAAGAAAAAATACAGCAAAGAATCCGCGAACATTTGAATTTACATGATGAAATTATATCTAAGAAACCTGAATTTTCAGAATTAGCTGATGTTGCGGGTCAACTTATGCATTTGGTGAGTGATGACGAAGCTGTTGTGTTGGGAGAAAAAGTTCGAGTGATTACGGAAAGGTATACAACACTCGTAGACGCTAGTGATAATATTGGACAGTTGCTTTCTGAGTCAAGGCAAGGTCTTCGCCATCTTGTTATTACTTATCAAGAACTTGTTGCCTGGATGGAAAATATGGAAAAGGAACTGCAACGTTTCCGTGTCGTACCTGTCCATACGGAAAAGCTGTTGGAGCAGATGGACCATTTACTCGAACTTAATGAGAACATTGCAAATCATGCTCCTAATGTGGAATCCACGGTAGAAGCTGGATCAGAGCTAATGAAACATATTTCCAATGACGAAGCTCTACAACTTAAAGACAAATTAGATTCACTTCAACGTCGTTATGGCGAACTTACAAACAAAGGGGGTGATCATCTTAAAAACGCCCAAAATGCTCTTCCGTTGGTACAACAATTCCATGATACGCACAATAATCTAATTGATTGGATGCAAGGTGCTGAAAGTGCATTGTCATCAAGTGAGCCACGTCAAAATGATATATTACGTCTCGAAGCGGAACTTGCTGATATACGTCCAATATTAGATACTGTTAATCTTGTCGGCCCACAACTTTGTCAGATTTCGCCTGGTGAAGGAGCTGCCACAATTGAAAGTTTAGTTACAAGGGACAATCGTCGGTTTGACTCCATTGTTGAGCAAATCCAAAGGAAAGCTGAACGACTTCATCTTAGCAACCAGCGTGCAAAGGAGGTCACTTCTGATATTGATGAATTGCTCGAATGGTTTAGAGATATGGATGCAAGCCTAAGAGAGGCAGAGCTTCCAGCAATGGAACCTAAACTTGTTCGTACACAGCTTCAGGAGCACAGATCAATTAATGATGATATCTCTAGCCAAAAGGGTCGCGTTCGTGATGTCACAGCAGGAGCCAAAAAAGTTTTGCGTGAATCACAACAAAATGAAAATACGACGATTCTACGTGAAAAACTTGAAGACCTTAAAGAAGTTGTTGATACGGTAGTACAATTATGTAGTGAAAGACTTGGCATTTTAGAACAGGCATTGCCGCTATCAGAACATTTCGCTGATTCACATAGTGGTCTAACAGTATGGCTGGACGAAATGGAACAACAAATTTCAATGCTAAGTATGCCAGCTTTACGGCCAGACCAAATAGCCGCTCAACAAGATAAAAATGAACGTTTTGTCCAATCCATTTCTGAACATAAACCACTGTTAGATAAATTAAATAAAACCGGTGAAGCTTTAGGAGCAATTGTTTCTGAAGAAGATAGTGCAAAAATTAATGAAATTCTTGACTTAGATAACTCTCGCTATGCCGCATTACGAACAGAACTTCGCGAACGTCAGCAAACCTTAGAAAATGCCCTACAAGAATCCAGTCAATTTTCTGACAAACTTGAGGGAATGCTTCGTGCATTGGCTAACGCAGTTGAGCAAGTTAATCACCTCGACCCCGTGTCAGCACTACCACAAAAGATCAGGGAGCAAATAGACGATAATTCGGCTATAGCAGATGATCTAGATAAAAGAACAGAAGCATTCGCTGCCGTCCAACGAGCAGCTAATGATGTTATTGCAAAAGCAGGAAATAAATCTGATCCAGCAGTTCGCGATATAAAGAAAAAGTTAGAAAAACTTAACAATTTATGGAATGATGTTCAACAAGCAACAAAAAAACGCGGCAATTCTCTTGATGATGTGCTCAAAGTGGCTGAAAAATTCTGGAAGCAGCTCAATGGAATTATGAAGACACTAAAAGACTTAGAGGAAACACTTTCTTCGCAAGAACCGCCAGCGGCTCAACCACAAGACATACAAAAGCAGCAGGTTGCGTTACAGGAAATTCGTCATGAAATTGATCAAACCAAGCCCGAGGTCGAAGAAGTTCGCAGAACGGGTAATAATTTGATGTCACTTTGCGGGGAACCGGATAAACCTGAGGTCAAAAAACACATTGAGGACTTGGATAATGCTTGGGATAATATAACTGCTTTATATGCCAGACGAGAAGAAAACCTAATTGATGCCATGGAGAAAGCAATGGAATTCCATGAAACTCTACAAAATTTGTTAAAGTTTTTGTCTAAAGCAGAAGAGCGATTTGGAAGTCTCGGAGCGGTTGGTTCCGATATCGATGCTGTAAAGAGGCAAATCGAGCAGCTGAAGCGTTTCAAAGACGAGGTCGACCCGCACATGGTAGAAATAGAGGCTTTAAACAGGTAAAATATATTTGTATTATAAATCATTTTATACAAATTTGTTTTAAATTCTCTTTTGAATGATTCACAAATAATTTCGAAAAATCATCCGCAACAGAACTCTGGAAAGGCAAGATCCATACAAATATATACATTCTTAAATGTTGTTTTTTTAATAACGATTTTGCATGATGTTGAAGGCTATTGATTTCCTGTGCATTTTTATGTGCTCATTAGCCGTAATTTGATTTTTTTTTTTAAATAAATGGTTTGCTTTTAGTTTTTCTATCATAATATTATAGATTAAGATTTTAACCAAGAAATTATGGCTTAACACATTGAGAGTATAAAAAATATGACAAAAAAAAAATGCATCATACACATCTTTCCCAAAGTTATGGTCATTTTCATATTAAAAATTCATAGTATATGTGTTTATATTTGTATAATTATACGTATTTATTTGTGTTATCAGAAATGCATACATAAGTATTTCATATTTGAAATCCAGCGCAATTAGCTTTTTGTGATGTTCATATTTCCAAACTAATATATTTGATATTTTGAATTCATTTGTGAATATAAAACCGCCTAAATAATGATATGCTCTGCAGCATGGCATTTAGATTTGTTTATTGTTTTTAGCTTGAATTAATATTCAATAAAATGTTAATTCGACAAGGTTAATGGATTAATTTATTTACAGACAAGCTTCTGAATTGACGGAAAGAACTTCCCCAGAACAAGCGGCATCGATCAAAGAACCACTGGCTACTGTAAATCGACGTTGGGAAAACCTTTTACGTGGTATGGTAGAGCGTCAGAAACAGTTAGAACATGCCCTTTTGCATCTGGGCCAGTTCCAACATGCACTTAATGAATTACTTGTTTGGATTGACAAGACAGACAAAACATTAGATCAACTAAAACCGGTAAGTTGTCCAAATTGTTATAAACCAGAAGACGTTTTCATATTAATTGTTTATAGATACCTGGAGATCCGCAATTACTGGAGGTAGAACTTGCAAAACTGAAGGTGTTAGCCAACGATATACAAGCCCACCAAAGTTCTGTAGATACACTTATTGATGCTGGTCGTCGATTAATAGAATCCGAAAAAGGTTCATTAGAAGCGTCTGCCACACAAGATAAATTACGTAAGCTTAATGATGAATGGCGAACTCTTATACAAAAGTCTTCAGATCGCCAACATGAATTAGAAGAATCGTTACGCGAAGCTCAGGGTTATATATCTGAAGTTCAAGATATTCTTGGGTGGTTGGGCGATGTGGATGCTGTAATTGGAACAAGCAAACCTGTGGGTGGACTCCCAGAAACAGCTACCGAACAACTTGAGAGGTTTATGGAAGTATACAATGAATTAGAAGAAAATCGTGCTAAAGTCGAAACAATTCAAGCTCAAGGTCAGGATTACATTAAACGGCAAAATCAAATGAAGGTTCCATCGAGCAATCTCCAGCATACTCTCCGTACACTTAAACAACGCTGGGATGCAGTTGTGTCGCGTGCCTCTGATAAGAAGATAAAACTTGAAATCGCTCTTAAAGAAGCAACTGAATTTCATGATACATTGCAAGCTTTTGTTGAGTGGCTAACACAGGCTGAAAAACAACTCTCCACTGCTTCAACTGTTTCTCGTGTTCTTGAAACTATACAAGCCCAAATAGAAGAACATAAAATTCTCCAAAAAGATGTTAGCACTCATCGTGAAGCCATGCTTCTCTTAGACAAAAAGGGTACGCATCTGAAATATTTTAGTCAAAAACAAGACGTTATCTTAATTAAGAATCTCCTTGTGTCCGTACAACATCGATGGGAGCGTGTTGTTAGCAAAGCAGCAGAACGTACACGCGCTCTTGATCATGGGTACAAAGAGGCCCGTGAATTCAATGATGCCTGGTCAAATATGCTTCAATGGCTTCAAGAAGTTGAAGAAGTTCTTAATAAATTTTCAGAAGAAGCCGCTACATCAAAAGATCCCCAAAAGATAAAGAAACATATCCTTAAATTAAAGGATACACACCGTCAGTTAAATGCAAAACAGTCTCAGTTCGATGCTACAATGCGTAGCGGAAAGAATCTCATGGATCGAGCTCCAAAATCAGATGAACCAATACTGAATAAAATGCTTATTGAACTTAAGGAGACATGGACTCGAGTTTGGTCGAAGAGTGTTGACCGACAGAGGAAGTTGGAGGAAGCCCTTTTATTGTCCGGACAATTTTCTGATGCATTACAAGAACTGTTGGAGTGGTTAAAGAAAACTAAAGGACGTTTAAATGAAAATGGTCCAGTCCACGGAGATTTTGAGACTGTAAGTGGGCTCTGTGATCACCACAAGCACTTAGAACAAGACTTACAAAAGCGGTCTACTCAAATGCAAGGCGTTATGAAATCAGGACGTGACCTAGAAAAATCACCCAGTAATGCAGATATTGCAAAATCTCTTGATGAATTACAATCTCTGTGGGACGATGTCAAAGATTCAACATCTCGGCGTGGCGAAAGATTGCGACAAGCTTTAAAAGATGCCGAACGTCTAAACACTGATATTCAAAGCCTCTTCGATTGGCTTGACCATGCAGAGAACAAGCTGCGCTATTCAAAAAATGCACCTGATGATGAAAAAATTGCACGAGATTTGCTAGAAATTCACACAGAATTTATGAAGGACTTGCGAAAGCGAGAGGTCCAGAAAATGGAAACATTCAAGTTTTCACAGGAGATTATAGAAAAAGCATATCCAGATGCCATTCCTATAATTAAGAATTGGCTTCAAATAATTCAAAGTCGATGGGATGACATATCTCAATGGGCTTTTAATCGTGAAGCAAAACTAGAACAGCACTTACAATCGCTTAAGGACTTGGATGAAAACATTGAAGACCTCTTAGCATGGTTAAATGGATTGGAAGCAACTTTATTGAGTACGACAAATGATTTAATCAAAACTGTCGTATTCATTTCGTATTTTTTTCGTTATTACAGATTTGGAAAAAGAACCACTCCCCGATGATATTCCACCATTAGAAAAGCTCATTGAAGACCATAAAGAATTTATGGAGAACACAGCGCGACGGCAGCTAGAAGTTGATAGAGCTTGTAAACCTAAACAAATGCCACCTGGAAGCAGGGACGTCCGAAAAATGTCACGTACAGCAAAAACTCCAGTGTAAGTAGATGCATACATTTTAGTGGGATTTATAATATTTTCAATTGGCTCATTTTATTTCTATTGTAAATTAATTCTCATTACTATATTTTATTATATTTTATTTTATATTTCTTGTCTTTGTGTATATTCCTGTCAACAATGTGTTTTACTGCACTTTTTTCTACCTTGAACACAATCAACTGGAAATAAATATTATAAACAATTTTTTAAACGGTTTGTGTTTTAAATAAAAATATGTGTGTATAATAGTCGAGGATCGACACACGACCTCCGCGAACAATCTCCAGATGCCGGCGCATTGAGACGGCAAAGGTTCGTTTAATAAAATTGATCAATCTACTAGTTACTGTCTATATATGTACATTTATCTATGTTTATTTTGCTTAAACAATTAACATAATCTACAAAAATTAAAGCGCAGATAATCATATATTTAACATTGTAAAACTGGTTAATAAGACATCAAATGCTGATAGTTTCTCGAGTTGATTTCAGATGTGTTGTAACCTACATTTAATTTCAATAAATTATTTCCTATTCATCACTTATTCCGTTCTTCATATATTCAAAAGAAAAAATATATTTTATTTTAAATCTTCTTTGTAATAATATGTCCATTTAACTGTTTATTTGTCATTTTGTATTATTTTCATTTAAATTTCATCTTAACGCCTCTTCGTTATATTATAAAGTATTCCATTAACAGATTATTGTGTTTTCACAGTTTTAAGGGCTCGCGAGACCAGGGTCTTAATATACGGAAAACAAGGTTAGTATATTCAAGCAATGAATAAATAACATAAAATACAAAGCGTCATTTCATTATTGAATCTCTCAGTGCATGATTAAAACTCCATATGTGAATGTTTTTGTTTTTATTTTCTAAATATATAAATTTTTAATTTCATTATTCTGTTTCATATTCGTTTATTATTTTTCTATTTTATTTCATGTATTATGTGTGTTGTGTGCTTAAATATCGAATTACCACTGCAAATAGCCGTGTCACACCAAATCGTGATACACCTGATAGAGACCGTTTGCCCCATTACGGTCCAAGATTTTCTCCAAGGTAAGGGCATGTGATAATTGGGGTTGCGATTTTTTTTAAATATTTAGATATATCTATGAAATATGTTTATATAGTTTTTGTTGTCGTCTTCGCATAAAATTGCTTATTATTGTTAATTGCGTGTATTTAATTACTACACTCATTTTAAAATGACTGCATTATAAATAAGAACTGATAAATTAAATATTTTTATAGTGCACCGCCAGAGATGGAATTCCGATCGACAAGAGCAAAATTATTATGGGACAAGTGGCGTCACGTATGGTTATTGGCATGGGAAAGACAACGTCGATTGCACGACCACCTCAAGTATTTGGAAGATGTTGAAAGAGTGCGAAGATTCAGTTGGGACGATTGGAGGAAGAGAGTAAATTTTTCTACAAAAAAATCATTATAATAGCAGTTTATTAAAGTTAAAAATTACAGTTCCTTAAATATATGAATCATAAGAAATCGCGGTTAACAGATCTCTTCAGAAAGATGGATAAAGATAATAATGGATTGATTCCACGCGATGTTTTCATTGATGGAATACTCAGCACTAGTAAATATTTATGGACTCATAGGGTTTTAGATTTATTTCAATCGCTTGTTTAATAGAATTCGATACATCGCGAATGGAAATGGGTGCTGTGGCAGATTTATTTGACAGAAATGGAGAAGGCCTTATTGATTGGCAAGAATTTATCGCGGCACTGCGACCAGATTGGCAAGAGCGAAAACCAGCGAATGATTCTGATAAGATTCACGATGAAGTGAAACGTTTGGTAATGCTTTGCACATGTCGACAGAAATTCCGCGTTTTTCAAGTGGGCGAAGGCAAATACAGGGTAGGTCTTATAAAAAGAACTTAAGAAATTATTTTTTTAAATTTTTCATTTTATTTTAATTAATTCTAGTTTGGCGATTCGCAAAAGCTTAGACTCGTTCGCATCCTTCGTAGCACTGTAATGGTGCGCGTTGGGGGCGGTTGGGTAGCTTTAGATGAGTTCTTACAGAAAAATGATCCATGTCGAGGTAAGTCGTATTTATAAATATATACATACATATACATATGTATCGTATATGTTTTAAAAAAAAAAGTAAATTAAAATGTAATTATCTTATTTATATAAGTACAAAATATTAATCAACCAAAGGAAATGGTCATTTAATAAGAATATATAATATTATTAAAACATTATCTAATTGTTCTAACGAAAAAAATACTACATTGCCATCAAAAACATGCATATTTTAATTTCATCACAATTCCATTTTACCATTATTAAGTGCAATTAACATTTATTGAGCTATTGTGGGGTTAAAATTAAAGTATACAAATAAAAACAGACAATTTTTCATTCCATTTGTGCTTTATTAATTCATGTGCATTAAGACTTGTTAAACTGAACTCTTTCATCAGTTGCTTGCACAACACCGAGCTTAAATCAGATGAATAAAAAAGAATACCTTATCAAATTTTACAGAGAAATATAAATATTTAGTTTTTTTTATAGATTAATATTGAATTAAGTTAAACTTCAAGTAATAAATTTTAATATTTCTATTTTCACGCTTCACGAACGGGGTTCGTCTTAAAACACTTTAATTCTAATTAAAAATCTCTATTTTAACTTACTGTTATTCCAAAATTATTTTTGTTGTTTTGCTGTTTTGTTTTTACGTATCTATAAAAATGTATATTTTCCGGAAATTGTCGGTTATCGTGTATTTTTAAATTAATTTTTCTGTAAAATTAAACGCATGGTGTGTATATCATCAATAATTACAACGTTATCATTATCATCATCATCATCATCACCTTCGTCATCATAACTTTGCTTTAAATTTAAAACCAGTAACTTTGGTATTACCTATTCCAAATCCAAATGATCCAAAACAGCACGAAGCTTGCTGTGTTCTTAATAAAATGACTTTAAACGAGATTATAGCAATTCAACAAGCTAGCACCAATCAATGTAAATATTGGTTATCTGTGCTAGCACAAGCTCAGCCGACGAAGCAAGTGAACAACTAGTAGCTTAGCGGTTTGCTTGCACTCACAATTTTGTTATGTCGGTTGAGCGACGTTTCTGCTTTATAAATTTAGATTTACAATTATTTATTAATTTCTGGCTTCATTATCATTATTGTTATAATAGTTTGTTTGTTCATGCTTCAAAGAAAAAATTTTAAATGCATACATATATGTATGTACATATGTATATGTATATTGGTATTCAAATGAATTTGTACTAAAAGAAGGGTAATTTATATAATTTGCTATTCATTCCATTCATTCCATATCAATATACCTAGGCATACATATGTATGGATATATGTATGTATGTATTTCTTGCAAACGATAATTTTTGTTTATTATTTGCGGTAGTTTCGTAGATTTTCTATATTGGTCATTAATTTCTAATTCATTGTTTGCTTTGGTAACCAAAAATTTTTTTTTATTAAATGTTAACTGTTTTAATTATATCAAATATTAAGTTAACCTATTCGTAAGCAGTAATCGATTTGTTACATTGTTTTTTTTTTTGGGTAATAACGCTTGTACTATATGGGTTTGTTTGTTTTTTATGATCAAGTTGATTTTTTTTCCGCTTTTGGTACATCCTGATTTTTTGTTTATTTCTTTTTTTCGATCGTCCTACATTATTATTCTGTCCATATTCCCATGCTTCTCGCGACAATGTCAAAACGTTGGCAAACCGAACCACCCTTGCTGAATTCGGCTGCTTTGCATACAACTAAAATCGTGTCATCCATCTTGAAAAAAAAATCCTGCAACCAAATGCAATTTAAACAATTAAAATTAAAATACAAAAAAAATCGATTGAAATAGCTAAGGGACGCACTAACATTGAGCTACGAGAACAATTCATTTTGGCTGATGGAGTGTCACAAAGCATGGCGGCTTTTACACCGCGTCGATCAACACCAACTTCTTCCACACAGAACGGAGCTGGTGCTCCCTCATTTATGAGCGGCCAAGGTCCCATCATGAAGGTAACCACCAAGTCCTAGTTACACATTCTAATAAAAATAATCATAACTCAATGTAAGTTATGCTTATTTTAAATTCTTGCTATTGAGACAGCGTACATATCGTATGTATTAACCTCAATGCGTCAATTCTTGCCAATCCTCGTATCAAGTCAAAAGATCTATTTTAAATGATCCCAAGGCAGTTAACACCTGCCCATCGTTTGGTGGTAAGTATTATTTTAGCTTGAACTCGCAACTTGGATGACCTATTTTCAAGGCAAAGCCAGATTTGATGTTTTGATGATAATGTGGTGTGATGTTTTCCTACATAAACAATTTTTTTTTTGTTTATTTACAAAGCATGATGTAAAAGTGTTTTTATATAATTTGAAAATTCTGCTAGAAAAAAAAGGTTTATTTTGAGTAAAAAAAATCGAAAGCTAAAGCTGTATCATATTTTGAAATACATTTGGTTTTAACTTGTAAAAAGCACACTGTTTATAATAATGTAGCTAAACTTAAATGATATACATGTATGGTATTTCTGATTGGAAACTTTCTTCATTTTTTTGTTGCTTCTCATGAGGGTTTCACAAAATACCCAAATCAAACAGATTTGTATAATAAGTACATAAATTTGTCTTTTGCACAGTCTCTTTTGTCAAAGATAATTGATTTACATTAGTACCAGATCCCATATTTAGTTCTGTTTTTATTTTCCCCTAAAAAAATTACAAAACAAATTATTTAAAAGAAAATTAAATGATCATAGACTTGGGTGACTTACAAAAAAAAAAAAAAAATCGGTTTATTTATTGTGTTGTTATTCATGATTATGATATAGCCGACGAACACTTAGCTGAGCTAATGCCAATCTTTGAACGACTTCGCGCTCAAGAGCAAATACCATGCGCGTTTCCTTTGCATATGGGAGCAGGCGGCACAGTTTTTGTGCGAAGTAACAATAGCCGCTCTGTGCCCTTAAGTCCTCATGCCCCACATTGTCATCCCTCTACGCATTGGGTAAGTTAAACTACAAAAGTAAATAAATAAATAAATGCTAATAATAATAAATAAATAGAAAAAAAAACACTTCGAATCGTTTCAATTTCACTTTCAAAGTTTTAAAACAAACCCATTTACTTAAATTCAAGGAACTTAATTATTAATTTAATTTCATCGACTATTTATTTAGGTCCGAGAAAGATCGATACGTTCTATACCAATGTCAAGACCTTCAAGGTCATCACTTTCGGCTTCAACACCAGACTCGTTGAGTGATAACGAAGGCAGTCTGGCAGGGCCCTCTGGAAGGTACACCCCAAAGAAAGTGTCTTACGCTCGAAGCGGTCTTACTCCAGGAGGTTCAAGGACGGGTTCAAAACCTAATTCCAGACCGGCAAGTCGACAAGGGTCGAAGCCTCCTTCAAGACATGGATCTACGCTGTCATTAGATAGTACAGGTAAGATAACATTTTCTTCTATTTAATGTGTTCTGGCTAGCTCGAAATATTTTTTAGATGAAACACCATCGCGTATACCACAACGCAAACAGCAGTCAGCTGTTACACCAATAGGAAGTTCCGGTGCTGCACAAAGACCGTCAAGACTTTCGGTAACTCCAGTGACATCTAGGATAAACGGAACATCTACAATAACACGAAAAACTGCTTCAGGTTCTGCCAGTCCCGCTCCTTCAAGGTAATTAAAAACCGTATAACCCTGGATAAATATGAATGCGAAAGCTAATTATTAAATTCGGATAATTTCATTTACACATTTTTTTTTTTACGTATATATATTTTTATATTTTTGTATTTATATTTTTATTATTTTATTCCGCATTTCTTACATTCTTGCACAAATTAATATCGATTCCATTGCATTTAACAAAACAATAACAAAACTACAAAAAATATACTAAACACGCTAACAAAACAATGAAAAAATTATCACAGCAATGGTGGAATGAGTAGATCTTCTAGCATACCGGCATTAACAGGCTTTGGCTTCCGATATAGGTAAAAACGTGAAATCATTGTTTTTTATTTAAGTAACTTATATCCTTATTTTCATTATTTTTGCTTTTGTTTTTTTTTTTTTTTTTTTTTTTTTTTTTTTTTTAATTTGTATCGGAAATAAATAGACTTAAACTTAACAAATAATATAAGGCATGCGTCAAAAAATATTACAAACATATGTTTATAAGTTTAAATAAAAATTAAATACTGATTTACTGTTTACATTTTAACATTCTAAAGCTTACCTTCAAGGATTCCAGTAAGGCAGGTATCGATTGAAAAATCGTTTCCTTCGCCTTCCAGTAATTCCAGTTCCACGCCGAACAGTATAAATTTAAGCAGTTTGGGGTAAAGATTAATACAAGTAATTCGACAAATTAAGTTAAATGCTTTCAACTTTTGTTTGCCAGTTTGTTTGTCGATCAAGTGTTGTTTATTTTTTAATGTTTTCACTTTATATATTAACCCCTAAAATTTCAATTCCACCATTAATAAACGTTAAATTTTACAAAATACATATGTATATGTTTATTACTGATGTAATTTATTAGAGGCAAGGGAACATTTTTGAAAACTTATACAAGAAAAATGTTACATTTTTTCGCGATTTTAATATTCATCTCAATTTTTTACTGAATAAATATGGCTGCGCAGAACTATTTAATACTATCTTCACATGTTTCACGAAAAAAAGTCAAGTAAATTGTGCTTTTTGCAAGCATAAAAGCTTTCGTACTATAATAAATTTGTGAGCACGATTTAATGAAGTGTTTGCAAATGCTGGTTGATATTTTAAGTTCAGAATAGAGTCATTAAGAAAATCAAAATACATTCATTTAATCATTAAATTAAAAAATTAACATTACATTTAAATATTTTGTAAAAAATAACAAAAGCAAATTCGATGATTTATGAGTGTTTCTATGTTTATTTATGTTGTTGTCTTATTTTCTATTTGTCATATATAAATATATAGCTTATTAAAATGGTTTTTATTTTTATTTAAAAAAAAAACATGCGTGTAGACGGAATCTAAGCGGCAGTTCGACGCCCTCTGGAATGCAAACGCCAAGGAAGGGGTCAATAGAACCATCGGGTACGGCTACTGGAACAGCGCGTAAGTCGCGCGGTACAACCCCAATTAACCAACGCGAACCCTTTAGACTTTGAATAAACCTTATGATTACAAAAAATCAAATTAATTCATATTAATTGCCGGCGGATATACAAGTAACAACGTTCAAATTAATGAATTCTTTTGACTGCATTCTTTTAAATTAATTTCTCAACAAATTCCAAGCTTATGCTAATTTATCCTAATGAAAAACTAACTTAACTTGACATATATTGAAAAAGATGTTTTAAAAGACATAATACATTCTTAGAGTAAAACGCAAAATAATATAATAAAAAAACATGTCTGTTGTATATAAAATTAGTTAAATCCACGCATAAACATTTTTAAGGTTACCATTTATAATCTTTTTTATACATATTCCAACATATAATTACATTTGTATTTATGTATATTTAAACGAGACACACATATTTTCCTTGCATGAATAAAATCGCCAGTTTGCTTATGCAAAGGAAATAAGTGTGCTAACCGCCGAATTAAATTTGAAAAAGGAATACAAATTTACTAAACAAATTTAAAATACAGTTACTTTTTTATTTAAATAATTTTATGTAAGTTCCACTAAGTTCTACTAAAAGTCATAATTTTAAGTTGATTTATAATTTTTTTTTTAATTTTGTTCATTATTATTGCTTTTTTCAATAAAATGGAATATTTAACAGTACTAAATTATTATGTTATACAAAATACTGTAATTAAACTCCTTACCAGTTGTTATCCCTTTATTTGTTTGTGAAATCATTATAAAAAACATACAAGTTTATACCAGATAAAAAGATATAACCAATAATAAGTGCTTAATAAAGTAATCAAAATCATGAGTTTTCTTTTAACTTAGTTCAATTTATGTGTATAAATTAGCGTCACGACATTTCGTTCGGTTGAGTTTGATATCATATAGTCTTATTGACAATCATTGTTGTATCCCGTGCACCCTTATTTTCAATCTTTTCTTCGTGATTGTATAAATCATGAGGCTACAGATCACACGAAAATTACTCTGGCAACTACATACGAGTATTTACCTGTAGTCTGACAATTAGTTGTTTGAGCGAAAAATAATAATAAATAAATTAACGACTCTCTTATCCATGAATTTGCCGAGCTAAAAATATCGAGTAACACTAGGAACCCAAAGTACTATATATTGCTATCGCCGCGAAAAATGGCAAAACTCCACTAGTATAAGTATTTATATTCTTACTTCAAACTCATCGACGCAGCTAGTACTGAATATAGCAGCGTATTCTAATTTCCCGACGAAAGAATAATGCGAAGGTCTAAGAATAAATCCGTTCATCCATTAGATGCCTTAACTTCCAGCTACTTGGACATACTAGTAAGCGAAAAAGTAAGCTATACGAGCATTTAAATACCTTCCATGATCCCAGTGAACGTACACATTTGATCTGTGCAAACTGCCTAGAAGATAATCACCTCCTTTTTAAAAATCATCGTTCAGAACAAAAACCGTTTTCTAACGATTAAAGGAAAAATACTCGGAATCGATTTTGTTTCATATGCATTATGGTTAAATGATCATATTCCAAGCCTGTTAATCGGTTTCGAAAAAAGACACTGAATTGGTATGCACACATTTTTAAACGAACTTATCCAATGGGAAAGAGATCCAAAAATTATTAAATAAATCTAGTTATTCCCAATAAACATACGAGTATATGTACTTTCGAATAAACATTCAATGAATTATCCCACATCCGACAAAAACTAAAATACTACAATAGCTAGATGTTCAAAATGCCTTACACTTGTTTTTAAGAACAACAATATGTGCTAAGATAATTCACTAGATATTTATTTTTAAAGTCTACGAGTATACTCGTAACTCAGCCGTTCGGCAAAAAAAGATACTAATAACAATGAATATATTAATGTTTTTTCTTAAATCTGTAGAATTTTTTTTAAAACATTAATGGCAGAAATTGAATTTGAATCGAAAGTTTTTTATTCATCCATGACGGATGGTGTCACCAGCGTGAAAACCACGCCAATCTCATAAGTCTGTCCTGGGTTTCCTCACTCCAGAAAAGGCAATTTCGCTTATTCACAAACCCACATTCGGACGGATAAAGACCAATTTGTTCCGATCAACACCTGTATCGATAGGACACTCGCAAAATTAAAAGAAAAGGAAACTGACAAAAAAAAAAAACTAATTAGTTTTGTATACACGTTCGTTATTAAGTTTTTTATTCCTTGACACTCTTGCCTTCTTATTGGGAAAGACCTATACTGTTTCTCACTCGTCAAAAGAAACCACCACATCAGCTGGTTTCGCCGTTGGCCCACATCGTTCGCTGGTTCATCATACGGTTTTGCCGTTGACCAATTGTGGTAGGTCATTGACCCCGACTACCAAGTGAGTGCACGCACACAGATTGTCATCATAGAAATTGTATTGTAGCTCAGTGGGTGTAGCCAACTGATAATGTGTTTTTCGCCGCGTTAGCTCCCGCTAACGGATCTTGTGTGTAGTTCAGTTGTGGGTGAATGTTTTGCTCCCAATTTTGCAAATCAGCTGGGTATGATGCATTTATGTTGCCGTCGCCTTCTGTAGTTGACAGTGATCTTTGCCGACGGCGAATGCATTGTGGGTATGAAGTCATCGGATTTTTCTGGTTGTTCATGTTGCGCTGCAACAACACCAGATACAATAGATAATTCCGTTTTGAAGACCAATTTTAAAAATAAATTTTGATGATACGAGTGTTCTTTGTTGTAAGTTTATTCATGTTGATTTTTCAAACAAATGAACTAACTGAGCATTAATGTTGAAGAACTTTCAAACATGATAACTCAATTTAAAAGTTATCTAAGTTACCAAAAGACACACTTTAGAAGCTGGTCTCTCTTTGGTCAAAGCAGACTCCCATTATGTGAAAATCACAGCATATCGAGAATCACCCATAATACTGGACGCCAAAATAGCACTATGCTATTATTGTAATTAATTGCTCAAAAATAAAGAAATAAAATATAAAATAGAAATAAATACATAACAGAAAACATAACGATAACATGCGATATACGAGTATCCTGTTATTGTGAGCATTTATTGGTGTTTATTCAAACTATATTTTCTCTGTCT
The DNA here is from genome assembly GCA_963966105.1 of Volucella zonaria. Lineage (NCBI taxonomy): Eukaryota > Metazoa > Arthropoda > Insecta > Diptera > Syrphidae > Volucella > Volucella zonaria. The sequence continues at coordinate 30,575 of OZ014533.1, read as the reverse complement.
TTCCTCTTTCTTTCTTATTTGCTTCCAGATCGCCCTCAGCTAAACTATTATATATGATTATCCTTTGTTTAAGCATAGAATATTTGTATATGTATTCCAAAAATTCATAAGCAGTTTAGCGTTCAGGGTAAAGCAACAAATAAATTATTTGTATTTGCAAAGATCTATATGATCTTAAAAAAAATATGTATATAATATATACATATGCATGTAGGATCTGGCTCTCGATTCTACTGGTAGCAATAAAACACTCCGCTTAGATATTAAGAATTCAGGTTTATTATTTAAATACGATTAAAATTAATGCTTTGTGATATGACAACCACGTAAGCGAATAACCCGCCGACTTTGCTGAGTTGAGTTTGCAGACTGGTTAAGGAATTTACTTTCGTTTTTGTCTGTTCTTGTCATTGTGCATGTGCGTGTATGTGTAAGTCGGTTGCATTGCCGCTCTCTCTCGTAGTCGTTCATTCGTTCTTTGTTTGCTTCTTTCCCCACTTACATATATGTATTATACAGGGTGTCCCCTCATTCGATGACGATAATTTGGGTAATGATTCCTGGGCATATTCTAAGAAAAAAATCGTTCTACAGTAAGGGTCTATCTCCAATGTTGATATCATTTATCGAGGATTTAAGAAAAGACTTACTTTGGTGTACCCTGATCCATGTTAACCGAAATTGCTCTGTTAGTACAAATGGTAAAAACTTCGTGTAGGACGTTATTTTTAGAAGAAATACCAGGCTTTATAACGGCGTTTAAATAAAGTTGATATCTTCTTTGTGTCTTCAGATATCCAATTTCTAAGCCTGTTCCATTTTCATTGGCCATGCTAATTTTCGACTTTGAGGTCACTTTTCTCCAGAAAATGCCTAATTAACATAACGTTTTACTATTTTTTTTCTTATGAAAGTAACAATAATAAAACAAAAAATATCATCAAGTTTGCACAAAAGCCCACATATTTTATAATACTTGAAAAAACCTGCAACTGGTAAAAAAAGAAATGAATGATTTTTTACCAACGTTTCTAACAATAGTTGACAATACATAGTCGTAAGAGTGGTTTTCCACGAATTACCAATTTTCCAATATCTTTTTAAAATTGCATAGCTATTAGAGTTTTAAAGCGTGCTCTTTTATTTGGCTACCTGTCAAAACCCTCATTTCCTTACTCTGTTCCTTAAAATTTCTCAGAAGAGTTAGGTTTAGGGTATGAAGGTCTATTTGGAAAATAAACCTTACAGAAATGGTATAAAAGATTAGGAAAAAAAATTAACTCATCAGTTTAATCTTTTACGCTAAGGTTACAGTTGCTTAGAAACGCTGTTTGAAATGTTAGCATTTACAATCGAAGAATACGCAGACATTATTTACGTTTATGGGCTATGCAATGGAACTTCAACTATTGCGCGACAAAGATACCATGAACTTTATCCTAACTGAGGACTTCCTAATAAAAGAGTATTTATAAATACGTTTCGAAGGCGAAACGGGATCAGTTTCGAATACACGACCGAATGCGGGAGCTCCACAAGTAAAAAGGATTTCGGCTGATAAAAAAATACTAGATGTTGTTAGAACTGATCCATTAATCAAACTTGCTGATAGTTATTTGTCAGGCAGATTTCAAAGAGTAATCTCAGGGACAAATCCTCCTCACTAAATACTTTTACACAAACAGTTCCTTAAAGGTCAATTCTTGGTTCAATATTATTTTGCTAGTTTATTAACGATCGGTCAGCAGTCTGTACCCACACCTCAGTGCATCTTTATGCTGATTATGATCAACTTAACCTAGGCAAAGCCTTTGACAAAATCTATGGATTCGCTCTCTTTGTTAATGAGGATCTCAGCTTGGTCCGTGGCTAATGGGTTATTTCTTAACCAAAATAAATCTTAGGTAATACCCATATCTCAGAACTTTGACAGAAATTTTCGTTTGTAATAATAAAATTAATTAATTAGTTATTGGTCGTATCTATGTGTGCCTACGTAAATTGTGACTATTGTGGAAATTAGACGTAAGTTGGTACTGACATTAATATTGCCCATCATTACTTATGCTGAGATTGTCTTTTAGACTGGTTTTCCCAACGTAAGCTACAATGATGCAGTTCACTATGTATTTTCCTATTTTAAGCCATATGGCTATCTATCTTACTTCAAAGAATTATTTTATTTTAATATTTTTTAATGTTATATTATGTATATCTAAGTACTAAAAAAAGATTTAAATCTTATTGTACATCCCATTTGTATTCAATAATAAAAGAAAATGAAATGAAATAACATGGCGCGTTTTTTAACGTTACTCAACATAGCTGGATCCATTTTTCGGGGTTCCAAATGCAGCCATAATCATATACGATTTTAAAATTCATACGTCTCTTCCAGGATTTGTGTTAATCTAAAAATTTGGTTTCTAGTCAATCTTCGGGGCCCGGAGCCACACTGATAGTTGGCAATAAATGTCTTGCAGAAAAGCTTGACGTGTACACATATTGGGATAGTATTTTATAGGCGACATTTAACAAGCATATGCCGCTGCAGTTCTTACAAGACATACCATATGACCGCCTTTTTTGTTGATGGGGCATACTCAATTGATTATCCAGCCAACACGCCCATTCTGACTCGTACGTCCACCAAAACTCTGTTAATGAATAATGCATTTGAAGTGGTACCATGATTCAATTAAAGATAGGCGCCCTCTTACCGACGAACCGGGAAGATAACATTTGTAGCCTTCAGTGACAGCTATACTATATTTTTTTTTCTTCTTTTCTTTTTAAATAGTAAGTTACCTCAGCGCACAACCCCCAATCTAGAATATTATATCATATCATAGAACCCAACAGGACAAGGGGTCAGCTTAAATCGATGTCAACAACTTGGCTAAGTTTGAAGTTCACCTGACCTTCAAATATCACCGAATCCGTTTGGGAGTTTCTGAAACCACTATCTTAAATTCACACCTTTCCTTTTCTGTGTAAATGTGCTAAGATTCCGTACAAACTTTAAAGTCCATTGATGATATTTTGGATCTGGTTACAGAAGTAGCAGGTTTGAAATGCCTCCAACGAAATAATTAATTTTTAAATTAAATCATTTAATTTTAAAATCAACAAGTATATACTTTTTAGTGGGCTGATAAAAAAAAAATAATAATAATAATAAAACAAACAGAACATTAAATTTGTTACCTTTATTTTTTATGTTTTTAAAGTGAATTATGAATCAACTAATCAAGTAAAGTTATTTGTAAAGAAATTATTAACCTTTCCACCAATAATTGCAATTACACATAGAATATTTTTTCATTTATGTTAAAGTAGTTTTTAAAAATTACAGCAAAAAAGGGAAGATAGCTTTACGATTTTTAGGATAATCTTTAAATTCTTTTTTGTAGTTCCGGTGCTTGCCAAGAGCCCAAATTGCCATTTGAAATGCTCCAGCAACTGCAAACAGCATAGCTGGTAGGCAAGACGTCATAATAGAGAACGACACCCATGCACCAATCTCATAGGTATAGTTGGGACATGAAACAAATCTAAAATATGCACGTGTTTACAAAATGATCAATGAAAAATATATGAAAACATACTTAAAAAGTTTCGTCAATGGATTTCCATCAGGCACAGGAATTTTTCTAATTTTTGTTCCAGGAGGACGAAGATTTCTTAGCGCCAAGTGAACCGATAAATTCCCAAATTCGCAAAGCTACAATTTATAAAAAAACATAATGTATTAACAAGCGCTTATGTATATTCTTTTAAAAAAGTAATACTTACGAGGAATGCTGCTAATCCAGCGTATACTTGACACATACACGGTGAAGTAAATAATGGATGATTTACATGATAGGCTACATATGCCGTAAATCCCCAGTAGTACGAGCAATTCTTAAATAAGTTTCTTATGGGCATAGTTGAATGTGAAAAGCGATGAACAAATATAGTTTCGAGCAAACGTTTTACATAGTGCAAAGTATAACATCCCGCTGCGATGCTAAAAAATACATAAACCAAAATGGATTACACACAATTTTATCACTTCATATTACCGTCTATCAATTTGCATTTATTTAAACGAATTTTTCTTACCCACATCTATTGAGTCTAATATAGTTCTGCAAAGTAGGTACATACTAATTAAATTCCATAACATATTCAACGAAAATCATTGAAACTCAATATTTACATTAATTAGCTAGAGTCGAATTAATTTATTTCTACCTGGGGCTCAAAATTAATTTTTTTTTTTTTTTTTTGTTGGACACAGGCTACCACAATCAATAAGAAACCAAAAGGTCGAATTTGGTGAAACTCGATTTCAAATATTATAGAGCGAAAGTTTATACTTACTGTGTTGTCAAGCTAATAGGAGCGCTAGTACTGCTTTCATAAAAAATTGATGGTCTTGTATATATTATAAGATAAACTATTAACGGTCCGGCATATTCGGATAAAAACACGGTTTTCCATCCAATTTGAGGCCCCAAGTCCTTAATATACAATTTATCTCCAGTTCGTAACCCTAGTCCACTCAATGTGTCAGTGTCTTTTAAACCCTTTCCTCTTGATTCAAGTCGTAATGATTGACGGTCTGCAACTGGAGTTTTATTTATTTGCTGGTGAATAAGCGATCGTAGTTCTGCAATAGTTACACCCGGGTCAACCCGGCAAAATCCGTACGATTTCGAATTAGAAGCGCTTAATATTTCAACCTGAAAAAATTCTGGCGTTGTACCTGCAGTAATTTATTTTTTTTGCTGATTTCTTATTATAATTTACCTCCATTTTTATTTAATAATATATTCCGTAGACACCAAAAGTTAAACTGCACAACGCACTCAACTAGGGAACGGCTGACAAATGACAAAGTCCGATAATGTGTGCGTAACAGACCACCAGGGATACCACTTTACTATATTTCTGTTTTTTTCAACGTCAGTAGGCCACGAATTGTATTCACCAAACTTGACCACATCTATGTACAATACATGACCTAGCTGCAGTTGGATTAAGACTGGTTTCAGATTCAAGTCGAATTCGGTTGAATCCAAGCAGATTTGACTCGACTCATCAAATTCTAGCGGATATTTTTCGTACTAGGATTGTTAGATGTATTTCCGACAACTTTTTGGTGGGAACTAATTCGTATGGGAAGTTTGAATTCATAGAGGAATACAATTAATAAATTTTACTTTGATTGCAAATACTAGGCACTCGTTTCAAAGTTGCAAAAAATGCTGGTTAAATATGTACATATTTTTCCGAACAAAAGTAAAAATTTTAAGTTTCAAAAAAAATCTAATTACTTCCATAACTTTTAGCACATTCATTTTAGGGCAACATTTATTCTGAAACAATTAAAGTACTCATAATCATGCATTTAACGATACCCCATTTGTTACAATACACGCATAAATTTGAAAGATGTTATACCATATTCAACATGATTCAAAACAGAGTAGTGTAAATCTTTGTTTATGTAAAACCTCTACAGCTCGGGAGGAATACATTTCCGACGCCCCTCCCCCAACCAATACGGTTTTTTTCTCAAAATATGCCAAAGAATTTCCCCTTACAATTTTCGACTCATTATCCGGAGCATCTGCTATATAAACTGGGTAAAAAAAGATAGGCAAAAAGCTTGCATTTTACTTAATAATTTTTTTTTATAGAAAAAGATATACCATATGTATGCATTTTCATAAGACTAGGTCGTTAACGTTTACTTTCCGTGGATTAAAAACCGGCAAGGAAACGTTTGCTAAAATATAATTATGGAGAGAAAAATTCATCAGCTGCCAAAAAAAACACAACTGACAAGTGACAGTCAATGTCAACCTGCAACCTTCATTGTTTAAACTAAAAAAATGTGTTGAAATCATAAACTACGTTTCGTTTTGCAGTAGATTATTCCACTAACAGAATTAAAATGTCAAATGTCAGTATTTTCCAATCAATCAATGTCCAATAACATTACCTCAGTTTTGTGTATAGTTAGTTTAAACTGCTATAAAAGAAATTATTAAATTATTCACCTCTTATATACCTGAACTCAGCGACTGACATTTAAAGTTAAAATTCCCACCACTGAATTATGTCAAGAAGTTGTATTTTGGCATAACTTGGATGCTATTGTTTCTGTCTATTTTCATTCTTCATTTAGTTAAAATTGTTTTTTATTTTTTACAGATTGCAAATCGCCTGTGCTAGTTATATTCAAGAGCATTAAATTTTAAACTGACTCCAACAGTTTATCTATCCATTTCTTCTACTAAAAATTAAAATTAATTAAGCTATCAGGTAGTTCATTGGAATTTTAACAAGAACTCAATTATGATTATATAGATACTTTCTAGAGCAAATGCAGTAAATTTTTTGGAATGAATCGGGACGAACACATATGCTGGTTTCACGGAAAAATCTCAAGGGAGCGAGCGGAGGAGATCCTTAAAGAAGGTTTATAACTTATTTAATGTAATTGTCGTACCCTTATTTATTGTTTCTTATTGTTTACAGATAAAAGGGAAAATGGAACATTTTTGGTACGAGAAAGTAATACAGCTATTGGGGATTTCGTGCTATCGGTATTGTACAAGGTATGCAGCTCTGATCATATTTAGTTTTCTTTCGTTGGTTATGTTTTTAAATTGTAGGATGATGTTTGCCATTATCAAATACGTAGACATGGTGAAGATGCGTTTTTTTCTATTGACGATAAGGTAAAAATAATGCATGGATTGGACTCCCTGGTAGATTATTATAGAGAATCGTCTAATGGGCTGGTTACCAAATTAACAGATATGATTAAAAAACATCCGCCACCAAATGATTCTAGAAGTCACGGTACAACAAATTTGTTACATCGAGCAACAAAACAAGAAAATGAAGTAGTTGTGTCTGCACTTCTAAAGTGTGGTTATCGAAATGTTGACGCCAAGAATCAAGATGGGCAAACTGCGGTTCATTTAGCTGCGCTATTTAGTACAGAGGATATCCTAAGGTTGCTTATAAATGCGGGCGTTAACGTTAACTGTGTGGATAGTATAGGGAATACCCCTTTGCATGTAAGTTTCAAACTGAATTATTTTAAAATTCATTCTATCTTATGACTTTTTTGTTTAGTATGCATGTCGAACAAAGTCGGCTTCTTTTGTTCGTACATTAATTGGAGCTAAAGCTAATATACAAGTACGCAATATAAATAATGGTTATGTTCCATTACATGATGCTGCACAGAATTCAAATTTAAATGCAATAAAAGAGTTATTGGCCGCTCATGCTCCTCACTTGCCACGGACTAACCTTGGCGAGTTTCCAATAGATTTGGCAAGAAAAGCCAACCATACAGAAGTTGTAGATTTTTTGTCAAATTATCAACCACCGCCAGCAACAACATATAAACATCAGTGGTATCATGGTACACTAGATCGTCAGGAGGCTATTAAAGTTTTACTTGAATATAGTTTAAAATTCACATCAGATAACGATAATAAAAATAACAACGAACAAATAACTACAAATGAATCATTTTCAACACCAGTATCTCCAACAGAGATTGATAGCGAAACAATTACTGAAACCGCACCTTCAATAGATAAATCAGGGATATTTTTAGTTCGTTTTTCAAGTCGACACGGTTATGTATTAACTATGCTTTGTCAAAATTTTCCAAAAAACTTTCTTATTAAGCAGTCAGTAAGTTCTTATATATGCAAAAAACAAATAGACAAAATAATTACTTATTTGGTTTTCAGAAAAACTATTTGTACATTGACGAAGGACCATATTTACCCTCCCTTGAACATTTGGTGCAACATTTCAGCTTATTTTCAGATGGGTTGCCCATGAATTTAAAATATCCTGTTCCCCCCAAACCCAAGCCGCCATTGCCACTCTTCTCCACGATGCCAAAATCTTCATCTAAAAAAAATACTACGCAACCTGAATCAAGTAATCCAAACTCCAGTCATCCAGGGGATGATGCAATGAACCGCGTTGGCCTTTTTGAAAATGATGAGTGTATAATGCTTGAAACAGGAGCATCTCCCAAAAAACCAAAAGAAAAACGAGATATTTTAATTTTTCGAAGTCTAAAGCCAGTCAGACGAAATGTTATTATTGATGGAATGAAGAGTCTACGGAAAGTAAAAAATCGCTCTCAACAAAAAGTTGAGCAAGAAAAAATAAATAAAGATTTGAAAAAGGATAGGGATCGCCTTAATGATCTACAAAAAGCTGAATCTCTTATAAATAACTTGTCATTTTCAACTGACTTCTTACATCTTCCTTTACCGCTATCAACCTCTGACACCTTGTATAATATACCAACCAATAATTCTCCTGTGACAAATTCAGATTTAACTAATCAACAAAAAAAAATTATTGTAACTAGTGGAGATGCCAATTTGGAGCAAAAGTCTGACGAAGAAGTTGAATATTTCACTAAAACTGATGTTCTCATAGATCGTGAACGGGGCGTAGATCAAACTGAATATTTTGTTGATGCTCCACCTCCAATTAATATGAAGTAAGTTTTATCTGTAATGAACAAAAAAGAAATTACTGTTATATAATTTCATGTCATCTTTCTATTTTTAGAACATATCCTTTATTAAATATTCAAGGGTACATACCAACAGCAGATATTAGAAAGTTTATGGATATACCTTCTTCCGAAGAAACTTCGAAAATGCTAGAGGAATCCGCAGCTGAGCTCCGAGAATTCTCTAATAACCCGGAGCGGTTAGACTCCATTATATCAACCACAAGTATCGAAAGTGAATTTAAGGCTTTATTAAATCGCCAAACGAGTACATTATCTGGAATGTCTGCTTCAAATGAAACTAGTCGAGTAAAATTAAATTATTTTATACCAAACGACTGTTTAGAACTCGAAAATATAATAGGTGAAGGAGAATTTGGATCTGTCTATAAAGGATATTTAATTCGGAAAAATAAAAACTCTCAAATCGACGTCCGTTGTTTAGTTGCAATAAAAACATTGCGCGATGAACATTGTCGCAGCAATAAACAAGAGTTTTTGCGCGAAGCGTCAGTTATGATAAAATTAAAGCACCATTGTGTAGTCCAGCTCATTGGAATATCGAAAGGGAAAAGCTTAATGATGGTTCAGGAGATGGTGCCGTTAGGGTCAATGTTGCATTTTATAACAGTAAATGCGACAAAAATTAATCCGAATTATGAACTGAAAATATGGGCTTCACAAATAGCTTGTGGTAATAATATTTTCCGTTAACATATAACAACATTTGACGATTTTTTTTTTTACATTCCAGGTATGAATTATTTAGAATCCCAACATTTTGTTCACAGAGACTTAGCTGCAAGGAACATATTGCTTGCATCAAGAAATCAAGCAAAGATTAGTGATTTTGGACTTTCACGGGCAATGGGGACGGATAAAGATTGCTATCAGGCAACACAAGGTGGTAAATGGCCTATCAAATGGTATATTTTCCTAAAAACTTAACTATATTTAAAATTATTAACGATTTTTATTCCTTTATAAGGTATGCCCCTGAAAGTTACAACAACGGTTCCTTTTCCCATGCAAGCGATGTGTGGTCTTTCGGTGTAACACTTTGGGAAATGTTTTCTCTCGGTGAACCACCATATGGCGATTTAAGAGGAGTGGATGCAATTGAATTAATTGAGAGCGGTCAACGTTTGGAAAAGCCTCCTAAGTGTCCCGAAAACGTGTACAAAATCATGGAGAATTGTTGGAACTATAAACCAAAAGACCGTCCCACATTTCGTTATCTAACTGATTATTTTTCAAAAGATCCTGACTATCAAAATCTTGTTGAATTAATTAAAACAGAGCACATAAGCTGATCAAAGGAGAATCACATTCTAATTAAAAAAAAACTGGTTCTGCATTTTACAGATTCTAAACCAATTTAATCTGCACATACTTGAGTGCCAAATCTTTTGTAGCCATTACAAATACTTTGAATGAATAATATATGTACACTTAAATATTTGCTAAATGTGAAAAGTGAACAGTTAATGTATTTATGCCTTAAGTATATTGTTAAACTCAACACTGATGATAATAGATAATAGCTCATGTTATGATAGTGTTTAAATTGAATTTATTTCTATTGTATTAAACGCTGAAAGAGTTCTTTTTATTCTACAAGTGCCTCAAAAAATACACAAATTAGTATGTATAATATATAAGTATACAAGAAAATAAATAAAAAAACAATTTTTGTTGTAATAAATATTGTCTTATTTTAAAATAACTGGAGTTTAGTCAATCTCAGAATCAAAATAAATATAGTAGACCTAACGTATGATTTGGAATTTTGGTGGTAGTGGGTAGATGTGTGATAAACAAAAATACGCAAAGAAAGTAAATCAAGTCACCCATCGCCCAAATACTGCCAACTTACTAACCCAAAGATCTTCATAACTGTTCGATGTGTGTTTGGGTACTTCCCAGATGCCAAAGTGCACTACCTAAAATGCAACTGCTACCAATTGGAGGTGGAGCTAAACAAAATATTACAGCGAGACAACTGTAAGCGAGAATATTTAATATGGAAAAAATGGCCAACATAAGAGCAATTGCATAAGTTCTGGGAGCGTAAACATGGCGACATAAGAATAACAGTTCTTTTAAGAATACGAACAGTCAATCAAAGATAACTTTTAATGGGAAAAATGGCAATCAGATTTGAGAATTCCATGGCCTAAGTATGCGTTTAAATGGCGATTTCATTTCATTTAATTAAATGTAAAATGAAAGAGAAAGAAATGAATGCATAAAAATGGAATTTCTTGGAGAAAAACAACTTAAGTTATGATACAAAATGCAAAAGCAAACGAAGCATTAAAAAAATGGCGATATAAGAATTACCTTAAAGATACATATTATTAGAGGCAAAGAATGCATTTTTTTTAAAATAAAAGCACGGAGAAAGTATACATAGATATAAACAGACTGTGTATAGATATAAAGAGACAATGTGGCTGGAAAATGGGTTGGCGAGTATATTAATTTGATTTGATTTTAATTGGGCCCCGGTAAATCCGGACGGGTAGCCTATTACAAGCAGAAAGCACACTTAAATTGTAGACTTAAAACTTACAAAATCAACTATACTCGTACTTAAAACTAAAGGCTTGGGTGTTTGGGTAGAGACGCAAAGGTAAGCTAAATGAAGTTCCTCATGGAAAATGCGTTGTTGTTGTTGTTCTTATTGTTGGTTATTGTTGATATTGGTTCTAGGTACCGATAATATGAGTCGAAAGAGCGATACAGACCTTAGACCCAGTTTAGATGGCGACTCATGAGTCTGCTATGTCGATAGTATTTAGACAAGAAGAGTGGGTAGTAAAGAGAGGAGGACAGTCACGAAGAAAATATAAAAATCGATCAAGTAACTTTCCACAACGAAAATGTTCCGCCGCTATTCCATTTTATCATTATTAGTTCGATCGTTGAGTAGGGAAATTCGCGGATAATAATTAGTATTTGGACGAGAGATGCGTTGTCTGATATAGAAGTGTTTCAATCCACTCATCCCCCCTTAAATTTTATCAAAATAGTCCAGGAGGAAGGGCTACAATGTGCAAACACGATATGACTGCCCGCTACGTAGTCGAGAATCACTATCTAAACAGGGTCCTAGATTACGTGGGTTGATGATAGGAGAGATAAGTTGAAGTAAAGAGAGGCTGTCGATGTTACCAGCTAGTATCAGATGGACAAAGAGAATGTCAGGTGTACAGAAAGGGGATGTAAATCTATAAGCTTCAGCCGATCTGTGTACGGTGGTAAATTTAAATAATCAGTATAGGCGAGTCCCCGAAGAGCGAATCGGAGGAACCTGCGTTCCATCATCTCGGGAGAATACGGATGGCTTAGTATATTTAAATTTCTTTCGCTTAATACTAGCTTAAGGGGAGGGAGGTTTGAATTGACCTTACGGAGCATGCGGGAGATTAATTCGTTAGAACCATAAGAGGTGCGGTGGGTTGGAATATAGAAGAGACGAGGCCAGAGTAAATGACAAGGGTTAGTGTTGAAGGAAATAGAATTGTAAAGGGAAGCTCAATCCAAAAAACCAGAGAGCAGTCGATGAACGAAGAGAATGTCAGCTACATCTCTGCATTTTTCGAGGCTATTCAGGTTAAGAAGTTTGTGACGGTCACCATAGGGAGGTAAGATAAGGGGGTCATCCCAGGGTAGTCCTCGAAGGGCAAATCGAAGGAAACGATGTTTAATATTCTCGATTCGGGATATATGGACTCGCTGAAAGGGGTACACACTTGGCTGGTATATTCGAGAAGGGGCCGGACAAGGGTAAACTGCCCATAATTTGTTTCTTTTGATTCGTTAAAAGCGAAGTGTTCTGTTATACCAGCGAAATAAATACAAATGTATGTATGTGTTTCAACGTACACACAAAAATCCACTACAAGCCAAAATTGCTGTAAAGTAAACCCAAACGAAACACGCAAATACTATCAACTTACTAACCCAAAGAATTTCATAACAATTCGATGTGCGTTTGTGTACTTCCAAGATGGCAAAATGCACTACCTAAAATACAATTGCTACCAATTGGAGGTGGAGCTAAACAAAATATTACAGCGAGATAACAGTAAAAGAGAATTTTTAATATGGAAAAAATGGCGAACATAAGAGCAATTGCATAAGTTCTTGCAGCGTAAATATGGCGACTTAAGAATAACAGTTCTTTTAAGAATACGAACAGTCAATCAAAGATAACTTTTAATAGGAAAAATGGCCATTAAATTTGAGAATTCCATGACCTAAGTATGCGTTTAAATGGTGATTTCACTTCATTTAATTAAATGTAAAATGAAAGAGAAAATTAGCTTTCTGGAAATTGTTAGGAGGGTTAGTAAAGGAAGAAGTGGTCTGTTGAGAAGAGTTACAGAAAAATGAGCGAAGAAGAAAGGGGTGAAAGTTGTCGACAGTGGATAGGGTAAAAGGACAAAGCGTTACTGTGGAGTTAATGGCATCGCTAGTGAAAAAATAAGGTCTAGTTGCCTACAGATAGAGTTAGAGACGGCACTTACTTGGCATAGACTTGAGTCAGTTACGCTATCAATGAATAGACATTCCTTGGATGAACTAGCGTTTGACGCGCTAAAAAATAAGTGATAATCCTATGGAATCCACTTCAGTAGGGGTAGATTAAAGTCACCAAAAATAAGGATATCGGCGATGGAATCACTTAGGTTAATTAGTTGGTCAATTGCTTTAATAGCAAGGATATAGGATTTGATAAGTTGAGCTGGGAGAATGTAGCAGCACATAACGTACAGGGACCTATTGGGAAGTGTTATTTTAATTGAAACAAAGTCAAGTTTAACAGAAGTAGAGATAGCGATGAGAGAAGCGTTGAGGTTATTGTGAACAGCAAGGAAAACACCTTTGCATGGAGAATCAACTTTAGGGAGGGCAGGATCATTAACCATAGGGAGAGAGTGATCGTCATCTTGGAAAACATTATAAGAAGATGGGAGTAGCTCCTGGCTTTTTATGTCGGGGATCAGATTGATTTCTGTAAGGGCATAGACGTCGAAAGAGAGGCCATGAGATTTAGACAAAGCAGCATGAATTTTAGAGCGCAAGCCACTTACATTTTGATGGTAAATTGTAAGATGTAGTTTGTTCCGTGGGAGAATAGGCGAGTGTAGATGAGATGCAGGCAAGTTAGGAACGAAAAAAATTATCATGGTCAGCTCGGCTACGCTGAAGGTGAGAAACTTTTTTAGAGCGTACATAGTTGCGGAAAGAAGCGAGGTCATCCGCAACTTTTTGGGGAGGTGTTTTGAAGATTTCGTGGTATCTGTTGTGAAACATTACAAGAGACTGGTTATATCAGTAGGAAGACCTTCCTGTTGGATGGAGAACATGACGCTGGTTTTGGTTTATCCCTCAAAGCAAACAGAGTCGGACTTATCGTAAAGAGATGTATATTTTGGTATATGGATCTTTTTATCCCTTAGCCTAGGGAGCGCATAACGACATTGCACGGTATCAACATTCCCATGGGTCGATTTAACGTTCGGAGGCGAAAGGGGATAATAAATAGCGGTTGAGGCTCGTGAAACCGAGAAAGAAAGCGAATTAGAAATGGGATTTAAGATATGCGAGCTGAAAAAGTTAGGGTATTTGGCTCCTGTTGCTAGATCGAAATAGGGAAAGGAGATATTAGTATTCGTGAGAGGGGATGTGATCGTTTGATCACGGGGCGGGGGGCATCGGGCAGAGGACATAGGGCAGAGAGCAGAGGACATAGGGCATCGGGCAGAGGACATCGGGCAGAAGATATAGGGCAGAAGACATCGGGCAGAGGACATCGGGCAGAGGACATCGGGCAGAGGACATCTGGCAGAGGACATCGGGCATGAAATAGCTGGCACAGGGCATGTGACAGGGGCAAGGGACAGGGGGCAGTGGACAGGAGGCAGTGGACTGTAGGCAGTGGTCGTAGGACAGGGGGCAGAGGACCGGAGGCAGTGGACTGTAGGCAGTGGTCATAGGGCAGAGGGCAGGGGACTGGAGGCAGTGGACTGTAGGCAGCGGACAAAGGACAGGAGGCAGGGGACTGGAGGCAGTGGACTGTAGGCAGCGGACAAGGGACAGGGGGCAGTGGACAGGAGGCAGTGGTCATAGGGCAGGGGGCAGTGGACAGAAGGCAGTGGTCATAGGGCATGGGGCAGGGGACAGGAGGCAGCGGACAAGTGGCAGGGGATGGCTGATAGTAGGTGGAGGATGATAGTGGGTAGTTGGGTGTCAGGAATGGGTGCTAGTGGGTGGATCTTGACAGGGGTGGGTAATAGTGGGTGTATGGGTGGTAGGGGTGAATGATAGTGGGTGGATGATGATAGTGGGTAGTTGAGTGCCGGGGATGGGTGCTAATGGGTGGATCTTGGTAGGGTTATGTGATAGTGGGTGGATGAGTGGTAGGGGTGGGAAATAGTGGACGGATGAGTGGCAGGGGTGTGTAATAGTGGGCGGATGAGTTGCAGGGTTGGGTAATAGTGGATGGATGGTGATAGTGGGTAATTGGGAGATAGGAATGGGTGCTAATGGGTGGATCTTGGTAGGGGTGTGTGATAGCGGGTGTATGAGTGGTAGGGGTGGGTAATAGTGGTTGGATGGGCGGCAAGGGTGTGTAAAAGCGGGCGGATGAGTGGTAGGGGTTGGTAATAGCTGGTGGATGGGTGGTAGGGGTGGATAATAGTGGATGGATGGTGATAGTGGGTAGTTGGACGCTAGGGATGGGTGCTAATGGATGGATGGTTGTAGGGGTGTGTGATAGCGGGTAGGTAGGTGGTAGGGGAGGGTGATAGTGAGTGAATAGTGATAGGGCTGTTTGACAGCGAGTGGATGGGTGGTAGGGGAGGGTGATAATGAGTGAATGGTTGTAAGGCTTGGTGGTGGAGGTGGATGGGTGGGCGGTAGCAGCTGGATGGATGGTAGAGGTGGGATGGTGGGTGATAGTGGTTGTGTAGTGGGTGCATGGGTGGTAGAGGTGGATTGGTGGGTGGTAGGGGTGGGTGATAGTGGGCCGTAGGGGTGGACGGGTGCACGACTGTGGGTGGTAGCGGTAGGGGTGGGTGGTGGGTGGTATGGGTTGGTGATAGTGGTTGAATGGGTGGTAGGGGATGGGTGGCAATGTATGTGTGGGTGGTAGTGGGTGAACGGGTGAAATTCCTAAGATATGTGGTATTGGAAGGATGTGTAGAGGTTGTGGATAAGCAATAGTGATTATACGAAAGCTGCTGGGTTTAAGTAACTTTAAAAGGAGAAGCGGAACGTAATAGATAATTGGATAGCAAGTATCTAATACTCAAATTCATTAGAAAAGTCATGAAAGTTCAATAGTAGTACCAAGACGATACAAAACTAAATCGTCACATCATTAACATATTCGTCAATCCAAAAATCTCCATTTTCCAAGCTGACTATCATAAAATTGTACGCAAATAAATACAAATGTATGTATGTGTTTCATCGTACCCACAAAAATCCACTACAAGCAAAAATTGCTGTAAAGAAAACCCAAATGAAACACGCAAATACTATCAAATTACTAACCCAAAGAATTTCATAACAATTCGATGTGCGTTTGCCTACTTCCAAGATGGCAAAATGCACTACCTAAAATACAATTGCTACCAATTGGAGGTGGAGCTAAACAAAATATTACAGCGAGATAACAGTAAAAGAGAATTTTTAATATGGAAAAAATGGCGAACATAAGAGCAATTGCATAAGTTCTTGCAGCGTAAATATGGCGACTTAAGAATAACAGTTCTTTTAAGAATACGAACAGTCAATCAAAGATAACTTTTAATAGGAAAAATGGCCATTAAATTTGAGAATTCCATGACCTAAGTATGCGTTTAAATGGTGATTTCACTTCATTTAATTAAATGTAAAATGAAAGAGAAAATTAGCTTTCTGGAAATTGTTAGGAGGGTTAGTAAAGGAAGAAGTGGTCTGTTGAGAAGAGTTACAGAAAAATGAGCGAAGAAGAAAGGGGTGAAAGTTGTCGACAGTGGATAGGGTAAAAGGACAAAGCGTTACTGTGGAGTTAATGGCATCGCTAGTGAAAAAATAAGGTCTAGTTGCCTACAGATAGAGTTAGAGACGGCACTTACTTGGCATAGACTTGAGTCAGTTACGCTATCAATGAATAGACATTCCTTGGATGAACTAGCGTTTGACGCGCTAAAAAATAAGTGATAATCCTATGGAATCCACTTCAGTAGGGGTAGATTAAAGTCACCAAAAATAAGGATATCGGCGATGGAATCACTTAGGTTAATTAGTTGGTCAATTGCTTTAATAGCAAGGATATAGGATTTGATAAGTTGAGCTGGGAGAATGTAGCAGCACATAACGTACAGGGACCTATTGGGAAGTGTTATTTTAATTGAAACAAAGTCAAGTTTAACAGAAGTAGAGATAGCGATGAGAGAAGCGTTGAGGTTATTGTGAACAGCAAGGAAAACACCTTTGCATGGAGAATCAACTTTAGGGAGGGCAGGATCATTAACCATAGGGAGAGAGTGATCGTCATCTTGGAAAACATTATAAGAAGATGGGAGTAGCTCCTGGCTTTTTATGTCGGGGATCAGATTGATTTCTGTAAGGGCATAGACGTCGAAAGAGAGGCCATGAGATTTAGACAAAGCAGCATGAATTTTAGAGCGCAAGCCACTTACATTTTGATGGTAAATTGTAAGATGTAGTTTGTTCCGTGGGAGAATAGGCGAGTGTAGATGAGATGCAGGCAAGTTAGGAACGAAAAAAATTATCATGGTCAGCTCGGCTACGCTGAAGGTGAGAAACTTTTTTAGAGCGTACATAGTTGCGGAAAGAAGCGAGGTCATCCGCAACTTTTTGGGGAGGTGTTTTGAAGATTTCGTGGTATCTGTTGTGAAACATTACAAGAGACTGGTTATATCAGTAGGAAGACCTTCCTGTTGGATGGAGAACATGACGCTGGTTTTGGTTTATCCCTCAAAGCAAACAGAGTCGGACTTATCGTAAAGAGATGTATATTTTGGTATATGGATCTTTTTATCCCTTAGCCTAGGGAGCGCATAACGACATTGCACGGTATCAACATTCCCATGGGTCGATTTAACGTTCGGAGGCGAAAGGGGATAATAAATAGCGGTTGAGGCTCGTGAAACCGAGAAAGAAAGCGAATTAGAAATGGGATTTAAGATATGCGAGCTGAAAAAGTTAGGGTATTTGGCTCCTGTTGCTAGATCGAAATAGGGAAAGGAGATATTAGTATTCGTGAGAGGGGATGTGATCGTTTGATCACGGGGCGGGGGGCATCGGGCAGAGGACATAGGGCAGAGAGCAGAGGACATAGGGCATCGGGCAGAGGACATCGGGCAGAAGATATCGGGCAGAAGACATCGGGCAGAGGACATCGGGCAGAGGACATCGGGCAGAGGACATCTGGCAGAGGACATCGGGCATGAAATAGCTGGCACAGGGCATGTGACAGGGGCAAGGGACAGGGGGCAGTGGACAGGAGGCAGTGGACTGTAGGCAGTGGTCGTAGGACAGGGGGCAGAGGACCGGAGGCAGTGGACTGTAGGCAGTGGTCATAGGGCAGAGGGCAGGGGACTGGAGGCAGTGGACTGTAGGCAGCGGACAAAGGACAGGAGGCAGGGGACTGGAGGCAGTGGACTGTAGGCAGCGGACAAGGGACAGGGGGCAGTGGACAGGAGGCAGTGGTCATAGGGCAGGGGGCAGTGGACAGAAGGCAGTGGTCATAGGGCATGGGGCAGGGGACAGGAGGCAGCGGACAAGTGGCAGGGGATGGCTGATAGTAGGTGGAGGATGATAGTGGGTAGTTGGGTGTCAGGAATGGGTGCTAGTGGGTGGATCTTGACAGGGGTGGGTAATAGTGGGTGTATGGGTGGTAGGGGTGAATGATAGTGGGTGGATGATGATAGTGGGTAGTTGAGTGCCGGGGATGGGTGCTAATGGGTGGATCTTGGTAGGGTTATGTGATAGTGGGTGGATGAGTGGTAGGGGTGGGAAATAGTGGACGGATGAGTGGCAGGGGTGTGTAATAGTGGGCGGATGAGTTGCAGGGTTGGGTAATAGTGGATGGATGGTGATAGTGGGTAATTGGGAGATAGGAATGGGTGCTAATGGGTGGATCTTGGTAGGGGTGTGTGATAGCGGGTGTATGAGTGGTAGGGGTGGGTAATAGTGGTTGGATGGGCGGCAAGGGTGTGTAAAAGCGGGCGGATGAGTGGTAGGGGTTGGTAATAGCTGGTGGATGGGTGGTAGGGGTGGATAATAGTGGATGGATGGTGATAGTGGGTAGTTGGACGCTAGGGATGGGTGCTAATGGATGGATGGTTGTAGGGGTGTGTGATAGCGGGTAGGTAGGTGGTAGGGGAGGGTGATAGTGAGTGAATAGTGATAGGGCTGTTTGACAGCGAGTGGATGGGTGGTAGGGGAGGGTGATAATGAGTGAATGGTTGTAAGGCTTGGTGGTGGAGGTGGATGGGTGGGCGGTAGCAGCTGGATGGATGGTAGAGGTGGGATGGTGGGTGATAGTGGTTGTGTAGTGGGTGCATGGGTGGTAGAGGTGGATTGGTGGGTGGTAGGGGTGGGTGATAGTGGGCCGTAGGGGTGGACGGGTGCACGACTGTGGGTGGTAGCGGTAGGGGTGGGTGGTGGGTGGTATGGGTTGGTGATAGTGGTTGAATGGGTGGTAGGGGATGGGTGGCAATGTATGTGTGGGTGGTAGTGGGTGAACGGGTGAAATTCCTAAGATATGTGGTATTGGAAGGATGTGTAGAGGTTGTGGATAAGCAATAGTGATTATACGAAAGCTGCTGGGTTTAAGTAACTTTAAAAGGAGAAGCGGAACGTAATAGATAATTGGATAGCAAGTATCTAATACTCAAATTCATTAGAAAAGTCATGAAAGTTCAATAGTAGTACCAAGACGATACAAAACTAAATCGTCACATCATTAACATATTCGTCAATCCAAAAATCTCCATTTTCCAAGCTGACTATCATAAAATTGTACGCAAATAAATACAAATGTATGTATGTGTTTCATCGTACCCACAAAAATCCACTACAAGCAAAAATTGCTGTAAAGAAAACCCAAATGAAACACGCAAATACTATCAAATTACTAACCCAAAGAATTTCATAACAATTCGATGTGCGTTTGCCTACTTCCAAGATGGCAAAATGCACTACCTAAAATACAATTGCTACCAATTGGAGGTGGAGCTAAACAAAATATTACAGCGAGATAACAGTAAAAGAGAATTTTTAATATGGAAAAAATGGCGAACATAAGAGCAATTGCATAAGTTCTTGCAGCGTAAATATGGCGACTTAAGAATAACAGTTCTTTTAAGAATACGAACAGTCAATCAAAGATAACTTTTAATAGGAAAAATGGCCATTAAATTTGAGAATTCCATGACCTAAGTATGCGTTTAAATGGTGATTTCACTTCATTTAATTAAATGTAAAATGAAAGAGAAAATTAGCTTTCTGGAAATTGTTAGGAGGGTTAGTAAAGGAAGAAGTGGTCTGTTGAGAAGAGTTACAGAAAAATGAGCGAAGAAGAAAGGGGTGAAAGTTGTCGACAGTGGATAGGGTAAAAGGACAAAGCGTTACTGTGGAGTTAATGGCATCGCTAGTGAAAAAATAAGGTCTAGTTGCCTACAGATAGAGTTAGAGACGGCACTTACTTGGCATAGACTTGAGTCAGTTACGCTATCAATGAATAGACATTCCTTGGATGAACTAGCGTTTGACGCGCTAAAAAATAAGTGATAATCCTATGGAATCCACTTCAGTAGGGGTAGATTAAAGTCACCAAAAATAAGGATATCGGCGATGGAATCACTTAGGTTAATTAGTTGGTCAATTGCTTTAATAGCAAGGATATAGGATTTGATAAGTTGAGCTGGGAGAATGTAGCAGCACATAACGTACAGGGACCTATTGGGAAGTGTTATTTTAATTGAAACAAAGTCAAGTTTAACAGAAGTAGAGATAGCGATGAGAGAAGCGTTGAGGTTATTGTGAACAGCAAGGAAAACACCTTTGCATGGAGAATCAACTTTAGGGAGGGCAGGATCATTAACCATAGGGAGAGAGTGATCGTCATCTTGGAAAACATTATAAGAAGATGGGAGTAGCTCCTGGCTTTTTATGTCGGGGATC
This sequence comes from Volucella zonaria, assembly GCA_963966105.1. Classification (NCBI taxonomy): domain Eukaryota; kingdom Metazoa; phylum Arthropoda; class Insecta; order Diptera; family Syrphidae; genus Volucella; species Volucella zonaria. The sequence continues at coordinate 9,802 of OZ014533.1, read as the reverse complement.
AGATTGATTTCTGTAAGGGCATAGACGTCGAAAGAGAGGCCATGAGATTTAGACAAAGCAGCATGAATTTTAGAGCGCAAGCCACTTACATTTTGATGGTAAATTGTAAGATGTAGTTTGTTCCGTGGGAGAATAGGCGAGTGTAGATGAGATGCAGGCAAGTTAGGAACGAAAAAAATTATCATGGTCAGCTCGGCTACGCTGAAGGTGAGAAACTTTTTTAGAGCGTACATAGTTGCGGAAAGAAGCGAGGTCATCCGCAACTTTTTGGGGAGGTGTTTTGAAGATTTCGTGGTATCTGTTGTGAAACATTACAAGAGACTGGTTATATCAGTAGGAAGACCTTCCTGTTGGATGGAGAACATGACGCTGGTTTTGGTTTATCCCTCAAAGCAAACAGAGTCGGACTTATCGTAAAGAGATGTATATTTTGGTATATGGATCTTTTTATCCCTTAGCCTAGGGAGCGCATAACGACATTGCACGGTATCAACATTCCCATGGGTCGATTTAACGTTCGGAGGCGAAAGGGGATAATAAATAGCGGTTGAGGCTCGTGAAACCGAGAAAGAAAGCGAATTAGAAATGGGATTTAAGATATGCGAGCTGAAAAAGTTAGGGTATTTGGCTCCTGTTGCTAGATCGAAATAGGGAAAGGAGATATTAGTATTCGTGAGAGGGGATGTGATCGTTTGATCACGGGGCGGGGGGCATCGGGCAGAGGACATAGGGCAGAGAGCAGAGGACATAGGGCATCGGGCAGAGGACATCGGGCAGAAGATATCGGGCAGAAGACATCGGGCAGAGGACATCGGGCAGAGGACATCGGGCAGAGGACATCTGGCAGAGGACATCGGGCATGAAATAGCTGGCACAGGGCATGTGACAGGGGCAAGGGACAGGGGGCAGTGGACAGGAGGCAGTGGACTGTAGGCAGTGGTCGTAGGACAGGGGGCAGAGGACCGGAGGCAGTGGACTGTAGGCAGTGGTCATAGGGCAGAGGGCAGGGGACTGGAGGCAGTGGACTGTAGGCAGCGGACAAAGGACAGGAGGCAGGGGACTGGAGGCAGTGGACTGTAGGCAGCGGACAAGGGACAGGGGGCAGTGGACAGGAGGCAGTGGTCATAGGGCAGGGGGCAGTGGACAGAAGGCAGTGGTCATAGGGCATGGGGCAGGGGACAGGAGGCAGCGGACAAGTGGCAGGGGATGGCTGATAGTAGGTGGAGGATGATAGTGGGTAGTTGGGTGTCAGGAATGGGTGCTAGTGGGTGGATCTTGACAGGGGTGGGTAATAGTGGGTGTATGGGTGGTAGGGGTGAATGATAGTGGGTGGATGATGATAGTGGGTAGTTGAGTGCCGGGGATGGGTGCTAATGGGTGGATCTTGGTAGGGTTATGTGATAGTGGGTGGATGAGTGGTAGGGGTGGGAAATAGTGGACGGATGAGTGGCAGGGGTGTGTAATAGTGGGCGGATGAGTTGCAGGGTTGGGTAATAGTGGATGGATGGTGATAGTGGGTAATTGGGAGATAGGAATGGGTGCTAATGGGTGGATCTTGGTAGGGGTGTGTGATAGCGGGTGTATGAGTGGTAGGGGTGGGTAATAGTGGTTGGATGGGCGGCAAGGGTGTGTAAAAGCGGGCGGATGAGTGGTAGGGGTTGGTAATAGCTGGTGGATGGGTGGTAGGGGTGGATAATAGTGGATGGATGGTGATAGTGGGTAGTTGGACGCTAGGGATGGGTGCTAATGGATGGATGGTTGTAGGGGTGTGTGATAGCGGGTAGGTAGGTGGTAGGGGAGGGTGATAGTGAGTGAATAGTGATAGGGCTGTTTGACAGCGAGTGGATGGGTGGTAGGGGAGGGTGATAATGAGTGAATGGTTGTAAGGCTTGGTGGTGGAGGTGGATGGGTGGGCGGTAGCAGCTGGATGGATGGTAGAGGTGGGATGGTGGGTGATAGTGGTTGTGTAGTGGGTGCATGGGTGGTAGAGGTGGATTGGTGGGTGGTAGGGGTGGGTGATAGTGGGCCGTAGGGGTGGACGGGTGCACGACTGTGGGTGGTAGCGGTAGGGGTGGGTGGTGGGTGGTATGGGTTGGTGATAGTGGTTGAATGGGTGGTAGGGGATGGGTGGCAATGTATGTGTGGGTGGTAGTGGGTGAACGGGTGAAATTCCTAAGATATGTGGTATTGGAAGGATGTGTAGAGGTTGTGGATAAGCAATAGTGATTATACGAAAGCTGCTGGGTTTAAGTAACTTTAAAAGGAGAAGCGGAACGTAATAGATAATTGGATAGCAAGTATCTAATACTCAAATTCATTAGAAAAGTCATGAAAGTTCAATAGTAGTACCAAGACGATACAAAACTAAATCGTCACATCATTAACATATTCGTCAATCCAAAAATCTCCATTTTCCAAGCTGACTATCATAAAATTGTACGCAAATAAATACAAATGTATGTATGTGTTTCATCGTACCCACAAAAATCCACTACAAGCAAAAATTGCTGTAAAGAAAACCCAAATGAAACACGCAAATACTATCAAATTACTAACCCAAAGAATTTCATAACAATTCGATGTGCGTTTGCCTACTTCCAAGATGGCAAAATGCACTACCTAAAATACAATTGCTACCAATTGGAGGTGGAGCTAAACAAAATATTACAGCGAGATAACAGTAAAAGAGAATTTTTAATATGGAAAAAATGGCGAACATAAGAGCAATTGCATAAGTTCTTGCAGCGTAAATATGGCGACTTAAGAATAACAGTTCTTTTAAGAATACGAACAGTCAATCAAAGATAACTTTTAATAGGAAAAATGGCCATTAAATTTGAGAATTCCATGACCTAAGTATGCGTTTAAATGGTGATTTCACTTCATTTAATTAAATGTAAAATGAAAGAGAAAATTAGCTTTCTGGAAATTGTTAGGAGGGTTAGTAAAGGAAGAAGTGGTCTGTTGAGAAGAGTTACAGAAAAATGAGCGAAGAAGAAAGGGGTGAAAGTTGTCGACAGTGGATAGGGTAAAAGGACAAAGCGTTACTGTGGAGTTAATGGCATCGCTAGTGAAAAAATAAGGTCTAGTTGCCTACAGATAGAGTTAGAGACGGCACTTACTTGGCATAGACTTGAGTCAGTTACGCTATCAATGAATAGACATTCCTTGGATGAACTAGCGTTTGACGCGCTAAAAAATAAGTGATAATCCTATGGAATCCACTTCAGTAGGGGTAGATTAAAGTCACCAAAAATAAGGATATCGGCGATGGAATCACTTAGGTTAATTAGTTGGTCAATTGCTTTAATAGCAAGGATATAGGATTTGATAAGTTGAGCTGGGAGAATGTAGCAGCACATAACGTACAGGGACCTATTGGGAAGTGTTATTTTAATTGAAACAAAGTCAAGTTTAACAGAAGTAGAGATAGCGATGAGAGAAGCGTTGAGGTTATTGTGAACAGCAAGGAAAACACCTTTGCATGGAGAATCAACTTTAGGGAGGGCAGGATCATTAACCATAGGGAGAGAGTGATCGTCATCTTGGAAAACATTATAAGAAGATGGGAGTAGCTCCTGGCTTTTTATGTCGGGGATCAGATTGATTTCTGTAAGGGCATAGACGTCGAAAGAGAGGCCATGAGATTTAGACAAAGCAGCATGAATTTTAGAGCGCAAGCCACTTACATTTTGATGGTAAATTGTAAGATGTAGTTTGTTCCGTGGGAGAATAGGCGAGTGTAGATGAGATGCAGGCAAGTTAGGAACGAAAAAAATTATCATGGTCAGCTCGGCTACGCTGAAGGTGAGAAACTTTTTTAGAGCGTACATAGTTGCGGAAAGAAGCGAGGTCATCCGCAACTTTTTGGGGAGGTGTTTTGAAGATTTCGTGGTATCTGTTGTGAAACATTACAAGAGACTGGTTATATCAGTAGGAAGACCTTCCTGTTGGATGGAGAACATGACGCTGGTTTTGGTTTATCCCTCAAAGCAAACAGAGTCGGACTTATCGTAAAGAGATGTATATTTTGGTATATGGATCTTTTTATCCCTTAGCCTAGGGAGCGCATAACGACATTGCACGGTATCAACATTCCCATGGGTCGATTTAACGTTCGGAGGCGAAAGGGGATAATAAATAGCGGTTGAGGCTCGTGAAACCGAGAAAGAAAGCGAATTAGAAATGGGATTTAAGATATGCGAGCTGAAAAAGTTAGGGTATTTGGCTCCTGTTGCTAGATCGAAATAGGGAAAGGAGATATTAGTATTCGTGAGAGGGGATGTGATCGTTTGATCACGGGGCGGGGGGCATCGGGCAGAGGACATAGGGCAGAGAGCAGAGGACATAGGGCATCGGGCAGAGGACATCGGGCAGAAGATATCGGGCAGAAGACATCGGGCAGAGGACATCGGGCAGAGGACATCGGGCAGAGGACATCTGGCAGAGGACATCGGGCATGAAATAGCTGGCACAGGGCATGTGACAGGGGCAAGGGACAGGGGGCAGTGGACAGGAGGCAGTGGACTGTAGGCAGTGGTCGTAGGACAGGGGGCAGAGGACCGGAGGCAGTGGACTGTAGGCAGTGGTCATAGGGCAGAGGGCAGGGGACTGGAGGCAGTGGACTGTAGGCAGCGGACAAAGGACAGGAGGCAGGGGACTGGAGGCAGTGGACTGTAGGCAGCGGACAAAGGACAGGGGGCAGTGGACAGGAGGCAGTGGTCATAGGGCAGGGGGCAGTGGACAGAAGGCAGTGGTCATAGGGCATGGGGCAGGGGACAGGAGGCAGCGGACAAGTGGCAGGGGATGGCTGATAGTAGGTGGAGGATGATAGTGGGTAGTTGGGTGTCAGGAATGGGTGCTAGTGGGTGGATCTTGACAGGGGTGGGTAATAGTGGGTGTATGGGTGGTAGGGGTGAATGATAGTGGGTGGATGATGATAGTGGGTAGTTGAGTGCCGGGGATGGGTGCTAATGGGTGGATCTTGGTAGGGTTATGTGATAGTGGGTGGATGAGTGGTAGGGGTGGGAAATAGTGGACGGATGAGTGGCAGGGGTGTGTAATAGTGGGCGGATGAGTTGCAGGGTTGGGTAATAGTGGATGGATGGTGATAGTGGGTAATTGGGAGATAGGAATGGGTGCTAATGGGTGGATCTTGGTAGGGGTGTGTGATAGCGGGTGTATGAGTGGTAGGGGTGGGTAATAGTGGTTGGATGGGCGGCAAGGGTGTGTAAAAGCGGGCGGATGAGTGGTAGGGGTTGGTAATAGCTGGTGGATGGGTGGTAGGGGTGGATAATAGTGGATGGATGGTGATAGTGGGTAGTTGGACGCTAGGGATGGGTGCTAATGGATGGATGGTTGTAGGGGTGTGTGATAGCGGGTAGGTAGGTGGTAGGGGAGGGTGATAGTGAGTGAATAGTGATAGGGCTGTTTGACAGCGAGTGGATGGGTGGTAGGGGAGGGTGATAATGAGTGAATGGTTGTAAGGCTTGGTGGTGGAGGTGGATGGGTGGGCGGTAGCAGCTGGATGGATGGTAGAGGTGGGATGGTGGGTGATAGTGGTTGTGTAGTGGGTGCATGGGTGGTAGAGGTGGATTGGTGGGTGGTAGGGGTGGGTGATAGTGGGCCGTAGGGGTGGACGGGTGCACGACTGTGGGTGGTAGCGGTAGGGGTGGGTGGTGGGTGGTATGGGTTGGTGATAGTGGTTGAATGGGTGGTAGGGGATGGGTGGCAATGTATGTGTGGGTGGTAGTGGGTGAACGGGTGAAATTCCTAAGATATGTGGTATTGGAAGGATGTGTAGAGGTTGTGGATAAGCAATAGTGATTATACGAAAGCTGCTGGGTTTAAGTAACTTTAAAAGGAGAAGCGGAACGTAATAGATAATTGGATAGCAAGTATCTAATACTCAAATTCATTAGAAAAGTCATGAAAGTTCAATAGTAGTACCAAGACGATACAAAACTAAATCGTCACATCATTAACATATTCGTCAATCCAAAAATCTCCATTTTCCAAGCTGACTATCATAAAATTGTACGCAAATAAATACAAATGTATGTATGTGTTTCATCGTACCCACAAAAATCCACTACAAGCAAAAATTGCTGTAAAGAAAACCCAAATGAAACACGCAAATACTATCAAATTACTAACCCAAAGAATTTCATAACAATTCGATGTGCGTTTGCCTACTTCCAAGATGGCAAAATGCACTACCTAAAATACAATTGCTACCAATTGGAGGTGGAGCTAAACAAAATATTACAGCGAGATAACAGTAAAAGAGAATTTTTAATATGGAAAAAATGGCGAACATAAGAGCAATTGCATAAGTTCTTGCAGCGTAAATATGGCGACTTAAGAATAACAGTTCTTTTAAGAATACGAACAGTCAATCAAAGATAACTTTTAATAGGAAAAATGGCCATTAAATTTGAGAATTCCATGACCTAAGTATGCGTTTAAATGGTGATTTCACTTCATTTAATTAAATGTAAAATGAAAGAGAAAATTAGCTTTCTGGAAATTGTTAGGAGGGTTAGTAAAGGAAGAAGTGGTCTGTTGAGAAGAGTTACAGAAAAATGAGCGAAGAAGAAAGGGGTGAAAGTTGTCGACAGTGGATAGGGTAAAAGGACAAAGCGTTACTGTGGAGTTAATGGCATCGCTAGTGAAAAAATAAGGTCTAGTTGCCTACAGATAGAGTTAGAGACGGCACTTACTTGGCATAGACTTGAGTCAGTTACGCTATCAATGAATAGACATTCCTTGGATGAACTAGCGTTTGACGCGCTAAAAAATAAGTGATAATCCTATGGAATCCACTTCAGTAGGGGTAGATTAAAGTCACCAAAAATAAGGATATCGGCGATGGAATCACTTAGGTTAATTAGTTGGTCAATTGCTTTAATAGCAAGGATATAGGATTTGATAAGTTGAGCTGGGAGAATGTAGCAGCACATAACGTACAGGGACCTATTGGGAAGTGTTATTTTAATTGAAACAAAGTCAAGTTTAACAGAAGTAGAGATAGCGATGAGAGAAGCGTTGAGGTTATTGTGAACAGCAAGGAAAACACCTTTGCATGGAGAATCAACTTTAGGGAGGGCAGGATCATTAACCATAGGGAGAGAGTGATCGTCATCTTGGAAAACATTATAAGAAGATGGGAGTAGCTCCTGGCTTTTTATGTCGGGGATCAGATTGATTTCTGTAAGGGCATAGACGTCGAAAGAGAGGCCATGAGATTTAGACAAAGCAGCATGAATTTTAGAGCGCAAGCCACTTACATTTTGATGGTAAATTGTAAGATGTAGTTTGTTCCGTGGGAGAATAGGCGAGTGTAGATGAGATGCAGGCAAGTTAGGAACGAAAAAAATTATCATGGTCAGCTCGGCTACGCTGAAGGTGAGAAACTTTTTTAGAGCGTACATAGTTGCGGAAAGAAGCGAGGTCATCCGCAACTTTTTGGGGAGGTGTTTTGAAGATTTCGTGGTATCTGTTGTGAAACATTACAAGAGACTGGTTATATCAGTAGGAAGACCTTCCTGTTGGATGGAGAACATGACGCTGGTTTTGGTTTATCCCTCAAAGCAAACAGAGTCGGACTTATCGTAAAGAGATGTATATTTTGGTATAGGGATCTTTTTATCCCTTAGCCTAGGGAGCGCATAACGACATTGCACGGTATCAACATTCCCATGGGTCGATTTAACGTTCGGAGGCGAAAGGGGATAATAAATAGCGGTTGAGGGCTCGTGAAACCGAGAAAGAAAGCGAATTAGAAATGGGATTTAAGATATGCGAGCTGAAAAAAGTTAGGGTATTTGGCTCCTGTTGCTAGATCGAAATAGGGAAAGGAGATATTAGTATTCGTGAGAGGGGATGTGATCGTTTGATCACGGGGCGGGGGGCATCGGGCAGAGGACATAGGGCAGAGAGCAGAGGAACATAGGGCATCGGCAGAGGACATCGGGCAGAAGATATCGGGCAGAAGACATCGGGCAGAGGACATCGGGCAGAGGACATCGGGCAGAGGACATCTGGCAGAGGACATCGGGCATGAAATAGCTGGCACAGGGCATGTGACAGGGGCAAGGGACAGGGGGCAGTGGACAGGAGGCAGTGGACTGTAGGCAGTGGTCGTAGGACAGGGGGCAGAGGACCGGAGGCAGTGGACTGTAGGCAGTGGTCATAGGGCAGAGGGCAGGGGACTGGAGGCAGTGGACTGTAGGCAGCGGACAAAGGACAGGAGGCAGGGGACTGGAGGCAGTGGACTGTAGGCAGCGGACAAGGACAGGGGGCAGTGGACAGGAGGCAGTGGTCATAGGGCAGGGGGCAGTGGACAGAAGGCAGTGGTCATAGGGCATGGGGCAGGGGACAGGAGGCAGCGGACAAGTGGCAGGGGATGGCTGATAGTAGGTGGAGGATGATAGTGGGTAGTTGGGTGTCAGGAATGGGTGCTAGTGGGTGGATCTTGACAGGGGTGGGTAATAGTGGGTGTATGGGTGGTAGGGGTGAATGATAGTGGGTGGATGATGATAGTGGGTAGTTGAGTGCCGGGGATGGGGTGCTAATGGGTGGATCTTGGTAGGGTTATGTGATAGTGGGTGGATGAGTGGTAGGGGTGGGAAATAGTGGACGGATGAGTGCAGGGGGTGTGTAATAGTGGGCGGATGAGTTGCAGGGTTGGGTAATAGTGGATGGATGGTGATAGTGGGTAATTGGGAGATAGGAATGGGTGCTAATGGGTGGATCTTGGTAGGGGTGTGTGATAGCGGGTGTATGAGTGGTAGGGGTGGGTAATAGTGGTTGGATGGGCGGCAAGGGTGTGTAAAAGCGGGCGGATGAGTGGTAGGGGTTGGTAATAGCTGGTGGATGGGTGGTAGGGGTGGATAATAGTGGATGGATGGTGATAGTGGGTAGTTGGACGCTAGGGATGGGTGCTAATGGATGGATGGTTGTAGGGGTGTGTGATAGCGGGTAGGTAGGTGGTAGGGGAGGGTGATAGTGAGTGAATAGTGATAGGGGCTGTTTGACAGCGAGTGGATGGGTGGTAGGGGAGGGTGATAATGAGTGAATGGTTGTAAGGCTTGGTGGTGGAGGTGGATGGGTGGGCGGTAGCAGCTGGATGGATGGTAGAGGTGGGATGGTGGGTGATAGTGGTTGTGTAGTGGGTGCATGGGTGGTAGAGGTGGATTGGTGGGTGGTAGGGGTGGGTGATAGTGGGCCGTAGGGGTGGACGGGTGCACGACTGTGGGTGGTAGCGTAGGGGTGGGTGGTGGGTGGTATGGGTTGGTGATAGTGGTTGAATGGGTGGTAGGGGATGGGTGGCAATGTATGTGTGGGTGTAGTGGGTGAACGGGTGAAATTCCTAAGATATGTGGTATTGGAAGGATGTGTAAGAGGTTGTGGATAAGCAATAGTGATTATACGAAAGCTGCTGGGTTTAAGTAACTTTAAAAGGAGAAGCGGAACGTAATAGATAATTGGATAGCAAGTATCTAATACTCAAATTCATTAGAAAAGTCATGAAAGTTCAATAGTAGTACCAAGACGATACAAAACTAAATCGTCACATCATTAACATATTCGTCAATCCAAAAATCTCCATTTTCCAAGCTGACTATCATAAAATTGTACGCAATAAATACAAATGTATGTATGTGTTTCATCGTACCCACAAAAATCCACTACAAGCAAAAATTGCTGTAAAGAAAACCCAAATGAAACACGCAAATACTATCAAATTACTAACCCAAAGAATTTCATAACAATTCGATGTGCGTTTGCCTACTTCCAA